>OY756209.1:75203698-76524531 GCA_963576795.1 Metopia argyrocephala | reverse complement strand
TTCTGCCTACAGAAGAACGTTGCAGTCCACTACTACAAGAGCAACTGTGGAGGTGTACAGAGAGAAGAGGAGGGAAGAGAGACGCCTATTTAGAAGAAAGAAAAGGGAGCAAGAAAGGCGTGATCATGAGAAAATCGAGATGTGCAGGAGTAGACATGATGCTCGAAATTTTTATAAGAAGATAAGGTGTCTTACTAATGGTTTTAAACCCGGAGCAACATCCTGCAGAGACGAACATGGTAATCTGGTTACAGATGCACATGGTGCACTGAGATTATGGAGACAGCATTTCTGTAATCTACTGCAAAGCGATGATGATACAAATTCCGCTGCTAGAGATGCTGTGACGGACCCAATCAATGATGACGTTGTGATCCCGTCCCCCAGACATGAAGAGGTCAAGGTTGCCATATGGCGACTAAAGAGCAACAAAGCAGCCGGACCTGACGGTCTGCCCGCTGAACTCTTCAAGTATGGAGGCGATGAGCTGGTTAGGTGCATGCACCAGCTCATTAGCAGAATATGGCTGGAAGAAAGTATATCCGATGATTGGAATCTCAGTGCCCTCTGTCCGATCCTGAAAAAGGGAGACCCCACTATATGCACCAACTACAGGGGTATAAGCCTTCTCCCTATCGCATATAAGGTTCTTACGAGCGTATTGTGTGAACGACTGAAGCCTTTCGCCATCTCACTGATTGGACCTTATCAGTGCGGCTTCAGACCTGGTAAGTCCACCATTGACCAGATATTCACACTGCGCCAAATCCTGAAGAAGACCCATGAAAGTCAAGTCGACACACACCATCTTTTTGTCGACTATAAGGCAGCCTTCGATAGCCCAATAAGGGATCGCGTTTATGCCGCAATGTCTGAGCTCGGTATTCCTGCTAAGCTGATAAGGCTATGCAGAATGACGCTGAGCAACTCCTGCAGCTCCGTCAAGGTAGGAAGAGACCTCTCCGAGCCTTTTAATACCGTGCGAGGTTTCAGACAAGGCGATCCCTTATCCTGCGACCTCTTCAACTTCGTCATGGAGAGCGTTTTGCGAAAGGCAGGTGTGCATCGTAATGGCACTATTTTTAATAAAAGTGTCCAGCTCCTTGCGTATGCCGACGACATAGACATGTACAAATTTGCTATTCACACTTATTACGTCAGTATTTTAAATATGGCAATTATAAAGTGGACGAAATTGATAATTTGGAAATAAAAATTTTAAAAACGAAGTTTGTATTTTGAAAGGAAAATAACGGAATATTTTAAACAAGCATTATTTTCTTGTTTTTTAGTACAAGATTTACTATGTACTAAAGGTCTGCACAAATCTACTTGAATTTTGTAAACAATCGTTCACAACGAAATATTTTCGTGCAAACAACTCGCAACTTTTTTTAAATCTTTTAAACATATACCTACTACAAAACAAGCCAACTCATGTAAGTATTATTCTTTATTATAAAAACAATTTCGTGTAAGCAACTCACAGTTTTGATTAAAATCAACTCAACTATAACATGATGGTATGTTTGAGTTCAAGTGTTTGAAGAAATCATCGAATCATTTATTAATGTTATGTTGAGTTGATCCGTCAGAAGCAAGCAACCAAATCATTTTCTTTGCTGATAGTTTGCTACAGTTACTTCGTACAATTAAAAAAAAACGAAATACAAATTTTTTCTTTGTTTTTAAAGCACACACAATACAACAGTTACATAAAAAGAAGCCCAAATAGGAGAGTATTGTTGTTGTAAATATTTATCTGAATATATATATTTTTTTTTTAATTTTAATTTTATTATTAGTTAAATTATTTGAGCCTAAGGTCGAATAAGTATTTAAGTTATTTATTTTACGATATGGGATGGATGGGATACTTCGAACAAGGCAAAGTCTCTGATTGGGGTTAACCTGGCGGCCTCCAGAACGATTCTTGTTCCCGTTGTATTCAAGTCGACATACAGCCTCCTCGTGGTCCTCCTGGATAACATTCTAGCACCCGCTAGCTTGTTAACTAATGTATGCGGCGATTGTCCAATCCCCTGGACTTTAAATTTGGGTTGTGAGTAGGGCTTGAAACCCACCACGTAAAAAAAACTTCAATGAAAGCAAAAACAATAGCCTCTAAACGGACCCCCTTTTATGTTGACGAACTTGGCAAACGTTTCAAGGACTATGATTTAAGGATATGCACCTGGAATGTGAGAACCCTTTATAGGGAGGGTGCCTCTATCCAATTGGCGGATGCTCTCACAAAATGCAGGGCTGACATCACCGCCATCCAGGAAATGCGATGGATAGGACAAGGTTGTACGAGGCAAGCAACATGTGACATCTACTACAGCTGCCATGACAAGAGACGCGAATTTGGCTGCGGATTCGTAGTAAGTAAGAGACTTCGCCATCTTGTCTCGGAGTTCACCCCCGTGAACGAAAGAATTGCTACGATCCGAATAAAGGCAAAGTTTTATAATATCAGCCTTATTTGCGTGCACGCCCCGACGGAAGAAAAGGATGATGCGGTCAAAGATGCTTTCTACGCAAAGCTCGAGGACGTATACGATAGGTGTCCGGCACATGACGCCAAAATTGTCCTCGGCGATTTCAATGCGAAAGTTGGACGTGAAGGTATCTTTGGCCCCACTGTCGGACAGTTCAGTCTTCATAATTCCACCTCACTGAACGGCATGAGACTGATCGATTTCGCCGCGGCGCGAAACATGGTAGTTTGTAGCACCAGGTTCCAGCATCTCGATATCCATAAGGCCACCTGGCTCTCTCCTGATCGATCTACCAACAACCAGATCGATCACATTGTGATTGATGGAAGGCATGTATCCAGCATACTAGACGTGCGCACATTTAGAGGTCCAAATGTCGACTCGGACCATTATCTTGTCGCAGCCAAGATGCGACTGCGTATATGCGCGTCGAATACGACACGTTCTAGTGTGCAAGGGAAGCTGGACATCAAAAAGCTGCGATCACAAGAGACAGCCAGGTCGTTTTCCGATCGTCTTTCTAACGAGCTCAATTACATCCCATCCTCTCTCGAAAGTATTGGTGGACAGTGGTCTCACATCGCTCGCTCTCTGCGCAGCGCTGCCGAAACAGTTCTTGGTTTTGAGCGTCCTCCCCGCAGAAACCAATGGTACGATGAAGAGTGCCGTGAGGCCACTGCAGCAAAGAACGCTGCCTATAGAAGAACATTGCAGTCCACCACTACAAGAGCAAGGGTGAAGGCGTATAGAGAAAAGAGGAGGGAAGAGAGACGCCTATTTAGAAAGAAGAAAAGAGAGCAAGAAAGGCGTGATCGTGAGGAAATCGAGATGTGCAGGAGTAGAAATGATGCTCGAAATTTTTATAAAAAGATAAGGCGTCTTACTACTGGTTTAAAGCCCGGAGCAACCTTCTGCAGAGACGAACATGGTAACCTGGTTACAGATGCACAAGGAACACTAAGATTATGGAGACAGCACTTCCCTAATCTATTGCAGGGCGATGGCGACACAAATTCCGCCTCTACAGATGCTGTGTCGGACCCAATCATTAACGACGACGTCGAGATCCCGTCCCCCAGCCATGAAGAGGTCAAGGTTGCCATATGGCGACTGAAGAACAACAAAGCAGCTGGACCTGATGGTGTGCCAGCTGAACTCTTCAAGTATGGAGGCGATGAGTTGGTTAGGTGCATGCACCAGCTCATTTGCAGAGTATGGCTGGAGGAAAGTATGCCCAACGATTGGAATCTTAGTGCTCTCTGTCCCATCCTGAAAAAGGGAGATCCCACGATATGCACCAACTACAGGGGTATAAGCCTCCTCCCTATCGCATATAAGGTTCTTACGAGCGTATTGTGTGAACGACTGAAGCCATTCGCCATCTCACTGATTGGACCTTATCAGTGCGGCTTCAGACCTGGTAAGTCCACCATTGATCAGATATTCACACTGCGCCAAATCCTGGAGAAGACCCATGAAAGTCAAGTCGACACACACCATCTTTTTGTCGACTATAAGGCAGCCTTCGATAGCCCAATAAGGGATCGCGTTTATGCCGCAATGTCTGAGCTCGGTATTCCTGCTAAGCTGATAAGGCTATGCAGAATGACGCTGAGCAACTCCTGCAGCTCCGTCAAGGTAGGAAGAGACCTCTCCGAGCCTTTTAATACCGTGCGAGGTTTCAGACAAGGCGATCCCTTATCCTGCGACCTCTTCAACTTCGTCATGGAGAGCGTTTTGCGAAAGGCAGGTGTGCATCGTAATGGCACTATTTTTAATAAAAGTGTCCAGCTCCTTGCGTATGCCGACGACATAGACATGTACAAATTTGCTATTCACACTTATTACGTCAGTATTTTAAATATGGCAATTATAAAGTGGACGAAATTGATAATTTGGAAATAAAAATTTTAAAAACGAAGTTTGTATTTTGAAAGGAAAATAACGGAATATTTTAAACAAGCATTATTTTCTTGTTTTTTAGTACAAGATTTACTATGTACTAAAGGTCTGCACAAATCTACTTGAATTTTGTAAACAATCGTTCACAACGAAATATTTTCGTGCAAACAACTCGCAACTTTTTTTAAATCTTTTAAACATATACCTACTACAAAACAAGCCAACTCATGTAAGTATTATTCTTTATTATAAAAACAATTTCGTGTAAGCAACTCACAGTTTTGATTAAAATCAACTCAACTATAACATGATGGTATGTTTGAGTTCAAGTGTTTGAAGAAATCATCGAATCATTTATTAATGTTATGTTGAGTTGATCCGTCAGAAGCAAGCAACCAAATCATTTTCTTTGCTGATAGTTTGCTACAGTTACTTCGTACAATTAAAAAAAAACGAAATACAAATTTTTTCTTTGTTTTTAAAGCACACACAATACAACAGTTACATAAAAAGAAGCCCAAATAGGAGAGTATTGTTGTTGTAAATATTTATCTGAATATATATATTTTTTTTTTAATTTTAATTTTATTATTAGTTAAATTATTTGAGCCTAAGGTCGAATAAGTATTTAAGTTATTTATTTTACGATATGGGATGGATGGGATACTTCGAACAAGGCAAAGTCTCTGATTGGGGTTAACCTGGCGGCCTCCAGAACGATTCTTGTTCCCGTTGTATTCAAGTCGACATACAGCCTCCTCGTGGTCCTCCTGGATAACATTCTAGCACCCGCTAGCTTGTTAACTAATGTATGCGGCGATTGTCCAATCCCCTGGACTTTAAATTTGGGTTGTGAGTAGGGCTTGAAACCCACCACGTAAAAAAAACTTCAATGAAAGCAAAAACAATAGCCTCTAAACGGACCCCCTTTTATGTTGACGAACTTGGCAAACGTTTCAAGGACTATGATTTAAGGATATGCACCTGGAATGTGAGAACCCTTTATAGGGAGGGTGCCTCTATCCAATTGGCGGATGCTCTCACAAAATGCAGGGCTGACATCACCGCCATCCAGGAAATGCGATGGATAGGACAAGGTTGTACGAGGCAAGCAACATGTGACATCTACTACAGCTGCCATGACAAGAGACGCGAATTTGGCTGCGGATTCGTAGTAAGTAAGAGACTTCGCCATCTTGTCTCGGAGTTCACCCCCGTGAACGAAAGAATTGCTACGATCCGAATAAAGGCAAAGTTTTATAATATCAGCCTTATTTGCGTGCACGCCCCGACGGAAGAAAAGGATGATGCGGTCAAAGATGCTTTCTACGCAAAGCTCGAGGACGTATACGATAGGTGTCCGGCACATGACGCCAAAATTGTCCTCGGCGATTTCAATGCGAAAGTTGGACGTGAAGGTATCTTTGGCCCCACTGTCGGACAGTTCAGTCTTCATAATTCCACCTCACTGAACGGCATGAGACTGATCGATTTCGCCGCGGCGCGAAACATGGTAGTTTGTAGCACCAGGTTCCAGCATCTCGATATCCATAAGGCCACCTGGCTCTCTCCTGATCGATCTACCAACAACCAGATCGATCACATTGTGATTGATGGAAGGCATGTATCCAGCATACTAGACGTGCGCACATTTAGAGGTCCAAATGTCGACTCGGACCATTATCTTGTCGCAGCCAAGATGCGACTGCGTATATGCGCGTCGAATACGACACGTTCTAGTGTGCAAGGGAAGCTGGACATCAAAAAGCTGCGATCACAAGAGACAGCCAGGTCGTTTTCCGATCGTCTTTCTAACGAGCTCAATTACATCCCATCCTCTCTCGAAAGTATTGGTGGACAGTGGTCTCACATCGCTCGCTCTCTGCGCAGCGCTGCCGAAACAGTTCTTGGTTTTGAGCGTCCTCCCCGCAGAAACCAATGGTACGATGAAGAGTGCCGTGAGGCCACTGCAGCAAAGAACGCTGCCTATAGAAGAACATTGCAGTCCACCACTACAAGAGCAAGGGTGAAGGCGTATAGAGAAAAGAGGAGGGAAGAGAGACGCCTATTTAGAAAGAAGAAAAGAGAGCAAGAAAGGCGTGATCGTGAGGAAATCGAGATGTGCAGGAGTAGAAATGATGCTCGAAATTTTTATAAAAAGATAAGGCGTCTTACTACTGGTTTAAAGCCCGGAGCAACTTTCTGCAGAGACGAACATGGTAACCTGGTTACAGATGCACAAGGAACACTAAGATTATGGAGACAGCACTTCTCTAATCTATTGCAGGGCGATGGCGACACAAATTCCGCCTCTACAGATGCTGTGTCGGACCCAATCATTAACGACGACGTCGAGATCCCGTCCCCCAGCCATGAAGAGGTCAAGGTTGCCATATGGCGACTGAAGAACAACAAAGCAGCTGGACCTGATGGTGTGCCAGCTGAACTCTTCAAGTATGGAGGCGATGAGTTGGTTAGGTGCATGCACCAGCTCATTTGCAGAGTATTAAAGGGTATTAATAAGTATATATGATCGACATAAAGGGTATTAAAATAAATGTATGGGTGTTTAAAGGGTTTATGGGTGTTGCTAAGTTTTTTGAATGCTGCTCTTAGCTGCAGCACTTTTTAATTCTTCTCTGCACTGTTTAAGGTGCTGAGCTAGAATAATGAGAAATGCTTTGTCTTTTTGTTTGCCAAAATATTTCTGAATTTTATTTTAATCTTATCAACTATTTATACTAATTTCCAATATTTACAATGTTTCTTAAGGTTCTCTAATTTACTCTTTCTATTACAAAGCAAGACCTATTTACAACAATTACTTAATTTTGATTGGTCAAGACTTTACTCAATATTTGTAATATTTTCACTCATTACTTTAAAACTGAGTCACTTGAAAGTAAAAAATTTCTTTTTTCATAATTTCAGCAATTCAATACTTTTTGTCCCCTTTCAAGTGCTTTGGCCCATGTTAGTCAATTTAATTGCATTTCTGTGTGTGCGGTCTTGTTTGTATCGCTAACTAAGCAATTTGTTTTATTTTATTTTTCAAGGTTTATTACACTTGAAATTTGTGTTGGACATATGTATAGCAAATGTAATTTAAACCTTTTTTATTTTTGTATAGAAAGAATGTGTTGTGTGGTTTATTATTATCATGACTTGATAAACACACTACACCTTCCCCCTTAAGATTAAATTTATGATTGTTAATGAAATAAATTGAATCTTATGAATAAATTTTCATGTTTTTTTTTTTTTTGAATGTTCTATAATATATCTGTGTTGTAAGTAGTGGTAATAATAAAAATATTAATAATAATAGTTGTGATACTAGTAATAATATGAGACTTATAACTAATTTTAATAAGTGTGTATATTGTTTTACAATTATAACTAAAATAAAGTATAAGTAAAAATAAAGATGAAATATTTATATTTAATTTGAAGTGTATAGCTTTAGAAGATTATTATGGTAAATTTTTTCTTCAGAGCCTACTTTTAATAATGAATTTACACCTAGTCTTTTAATTATCTGGTATGGTCCTCTATATGGGCTTTGATTTTTCTTTCTTGATTCTAGTTTTACTAATACTAAATCTCCTTCTTTAAAGTTACTATTATTTATATTTCTATCATAAATTGCTTTTGATTTTTGTTTAGCTATCTCTAATAGTTTTTTAGCATTTTCCAAAGATTTTCCCAATCTAATTTTAATTTCATTGGCATAATTATCTATGTCATAACACTTTTTTGTATTTTCTATTCTGTCTGTTGGTAGTGTGACTAATCTACCATATATCAATTCGTAAGGTGAGTAATTTGTGTCGACGTGTGGTACCGTCTTGTATGCAAATGTGTAATATGGTACCCATTTGTCCCATTCATGATCATCAACAAAATTTAACAAGTATTCATTCAATACACGATGATTACGCTCAACAGAACCTATTGTCTGGTGGTGATAGGGTGCTGAAAATTTTTGGTTTATATTAAGTAAATTGCAAACTTCTTTTAACAATTCATTGTTAAATTCAGTGCCTCTATCGGATTTTAATGTTTTAAAGAAACCATATTTTAATATGAACTGTTCTACCAATGTTTTAGCAATATTTTTAGCATCTTTCGTCTCAATTGGATGTGCTATTACATACTTCGTTAATTCACACTGCATAGTTAGAATGTATCTGTACCCATTTGACATTCGTAAAGGTCCTACTGTATCTATTTCTATTGTCTCAAAACTATTGTTAGGTGTCTCAGTTATAACCATTTCTTCTTTAACATATCTTGTTTGTTTGTTTCTCATACATTTGTCGCATTTGTTAATATAATCTCTAACCATCTTTCGCATGTTTTTCCATACATAACGTTGTTTTAGTTTTAGTACTGTCTTTCTAATACCAAAATGTCCTGATAGTGGAGAATTGTGGAATTGTTCTATAATGTTCGTTCGTAATTTTTTATCTTTAATATGTTGCAACGGTTTATATAATATAATGTTTAATTCGAATTTTCTGTACTTATTTGTTTTTAATATTTTCTGGTATACCTCATTATAAATTTTCTTTAAATAATCAATTGATATGAGCTCAAAAATTTTATCTTCGCATGATAAAGCGAGATTTTTTATATTTTGCTTATGCATATAAATTATTAATTTCTCTAGAGACAAAACGTATTTTGCTAGATCTTCATTAACATTTATTACAAAGCTATTATCTATACTTTCTATGGTACCATCTTTTGGTCCATTTTTCCTATTCATACCGGTTTTAATAATATTAAATCTTAATTCACGAATATTCTTTATATCTCTCAAAGATGTGCATTCCCACATATGATTATCCATATGTTGGCCTTGGGATATGTCACAATTATTATTTTCCATTACCTTATTACCTATCTCATTTGCCTTCATTCCACGTGTCGTTACTAAAACTTTAGATGGTTCTTTAGTGTCGTCTTCTACAGGAATCATATTCTTTAACATGTCGGAGTCTAATTTTATTCTGGATAGTGCGTCAGCGTTGGTGTTTATTTTCCCTTTTTTATAAACAATTTCGAAATCATAATCTGATAAATCTATTCTTATGCGCGTTAATCTTGAAGAAGGGTTTTTGTGAGTAAAAAGTGAAACGAGTGGTCGATGATCAGTCACAACAATGAATTTCCTACCAAATAGATAAGGTCTAAAAAATTCTATTCCCCAATGTATTGCCAGAAGTTCTTTCTCTATCACGGGTTTGTTTAAATCATGTTTTCCTAGAGTTTTACTTGCATATGAAATCGGTAGATCTTTTCCTATCTCTCCCTGCGACAATACAGCGCCTAATGCATAATTTGATGCATCTGTGGTCAATATAAATGGTTTTTCGAAATCTGGATATCTTAATATTGGTGCAGTAACTAATTTCGTTTTTAGAGTATCGAAAGCCCGTTGACATTCCTCTGTCCACTGAAATTCTTTTCCCTTTCTAGTTTGATCATTTAAACATTTTGTGATTTCCGCAAAATCCTTTATAAAACGTCTGTAATAATTGCAAAATGCAACAAATCTTTTAATTTCGTCCTTGTCTTTTGGAATTGGGTACTGTTCAATGACTCTATGTTTTGCAGGATCTGTTCGTATACCCTCTTTTGTTATTTGGTGTCCTAAGTAGATTACTTCTGATTTCAAAAATACACATTTTGATGTATTCAATTTTAAATTGTATTTTGATAAACGTTCGAATACTTTTACTAAATTTTCATTGTGGTGTTTTAAACTGCAACCAAATACAATAATATCGTCAACATATAAAAATGCTTTGGAATCTAGTCCACTTAGTGCTATTGTCAACATTCTTTGGAAACTGTTAGAAGAAATTTTCAAACCAAACGGTAATCTTTTAAATTGATAATGTCCATTACTAGTTGAAAATGCTGTTAAATGTCTTGAGTCTTTGTCCAAACTTATCTGATGGAATGAGCTAGTCATATCCAGGGTGGAAAAATATTTGGCTCTTCCAAGACGATCTAAAACATCTTCTAACCTTGTCAATGGAAATTTGTCGTTAACTATTCTTTTGTTTAACTGTCGGAAATCTACTACTAGTCTCCATTTTTCATTTCCGTTTTCGCTCTTTTTTGGAACTACCAATAAAGGTGAATTATATGCACTATCTGATGATTCGATTATATCGTTTTCTAGTAAATCTTGTACCTGAGTGTTTATCTCATTATATTGTGTTTGGGGTAGTCTATAATTTTTTATGTATATTGGTGTGTTATCAGAAACCTTTAATTTTTGTGTATAGAAATTATTTGTAGTTAGTGTCTCTCCCTCTAAATGAAAAATGTCTTGATAGTCTTTAAAAATTTTTGTTAATTCTGTTTTTACTCTGATGTCTTCAGTGTCAATTTTCAGGATGTCAAGAAGTCTTCTAAATCTGTCCGCATCATGTTTTCTTTCCTTGTGCCTATGTGACTTTAGGATGTAATTTCTTAATGGTTCTATTTCAAACTTAATGTTCTTCAAAGTTGCGTCGTTGTCTGTAGTATTCAATATTTTAACATGACAGTTTCCCTTTCCTGGTACTATTGTGTTGCTAATAAATATGCCTGGTTGAATTTCCTTATTCAAAATTATGCTATCTTCATCTACTTTCAAATTTATGGGATGTATACTTTCAGATCTTTTATCTACCTTAATACAAAAATTTTTATTTATCCATGACTTCATTGGTATCATGACCTCTTCATTTTCCATTGTAAGAGTTATTGTGAATGTTTCATAGTCAATCTTACATAAAAACTTCGTAAAAAAATCTCTTCCTAAAATTCCGTCTGTGGGTATGGGAAAATTATCGTCAATGATGTGGAATTTATGTCTTTCGTTTACATTATTTATGCTGAATCCTAAGTCTGCTGTTCCTATTGATTTTATTTTTTCTGTTGTGATTCCTGTGAAACTAATTGGTTGTTCTCTATCAATATTCTCCGAATCATGATCTAATTTGTTTAGTTTGCATAAAGATACGTCTGCTCCTGTGTCAATTAAAAATGTAAGACTTAACTTTTTGCCTATTTCTAGATTTATGTAATTGGTGATGTTATGCGACAATGTAAAAACATTATTTAATTTTACTGTTCTTCCTCCGGATAATGAGTTTATATAGTTCCCTGGTTCACCTCCGGGGTTTCGTAGTTTTCCTGTATACAATGTACGTTTCTATGGCTATTATGGTTGTAATTAGTCCTTCTGTTGTTGCTGTATGTATTCCTACTTCCGTCGTTTACATAATTACTCCTATGAAGTGTTGGCCTATTATTGTTGTTATTTGCTCTATTGGTATCTGTTTGTCTGTTATTGTTATTCCTTAGTTGATTAAAATTATTTCTCCTATTATTGTTTCCTTGATAGTTATTTCTATTGAAGTTCCCTATGTAATTATTCTTGCTATAATTATTCTTGTTATTCCTCCTGTTATTGTACTGTGAAAAGTATAACACTTGGTCACTATTGTTGTTGAACTCCTTTTCTAGTTCTAGCGCTAACTGTACTGCTTCGTTGAGATCCTTAGGTCTGGAAGCGAAAATGGTGGGTTTGAATTTTCCTTTCAACCCGTTTTTAAAAATGTTCAGTGCATAGCTTTCATTGACAAGCTTAATTGTGTCTGATTGAACTGTGTTGCAACCTGGTATATTATTAATTTGTAATTCATTTAATTCTGATATTAATTGTAGTATTTTCTCATGGTATGTGTGTACGTTCATGTTCTTTTGGCAGAAATTATTAAGCGTATATTGTATTTGAGCAATTGTTTTCCTCGATTTGTATCTGTTTGATAAGGCATTTTTAAATTCTTCAAATGTTGCTGGGACAGATGCTCCTAACGAAGTTCTTACAGTGTTCGTTAATTTTACATTATATACAAATTTTAAAAGAATAGGCTTCTGTTGATCGGCTAGAGTATCGTGTACGAGTTCTACAGTTGTTATGAATGAATTAAGGTCTTTGTAATTTCCTGTGAACTCAGGAATTACCTTACTGGCAGTTTCTAAACTGAAATTCGACATACTTGCTGAATTCTCTATTTGATCGGTCACTAGTCTATTTAATGCTTCCTCCAGAAGATCTTTTGCTTTTCTATAATGTTTTTCAAATCTATCTTTTTCCCTATCTATATCTTCAGTTTTGACTACTCCTCTTCCTATAAAATCCAAAAATTCTCTTTTTAACAAATTAACCTCTTCTAATTTAATTACCAACGTGGATTTTTGATATCCCCTGGAGCCTGATTTTTTAAAGTTTACAATTATTTTTTCTAATCTACACAAGATTGATTCCATTTACTTATATATGTGTTTATTTATTTATCTTAAATTTGTACGGTTGTCTTCTTACGTACATATTCCTTAAAATATTTATTTATTCTATATATTAAAAAAATAATTAAAATTATTATTAACAATATGAAAGTGTCGATTCTTATGTTCGTGAGGTCCATATTCTGTTGATTTATGCCTCCAATATTTAGGTTTTCATTGATGGTGACGGGTTCTTCTTTTTTTGATTGCGTCTTTCCCATTTTAGTTGTTGTAGCTGGAGATGTAATTTTCTATAATATTTATATTTAACTTCTATTATATTTATTTCTAATATAATTATATTCTATATAATTGGTCTGGGACCAATATTCTTTGGTGCTGGAGTGTACTTGGGATAGTTTTCTGTTTGTCCTTTTGGTACATACTCCTCACTGCAGTATTTGGAAAAAAGCTTCTCGATTTCCTCCTTTGAAGGTATATCTTCCAGTAATGACATCAAGGTTTTTTGTTTGTTTGGCAGGATCGATGGAATCAAATTCGTATGCACGGGATTGCTTTTGCAATCACAGTCTTCGAATCCGCAGGATCGCCATAAAGGGTATTAATAAGTATATATGATCGACATAAAGGGTATTAAAATAAATGTATGGGTGTTTAAAGGGTTTATGGGTGTTGCTAAGTTTTTTGAATGCTGCTCTTAGCTGCAGCACTTTTTAATTCTTCTCTGCACTGTTTAAGGTGCTGAGCTAGAATAATGAGAAATGCTTTGTCTTTTTGTTTGCCAAAATATTTCTGAATTTTATTTTAATCTTATCAACTATTTATACTAATTTCCAATATTTACAATGTTTCTTAAGGTTCTCTAATTTACTCTTTCTATTACAAAGCAAGACCTATTTACAACAATTACTTAATTTTGATTGGTCAAGACTTTACTCAATATTTGTAATATTTTCACTCATTACTTTAAAACTGAGTCACTTGAAAGTAAAAAATTTCTTTTTTCATAATTTCAGCAATTCAATACTTTTTGTCCCCTTTCAAGTGCTTTGACCCATGTTAGTCAATTTAATTGCATTTCTGTGTGTGCGGTCTTGTTTGTATCGCTAACTAAGCAATTTGTTTTATTTTATTTTTCAAGGTTTATTACACTTGAAATTTGTGTTGGACATATGTATAGCAAATGTAATTTAAACCTTTTTTATTTTTGTATAGAAAGAATGTGTTGTGTGGTTTATTATTATCTTGATAAACACACTACAGTATGGCTGGAGGAAAGTATGCCCAACGATTGGAATCTTAGTGCTCTCTGTCCCATCCTGAAAAAGGGAGATCCCACGATATGCACCAACTACAGGGGTATAAGCCTCCTCCCTATCGCATATAAGGTTCTTACGAGCGTATTGTGTGAACGACTGAAGCCATTCGCCATCTCACTGATTGGACCTTATCAGTGCGGCTTCAGACCTGGTAAGTCCACCATTGATCAGATATTCACACTGCGCCAAATCCTGGAGAAGACCCATGAAAGTCAAGTCGACACACACCATCTTTTTGTCGACTATAAGGCAGCCTTCGATAGCCCAATAAGGGATCGCGTTTATGCCGCAATGTCTGAGCTCGGTATTCCTGCTAAGCTGATAAGGCTATGCAGAATGACGCTGAGCAACTCCTGCAGCTCCGTCAAGGTAGGAAGAGACCTCTCCGAGCCTTTTAATACCGTGCGAGGTTTCAGACAAGGCGATCCCTTATCCTGCGACCTCTTCAACTTCGTCATGGAGAGCGTTTTGCGAAAGGCAGGTGTGCATCGTAATGGCACTATTTTTAATAAAAGTGTCCAGCTTCTTGCGTATGCCGACGACATAGACATCATTGGGCATACCAAGCGAGATGTCACCGCAGCCTTTAATGCTATTGAACGAGAGTCTGCAAAAATGGGTCTGGCGGTAAATGAGAGCAAGACGAAGTACATGTTGTCGACGAGTAGGGACGTTGATCGTACCGGCTCCCAGGTTACAGCCGGCAACTATACATTCGATGTGGTCAAGGAGTTCATCTACCTTGGCACCGCCATTACCAGCAAGAATGATGTCAGTCTGGAGATCAAGCGAATAATCACACTGGCCAACAGGTGCTACTACGGTCTCAGTAGGCAGTTTAGTAATAGAGACCTCTCTCGTGCGACGAAATTAACACTCTATAATTCGCTTATTCTTCCGGTGCTTCTCTATGGTGCGGAAGCATGGACGCTGTCTTGTGCCGATGCAGCGGTCTTAGGAGTATTCGAGAGAAAAGTTCTTCGTAAGATCTTTGGTCCTCTAAGGCATGGCGATGAGTTTCGAATTAGAACCAACCATGAGCTGTATGAGCTCCTCGGCGATGTGGGCGTTGTTCAGCGCATTAATATCCAGCGGCTACGCTGGCTCGGCCATATTGTTCGGATGGATGAATCTGCTCCAGCGAGAAAAGTTTTCGATGCGAAGGTCACTGGACGTCGGCGTAGAAGACGACCGTGTTTACGTTGGAAGGACCCTGTTACGGGTTGTCATGGCCAGCTAAGTAAGTAAGTAAGTAAGGGTGTACATCGTAATGGCACTATTTTTAACAAAAGTGTCCAGCTCCTTGCGTATGCAGACGATATAGACGTCATTGGGCATACCAAGCGAGATGTCACCGCAGCCTTTAATGCTATTGAACGGGAGTCTGCTAAAATGGGTCTGGCGGTAAATGAGAGCAAGACGAAGTACATGTTGTCGACGAGTAGGGACGTTGATCGTATAGGCTCCCAGGTTACAACCGGCAACTATACATTCGATGTGGTCAAGGAGTTCATCTACCTTGGCACCGCCATTACCAGCAAGAATGATGTCAGTCTAGAGATCAGGCGAAGAATCACACTGGCCAACAGGTGCTACTACGGTCTCGGTAGGCAGTTTAATAATAGAGACCTCTCTCGTGCGACGAAATTAACACTCTACAAGTCGCTTATTCTCCCGGTGCTTCTCTATGGTGCGGAAGCATGGACGCTGTCTTGTACCGATGCAGCGGTCCTGGGGGTGTTTGAGAGAAAAGTTCTTCGTAAGATCTTTGGTCCTCTAAGGCATGTCGATGAGTTTCGCATTAGAACCAACCATGAGCTGTATGAGCTCCTCGGCGATGCAGGCGTTGTCCAGCTCATTAACATCCAGCGGCTACGCTGGCTCGGCCACATTGTTCGAATGGAAGAATCTGCTCCAGCGAAGAAAGTTTTCGATGCGAAGGTCACTGGACGTCGGCGTAGAGGATGACCCTGTTTACATTGGAAGGACCAGGTTGATGAAGCCCTGTCATCGATTGGTGTGACCAACTGGAGAAGGCGCGCGCTAAGCAGAAGCGCCTGGAGACTAGTGCTGAAGCAGGCCGAAACCCGTTAACGGGTTGTTATAGCCAGCTAAGTAAGTAAGTAAGTATTTTACGATATTTCGCTACTTCCTTGCGTAGCATCATCAGGAATTTTTATATATATATATATATATATATATATATATGTATATATATTTTATTAATAATATTATTTTAGTTAAAATTTATTTAATTATTTTATAAAAATATACAAATAAATAAAAAAGATTTATATTTTTATTAATTTAAGTCAATATTACCTTTTTAAATTCTCTTATACATCCATATGTATGTATAAATAGCATAATATATATCTTACATTAATTTCAAAAAAGTCTTCTAAATGAATAATATTTTTTATTTTCGATCGTATTTATTTACTTACTTACTTCGAAGTTCAACTCAAACATAACATGAATAAATGATTTGGTTGCTTGATTCCAATGTACCAACTCAAATATAACACCAATAGAGTGTTTAAATGTTACATTACAAATAATCCAACTCAAAAATGGCGGGCAACCGACCGCCAAAATGGCATCAGAAATGATGTTAAAACGGGAATATCCAGAATGGCCGAACTTCTGGATGTAATCGTAAGCTATAGGAGAACATAGAAGACAGCTGAGGGAGTGAGAACTCTCCTGAGCTTCCGTGGAATAGTTGATTCCCAGCAGCTGACAGGTGAGCCCACCCCAAGATCGGCAAACCCGAGAGGGACATCAGGGGGTGAGAGAACGATCCAGTGCCTCCGGGGTAAAACTGCTACTCGGAAATTGGCAGATGTTCCCACTCCATTGGCGGCGAAGTCGAAAAGGGTGATTGGTAGTCCGGCCTCCCCCGGAAGCGGCAAAAGACCCAGGGTAAAAGAACCCAATACGGGGGAAACTCGCGCGGCGAAGAAACCAAAGACTGACGGGAAGGAGGTTCCCCAAGAGGCGAAAGAAGAATGGAAGACGGTCACTGCTAATCGTAGGAAAAGAGCACCTAAGAAAGGGCCAGCTGTTCGTAGTGGGGCTGATAAGCCATGACTTGGGCGCGCAAAACCTGAGGCCGTAATGGTTAAAAGTTTTGTTTTTAAATAGTTTCTCTTTTTAGTTTTTAAATGAAACACAAATCATTTTTTTATATTTTAGTTAATTGTATGTTTATTAGTTTATATTTCAAATACATATATCACCATAATTTATTTTATTTCAATTTAACATAAGTTTCTTTTAACTTTTAATTTATTAGCAATAGCTTCAACTTAAATTTGCGTTTTAAGTTTTCTTTTATATCTTCAAAATGCAAATTACAATTATTTATATTATATTGTACTACATTAAACATATACACAAGTGTACATTATTATATATTTAAAATTCTATTATTGTAAATGATCGTGTTTGTGCATGTTCAATAACAACAACAAGTTTGGACATGCATAATCATGATCACATAGCAACGCAATCACATAGCAAAGCAAAAACAAAAGTTTAGAGAGCTAAAATAAATTAAACGCAATTACTACCTACTTATCTTACAATCACATACATATATATACATTGTATAGGCGAAAGAAGATTTACGTACAGTAACAATAATAAAAATATATATGATGGGAATGCAGAATTATCACTTTACTAATGTAAAACTTGTTTTTACATTAGCAAGTAACAAAACAGTGCATGTTCAATCATGTTTTATTTGCTCAGTAACAAGAGCATAAAATAAACCGAGTTTATTTGATTTATACAATTTATGTATGTACGTATGTATATATGAACGCATATATAAAACTGTTTTACAACTTATTAAAGAAGTATTAAAAATAAAATAGAACTGTACATTATATGCATATTAAATACACGCTTTACATACGTTCATATATACATACTGTGAGCGTCAAAATAAAGTGTACAAAAACATTTTCTCCAAATTAGTTTTTATTTCAGTCTTTAAAAATACGATTTTATTTAACGTTTTATGTTTTTTTTAATTGTTATTCAGTTCTCTACTTAAACCTAAAAAAACAACAACAAAAAACTAACAACAACAAAAGTTATAAAACAAAAACAAAATCTATTGCATATTTTACGCGTCAAAATAAAGTGTACATCTTTTTTGTAGCATTTTAGCGAAGTAGAACCGTATAAAATACCGTTATGTTTGGTTGTTTATTTACTTTCTTACATTCTTTTAAATCACTATTAATGTTATATATCAGACAGACGCAATTTTCGGACTATAACTTCTTTGTAGAAAGAAATTATTTATTTTATTAAAAATGGGTAGACAAACATCCACAGATGTCAGAGAACTTGTGATAAAACTTCGAAAAGAGGGTAAAACTTTTCGTGAAATCGGGTCTATTATAAACAGAAGCCATAATACAGTAAAGAAAATAGTTGATAAGCACGAAAAATTCGGCAAAGTAGAAAATCGTCCTGGTGCAGGCCGACCAAAATCTTTAAATGAGTCTGAAATAAGATCTTTGTGCGTGATGTGAAGAAGAATCCATTTAAAAGCGCTGTTAAAATATCGGAGGAAGTTTCAGCAACAAAAAATATCGACGTAAGCGCCAGCACAGTACGAAGAGCTCTACACGCAAATGGTCTACATGGTCGACTGCCGCGAAAGAAGCCACTAATATCGTTATTGAATCAGAAAAAACGTATTGAGTATGCAAAAAAGTACGAAACTAAAGATGGTTCTTTCTGGAATAACGTTTTGTTTAGCGATGAGAGTAAATTTGAGATATTTGGCCAGAAAAAACC
Organism: Metopia argyrocephala; assembly: GCA_963576795.1. Classification (NCBI taxonomy): domain Eukaryota; kingdom Metazoa; phylum Arthropoda; class Insecta; order Diptera; family Sarcophagidae; genus Metopia; species Metopia argyrocephala. The sequence continues at coordinate 76,505,672 of OY756209.1, read as the reverse complement.
TATAAAAGTATGGCGTACAAAAAATACAGAGTATGCTGAACAAAATATAATATCCACGGTTAAGCATGGTGGAGGTTCGGTGATGGTGTGGGGATGTATGGCGGCTAGTGGAGTGGGAAGCTTGGTTTTTATTGAAGATACCATGAATAAAATGGACTACCTAAACATTTTGAAAAACAATTTGCCATGTAGTGTAGAGAAATTGGTCTTAAAGGGACCTTGGATCTTTAAACAAGACAATGATCCCAAACATACGGCAAGGATAGTAAAAGAATGGCTGCTTTATCATACTCCTAAAACATTAGATCATCCTCCCCAATCACCGGACCTTAACCCGATTGAGCATTTGTGGGAGCATCTCGACCGGCAAATACGAAAGAGGATAATCACTAACAAGGATACGCTAAAATCCGTTATAATGGAGGAGTGGCAGAAAATTTCATCTGACATAACCACAAAACTAGTGGAATCGATGCCCCGAAGACTAAGTGCCGTTATTAAAGCTAAAGGAAAAGCAACCAAATACTAAATCATACTAATTTTTATAATGAATAATATTTGTACACTTTTTTTTGACGCGTAAAATATGGAATAGATTTTATTTTTGTTTTATAACTTTTGTTGTTGTTAGTTTTTTGTTGTTGTTTTTTTAGGTTTAAGTAGAGAACTGAAAAACAATTAAAAAAAACATAAAACGTTAAATAAAATCGTTATTTTAAAGACTGAAATAAAAACTAATTTAGAGAACATGTTTTTGTACACTTTATTTTGACGCTCACAGTATATGTAACTATCCCACCGTTTGATTGAAGCTCCAATTTCAATCGATCTCTATGTGTATTGCCAATTTGCAATTCTAGTAAATTTAATCTTTTAATTTTTCAAAATAATATTTAAATTTAAATAGTATGAGGAAATTATAATGTAATAACAGTATTTCGTTAAAAAAAAAATAATGTTATATATATAGATATATATAAATTGACAAATGTTTCATGATCGTCTATTTTTGTGTACAATATATTAAATTAGCATCATATCTTATCTTTGTTTTTGTTTTTTATACAGTAAATATTCTTTTAATAAAATAATTTTTTTTTAGAGCATTAAGTTATTTTATAATTTTGATTATAAACTAAATATTTTCATGATAATAACAAAATCTTTTTAAAAAAACAATAATTTCTTTCTATATTAGAAGTTTAATTTAAATTAATTGTGTTTTATTTATTTATAATATTTTTTTTTCATTAATTAGGTATTTGATAAAGAGAGAAATAGGGGTTTAAAAAAATAAATAAAGTGTTCAAATTTAATATACTTATAAACAAAAATCAGTTGACATCATTCAGTCTCATTAATAAAAACAAGCCTATTCATTAACCTGTAAATGCTTTCTTCTTTTAATATGTGATTTATAATACTTATGTTTTGTCTGCGTTATAACATGGTCATCGTCCAATTTATCTACCTTTACTTTCCTAAACTTTGCATGGTTTTTACCACCTCTTTCATTTTTCAAATAAACCTCACCAGTCTGAATTCCACAATTTTACCGATTCTGATTCAACTTTGATATAAATTTCTGTTTTAATCTAATAATTTGTTCCCTTATTTTCGGATAATCTTCAGCAGCTATCTGACCATTATTGAAATCTACAGGTTTGTAGCCTGTGGTCGAATGAATTGAATTATTGTAAAACATGATAACTTTATAAATTTTTGCTTCTACCGTGTCTGTATCTTTTTCCGGATCATGACGAAGGAGACGAATATGTTCATTCATGGTATTATGTAAGCGTTCCACGTCTGCATTTGAACTATGATTGTTATTGGATATAAAATGAATTTCAATGTTCCTTTCTCTTAAAAACTCGATTAAAGGAAGTGCCTTTAAACCTAATTCATTATCAGTCACAATTTTCTCGATGTCACCTACTATGCTTAAATAATGTGTGAGAGCTCTTTTCATTTCAATCCATGATCTATTCTCAATCTTGATAGCTTGCGCAAACTTAGAAAACTTATCAATAAAGGTAAGAAACAGGGTTTTTTGTAAACTATAAAAAACATCAACATGTACAATTTGTCTTGGCCTATCAGGTGTCTCTGTAATTCTGAACATTTGTTCAATTGGTCTTCGGTCATATTTCTCGATATTACATATGTGACAGTTATTGATAAATTGTTGAATTCTACATTTTAATTTGGGGTGATATATTCTCGTCTTGAGTTGTTTTCGTTTATACCACGATGATTATTTTTATGATGTTCATTTCTGATTTGTTCAATAAAATCGTTTTCATTCACAAGGTCATGAAGAATTTTTTCACATCGTGCAATCTTCAAATTCGAATTTTTAAAATATTTAAAAATAGTTTCCTCAAATAATTTATATAAATTATCATCTTTTATAAAAATTGCATTTACTTTTGTTGGGTGAAAGTGGTTCTTTATGAGAGATATAATATCATTTTCTTCAAATTTATCCGCAGTAATTAATAGTCTATTATTATCGAAAACTTTTGTGTTACTTACTCTAAGAGAATTTGATCGTGTTTCCACAACGAACTGAGTTTTATATACATTTAATGAAAAGTTACTTTGATAAATAATTTTCGAATCAGGATGTGCAACAAAATTTATTTCCGGTTCTATACGCGATAATGCATCTGCATTTCCATTATTAATTCCTTGTTTATAAAAGATTTCGAAATCGTACTCTTCTAACTGTAAGCGCCAGCGAACTAATTAAGAATTGGGCTCTGTCATAGAAAACAACCATTGTAATGGTTGATGGTCAGTTTTTATAATGAATTTTCTACCAAAAAGGTACGGCCGAAAATATTTTACCGCCCAGACAACCGCCAACAATTCCTTTTCAACTATGCTGTAATTGACCTCATGTTCGTTGAGGGTTCTGCTAGCATAGCAAACAGGGTGGTTGTTCTGCGATAAAACGGCGCCAAGAGCAAATTTACTCGCATTTGTATTTAAAATAAACTGCTTATTAAAATCAGGGTAAACTAATATGGGATCATTTATAAGAAGCGTCTTTAGTGTTTTAAAGCTCTCAATATATTCTGGGTTTGTAATATCTATTCTAGCATCTTTCTTTAGGTATCTGGTCATTGGTTTAGCGATCTTAGAATAGCCTTTAATAAATTTACGATAATAACCGCTGAGCCCTAAAAACTGTTTAATTTGTTTGGCTGTTTTTGGTAAAGGAAAGTTGGAGACACATTCGACTTTCTTTGGGTTTGGTTTTATGCCCTGATGTGTAACTATATGCCCCAAAAACTCAGTTTCGCGTTTTAAAAATTCGCATTTATCTATCTCGATTTTAAGATTGGCATTTGCTCGTCTATCAAGGACTTGACGTAATGAAATTATGTGTTCTTGAAGAGAAGAAGAATATATAATGATATCATCAAGATACACTAAACATACTTTATTAACTAAATCACCTAAAATTACGTTCATCAGCCTTTGAAATGTGGCTGGTGCTGTTTTGAGACCAAAGGGCATTCTTAAAAACTCATAATGCCCACCCTTGACCGAAAAGGCGGTTTTATGTGTATCTCTCTCGTCGATTTCAACTTGGTGAAACCCTTTTGCCAAATCCAATGTTGTGAAGTACATACATCTACCAAGTTTGTCCAAGATTTCTTCTATGTTTGGGATTGGGAAACGATCCTCCACAGTCTTCTCATTTAACTTCCTATAATCTACAACTATTCGCCACTTTTTTGTTCCACTCACGTCTTCTTTTTAGGAACGATCCATATCGGAGCAGAATAGGGGGAATTGGAAGGTCTGATTATTTTGTTTTCTAACATCTCCTGTATTTGTCTTTTAACTTCCTCTCTATGGATATAGGGGTACCTATATGTCTTAGCAAATACTGGTATATTGTCCTTGGTAATTATTTGGTGTTTGACTGCACTTGTGAATGTAAGGTTTGAGTTTTTATTATAAAATAGTTGACTATAGTTTTCCAAAGTCTTTAATAAATTATGTTTTTCTTCAGCATTCAAATGATCTATTCTAATTTGGTCTAAATACGTTAAATTATTTTCCTCGTCTTGTAAACTTTTATTATCTACTAAGTAATAGTTTTCGCGAGAAACTGGCCATGAATTGACTTCAGTTAAATATACAACATCCGAACAATCAGTGGCAGTTTCGACCTCAAATTTAAAATTTTCCAAATTGTAAATACCTTCATTAATAATAAGTTCACCCACAGAATTTCTTTGTTCCCTAACGTGTATCAAGCCACATTCTATATTTGAAATAAATTTAAATTTGTATTTTTGCTGATATAATATAGGAACGTTTCTATTGTTAATTTTAAGTAGGTTTTCATTATAATCTACAACAGCCTTATACTTTTGTAAAAAATCATTCCCTATGACTCCGTCATAGTCACTGTGAAATCTACATTCAATTAATAACAAATTTTCACTATTTTCTCCTAATTCATTAAACATGGGGATTCGATAAACAATATTAGTCTTAATACTACTCTGTAATGTCCTTAAGGTCAGAGTACGTGATCCAACTCTAAATTTTGGGTTACATATTCCTGGATTAACTATCGAGTGCGTGGCTCCAGTGTCCACTATAAATCTAAGATTATTATTAATTATTATATAAGGAAGTTGTCCGTAGAGGCTTGAAAATGAAAATTTTGTATTATTCTGATTTAACAAATCGTAATCATTATCTCCAGTTCTAATAGAGTTGTTTGAACTTGAAACTCTTTGTGCCAATGGGGGTTTAGAAAGTTTATTTGAGTTTTGTATTATATTTATATCCATGGGTTCTGAAAAGGTTGGGTAATTCTGAGAATTTGAAGGAGTGTTCACAAAGCTTCGTCCGTTATTATTATTGTAGTGAGTGGTATATCGATTCCCACTATTAGATTGACCATTATCATATCGGTAATTATCATTAGTGTCTGACCTGTCAAAATTGCTGTGAATATTTTGTGTCCTATAATTATTACGGTTATATCTATTCAAATTAAAGCGAATGTTATTATTATTTCCTCGATTATTACTATCGGCATTTGCATGTATTCTACGATTACTTCTAGTACTCAAATTATCAAATTTCCTAAAATTATTAATCCTATTTTCACTACCATAGTGGGCATACCCAGAAGAAAAAAGTATATCTATTGCTTCCTCAATAGTATCGGGATTCCTGCATGCTAAAGCCGTCTTCATTGGCTCCGGTATTTTGGACTTAAAAATATTCAATGCAGTTCTCTTATTATTTGTGGCCATGTGCTCACTGTCAAAATTAATTGATAATCTGTACAAGTCTTATTATTTAAACTTCGAAGCTTTCCCTTAATTTCATTATAAAAATCAACGACATTCGTCCTAAATACTACTGCTCTAAGTCTATCGTATAACTCTTCTACACTATATTTTTCTCCAAAGTTATTCATCAGAATTGTCTTCATCTCTTCCCAAGATTCGATATGAAAATTTATCTTTGCCACTTCCCTTGCTCTACCCTTAAGTTTGCTCTTAATAAGGTCAAAAAATAAAAGTTGTGAGATTTCGTCATACTGACTGAGAAGAGGGTTAACTCTATCAACGAGTGAAACTAATGAATACAACTCATTTTTGTCTCCAGAAAATTCTGGTAATCTCTCAAGGAATCTAAAGGGATCCAAAGAACGTGGCGAATTTTCCCCGTGCGCCATTTTAATTCTCTCTTTCTTTCAAATATTTTAATATAAAAAAAATGTATATATATTTTTTTTCTTTGTTTAAAGCTGTTGTAATTTTAGAATATAAAAAAAAATTTTAAGTGTTAATTTAATAAATCATAAAAAGGAAATGTTTCTTAAAATTTTTAGGTATGGTTTTCATATAAGAAAAATAATTTTAGAATACAAGTATTATTGATTTTTTTATAGTTTAATTTATAATAATACTATTCGAGAAAATATATACAAATGTTTTTACAAAAAAAAATTTTCTTTTTTATGCACAAATTTGTGTTATGTAGTTTTAAGATAAAAAAAATTTTAGCTTTTTCTTTTCGTGTACTTTAATGATTGAAATTACAAAATTTTTGTTATAAAAAAAATGAATTTAAATTTATAAAATTATATACTTATTGTAGCTGCTCCAATGATGTACCAGTAGTTTTCCATATGTTGTTGTTGAAAGGATGAATAAATATTGCTCTTGAATTTTGTCTTCTTGTATTGAATATTCGTTTTATTTTTTTTTTTTATTTTTGTTGAACAGTTTATTTATATGTTTGAAAATATTTTGTTGAAAGAATGCATAAGTAAGTATTACACTTGGATGTTGTCTTCTTGTATTGAATCTTCTCTTTATAAATATATTTTTTTTATTTTGTTGAACAGTTTATTTACTTCAATGTATGTTTAAAAATATTTTTCTTTTTTTTTATATTAATTTTTTCGATGCCCGCTAGGTCATAAAAATGTCCAGTATCACTGTTTATTAAAAAGGATACCCGGGCATCCTACCGACTGCGCCAGTTTTGTTTTCAAATAGTTTCTCTTTTTAGTTTTTAAATGAAACACAAATCATTTTTGTTTTAATTATTAACTAAATATATTTTATTAACATTTTTTTTATATTTTTGTATTGGCGTATGCTTTAGACACCAATATAATTATATATGGATAGAATTGTTCCATATAATAAATATGGTAGCTATAAGAGAAGCTGCTGAGGATTATAAATTTGCTACCAAAAGGGTTAAATTTGGGTTGAGTAATTAAACAACGGGATTATAAATTCAGTTAGATCAATACAATAATATTTCATTTATTTAATATAAATTTTGCTTGTATGTATACATACATTTGGGGTTGAGTTTACCATATAATTTTAAACTTGGATTCCACTTAAACTGATGTTACAGATGTAGTTGGTGTTGCAATTAATTTTGATGTTAATTTATTGATAGTTAACAGATAAGTGAGGTTTAAAAGAGGAAAAGCAAAAAAAAGAAACTTTGACATTTGGAAAGTGTTTAACTTTGGAGACTTAAAAAATGGAATGTACTAAAATACAGTGGTGACAATTAAAAACTTTTCTTTCAAGAATACAATTTTCTTTGACAATTCTTTCTCGAATTCAATTAATAAAATATATATAAGAATACAAAATATGTAAGTATGTGTTGTTATATAAGAGGATACATATATATAAAAAATGGCATACAAACATACTGATATTTTTTGTCCAATTAGATTGGACAATTTTAGTTAATTGTATGTTTATTAGTTTATATTTCAAATACATATATCACTATAATTTATTTTATTTCAATTTAACATAAGTTTTTTTTAACTTTTAATTTATTAGCAATAGCTTTAACTTTTAAGTTTTCTTTTATATCAGAACTTTCACCTTCAAACTCAGAATGAATAATTGTCTTCAAAATGCAAATTACAATTATTTATATTATATTGTACTACATTAAACATATACACAAGTGTACATTATTATATACTTAAATTATTATTATTGTAAATGATCGTGTTTGTGCATGTCCAATAACAACAACAAGTTTGGACATGCATAATCATGATCACATAGCAACGCAATCACATAGCAAAGCAAAAACAAAAGTTTAGAGAGCTAAAATAATTAAAACGCAATTACTACCTACTTATCTTACAATCACATACATATATATACATTGTATAGGCGAAAGAAGATTTACGTACAGTAACAATAATAAAAATATATATGATGGGAATGCAGAATTATCACTTTACTAATGTAAAACTTGTTTTTACATTAGCAAGTAACAAAACAGTGCATGTTCAATCATGTTTTATTTGCTCAGTAACAAGAGCATAAAATAAACCGAGTTTATTTGATTTATACAATTTATGTATGTACGTATGTACTTATATATGAACGCATATATAAAGCTGTTTTACAACTTATTAAAGAAGTATTAAAAATAAAATAGAACTGTACATTATATGCATATTAAATACACGCTTTACATACGTTCATATATACATATATGTAACTGTTAAACCTGCAGCAGGTCGAAATTACTCAGAGGTGCTAAAGGATCTGCGAGAGAAGATGTCGGCAAATGGTTCAGCTAGGATAAGGTCTGTTAGGAAGACAATGACTGGGGCCATCCTCCTGAAGCTTGGGAGGGGAGAGAAAGTTAACCCAGATTTTGTACAGCAATTAAAAGATACTGTGCAGTGAACAGCCTCCATCGCAGAATTGAGGCCAACTTCGACTGTTGAGATACGAGACCTGGATTCTTTGACGAGTAAGGAGGAGGTAGAGACTGCCATAAGGAGACTTCTCACTGAGCAGGAGGAACAGATTCGCACGAGAATAACAATGCCGAATTCTCGGGAACAGGTGGGAACCTTTATCACGCTGTCTTCGGAGAGCGCTGCGAAGCTCGTCGATGTCGGGGAGATAAGAATTAGCTGGATTATGGCAAAAATGCGGCCTTCTGAACCCATTAGGCGGTGTTATCGCTGCCTGGGAGCGGGACACACACAGGCCAGATGCTCTAGTCCAGATAGGAGGGACGTGTGTATCAGATGTGGAGTAGCAGGGCATAGGATGAAGGACTGTGAAAAAGCTCCAAGGTGTGTCCTTTGCGCAGATGAGAAACGGAGCCAAACTGATCACCTTCCAGGTTCGGGGATATGTCCTATGATCAGTAGAATATGAGGGTGCTCCAGGCGAATATGCACAGAAGCCGCACGGCAGATGCTTTGCTTGAGCAAATTGCTGCCGGAAGGGGAATAGATCTGGACATTATAAGCGAGCAGTATGGGCAAATATCGCGGGGGTGCTGGTTTGAGGATCAAACGCTGCACTCTGGGTGCCTGGCGATGGTAGACTCGCGATCACCGAACATGGAAACGGGTGTGGCTACACACACTTCCGTGTCGGGCGGGTTACGATAATGAGCTATTACCTTACCCCTAGTGATAATATAGGACAGTTTCGGGTGAAGCTTAATAACATCGAAGATAGGGTGAACGAGATAGGTGGACCTTTGTAGTTGCTGGGGATTTCAATGCCAGAGCTGTCGAGTGGGGTGACGCGACTACGAACACAAGGGGAAGATGTATCCTGGACATGGCTGCCAGGTTGGGTTTGGTGGTAGCGAACACCGGAAACTCCACGACCTTCAGAAGACCGGGATGTGAATACACATCACCGGACATCACTCTGGTGACCGAGGGATGGATCGGGGCGATTGAGGGCTGGAGAGTTTTAGAGGATTACACTGGTAGTGATCACCAGTATATTACTTTCCGGATTGCCGAGAGACCGGGGCTCATCCGGGCGCCAGTATTTAAAGGCACGCGTAAATGGAACGTGGCTAAACTGAACCCTGAAACTTTTTTTGGCAAATTTTGATAGACTTCCATCTACAGATATCAGGGGCGATGCAAACATCCTGGCGGACACAATGATACGACGCATTATTCAGAGCTGCAACGCATCGATGCCTCGCATAGCACGGCGTTCGAGAAAACGCCCTGTGTATTGGTGGACACCTGAAATAGCTGAACTCAGGCGAACCTGCCTGCGCAAGAGGAGGAGGTACACTAGGGCTAGGCGAAATGGTGATGCATTGTTGGAGGCAGAAGCTTTCCGCCGATCCCGTGGGATCTTGAAGCGTGCTATTATCGAGAGCAAGAAGACGAAATGGGAGGAACTCCGGAACGGAGTCCCCCTTGGGAACATGCCTATAAGATCGTAATGGGGAAACTGAACGCGAACTCTGCTGCGCCACACCTGAGCAGCGACGTAATTAATGGCATCGTGAGGAATTTGTTCCCCTCACATCCACCTTTGAACATGGAGGTGGAACTCCGAACTAATGAACTTCCCCCTCCTTTCACTAAAGAGGAGCTGAGTGCTGCTGCTAGGAGTCTTAAGGCGAATAAAGCTCCAGGTCCGGATGGGATAAAATCCGAGATATTGAAACTATTGGCTGAAAGGCGCCCGAGTGTTCTTTTGGAGGTGTACAATGCTTGTATTGCTCAGTGTGTCTTTCCTCGGCAGTGGAAGATACAGAAACTTACCCTGATCAGCAAGGGCAGGGGGGATCCGATGGAACCGACAGCATATCGTCTGCTTCGCATGCTGGATAGCGCCGGTAAGCTGCTTGAGAAGCTACTGCAGCGCAGGTTGGCAGATTCTGTTGAGAGAGCCGGGGGACTGTCAGAGAGGCAGTATGGTTTCAGACCCGGCAAGTCGACTCTCGGCGCTCAGAGCAGGCGCTACTACCCCAAGCCAGTAATTGTCCTGGCAACGCTGGACGTACGGAATGCCTACGATGGTCTGATATTATGAGGGCACTACGGGGAAGATTTCGTATCCCCGGATATCTGTTGGGTATTCTTCGGAGTTATTTGGAAGACCGTGAGCTTCGCTACGATACTCCGGACGGCAGGAGGTCTCTTCGGATCACTTCTGGTGCAGCTCAGAGATCTATACTGGGTCCTGACCTCTGGAACCTAAGCTATGATGATATCTTGAGAATTGAAATGTGTAATATTAGCATTAAAATTATTCGCAATTCTCATTACAAATAATATATCACGAAGATGGTGTTCCTGATATTCAACGAGACTAGATTCAGAAAGACTGAGGGAGCCATTTAGCACTAGCTTCAGTCGGGTGGGGGGTTCGTGTCTTCCCTTATCTAATCTTTAATTACATAAAATTTATTTTAGACTCCCTATTGAAAAACTAAATACTGTAATAATTAACTTAATAATAATAAATACAACTAAAAAAAAATATGAATGTCCCCCGAATGTTTACACTATAATGAACTACTATTGAATTCTGTTGACCAGTATTATCTCTAGGATTCCAAGATGTTAATAGGAATCGACGCCTCTTTACCCTCCCAACCTATATTCTGCCGGCGCATAAATATTCTCGCAGAATCCCAAAAAAATATATATAAGTTAAATTTTCAGCCTAACATAACAATACCATGAAACAACCATTCATAAGTCTAGCAATTCATAATGAAAATTTTTACAATTTATTCACCCATTTAGAAACAATTCAATTTATATTTAAATCAGCTTAATTTATAATTATAAATATAAAAAAACAATTTTCAAAATTAGATATTGGTATTACTAAAACTGTTTTAACTAAGTACATTTTAAATTTTTCATAATATCAAGAATCACTAATATACGAAAAAAAACAAAAATTTATTGCCCTATTTAAATTTCTTGAAGGTTAATATGTATATGTATGTATATTCTCAATAAATAAGCAAAAGAAACATTAATGAAAGCGTAAAATAATTTTTAATAAAACAAATCAAGTTCTCTCTTACGGTTCAATTTCATTGATATTCCTTTCGTTTAATTGTTGTTAGTATATATGTATATATAATTGAAATATGCAAGAATTTAATAAAGTTTGTTTTTGTAATTCACTCACCAGAAATATCATGTGTACTTTTCTTCTCGCAGAGGCCTCTGGATGATAAAAGTTGTTGTAGAGATACTGTTGTGGATTATGAATTAAATAGTAAAACAGAATTCTTGCATATACTTATGTGCTTACACTTAATTATTAAACTGAGCTTATAGTAATTTTTAAACATTAATATTAGGGTTTCCCTATTGCGTATATAAACTTTTTTAGGGCTAATTTCAAAAGTTGTAATTAAAATTAAATCAATATAGTATTAAATAAGTATTGGGTTAAAAATACATTGTGGCTGATCTAATTGATTTTATTTTTAATTACAAATTTATTAATTTTGTGCATGATATTGAATTTACCGAGGAAAGAAAGAAAAAAAAATATTTGATTTGAGAAAGAAGGAATATGCATAATAGAACTGAATTTCTAATTAGAATAATTGAAAGCTTATCAAGATTTAATGCAATATTTTACTTATTTAAACTTTTTCGAGCAACTTGTTCTTTTACTTTCAATTTTACTTGTCCAATTTAGGTTTTAGGAGAAATTTAATAATTATTAATAAAAAAAATAGTGATTTTATAGTGAAAATATGTTTTCCCATTTTAAGGTTATGATTTCTGATTTATAGCAATTTAATTTTTCATAATTTAGGCTTTCGGAGAATTTTGATATTGATTGATAATAACTAGTAATGAATTAATAAAAAAAAATGTGGTTCTATAGTAAAATGTAGTTTTCCATTTTAAGGTTATGGTGTTTGGTTTATACACACTCAGTGAAGTTGCAAAATTTTCTCATCCATATATCGGATCTTATGGCAATTAAACTTTGATATATGTATGCAAGAATTAAATTGTTATAATTGTTCTACTATTGGCTGGCTATCAATTACGATCAGTCAGCGACCCGTCGTAGATAGACCTAAAGGAATAATAAAAAGCCTTTAATGGAATTCCAACTAGATATTTTCCTAAAAATTCTCTTACCAGCCAATTAGATGTCTGTTCAATTTATAATCAACTTCCGAGATCATTCGATTAGGCAATTTCTCGTTATAAAATATATGGTTGCACAATTCACAAAAATATACAGTATTAGCTGTCCAAAATTCGTGTTAAATTTCCTTGAGGCCAACTTTTATAAAATTTAACTTGCTTTTGGCTTAAACACGTTTTTTATATGTAAGACAGCTTTTAGCACTGATTGTTTCCCTCTAAATTAGACTTACTTGTACCACTGCTCAAAAGCAAAAGAAAGTTTAAAACACGTTTCTCGAAAATGAAGGTTAGCCTAATTAAAAATGTCAACTCTCCCATGAGGTTTATTGCTACTACCGATTACTTTAAAATTACCATCATCTCACTGAAACGTTAGCCTTATGTATATGAACTAAACACAGCTCAAGCAAATTTCATTAATAAATTTTAAGAAATGCATATAAGAAATAGAAAAGAAAAGGAATATGTATAACATTTGACTAAAAGCTTACTCAATAAAATATAATGTTAATTATCGTCATTTACAAACAAATGAGAATTCTCTAAATTCTCCAAAGTTTGTCAACATTCGCGACCATACATATGTATATCAACTCATTACATATAATTAACATCTAGCTGTGTTTGTCCTCAGCAATATGCTGACCATTTAATGTTGCAATCCTAAATGTTGATAATAATGAGTAATTAATAATACCCACTAGAATTGCCAAGTCCAAAGTTAATCAAAATATATTGGTAATGTTAATTTCAATAAATTGCCTACATTCAAGTATTTTACAAAACTTCCTGTGACAAAAATTAAAGAAATAAAAAAAATTAAAGCGACCATTACAAACCGGGTAATATTGCTCCTTGTAGTAACAATATTAACTGGAAAAAAGGTGTTTCTATATTTTAATATCTTTTGAGTGAAAAGTACCCACTACCTTGCCTTCCATATCCTCTAATTTGTAGTAGTGATTACCTAATTTTTCTATAACTTTAGCTTTTAGAAACAGAGGTGCGAATTTAGCATTAAAACGTTTTTCATAATTACTTTGAACAAAATTTCTTCGCCAAACTTCCTGTCCCAGTTGATAAACTTGAGATCTGGTACGCAAGTTATAATAATGTTTATTACGCTCATACGCCTCTTTTATGTGTTTGCGAAGATTGAGTCTAATTATCTGCAATTTATCGTCGTTTGAAATTTTATATGATGGTTCAGCCAAGAGTTTAATATTTCTCAATAACGCATATGTAGAACCGTGGGTTATCATATCAAATCCAAAAAGAACGTGATATGGTGAAGTTTTAAGAGAGCTATGTGTCGAGTTTCTTAAGGCACAACTTACTGAGCTTAGATTTTCATCCCATTTGGCATGATCACCCTTCAGAAAAGCGCGAATACCTGCTATCAGCGATCTGTTTACCCGCTCAGAGGCATTCGATTGAGGCGAATAGTAAGCAGTATAAACATGATTGATTCCTAATGAAGTGAGAAAAGCATTCAGATCGTTGGCCCTAAATTGAGAACCGTTATCACTAACTATAACCTCAGGTACACCATAAGTATTAAAAATTTGCTGCTCTAGAAAATTTTTTATAACAGACGACGTAAACTTTTTGAGAGGATGTAACCAATGAAATTTAGATAGGTGATCTAAAACTATCAGGACCCCAATATGACCGGACTTGCTCCTAGGATAAGGGCCTAATAAGTCAATATAAAGTCTCTGAAAGGGCCGCTCGGAGATGATCTGTTTACCCATTTCCGGTCTCATAACAAAATTTGGTGCCTTAGTCGCCTTGCAAACCCCACAGTTGTTAACAAAGTTATTTACATCCTTGGCCATACCAGGCCAGAAAAAATATCGTTTCAATAAATCCAGAGTTTTTCCCATACCTCCATGCGATGCAGTCAGCGTGTCATCATGGCTAGAAATCAACTGAGTTCTTAGTTTTTTCCGGAATCCATAATTTCCATGAATTTTCATCATTATCTTCATCTCCACAACTGTGTTGAGTTCTAATATACACAAAATTATTTACTATTTTTATATCCGGGTAGCTAGATTGATTACTTTCGATTTTACGTTTCAGTGTCTTATAATCCTCATCACTAAAATGAGGAGAAGAAAGATCTAGTTTAAGAAAGTCTACAGCTTAAATTGATGCTTCGTTCGATGGAATGCGAGATAAAATATCGGGCACAATATTATCCTTACCCTTACGATGACTAACTGTAAACTTAAATGCCTGCAACTTTAAAGCCCACCGTGCTAACCTACCACTCAAGTTCGGTTGCCTCATCAGCCAAACCAGACTGGCGTGATCCGTGATCACTTTAAATTCTTGCAGTTCCAGGTAGCATCTAAATCTATGTATGGCCTCCAAAGCCGCAAGACATTCACGCTCCGTAACACTGTAGTTACGTTGAGCAGAATTTAACTTCTTACTCATATAAGCGATTGGTCTTTCCTGATTCTCATTATCCATTTGAATTAAAACTGCGCCTATGCCATAATCACTCGCGTCACAATGAACTTCTTAGAAAAATCAGGGTTTATGAGTACCGGTGCGGAGGTCAATAAGGATTTAATCCTCTCAAACGCTTCCTGAGCTTCAGGTGTCCATACAAATTTTTTCTTACAGGAAAGGGTTTTAGTAATTGGAAAGACTATTGTAGAGAAATTTTCAATAAATCTCCTATACCAACCTGCTATCCTTAAGAAGCCCCTGACCTTCCTTAAGTTTTTCGGTATAGGCCAATTAACAATTGCACTGACCACTGACCGTAGTAATACCTCCATCTCCAATAACATAACCAAGGTACTTTACCCGAGTTACGCAAAAGTGACTTTTGGCTACATTCAGTGTTAAATTCGCCTTCCTAAATTGTCCTGCAATCCTTAAAAGCACCTCCAAATGATCATCGAAATTCTCTGAAACTATGACCAAGTCATCTAGATATCCAAAAACATTATTCTTTAGGTCAGATGGTATTAATTGATCCATAAGGCGGCACATTGTTTGTGGGGCGTTGCATAGCCCAAAAGGCATGACCACAAACTGATACAACGGCCTTCCAGGTATCGTGAACGCCGTAATTGCCTTCGCCTCCTCTGTCAAACCAATCTGCCAGTAGGCATCTTTTAAATCAAGTTTGGAAATAATGTTTGCCTTCGGAAGACGGGAGAAAATACCTTCAATAGACGGTAATGGATAAGCATCCTTTCTCGTTAACCAAGGTGAGGTCGACAATTCTATTACCCCTAAGGACAACATTCGATCAATTTCTAAATACATTAATTTTTCTACCGCCGGTGATACTGGATAATGTCTCTGTTTTACTGGTTTCGCCTCTCCTACATCTATCTCATGCTTAATTAATTCTGTTCTTCCTAAACCTTTCTGCTCAAAGTTGGGAAAGACTGAAATTACAGCCTTAAGCTGCTGCTGTTGATTCGGGGTTAATGCATACAAATTTTCCTGATCATCCTCTGATACATAACTTTCGGTACTAGCGGCTGTCTGATTGCCAAGCAATTTAACGGAATCCATATTAGATGATAATCTCTCTAGGAGATCTATTGAATCTGTAATACTAGGCAAAAGATTGAAAGTTTTACAAAAATCTACACCAAGCAAGAGCCTATGAGAAATCGAAGGTATAATAAAAAGATTAATCATATGAGTGGTATTTCTAAATTTTATACTCGCTCGAATCCACCCAATAACTTTCTGGTCTCTTCCATCAGCGGTTTTCACATTCGACTTACATTTGAAAAAATTAGGTAATTTAGAGAAATCCTGCAATGCTAAATCCGCTCCAATGCAGCTAATGCTGGCTCCAGTATCAATTAATCCTAATTCAGCATACTCTAAAAATGATACCCTTGCATAATAACGACCATCATTTGAATTATTAACAATTGCAGATACTAACATATTACCACAAATTCTTCTATTCTTAAAATAATTTCTAAGCCTTACTGTGGAACGTTTAGGTGACCTTTTTGACTTTAATTCACATATGGAGGAATCCTCAAAAATTTCATTTCTTCTAGCTTGGTATAATTCTAGTCTTTTATGTAAAGGTAATTTTGGGTAAATTAATTTAGAAATATCAGGTAATTCAGAATCGTTTAGTAAATTATCACGTTTTAAAATAGTATACACATTATTATTATTAGACTTATCAAGGGACAAGTGGACACAACTACTTTTTGATTTTATTTGTGGAACGAATGTATCAGAATTTTCTTTTATTGTTCCATCGGAACATTCTGTTTGAAGTTTTTCTATTCTGACATTTTGGGCATTGCGGACGATAAGTATTCTTAGTGCCGCAGCCATAACAAAAAACTGTTCTGTCCTCAAGACAGTCTTGATAATAATGACCAGTTTCGTCACAGTTCCAACAACAAACTGTATTCATGTCATTTTGAATAGCATCAATTGAAGTATCATCAGCTAATTCTAAAGACACACGTTCTTCAGGATCAAAATCTATTTCGCTATACCGCGCCTGGGTACGAACTGATTGTTCCCTACAGGTCTTGCATGTATATTTTTACGCACATACTCATCATTGAGAAAATTCTCCCTCATCTGTACGAGTTTTCTCAAGTGAGGAATTGAATGGACTGGTATATATAAAAGTTCGTGTCTAATTTCCGGTCGCAAATTCCGAGTTATTATCTCAATTAATTCAAGTTCCGATATAGGATTCGGAAGTCTATCCATTATGGATGAAAGTGCTTCGTAATACATATCAAATGTCTCTCCTATCTTCTGCTTACGATTTCGGAGCTCCTCCCGAATATCAAACGATGATTTGAAATCCTTATATTGAAATCTAATGGCCTCTGTAAAATTATTCCAAGTAATTATTTCTACCTGCTTATGGTAGCGCCAAAACCACTCTCTCGCTTTACCAGTAAGCAAAATATGGAGATTTTTACAAATTACATTAAAATCTCCCTGAAAATTTTCAACTGTAAGAGTTTTAAGTCTATACAAAAATTCATCAACAGTCAAACCTGTGGATGTACCATTAAATCTTAGTCCCCAGTTTTGAATTATCGAAGTAATTTTCTCTGTATTAACAGTGGAAATATTTGAGAAACTTACGTTTGGCGAAGTAAATTGCCCGAAGTTATTATTATGAGTGGGGTAACTCATTCCCCTTAAGTTACCGCCAGGAGGTTGATTATTTGAATCCCTGTTCTGATAGGGAGATCTATGGGACACGTTTGGTGTAATATTAAAGTTCTGTAAAACTTTAACAATGCTATTTTCGATTATCTTATTGAGTTCACTCAAATCAAATGGTGTATTCTGGGATCCAGATGGCAAGTTAGTGACATCATTAGTGACATCAGTATTTAGAGTATTGTTAACAGGAAAATTTTCCGATGAACCTTCTACGTTCCCCGAAGGATCTGCCATGTTCTCTGGATTGGTATTAGTACTTAAATTTATTAATGTTGCTGGCGGTTCATTAAAAGCATTCTTATTAAAACTACGCGTTTGATATTGCTTCACTATACCGCCCCGCTGCTAGGTTTCGATTTTAAATTTTTTCCTGGTAATATAAATTTCTGTAAATCAGATAATTAACAAGACAATCGACAAACTGGACATTCACTTTCCTTTGAAAGATAATTTTCGATACATGGCCTATGAAACAAGTGGCCACAACTTACTATTATAAGACACTCTACTTTTCCGTCCAGGCGTTCAGCACATACGCGACAACTATCACCAGAATTAGAAACACTTGGCACTTGTGGTGATAACATATTAGATATTGACGTCCGCGGTGGTGATCGCTCTAATGCCATTTTAAATATTTAAATTCTATCCCAATAGACAAGAATTAAGGTTTACTGAATAAATCTTTACTATGAAGCTATACAAAAAATTTTTCCTTTTTTTTAAACAAAAACAATATTGTGTGGTATTCTCTAAATTTAGGTTCTTTCAATGGTTCGTCATGTTATGTTAAAATAAAAAAAAAGTTCAGCAGAGATAATAATTAGTCAACAGGAAAAGAAGAAAAAAAAAATTTTGGGCTATGGAATATTCTCTAATGTAACCATTTATCCAAACATACTAGTAACTCACAAAACCAACAGAGAGAGAAAACCAACAAAACCTTCAATATATAAGAGATGCTAAGTTGCACATTGCCACATAACATAATCTCATTATATAATTATACAGCAGGACTTAATTCGTATTGTATGTCAAGACAAACACTTACAAAAGATTGCAATTAGTAGAAAAATAATTTTAATTTCCGCTCGTTATCTAAATAAAAAAAATCCCTCAGTATCAAATCGGTTAGACAACTCAAACCTCAAGTCTCTAAATTCCTGAAAAGCCTGAAGAATTATTCATAAAGTAAGTAACAAAAACTAAAACCCTTTTAACACTACGCTTTTACTGGAATCCATATAGGTATAAAATAAAAAAAAAATTCTGTGGACACAAATAATGAACCAAAATTTGGAACATTTCGTGCCCCACGTTGGGCGCCATTTATGTAATATTAGCATTAAAATTATTCGCAATTCTCATTACAAATAATATATCACGAAGATGGTGTTCCTGATATTCAACGAGACTAGATTCAGAAAGACTGAGGGAGCCATTTAGCACTAGCTTCAGTCGGGTGGGGGGTTCGTGTCTTCCCTTATCTAATCTTTAATTACATAAAATTTATTTTAGACTCCCTATTGAAAAACTAAATACTGTAATAATTAACTTAATAATAATAAATACAACTAAAAAAAAATATGAATGTCCCCCGAATGTTTACACTATAATGAACTACTATTGAATTCTGTTGACCAGTATTATCTCTAGGATTCCAAGATGTTAATAGGAATCGACGCCTCTTTACTCTCCCAACCTATATTCTGCCGGCGCATAAATATTCTCGCAGAATCCCAAAAAAATATATATAAGTTAAATTTTCAGCCTAACATAACAATACCATGAAAGAACCATTCATAAGTTTAGCAATTCATAATGAAAATTTTTACAATTTATTCACCAATTTAGAAACAATTCAATTTATATTTAAATCAGCTTAATTTATAATTATAAATATAAAAAAACAATTTTCAAAATTAGATATTGGTATTACTAAAACTGTTTTAACTAAGTACATTTTAAATTTTTCATAATATCAAGAATCACTAATATACGAAAAAAAACAAAAATTTATTGCCCTATTTAAATTTCTTGAAGGTTAATATGTATATGTATGTATATTCTCAATAAATAAGCAAAAGAAACATTAATGAAAGCGTAAAATAATTTTTAATAAAACAAATCAAGTTCTCTCTTACGGTTCAATTTCATTGATATTTCTTTCGTTTAATTGTTGTTAGTATATATGTATATGCAAGAATTTAATAAAGTTTGTTTTTGTAATTCACTCACCAGAAATATCATGTGTACTTTTCTTCTCGCAGAGGCCTCTGGATGATAAAAGTTGTTGTAGAGATACTGTTGTGGATTATGAATTAAATAGTAAAACAGAATTCTTGCATATACTTATGTGCTTACACTTAATTATTAAACTGAGCTTATAGTAATTTTTAAACATTAATATTAGGGTTTCCCTATTGCGTATATAAACTTTTTTAGGGCTAATTTCAAAAGTTGTAATTAAAATTAAATCAATATAGTATTAAATAAGTATTGGGTTAAAAATACATTGTGGCTGATCTAATTGATTTTATTTTTAATTACAAATTTATTAATTTTGTGCATGATATTGAATTTACCGAGGAAAGAAAGAAAAAAAAATATTTGATTTGAGAAAGAAGGAATATGCATAATAGAACTGAATTTCTAATTAGAATAATTGAAAGCTTATCAAGATTTAATGCAATATTTTACTTATTTAAACTTTTTCGAGCAACTTGTTCTTTTACTTTCAATTTTACTTGTCCAATTTAGGTTTTAGGAGAAATTTAATAATTATTAATAAAAAAAAATAGTGATTTTATAGTGAAAATATGTTTTCCCATTTTAAGGTTATGATTTCTGATTTATAGCAATTTAATTTTTCATAATTTAGGCTTTCGGAGAATTTTGATATTGATTGATAATAACTAGTAATGAATTAATAAAAAAAAATGTGGTTCTATAGTAAAATGTAGTTTTCCATTTTAAGGTTATGGTGTTTGGTTTATACACACTCAGTGAAGTTGCAAAATTTTCTCATCCATATATCGGATCTTATGGCAATTAAACTTTGATATATGTATGCAAGAATTAAATTGTTATAATTGTTCTACTATTGGCTGGCTATCAATTACGATCAGTCAGCGACCCGTCGTAGATAGACCTAAAGGAATAATAAAAAGCCTTTAATGGAATTCCAACTAGATATTTTCCTAAAAATTCTCTTACCAGCCAATTAGATGTCTGTTCAATTTATAATCAACTTCCGAGATCATTCGATTAGGCAATTTCTCGTTATAAAATATATGGTTGCACAATTCACAAAAATATACAGTATTAGCTGTCCAAAATTCGTGTTAAATTTCCTTGAGGCCAACTTTTATAAAATTTAACTTGCTTTTGGCTTAAACACGTTTTTTATATGTAAGACAGCTTTTAGCACTGATTGTTTCCCGCTAAATTATACTTACTTGTACCACTGCTCAAAAGCAAAAGAAAGTTTAAAACACGTTTCTCGAAAATGAAGGTTAGCCTAATTAAAAATGTCAACTCTCCCATGAGGTTTATTGCTACTACCGATTACTTTAAAATTACCATCATCTCACTGAAACGTTAGCCTTATGTATATGAACTAAACACAGCTCAAGCAAATTTCATTAATAAATTTTAAGAAATGCATATAAGAAATAGAAAAGAAAAGGAATATGTATAACATTTGACTAAAAGCTTACTCAATAAAATATAATGTTAATTATCGTCATTTACAAACAAATGAGAATTCTCTAAATTCTCCAAAGTTTGTCAACATTCGCGACCATACATATGTATATCAACTCATTACATATAATTAACATCTAGCTGTGTTTGTCCTCAGCAATATGCTGACCATTTAATGTTGCAATCCTAAATGTTGATAATAATGAGTAATTAATAATACCCACTAGAATTGCCAAGTCCAAAGTTAATCAAAATATATTGGTAATGTTAATTTCAATAAATTGCCTACATTCAAGTATTTTACAAAACTTCCTGTGACAAAAATTAAAGAAATAAAAAAAATTAAAGCGACCATTACAAACCGGGTAATATTGCTCCTTGTAGTAACAATATTAACTGGAAAAAAGGTGTTTCTATATTTTAATATCTTTTGAGTGAAAAGTACCCACTACCTTGCCTTCCATATCCTCTAATTTGTAGTAGTGATTACCTAATTTTTCTATAACTTTAGCTTTTAGAAACAGAGGTGCGAATTTAGCATTAAAACGTTTTTCATAATTACTTTGAACAAAATTTCTTCGCCAAACTTCCTGTCCCACTTGATAAACTTGAGATCTGGTACGCAAGTTATAATAATGTTTATTACGCTCATACGCCTCTTTTATGTGTTTGCGAAGATTGAGTCTAATTATCTGCAATTTATCGTCGTTTGAAATTTTATATGATGGTTCAGCCAAGAGTTTAATATTTCTCAATAACGCATATGTAGAACCGTGGGTTATCATATCAAATCCAAAAAGAACGTGATATGGTGAAGCTTTAAGAGAGCTATGTGTCGAGTTTCTTAAGGCACAACTTACTGAGCTTAGATTTTCATCCCATTTGGCATGATCACCCTTCAGAAAAGCGCGAATACCTGCTATCAGCGATCTGTTTACCCGCTCAGAGGCATTCGATTGAGGCGAATAGTAAGCAGTATAAACATGATTGATTCCTAATGAAGTGAGAAAAGCATTCAGATCGTTGGCCCTAAATTGAGAACCGTTATCACTAACTATAACCTCAGGTACACCATAAGTATTAAAAATTTGCTGCTCTAGAAAATTTTTTATAACAGACGACGTAAACTTTTTGAGAGGATGTAACCAATGAAATTTAGATAGGTGATCTAAAACTATCAGGACCCCAATATGACCGGACTTGCTCCTAGGATAAGGGCCTAATAAGTCAATATAAAGTCTCTGAAAGGGCCGCTCGGAGATGATCTGTTTACCCATTTCCGGTCTCATAACAAAATTTGGTGCCTTAGTCGCCTTGCAAACCCCACAGTTGTTAACAAAGTTATTTACATCCTTGGCCATACCAGGCCAGAAAAAATATCGTTTCAATAAATCCAGAGTTTTTCCCATACCTCCATGCGATGCAGTCAGCGTGTCATAATGGCTAGAAATCAACTGAGTTCTTAGTTTTTTCCGGAATCCATAATTTCCATGAATTTTCATCATTATCTTCATCTCCACAACTGTGTTGAGTTCTAATATACACAAAATTATTTACTATTTTTATATCCGGGTAGCTAGATTGATTACTTTCGATTTTACGTTTCAGTGTCTTATAATCCTCATCACTAAAATGAGGAGAAGAAAGATCTAGTTTAAGAAAGTCTACAGCTTCAATTGATGCTTCGTTCGATGGAATGCGAGATAAAATATCGGGCACAATATTATCCTTACCCTTACGATGACTAACTGTAAACTTAAATGCCTGCAACTTTAAAGCCCACCGTGCTAACCTACCACTCAAGTTCGGTTGCCTCATCAGCCAAACCAGACTGGCGTGATCCGTGATCACTTTAAATTCTTGCAGTTCCAGGTAGCATCTAAATCTATGTATGGCCTCCAAAGCCGCAAGACATTCACGCTCCGTAACACTGTAGTTACGTTGAGCAGAATTTAACTTCTTACTCATATAAGCGATTGGTCTTTCCTGATTCTCATTATCCATTTGAATTAAAACTGCGCCTATGCCATAATCACTCGCGTCACAATGAACTTCTTAGAAAAATCAGGGTTTATGAGTACCGGTGCGGAGGTCAATAAGGATTTAATCCTCTCAAACGCTTCCTGAGCTTCAGGTGTCCATACAAATTTTTTCTTACAGGAAAGGGTTTTAGTAATTGGAAAGACTATTGTAGAGAAATTTTCAATAAATCTCCTATACCAACCTGCTATCCTTAAGAAGCCCCTGACCTTCCTTAAGTTTTTCGGTATAGGCCAATTAACAATTGCACTGACCACTGACCGTAGTAATACCTCCATCTCCAATAACATAACCAAGGTACTTTACCCGAGTTACGCAAAAGTGACTTTTGGCTACATTCAGTGTTAAATTCGCCTTCCTAAATTGTCCTGCAATCCTTAAAAGCACCTCCAAATGATCATCGAAATTCTCTGAAACTATGACCAAGTCATCTAGATATCCAAAAACATTATTCTTTAGGTCAGATGGTATTAATTGATCCATAAGGCGGCACATTGTTTGTGGGGCGTTGCATAGCCCAAAAGGCATGACCACAAACTGATACAACGGCCTTCCAGGTATCGTGAACGCCGTAATTGCCTTCGCCTCCTCTGTCAAACCAATCTGCCAGTAGGCATCTTTTAAATCAAGTTTGGAAATAATGTTTGCCTTCGGAAGACGGGAGAAAATACCTTCAATAGACGGTAATGGATAAGCATCCTTTCTCGTTAACCAAGGTGAGGTCGACAATTCTATTACCCCTAAGGACAACATTCGATCAATTTCTAAATACATTAATTTTTCTACCGCCGGTGATACTGGATAATGTCTCTGTTTTACTGGTTTCGCCTCTCCTACATCTATCTCATGCTTAATTAATTCTGTTCTTCCTAAACCTTTCTGCTCAAAGTTGGGAAAGACTGAAATTACAGCCTTAAGCTGCTGCTGTTGATTCGGGGTTAATGCATACAAATTTTCCTGATCATCCTCTGATACATAACTTTCGGTACTAGCGGCTGTCTGATTGCCAAGCAATTTAACGGAATCCATATTAGATGATAATCTCTCTAGGAGATCTATTGAATCTGTAATACTAGGCAAAAGATTGAAAGTTTTACAAAAATCTACACCAAGCAAGAGCCTATGAGAAATCGAAGGTATAATAAAAAGATTAATCATATGAGTGGTATTTCTAAATTTTATACTCGCTCGAATCCACCCAATAACTTTCTGGTCTCTTCCATCAGCGGTTTTCACATTCGACTTACATTTGAAAAAATTAGGTAATTTAGAGAAATCCTGCAATGCTAAATCCGCTCCAATGCAGCTAATGCTGGCTCCAGTATCAATTAATCCTAATTCAGCATACTCTAAAAATGATACCCTTGCATAATAACGACCATCATTTGAATTATTAACAATTGCAGATACTAACATATTACCACAAATTCTTCTATTCTTAAAATAATTTCTAAGCCTTACTGTGGAACGTTTAGGTGACCTTTTTGACTTTAATTCACATATGGAGGAATCCTCAAAAATTTCATTTCTTCTAGCTTGGTATAATTCTAGTCTTTTATGTAAAGGTAATTTTGGGTAAATTAATTTAGAAATATCAGGTAATTCAGAATCGTTTAGTAAATTATCACGTTTTAAAATAGTATACACATTATTATTATTAGACTTATCAAGGGACAAGTGGACACAACTACTTTTTGATTTTATTTGTGGAACGAATGTATCAGAATTTTCTTTTATTGTTCCATCGGAACATTCTGTTTGAAGTTTTTTGAAGTTTTTCTATTCTGACATTTTGGGCATTGCGGACGATAAGTATTCTTAGTGCCGCAGCCATAACAAAAAACTGTTCTGTCCTCAAGACAGTCTTGATAATAATGACCAGTTTCGTCACAGTTCCAACAACAAACTGTATTCATGTCATTTTGAATAGCATCAATTGAAGTATCATCAGCTAATTCTAAAGACACACGTTCTTCAGGATCAAAATCTATTTCGCTATACCGCGCCTGGGTACGAACTGATTGTTCCCTACAGGTCTTGCATGTATATTTTTACGCACATACTCATCATTGAGAAAATTCTCCCTCATCTGTACGAGTTTTCTCAAGTGAGGAATTGAATGGACTGGTATATATAAAAGTTCGTGTCTAATTTCCGGTCGCAAATTCCGAGTTATTATCTCAATTAATTCAAGTTCCGATATAGGATTCGGAAGTCTATCCATTATGGATGAAAGTGCTTCGTAATACATATCAAATGTCTCTCCTATCTTCTGCTTACGATTTCGGAGCTCCTCCCGAATATCAAACGATGATTTGAAATCCTTATATTGAAATCTAATGGCCTCTGTAAAATTATTCCAAGTAATTATTTCTACCTGCTTATGGTAGCGCCAAAACCACTCTCTCGCTTTACCAGTAAGCAAAATATGGAGATTTTTACAAATTACATTAAAATCTCCCTGAAAATTTTCAACTGTAAGAGTTTTAAGTCTATACAAAAATTCATCAACAGTCAAACCTGTGGATGTACCATTAAATCTTAGTCCCCAGTTTTGAATTATCGAAGTAATTTTCTCTGTATTAACAGTGGAAATATTTGAGAAACTTACGTTTGGCGAAGTAAATTGCCCGAAGTTATTATTATGAGTGGGGTAACTCATTCCCCTTAAGTTACCGCCAGGAGGTTGATTATTTGAATCCCTGTTCTGATAGGGAGATCTATGGGACACGTTTGGTGTAATATTAAAGTTCTGTAAAACTTTAACAATGCTATTTTCGATTATCTTATTGAGTTCACTCAAATCAAATGGTGTATTCTGGGATCCAGATGGCAAGTTAGTGACATCATTAGTGACATCAGTATTTAGAGTATTGTTAACAGGAAAATTTTCCGATGAACCTTCTACGTTCCCCGAAGGATCTGCCATGTTCTCTGGATTGGTATTAGTACTTAAATTTATTAATGTTGCTGGCGGTTCATTAAAAGCATTCTTATTAAAACTACGCGTTTGATATTGCTTCACTATACCGCCCCGCTGCTAGGTTTCGATTTTAAATTTTTTCCTGGTAATATAAATTTCTGTAAATCAGATAATTAACAAGACAATCGACAAACTGGACATTCACTTTCCTTTGAAAGATAATTTTCGATACATGGCCTATGAAACAAGTGGCCACAACTTACTATTATAAGACACTCTACTTTTCCGTCCAGGCGTTCAGCACATACGCGACAACTATCACCAGAATTAGAAACACTTGGCACTTGTGGTGATAACATATTAGATATTGACGTCCGCGGTGGTGATCGCTCTAATGCCATTTTAAATATTTAAATTCTATCCCAATAGACAAGAATTAAGGTTTACTGAATAAATCTTTACTATGAAGCTATACAAAAAATTTTTCCTTTTTTTTAAACAAAAACAATATTGTGTGGTATTCTCTAAATTTAGGTTCTTTCAATGGTTCGTCATGTTATGTTAAAATAAAAAAAAAGTTCAGCAGAGATAATAATTAGTCAACAGGAAAAGAAGAAAAAAAAAATTTTGGGCTATGGAATATTCTCTAATGTAACCATTTATCCAAACATACTAGTAACTCACAAAACCAACAGAGAGAGAAAACCAACAAAACCTTCAATATATAAGAGATGCTAAGTTGCACATTGCCACATAACATAATCTCATTATATAATTATACAGCAGGACTTAATTCGTATTGTATGTCAAGACAAACACTTACAAAAGATTGCAATTAGTAGAAAAATAATTTTAATTTCCGCTCGTTATCTAAATAAAAAAAATCCCTCAGTATCAAATCGGTTAGACAACTCAAACCTCAAGTCTCTAAATTCCTGAAAAGCCTGAAGAATTATTCATAAAGTAAGTAACAAAAACTAAAACCCTTTTAACACTACGCTTTTACTGGAATCCATATAGGTATAAAATAAAAAAAAAATTCTGTGGACACAAATAATGAACCAAAATTTGGAACATTTCGTGCCCCACGTTGGGCGCCATTTATGTAATATTAGCATTAAAATTATTCGCAATTCTCATTACAAATAATATATCACGAAGATGGTGTTCCTGATATTCAACGAGACTAGATTCAGAAAGACTGAGGGAGCCATTTAGCACTAGCTTCAGTCGGGTGGGGGGTTCGTGTCTTCCCTTATCTAATCTTTAATTACATAAAATTTATTTTAGACTCCCTATTGAAAAACTAAATACTGTAATAATTAACTTAATAATAATAAATACAACTAAAAAAAAATATGAATGTCCCCCGAATGTTTACACTATAATGAACTACTATTGAATTCTGTTGACCAGTATTATCTCTAGGATTCCAAGATGTTAATAGGAATCGACGCCTCTTTACTCTCCCAACCTATATTCTGCCGGCGCATAAATATTCTCGCAGAATCCCAAAAAAATATATATAAGTTAAATTTTCAGCCTAACATAACAATACCATGAAAGAACCATTCATAAGTTTAGCAATTCATAATGAAAATTTTTACAATTTATTCACCAATTTAGAAACAATTCAATTTATATTTAAATCAGCTTAATTTATAATTATAAATATAAAAAAACAATTTTCAAAATTAGATATTGGTATTACTAAAACTGTTTTAACTAAGTACATTTTAAATTTTTCATAATATCAAGAATCACTAATATACGAAAAAAAACAAAAATTTATTGCCCTATTTAAATTTCTTGAAGGTTAATATGTATATGTATGTATATTCTCAATAAATAAGCAAAAGAAACATTAATGAAAGCGTAAAATAATTTTTAATAAAACAAATCAAGTTCTCTCTTACGGTTCAATTTCATTGATATTTCTTTCGTTTAATTGTTGTTAGTATATATGTATATATAATTGAAATATGCAAGAATTTAATAAAGTTTGTTTTTGTAATTCACTCACCAGAAATATCATGTGTACTTTTCTTCTCGCAGAGGCCTCTGGATGATAAAAGTTGTTGTAGAGATACTGTTGTGGATTATGAATTAAATAGTAAAACAGAATTCTTGCATATACTTATGTGCTTACACTTAATTATTAAACTGAGCTTATAGTAATTTTTAAACATTAATATTAGGGTTTCCCTATTGCGTATATAAACTTTTTTAGGGCTAATTTCAAAAGTTGTAATTAAAATTAAATCAATATAGTATTAAATAAGTATTGGGTTAAAAATACATTGTGGCTGATCTAATTGATTTTATTTTTAATTACAAATTTATTAATTTTGTGCATGATATTGAATTTACCGAGGAAAGAAAGAAAAAAAATATTTGATTTGAGAAAGAAGGAATATGCATAATAGAACTGAATTTCTAATTAGAATAATTGAAAGCTTATCAAGATTTAATGCAATATTTTACTTATTTAAACTTTTTCGAGCAACTTGTTCTTTTACTTTCAATTTTACTTGTCCAATTTAGGTTTTAGGAGAAATTTAATAATTATTAATAAAAAAAAATAGTGATTTTATAGTGAAAATATGTTTTCCCATTTTAAGGTTATGATTTCTGATTTATAGCAATTTAATTTTTCATAATTTAGGCTTTCGGAGAATTTTGATATTGATTGATAATAACTAGTAATGAATTAATAAAAAAAAATGTGGTTCTATAGTAAAATGTAGTTTTCCATTTTAAGGTTATGGTGTTTGGTTTATACACACTCAGTGAAGTTGCAACTTTGATATATGTATGCAAGAATTAAATTGTTATAATTGTTCTACTATTGGCTGGCTATCAATTACGATCAGTCAGCGACCCGTCGTAGATAGACCTAAAGGAATAATAAAAAGCCTTTAATGGAATTCCAACTAGATATTTTCCTAAAAATTCTCTTACCAGCCAATTAGATGTCTGTTCAATTTATAATCAACTTCCGAGATCATTCGATTAGGCAATTTCTCGTTATAAAATATATGGTTGCACAATTCACAAAAATATACAGTATTAGCTGTCCAAAATTCGTGTTAAATTTCCTTGAGGCCAACTTTTATAAAATTTAACTTGCTTTTGGCTTAAACACGTTTTTTATATGTAAGACAGCTTTTAGCACTGATTGTTTCCCGCTAAATTAGACTTACTTGTACCACTGCTCAAAAGCAAAAGAAAGTTTAAAACACGTTTCTCGAAAATGAAGGTTAGCCTAATTAAAAATGTCAACTCTCCCATGAGGTTTATTGCTACTACCGATTACTTTAAAATTACCATCATCTCACTGAAACGTTAGCCTTATGTATATGAACTAAACACAGCTCAAGCAAATTTCATTAATAAATTTTAAGAAATGCATATAAGAAATAGAAAAGAAAAGGAATATGTATAACATTTGACTAAAAGCTTACTCAATAA
Source organism: Metopia argyrocephala (assembly GCA_963576795.1). Taxonomy (NCBI): domain Eukaryota; kingdom Metazoa; phylum Arthropoda; class Insecta; order Diptera; family Sarcophagidae; genus Metopia; species Metopia argyrocephala. The sequence goes on along the minus strand of OY756209.1, from coordinate 76,475,862 downwards.
AATATAATGTTAATTATCGTCATTTACAAACAAATGAGAATTCTCTAAATTCTCCAAAGTTTGTCAACATTCGCGACCATACATATGTATATCAACTCATTACATATAATTAACATCTAGCTGTGTTTGTCCTCAGCAATATGCTGACCATTTAATGTTGCAATCCTAAATGTTGATAATAATGAGTAATTAATAATACCCACTAGAATTGCCAAGTCCAAAGTTAATCAAAATATATTGGTAATGTTAATTTCAATAAATTGCCTACATTCAAGTATTTTACAAAACTTCCTGTGACAAAAATTAAAGAAATAAAAAAAATTAAAGCGACCATTACAAATGCCTGAGGAAACACATCTCGTTGGATATGCAAATGATATAGTGGCGGTCATATTGGCACGGGACGTAGATGACGCCAGGAGGAAACTTAACCAGGTGATGATAAGGACCCACATATGGCTTGAGGACCATGGCCTTAGGCTTGCGGGGGAAAAGACCGAGATTGTTGACAATATATCCCTTGTAAACCAGAAGTCGCCGAAGTACTTGGGAGTGCATCTGGACTGTAGGCTTACCTACTGTGCTCAGATAAAACATGCTGCGGCGAAGGTGACGGGTATGCTGGGCAGATTGATTGCGAACATAGGTGGCCCAACGCAGAGTAAGAGGAGGCTAATTATGGCAGCCACGAACTCGATACTGCTGTATGGCAGCGAAATCTGGGGTAATGCCCTAGAGGACAGAACAAAACGCAAAGTGCTGGAGGCAGTGCAGCGGACGGCGGCACTTAGAGTTGCCTCGGCCTACCGTACGGTATCGGGGGCTGCAGTCCTTGTCATAAGCGGCCAAATACCAGTGGATCTACTGGCTCGAGAGCGAAAAAGAGCTTGGGAAGCAAAGGGAACTAACGCCAGCATTTGTCTCGAGGAGCTGAGAAGCCAGTCGATGCAGCTATGGCACGACAGGTGGAACACCGGAACGACCGGTAGATGGACGGCAAAACTCATACCTTGCATAGAGAGTTGGACCCGAAGGAAGTTTGGGGAGGTTAACTACTTCTTGACTCAATTCCTTTCGGGCCATGGTTATTTCCGGAAATACGTGTACCGAATAGGCAAGGTGGCTAACCCCTCTTGCATCTACTGCGAGACGTTTGATGATGATGCTGAACATACCTTTTTCTACTGCAGAATGAAAGAGACGCGATGCGAGAGCGAGTCGGGTATTTCAATCCCGACAACATAGTGAATAAGATGCTTGAATGCGAGCACCTATGGACCACAATACGGAACTACGTTGAGTGCATACTGCGAAGGAAGAAGAGGGATCTGGATATATTCCAGCAAAACGAGATTAGAGCAGGAGCCGATGGCTTGGTGCTGGCTCCAATTCTGGCGTCCCCAGACATGGGAGGATGAGAATGGTCCTTATGAGGACGTTGCTCTGGGCCTTCCTGAGGTAATGCGGAAAGCGGTTCCGGAAAGATATTCTCACCAGAGGAGGGACTGTTTTCGTGGATTCACCACTCGAAGCAGCTGGTGATGACCAGCTGTAAGTGCGAAGGCATTTTAAACCCTACCTCATACGCAAAAAAAAATATAACATTAGTTATGAGTTGTCTGATATCAAATATTTCGTGCTCTTCAACTTCGTGTTTGAAGTCGTTGATAACACGCTACTCACAAGTACGATGGTTTGGTTGCTTACAACTTCGTGACTTTTCATTATTCAAAATCAAGCTGAATTGGTTATGTGTGCCAAAGGCATATGTCAAACAGTAGTTGAAAAATAAACGAATGCTTTGAAATGCCATTTGAATCAGCTTGTGCCGCCGTTTACTATGTACCTACTGCTATTACTGTGTATATCAGAGTTGGGTTTATTGCATTAAATTTAGTGGTAGTGGAAAAAATAGTGCATTATCATATACACTGTATGTGAAGTAAACCTTCTATATGTATAAATATTTAAGCAATATTTTTTTATTTCTATTTACTTTTCTGTTCAACAAAATTATATAGGCTTGTTTTTTTTTTCGTTTTTCGTAATAAATTCCTTGCTATGTACATACTATGTATGCATAATTTTATATATTCAGATAATTGCCTTTACAATGAATTTAAATGTATTGGTCTAAAAGGCTTTTGATTTTATTCCAAGCCACCTACTTAATATTTCCTAGCAATATTTGTTAACACAAATAACAAGAATACAAATATGGAAACTAATGGTGATACAGTGGTTGTTTATGAATAGTGCTTGAATTTGGATACTGACGTTTTCAATACAGCATACATAAAATGATACAAAAGTTTGTGAAGCTGGTTCATATTTTAATGCAAATACATACTTAGGTGTACAAAGAACAATTTTGAAAATTATAAGTCAACATAAGATTAAGTAATTTTATTATTCATCATCTGAATAATTCTGTTCGTTTAATATATAGTTCATTAAACCGATCGATGTATTTTCGGTTATCCATATTAAACTCAGTAAATATGATTCGATACATCCAAGAAGAACTCCACCAAAAACATCCAAAATATAATGACGTTGAATAATTATACGTGATAAACATACGCTAAAACACCAAGCTATTAAAGGCAACCAAAAAACTTGTGGAATAGGATATAAGCAAACGAATACAAGTGTAATAAACGAAGCTCTCGATGCATGTCCAGATGGAAAACTAAATTTATCGGGACCCAGTTGCATTATATCATTTGCAACAGTTGGCCTTCTTCTTCTGAATAACGATTTCAAAACAGCTATTAAAATGACGTCTAATATAAGACCAATGAGCACATTAATCTGAATTTCATAAAGATATTCCTTGCTAAATAGATAAATAAAAGCAAGCCAGGAACATAGCCAAACAATTCCGTTACAAGAGACTTCCAAGCTTTTGCAATGAGTTTTTAGAGTTTTAAAGGTGGGCATTTTCAGAAGTGAAGAAACAAATTCTTTTGTAAAATGCTTATCTTTTAAAATTACTGCTTCTAAAAATTTATTTTTTCGTCGTATATCCTGAAAAAGAAAACTTCATGAAAATATTTCAGACAATGATTATATTTTAATCTTAAAGTTTTTGGTTAAATTTTAAGGAGCATTAGTACAACTTGCCGTTAGTTAAAAGTCGGATTTTATCAGACAGATAACTTGCTTCTTATTATTACATGTAAACTTTAACCTAATGGTAAGGCAATCTTCCCAATAACTTTATCGATCACTTTAGGTTAAAGTTTACTTGTAATAACAAAAAGGAAGTTATCTGTCTGATAAAATCCTACCTTTAAATAACGGCAAGTTATAATAATGGGCTTCAAACAATTTATATTTATTTAGAGAATCAAAATATAAAAAAATTCATAATAATATTTAAATTTTTAAATCTATCTATCTAAGTTGTTTTAGGGTCGTACCTGAATAAAAGCATACGACATATATTATTTGTCAAAATTGTTTCATGCCCATTCATTTTGTATGAGAGCTACCGAAATACGTCGCGTACGTATATTATGGATTTCAAAAATCCAAATTTGACAGAGCGTACAAAAGAAAAATGAAAACAAACATAGAAAAAATAATATATTATATTTGTTTCAAGTTTTTTTCTAATAAAAACAAAAATAAAAAGTTTACAAAACAATATTTTTGTTTTTATTTATTTTTCTCTTTTTTCATTTATTGCGTATTTCGGTAATACGGACGTATACAGTTTTAAACTTTTTATACGTCGTACGTTGTACGCTTTTATTCAGGTACGACCTTTAAGTAACAAATAAAAGTTGTCATACTTTTTGGACTCTGCAAAGTGCCAGCAATACAATGCTACCTTTGGTTGGAATAATCAGATTAGTCATTGGATTTAAAATAATAAAAAAAACGAAAAAAATAAAAAATTTTAAAAGAATTGAACCACCAATATATGGATGTATGTATACTTACATACTTAATAAATATGTTTAACAAAAACCAATTAACTAAATCTAAAGAATAATTTCAAACAAAATTACAAATTTTAATAAATGTCTTTATTATTAGATTAAAAACATTAATAATTAGGGTTTTCCTTTCATATTTGTTTTTGTTTTTGAAAACATACACAGTGGAAAATTAAAATTTTTAACAACACCAAGCGAAATAATTGTCATGAAGAGTTACATTTTTATCATACCTAAACGAAGTTAGAGAAATACCCGTAGATAATTTTTAGTACAAAGTACGAAAAGTTACAACTGTTTTATACTATTTTGGGTTCTACAAATAAAGGGTTATTCATTCTACGGTTTCAAAAGTAAACGTAAATAAAACACATAAAATATTTTTTCATGATATTTCTTTTTTATTATAAAGTTTGAACGTTGACATTATGTGTGAAACACTACATCATTTAAATGACCTCAACGCAAGGTGTTCCAAGCATTGATTCTTTTGAGGTAATATTCGACATATTGGGTGGTATCTCAGCCATAACTTGACGAATGTTAATTTGTAAGAGCTCAAGAGTTGAAAGCTTTCGCGTAGCCCCACAAAAAAAGTCTAATGGTGTCAAATCCATTGATCTTGGTGGCCAGTTGATATCACCACGACGAGAAATTACGCGGCCAGGAAATATATCTTGCAATAAAGCCATATTTGCTCGAGTTGTGTGGCATGTGGCACCGTCTTGTTAAAACCACATGTTCTCCAAGTCGTATTCTTCAATAACAGGCAAAAAAAGTCGGTTATTATATGACCATAACGCTTCAAATTGACGGTGACAGTCGTTTTCGAAGAAGTAAGGTCCAATCACACGGACCAAAGAGCGCACTAAACAGTGACTTCTTGTTGAAGTAATGGCCTCTTTCAATTACTTGAGGATTCTCAGAACCCCAAATACGACAATTTTGTTTATTAACATACCCACTGAGTGAGAAATGTGCTTCATCGTTGAAGAAAATTTTGTTCGAAAAGTTGCCGCCTATTGTTCAAGCACCCACCACATATCTACAACATTGTGAATGGTCAGCTGGCTTCAGTTGTTGCGTGAGCTGGGCTCTAAATGCAAAATACGCTATAATGTGCCGTAAGGCAGTTCTCATTCCTGAGAACTACGAGGAATGGACACATTCGGGTCTTCGGTAACACTTTCACTCACAGCAGCGATATTTAAAGCGGAACGAGCGAAACGATGATGCACAGGCTTAACAATATTTGTAACCGCTCCAGTCTCTTAAAATTTCTTCACAATTTTGCCAATTGCTTGCATAGTTGGACGATTATGTAAACCATAATCTCCTCTTAGAGCACGATATGTGGCTGTGGCAGAATCACCATTTTTGTAGTAAGTTTTGATAATTTTCGTATTGTGTGATAGTTAAGCGATCAATTTTCGTCAATGTCAGACTTTCAATTGAAAAGAAAAAAATTGGTTTAACTACTCAATTTGGCAGATGTCGAATTCCAGTCCCATAATTTTGAAACCACGAAATTGAAAACCCGGTACGATTTGCAGGCCTTTCATGTAAAATGTTAATAAATAATAATTTGAATAAATCAAAACAAATCACCATACAGATTATTTTACTCTTTTACCATCGAACTGTCCACCATTTCTGCAGTTACTTCATCTGATGCAAAAATTTAGTTATGTCGTATAAAATCTTGAGAATGTTACTTGTTTTTTCCTTGAAAGCCTTAGTTTTTAATTTGTACAAAAAAATTTTTTATTTATATAATATCTTAATAACTATTTGCCGAATTCACAACCTTGTGTATCTACAATATGTATGTTGTATTGAAAACAGTTTTTGTTTTTTGCTTGTGAACACCTAGTGTATCGTTGTATTCAAGGCAAATTTATTATCAGGTAGATGCATCGGCGAGCTTATGAGCAACTCTGTCACACGTATTTTGTCAAACTTTATAGTTTGTTTTTTTTTTGTTGGTGTTAAAATCAAAATAAACAAAAACAAATTTTCTGCAACACAAATTAAATAGTGAACAAAAAGTAAAATATTGTTAATAATTTGATTTGTTTAAAATAAAAAATACCAAACTTGGATTTTAGTGATTCCGTGTACGGTTTTAGTGTTGTGATAAAATAATCTGTTGGTTTTAAAACAAAAAAATCTCTTCTTCTAAAAACAAAATTTAAAATGCGTCGTTGTGCTGTAGTCGCCGTGGTCTAGTAGTTAGTGTGTTGGTTTACTAAGACATGGGCCCTGGGTTCGACTCCAGGCTCCGACATCTTCAAAAAAGAAATATGAAAAAAATATTTCTTTCGGCGACTACCTCTCAGCAGTCTTCTGGCAAAAGCTCTGAGAGTAACTAATTGCCATGAACATGTATCAGCGTTAAATAATTTTGTGGAGTCTTTAAATCAGGATAGTTTATACAATTTTGGTAATGAATTTACGGCTTTAAATACCCAAAATTGTGTCAGGTTAACAAATTTAGACGAAATTTTAAATCACTGCAAAGAACTCAACAATAAAAAGTCCTCCGGAATTGATAAAATATCAAATTTCATAATTAAACATTTTCCTTATAGAGCTCTAGATTACTTAGTCATATTATTCAATAACTGTTTAAATAATGCTTATTTTCCGGATTCATAGAAAATTTCCAAGATCGTTCCAATTAAAAAAAATCGGGATCTAATGATAATAATAATTTAATTTCATTGCTTTCCAATTTGGGTAAACTTTTTGAAAAAAATTTTTCGCGTGAAAATGGATGTGGGATTGAATCAAAATTACATTCCAAATTTGCAATTTGGATTCAGGAAAGGCCATTCTACCGTTGACGCTCTATCAAAATTCCAAAATGACGTTGTTTGTAACTTAAGACAACGCAGATGCACAATAGCTGTTTCTCTTGATGTTGAAAAAGCCTTTGATAGAGCTTTCCACAATGGAATAATTTTTAAAATGTTTAATATAGGATTTGATTCACATATAATTAAACTTTTCAAAAGCCTTTTTAATAATAGACGTTTTTGTGTACAATTAAATGATTCTGTTTCCGATTTTGGTAAAGCGATTTGCGGAGTTCCCCAGGGCTCAATTCTAGCTCCTCACCTTTATAACATATTCATTTCTGATTTTCCTCATATTTTTTCAAATTCGGTTGGTATACTTTATGCGGACGATTCTCTAATTTACGCTCACCACGATTCACCATTGGAAGCGCTTAGATATGTGTCCGAACATTTAAATGTAGTAAACGATTTTTATGATTTTTGGGGAATTAAAATAAATGGTTCAAAGAGTGAAGCAGTATGTTTAAGAAATGCGTCAGGAAAATGTCCGTACTTTGTAGTGCCTGAAAGTAAAAGGTTAAAGTTGTTTTTAAATGGAGTTGAAGTTCCTTTTAAAAGTAGCTTTAAATATCTTGGAGTTTATTTCAACAAACTTTTTAAATTTAACGAACACGCTAGAATCGTACTGAATAAAGTTTATAAAGTAAAGGGTTGCTTTGGCAGAGCTTTATTTAATAAGGTATTGCCTATTAAAACAAAGTTATTACTTTATAAAACATGTCTAAGACCAGATCTTTAATGAAACAATTTGAAATATTTGAAAGAAAGGTGTTACGATCTTGTATTGGTAAGAATTATATTTCTAGAACAAAAAGATTCTCCAATAATGTAATTTATAAAGATTCAGGGGTTACACCTTTGAGTTTTTATTCTTTTGACATTATAAGAAGTTATATAAATAGGTCATCTTCACATGAAAATAATTATATAAAGGAAATTGTTAACTCTCAAGCAAGCTATAATTGGACAAATACATCATATTTGTCTTCACTTGGTTTTCAAAACGATAATATTGTTCTTGATTTTTCCGTTTCGTTGCCGGATTCTTTTAAAAGAACTTACCCTGGCTCTCACAGGGGTTAACTATTCATTATTATTATTATTTTTTTTTTTTTTTTATTATTCTGATTTTGTTTTTAATTTCTTAGGTTTAAGTTTATTTAGTGTAAGAGGTTTACTCTCAGGCTATGGTTAGCTCCGGGAGCAAGGGCGCCTTCTTTTTAATGTTTTTATAACTTTCTATATCTTTCTAATCTATTGCTAAGTTTGGTACTGTTAATTTAACACACATGTTTTTAAGACAATACATTAAAATCTTAAATGTTCTCTATTTAAATAATTTTGTAATGTATCTTTTATTGTTTTAAAAAAATACTCAATAAATTAAATTAAAAAATTAAAATTTCTTATTATGGTGTGGAACCAAACTCAAAACCTTTTATGACATTTGGTTATGCTATCGTATCGATACCTTTAGTAAGACTTTGTATTTTTAGTATAAATACTGAAAAACAACATTTAGGTATCGATCATTTTGATTTGATGATGTGAAGAATGAAATTATTTTTTTTGTACAATATATTAGTCTATCTTTGTTTCTTTTCTTAGTAGCGAAATATTTAACACTTGCATACATATTTAACTTTTAAACCTTCAATAGATTTTGTGTACCTAATTTTTTTTTATATATATAAATATGTATATCCATATTGTGGTATATTATAACTAATTTCTTTAATTTATTTTGTTTTTATTAATTTACCATGCCTCTTACGCGTAGTAGAGAAGACCTTTCGAATATAGATCGAGTTTTGAGAAACCTCAAGCCAGAAATTAGACCCGAATTATTACATGTGAATATTACACAAATAACTCAGTTACGTTATGAAGGTCACAAGCATGAAAAGTTTATGAGTGAAATAAAAACAAACACATCGTTTAAGAGTTCAAACTATAGACGTCAGGTTGCTGAAATTGATTCACGACAGATAGTAGATAGACGAGTAATGAATGAAAATACTGAAATCTGTGCGGTCACTAAAATACTTATGTGCTGGAATTGTGATGCTAAAGGACATTCTTATAAGGATTGTAATAAAACTAAACGAGTATTTTGCTATGGTTGTGGTTTAAAGGATACCTACAAACCCAATTGTAAGAAATGTAAGAATCAGGGAAACTTGAAAAAGGATGTCCTTCAGCAAAAGTGAGGACATCCAGTTTTACATCAAAATTAAGTTTTCCTTCAGATGAAATTATAACTTTGGAAAGTGATAGGAAACTTACAGACAAAGGAAAGTTAAAGAGAACATATAAAAATTTAAGAAGTGCGGTTAGATTGAGAAATTATTGGCGTAAGTTGAAATTATTTAAAATGTATAGAGTGGCATCAATTTTAGAGAAGAATTTAGATTCGAGACCATTTGTGGTAAATTATATTTTGCTTTACTTGATAGTGGAGCGAATATAAGTGTTTTTAGCGGTAATCTTGCGAAAGAAATTCAATCACATTCTAAATTTACAAAATGCTTCGGCAATGTCAAAACAGCCGATGGGCAAAAGCAGTAAATTGTGGGGACTGTTATTTTAGATATTTCTTTTTCAAATCGTTTAGAAAAATTGGAATTTTTAGTTATACCTTCAATTTCACAGAATATTATATGTGGAATCGATTTCTGGGAAAAATTTGGTATTAATATTTCAACCAACAGTATGATAAATGAAATAAGTGAATTAGATTCAAACCAAATACCTTTATCGGATATTCAAAGAAAGAAATTAAACTTGATTATTGAGATGTTTCCTAATTCTGAACGTGATGGACTTGGTTGCACTACTTTAATTGAACATCATATTGATACTGGAAACTCTACTCCAATTAAACAGCGTTATTATCCAATCTCACCAGCAAGGGAGAAGATTTTATGTAAAGAAATTGATAGGATGCTGGACTTAGGTGTCATAGAGGAGTGCCCAAGTTCGCCGTGGTCGTCACCAGGAGTACTAATTGTTAAACCTGAGAAAGTACGATTTTATGTGGATAGCCGTAAACTAAATTCCGTAACTGTTAAAGGTGCGTATCCTATACCTAGTATCGATGTGATTATTTCTAGGCTATCTCCAGTATATTTTATTTCAAAAGTCGATTTAAAGGACGCATTTTGGCAAATAAAATTGGATGAAACTTCGAGACCAAAAACAGCTTTCACTATTCATAATCGGCCATTATATCAATTCACAAGAATGCCATTTGGATTGTGTAATGCACCACAATCTATGTATGTGCAGACTTATGGACATTGTGATTCCGTATAATTTGAAAACAAATGTGTTTGTATATTTAGACGATTTGCTTATTGTATCTAAAGATTTTAATGAACATTTGGAACATTTACATGCAGTTCAATTGAAGAAAGCAGGTTTAACCATTAACGTCAAGAAAAGCAGCTTTGCTATTAAAGAGATTCAGTATTTAGGTTATGTTGTTGGAGGAGGATCAATGAAGGTTGACTCCGGAAAAATAAAAGCCATTAATGAATTTCCAGTACCAAAGACCATTCGACAACTTAGACAATTTCTTGGAATGGCTGGTAGGTACAGAAGGTTTATAGATGATTATGCAACAGTATCTTTTCATTTAACAGAATTACTTTCTAAGAAAAAGACCTTTCATTGGATAGAAGATGCACAGAAAGCCTTCAAATCACTGAAATCAAAGTTAACAACAGCTCCCGTTTTGGTTCACGCGGATTTTGAAAAACCATTTATTGTGCAATGTGACGCTAGTACAGCAGTGCAGTTCTGGCACAATTAGACAAAGAAGGAAATGAGAGACCAATTGCGTTTATGTCTCAGAAACTGAATCGAGGGACATGAATTTAAGGTAATTACAGACCATGCAAGCCTTAAATGGTTGATGCAACAGAAAGATTTATCAGGTCGATTGGCTCGATGGGCTCTTAAGCTTCAAGGTTTTAACTTTACAATTGAGCACAGGAAAGGGAAAGATAATGTAGTACCTGATACATTATCAAGAGCTTTTGAAGATGAAAAAGATAGTTATATTAACGAAATAGAGTTAGAAGTTATGCCAATGATTAACCTGGAGTCCGAAGAATTTGAGAGTAATGTATATAAAAGTTGGAGTGATGAATTTGGTAAATTAAAATCTCCTGATTTTAAGGTTGTTGGTAAATACATTTATAAAAGGACTAGCTTTGATACGGAGTTAACTGAGGATAATAATAAATGGAAATTATTAGTTCCAACAAAATTGAGAAAAGATGTTTTATATTCAGCGCATAATATTCCTACGTCTGCTCATTTTGGCATAGCAAAAACATTAGAGCGTATACGAAGGTATTTTTTTTGGCCAGGTTTGGTAGCTGATGTTAAAAATTATATTGGAAAATGCGATAGTTGTAAAACTTCAAAAACCCCAACCATGTCACTTAAACCTCCATTGGGACAAATGGAAGAAACACAAAGACCATTTCAAAGGTTATACATATATTGATTTTATAGGCCCATTACCGCAATTTAAGACATTTTTGGAAAAGCATGGAGTGAAGCATGTGTCGACAGCTCTGTATAGCCCTCAATCTAACGCTAGTGAATGTGTGAACAGATCAATTAATAAAGCATTACGTTCATATGTAAAGGAAAGTCATCAAAGTTGGGATATATATATTAGTAGTGTAAATTATGCCCTTAGGAATAGCAATCATCAAACCATAGACAGAACTCCATATGAAATTGTCTGTGGTCAGATTATGGTAACACATGGTGGAGATTATTGTTTGTTAAAGAATCTTAATTTACTTAGGGAAACCGACAATTGTTTATTAAGGCATGACGAAACTTATATTTTAAGAGATTCGATTCAGGCTAAAATTAAGCAAGCTTTTAGGAAAAATGAAAGAAGGTATAATCTCAGAACAAAGAATAGAGAGTTTAGTATTGGCGAAGAAGTTATAAGAAGAAGTTTTGTTCAGAGTTGCTTATCGAAAAAGTTTTGTTCCAAATTAGCTCCAAAAGGTGTGAAAGCAAAGATTATCAAAAAGATTGGAAAATGTTATTATGAGTTAGAAGACTGCTTAAATAAGAATGTGGGGGTATATCATATGAAAGACATTTGGAAATAAATGTAAAGAATTAATATTTTATGTTATTTTTTTTTTTTTTTTCTTTTTGAATTTTTTAGTAGATTCTTGCCTTTTTCAGATTTAGTTCTTCACACTAAGTTTGAACTAAATCTGTTTTGTGAGGCTAATACCAAAGAATATAAATCATATATGTAGAATGCGCATCACGTACAAGTAAAATTTCTTATGGCGGGTCGTAATGTTGGAACCCGCAAAAAGAATTGTTACTCTCTTACTCAGCAAAGAGAATTCGTTTACTCTCTTACTTTGTGTTGCTGTTTTGCTTAAGTACAGAAACGGTTTCATGCTAACAACAATCACCCTTATCGTAGTTGGCGTTTTTGTGGCGAAAGTTAGGCGTTTTTATAAAATGGTATCGTAGTTGGGGAAAAACGCCAGTAAATACGGCACAGTTCTGAAATCTATTACAAACAAATTAATAAAACAGTATCGTGTTTGGCGTTTTTGCCTGTTAAAAGCGACGAAAACAGTCGTTAAGTTTTTTGCTGCCGCCTTTATGTAAAATTTAAGGACAGCATTAAAATGGCTGAAAAAAAATTGTAATTATGAAATTATTTTAATTTTAAAAATATAATTTGCATATTTTCTCGATTATTTCATTTTATTAAATACATTTTAGTATAAAAATAACTACTCTAGAACAATTTGCAAAACTGGTCGAGATAATGGAAAAAAGCCGAACTTGGCAAGAGGTTATCATAAAAATTTAAATTTTGCCCTCATTATCCATTTCAAAAGAAATCCATCTTGAACAAAGCTTGCTTTACATGGCTTCAATACTTCCTCAAAGATTCACAAAAATATTATTTCCAGCACCTTTTTGGTAACTGCCTTCAACAAGTATCCCAATTGTTGCTGTAAGTTTTGACAGTTGTGATACACCAGTTTTTCTTTGGAGTTTTTTTAATTTTGTTGAAAATTTTTTTAATACGTAATTAAACGCATCCTTATTTAATCTGAAGTACTTAATAAATCTGTGGAAAAATCTTTCCTTCATTTTTGTTGATAAAAAGGGAAAATGTAAACTTACCTTCTATTTGTTAGTGAGAATATATTCGTTTACTCCCTTTAGTGTCTTCTTAAAACATTGATTTCTTTTTGATCACACTTCAGAAGACGAATAAAACACACACTTAACATAATTAATTTAAAGAAGTTAAAAAAACAAACAAATATCACAACTAGTTTTTATATTTATGTGTCTATAACATATTTTTTTTAACAGTTTTCATAGCAATAATAATAATGGAATAATTAGTTGAGTAAAATAAAAACTTTAATTATTATTAGAGTTATCTATTAAGGATACAACATAAATTAATCGGGTATGTTCCGTAATCCTAAATCAAGTGTCAGGCAAAAGTTAATTGCTAAGTTAACCGAATAAATAATAATAAATTTTAAAATATTAGCAATTTGATATTTCATTCGATATCAATTTCACTCATTTTCGAATTACAGAAAAAAGTCGAATATCGAGCAAATATTTAGAGGAGCCACATAATAAAACATTTTGAAGTCAACAAAGCTGTAAAAATAAACCTAAAACGGTCCAAACAAAAATAAAAGCAAATCTTTTCTTAAGTACTTTTAAAACTGGTTGACGAGACTGAAAATGACTTCGAAAAGAATACCGAGAAATAAGTAATTTGCTACACAGAGCTGTTCTAAATACTAAAAGAAATAGACAAAAGTTCATTTTTAGTAAATGTAATCAAACCATAAAACGTCAATTTGAAAAATAGTACGAAAATATTAAGTTTTCTTTTTCCAAAAACGTTGTTTGCTGACGAAAGTTGTTTTAACGTATTTGGGTCGGATAGTAATCCCATAGTATGGAAGGGAAGAAATCAAGAACAACGCTCGACAACTGACAATATATCATGTGAGTTGATAGGGGTGATCTGCAACTGTTATTGTTTATAGCATGGTGGAATTACTTACAAGGTGGTGGCAGGTGAATATAGTACAAAAACAACAGGGAATTTGTTTTTGTTTTTTCAGCTCTTTAATGTCAAAAGCAGGTGTGGTGAATTAAAAAAGCACATGTGAGAAGTGTGTGTGTGTATTGTTAACAACATACATGTCTCTACACCAAAACAAAAACACGAATACACACAAAGCAAAATGTAAACAAAACATAAATACAAACAAAACTTTTGACAGGAGCGGTATGACCAAAAAAAAAAACCCAGCTGGGTTGGTAACACCACCTTGTAAGTAATTCCACCATGGTTTATAGGAATATAGTGTGTGTGAAAAAGCAAAAGCATACAATATTGGTTACACTAGTTCTCTCATTTATATCCATAGTAACATAGAAGTATATGGTATATTTGTTTTGGCAATACTTTATGGCACACTCTTGCACGTCTATAGTACATAAATATACACACAATTTGAATATCTATTAATAAATAAATAATAATAAATATTCGATGTAGATTAATGTATTTTCCTTCGCGCAACTACAAATTAAATATGCTTTGCCCTACACTAGCTTATATAGTCGTATCGGAGCACTGAGAACAAAAATATTTGAACCAACAACATTATTCTCTAAGTTTTAAAATTTAAAAAACGAAAACGGCTCACAATGAATAAGAAACACAAACGCATGAACAGAAACACCAACAAATTGTATTGTATGTTAATATTGTTGTTAGCATGAAACCGTTTCTGTACTTAAGCAAAAAAAAAACACGAAGTAAAAATTTTGTTGTGGCTATCGTCTTATACACTGTGATGTTGTGTGTGCAAAAATTTGTTGTGGCTATCTTGCTGTGTGATGTTCTTGTTATAGTTGTTGGAGTTTCGTCACTGTATGTACTGTGGCTGAACGAAAAAAACTAAGCAACAATGCAAAAGAAATAAAACACACATTAGTTTCTCTTTGGTTTCTCTTGTTTTGTTACGCTCTTTTCTTTTGTTTTGCCTTTTGCCCTTCCTTCCCGCGTCTGAAAAAATTTTGACAAAATATTTGGATAAGTGTTGAGATGCGCATTCTATATGATTTATATTCTTTGCTAATACTTTGTAATATGATACCTTAAAAATTTAATCAAATAAAATATATAGTATTTAAGGTTTTAATTTTTTTTTTTTTTTTTTTGAGTAGAAAAAAAAATAATTTTGTCATTGATTGGAAAAATTTTGAATCGAAAAGATATTAAAAAAAAATAAAATAAAAAAAATATATATATATAAATTATAAAATGTCTATAGACTTTTTTTTGGTATACCTAATATTTTAAAATTTGAAAAAAAATATTACAAAAGAAAATGTAGACTTTTCGCTTATTATTTTGGTTTTGTACAAATGGCGAACATATAATGGTGAACTACAGTCGATTACAATTTTCAAGAGAAATTTAAAGAATTAAAAATTTAAAAAAATAAATAAGGAAGGAAGAAGAAACAGCCAAGAAAGTATTTATGTTTATGAGGAATCAAATTTTGTGGAAATTTGTAAACTATGAAGGCAATGATCGTAAGACAAAAATTTAAATATGTATATATATTGGTAAATTTGGAATGGCATAAATTATAATTTCATTTGTTAAATCCTTAAATTTCTTTAAAAAAAAAATCAAAGTTTGTTTAAATATAAAGCATATTGTATAAGTGGGTTACATTACAGATTTACAAGTATCCCATGCATAATTTCTTTTTTTTTTTACTAATATTGTTTTAAATATCATTTTAATTTAAATTAATGTTCTTTAGTTTTGTTATTGTTGTTACCAATTATTTAAACATTTTAATAGTATTATAAAACAAATTTAGATGTATAACAGCAAATTTCGTCATTAAGCGCTTGAAGACCAAATCTTGCAGAAAAAAATGTGAGTTATAAACATTTTATTATTATCTAATGATGTTTGAGTATTTTTTAAATTTTATTTAAATATTAGCATCTTTTAAAATAATTTTGTATACAAATACTAGAATCTAACGTAATAATATTGTATATAAAAATAATTTATTTGTTTTACCTTTTTTGTTTGTTTTTATATTATTGTGTTAAAATTATCATTGAATTTTATAATAATAAATTAGGTTTTATACAATGAAATTCTAATTTTTCTTATTCGCGAAAGGATCAGAGCGAAGATGGACCAAGAATATATGTATAAGAAAAAAGTAAAAAAAAAAAAGGAAAATTGTGATGTTATCTCATTTCATCATCCTCAAAAGTGAAATAAAAGAGAGCTATCCTAATAAAATTTTATTTTTATAAAACGCTACCTTCACTTGTCTCTCTTTGGAAAAAGAACCAGACCCGAGACTGAGCACAGCCGGCTTATAGGGTAGCTTCTATTTCCAAGAGAGCAAGACCGCTGGTTGGAATCGTTACAATACGTAACAGAGAGTGAGTGGTTGACAGACTGTTGAACGGTGAGGATCAATATTGTTAATGGTGTTCATCCTTAACAATATGGATTGTTGTTTTATTGGACAGTAAGCGATCAATATTGTTAATGGTGTCCATCCTTAACAATATGGATTGTTGTTTTATTGGACAGTAAGCGATCAGTATTGTTAATGGTGTCCATCCTTAGCAATAGTGATTGTTGTTTTTATTTTATTATTTGCCGGACAGTGAATGATCAGTATTGTTAGTGGTGACCATCCCTAACAATATTGACTGTTGATTTCTTTTACTCCTTTGATAGTGAGTGAACAATATTGTTAATGGGTTCCAATCCTTAACAATATAGATTGTTGTTCACTTTGTTACTTTTTGACCTCAGTGGACTAATACCGGGCAATCTTGTTAACGGTGTCCATCCTTAACAATATTAGTAGTATTAGGATCACAGATATACGGACTGGTAACGGTAGGAATCAATCTTGTTAATGGGTTCCACTCCTTAACAATATTGATGTTTGTTCTTTTGTACCGATTTGACTGGTGCACTGGTATTTGATTAATATTATTGGTGGCGTACATCCCTAACAATATTAATTGTATTACTTCATATCCATCTACGTGTGTGACAACTGGACGTGAACAGGAAAGTCACCAGGGTTTAATTAGGGTTGCTAATGGTGCCATCCTTAGCAACACAAATTGAATCGGTGATATAGTGAGGACACCAAGTCAACCACCCTTGAAACGAACGTTCGTTAGGTAGTTCCTGGTCATTCTGTATTTTGTTAGGCTAGCATTAGGATTAAGTAGATTAAGAAAATATTATTAAATAAAAATTAAATACGATTGTGGAAGAAAGAAAAAATATAATTGTGTTCTTATTTATGTAACCACTGGACACCGCTGAACTACCCCAGCAACCAGCGTAAACGTGTCGTTACAGTGTTACTACCCCAATAACTGTACTGTACAGTACTGTGGGTAGTAGAAGGAAATTCCCAGGTTTCTCACTTAAGGCTGAGGCAACAAAGCTTGCTGGGCATTTGAGCCAGGCAAGAGGAAAAGTTGCATCAGAGGCGCTTTCTAATTAGCGCAAATGATGGAAGGTAATTTCAAAGTGTTTCAGGCAAATCTGCATAGGGCCACAGGTGCGTCGGGCATTTTTAGCCGCAGATTTGCCACTAAAGATATTAGTATAGAGCTCATACAGGAGCCCTGGGCTTTTAATGTCAGAGTCAGAGGACTTCAAAATAAGACGTGTAGGTTGGTGTATGCAGCTGGGGAGAGGCCCCGGGCCGCTATTTTAGTAAATAACAAATTCACCTTTTCCATTACAGAGTTCATTACTAGGGACCTGGTGGCTGTAAGCGTCAAACTTATTACTGATGTTGGTATAAGGGAGGTTATATGCGCCTCTGCTTATTTCCCAGGGGATATGGAATGTGTACCACCCTTGGAAGCTTTTGACAACATTAGCTTTGACTCCATTACAAGTTCTTTGGAATGGAAAGGGGTGGAAGGGCCAATTATAGCTTGGATCGGCTCCATGCTTAGAGGCAGGATTATCAGCTCATCCCTTGATGGAGAGGAATTGACTGTGATGGCGTCAAAGGGATGCCCTCAGGGTGGAGTCCTATTTCCATTGTTGTGGACGCTTATAGTTGATGACTTGCTTACCATGTTGGCTCAAAAAGGAATCAGCGTAATTAGATATGCTGATGACCATGCTATAACGGCCCGTGGGAAATTTGAGAGTACATTATGTGACCTTATGGCTGATGCTCTGAGGGATGTGTCGAATTACATACATACATAACTGGCCTTTACAACCCTGTGACAGGATTACGGCCTAGCTTCTCGCAGCACTCATGTTGTGTGTGTCAATTTTTATCCATGAGTACCGGGACCTACAGTTTAAAGTCGACTCCGAACGACAGATTTGAGAAGCTTTTTCATGGCAATTAATTACTCCCAGAGCTTTTGCCAGAAGACTGCTGAGAGGTAGTCGCCGAAAGAAATAATTGTTTTTTATATTTCTTTTTTTTTTAAAGATGTCGGAGCTGAGATTTGAACCCAGCACTATCGTCTTCGTAAGCCAACACACTAACCACTAGACCACGGCGACGAATTGGTGCTCTTAAAAAGGACTCTCAGTGAATCCTTCAAAGACGATTGTTGTACCTTTTACGAAGAGATATAAACTGACGTGCGACCGTATTTCTTTTGGAGGTACCACTATTATGTTTTCTAAGGAGCTTAAGTGTCTAGGTGTCATTCTGGATATTATATTATTATATGTAGTACATGTACATGTTGACGCATTGCATTTTGCAATTATTTGCATAAATTTAAATAAACATAATATAACGGTACATCTCTAAGAGCAAAACCTGCTTATTCCCACTTATTTGAACGAAGAATTTTTTGGAATAAGGTGACCATACATAACATTTTATAGTTTGGATGAATTGAGTAAATATTAAGGTGACCTTATAATTTTGACGCGCACCTTATATTAACTTTATTTTTAGTGGTTTTTTTTTTCGAAACGAATATAAATATTCCATACAAATTTTTGTTTATATCCCCTTATATAAGCAGTTAATTTTAAAAGTGCTTAAAAATTAAGCACATATAAAAATGCTGCCAAGTTGGATTTTCTTTTATCTTGACGTTATCTTTTTAAAATTTTATGACATTTCATAAATAAACAAAAAGAATAAACTTTGTAAATATGGCTGAGGCGAAGGAATGTAATTATTTTTATATTGTTTGAATTGTTTTTAAACAAATAATTACATATTTTTTATAAAAATTGTAATACCCAATTTAGCACTTACATATGTCGTTTTTTCGAAGCAGTTTGTCTAAGCGGCTATAGGTATCGAAAAAAACACCACTTTTGAAAGTTTTAATATTTAAATTTCTGCAGAAATATAAAACCGCTTAAAGCATTTGTTTTATTCATTTTAAAATGTAACAGTAAAACTAAGCTTTTCCAGAAAAAAAGTAGTTTGAAAATAACTTCATTTACTTTTACAGATTAAACGAATCATTTCATACTGGCATAAATTTGCAATTCATACGTTCAAATTCCCAAAACATTATGCCGGGATTTAAAAGCCAAAAAAGTGAGAACTCGTATATGATTTATATCAGCTGGTAAATTTTTCAGCTTTTGCTATTGCTTTTCAGCATTCCTTATGTAGTACTAGCAAAGGATTATTCACACATTTTCTAGTTTTACCTAGTAGCTTTAGCTAGTACTGAAAAGATAAAGCTAGTGCTACTACTTAGAACTTTGTAGCATAAGCTACAGTTTCATTCACTCTGCCGATTATAAATTATTATTATAATACAATCACCCTTATTCTATTTGGCGGCGGCGATAGAAGGCAACGGTCGTTTTTAGTCTTTTATTGCAGATCGGTATTCTAGTTAGCAATATTGCCGTTTATCGATTACTGTTTTGGTGTTGATTAGCGTTGTTCTTTGTTTTAAAAAAAATAGATAAATACCTACATATAAAAAAGTGTAGTTGAAAAATATATCCAAATTCAAAAATTTCAGTTAATGTGTAATTTAAGGTCAGCTTAAAAATATTTATTATTATTATAGTTAGTATTTCCTATTTAGGTAAAAAAATTGAGCATTATCGCCTACACTATTTAGGATTGTACATAAGGTCTGTTTCTTTACTTTACATTAAGCGCGCACGGGATCCCAATTTTACCGAAAAGCATTCCCGTACACAAAATTTGGCTAAACGAGACAAATTTTGAGAGAGTAACATTCTTCTTCTTCATGCACGAAATAGACAGTACTTTTTCTTCGGGCTAGTTTATGCAAGTAAACAAACAATCAGCTTACATTTGTCTATTTTGTATTGCCTCTATAAATCCAAATTGTAATGATAGTTTCAAGATCTGGTATTCTTATTGAGAAGTAACATCCGTTAAGGAATATGTGCAACACTAGCAGAACTGCAGCACTGCTAGAACTAGCAGCAATGCAAGAAAATATATAAATAATCAGCTGTTTAAAAATAATAGAAAAATTAAATTTGCAGAAAACTAAAAAAAATTAAAAAGTTGAATTAAAAAATATTTATAAACCTGCAGTGAAAGTCTTATAGTATAATTTAATTCAATATTTATATAAAAAAGTTTTTCTTTGCCTTAGTTAACAAGTATAAGTCGAATTATTGTCCTTTATTTTTTGCGAAAGTTCATGTTCAGTATGTATGTGTGTGACGTAAAGTTGTGTTTTTTCATATTTTTATGTGAATGGGCAAAATATTTACAGTCTAATTCATAATAACTCCTTAATTTAGGTTTTATCCATACATTAGTTCTGAAACGTTATTTGTCTTATAAACTCAAAATAAAAAATCTTATTCATAAACCTTTCAAATGGGCAAATTAACAGCCTGTTTCTAGAACACGAATGGTTTCTGACATTCGTCTTTTTATATGAGAAACAATAACAAATTTGAGTGTTTTTGTTAGTGTTTCACATATAAAAAGACGAATGTCAAATACCATTCGTGTTCTAGAAACAGGCTGTAACTAATAAACGATTTTAATGTCATGCTAGCAATACCATGATGTTATTTCAGCATACTGATGCACAATAAAAGATATCGGTTACTTCGGTAATTTTTTAATATTCATAAAAATAATGTAATAGTAACACAATTATACATAAAATAGATTGATTGAAGTAATATTTACTGCTGTTAAAAAATAAATAAAATAAACTGAAAAAATAAAAAAAAAAAATTTCCTTTGAAAAACATTTTTTTATTTCATGTATAAAGTAATCGAATACTACCATTTTCTTTTTGGTTTGTGCATCACTATTCTGTTTACATTTTTTATATCAAAATTTGGTAAAATGGAATTGTAAACTAGAGAGAAAGAGAAAAAGAGATTTACATTCGTAATTTCTACAGGCACTGATGACAGAGCCTGTAAAGGAAAGAGATGGGATATGTAATACAAAATAAAAACAATTTTTTGGCCATTTAGACATTTGATTTTGTACAGAGACTGCAATCATTTGCTATTATACGAAAATTTTTAATTATATGAATTTAAATATGTACATATGTATCTATACTTGCAGCTATATAAGTTTTATTCATTGTAATACTATATTATTTCACTTTTATTTATACAATATCCAATCTAACTCACAAATGTCGTGTTATTGTACGTTTAAAGTACCTAGAAACCTACAATAAAAATTTCTTATTTACAAATGGTTTATGAGAGCGTTATGACACTGTTTCTTGTTTATGAATACAAAATTACGAGATTTTGCTTATAAGGCTCTTATAAGCACGTTTTATCTCATTATGAATTAGACTGAAAATTTATAAGTTCATTAAGATACATTCATTTATAAATAAAATTGTGGTGAATGCAAAATTTAATTTGCAAGATTTGCAAGTATTACACATTATACTCTGGATCAATTTAATAAAAAAAAATTCGTTTACCAACTTAGGCCCAGTTTTTAACTTCATATTTAAATGTGAAATTAGTTAATTTTAATTTAAACTCAAATGGCATTTAAATACAGTTTCAGTTTTTCAGTCATAAATTTAAGTTTGTATTTCATTCCGACAAAAGTACAAAAGTAGCATCACGAAATCTAAACAAACTTTGCAGAATTTTTCGCAGGAACAGCTGTGATTGGCTGCAACAAAATAAAACACCAGAAATAAAATAAAAATACTACTGATAAACATCAATTAATAACACTAAACGTAATTATTATACAGTAATCCCTCGAACTGCGCGGTTTCGGACTTGCGCCCTTTTATTTTTACCACCAAAATTTCGCATTGCGCGACAAAAGTTTCGCAGCAGCGTGGTTTTTTTTGTTTGTTTTTGAGTACATATTACATATTTCGTGCAAAATATGTATACACACATACTAGCCCATATTGTGATTGTTTGTGTAGCAGAAAAAAACCAAGTTAAACTTACGCACCCCTGTTACTATTAAGCAATCACTATTAATAAGTTTTTTTACGAAACCATTGGAGGAAAATAGAACAAATTCATCAGAAGATGAAAATTAACTTATTTAAAGATTATTTTTAAATAAATATTTACATTTTAATTATATACATACTATGTATGTTTAATTTTTATGAATTAATTTATAATTTTCAGTTCAGTCTCCATAATTCCACCTCGCCGAACGGCTTGAGACTGATCGATTTCGCCGCGGCCCGAAACATGGTAGTTTGTAGCACCAGGTTCCAGCATCTCGATATCCATAAGGCCACCTGGCTCTCTCCTGATCGATCTACCAACAACCAGATCGATCACATTGTGATTGATGGAAGGCATGTATCCAGCATACTAGACGTGCGCACATTTAGAGGTTCAAATGTCGACTCGGACCATTATCTTGTCGCAGCCAAGATGCGACTGCGCATATGCCCAGCGAATATGGCACGCTCTAGTGTTCGAGGGAAGCTGGACATCAATAAGCTGCGATCACAAGAAACAGCCAGGTCGTTTTTCGATCGTCTTTCTAATGAGCTCCATTGCATCCCGTCCTCTCTCGAAAGTATAGGTGGACAGTGGTCTCACATTGCTCACTCTCTGCGAAACGCTGCCGAAACAGTGGTACGATGAAGAGTGTTGTGAGGCCACTGCGGCAAAGAATTCTGCCTACAGAAGAACGTTGCAGTCCACTACTACAAGAGCAACTGTGGAGGTGTACAGAGAGAAGAGGAGGGAAGAGAGACGCCTATTTAGAAGAAAGAAAAGGGAGCAAGAAAGGCGTGATCATGAGAAAATCGAGATGTGCAGGAGTAGACATGATGCTCGAAATTTTTATAAGAAGATAAGGTGTCTTACTAATGGTTTTAAACCCGGAGCAACATCCTGCAGAGACGAACATGGTAATCTGGTTACAGATGCACATGGTGCACTGAGATTATGGAGACAGCATTTCTGTAATCTACTGCAAAGCGATGATGATACAAATTCCGCTGCTAGAGATGCTGTGACGGACCCAATCAATGATGACGTTGTGATCCCGTCCCCCAGACATGAAGAGGTCAAGGTTGCCATATGGCGACTAAAGAGCAACAAAGCAGCCGGACCTGACGGTCTGCCCGCTGAACTCTTCAAGTATGGAGGCGATGAGCTGGTTAGGTGCATGCACCAGCTCATTAGCAGAATATGGCTGGAAGAAAGTATATCCGATGATTGGAATCTCAGTGCCCTCTGTCCGATCCTGAAAAAGGGAGACCCCACTATATGCACCAACTACAGGGGTATAAGCCTTCTCCCTATCGCATATAAGGTTCTTACGAGCGTATTGTGTGAACGACTGAAGCCTTTCGCCATCTCACTGATTGGACCTTATCAGTGCGGCTTCAGACCTGGTAAGTCCACCATTGACCAGATATTCACACTGCGCCAAATCCTGAAGAAGACCCATGAAAGTCAAGTCGACACACACCACCTCTTTGTCGACTATAAGGCAGCGTTCGATAGCTCGATAAGGGATCGCGTATATGCCGCAATGTCTGAGCTCGGTATTTCTGCAAAGCTGATAAGACTGTGCAGAATGACGTTGAGAACTCCTGCAGCTCCGTCAAGGTAGGAAAAGACCTATCCGAACCTTTTAATACCGTGCGAGGTTTCAGACAGGGCGATCCCTAATCCTGCGACCTCTTCAATTTCGTCATGGAGAGTGTTTTGCGAGTGTTTTAACAAAAGTGTCCAGCTCCTTGCGTATGCAGACGACATAGACATGATTGGGCATACCAAGCGAGATGTTACCGCAGCCTTTAATGCTATTGAACGGGAGTCTGCAAAAATGGGTCTGGCGGTAAATGAGAGCAAGACGAAGTACATGTTGTCGACGAGTAGGGATGTTGAACGTATCGGCTCCCAGGTTACACCCGGCAACTATACATTCGATGTGGTCAAGAAGTTCATCTACCTTGGCACCGCCATTACCAGCAAGAATGATGCCAGTCTGGAGATCAAACGAAGAATCACACTGGCCAACAGGTGCTACTACGGTCTCAGTAGGCAGTTTAGTAATAGAGACCTCTCGCGTGCGACGAAATTAACACTCTATAAGTCGCTTATCCGTCCGGTGCTTCCATATTGTTCGGATAGATGAATCTGCTCCAGCGAGAAAAGTTTTCGATGCGAAGGTCACTGGACGTCGGCGTAGAGGACGACTGTGTTTACGTTGGAAGGACCAAGTTGATGAAGCCCTGTCGTCAATTGGTGTGACCAACTGGAGAAGGCGCGCGAGTTATGGAAAGCCCTATAACACAAACCCAACAAATGCAACTACAACAACAACAAACCCACCAAACAAACCATATTACTAAATAGCTGCATAAGCATTTATAAAATTTTATTACCTTTAATTTTACCAAGTTTATTAACCTATTTATTTTTCTTGATAAACCTTTTATTAGTATTGCGAAATTATTCAAAATTATTAATAAGCAGAAAACAGTTTAACGAAATATTTTATTGTGAAATTATTTACAGGAAATAAAAATAAATCAAATTACATAGTAAACACTTTTGTATTAAAAAGCAGCAAACAGTTTAATAAACTATTTTATTGTGAAATTATTTAAAAGAAATAAAACATAAATTAATTGTAAGCACTTTTGTATTTAGACAATAAGTTTAATGTTTAAAAGAAAATTTAAATAAAATCAATTATATTCTAGCATTAAAAGAAAAAGGTTGTTTTTTTAACTTACGGGTTAATAACAACCATAACTCGCGCTTAGCAGAGACGCCTGTAGACTAGTGTTAAGGCAAGCCGAAACCCGTTAACGGGTCTAAGTAAGTAAGTAAGTAATTTATAATTTTAATTTTTTTTTTGTTTATGTTAATGTTTAACTTTGTGTTAATATTGAATAAAGTCTTTTTTTAGTTATCTACTTGGTTTAAATTTAAAATTTTCATGATAATTTTAGGATTTGGAACGTATCCCCCTAATTTCATACAAAATATGGTTCACAGTGCGCGATTTCGGATTGCGCACTGTTTTTTCAGAACGTATCTACCGCGCAGTTCGAGGGATTACTGTATATTAATTTTATTATTTAAAGACAAGTTTTATTCATAATATGCCAATTTTTTATAAAAAAATTAAAAACATTGTTTATTGTTTTATTTTTATTTGCAAAACGTAAAAACAAGATTGCGAGAACATGTGATTATATGTAAAACTTAAATGAAATTTAAATGGACCAGGTTGGTCATTTAAATGGTATTTAAGTTTTATTTAACTTTGTGCTGAAAGACTGAAAATTGCATTTAAATGTAATTTAAATGCCATTTAAATATGAAGTTAAAAACTGGGCCTTAAATGGACAAGGTTGGTCATTTAAACAGCATTTAAGTTTTATTAACTTTGCGCTGAAAACTGAAAGTTGTACTTTAATGTCATTTAAATTTAAATGCCATTTAAATATGAAGTTAAAAACTGGGCCTCCCATACTTTTGAAACCACCAAATGGATAACCCGGTATAATATCCACTATTAAATGCAAAAATTTCATCTAAGGATTCACAACTCAAAATTACCTTTTATTTATTACCGAAATTGATGTACAAAATTAAAAGAAAAATAAGTAAACCTTTTCCATTAGTGTTTTTTGGCGATATGTTCATATTTTTATTTTATAAAAGAAATTAACACGAAAAGCAAGTGGTATGGTGAAATTATACAAGTGGTGGTGTTAAAGCAACATCAGGGTTTGTTTTTGTTGACGGTTAGCTACTCGTAGTGTTTGGGTACTTTTTAGTAAAAATTTACAGATATTAATACAATTTACTTTGAAAAAATATATAATTAAGTAAATAGTCGAAAATAGATTAAGAATTAGTATTAAAAGCAGGGACCGTAAATAATGATTATTGTTCGTTTTTTTAAATCAAAAAATCAATCACTTAGAACAGACATAAACAAAAATTTTTTGCACCATTATTATTATATTTTAACAATCTTTGCATATCCGTCATGTTTTTTCAATTTTTGATTTTTAATGTTTTCTTCAATGGTAAGTAATGATTATTTTTAAGTAATATTAATAAAAATCAGCCATAATCATTATTTTTGAGCAAAAGATGATTTTTATTTTTTTCGCTTAAAATAAAACTCACTTTCAATTAATGACATAAACCAAAATGAAAAAACTTTGTGCAAAATACTCATAAAGCAGAACAGAGGGAGTAATGCTCGATGGGAAGATTATGAGATAAGCTTTTCTCAAAGTATTTATTATAGATCTTCTTCCACATATCTGTTTTTAAGAAATATATTGAAATTGAACCTTCCGAGCAGCCAGCCAATAACTCATGCATATTTGACGCACACTCAGCAGCAGTCCAAAAGATGCACCCTCTTGAGAGGGAATGTATTTTAATTTTTAATGAGCTGTCCATCAGAAGAAATTTAACATTTAACAATAATGCGGATGTTATAGATGGAGTTGTTGATCTCGGATATGAACGAGCAAATGAAATGGGTTCCCAAACCTGTGTTTTCATGATAAGGGGTGTTATAAAAAATTGGAAGTTCGTTTTAAATTATTTTGTTACCGCAACTTCTATAAAAGGTGATATATTAAAAAAACGTATATATATATTTAGATATTTTAAAGGCAATGGGCTTAAATGTACGTGGCCTAAAGTGTGACCAAGGTCCTAATAATAGAAAATGTTATGAGCTGCTGGGCGGATCCAGTGAAAAGCCCTATTTTCTTTATAAAAATTTTAAAATTTACCTGATGTATGATGTACCTCATATTATGAAATCTATAAGAAATGCTTTTATAAAGGGTGATTTTATAACTCCACACGGTGTAGCGCGGTTTGATGTTGTTAGAGAAATTTTTGAACTAGAATTTGGAAAAACAACAAAAATTACAAAATTAACAGTAGTGCACATTAACCCAAACAACTTTCAAAAGATGCGTGTTGGAATAGCTGTCCAAACTCTGAGTAACTCGGTGGCTGCTGCTATCAAATCCGTTAATGAAAATCATCAATTTACACGAAGTTCAACAGAAGTAGCCACTTCAACCAGTATATTTATAAAAAAACTAAACAGCTACTTCGATTGCCTTAATAGCATGCATTTCAATGACTCCAACCCTTTAAAGCGTGGTTTGAAGATTAATAGTCAAAGTTGGCAAATACTTCAAGAATTGATTACATACATGAACCAGGTTAAATTTGTTGGTAGCAAAATGTTTTCAATAAACGGCCTAGTTCAAACAACAAGCGCCATACTGTCGTTATCGGCGGAACTCTTTGAAGAAGACCCTAATTTACAGTGCATTTTAACAAGCCACTTTAACCAAGATCCTCTGGAAAATTAGTTTTCACATATACTACGTGCCAAAGGTGGACACTGTAAGAATCCATCTGTGCATGAATTCGACATTGCAGTAGCTAAGGTAATTTCATTGAAAATAACTCAACTCAACACCCCATCAAATTGTGCACATGATGATGTAATGTTTTTACTTATTGAGTTTAAAACAATCTTACAAGATACAGAAAGAACTGAAGGTATAAAAGAAAGTACGCATATCCCTGCAATAGAAGTTGTAGACATATATAATGAAAACGAGGAATATTTTAATGAAGATGCTGATTGTTTAACATCCACCAATGTGCCAATAGAATTAACATCTAGCCGATATTTTGTTGGATATATAGCACAGCGAATAACTTGCGCTAAATGTCGCATGGATATAATTAAAGCATCACAAATTTTGTCATATCCTTCAGAAATGTTTATTCACACAAAAAATTATGAAAATGAATCGAACTTTGGTAATTTGTGTGCTCCATCGGACTTATTTTTCGAAGTTTGCAAAATTCATATAAAAGTCTTCGAAAAAATATTTTCGGAAAACAAACATATGAAAAACATTAAAAGGTTTATTATTGATCAATGCGTAAATTGTACCAAAAAAACTGTTTATTCCTTTTGGTTTGAGGACAACAATGTTTGTTACAACCATAGAATGGAGATGCTAAATTTACTAGTGCTTATATTATTACGAAAGCATTCGACATGGGAAACATATAAATTCAAATCAGCGAGTACCGAAAAGATTAAAATTTTGGAACATTAAATATGTCAGCGGTATACAAACAAAATAAATAATAGTCAAAGAGAGAAAAAATGTTTTTTATTTTAATTTCACATGTTGTAAGTAATAAGAGAATTCTTCGAAGATAATTACATTATAATTCGGTGCAGATCAACATAATTCCATGTGTGCAACATCACGTATTCTTCTTCTACTATTGCACAGTCGATCAAATTGACTTTGGCTTAGGTAAGTTGCGTGTTTATTTTATACGAAACCAAGTGTTCTTAAAAAAATTATTTATTTTATTTTATTTGGCAATGTGCATTATAAATACACACACGTATATACATCAGTGGTCTTCACCAGTATTACTCAGGTAAATAAATTGTTCGGATATTTTTTTAGTTTTTCTTAAGGTAGAATTAGCCAAACGTAACGTAGCCTTAACGTTGACGAGTCAGCTGATCATTTATTTTACATGCAAAGTAATGGCAGCGCTTACCGAATAAAAAATGTAACGTAACGGCGCGTAGCAATCTGTAGAAAATAGAAATTCTCTACGTTTTTACGGGACATTAGCAAACAGCTGGTTTATTTAGGCTTGCCAAACGTCCTTTTTTAAGCAGTAAGGGTAATTTTGTTTTGTTCAATGTACTTATTTCTGCATAACACCGAAAAAAGTACGCTAATGTACTTTTTTAATTTTTTGTATTTCTTTTTTGTTCTAAACACTTGGAACTAACATATATAATATTAAAGTACATTTGCCACCAAAGTACTATAATTTTAAAAAGGTCTATGTTTTAAGTCTTAATTCAAAAATTTTATTTCGTAATTCTACAGAAGTTATTGAATAATTTTTTGTCAATAACATTGACATGGATCTACTGTTTGATGAATTTATTTATTTTAGAATTGGGGTTATTGCAATAGATTTAATTTTCCACTAAATTTAGTGGAATGCACTAATTTCCACTACCACTAAAATGGTTTAATTTAGTGGTTAATTATTACCATCTGCATTTAGTTGATGCTGCAATATCGTTTAGGACAGGTTAGACGATAATACTTTACGTACGTAAAATCATAGAAAAAATATTATGACATTCCATCCGTATTTTAAAAATTCTACGGCAGATTCTTTTACGTTTAGACGGCTGGTAAAACACCAAAACTAAGTAAAATGAAAACATAAAATGCACATATACTTCCACACAAAATTTACATACATTGTGAACACATTTAGCATTAACAAAAAATAATATAAAAGTGCATCTCTGATCCAACGAAATGTGATTGTTTTTTTAAAAATTGAAAAAAAAAAACAAAGCGAGCCTTACTACTGTCAAATTTTCATCCGTATTTGCTCTCAATGTCGTACGTTCTCATTACATATAAAGTTAACACGATACTATTGTATTCATTTTCTTCTACACAAAAATTTGACATGTATTACCGTCTAAACCCGCCTTTAGGGGTAGTGCAAACGGTAATGCATTATAAATTCAATACAATAAACCCAACTCTGATTTATTTAAAATCATTTACTTAAAAATTATTAAAAGAAAATGAGTAGAATTGTTAAATAGTAGATTGTTTCAAAATTTTTAAAAGAATTTTTATGTTTATATTGGCTATACCGCATTCAAATGCGGCGTCTGAAATAACATTCAGTTCGAGTTTTGCCCTTTTGGAAGAAGGAAGCAACGTTTGGCTAACCAGGCCTTTACTCTCTTCGTGAATATTACAACCAGGGTTGCCTAATTCCACAAAAATTCTGGCAAACAGCTTCTTAAAATATACCAAAACTACCCGTATCGTTAATTCTTATTATATTAGTTTAAAATTAAATGTATTGTACTTTATTAACAGATATCACTTTTAGAATTCCTGGAAACCAGTTTTTGTTTTATTTTCCTATGAAAAACTTAATTAATTATAAAAAAATTTGCAATGTTAAAAATCTTTCATAAAAAGAAATCCATACGCTTTGTTTTCATCATGTTAAACGACAACCACAATTATTACAAAAACATGTGTGTGAGACAAAAATTGCGTATGTGTTTATGTTTTATTAGTTTTCCAGAGAGCTAAATTTGTTTGTCAGACACTGAGAAGTTATGATAATAAGCAACATAAACTTATTAATGTTTATATTTCTTTTAACTACATTTCAATTTGTTAATAGCATTTACAAACAATTTATTTCATGAATAATTTTAATAAATTAGTTTAAATTTTAAAATTAAAGGTTTTTAAAACGAAAATTTTCACAAATTTCATTCAAGTTGTTAAAAACAATACAAATGAAGAAACCAATCTCATCTCTCAGTGTATTTTTGTGTGACTCTCTTTGTGAAGACCACTGATATACATGTACGCATATATGACGTACACACATATTCATGCATATATGATTTCGTTGTTGATATATTTATATGTTTGTATTAATATGAATATGCTCTCTTCTCTGTATAAAACCGGTTTCTTTTAGTTTGTTTTTATATTTTTTATACGTTGGTAATCAGTGATGCCAACTTTTTTGAAACAAAAAGCACATCAAAATTAAAAAAATGCACTAAAAAGCGTAATTTCAAACTAAAAAAGGCGTAAAAAGGCACTAAGTTTATTTAATTTAATCATGATGGTTTTATAAGATGTGTATACATTCCTTAATATGTCAAAATCGGCCAAAGAAGGACAAATTTGTTTTAATTTATTGGTAAATATTATAAATAAATAAAAAATTATGTACATACAAATTCTGATTAAAATATTAGATAATTCCAAAAATGGATTTTCTTTAATTGAATCCTTAAAATTGTTGACTTCTATCCAAAAAAGGTCGGTCCTGTGCTAACTTTTCTCCTCACAATGCTTAATATTACGAGATTTAAGCCATTTTCTATTTTAGAAATATTCCGAGTATCGACGTCTTTAATGTGAAATGTTTTACGAAACTCATAACATCATTTTTATTGTTACTACCATATATACATAGTGCCACCACTTAAAAGAGCAAATTTTTGCAAAATGTCCTAATTTCTTGGCAGTCTTCCTGTATAAAGCGACACAAATCGTTATAAAGTTTAACGTGCTTTTTTATTATCTTTAGTGGGTCGCAGCCATTTTTTAAAGAGTGGATCACGTTGAGTGCTTGTGTCCTTCTACATACAAAAGAGTGTTTTAAAATAAAATATCAATATTCCTTTGAAAAAATCACTTTCATTTTGGAAACATAATTTCTTTCTGACTTGTTTCTTTCAATGACTTTTTCGTTATAACAGGATTTCCCCTTTCAGACAATCAATCAAAACCGGCTAGTCCAGATTAATGCAAAAATTACTATTTGTTATCAGTCTACAATGAGCAATTTAGAAATATATATAAATTATAAATTTTACCAATACAAAAAAAGACAAATTGAAGAGAGATAAAGTAATAAAGTTACAAAAAGTCGTTATTCGAAAACATAAAATTATTAAAATTTCTAAAAAGCACTAAAGGCACCATTGGAAAATTTAAAAAGCACCAAGTTAGTGCTTTTTCTTTTTTTGGCACCAGAGCTAAAAATTTGGCGTTTTGGAACATCAAAAAGCACCAAAAATAGTGCCAAAAGCACTAAATTGGCATCGCTGTTGGTAATACACACACGTACACACATGAGAGATGAGAATAATTTCTCTAAGAAGAATAAGCTCTCTTTTAGTTTTGTGCTTGTAAGTGGCAGTAGCTCTACGGACATCGCTAAAATTTGGCGTTGGCAGTTCATTGTATGGCAGTGTGATATCTTTATATATTTATAGTCTTTGCTGATAATTTGCTACAGTTATTTCGTACAATTAAAAAAAAACGAAAAGCAAATTTGTTTCTTTGTTTTTAACCCTCCATTACTAACCTCTGGGTCGAATCGACCCAGACACGCAAACTTTTTAAATTAAAAAAAAACCTGACGTAGTTTTAACTCAAGATATATGTGTAATCTAAATTCGTTTATATTTAAACGTTTATAAACAATAAACATAAGGAAAATTTATGATATTATGCATATAAAATTATTTTAAAAAACAACCTGGGTCGACTAGACCCATAGTTAGCAATAATGTAACAAAGATTATGGGTGGATTAGACCCAGGTTAGTTATACCGTTATACAAAAAATATATGTTCATTTATTCGTATTGTAATAAATTAAAACGCAAAACCAAAACCACGTGCTCTAAATGTGGAAAATATATTTGCCAGAAACACTGTTGTATATTGTGCTCAAATTGCATTGCTTCTGCACAAGAGGAATCCATTTATGACGATATGTTCGATGATGAAAATTCCGAATAAAATTTTAATTCTGGTTTTTCGACCTTTATTATTTAATGTAAAGAATTACTCAAGCTTAAGGTCTTTTTTAAATAAAAATCGTTTATTTATTTATCAATATTTCGCTACTCCTGCGTGTAGCGTCTTCAGGATATATTTATTTATAAATTATTTTCAAATTTTAAATACAGAAAATGTGTATTTATAAATTAAAAAAAAAAAAAATTTTAATTTATAAATACCATTTTCTGTATTTAAAATTTGAAAATAATTTATAAATAAATATATCCTGAAGACGATACACGCAGGAGTAGCGAAATATTGATAAATAAATAAACGATTTTTATTTAAAAAAGACCTTAAGCTTGAGTAATTCTTTACATTATTCCGAATAAAAGGTAACATTTACAGTACATAACTTAAAATGTTTGCTTTAGCCATACCAATTTTTTCTTTTAGCATTTTACTACATATTATATTTCAGGTTTCAAATGCACTTTATTTGACGTCAATATCTTAAAAACTCATAATTTTATGCGCAATTCGGCTGGATAACTTTTTTTTCACTTTTTTTAGATATGTTGTAATGAATTCATACTTAATTTTAATTTAAATATTTCTTTTTAATTTACACCATTGTATACTAAAATTAAACAATAAAAGACTAAAATCTACCAAAAGAAGTATACGTTTTATCAATTTATAAGTTGAGACGATTTCAATGAATAATACAATTGAGGGTCGATAAGACCCATGGTTAGTAACCATGCGACATGATTTAAGGTTAGTAATGCAGGGTTAAAGCAAAATTTTTTTTCACACGCGAACGTCTGCATTTATATTTTTCTAAGCAAAATTGTTTCATGACGTTGTTGTTGTAATGCATTCATAAATTTTTTGAATTTTTGACGCCTGCCTGTCGCCAACACACAATACAACAGTTACATAAAAAAATTCCGAATAGAATAATATTGTTGTTGTAAATATTTATCTGAATTTATTTTTTTTTTTAATTTTATTATTAGTTAAATTATTTGAGCTTAAGGTCGAATAAATATTTAAGTTATTTATTTTACGATCGCTACTTCCTTGCGTAGCATCATCAGGAATATACAGTTACGAGCAGATAAATAGGTTCACATCAAAATGATAAATCAATTTTGTTTGACTATAGTTTACATTACAGCAATAAAAAAGGAAAAGTCGCTAATTACTAAAGCAAATACCCACTTTTAATACTGCATCACAATAATTAAATTATTATGTAAAAAATTGCCCAAAATTAAAAAAAAAAATTACCGTATAAAATCAAA
Organism: Metopia argyrocephala; assembly: GCA_963576795.1. NCBI lineage: Eukaryota > Metazoa > Arthropoda > Insecta > Diptera > Sarcophagidae > Metopia > Metopia argyrocephala. The sequence goes on along the minus strand of OY756209.1, from coordinate 76,441,761 downwards.
GAGCAAATAAATAGGTTCACTTTGAAAAATTTGTTAGTTTAAAATGTTAAACGCCAAAATTATAAAAATTATTGTAGAAAACTTTAGATTCAGCCTTTTAATAGAGCTTATTAAAGCAAATACCTCTAAAAATTTAAAAAATGGGACGTTCTAAACATTGTAGTGAAGAGGAAAAAAAGATTATAAAGGATCTACACAGCCGAAGTTATAGCCAACGGAAAATTGCTGAAATTCTTGGGAGATCGCAGAATATGATAAGAAATGCATTGCAGCCTCCAAAACAAAAACTTAAAAGAGGTCAACAGCGAAAAACCTCGAAAAGAGACGATGATCGCATTAAGATGTTGTCAACTCGTAATCCTTTTATGTCCGCAGTTCAGCTGAAAAATGAGTTAAAGCTTCCCGTATCAGAGTGGACCATTAGACGTCGTTTAAGAGAAAAAAATTTATTCGGAAGATCGGCCCAGAAGGTTCCAATGCTTAATAACAGACGAAGAAAAAAGCGCATTGAGTTTGCAAAAGTACATGCTGAATGGGCCGGCCCGGAAGGTATAAAAAAATGGAGAAACATACTATGGTCTGATGAATCCAAGATAAACTTAGTCGGACCTGATGGAAGAACATGGGTAAGGCGTCCAAAAAATAAAGCATATGATCCAAAGTGCACCACGAAGACAATAAAGCATGGCGGCGGCAACATAATGATATGGGGTTGTTTTTCCTGGTACGGTGTTGGGCCAATATTCTGGATCAAGGAAAATATGGACAAACATCTTTATCTGCATATTCTTAAAGAAGTAATGCTTCCGTATGCCGAGTGGGAAATGCCTTTAAAGTATGAATTCCAGCAAGACAATGACCCCAAGCATACTTCTAAGATCGTAAAAGAATGGTTCCAAAAGAAAAATATAAAGTTAATGGAGTGGCCTTTACAATCGCCGGATTTAAATCCCATTGAGAATCCTTGGAGAATCGTTAAGGACAAAATTGCACCACTCAAGGCTAAAAATAAAGAAGATTTGTGGACAAAAGTGAAGAAAGCTTGGTACTCAATTCCATTAGAGACTTGTCAGTCACTTGTCGAGTCAATGCCCCGGAGATGTTCGGCGGTGATTCAAAATAAGGGATTTTCAACAAAATATTATAAATTTTCTTGCAATTGCACTTTTTTTGTATAAAAATGTCATTCTCTTTTCAATGAACCTATTTACTTGCTCGACAGGCATCAATTAATATATTAAATATATCAATTTTTCAAATTTTTTTAATTATAATTAAATACATTTTATGTGATTATTTATGTTTAATGTAATAAACATCGCTTTATTGTATATTACCGCTGTTTAAGTTATTTGAAGGCGAATTTATCAAAAAATGTGATGTGAACCTATTTATCTGCTCGTAACTGTATATATAGAATAGTGGTTAGAGCGCTCGCTCAGAAACTCAAACGACCGAGGTTCAATCCCAGCGAAGGACAAAAATTATAATATAAAATTGGCAGGTTTTTTCTAAATTATAATATAAAAAATATGAGACGTAGTTTGTAGAAATGTCGACGAAAATGTGAAGAGTGTAGTACAGGAATGCTTGTACCGGATATTTTTTCTTTTCCACTTTTCTTAATTTTACACAAAAGCAAAAGAAAATTGAAAACAATGTCTGCCTTCCAATTTCTACATTGCAAATCCCGATTATCTAGCATGAAAGTCGACTTATACAAAAGACGGCTCTATTTCTCTTAGGGCCATTTTTTGAGTTTGAGATTAAACACAAGTTTAGGATTAACTCTTTGAGGTTTGGTGGTTAGTTATCTAACCACCTATTGTTGCTTGTTTAAACTTGTTATCATTCAATCCATTGACAAATTTTTTAATAATAATGTATCAATAAGTTTAGTTGACCTAAATATATAATTATTGTATGAAATTTAATAGCCTAAGATCCTAATACTGGTATTATGAGAATTAACATCCGTTAAGGAATATGTACAAACACTAGCAGAACTTAACTAGTTTTCGACCCAGCTACGAAAGGTCTCATCAGAGTTCTTTGTGTTATACATATTCATATTTTATATTTCTATTTAAACCACAATCTATTGGAAATAGATTATGTGAATTATATTTTTGAATATTATTCTCACCAGTCTTTTTTCTTTATGAACTGAAAAATTTTTCAAATTCAACTATTTGTTGAAATTTATTCAAATTCAACATATTTTTTAATGTAAGTGTTACCATATTCTAAGTAACCGGAATTACATATTTTATTTTCTAATTTACCCTTTTATTTCGTAGCTGGGTCGAAAACTAGTTAAGTTCTACTAGTGTTTGTACATATTCCTTAACGGATGTTAATTCTCATAATACCAGTATTAGGATCTTAGGCTATTAAATTTCATACAATAAGTATAATAAAGATCCATTAAAATATTCGAATTTAATTCGAAAATGTATAATAATTCTAAATATACAATAAAATAAAAATAATAAAACATTAATCAAACCAAAAATGCAGCTGTTCTCTTAATAAAATTATATCGGTAAGACCGTGGCTGAAAGAGTTAAGTCAACTAATCCATGAATTGAGTTATAAATTGTGTTTTGTATTTTTGAGTAACAGCCTGTTTCTAGAACACGAATGGTTTTTGACATTCGTCTTTTTATATGTGAAACAACAAAAACACTCAAATTTGTTAGTGTTTCCCATATAAAAAGACGAATGTCAAACACCATTATTCGTGTTCTAGAAACAGGCTGTAAGAGTTTAAACCTATTACCATACTGAATAAGAAAATTATCATCTTCTTTTTTGGGGGTGGTCGTGGCATAGTGGTAGAGCGCTCGCACAGAAACTCACACGACCAAGGTTCAATTCCAGCGAAGGACAAAATTAAAAAAATAAAAATTTGCGGTTTTCTAAAATTACAATTTAAATTAAAAATTAAATTTAAAAAAAAAAAACAAAAAAATAAGAGATTCCCCCCCCCCCCCCCCCCCTCCAGCAAGACCATCAGCAAGAAACCGCTCCCCGACATTTCTAATCTATTCTACCAGAAACCAATGATCAGGAGTACAGCGCCACCTTCTGGGAAGATAACAGCTAATCTACTGAAGACGCTCACCATTCACATCCAAACATCCACCGACAGATGAGGCAATTGCTGTTTAGAGCTGGCAAACTATCGATAGTCGCGCCATTCGATGTTTTCGATAGTTGGTTCAAAAACTATCGATTTTATCGATAGTATCGAATTCTTTTAGAAATGTTAAATTTCACGTTCCTTGTGAAATTGTTTCATATAAAGTGACACGTTACGGTGAGTTAGCCATCCTTTTCGCTTGAAGTCCACAAGTCTGTTGTATTAGTGCATATTTTTATTGAACAAATTTACCATCATCACATTTTTTAGAGTTCTATTTGAAGGCAACATGTAGCGGGGATTTAAGCATTTAACGAAATCTCGGAAACATGTATCTTTATTATACTGAATGGCTGTAAATCATTGGCGACCAAAGTCATCAAAGCAGTATGTAGTAGTTTTTGCAATTCTGAATCCCTTTTATAGGTTTTAGACTCTTTGACAAAATATTGGATTGCGTTTGATTGTTTCGGCAGTTGTTTATGAGATGGACGGACACGTATTAGGTTGTCAAATAGGTTTGATGTGTTACATCTAGTATTGTAAATTTTCGTACACAGCCGACATTGTCCATTTTATTAATCTTTTGTTTTTAGAAAAAATTGCCAAACTTCCGAATTACCTCTGCGAGTTTTTTCAAGTGTATAGCTTCAATATCAACCTCAGCACTTTTGTTTTCTTTATCACGATTTTCCTTGCTTGTTTCTATAAGGAATATGCAATTAAAAGTATGTACAGTGCGAGTTAAGACTTGAAAAAATCTGGCCTGTAGCAATTGTTGAAGTGATGATGGTTTTAAGTTCGAGAAATCTGCATAAGTCAATTAAATGCAACATTTAACGATAGTATCGCTATCGAAAATATTACATCGATAGTCTAATAAAATTAGAACTATCGATACTATCGATAGTACTATCGATTGTTTGCCAGCTCTATTGCTGTTTGATCATTCGAGGGTGAAGGTATAACACTGGCTCTAGAGTGGACAAATTGACAGCAACTTGTTTCATCAACAAAAAAAGGCGCAAAACATACAAACATCTATATAAAAAAAAAAAAAAACCTATCAACCATCTTCACATTCCAATACTTACTTACTTTACTTACCCTGCCATTACACATGAAAGTGCTTTCATGAAAATTTCAAAACACTCTCAATTATTTACTACTACATAAACATTATTTTTCATTTTTGTTTTTGTATTTTTGTTTTTTTAATTTTTATTTATAATATGTATACGGAACTTTCATGAAAGTACTTTCATGTGTAATAGCAGGGTTACCCCTGAGTATTGGTCTTAAAAAAAAAAAAAAAATGTCAAATATATCGAGCCGTAACCGCCAAAAAAGCGTAACCAACATAATTTTCGATTTTCGTTTTTTTTAATAAATGAATTCATTGACAACATCCGCATCATCTCCTAAAATTTCATCGTCCTACAAAGTACCGTTACAAATTTAGAGCAAAAACAATTTTAGCGTAAGTGCACAATGTTTGTTTGTTTACATTTTTGATGACCGCAGATTGTTGGTTACACTAAAATTCTCTTTTAAACCTAAGTAAACTGTATAAAAAAAAAGCATTTTGCATTCATTAAAATACCTTTATAATATTAAATATTGTTAAAATTCGCACTTTATAATAATTTTGTAATCTTTTAACAATATGGCGGAGGTAATAAAAATATTTTTTATTCCACTTGGATGTTATATAAGTATCAATTTATAAACGTGTCTTCTAGAAGTGCGTTCGATATGATCTAGTACCATACAGTGATAGTGATACATCTTCAGATGTAAATTATTCGAAATCTGAGCCTAATGAAGAAACATGTGTGGGAAAAAGAGAATATAGAAAGCAAAAAAAAAATACCCAAAAGGCTGCAAAAGGCTAAACTTCGTGATAGAGATGTTTGGCCTGACCCATGCCAAAATAAAAAATGTGGGAATTCATGTAGCTCTAAGCTTACGGAAATTGATAGAGTACAATGAATGAAAACTTCTGGGGAATTGGCAATAAAATTAGACAAAAAGATTGGTTGAAGTCTTGTATTAAGAGAGTAAGCGTTAAAAGTCAGCGTTATGTTAACTTTTAAAATGAAATTAATTAAAAGAATTAAATAAAATAATATATATGTACATATCGCTAATTTGCTGCAATAATATCAGTTCAAAAGAATTTTTTTTTTCAGAAAAGCAGTTTATCCACAACGCAAAACATTAATGTTTATTTTACACACTTTAGTAAATTGTTTTAATCGCATAATAAAATTTTAGGAATCAAAGATTGAGATTTATTAAAAAATAATAATATCTCTTTTATTGTACAACGATTTTGTAGCGCCTGAAATTTGTCGTTGTTGTATTAAAAAAATAAGTAGTATCGAATCACTTTCTGATCCTAAACGCTCAAAATCATTCCGATCACAATAGGTTTTATACACAATATTATTTACGATATTGGGAACATTTCTACATATTTAACTCAGAAAAACGCAATTTTGAGTTACTTATATCACTGTTGCAGCAAATGAGCGATATATATAAACAGTATACAATTGTTTCTCTAAAAAAATATTTTTTAGCTTAACTGACACAAATATCATCAGTAGGTTACAAGAGTGACAGCGAAAAAAGCGTAAGCGACAAAAATTACCGTTATTATTCTAATATGTGAGCAATTTTAAATCTATTATATATATCGTGAAAAATAACACTTACATACTAAATTTCATGACAATAACTGCAAAAACAACGAAGATATTAAAAAAAAACCTTCTCCTTTAAAATTTTATTTTTGTTGGTTACGCTTTTTTGGCGGTTACGGCTCGATATGTATTTTCATATTTTACTTATGCATAACATACATAAAAACATCTACATTTTCACAACACTATGCTTTTTTATGAATGAAAAAATAATTCCGCCAAATATTTTTGAGCAAATTAAGGAATTAAAGAATGTGTAAAAAGATGTCTTCAAACTTTCTAGTGAAGAAAACTACTTATTAATGTTAGTGGATGTTAAACATTACAAAGTGCAAAAAAAAAAAAAATTGGGTTATTTAGGTTTTCATATCTTTCGCTATTACTTAAATCTTGATCAGCACGTACTTGAATAATCTGATTTTATTTCACTTTTAATTTTGTGTTTCCGAAATTAAATTAAACAAATGAATACATTATATTTTTAATATCTGTTTATATTGTACGCTTATATAAACAGATATTGATATTATTTATATTATATTGACAATTTGCCTTCAAGGTCAAACTTACAGCAGCATCGGTCTATTAAACTAGCAATTAACAAAAGGATTATGTCAACTCAAAAAGTGAAATCAAATAGTAAAGTTAATTTAATCGCTAATCTCAAACTCAAAAAGTAGTCCTTAAAGATTCACTTTAGCAAGATTCAACTTTTTGGTATGACTATGAATAGGGTCTAAAGTTTTTAGCAATTTTTCAAATCATATATACTTAGTAGGGACATAAATATTGTTACTATTTTGAACATACCCATTAAGGCCATGATACACTATCATACACAGTCGTACGATTCATTCACAAGAAAATCTTATCGTCACACTTTTAAAAGCCTCATCAAAATGGCAACATTAGTGCCACACCATTACACAAAATAAAAGGCACACACAAAGCATAGGCACAATTTGCTTTTTGCTAAAATACAATATTATAAAATACTAAGTATATGTAGATAAAATGTTTATGAATTTTTTAAAAATATTATGAGGTCGGACAGACTTGTCATACAGATGCATTTCTATGCTCCACTGTTATACTTTTTTAACACACACCATTTTTTTGACAAATCGTACGACTCGATAGGATAGTGTATCACGATCTTTAGAATAGTAATATTGACCATATAATACTCGCACTTTTATTATCGCATGTTTTTTGAAAGGTAACCTCTATAGCGTTAGTCAACTACGGGAATTTGAAATTGTGTTAATTTTAACCATAAAGTGGTCAGATAAAGAAAACCGTATAGCAGTTATAGCATTTTTTATGTTTGGAAAGAAAAAAATATTTTCAAAACGCTCCGCCCGCTCAGGATAGAAAAATCCAAACGTGGTGAAGTACGCTGATAACTTGTATAAAAAAATCTTTTTTACAGATGAAAATTTCCACGGGTCGAAAATGGACATCCTCTAGCTGCAGTCATGGGTTGTCGCTTATGATGGGGTGACTGACTTCCATTTCTGTGAACAAGGGGTCAAAATATCGGTCAAAGTTTACTAAGAAACCATTTTGTAAACAGTTGTGAAGCCGCTTAAAAAATCCATGTTCCAGAACCAGCCTTGGACTTTCCATGAAGTTTCTACACCAACTCATAAGACTAAAATGATATAGACCTGGCTTCGAAACAATTCGGTAGTTTATATACGCTCTGAAGTTTGGAGATCCTGATTTGAATCCTTTGGATTACAAATTCTGGACGGTTTTAGAGGATATGATCTCCTACAAAAGATTCTCCTAAGACAGCGATGGTTGGTGCTGTAGCCAATTTCCAATAGATAAAGTGCGTGCGGCTTCCATGAGCGGCCAATGCGACTTAAAACGTGTGTGTGTAAAGCCAAGAGCGGACATTTTGAATAAAACTAAGATTTTTTTATGGAATACTTATCAATAAATATATAAAAAAATTTATCCAAAGCCATTCATTAATTTTTGTTTTATAGCCCAACATATCAGTAACAGTATTTATGTTCCTACTAAGCATATACATACATATGTATATAATTAAAATTCCCATAACTGATTCAATTGTGTATGAAAACATAAATGTTAAACCTATAATAAAAAATGATTTTAAAGAAATAGAAACAATTGTAAAAACTATAAAAAAATTAAAATTTGTGAGACCAACAGTAAAAATTTACGGTATAGTGGCGAAATAATTGTCATCTCTTTACATAGATTCACGCCGTAATTTGTCTTTTTGTTTCAACACAATAAAGATGACAATATTTAACACATAACGTAAGTAAAAAAATAAGACGCACGGAATATATAGGTAAACATTTACAGGAATAGGATTTAGGGCCATTATTACAACTTGCCGTTAGTTAAAGTAGGATTTTATCAGGCAGAAAAATTGCTTTATGTTATTACAAGTAAACTTTAACCTAAAGTGACCGATAGTTATTTGGAGGATTGCCTTACCTTTAGGTTAAAGTTTACTTGTATAATAACAAAAAGCAATTTATCTGCCTGATAGTCTTGCCTTTAACTAACGGCAAATTCTAATAATGAGCCCTATAATTACAAACCAACGTATACATAAATGAACATTTAAAAAGCTCTCTTACTACGATAGCAAAAAAAATTCTTAATTTACAACCAACGATATTTAATTTTTCTCCTATCAAAGAATTGCAGAACAAATTATATTTAGTATTCAAACTAAATACTTTCGAAGTTATATTGAATTTCTTCTCACCATATTAAGTCTTATATACAAATATACTAATTTTGTAAAAACCAATAGACAATGCAAACGTAACAATATAAAAATAAGCAAAAATATCGGGGGAAAAATAACAAACTTTTTGTTAATAAACTTTTCTTCGGGTTTTACCATGGTACAATATCATTGACAAGGTAAAATTGGTTTGAAATCAGAGTAGGAAAATAAACAAAACTGAACGTTTGATCTCATTTTTTTGTATTCTTAACATTAAGTAAAACAAAAATAAAACAGAAACAGTGAGAAAGATTGTCCCATTTAATTTTGTATATTCTTTTTGTTTTGAGTACTACAAATACACTAACTCAAATGTGCGTAGGTACAACAAAAAATGAATGAGAAGAAAAAGGATAGAAGAGTAAAAGAGAAGAAGAAGAGAAAAAAAAAACAACAAAAAACAAAGCAAGCACAAGAGCGAAAAGCTAATTGTTTCATTTGCACTCTTTCTCATTTAGAAAGTATTTGTGTTTGTTTTGCTCATGTACAATACTATTAAAAAAATTTTGAAAAGTGTATGACTTTGTTGAAACTTTTGCGAAATGTTTTGTTTGTTTGCCCACTCTGTTTGAAATCTGATACAACACTGTGTATTTATGACCTTTTACGTCAAAAAATGCAACACAGCAGCCAAGGAAAAAACAAAGCAAAACTAACAATACAAAAATGAAACACATGAAAAAAGTTAAAAAACACGAGTATAGTTTTATTTATGTTAATATGAAATATCAATTATTTATCAAAAAACATATTTATATGCCTTTAAAATTAAAACGGGATTAAAAAAAGTAAGAGAACGTCAAAATAAATTATATGAAATTTGAATATTAGTGGATTTTAATGGAAGAAAGACAGAAAATATAAGTATGTAGGTATATGTCTTTTGTTTTTTATTTTATTAAATTATAAAAACTTATATCACTTATATCACTCTTTTTAAATCAATTTTACACTTTATATATAAAATATATAAATATTTATAACTATTTCTATTTTTTGATTTATATTTTAAATTGTAAAAACTTAAAAAATCACTTATCGCAATCACTTTATGCAGAATCATTTTTAGCAAGAAAAGATTTAACGTTCATTTTAAATCAACATTCAAATAAGAAGAATGAGAGAAATAAAGTAAAGGAAAAACTTTGACACATAGAAACAAAACATATGAGTTTGTTTTGGTAAACCGAGTTTACCTTGTCAGTGATTGTACCCATGGTATAATAAACAAGCAAGGCAAATTTATTATCAGGCGAGTTTCTGAGCAACTCTGCCTTACTTAATATGTCAAATTTTGTTTTTTTTTTGTTGGTGTTAAAATCAAAATAAAAACAATTTTTTTTGAACACAAATTAAATAGTGAACAACAAGTAAAATTTTGTTAATAATTTGATTTATTTAAAATTAAAAATATAAAAACTAGGACTTTAGTGATTCAGTGTTCGGTTTTAGTGTTGTGATAAAATAATATGTTTTTAAAACAAATAAAAGTATGTGATAAAAAATCTGTTTTTCTAAAAACAAAATCTAAAATGTGTCGTTGTGCTGTATGCGAAACTGAGTTTCATAAAGGAATTGGTGCATTGTTCTGTTCTCCTAAAAATCAAGAAACCAGAAGAAATTGGAGTGAAATTTGTGGTGTAAAACTTTCGGCATTCTCAAGTATAGTTCGAGTTGGGTAAAGACCGCCACTTTTATCAATTACTGAGCCATATATAAAAGAAACGCAAAAGTAAGTAATTTTGCAATTTATATGTTAATATTATCTGTTTTATTTGTGTGTACGTATATTTTCCTTTAGAATTTCAGACGCAGACCATGGTAGAATAAACGACGAGGCAATGAAGCAACAGTCTGATAACATTATCGAAGATAATTTTGAAAATTTCTGGAAGTAGTACTTAAATCAGTAAGTATGAAATAGAAGACCGCATTTGAATCAAACACAACAAATATTAATATTCACTTATTTTTTAACAGAAGAAAAACCTCATTAAAGAAAATCTGAAACGACGCAAAATTGAGCCTAAAACTTATCAACAAAGAGCTGCTATAAATGATGATTTTTCTATTCAAAGTTGGTGGTTGGTTGGCTATTTTCCGGCTCACATTATATGTTTGCTGAAGCAATATCTATTATGCTATTCTATTCTATCCTCATCGCTTTTGTCAAACGCTGAGCCATTTACAAATACTTGGAAACAAAAAGTTCTTTTCAAGGCTAACACATTTTTCAAAATAAGAGAATGATTTTTGTTAAAAAAAAATATATATACAATATACAGCATGCCACAAAACTAAAGCACGGATTCCATCATAATTGCAAATTTAATGATAACATAAATATAGTCGCTCATATTATAACTATTATTTGTATTTTGTTTAGAATACCCAGTTTACTATTAAAAATCAAAAAGAAGACACTTGTTGTTGTTGCAGTTTAATTTTGTTTTTATTATATTTAATAATTAGTAAAATAGTGCAGCTACAAAACTAATACTGAATATTTACTATGTTATTTATTTATAAGAAATTAATTACAATAAATACCATTATTTTAAATTTTGCTGTCTTAAGATTTATTTGAAAGAAAATAAACGTATGATCATTCAGCTTTTTGCGTGTCTTTAATAGAAAAGTGTATATTCTAATAATTTAAGGAAATAAGCTGGAAATAAATATTTAGTGGATTTAAAAGAAAAGATAGTTTATGATTTTGTTAATAGTGAATCAGTGAAGCAAATACACAAAGAAATTAACGTTCATTATGGTATAATATCCCGTATCATGACTTATTTTAGTATAACGCACTACTTGTCTACTGTACTTAGACACGTAAAACCAGCAAACGTGAAGACAAAGCCATAATCATTTTTTTCTTTTTAAGAATAGTTTTATGTCAGGAAGGTCTATAGCTTCTTAGTTATCTTTAAATATTTCATCTAAAATGATTTAAAGACGAGCTGTAGAATATGGCATAAAATTGTGTATATAGAAGCGCAAAAAAACCCTATTTTTCCATACAAAAAAGTAAAGTTAGAATCGATTTTCAAAAAGCGCACATTAATTGGACTAGCTCTCAATGAAATTCTGTGCTTTTCTCTGGTAAATCCAAACGCAATCTAAATATTCTGCTGAAATAAAGTCAGTACGAAAAGAAGAAAGACAGCGCCCTAAACCAAGATACACCAGTAACAGTAAAACAATGTATGTAATGCTTCGGGAATCTTTTTATGGCATGGTAACTATCCATTTCATAGAATTAATAGTAAATTGGTCTGTTGTCTTTACAGGAACAATTGGCAAAACGTAATGCTTTCATTCGTTGATATTGCGTGACAACTACAAAAATATTGATGTGTTATTGAGTAGATGTGCTATTAAAGTGATAACTTACTTGAGTCTACGCCTCATAGGTGTGCAGAAGTTTAAAAAAAATAATGGCTAGGCCATTAAAAATTAAATTATTCTTAGTAAATATTTTTTTGTTTTTCTTGCCATAAGAAAAATTATAAAAAAATAAAAAACGACTGTCATAAATATTTGACAGCTTGAGTAAATGAATTCGCCGCTACAATAACAAAATGCATGTTGTGTTTTTTAGTGGTATTTTGTTGTAGGGAGTAGTCTACCTTGTTTATTGTACCATGTAAACAAGGTAGATGATTCCCTACAACAATACAACGCTACCAAAAACAACATGAATTTTGTTAGTGTTACAGCGAATTCAATCTGACCAAACTGTCAAAAATTTATGTCAGCATTCTGTTTTATTTTTTTTGTAACATTGAAAAGAGCAGAAGCCTCATAATATTTCTATTTAAATATTCAAATATAAAAAGTTTAAAAATTAAGAAAAAACAAAAATAGTTTTCTGCTGTTCATTTGAAATTGTATTTTTTATAAAATTCAGGGTAAGGTTTTTTATATTTTTCATTATATAAAATTGTTCTTAATAATTTTAACTACTTGTTTATATAGCTTATATATACATATAGTCGAGCATCATCGGGATTTTGTGGTTCCAATTATGGTATTTTTGTGACACATATAGCATCGAAAGCATCACAAACAATAGATACATATAGTGGTAGCAAATCCATACAAATGAACACAATCTTTACATAGCTGCTCGAAAACCAACCTGTGTAGTATGGTATTATGTGAAAAATGTTGATTGCGAACTTGGATCAACCCAACAAAATTGTAATATGAGTCCTTATAGTAGAGGTAGCAGCAACAGTGGTTTAGCAGTTAATGCTCATTCACAATTGAGTGTAGATATCGCCAATAATAGTGTTAAAGCAAAACGATAAATATCTTTTGACAGCTAATACCAGTTTAAACCAAACTTTCAGGGTTGTTGTAGAATCCCAGTCAGAATTGTCATTTATCAGAAATGAAAATCGATTCTGATTTCAATTGGTGTCATGAAACCGTGTGGATTTTGGCTTTATTCGAAAATAAACAAAACCCATAATCGAATCAGCTGTTTTTGCTTTGTTTACATTTTTTTTAGAAACATTTTATAAAAAAATTTTTCTTCTTTTGGTGTTGAACATATTTTATAATGAAATTTAAATTATACGAAACTAAAAATGGTAGAGGCTGTCGTTTTATTTTTATTAATGGAGGAAGAATCGAATGAAAAAGTTAAACCAAACATATTGAGAGATTACAGCAATCCCTTGGAACTTCCGGAGATAGTGTAAGTACACATTGCAACAAAGTACGAAAAGTTGAATTCTATGAAAGTTTATTAAAGATTCGTAAATCAATACCGTGTGAATAAAGAAGCATTCCAAATGTTGATGAACATTGTTGAAATTCACTTGCCTCCGTCAAATATTTTGTGTGTTATTCAGCTAGCAGCAACATTACGATTTTTGGCAGAAGGCAGTTATCAAAAGTCAATTGGAAACGATTCTACCGTTAGTTTAGGCCGGAGTACGGTGTTAATTGTGTTGGCCAATGTAATGCATGTTTTCCATTCCGTCCATATCTTTTGTATAAAAATAAATTTTTGTTAAATAATAGTGCCACATTTAAGAAATTTAAACATTTTAACTTCTTCCATCCGTTGGCATCTTTGCTGGGTGGTCCAGCACTGTTTAAAGACTGTGTAAGTTCCTGCCAGAGAGACTCAACTTCAGCCTTATCTCGTTTTGTATAACCCCTTGCGATATCTTCGTGTTCCTCCATAAATTTTACAAATATCCCATTTTGAGTTATGTTGTATTTCTATGTTTTCCCCTATACACATTAATATATTTTATATAAAATGAAATTTAAATTAATTTTACTTGCATTGTGCAGCAAAATACGTTTAACCGCCTACAACAAAAATCAAAACAAGTGTGTTTCTGATAGCTGACAACTGATCGGATTGTTTCTGACAAAAAACCGATAAAATCAGATTCGATGACACCAAATTCTGACAACAATTCTGATTCGAATATAAAACCGGTATCATCTGTTTCTGTGACACCAAAATGAGAATTCTGTCGGTTTCAATTCTGATTCTGATAATAATCAGATTCTACAACAACCCTGTTTATCACAATTTTTGGGTTATTAAAACAATCCCAAGCAAAAAGTTTTAAAAATACATACAAACAATAAAATACATTTATTGTTTGTTAATGTATCTCAAATAGAGATTTTATTTTATTTTATTAGCAAAAATACATAAAATATTTATACATATATTGTATTTAGTTTCATTTAATATTATATTGGTTTCACACAACTCAATTTTAAATTATTTACATTTTGAATTGTAAATGCATTTATAAACAATTATAATGCAATAATTAACAAATGTAAACATACTTTTAATATATACATAGTTATTTTCTTATGAAAATTCTTATGCGACATTTGTTAACAGAAATACCACTTTACTCGAGTAAAAAATTTAATAAATTTTTAATATTAATTTTAAACTAACATCACAACTATAAACACGAAATATATTATGGATAAAAATATAAAAATCATGCTTTTTTCTTATGAAATATAGTAAGTATCACAATTTTAGTTGCTTTTTTATTGCTAACAAACAATTGCTTTTTTTTACGAATAGTATATGTATGTTTTTATATCTTAATTTTTAATCTACTAATTTACGTTAAACAAGCTTACAAAAGACGATTATTGAAATAAAACACATTTCTAAATTAAACAATAACGACAAAATTTTAGAAATAAGAAAGTACATATATCACAGATTTTTTAAAATGATGACTTTATAGTGTTCTTTAAAATAAGTTCGCTTATAGTATTTTTAATATAAAAGAAAAATATATTCACATACATATACATATATTGACTGCTCTGAAGTACATAACGTAAATATAGTAACATTTTCAATGCCATGATCTATAATAAGCTTAATTAAAAAACTAAAGATGTATTAAAAATTAAATAACTATTTCATCAATAATACAAATTAATAAAACTAATATTTTTAAATGAAAAGGAGGAATTACAATATCCATCATTTAAAGAAAAAAGTTTTAATTTTATTTGGGAATATTTTTAGCCCTGAAAAGGGCTTTTTATTTTGCAAACCAAGTACCAGTAGCAATGTTACACAATTTTTGCAACCCAAAACTAGTTTTTCAATTTTATCTGTTTTTGAAAATATTTTTAGCCCTGAAAAGGGCCCTTTATTTTCTAGACTATCGATCAGTTTTTCAATTTTATCTGTTTTTGAAAATATTTTTAGCCCTGAAAAGGGCCCTTTATTTTCTAGACTATCGATCAGTTGCACTTTTGTATACCTTTTACGACCCAAAACTGGTAAAGGAATTCTGTTTATATCATAAAATCAAATTAAGAAGTGAAAACACTCACCTTTTTCCAAAGTGGGCATACATTTATGTATCCTTGATTATATATTTTAATTTTTATATATTCAAAATACATTAATATATTTTGGTACAGAACTACTTTTTGGTGTGAAATTTATTTTATTCTATACTTACTCAGTTTCAGTTTGCATGGCTTGTTTCTTTGTCGCCGTTTATACGTGGAAACATCTGGAAGGGAAACATTTAGTTTGGTAGCAAATTACGGGTGGGGAAGAGAAAATCGTTTTTGTGTTCAGTACTCGGCGATACGCTTTGTTATCATTTTCTATGTTTACATTTTTGTTGTTTTAGTTTTACTTTTTTGACATTTGCTTTATTTTTATATTTGGTGGTGAAAATTAAAAAAGAAATACAATTAAAAAGAAAAGTGCAAATTTTTTGAATATAATAAAAAATGGATTATAAATGCAATACTTATTATTTTAGAGTATTTAATATTTTTTAAATTTATTTATTTATTTTTAATTCCCGAACACAAAATAACACCAAACAAGAATGCAAAGAAAAATGTCAAAAAAGGAAATAATAATTGAATGTTGCCGACAACAATGTTCGTCTGTGTAAATGCGAATGAAAAACTAAAAGAGAATTCCAAGTGTTTCCCTTCCAGATGTTTCCACGTATAAACGGCGACTTTTTGGTGTTCAGCCTTATAGGCTTTTCACACCTGTGCCTCGTTTCTGTATTACTCGATTCGAGAAATTACTCACATGTGTGTTGAAACAAAAAATCCCATCGTTTTTCGAATCGTCGTTAAAAAAGTGTTTCTGTATCTGCATGCGAAAACAATCAAAACAAACTCTTTTCCAACTTTTCCAATTTAAATGTGTGAAACGAAAGCAAAACGTCAAAAAAAAAATATTAATTGTGAAAAACAGTGTTGTCAGATTAGGAGATTTATCACCAAAATGGGGATTTTTTTTCTGACATGGGGAAAAAAAATTCATTTGGGGATGGGGATTTTATTGTGGATAATCGACAAATGTTTGACGATTTTTACAATTTTGTAGCTTATTTAACTATATATTATAGATTTCTTTCATTCGAAACACTCTATACCATTATATTTCCCTCACCGATTTTAATGGTTTTATTGCGTAGGAATTTAGTATTAGAGGGTCGCCTTTTAGTTAAACTACTACTGAATGGTATGGGAATGTTTTTCATATTATGGCACAGGACATCTATGTAGAATTGAAGGTACAACAGATACCGTATACTATACAAATATTTTAAACGGCATAAAGATGTCTTCTTCTGAATATGAAATGGCACATCGATGGGTGTTCTACCAAGTTAACAACCCAAAACAGACATCGAAGCGAGCAAAAAGTTATTTTCAAAATATATGCTTCAAAATTTTAAGCTGATCTGCTCAGTTTCCAGAGTTAAACCCTTTTGAAAATTTATGCGAAATTATCAAAGCGGCTCTTTGAGAAAAAACCCTTCTAATAAAGTACTTTGTGGGAATTTGTTAAAGATGTGTGCAAAAACATTGCAATCAATATGTTTTAAAGACTTGTGGACTCAATGCCAAAACGCTTTTGGGACTTTATTTAAAACCAGGGTAATTCCACTAACTACAGAATAGTGGTAATTTGGTGCCATTAATAAAAAACTGTTTCTTTTAGGCCATCAAATTTGATGTGTATATTTTTATGTAGAGGCAAAATTAGTTAATTTTAACAATATTTTTGAATATGTACATGGTTTTTTAAAATTTGATCTTGGGAAATTTTAATGTTTTTTATTTTATTTATTTTATAATTGATATTTTATATAGAAACAAACAAAAATATTAATCACATTGTTCTAAAGTTTTTTGGTCATGATGCTAGATCATGGTCAATCTTTTTTATATACCACCACTGTAATAAGAAATACATATCAAATAAAATAGTATATATTTTTACCTATATCAAAGCATATGTATCTATGCAAAATTATTGATACAGTTTCTGTGGGTTTTTAGAGGATATGAATTTTAAAATCGGGGATGAAAATTGAAAACTATCTGACAACCCTGGTGAAAAATGTAAAACCAATAAAAAAAATTATATGAAGAGAAATGCAAAACTATAAAAATATATATCATATATATATTAAAAAAGCTACGCAATATTATTTTTAATAAAAAATCCACACAATATTATTTAAAAAAGACACAAAATACAAAAATTGTTTTTTTTTTTTGTTCGCAAAACACTTTTCGCACCGTTTTAATATGCGGCTTATTTTGACACTTCATTCGGTTCAGTTTTCACAAAAAAAAGTTACAGAAACACCTTTACTCACATTTTTCCAATAATAATTGGAAAATGGCATAAATGACAGATAGTACTCGCCACAATGTATACATCACAATGTATACAGTGATGAAAGATATGACAGCTGAAAAAGAAAAAATCAGCTGTTTTATTTGTTTAGATTATTTTACATCGTGAAAAATTTTACAAAAAAGCATGATTTTTTTAAGCGTAAGAAAATTAATGAGTTAAAAGAGCAGGACGATACATGCTTTTTTAATAGAAAAACAAAGCAAAAAATTGTGTATACATAAGTATTTTTATTTATTTGTAAAATGTGGTTAAATTTTTGCATTGGTAAGTAGGAATAATTTTATCAAACTTATATCTTTTTTTATAAATTTACAGCCAGGCCCACGATATCGAATCGTGTAGTTTTAAGCGACAAACAACTGATTTGCGCCACACTAATTTTTGTGTCGCCAAAAATAAATGCGATTGGTAACACAAAATTTTTTTACACACATATACATAAATAAACAAAATCGGAATAAGTTTGTTTACTACATTTCTGTCAAGTTAAACTAGCACACGGTTGCATTTTTTACTGTACAATTTAAGCATATCAGCGCTTTTTTCGTGTATATTCGCGATTATTTTTTGATATGTTGATATGGCAGCTTTGTTGTTTATTTGCATTACGTTGGTAACGTAAAGCAAAGCGAACGATAAAGTGACAGTTAGTGGGCCGCAGTTTAGATTCACAGTGAGTGACTGAGTTTCTTTCGCTTAAGTTTTCTTTCGATATCGTGGGCCTGGCTGTTAATTTCTATTTGCAGCTAAAAATAATGTCTATTGAATTTATTTGTTAATTACCCGTTCGAGTTAAACCTAAAAGGCCTATTAGACGGGCATACTTGTCTGCATACATGTACGATGGCATACTTTGGGTTTTGCTATTACACTATCGAACGCTGCCGTCGTACTTCAGTACACAATAATTTTTGAAGGGAAAACATGTCAATGAAACGGAAGGTTGTAGCGGCTTTAGTTATAAATAAACTATGTTTACAAGAAGAGGAAAATAACTTTCAATTGTTTGTTGTGGTACAAATCTGATTTTATTTGCCACAATTGTGGGAAGCTTTTATATTTCTGAATAAACTCTTCCCAGAAAATAATATTAGTAAATGCCATTTATTGTTTTTTAAATTTCCGACCACACACAGCAGCGACAAAAAGCAAACTGATTTTTTTAATATAAAGTACGACGGACACGTTATTAGACGAGTATGTTGGTATGCCACAGACTCAGAAAATCAAAAATTTTTGAAAACCAACGTACATGTCTGACATACTCGAAATACATGCTATTAGACAGTGAGTTTTGGTATGCCATCGTACATGTATGCCGACAAGTATGCCCGTCTAATAGGCCTTTAAGTATGTGCTTGGAAAATATATTAACTCCAGTTGAAAATAACAAAGCTTTAGAGGCGTTGGAGATATGCATGAAAAATGCTGTTTTTTGATGTTACTTATGGTGAAAGAGGTAATGTTTATTTACTTTTTATTACCAAAGAAATGCAATCTTTATGTAAAAAGATTTTGCCCCACCTAATACATCAACTACGAGTCAACTTCCTCATTTTGGAAGAGTAAAAATCTAGTTATAGTAACTTCTAGTTTACCAAACGGATCTAGTCGTGTCCTTACAATCGAAGATTTAGAAATCATACTGATCACATTTGGTCATATAGTACCACTACTTACTGGACTCAAACACCATACTGAACAACGACGACTCATACATATATGTATATAACTGCAGCGGATTACAGTAAAAAAGAGTTTTGGCCAAAACGGAAATATACCTTAAATCAGTCGGTGAATATTGCAATAGTGAAAGAACACCAAGAAATGCTTATACACCCAAGTAAGTTTCATATACATAAATTTTTTAAGCTTCAATATAATATGTATAATGTATTGCTTAGGCGATAAGCTTGTGTCTATGGCCATTTCGTCTCTGCTTAAAAGATTCGTCAGGAAATTGGGATTGACATTGTGGTATACATTGTGGTACACCCATTATACTATGTTCACACTTGTGTTTTTGAAAGCGTTTAAGCAAAATGTTTTAATAACTAAACATAACCGTTCACATTATATTTGAGATGTTTAAGAATGACGTTTTATCAGCTGACATTGGTGCTTGTACAAAATTGTAAACAAGTTTGGGAAAATTAAAAATAGGTATACGAAAAATTGGAAGAATATAATTATGGTATTCTCAATATTAATGATTTATTTAAAGGTGGACAAAACGTGTATAAAAGAAAACCGCACTCCATAAGAAAAAATAAAAATGTGAGATATTACTCGAGTCGAGTAATACAGAAACGAGGCACTGAGTACATTTTGTAGGAACGCATGGAAAATGTTGAAAATGTGAAACATACTGTTACGTTTTTACCTTTTAAAAACGTTTTGTTTCTACAGACCTTTTCTATAGAAATAATTTTTTATTATGCGGATTCTTTAATTACAATAATAAGCACTTGATTTGATTGTGTATTTACTAATTTACTTTATTTAAACTTAATACACTTTACAAGATATACACTGTCGAACAATACCACACGTAGGGATTCTCTGATGATCTTTACTCTGTCGCAGCTAAATCACAATTAACTTGATTCCCAATCTCTGCTCTGCCTTTTATTTAAATTTCTATGTGTCTAGATTTTTCTTTCAGTTTCGAGATCACTGCATATCGCAAAATATTTGTGTGTCAACATGTTAATTTACTTTTGCATGTATATGTGTGTGTGTATCTGTAGTACATGTAGAAGTTTGTAGACAGAGCATCTCTTCTATTGTTGATGATGAAATGATTTCGTAGTAATTTTTGCAGCACTAATATAAAGATATATGTGTGCGTGTGTGTTTTTGTTTTTACTGGTAACAGCACAAGACAAAATTACGTGGTTGTTGTTATTACTTTTTTTACTCTAAAGTGTTACCATAATACGCGTTTTTCTTTTATTTTAGCTGTAATCTTTGGTGCTTTTTTACTTAATTTATTTTTTTTGTAACACTGCCTCCCACTTAAGCCTGTTCGTCCCGAATAGGCTCCTTAACTACTTTCCCATAGTTTGCCAGTCGCTCTAAGTGTACGACTTTCATCTTGGACCTCGGACTGTTGTACTTTTGAATTCTGTAGACAACATCATTAAGCCTTTTGATTACCTTATAAGGTCCTTCCCAGTTAGTCTGCAATTTGGGAGACAATCCTTTCTTCCGCTGTGGGTTGTAAAGTAGAACCAGTTGTCCTTCATGGTAACCCTCACTATTTGCTGCCTTATCGTATCTCGCTTTCATTTTGTCACTGACCATCTTTATTCGAGTGCGTACAAAATCATGTAATTCGTTGAGGTTTTCTTGTTTTACGGCATAACTCTCATCGGCGTCC
This sequence comes from Metopia argyrocephala, assembly GCA_963576795.1. Taxonomy (NCBI): domain Eukaryota; kingdom Metazoa; phylum Arthropoda; class Insecta; order Diptera; family Sarcophagidae; genus Metopia; species Metopia argyrocephala. The sequence continues at coordinate 76,420,530 of OY756209.1, read as the reverse complement.
GCTGTTGGTTTGGCGCCAAATTCCAAGTCACCAGGTAATCTCAACTCAGTGCCATAAATAATTTTGGCAGGTGTTTTTGATGTCGAATCATGCACAGCTGATCGGTATGCTAACAAAAATTTTGGTATGTGCTCGTCCCAATCTTTTTGATGCTCACTCACCACTTTACGTAGGTATTCCTCAAGTGTTCTATTAAATCGCTCTACCATTCCATCAGATTGGGGGTGTAGTGGCGTCGTCCTGGTCTTCTTTATTCCGTAGATTTCGCACATTTCTTTAAACACCATGGACTCAAAATTTCTGCCTTGATCGGAGTGCAGTTCAATTGGTACACCATAGCGACAAACCCAGTTGTTCACAAATGCGTCTACAATTGTGGTTGCTTCTTGATTGGGTATGGTGTACACCTCTGGCCACTTGCTGAAATAATCCATCACTACGAGAACGTATCGATTACCCTTGTTACTGATAGGAAAGGGACCTGCCACATCCATCGCTATCCGCTCGAATGGTGCGCCTGAATTATACTGCTGTAACTGCCCTCGGCTTCTTCTCACTGGTCCTTTTGCTGCTATACATTTCGCACAGTTTGCTATCCAATCGGCGACAGCTTGTTGACAACCAATCCAGTAAAACCTTTGCTTAAGTTTTTCTAAAGTTTTAGTTACTCCAAGATGACCTCCACTAGGACCATTATGAAATTCATTTAGGATTTCACTTATCTTGGAGGATGGCACTACTATTAAGTCGGTTGTTGTTTTACCATCTGCACTCTCCCAGGTACGATATAAGCAGCCATTAATCAGCTTTAAACTATTCCACTGAGCCCAATAAGCCTTTACAAGAGGGCCTTCTGCTGATATATCGTTTCGGGTTGGTCGTTGATCCTTTTCTTTAGCTGTTATAATTTTTGATAACACTGGATCATTCTTTTGCGCTGTTGCCCAGTCCTTGTCCGCCTCTATGTGAGTTAGCCGAATGTCGACGATAGATTCCTTGCCCTCAGCCTTAGTACAATGTTTACACTCTATGCTACATGGCCGCCGCGATAGAGCATCTGCATTACCATGCTTGGCGCCTCTTCTGTGCTCTATGCTACTTCTGGATGGCGAGATAGACCTTGCCCTTTTTCGTGGCTTTTTGCAGTTTCTTTGGTAGTGGCCACTCTTTCCACAATTGAAGCACTTTGCTTTCGTCTTTCGCTGCATGCCGGCACAAATTTGTTTCAGCACCGCTTTAAGGTCGTTCAGCATGTCATATATTTCTGACTCAACTTCCAAAGCACGCACTTTGTGTACCTGTGGCATACAAATAGCTCTAGCGGTTTCCTGCCCCAATGCAAATGCTACTGTTTCAGCGAAGGTGTTCTTCTGAGTGCTGCATACCGCGAGCTTCAAGTCAGGGTCACGTATGCCATTGACGAACGCTTCGGTTTTAAAACGATCTACCAATGGATGATTTTCGCCTGGGTATGTTAATTGTACCAATTTTTCAATCTCCATGGCGAAGGCCTGTAATGACTCATTGGACTTTTGTGTTCTACATCTCAATTAAATTTGGTACAACTCGCGCTTGTGCTCATTACCGAACTTACGCTGCAACGCTACCATTATGTCTTCGTAATTATTTCTGGAGCTTGCTGGAATTGTCTCCAGGACTTCTGCGGCTGCACCCTTTAAGGCCAAAATTAGTTCTAGAGCCTTCTCTTCGTCGTCCCATCCATTTTTGCTTGCAACTGTTTTACCTCTGCCAATGCTTGGTTTTGAGCTCTAGCTGTTTCTTTTACTTCTGACAATAGTGCTTGATTTTGAGCTCTAGATCGTTCTTCAACTTGAGCCAGCAATGCTTGATTTTGAGCTCTGGATGTTTCTTTTACCTCTGCCAGCAATGCCTGATTTTGAGCTCTAGATATTTCCATATTCGCCTTTGTTGTTTCTTTTACTTCCATTATGGCAGCCAGCAACGAATTTATGTCAAAACTGCTGGTCTTTGCAGGTTCATATATCTCTATTTCATCATCTTCAAATTCATAGGCGTCGATGTCAATGCCACGCTGCTTGAATTCTACCAATAGTCTCTTTTGCAGCTCCGCCTTATTACCAGTAGTCGGCAATTCCATTTCACTTAATTCACGTTTAAGCCGGTCAACCTTCAGATCTTGAAACTTCATGCTTATTACTTTGTAATTTCACTTCTGACACCAATTGTTACGTTTTTACCTTTTAAAAACGTTTTGTTTCTACAGACCTTTTCTATAGAAATAATTTTTTATTATGCGGATTCTTTAATTACAATAATAAGCACTTGATTTGATTGTGTATTTACTAATTTACTTTATTTAAACTTAATACACTTTACAAGATATACACTGTCGAACAATACCACACGTAGGGATTCTCTGATGATCTTTACTCTGTCGCAGCTAAATCACAATTAACTTGATTCCCAATCTCTGCTCTGCCTTTTATTTAAATTTCTATGTGTCTAGATTTTTCTTTCAGTTTCGAGATCACTGCATATCGCAAAATATTTGTGTGTCAACATGTTAATTCACTTTTGCATGTATATGTGTGTGTGTATCTGTAGTACATGTAGAAGTTTGTAGACAGAGCATCTCTTCTATTGTTGATGATGAAATGATTTCGTAGTAATTTTTGCAGCACTAATATAAAGATATATGTGTGCGTGTGTGTTTTTGTTTTTACTGGTAACAGCACAAGACAAAATTACGTGGTTGTTGTTATTACTTTTTTTACTCTAAAGTGTTACCATAATACGCGTTTTTCTTTTATTTTAGCTGTAATCTTTGGTGCTTTTTTACTTAATTTATTTTTTTTGTAACAATACGTTCACATTTGAAACGTCTAACATCTATCATCAATTCAGCTGCAAAAAAAAAAGATGCATGTAAAAGATTTTTAATAAAAAGAAGACTAGGTAATGGATTTAAACATAAAAAAAAACAAATATGTATGTTGGTTCAAATGACACAACTATAGTTTTTTCTTTAAAAGTAAATTATTAATAAAATAAACTTCAGAAAACAAAAAAAGTTTATTATTTTATTTTCACCCAGGGCATACATGCATATGCACGTATTTATTTCTACGAAGTGTCTTATCAATAAGATAATGCTTTTTTTCAAATGTATTCATTTTTTAAAAAAACTAAAAAGAAAACGAAATTGTTTATAAAAAGAACATTAAAAAACAATTCACTTTTGACAAGAACTGAACACAAGAAAAATAAAAAAATTGTCATTTCCCATAATGTAAAAGAAATACACAATTTTTTTTACTAAATATGTTTTCATTAGTGATGACACAAAAATAATCGATTTTTCGATAGTTATTCTAGTGATAACACGTAATTTTAAGAGAGATGTTGAGTGGAACAAAATGATTTAGGAACATTTCGTGGAGATGTTGAAAGATGTTGAATTTTAGCCCTGTACAATTCTTATGGGTAAATTTCAGCATCTTCGCAAATTGATGGTAGATGTTGATAAGTGTGAAAAGCCTATTACTCCAAAGCCATACCTCAGCATCTGATGAGCCGATTTCATTTATGGAATAAAAGTATATTCATTGTATAATATTTTTAATATAAATATAAAAAATGTTGTTAAATATACAATAAAAGGGAATACATACTTACATAGGAACTGAAAAATCTTCAAAAAGAATTTCAATATTATCATCTGGTTGATGCTCCAAATACTGGTGTATGAAAGTAGTTCTAAAAGTACGCAAGAAACAATTATAAATCTAATGTCTATGTACATATGTATTTAAAATTGAGAAATTACTCACTGTTGAGTTCCTTCCACAAGCGAATCAGCATGTGGCAAACATGCTTAATTTGCTGGTTAATGCATATAGTTCTACAATTATATAGTATATGAAAATCTTATAAGAAATGTGTAACATTCTTCAAATTAACTGAAAAATTACTAACTTTTGCACCTGTTTTACAAATGGCTCAACATTTTTTAAGAGCGACACTCTGTTTCCAACACAAACTTTACTTGAAGGTAGAAAATGGGCGTCACATACCCTGGAATAATTTGTTAGTCATACTCCCCAGATTGCTTTCCACCTGCTCCTTACTTCATCACTTTTCGGAACTCTGAACAAATGTTCACTCCCTTTCAAATTTTTTTTGCAAACTGTGCAAGAACTAATTTTTTTTTATTAAATATCTATGTTAAACAAAAAAAAAAAAAACAAACACTTTTAAAATATATTAATAGTTTTACACAGATAATGTTTGTTACAAAAACACTTTTATTTAAATATATCAATATTTATACACAAATTATTTTTGCAAAACACACTTAACAAAACACGATTTTGCACAAAATGCCGTTGGAAATGTTTTGTTTTTGTTTACTTTTTTTTTTGTTAACCAAAACAAAATTTGACACACTGGTTAGGCAGATTTGCTTATTAATTCGCCGATGCATCCACCTTCTGCCATCCCTAAATAAAAGCGGCAAGCGTTTTCTAGCTGTCAAAATTTCTCATGCTCATACAATTTTTATGGAGCATCCCAAAATAACGCGGCGGCAACGCTTTGCAATTGGAAAATCCAATTTTGACAGAGCGTTTAATAGTAAAGTTGGTCGCAAAAGGCAGCTAAAATGTAAACAAATAGGAAAAAAACAGGGTTGTGATATAAAGATATGTTATTTGCATAACCATGTTTTATTCGTAAAGTAAAAAAGTAAACAAAATAGAAGATAATAAATATTAATATAAAATAAATAAATAATATATAATAAAAATAAATAAAATAGTACTATGAAATTTAGTTTATGTTTCAAATACCAATAGAGAAACGCAGTTTATTATTAAAATAGTCAGAATTGTTATATAAGCATATGTTTTTGTATTACCCTGTTTTTAATGTTTTCACAAAACGTTGCCGCTCTTATTTAGGGATGGCGGTTCAGAGTAAGCGCTGAGCGTTAGAAAACGTTCCGCTTGCTGCTTTTATTTAGGGATGGCTCCTTCTAATAAATTCGCCTTGGGTTTTACTTAGCATGGGGTCTACACGCATAGATGCCAGATTTGACGATTTATCGTCATTTTGACGATTTTGCGATACAAAAATATCCAGTGCTGCCACGAATTAAAATTTTTTGTAACCACATTTGAGTAAAAATGTAACCAAAATGAAATAAAAACAACCAAATTTTTAACTCCTAGCTCTGATAGAAGCAATTAAAATAATAATCTTTAATCGAATATAAGGTGTGCGTCACTATAAACTGTAACACATCAAAAGTCAAATAAAAACTGACTGGAGTAAGCTAGAGTTAAAAATAAAACAGTTTTATTTTGCATTTTTATTACAGATTTATATTCTGTATTATTTTATTTAAAAATTAATTTAATTTTATAAAATTTTTTATTTTATTCATTATGCCATCCATAAGCAATGTTATAGTGTTTTCGGTGATTTGTTTGGTACTAGCTGTCTATTTATATCGAAAACTAGTAATGGCTTTGGGAACAGATGTACTCTTCTTTAGTTCTCTTTTGACCAGAGCCCAATATCTTTCAATAGCCCGCTGCTCTGGGCAGTTTGGTGGGTTAGCCTCTTTTGGAACAAAAATAACATTATTTTTATTATACCAGTCTATTGCGCTTTTACTGTAGTGACATGTTGCCAAATCTGGCCAGAAGAATGTTGATATGTTGTGCTGTCTTAGAAATGAGAGCAACCTCTTTTGAAGACACTCTTTGATATAAATATCTGAGTTTATTGATCCCAATGTAACAAACGATGCACTTCTGTTGCCGCAGCTACAAATAGCCTGCCAAACTAGGAACTTTTTGGGAAATTTTGATAGTTTTTTAGTTCGGAACTCTTCAGAAACATTGCCTCTACTATCCGCTACATAAAACTCTTGGCCAGGAAGCTGCGCAAAGTCTGCAAAAACGTAAGTTTCATCATCCATTACACAACATTCGAACTTTTGAAAAAATTATTTTTTGAGGAGTTTTGCTCATTTTTTTGCTTCAATATTCTTCTAAGCATTTCTATCCGGAACTTTTTGGACTTTAAATGTTTTAAGGCCAGCTTTAGCTTTAACTCGGCGCACAAAACTTTCCGAACATTGCACGCGCCGGGCCACTTCGCAACCAGAAATGTTTGGAAGAGCCAGCAAAAGCTTCTCAACCTTTTTGGCTTTCGCGTCGTTCGTTACCAGTTTTGCTTTACCTGTTCCAGGCTTTCTTTCAATTTTTAGGTCTTTGTTGAACTTTTTGACCACTCTGGAAACACATTGCCTGGTCACGTGGACTTCCCTAGCAACTTTTGTATAACCCCAATATGGTTTTTTTGAATTATTTGAATAATTTTTGTATGCACTTGTCTTTGATTATCCATTATGAACTAACTAACAAGTCAAATTTGACAAACTGATACATTTTAAAATCTGCAACATTTTTCAAAGATATTGTGATTAAGAAAAATAATTTTGATTAAAGGTGAAAAAAGTTATTAAGAAAAATGGGTGTTACACTTTATAGTGACGCACACCTTAGCTATTAATTTTTTTGCAATATAATGTAATATATTTTGATTAGTATGTCCAGTACTAATTTTACTTTCTGATTGTATGGGAAAAAGGGCAAACAAAATATATAAAACCTCTAAGATTTAATTTTAAATCGATAATAAAGTTATTTGCCCGTATTCATAAAAAATATTTTAGTTTTATTTAGGGTTCATTTGACAATAAACCTAAAATATTTAAATCGATAATAAAGTTATTTGCCCGTATTCATAAAAATATTTTAGGTTTATTTAGGGTTTATTTGACAAATTTATATACAATACTTGTGAAATAAACCCTCAATAAACCTAAAATATTATTTATGAATACGCTCAATTGTCTATTAGTTTGGTTTTCAAATAGCATCAATCACCTAATTTGGTTGTTACACCCTATCTTAAAATATTGCTATGAGTTTTAGAAGAATGCCAAGATTGGAATTAAAAGCAATATAAGCGCCTATCTTTAAGAAATGTTTTTTTTTTTTTATAATTAAACTTCACCTATGTATATTTTGGTAATTATCTTCTTAATCGATATTATCAACATTACAAAAAAAAGAGATTCTCAAAAATAGTAAACAAAAAATGTTTTCTACTCACATGCATTACATGATTATTTAAAAATTTTGAAGATATTATTTTAACTTAATGTGCTGGAGGCCCGAAGTTCGAGCCCCAGGAAAGGTCTGATCATTATTTTTATAATTTAATTTTTGTTTCGTCAGAAACGCTTTAATTAGATCAAATGATGATGCAATGAATATTTTTGGTAATTAAAGAAGAAATGATGTCCGTGAAGGAATAGTACACCAGCCAAACTGATATTATTTTAAATTCACGCCGCTGAAACCTTTTGCCTCAAGGGAAAAAATAACCAAAACGAAAAGAAACTACATGTACACACTACAGAGAAAAATAACCAATTTTGGTTAGAAATAACCAAAAACGGTAACGCTGAAAAAAGCATATTGACGATTTGTGCCCTTGATTTGACGATTTTTGATTATTTTGAAGATTTTTGGAAATTCAAAACTTACAACGGTTATATTTTGTTTAAACATTGTTACGACTATTATTACACTATTTGCAACTATTGCTTTTGGAAATTCAAGTGTAGAATATTACTCAATTTCTAAAAGGATTTATATGCCTTTTATAAATAGTAAAGTCCAAAATTAGCAACTGTTTTATCAACCAATTTACTCACGAAGGGCCTTGCAAACTGTGCAAACGATGCAAAGTGTGTAAAAATACATCAAATTTTTCTCTGAAACAACAAAATATTCGTATTTGAAATTTGCATTAATTGCACTGAAAAAACCTTAAGTAAATTGGCTGTGTATTTTTGCTTAAAACCCTTTAACATTTTTACAGCCATGTATTTACGAATGTGAAAATAACAACTGAAACCAAAAAATGATATTACTTCATATATACAAAACATGTGCTTTCTTTTTTAGTTATTGCCTTTATTTATTAAAAAATTAAATATTTTTTTCCTTTTCGCTGCATTTAAGCATTTTTATTTGTAATAAACTTATTTTTTTTTGTCATTTTAAGAATGAGATGCCAGATGTTTTTGAGTATATAAGTCCGGCAGCCCTAAGTCAAACAAATACTTCAAAAAGTACAATTAATTATAAGAGGACCCTCACGATCTATAGCCATTTTGTTGATATGAAAAGTCTTGTTTTTACGTGTTTTCGTTTTGAGAATTTTATTTCATATTAAAAGAAAAAAGAATTTACAACTTCAGCGTCTTACAAAGAAAAAAAGAGTTTCCAATGCCTTATAATAAAGTAATAAGATTACCATATTACAACACCCCTCCATAGTCTTATAATTCTTACATTTCAATATTTAATAAGTTCTTGAAGAATGCAAATTTAATTTTATTAAGCGGTTTAGTAAAAAAATCTGCTATTTGATCACCAGATTGTATATACTCTAACTTTATCCTTCCATCTTGAATTTGTTGTCTAATAAAATGATATTTTAATTCAATATGTTTCGATCTTTTAGTCTCCAACTGTTCGGCAATACATTTTGCACCTTGGTTATCAATATTTATAACGAATGATCTATCTTCCTTAGTAATCCCAAACTCATCTAGAAGTCTTTTTATCCAAATACCTTCCTGTGATGCAGTACTCAAGGCAACATATTCCGCCTCCGTGGAGGATAGGCTTACTGTCTTCTGTTTTGCAGTCTTCCAGGATAAAAGATTCATGTAAGATTTAAAACAATAGCCAGTTGTACTTTTTCTGTCCTCCAATTCACCCCAACTTGCATCTGAATAACCATAGAAAGGCAAACCTTGTCTTAATTTTGTGTATGTCAACCCATCGTTCTTAGTTGCATTAAGATAACGAAATATTCTCTTAACTGCATTAACATATATACTTCTAAAATTTTCCTGATATCTACTTAATGTGTTAACCGCATAGGTAATATCTGGTCTCGTCCAAATGCTTAAATACAGCAAACTACCAATGGCCTGACGATATCTTTGCTGTTCCCAATTGGAATCACCACAATCTATCTCTTCACTGTTCCAATTCTTTTCAATAGGTGTCCCTTTGGTGGGATACTTCGGACAAGGCAAAGTCTCTGATTGGGGTCAACCTGGCGGCCTCCAGAACGATCCTTGTTCCCGTTGTATTCAAGTCGACATACAGCCTCCACGTGGCCCTCCTGGATAACATTCTAGCACCCGCTAGCTTGTGAACTAATGTATGCGGCGACTGTCCAATCCCCTGGACTTTAAATTTGGGTTGTGCGTAGGGCTTGAAACCCACCACGTAAAAATGTTATTCAATGAAAAGCAATACAATAGCCTCTAAACGGACCCCCTTTTATGTTGACGAACTTGGCAAACGTTTTAAGGACTATGATTTAAGGATATGCACCTGGAACGTGAGAACCCTTTATAGGGAAGGTGCCTCTATCCAGTTGGCGGATGCTCTCACGAAATGTAGAGCTGACATCACCGCCATCCAGGAAATGCGATGGATAGGGCAAGGTTGTACAAGGCAAGCAACATGTGACATCTACTACAGCTGCCATGAGAAGAAACACGAATTTGGTTGCGGATTCGTAGTTAGCAAGAGACTTCGCCATCACGTCTCGGAGTTCACCCCTGTGAACGAAAGAATTGCTACGATCCGCATAAAGGCGAAATTTTATAACATCAGCCTTATTTGTGTTCACGCCCCGACGGAAGAGAAGGATGATGTGGTCAAGGATGCTTTTTACGCAAAGCTCGAGGAAGTGTACGATGGGTGTCCAGCACATGACGCCAAAATTGTCCTCGGCGATTTCAATGCGAAAGTTGGACGTGAAGATATCTTTGGCCCCACTGTCGGACAGTTCAGTCTCCATAATTCCACCTCGCCGAACGGATTGAGACTGATCGATTTCGCCGCGGCGCGAAACATGGTAGTTTGTAGCACCAGGTTCCAGCATCTCAATATCCATAAGGCCACCTGGCTCTCTCCTGATCGATCTACCAACAACCAGATCGATCACATTGTGATTGATGGAAGGCATGTATCCAGCATACTAGACGTGCGCACATTTAGAGGTCCAAATGTCGACTCGGACCATTATCTTGTCGCAGCCAAGATGCGACTGCGCATATGCGGAGTGAATATGGCACGTTCTAGTGTTCGAGGGAAGCTGAACATCAAAAAGCTGCGATCACAAGAGACAGCTAGGTCGTTTTCCGATCGTCTTTCTAATGAGCTCCATTGCTCCCGATCCTCTCTCGAAAGTATTGGTGGACAGTGGTCTCACATTGCTCACTCTCTGCGCAACGCTGCCGAAACAGTCCTTGGTTTTGAGCGTCCTCCCCGCAGAAACCAATGGTACGATGAAGAGTGTCGTGAGGCCACTGCGGCAAAGAATGCCGCCTACAGAAGAACGTTGCAGTCCACCACTACAAGAGCAACTGTGGAGGTGTACAGAGAGAAGAGGAGGGAAGAGAGGCGCCTATTTAGAAGAAAGAAAAGGGAGCAAGAAAGGCGTGATCGTGAGGAAATCGAGATGTGCAGGAGTAGACATGATGCTCGAAATTTTTATAAAAAGATAAGGCGTCTTACTACTGGTTTTAAACCCGGAGCAACCTCCTGCAGAGACGAACATGGTAATCTGGTTACAGATGCACAAGGGACACTGAGATTATGGAGACAGCATTTTTCTAATCTACTGCAAGGCGATGACGACACAAATTCCGCCTCTAGAGATGCTGTGCCGCTCCCAATCAATGATGACGACGTTGAGATCCTGTCGCCCAGCTATGAAGAGATCAAAATTGCCATACAGCGACTAAGGAGCAACAAAGCGGCCGGACCGGATGGTCTGCCCGCTGAGCTTTTCAAGTATGGAGGCGATGAGCTGGTTAGGTGCATGCACCAACTCATTTGCAGAATATGGCTGGAGGAAAGTATGCCTAATGATTGGAATCTCAGTGCCCTCTGTCCCATCCTGAAAAAGGGAGACCCCACGATATGCACCAACTACAGGGGTATAAGCCTTCTCCCTATCGCATATAAGGTTCTTACGAGCGTATTGTGTGAACGACTGAAGCCATTCGCAATCTCACTGATTGGACCTTATCAGTGCGGCTTCAGACCTGGTAAGTCCACCATTGACCAGATATTCACACTGCGCCAAATCCTGGAGAAGACCCATGAAAGTCAAGTCGACACACACCATCTTTTTGTCGACTATAAGGCAGCGTTCGATAGCCCGATAAGAGATCGCGTATATGCCGCAATGTCTGAGCTCGGTATTCCTGCAAAACTGATAAGACTGTGCAGAATGACGTTGAGCAACTCCTGCAGCTCCGTCAAGGTAGGAAAAGACCTCTCCGAACCTTTTAATACCGTGCGAGGTTTCAGACAGGGCGATCCCTTATCCTGCGACCTCTTCAATTTCGTCATGGAGAGTGTTTTGCGAAAGGCGGGTGTTCATCGAAATGGCACTATATTTAACAAAAGTGTCCAGCTCCTTGCGTATGCAGACGACATAGACATCATTGGGCATACCAAGCGAGATGTCACCGCAGCCTTTAATGCTATTGAACGGGAGTCTGCAAAAATGGGTCTGGCGGTAAATGAGAGCAAGACGAAGTACATGTTGTCGACGAGTAGGGATGTTGAACGTATCGGCTCCCAGGTTACAGCCGGCAACTATACATTCGATGTTGTTAAGGAGTTCATCTACCTTGGCACCGCCATTACCAGCAAGAATGATGTCAGTCTGGAGATCAAACGAAGAATCACACTGGCCAACAGGTGCTACTACGGTCTCAGTAGGCAGTTTAGTAATAGAGACCTCTCTCGTGCGACGAAATTAACACTCTATAAGTCGCTTATTCTTCCGGTGCTTCTCTATGGTGCGGAAGCATGGACGCTGTCTTGTGCCGATGCAGCGGTCTTGGGAGTATTTGAGAGAAAAGTTCTTCGTAAGATCTTTGGTCCTCGAAGGCATGGCGATGAGTTTCGCATTAGAACCAACCATGAGCTGTATGAGCTCCTCGGCGATGTGGGCGTTGTTCAGCGCATTAACATCCAGCGGCTACGCTGGCTCGGCCATATTGTTCGGATGGATGAATCCGCTCCAGCGAGAAAAGTTTTCGATGCGAAGGTCACTGGACGTCGGCGTAGAGGACGACCGTGTTTACGTTGGAAGGACCAAGTTGATGAAGCCCTGTCGTCAATTGGTGTGACCAACTGGAGAAGGCGCGCGCTTAGCAGAGACGCCTGGAGACTAGTGTTAAGGCAGGCCGAAACCCGTTAACGGGTTGTTATGGCCATCTAAGTAAGTAAGTAAGGTGTCCCTTTAAATTTTGAGTTATCGAATCCAAATTGTTTTAATAAGTTTTCTATATTATTGGATTGGTTTAATTTCAGATTCCCACTTTCCAATTTCACAATTTGCATCCCAATGAATTCTTTAAGTTCTCCTAAATCTTTAATTTCAAATTGTTGTTTTAAAAATAGTTTAACATCTTTAATCTCATTTTCATTATCACCACATAATAGAATATCATCAACGTATAAAAGTAAAAACATCGTTTTTCTCTTATATAAACAGTAATCATTCTCCGATCTTTTAAAGCCATATTGTAAAATTTTTATATTAAATTCATTATTCCAGCACAAAGCAGTCTGTTTCAAACCATAAATTGATCTATTTAGTTTGCATAATTTACCTTCAAAGGGCGGTGGTACAGTCATAAAAATATCCTCCCTGAGCTCACCGTTTAAAAAGGCACATTTAACATCCAATTGGTGTATTTTATAATCATTTTGCAATGCCATTGAAATAAATGCTCGTACCGTGACACTGTTGGCAACTGGTGCATAAACATCAGTGAAAGAATTAAGCCACCGTTTACAACCTCGGGCAACCAATCTTGCTTTTTTGCGTATGTCACCTTTCACACCTTTTTTAATGTTAAAAACCCATATCGCATCGATTCTATTTTGACCTTCATCTTTTATAACAGTCCAAGTTTGTTTTTTGTTGATAGCCGCCACTTCTTCTTCAATTGATTTCTTCCATTCATTATCTTGGTAAGCCTCCTCGAACGAGTTCGGGACATCAGACAGCATTGTTGTGTAGGCACACATTGTAGCATCATATGTTTCAAAGTCATTTAAATACTTTGGTGTAGTTCTTAATCTTCTACTTCTCTGTCTTTCATTATCTCCCTCCTCTTTATTTTGATCTTTGGTATCATCTGTAACTTCTTTATGTTTATTTACTTCTTTTACATTTTCAACATTCATTTCTTCATTATCTACCTCATCTTCATTACTCATCTCTTTTTCATTAAAGCTTATTTTGACTGTGTCATATTTCATGAATTTCACATCCCGACTATTTATCACCTTCTGATTGCTGTTATCATAAAATCTAAAACCATTAATTGTATATCCAACTAACGCCATCTTTTGTGCTCGTGCCTCAAATTTACCTCTTCGGATTTGTCTTGGGATATTTACATAAGCTTCACATCCAAAAGGATGTAGTTTGTTTAAATCCGGCTTCTCGCCATACCACAATTCTGCTGGTGTTTTACTAGTTTCAATTGCCGTCGTTGGACATCGATTAATTACATAAGTAGCATGCTGAACTGCTTCACTCCATAAATATTTTGGCAGACCAGAATCTAACAATGCACATCTGGCATTTTTGACAATAGTTCTATTGAATCTTTCGGCGACGCCGTTAAGTTGTGAAGAATAACGTATGGTCGTTTCAACTACAACCCCATTTTCCGAACAGTAATTAGAAAATTCATTGCTTTTATATTCGGTTCCACCATCTACCCTCAGGACTTCAATTCTTCGATTAAATTTGTTAAATACTTTTTCAGCATAATCTCTAAAGGCCTCAAAAACTTCTGATTTACTACGTAATGTATATATGACTGCGAAATGTGAATAGTCGTCTATGAATGTTACGAAGTATTTTTTACCATCAATACTCATATAATTTATGGGTCCAACCAAATCACTGTGTACCTTTTGCCCACATCGCATAGCACTTATCCTTGTGCCTTTAAAAGGTGATTTTGTCATCTTCCCCATTAAACAGATTTCACAATTCTCTTCTCTACCAAAATGACAACTATGACCAAATTTTCTATGTAATTCATTTTTAGCAGGAGTTGCTTCAATCTGAAAATTATTGGTGCTCTTTATTCTGAAAGTCTGTCCGTTCTCGTAATTTTTAATCTCTATTAAATTGCCGTAGAAATTTACATTATACTTTTTCTTTGTTATTTCTCTAACAGAAATTAAATTCTTCTCCAATCCTGGAACCATTAAAACATCAGTTAAATACATTGGACCACCTCCAGTATTAAGTAACCCCTTTTTGCAATTGTTATTTTCGCTTGTCGTTCTAACCTACGTATATTGTTCATGTATTTAAACCACCTTTCATTCAGCATATGATTTGAAGCACCGGAATCTAAAATGAATTTATCCGACAACTCATTACTGGCTACATTACATTCACTTTCTGTGAGTTCACAATTAAAAATAATCGGGCTAGAGTCAGCACAATTAGCATTACCACCTTTTGCATTTCTGCGACCAGCACCACCATTTTCTTGTTGTCTATTACCACCTTTGAATTTATTTTTACAATATCTGCTTGTATGACCATACATATTACAGCTAAAACATTTAATATTTTTCATTGCTGGACAGTCTTTAATCTTGTGGTCACCCTTGCATTTGTAACACTGTAAACTGGACCGGAAAGCACCATTACCGCAGGCAACTGACGAGCTTTTCTCATTCAATTTAATTTCTTCCTTAAGAAGTCGGCTAGTCAGATTATTCAAATTTCTTTCAACTGCCGTTGTACTTTCCCATGCTGTACTAAAATTGGAATATGCTGCAGGGAGACTCGAAATAATTTTGTTGATAACCATTGTTTCACTGATGTCTTCGCCTTGTGCCTTAATCTGCGCCAAAAGTGATTCAATATCTGCCAAAAAATCTTTCACGTGGCATGTGAACTCTAACCTAAAAAATTTTTGCATCAGAAACTGCAACTGTGTTTCATCTTTTTGCTGATATAATGAACATAACTTATCAAAAATTTCCTTGGGAGTACCACAATTCAAAATATTTCTTAATTCAAGCGGCTCCAATGATAAAATCAAAATTCTCTTTGCTTTACCACATCTCAGGTCATAATCCTTCTGCACACCACCATTATTTTCTGCCGGTCTCACTTCACTACCATCAACAATACACCAAGCATTTATGCTTTCCAAAAGAGCTTTCACCTGAAAACACCAAACCTCAAAATCATATTTTCCAATACTTATGACTTTAACATTAAATTCCTCCATCTTAACGCCTTGGGTGAACTGGGCCCATAACCTGTTGATATGAAAAGTCTTGTTTTTACGTGTTTTCGTTTTGAGAATTTTATTTCATATTAAAAGAAAAAAGAATTTACAACTTCAGCGTCTTACAAAGAAAAAAAGAGTTGCCAATGCCTTATAATAAAGTAATAAGATTACCATATTACAACACATTTGCACAGCAAATTTGCTTAGTTTTAGTTTGCACAGATTCAATCGTGAGTACCCTTATTATATTACTGTTATAACATGATGGATAACGCCGCTGTAAATCATCGACATTCTTCCTACAAGTTTGTTAAAAAAACAGTTGTCAACTTTCCAGATAATTCAATTGCTTTTACTTCGTCTGTTTTAACAAGTGCGCTTCTCAATTGCGCTAGATATTTAAATACATTAAATTTGACTTCATAATTTAATTAATACGAATTAATTAAATAAAATATATTTATTAAAATAATAAATACTGTGTTTAAATTGCATCAAGCGATTACAATAATTACTATTATTAGAAATAAACAAAATATTATTACAAAAAAAATATTTTTCGCCTTATTGGCAAATACATTTAATATGATATGAAATGTATGCTTTTGGGGATAAGCATGTGTCTATGGCCATTTCGTCTTTGCTTAAGAGACTCATCAGGAGACTTTTTCCCAAAGGTGGTATTCAAAACTATAAATACTTATGTGAAAATAGTTATAGACTAAAAACGAGTCATATCCCATATAATATCCTGACGAGTCTCTTAAGCAGAGACGAAATGGCCATAGACACATGCTTATCCCCAAAAGCATACATTTCATATTATATGTATTTGCCAATAAGAAGAAAAATATTTTTTGTTTTTAATAAAAAACATTTTGTTTTTCGCGGCCGAGAAAATAACAAACTTTTTTTTGGCAAACTTTTTTAGGTTTTTGTCTTGACTAAGAAATTTTTTCTGCAAACCTGCTTTTATTCTCATTTGCAGGAAATGTGCAGAATACAGATAGGATAGGAAGAAGTGGCAGCCTTGTAATTACAAGGCACACTTGAGCACGCATAGCGGCCCGTTGTGATACCACATGATGTAGGGAGCCCTGATAGGCAGGGGCTCCACACAAGAAGCACTACTTCCCCAGAAAATTATGCTGGAAACCAGCCAGAGAGCCTAATAAATTTGGCAATTGATCCAATATCCAGGATCGACAGGTCAGTCAAGCCATCGAAAAAAGGAGATCCTAATGTAAGAAATCTGCGTCGAGCCAGAGATGGACACTGGCAAATATAGTGGACCACAGTCTCCTCTTCCTCAGCCGACCCACAGCCACGACAGAAGTCATTTGCGGGCAAGCGCAGTCTCTCCGCATGCCTGCCCATCACGCAGTGGCCCGTGAGGATAGATACAACGGAAGAGATGTCCCTGCGGTCTAGTTTAAAGAGTTGATTGGTACGCCTCAAGTCCAGCCTAGGCCAGGTGAGTCTAGCAACTTGGCAAGACTCCTCCCGCGACCAGGCTAGGTCCGCGTCCAATAAATGTCTCCTTCTAATAAGGAGCCTAACGGAGGAAAGAGGTATACCCACTTCCACGTGAGGATGAACCTCCGGCAGAGACGTACCCGTCCTAGCCAGTTCATCCGCAGTACAATTACCCGCGATGTTCCTGTGACCAGGAACCCAGATCAGATTAACGACGCACTGTCTCGAGAGTGCCACAAGGGCATCGCGACAGTCGCCGACAATTCTGGAGTTTGTGGTCAAACTCGACAGGGATCTGACCGCCGCTTGGCTGTCAGATAATATGGTGATACCGGCAGTGGGAGTACCACCCCGAAGTATCACCCTTGCAGCGTGACATATAGCCACTATTTCGGCCTGAAAAACGCTGCAGTAATCAGGGAGGCGAAGGGATATGGAGAGGGCGAGCATCTCCGAATAGATCCCACACCCCACTTTATCTCCAATCCTGGAACCATCAGTATAGACTTCCAACGATCCACTGGGGATGACCCCGCCAGAGGCCCAGTCATCCCTACTTGGGATCATCACGTGGAAGTCTCTGCACAGTTCCAGTCTCGGTGAGGTGTAATCGATATTGTCCCGTATCCGAGTACAGAATACAGATAAAAAAAGAGAATTTTCTTCTTCTAGTTAGTAGTACATGGACTCATTTAAATGCAGCCAAATATGAACATTTTAACAAACTTTTAAGTGCTGGCAAATTTAAATATTTTAAGAAACTTTTCTAGTTTCTGATATAAAACAAACTTTCACACAAAATTATAATTATTAATATTATCATAAAATAATTATTAACTATTACTATAAATTTTTAATTAATATTACAAATATACAAATTATGTACAGAAAATTAAACTTAATAAAATATATGAAAGCTGTATTTAAATTGCATATACGCTTTTAGTAGGTTCTTACATTATATTACAATGATTTACTGATTATTTAAATTAAAACTGAAACATGATAAAATTATTTTTATTTTTTATAAAAAACAGAGCGTAAAATGTATTCTACAGTTCATAAATAATTAAATTAAATATAAATTTGACATATAATCACACAAATTTTTAACGAATTTTAAACAAATATATTTTGCCCATTGTAGCCCACTGTGTGAATTGTGACAAAATTAGGAAAGTGGGGCGTGATGCGGGACAGTCTGGCCTACATTATGGCATATACGGTATATTCGGGCAAACTTATAGTTTCAAACAAAATTTTTCAAAAACCATTTACAGGTCAATATACTCAAAACACATTTTGCCCATTGTAGCTCACTGTGTGAATTGTGACAAAATTTGGAAAGTGGGGTGTGATGCGGGACAGTCTGGCCTACATCATGGCATATACGGTATATTTGGGCAAACTTATAGTTTCGAACAAAATTTTTCAAAAACCATTTACAAGTCAATACACTCAAAACACATTTTGCCCATTGTAGCCCACTGTGTGAACTGTGACAAAATTCGGTAAATGGGGTGTGATGCGGGATAGTCTGGCCTACATTATGGCATATACGGTATATTCGGGCAAACTTATAGTTTCGAACAAAATTTTTCAAAAACCATTTACAAGTCAATACACTCAAAACACATTTTGCCCATTGTAGCTCACTGTGTGAATTGTGACAAAATTTGGAAAGTGGGGTGTGATGCGGGACAGTCTGGCCTACATCATGGCATATACGGTATATTTGGGCAAACTTATAGTTTCGAACAAAATTTTTCAAAAACCATTTACAAGTCAATACACTCAAAACACATTTTGCCCATTGTAGCCCACTGTGTGAACTGTGACAAAATTCGGTAAATGGGGTGTGATGCGGGATAGTCTGGCCTACATCATGGCATATACGGTATATTTGGGCAAACTTATAGTTTCGAACAAAATTTTTCAAAAACCATTTACAAGTCAATACACTCAAAACACATTTTGCCCATTGTAGCCCACTGTGTGAACTGTGACAAAATTCGGTAAATGGGGTGTGATGCGGGATAG
This sequence comes from Metopia argyrocephala, assembly GCA_963576795.1. NCBI lineage: Eukaryota > Metazoa > Arthropoda > Insecta > Diptera > Sarcophagidae > Metopia > Metopia argyrocephala. Next base: position 76,401,563 of record OY756209.1, on the reverse strand, counting down.
TCTGGCCTACATTATGGCATATACGGTATATTCGGGCAAACTTATAGTTTAGAACAACATTTTTCAAAAACCATTTACAAGTCAATACACTCAAAACACATTTTGCCCATTGTAGCCCACTGTGTGAACTGTGACAAAATTCGGTAAATGGGGTGTGATGCGGGATAGTCTGGCCTACATTATGGCATATACGGTATATTTGGGCAAACTTATAGTTTCAAACAAAATTTTTCAAAAACCATTTACAGGTCAATACACTCAAAACACATTTTGCCCATTGTAGCCCACTGTGTGAATTGTGTCAAAATTTGGAAAGTGGGGTGTGATGCGGGACAGTCTGGCCTACATTATGGCATATACGGTATATTCGGGCAAACTTATAGTTTCGAACAAAATTTTTCAAAAACCATTTACAGTTCAATACACTCAAAACACATTTTGCCCATTGTAGCCCACTGTGTGAATTGTGACAAAATTTGGAAAGTGGGGCGTGATGCGGGACAGTCTGGCCTACATTATGGTATATACGGTATATTCGGGCAAACTTATAGTTTCGAACAAAATTTTTCAAAAACCATTTACAGGTCAATACACTCAAAACACATTTTGCCCATTGTAGCCCACTGTGTGAATTGTGACAAAATTTGAAAAGTGGGGCGTGATGCGGGACAGTCTGGCCTATATTATGGCATATACGGTATATTCGGGCAAACTTATAGTTTCGAACAAAATTTTTCAAAAACCATTTACAGTTCAATACACTCAAAACACATTTTGCCCATTGTAGCCCACTGTGTGAATTGTGACAATATTTGGAAAGTGGGGCGTGATGCGGGACAGTCTGGCATACATTATGGCAGATACGGTATATTCGGGCAAACTTATAGTTTCGAACAAAATTTTTTCAAAAACCATTTACAGTTCAATACACTCAAAACACATTTTGCCCATTGTAGCCCACTGTGTGAATTGTGACAAAATTTGGAAAGTGGGGCGTGATGCGGGACAGTCTGGCCTACATTATGGCATATACGGTATATTCGGGCAAACTTATAGTTTCGAACAAAATTTTTCAAAAACCATTTACAAGTCAATACACTCAAAACACCTTTTGCCCATTGTAGCCCACTGTGTGAACTGTGACAAAATTTGAAAAGTGGAGTGTGATGCGGGACAGTCTGGCCTACATTATGGCATATACGGTATATTCGGGCAAACTTATAGTTTCGAACAAAATTTTTCAAAAACCATTTACAAGTCAATACACTCAATACACATTTTGCCCATTGTAGCCCACTGTGTGAATTGTGACAAAATTCGAAAAGTGGAGTGTCATGCGGGATAGTCTGGCCTACATTATGGCATATACGATATATTCGGGCAAACTTATAGTTTCGAACAAAATTTTTCAAAAACCATTTACAAGTCAATACAGTCAATACACATTTTGCCCATTGTAGCCCACTGTGTGAATTGTTTCAAAATTCGAAAAGTGGAGTGTGATGCGGGACAGTCTGGCCTACATTATGGCATATACGGTATATTCGGGCAAACTTATAGTTTCGAACAAAATTTTTCAAAAACCATTTACAAGTCAATACACTCAATACACATTTTGCCCATTGTAGCCCACTGTGTGAATTGTGACAAAATTCGAAAAGTGGAGTGTGATGCGGGACAGTCTGGCCTACATTATGGCATATACGGTATATTCGGGCAAACTTATAGTTTCGAACAAAATTTTTCAAAAACCATTTACAAGTCAATACACTCAAAACACATTTTGCCCATTGTAGCCCACTGTGTGAACTGTGACAAAATTCGGTAAATGGGGTGTGATGCGGGACAGTCTGTGGGCTACAATGGGCAAAATTGTCACAAAATTCGAAAAGTGAAGTGTGATGCGGGACACTCTGGCCTACATATACCGTATATGCCATAATGTAGGCCAGACTGTCCCGCATCACGCCCCACTTTCCAAATTTTGTCACAATTCACACAGTGGGCTACAATGGGCAAAATGTGTTTTGAGTGTATTGAACTGTAAATGGTTTTTGAAAAATTTTGTACGAAACTATAAGTTTGCCCGAATATACCGTATATGCCATAATGTAGGCCAGACTGTCCCGCATCACGCCCCACTTTCCAAATTTTGTCACAATTCACACAGTGGGCTACAATGGGCAAAATGTGTTTTGAGTGTATTGACCTGTAAATGGTTTTTGAAAAATTTTGTTTGAAACTATAAGTTTGCCCGAATATACCGTATATGCCATAATGTAGGCCAGACTGTCCCGCATCACGCCCCACTTTCCAAATTTTGTCACAATTCACACAGTGGGCTACAATGGGCAAAATGTGTTTTGAGTGTATTGACTTGTAAATGGTTTTTGAAAAATTTTGTTCTAAACTATAAGTTTGCCCGAATATACTGTATATGCCATAATGTAGGCCAGAGTGTCCCGCATCACACTTTACTTTTCGAATTTTGTCACAATTTTGCCCATTGTAGCCCACAGACTGTCCCGCATCACACCCCACTTTCCAAATTTTGTCACAATTCACACAGTGGGCTACAATGGGCAAAATGTGTTTTGAGTGTATTGACTTGTAAATGGTTTTTGAAAAATTTTGTTCTAAACTATAGGTAGGTAGGTAGGTAGGTCAAATGGCCAGTTGATCGGAAACTCTGATCAACTACAATTAGCACAAGATGCCGTTTTGATACCATTGCAGGACCAAACTAAAGTTACCTAAAAGTAGAAAAAGAAGAAGATATAACTACAGCCAACCAGAGCTGTCTATAAAGTGAAGTAAAGCAAGGGGGTCCGGGTTCGCACATTGCGCCAAGCAGTCGAAAAAGGGCACCCCAAAAAACTTCAAACGTCTGACCGCCAGACCTGGGCAGTCACAAAGAAAATGTTCCACAGTCTCCCTCTTAGAAGAATCCCCGCAACTTCTGCAGTGCGGATTAAAGGGGAGGCCCAGCCTCTCTGCGTGTCTACCGATCAGCCAGTGACCCGTATACATCGCTATGAGTCTGGACAAGGACTGACGGGGAATCCCCAAGATTCCCAGAGTCTTACCCCGATTATACCGTGGCCAAAGTGTCCTAGAAACAGCACAGGTAGTGATGGAATTCCACCTGCTCTGTGCTTTCCCAAGGAAAAACTTGGATATCCTTTCCTTAATGGTGGTCATAGGGCAGTGGACATCCAGGTAGGAAGCAACATGCTCCCCTAGCGAGCTCATCTGCCCTCTCATTTCCCAGGATATCCCTATGACCAGGAACCCAGACCAAGGAGATGCCACAAACGTCCCCAAGACGCTTCAGCTCCTCCTTACAACGAAGGACGAGGGAAGAGTTTCTCATGGGCGAAGCCAGGGCTCTAATAGCAGCCTGGCTATCAGAAAAAACCTTAACTTCACCCCCTATACACCGTTCCCTTAGAATCCTCAGTGCTTGCATGATTGCAAACACCTCGGCCTGGAAAACACTGCATGTGTCCGGCAATCTAAAAGACTCTGCCAGTTTGGCAGACTCGGAGAAAATACCAGCCCCCACGCCGGAATCCATCTTAGAGCCATCCGTGAAGACCGAAAAACCGGGACCCATACCAACCCTTCCTAATGCCCATTCTTCCCTACTGGGGAAGACAACCCTGGCACACCCCCCAAAATCCAACTTCCGGAGGGCAAGGTCAGTACGTATATCCCGTATCTGAGGAGGGAGTAGCCCTAGAATATTACTATGGCCCCCTGAAAATCGTCCCCAGAGACCCAGCTCTCTCAATCTGATCGCACTCTGAGTTGAAATCGACATAGCCTGAAGGTCCACAGGCAGTAGGTGCAGAATGACGTTCAGAGCAGCATTGGGGCAAGTCCTGCAGGCCCCAGTGATACCTATACACGCAGTCCTCTGCACTCTTTCCAGCTTAGTGACAATATAGCCCTTGCGAAGGGCTACCCACCACACCAAGCAACCATAGGTTAAAATTGGCAAGACCACCTGGTTGTACATCCAGAGCACCATATGAGGTCTGAGTCCCCATCTTCGACCAAACATAGATTTACAGGAGTAAAAGGCCACACAGGCCTTTTTCACCCGCTCCTCTACATGAAGCCTCCAATGGAGCTTGGGGTCTAGTATTACACCCAGATACTTGACCCTGGATGAGAGCTCCAGAGTCTGACTACCCATTCTGGGCAGTCTAAACAGCGGAGGTTTGTATCTTCTGGTGAATAGCATTAGCTGAGTTTTAGAAGGATTAACCCGAAGACCACACCTGGCGGCCCAATCACCCAGCTTACCTAAAGCACCCTCCAAGATCTCACTCATAACTGAAGGGAATGGTCCCGAAACCAGCAGGACCAGGTCATCAGCATAAGCAACTACCTTGACCCCACCGCCATTAATTACGGATAGGATCTCATTAACGGTGACTAGCCATAAAAGGGGTGAAAGAACACCACCCTGGGGTGTTCCCCTGCTCACAAATCTTGTGACCTTGGCCCCAGCTAGCACCGCATTAATTTCCCTGCATCCGAGCAGAGAAGCGACCCAAAGATAGATATATCTCTCCACCCCTAAGTCCCTTAAAGCCCTAGTAATAGACCCAGTCCTTACATTGTTGAAGGCACCTTCAATATCAATGAAGGCAGCAAGAGTGAACTGCTTACACTCCAAGGATTTTTCCACCGAACCCACCACCTCATGTAGTGCCGTCTCGGTGGACTTCCCCCTCACATAGGCATGCTGGGCAGCCGAGAGCTTGCTCTCCAGGTTCTGACGGAGATGATTGTCTATCACCCTCTCCAGAACCTTAAGAACAAAGGAGGTAAGACTAATTGGCCTGAAATCACTCGCCATAACATGCCCCCTTCTACCCACCTTGGGAATGAAGACCACCTTGGTCCTCCTCCAGCTACTGGGTACGTAGTTAAGGGCCAAACATGCCGAGAAAATCGTCCGCAGAATAGGGATCACAGTTCCCTGCGTCTTCTGCAACATTATCGGCGTTATACCATCCAAACCCGGTGACTTGAAGGGAGAGAAGCTGTTAATGGCCCAGGAAATCCTTTCCGGCGAAAGAAAGGTTTCCTGCGAAATATCACACATCTCACCCTGTTCCACCGGCTCACCAACCTCCCCGGAGTTCTCCGGAAAGTGAGCGTCAACGAGTATTTCCAAGGACTCCATTGATGACTCCGCCCACGTCCCGTCTGTCCTCGCAATTAGAGTCCTGCAGGAGTGGTCCCTAGATAGGATCTTGCCGAGTCTCGCAGTGTCCTTAGTGGATTCGATGGATTCGCAATACTTCCTCCAAGAATCGCGCTTCGCATCTCTGACGGCCTTCTTATAGTCCCTCAAGCACTCCCTATAGGCTTGAAAGTCCCTGGCCTTGAAGACCGCTCTGACCCTCTTCCTCAATTCAGAAAGGTCCTTACTCCACCAAGGAGGATAGGTCTTCTTACAAAAAGTGAGAGGACAAGACACCCTGAAGGCCGACTGATACGACCCCTCAAGGACCTCGACGTGTCTGTCCAAATCGCCTACGGAAGAAATGTGAGATTCCAGCCCGTTCACCTTTCCCCCGAAAACTCTATTAAACAGATCCCAGTTCGTCCTCCTTGGGTCCCTTCTGGGTGAAGTGACACCCCGACCGAACCCAATTTGGTAAAAGATCAACCTGTGATCTGAAAAGGAGTCGCTAACAGAAACTCTCCAGTTTTCAACATTGAGGGAACGGGTAGAAAGGGTAATATCAAGGACTTCCTCCCAACCACTTGACGTTACCGACCCAGGAAACACAAAAGTGGGGGTCTTGCCCCTGTTACAAATAGATAAATCTTGGCTAATAATAAAATCGAAAAGAGACTCACCCCGTTCGTTGATTTCGCTGCTTCCCCAAATGGTATGTCTGGCATTTGCGTCGCAGCCGAAAAGTATGTTCTCTTTTTTGGGTAAAAGAGACTCCGTCAGTCGCAGCACTTCCTCAGGAGGCGCTGCACGGTCATGAGCCATATAAGCGGAGACCAAGAAAAAGCAACGGCTTCCTGATGGTTCCACCCTAACAACCGCTACATCGGGAGAGCTAAAGTTAGACAACAAGAAGGCATTAATAGTTCTCTTAACAAGAACACAGGCCCTAGGCCTACCTGCATGTTGAACGTAAAATAGGTTAAAGGATCTATCCTGCAGACCCATAATTTTAGACTGCCAGATCCATGGCTCCTGAATTAAGCAGATATCGATGTCTTCCTCACGGAGGACGACACGGAGGTTATCAGTGGCTAATTTGGTATGCCTCAAATTAATTTGAGCCACCTTCATCATCGTAGGAGTAAACTAAGTGCAAACCTACCTTGGATTGCCCAGCTGACTCCGAGTTTCCGTCCGTCCCAGACAGACGGAGAGCGTGCCCAGTACACTCTTAGTTTCTGTACTCTGTTCATATACAAATGTAGGTCCCACGAGTATGCACGGAAGGGGTGGTCCACCCCGGCAGAGCCGGCATACCGGGCTAAGGCACTAAATACAACCGACCTTGCCCGGGCGTCGGAGGGGACCGTTAGGGACTGGTTGTTTAAAGACACCACCAGCCATTCAGCTCTCGGCACGGGTGCCTCAACACCTTAGCTTAACGTGTCTGTACCTGTCTTAGTCTGACATCTCAAAGTCAACCTGTTCGACATGGGAGACCCTACCAGAGCAACAATCAGCCACTCCGTCGACATAGCCTGACACATCACTGATGCTCTCAAGCCCTCCCACCGCATCAAGGTCCAGGTACAAGGAAGGGTCTAAACTATAAGTTTGCCCGAATATACCGTATATGCCATAATGTAGGCTAGACTATCCCGCATCACACCCCATTTACCGAATTTTGTCACAATTCACACAGTGGGCTACAATGGGCAAAATGTGTTTTGTGTGTATTGACCTGTAAATGGTTTTTGAAAAGTTTTGTTCGAAACTATAAGTTTGCCCGAATATACCGTATATGCCATAATGTAGGCCAGACTGTCCCGCATCACACTCCACTTTTCGAATTTTGTCACAATTCACACAGTGAGTTACAATGGGCAAAAGGTGTTTCATTAAAGGTTCTTTAAAAATTTGATTGTTTATATTATATGTCCAATACATATTTAATTTAATTATTTATGAACTATAGAATACATTCTACTCTCTGCTTTTTTTATAAAAAATAAAAATAATTTTATCATATTCCAATTTTAATTTGAATAATCAGTAAATCATTATAATATAAAGTAAGAGCCTATTAAAAGCGTTAATGCAATTTAAATACAGCGTTCATATATTTTATTAAGTTTAATTTTGTGTACATAATTTGTATATTTTTAATGTTAATTAAAAATTTATAATATAATTATAAATTCCTATAAAGTATATTATATGTTAGAAACTAGAAAAGTTTGTTAAAATGTTCAAATTTGCCAGCACTTAAAAGTTTGTTAAAATGTTCAGATTTGGGAGCACTTAATTGAGTCCATGAATATCTAACTAGAAGAAGAAAATTTTAATTTTTTGTCTGCACAGCTCCCTCAAGAGAGTAAAAATGAGGATTGCAGAAAAAGTTTGTTATCGAAGACAGCTACCCAAAAGTTTGCCAAAATTTGAAAAAGTTTGTTAAAAAGTTTGTTATCTGAACAGGTATTTGTTTTTCTATTCATTTGCTACAGACATTATGCCAACCGCTGGATGGTTTGCTGTGGTAGAACAGAGAAATAGAATTTGAATTTTTTGAAAAACCGAAATGTATTGGTGTGTAAATACTTTTGTTCGGTTTTTATACACTAAATGGGATATGATTCGCATTTAGTCTATTAGATCTTCTGGGTCGAGGCATTGTGACTAACACTAAGAAATGAATATCACAAAAACCACTAAGGAATTATATACACATCAGAGTTGGGTTTATTGCATTGAATTTATAATGCATTTTCGCTTCCACTAAACGACTTAGTATTAATGCAGCAATATTCCAGCCACCACTAAATGCAGATGGAAATAACTAACCACTAAATAAAACCATTTTTGTGGTAGTGTAAAATTAATGCATTAAATAAAACGAATTTAGTGGTAGTGGAATTTAAATGCATTCAATAAAACAAATTTAGTGGTACTGGAAATTTAGTGCATTAAAAAATACAAATTTAGTGGTAGTGGAAATTTATTAAATTAAAAAAAAAACAAATTTAATGGTAGTGGACATTTAGTGCATTAAAAAAAACAAATTTAGTGGTAGTGGAAATTTAGTGCATAGAATAAAACAAATTTAGTGGTAGTGGAAATTTAGTGCATTAAATAAAATAAATTTAGTGGTAGTGGAAATTCAGTGCATTAAATAAAACAAATTTAGTGGTAGTGGAAATTTAGTGCACTAAATGAATCGATTTTAGTGGTAATGGGGAGGGAATAACTTCCCCTGTCCCTAAAAAATATAATTCTTAGTATTCCTACTAAGCTTGAAAGCTTTATGTGTTACACTTCTTTAAAAGAGTGATAAAATGTGTTCTACCTTCTGCGAGAATACCCCTTCCTCTGCCCTTATCCCGCTCGGATTAAGCTATATCATAAAAGCTATTGCTAGAAGCATTCGTACCATGTTTAAAGGCTTTATGGGGAACGTAAACAGGGCTTTAAGTTCACGGAAGAAGTGGGCGTGGATGTATAAAAAAAGATTACCGTCTATAGTCAGCCCTACTGAATATACAGACAAAATTTTATAAGAATCGGTCAGAGAATCTCGGAGAAGCTATTCCATTGTGGTTTACACGTAAAAGTTATAAATGAAACTGGCCGACCGTAATGACGTACATAAGTCATTGCGTCCTGTGCATATTCATGCATATGACGTGGGCTATCTGTATATGTTGAAGGGAAAATAACCATTTTTCCGAGGTCGTTTACATTACCATCGTTATTAACCTTTAACAACTGAGGTGAAAAATTTGGACATAGTTATTGAAGTGGTGGTAAATTTTACCACCTTCGGTTTTACCACAAAATTGTGCCAACAAAATTTCTTTTTTTTTAATAATTTGTTTTTAAAAGAACAAGAAAACACATTTTTATATAAATAGGATTATAAAAATAAAAAACTCAAACATTTAGTATAACAAAAGAAGGATTTTACTTCATAGCCTCTTTTCTTAAAACTAAAAAACAGTACATACTAAAAATTAACAGTACAGTACATATTAAAAATTTTTTATTAAAAGATAATCAGGAACATAAAAGGCATTTTTCACAGCCAAGATTATAAAATAACAAATGGAAAAGAAACGAAAACAAAATTATATATTTAAGAAAAAATGGGGATCAGCCTATGTGGAGATATTTTTTTCATCGAACTTCGTATTTGCACAATGTAAGCACATGCTTTTGCTGCATCCCATACACATAGGCTTGGTACAATGCAAGTAAAAGTGGGAAGTTTGACGTTTTAGCCCACTAGGGCTTATGTAGCATAGCTTCCTGGAAGTTGTTGTCGGCACTACTGAAGGTGAAGCAACATAGTCTGCTCCTAAAATACTGATAATTGTGTTCCATAGTAATCTATGTAGGCCTTTTTTGTGTTGTATCGCTTTCCTGAATGCAAAAATCTGCATCAGCAATTTCATCATCAACGTCGCTGATTTCGCCTACTTATCCAAGCAGCATAACTATTTCTAAATTACTAAGTTCGTTTAATTTCTATATAGTCTACAAGCATAAATCGCAATAAAACGGAGGAGTTGTCAAATTTATTCTATAACAACCTAACGTCAATCCTGATGAGTGGTATTTTTTTTACATTAAATACTTACACTTATTTGGTAGTGGTGGTAAAATATTTTCTTAAAAAAAACATGTTTTCTTTGAGAAGTGGTAAATTTTACACCAACACATGCATACCTCTGTTCACACGAACCCAACAGCGGCCAAAACTCAACTGAATAACAACTATGGGAATATAAGAAGATACTATGAAAATGAAATTGATGGCGCTCCACCGAAGAAAATAAATTAAACAAATCTAAAGAGAGGGTAAAATTTACCACCGCCTCAGTAGTTAAAGGTTAATTGCATCACGCAAATGGATATTCTCTTCTGAACGTAATTTCTTTTGATTATAACGTATGAAATTTAGTCGTTCAATTTCATGTTTGCGTACATATCAACAACGAACAGATGAAAAAGTCGGCGGCAATACAAATTGTGGACACCAACTGAAAGCTCTATACATATCGTCATATTAAATACAAACGGATGTAACTACAGTTTTTTTTTACATGAGAAACAAAAAACCTTAAAATCAAAAATTTTGTAAATCCTGAAAATCATAATTTTCAGTATCGTAATTAAGAATTGGCATCCCTATAATTCAAGCAAGCGTTAATTTGATCAACAGCATGGTGTGAAAAGTCATGTCTCTACTGAGAACACCATTGCAACATAGTGTGAACAGTCATGAAAGGCATTGTGTGAACCCCGTATTTTAAAAGTACACACGTTATGCTATAAACACAACAAAGGATACCGACCATCGACTACAAGCTGTCAAAAATAGAATACATGTGTGCATATGAGAATAATTATTTTAACGGGAACACGACTACCGAACACACGACTACTTTTGTAGCCCGTAGCCAACTTAGGCTAATTTCTATTTTTCTTGGCGACAATAAACAGTTTAGTGCTGCCAATACAATAAGATGCATGAAAACGGTGTTTAAAGAACGCAATACATGAAATATATACATAAAAAATGCGAAAAAAATTTAAGTTGCACCACTGAAAAAAAAACTCATTTGTTTACAATTTTTGTTTAGTTTTCATTTACTTATTTCATTTATTTACACCAGTTTTTATTTAATTTTTAATTTAATAACCTTTTTAGTTTTCTTAAATTTTCTTCAGACATTTGTTGTTTTTTGTTTCCTCACAACTTCACTTACAAAAAATAAGTTTGTTATATTTTGTTTAGGTTATGTTCAACGTGTCAAAACAGATGTTTATTTTGTAGCTGTAGTCGTTATTATAATTAAGTAGCTGGCTACTTGGCTACTTTTGTAGTCGTGTGTTCGGTGTTCGATAGCCTTTGCTGTGTTTATAGCATGATTTTTTTTTTTTTTTTAAATATTTTAGAAATTTTTTTTGCTATTCTTCTTATTTGGCCAGAGACCATTCCGAATTGGTACGAAACCTCAAAATCGGTTTTAGTGTGAACACCATTGACACATAGTGTGAATAATCATGCAACTCTAATGTGAACAGTAATGAAAAGGTATTGTGTGAACCCCGTATTTTAAAAGTACACACGTAATTTTTTTTTCTGGAATATTTTAGAAATTTGTTTTGCTATTCTTCTTATTTGGCCAGAGACCATTCCGAATTGGTACGAATCATCGAAATCGGTCCAGGCGTTCTTGAGTTATAAGCGTAGTAACTAACTCCACTTTCTTTTATATACGAGTATGTATATAGAAGATAAAATGATAATATTTAATGGGTAGGTGTAAGTAAATGATTAATTTATAAAATAGCTTTTGCATAAAAATAAATAAAATTTAGAGTCAAAAACAGAAAATCTGACATTTTTATTAAAAGTTAAGTTGTTTTTCTTTTTTAAAACAGTTTTGCTGCACTAATTGTTAAATGAAAATTTAGCGGTTTAAAACAGCGGTTTTATTTAAGGATTTAATGGTTTTTGGCGGTTTTTTAAGTGCAATCTGGCGGAATATTTTTGAAAGTTTTGGCAACACTGATCAACATGGACAAGCAAGTACTTTTTTCCAATTTTCTTATGTAACACCCTTTCCATGGTATAATAATCATAAGGTAGTCCCAGTTTGAAATGGCATAGAACCCTGTGGTTTTGCAACCCTGCTGCTCTTAGACTTGTCAAATAAAAGCAGCACTGTAGTTGGCCGTTGTACACAAACAAATATATTATTGTATACAAGTTCTTCCTCTTATTTTTTTTTTTGCGGAAAAATTTTTTTAGTTTCAAATTTTACTTTTGTTTTATAAAAAATTAGTTTATAAACGTTTTGCAATTTATATTGAGAACAAAAATAAAAAACTAAATTTGTTTTAAATACAATTTGTCAAGCGTTCTGAAAATTTAATACATACATACATACATAACTGGCCTTTACAACCCTGTGTCAGGATTACGGCCTAGCTGAAAATTTATTTTTACAAAAATTAGAAAAATTTTCAAGAGGTGTGTATTTTATAGGACAATTTCAATGTGGAAATGATCGCAGCCTTCGTTTTTCTTAAGTGTATGTCCACATTCGGCGAGAAGAGTCGGCAATTCTTCATCAATTCTCTTCTAAACTTGTCTTCGTGTCCACACTCGGAGATTTTAGTTGCCCAACTTTTTGTTGTTGTTCAGCAATTTTTGTGTTTTCTTTTGTTTGCTTTTTCTTACAATTTGACATTTATGCCGTGTTGCCACAGAAATACTCACAAATTACACAAAATTTTATAGATTGCCCAAAATATATTTCATACATAGAATATAATGCTTTTTATTTTTGTAATTATTTTAATATATCAATAAATATTTGTGTATTTATAAATTTCCCTGTAGAAGACAAAGCCTTAAAGTTATTACTAGAGCTATTGGAACAGCCCAAACAATATTAAAGTATTTATAGTTGAATACTAGTGCTAATGAGGACTAGTACTTGAAGTAGTTCGGGAGCACCGCTTAAATTTTGAAGAAGTTTATAAGATAAGACATATTTATCCTAAAATTAAGGTATGTTAGATACAAAATAAGCTGCAAATAATGAAAATCGGTTGATATAAACAAAATATTTTCTTTTAATGTAATATCGTTATGCTACACAATTAAATTTTCTATCAATGAAAAATAAAAATGTTTCTCTTCCCTTGTCTTTTAACTGCTAGATTATGTATTCACGTATTATGTGTCGATTAGACATTCAGCAGTTTAACGGTCATATACAAAATAACAAAGTAAATTTGCTGTCTTTATTTTCCATTTTAATTTTGAATTAAAATCTATTTTAATTTTTTTGCATACGGGCAGAAGAATTTACATTTCATTATGATTCTTAAAATTTAAAAAGCATGTTGTTCCCACTGAAAGGCAATTTACTTATAGTTTAATAAATTCCAAAAATTTTTGCTTTAGCTCACCAGTGCACATATTTTAAAATTGGTATAAATTTTGAAAAAGTCACCTTGAAAATATTCAAATGTTTTACTATTACTGCGTAAAGAATTTTTTTGTTTTTTTTTATTATTATTTATTCCTTTATATCATTAGCATATCAAATTAAGATAGTCTCAGCATCACTTAGTCATTATTGAGGCGAGCTGGTAAAATATTTACAGCTTTGAATTACACATGTACAATATATAATTGGGGTATTCAAAGGGGGTCCTATCAAGTCATATTGTCATAATATCATACAATTTTAAAATAGTTTAAAAAATTTGATGTTGGTCTTTGAATAAAAAAGTCATAAAACAATAAGACTTTTCAACCAGTGTTTACCATTTTGTCATAAATTGAAAAATAAAAAAATAAAATTAAAAATAATATACTAAACTATGACGGGTTGTTTACAGCAATCATATTTTTTCGTTTTATTGTTTTATGATATATGACTTTAAAACGACCATTTGAATCCCCCAAATATTTTATTTTAAGATATTCATCTAAAGGTTTAATTCTATATATGTATGTATTAAAGGTCTGCAAGGGTATGTTTGAAACGATATTCAAGACATTCTAAAAATTCCAAACACACTTCCAACTCTAATTCGTAAAAGCGAAACGAATAAAACAAACATAAAAACTGGTTGTTGCAGTTAGAATGTTAATAATGAGAGAATAGAGACAAGAGAGTATCGAGACATGAAACATAAGAGTTAGAATGGAATGAATAGAGTGAATAGAATGTCTTGTTTGTAATATGATAGAAAAGAATTTCCTGTACTGGTATTATAAGTACTAAAGAACTGAATAATAAAAGTAATGAACTGAATAATTTTTCATGTTATTTTTCTTTATTTTTGGCTTAATTTTTAAAAATACATATATATGTACATATTTACAAAAACTTAAAAAAAATTATAAATAAATTACATATTCAAAAAGTGATTAATTTTTTTTTTTTTGCCTTTAAATGCTTTAATATACACACACTATTCTTCCTGCTAGATTTCAATTTGTTGTTTTCATTCGCTTGTTTGTATTACAAACTATCGCGTTTACTTCAATACATGCTTTCATTCACAAAGGAAATTCAAGACATTCCAAGGCATTCGAATGTCTCTATAATAATTTAGAATTATGAGAGTAAATTTAGATTTATTCTATTCAATTCTATTCGTTTTTTGAGGCTGTTCGTTTCGTTTCGTTGGCTGCAAAACGAATAGAATGAATATTTGTTTCTATGCTTGAATATACTCTCAATTAGAGTACACTTCTCGAATCATTCTAAACTGGCAGAAAAGCAAAACATTCATGCAGACCTTTAATATGTATATAATTTACAAAGAAAGAAAAGAAATAAAAGTAAAAAATATTAATATATACACATAAAATTTAATTATTAATTTATAGGATATTGTATACGATTGCTGTAAATCATATGAGAAGAGTTTCTAAGTCGTGAGCAAATATTCCTTTATTCTTTTCGTGAAAATTTAAATTCTTTGTATATTTTTAATATCTTGAGGGAGATTATTAAATTCCATACTATCCGTATATTCAATCCGTTGCTTCGTAGTTTCTAACCGACATCTCGCTATCATAAGATTGATATTGTTTCTGTTATTGAATAATGTTTGATTTCTATGAAATGAAATTGTATGGTGACCAATATTATGGGTTAACTTAAAAACATAAAGAATTGAATTAAATTATTATAAATAATTTAATTGAAATAATGGTGAAACAAAATTACATAAAAAATTTATGGTCTAAAAATAGTTAAAGAAAAATTGTTCTCTTCCATTTTTGTGTAATTACACATAAACTGGCAACGCTGCACTTATTATAAAGAAAAAACACAAGAAAAACGAACGCTGCGATTGTATGAAAAAGACGCGTACACCAAAAAGCGAAAAAAATAAGAAAGGAAATGTCAAATAATCAACTACAAAGACAAAAAACGAATGACGGAATATAAAGAATCTCCGAGAACGGGCAAGTATTTTTCTTCTTTTATTCCCCTCACTAGTCTTGGGTTTTTTAACTCTTTTGAGTGAGCGCTCTTCTTAGTTCAGCTCACTTTGATGAACTATGACGCTCATTTAGTTCAATGGCTCATTTAGTTCAGTAGATCATTTAGTTCAATATTTTCATTTGAATCATATTAAACTTTTTTCCACTGGTACTGCTGATGTTGTGGGCATCAATTGTATATGTAGCTTTTGTATACGTAGTTTGCCTTTAAATTCAAACTCAATCGATTTTGTTTTACAGTAATCGGTTATCAGTTATCATACTCTAATGAAATTCAGGTATACAAATTAATTTTAGCCTTACAGAAAAATTTAAGGAATTTTGTAATTAATATACAAATTTATTTTCGATCTCAAAAATTACGCATGTATGTACATACATGTACGAATTTATTATTATTGTAATTGCAAGTTTGGTCATTATCTAATTATTTAAAATATTTTATTAAAAATGCTAATTTTTATTCAATATTCGACAGTAAAAAATAAATATAATTTTCTTTTATATTGCTTCTAAAATTATCATAAAAATCGTTAAATTTCCAAAAATGTAACGTCCTATAAAGTTTCTGGCAGCTACGTATATTATTTGCAGCTGGCATTACCAATTAGTATGTACCTTCAACATGAAATGTCAAAGAATAAAAAAGATTCAAGAAAGAAAGAGAACGAACTAATAAGAAAGATGAGCGAAAAGATTCACAAGAAAGAAAGAAAGAAACATGAACTACTGAGCGAAAAGAAACGTGGATTCACAAGAAAGAAAGAAAGAAACATGAACTACTGAGCTGAAAGAGCATATTGTAATGAATGGCTCTTTTAGCTCACTTGAGTGAATAGCTCAGTTGAACTAGTTCGTTCATGAGCTACACAACTCTACCCCTCACCGTAATCGTCAACAAACTACAAAAGTTGCCGACTCGCCTCGCCGTGTTTGGACATACACTAAGCTGGCTACAGACAACGCAATGTGTTTCTGAAATCTGTTTCATTTTAATACAGATTGCGTCGTCTGAATTCGTGTTTCACTTCGGGTTGCAATCCAGGTTTCATTAACATCAATATTTTTTTATATTTTTTGATTGCATTGAAACAGATTGCATTCTTTGTATCACTGTTTCATTATTTTATGTATTTAGTATATTGACAACTTCTTCACGATTCATTTTTGCATCCGCTCTTCCGCGCGATGATAATGTCATAATATAAATTAACAGAACTGAGGTTGCGTTTCATGAAACCTGATGCTATAAACACAACAAAGGCTACCGACCATCGACTACAAGCTGTCAAAAATAGAATGCATGTGTGCATATGAGAATAATTATTTTAACGAACACACGACTACTTTTGTAGCCCGTAGCCAACTTAAGGCCTGGTTAGCCAAACGTTGCTGTATCGTAATGTAACGTCCCCTAACGTAGAAACGTAAGTGCACTTATAGAACATTTAAAAACGTGTCATATGTTTTGGACATAAACAACTAACAAAAAAACAAAACAGAATATATATTGTGAAATAGTAATTTGTTTATAGTGTGTACTTACTGTACTTGCTTACTGTACTTTTCAAATAATTAAAACACAAATAAATAAATATGGATGCGGATTTGTGTGTTGGGCTACAGTTTTTTAATTTACTAAAAATTTCTTAAATTTGCTTTTCTTTTTTTAATATTCTTGCTGAAAATTTGTATAATAAATGTAGGGTTGCCAAATTTTGAATTGAAAAAAGTACATTGAGGAAAAAAAACGTACATTTTAGTAAAAAAATACATTGGATTTTTATTGAAAACTTTTTTTAAAATTCATTAGGAAAAATAAAATGGCAAATAATAATACAAATAATAAGATCGTAATTATTGTTTACAACAAAGTAATAATCCAAAATTATTCGGATTTTTATTTTTAAATTCTAGTCTATACTATTCAACTTTTCAAATGTAAAATAATTTGGTATAAATTTAAAAATAAATTTTATGCCCGTATTCATAAAAAATTGTTTAGGTTTATTGAGGATTTATTTGACAAGTATTGCATAGAAATATGTATTGTATATTTTATATACATTCATGTATTTGTAAAAACTTTTACAAATACATACTTACTATTTTTTTTGAAATTGGTTTACAATGCCATTTTTGCCAATGTAAGGAAATTGTAAAACTTGGCACAAGTGTGTTAAAATTAGTTTCAAATATATAAATTATACAAACTTTCGGCTTGAGGTTCTTATATAAAAATTAAAAAGTTTAACACCTTTTCTTTTGTGTTTTTTTATTTAATTTACTTTTCCAATATTTCGATCAACCTCGTTGATCATCCTCAGGGAATAACAGAAAAGCAGGAAATCGCTAGAACAAAATTCGTTGCGCTATTAGAAGATTATGAAAAGAGAAGGAAATTAGATCAAAGAGAAATTTTTATTTTAAATACTCTAAAACAATCGAGGAAATTTTTATCGGATAACCCAGACTTAATTATATTAAATTCAGATAAAGGCAATAAAACGGTTGCAATGGACAGAAAAGACTACGATACGAAAATGAAGAAAATTATTGGAGACATCTGTACGTATAAACGAATGAAAAGAGACCCAACATACACACTACAGACGAAGAACAATAGCTTAGTCGATAAATTATATAAATTAAACATAATAGAATTACAAATGAAAAATAAACTGACAAATAGAATTGCAAATGCTCCGAGAATATATGGCTTACCGAAAATACATAAAGAAGATGTGCCACTAAGACCAATTTGCTCATCTATTCATTCACCATCCTACGAATTATGCAGGTATGTAGTGGATATATTAAAAAACTTGACAAATGACTCAATATATAATGTGAAAGATACGATAGAATTTAAGTCCAGAATAGAGAATACAACAATAGATGATGACGAAAGTTTAGTTTCCTTCGATGTTATTTCATTATTTCCTAGCATACCTGTGAATTTGGCAATTAAGACTATAGAAAATAAATGGGATATACTGGAGCAACACACGAAGATACCAAAAGAACTATTTATAGAAATAATAAATTTTTGTATCAAGGACTGTAACTATTTTAAATTCAATGGACATTGCTACAAACAAAACAAGGATTGCCAATGGGTTCACCAGCATCGCCAATAATAGCTAATTTAATAATGGAGGAGCTTTTAAAAAATACGGTAAACAAAATGGATATAAATCCAAGAGTATTTATAAAATATGTTGACGACCTCTTTGGGATTGTAAAAACTGACAAAATACAAGAGACATTGGATATACTTAACGCATTTAATAGACAAATACAATTTACTATGGAAAAAGAGTCTGAGAATAAATTACCCTATTTAGATGCCCTCGTCATCAGAGATGGTAATACTTTAAAAATAGACTGGTATCAAAAATCAATGGCATCAGGCAGACTAATAAATTTTTACTCAAAACATCCTAAAAATATGATAATCAACACAGCAAAAAATTTTATAAACAAAGTCTTAAATACTAGTAGCATTGAATTCCATAATGAAAACAAACGAAAAATATATGACATACTTATAAAAAATGACTTCCCAAAGCGGTTAATTAAGAACTTGTTAGAACAAACTAAGAAAAATGACAAAAATCGTAGTAACAACAAACCTGTGGATGAACCTACAAAGATATATTCAGCCATTAATTATGTACCAGGCCTGTCCGAAAGAATTAAACATTCTGATATATATAATAAAGAGAAATATATTCTGGCAATGAAATCGGAAAATACAACTAAAAGATTATTTACAAACATGAAGACAAAATTAGACAAAATGGATGAAGCAAATTTGGTTTATAAAATAACGTGCAATGGTGACGACAATGATAAATGCCAAAAAGTTTATGTTGGTACAACAAAAACAAAATTAAAGACCAGAATATCATCACATAAATCGGACTTAAAAAACAATTATAAAAATTTAAATCAAAAAACAGCACTTGCAGCCCACTGTAGCATAACTGGACACAAACCTGAGTTTAATAAAGTGATGATATTGGATAGAGAGACTAATTATAGAAAGAGATATTTCAAAGAGATGCTTCATATAATAAATATACCAACAAATAAACGAATAAACTTTAAAACTGATACTGATAATTGTGCACATATATATCGACACATAATAAATAAGCACAGAACTGAAAAAGGAGAAACATGACAGTGAGTGACAAATAATATAAACAGATTGACGACACCACGGATAATAGTTATGTAAGATATTTGTTATGAAAGTTGTGATATTTTTCTGTTTGTGATTTTTATTAAATTTATGTTATATATTTTAAATTGTATTGTAGTGATAATTTATTCCCTGAGGATGATCAACGATGTTGATCGAAATATTGGAAAAGTAAATTAAATAAAAAAACACAAAAGAAAAGGTGTTAAACTTTTTAATTTATATATAAGAACCTCAAGCCGAAAGTTTGTATAATTTATATAGATAAAGAAAAGGTTCACAACATATAGAATTAGTTTCAAATATCAATTCACATTACAAACTTTCTATTATTATTTCTATTATTGTTTGTTCATTTACTTCTGTTCTGTCAGATGCCGCATTTGAATGCGGTATAGCCAATATAAACATACAAATTCTTTTTAAAATTTTGAAACAATCTATTATTTAACAATTCTATACATTTACTTTTAATACTTTTTCACTAAATAATTTTAATTAAATGAGAGTTGGGCTTATTGCATTGAATTTATAATGCATTATCGTTTCCACTACCCCTAAAGGCGGGTTTAGACGGTAA
Organism: Metopia argyrocephala; assembly: GCA_963576795.1. Taxonomy (NCBI): domain Eukaryota; kingdom Metazoa; phylum Arthropoda; class Insecta; order Diptera; family Sarcophagidae; genus Metopia; species Metopia argyrocephala. Next base: position 76,381,528 of record OY756209.1, on the reverse strand, counting down.
TACATACATGTCAAATTTTTGTGTAGAAAAGAATGAATAGTATCATGTAAACTTTATATGTAATGAGAACGTACGACATTGGGAGAAAATACGGATGAAAATTTGACAGTAGTTAGGCTCGCATTGTTTTTTTTAATTAAAAAAAATAATCACTCATTAGACCAGAGATGCACTTTTATTTTATTTTTTATTTATGATTAATGTGTTCACAATGTATGTAAAGTTTGTGTGGACGTATACGTGCATTTTATTCTTTTATTTGACTTTGATTTGATTTTTAAACAACCGTGTAAACGTAAAAAAATCTGCCGTAAGACTTTTACTTTTAAGATACGGATGGAATGTCATAATATTCTTTCTATGATTTCACGTACGCAAAGTAAATTCAGACGGAAATAATTAACCACTAAATTAAACCATTTTAGTGGTAGTGGAAATTTAGTGCATTAAATTAGAGGCAATAATGCACTATTTTTCCACTACCACTAAATTTAGTGAAAAATTAAATCTATTGCAATAACCCCAATTCTGAAATAAATAAATTCATCAAACAGTAGATCCATGTTAATGTTATTGCCAAAAAATTATTCAATAACTTCTGTAGAATTACAAAATGAAATTTTTGAATTGAGAGTGAAAACATAGACCTTTTCAATATTATTAGACTTTAGTGGAAAATGTTCTTTAATATTATTTATGTTAATTTCAAGTGTTCAGAACAAAAAAGAAATACAAAAGATTAAAAAAATTACATTCGCGTACTTTTTTAGGTGTTATGCACAAATAAGTACATTGAACAAAACAAAATTACCCTTACTGCTTAAAAAATGACGTTTGGCAAGCCTAAATAAACCAGCTGTTTGCAAATGTCCCGTAAAAACGTAGAGAATTTCTATTTTCTACAGATTGATACGCGCCGTTACGTTACATTCTTATTCGGTAAGTGCTGCCATAAGTTTGCATGTAAAATAAATGATCAGCTGACTCGTCAACGTTAAGATACGTTACGTTACGTTTGGCTAATTCTACCTTTAGGCTAATTTCTATTTTTCTTGGCGACAATAAACAGCTTAGTGCTGCCAATACAATAAGATGCATAAAGAGGTATTTAAAAAACGCAATATATGAAATATATGCATTAAAAATGCGAAAAAAATTTGAGTTGCATTACTGAAAATAAATAATCATTTGTTTACATTTTTTGTTTAGTTTTCATTTACTTATTTCATTTATTTACACCAGTTTCTATTTAATTTTTAATTTAATAACCCTTTTAGTTTTCTTAAATTTTCTTCAGACATTTGTTGTTTTTTGTTTCCTCACAACTTCACTTACAAAAAATAAGTTTGTTATATTTTGTTTAGGTTATATTCAACGTGTCAAAACAGATGTTTATTTTGTAGCTGTAGTCGTTATTATAATTAAGTAGCTGGCTACTTGGCTACTTTGTAGCCAGCGTTTTTTGTAACCGTGTGTTCGGTGTTCGATAGCCTTTGTTGTGTTTATAGCATTATTATTTTTTTTTTTTTCTGAAATATTCTAGAAATTTTTTGCTATTCTTCTTATTTGGCCAGAGACCATTCCGAATTGGTACGAAACCTCAAAATCGGTTTTAGTGTGAACACCATTGAAACATTGTGTGAACAATCATGCAACTCTAATGTGAACAGTAATGAAAAGGTATTGTGTGAACCCCGTATTTTAAAAGTACACACGTAATTTTTTTTTTCTGGAATATTTTAGAAATTTGTTTTGCTATTCTTCTTATTTGGCCAGAGACCATTCCGAATTGGTACGAATCATCGAAATCGGTCCAGGCGTTCTTGAGTTATAAGCGTAGTAACTAACTCCACTTTCTTATATATATATAGAAGATAAAATGATAATTTTTAATGGGTAGGTGTAAGTAAATGATTAATTTATAAAATAGCTTTTGCATAAAAATAAATAAAATTTAGAGTCAAAAACAGAAAATCTGACATTTTTATTAAAAGTTAAGTTGTTTTTCTTTTTTAAAACAGTTTTGCTGCACTAAATGTTAAATGAAAATTTAGCGGTTTAAAACAGCGGTTTTATTTAAGGATTTAATGGTTTTTGGCGTTTTTTTAAGTGCAATCTGGCGGAATATTTTTGAAAGTTTTGGCAACACTGATCGCAGCGTTCGTTTTTCTTAAGTGTATGTCCACACTCGGCAAGAAGAGTCGGCAATTCTTCATCAATTCTCTTTTAAACTTGTCTTCGTTCCACACTCGGAGATTTTAGTTGCCCAACTTTTTGTTGTTGTTCAGCAATTTTTGTGTTTTCTTTTGTTTGCTTTTTCTTACAATTTGACATTTATGCCGTGTAGCCACAGAAATACTCACAAATTACACAAAATTTTATAGATTGCCCAAAATATATTTCATACATAGAATATAATGCTTTTTTTTTGTAATCCGTTTTTATTTTACTTTTAATTTATTATTTAATTGCCTTTTTAGTTTCTTAAATTTTGATAAGTTTTTTTTAGACATTTGTTGTTTTTTATTTCCTCACAATTTCACTTACAAAAAATATAGTTTAGGTTATGTCCAATGTTTCAAACCAGATGTTTATTTTGTAGCTGTAGTCGTTATTATAATTAAGTAGCTGGCTACTTGGCTACTTTCGTAGCCAGCGATTTTTGTAGTCGTGTGTTCGGTGTTCGATAGCCTTTGTTGTGTTTATAGCATGAATGTGAAACGTGTTGCAGAAACAAATTGCGTTGGCTGTAGCCAGCATTATCTTTTTTTCTTTTTAATAAGTGCAGCGTTGCCAGTTTATGTGTAATTACACAAAAATGGAAGAGAACACTTTTTCTTTAAATATTTTTAGACCATAAATTTTTATATAACTTTGTCTCACCATTATTTCAATTAAATTATTTATAATAATTTAATTCAATTCTTTATGCTTTTAAGTCAACCCATAATATTGGTCACCATACAATTTCATTTCATAGAAATCAAAAATTATTCAATACCAGAAAAAATATGAATTTTATGATAGCAAGATGTTGGTTAAGAGGGGTTTAGACGGTAATAAAAGTTGTACGTAAAATCAAAGAGAAAATATTACGAAATTCCATCCGTATTTTAAAAATGATATAATGAAATAAAAAAAAAAATGATATAATAAATAATAATAATAATAAAATGAAATAATTTTCGTTAGTTTTTTTTTATTTTACTTTTATATACAAAACAAAACTATTTTCTGTATTTCTGTGTATATCTGTTTGTTTTTTGCTAATAAAACCTAAACAGAAAAACTTTTTTGTTTTTTGACGATTTTTTTTAATTTTTTGACGATTTTTTAAAACACGATGACGATTTTGACGATTTTTTTTTAAAAAATTTACGATTTTATGCCCAAAGTACTTGGCAACTAGTCAACTTAATGTTGTAAAATCAAAATAAAGAAATCGGTTGCAATCTGAGATATTTACTAGCCCTTTGACAGTGAATGTATTAATTAGGGAATTTAATTTTTTATGTTTTTAATTAAAATCTTTTTTTAGATATGGCCTTCGTCGTCATGAAAAGTGCTGCTATGATTATGAGGTTCTAGAAAACTTTAAATTTAGTATGCTACCTCAGAAATATATTATTCTTCAAATGATAATATTGAATGGGTAGTTGTAAATTAATTATTAATAAATAAATTAGCTTTTACAAAAAAAAAATAAATAAAATTTATATTCAAATACAGAATATGTGAAATTTTTACTAAAAGTTGAGTTATTTTTCTTTTTTAAAACAGTTTTGCTGAATTAATTGTTTAATGAAAATTTTGCGGTTTAAAACAGCGGTTTTATTTAAAAAGTTAATAGTTTTTGGCGGTTTTTTAAGTGCAATCTGGTGGAATATTTTTTAAAGTTTTGGCAACACTGATCAACATGGACAAGCAAGTACTTTTTTCCAATTTTCCTATGTAACACCCTTTCCATGGTATAATAATCATAAGGTAGTCCCAGTTTGAAATGGCATAGAACCCTGTGGTTTTGCAACCCTGCTGCTCTTAGACTTGTCAAATAAAAGCAGCACTGTGGTTGGCCGTTGTACACAAATAAATATATTATTGTATACAAGTTCTTCCTCTTCTTTTTTTTTGCGGAAAAATTTTTTTAGTTTCAAATTTTACTTTTGTTTTATAAAAAATTAGTTTATAAACGTTTTGCAATTTATATTGAGAGCAAAAATAAAAAACTAAATTTGTTTTTGTTTTAAATACAATTTGTCAAGCGTTCTGAAAATTTAATACATACATAAATACATAACTGGCCTTTACCACCCTGTGTCAGGATTACGGCCTAGCTGAAAATTTATTTTTACAAAAATTAGAAAAACTTTCAAGAGGTGTGTATTTTATAGGACAATTTCAATGTGGAAAAGTGTAACCAGAATTCCGACACTACTGTTATAGAGGAACACTTTAGGTAACTAAAGTTTTAATATGCAATTGTAAATTAGATTCATAGAATATTTTTTTTTTCTTAGAAAAAGTATTCTTTCTTGTTCCCGTCAGTTTCCAATAGTACAAAAAGACAGCATAAAGTTGAAGTGGTGATAATTATGTCTATTGTGTGTGAACCCATTACAGAAAAGTCACAATCGATCAAACAAGCGTCCACTTTTCACCACCTGAACTTTACATTTCAGGTAAATGGCATTGTTTTCCATTATGTTTTGTTTTGTTAATTTTTTTATTTATTATTTACATACATATGTGACTATACCCGCGAAGAAGTATTGCATTTCATTACTTTTGCCAGACAATGTAATCCCGTTATTAGACAGATGCCCGTAAGCTTTTGGTGTAATATTATGGTAATTTTAAACAAGAATTATACACATATGTACATATAGTAGAAAAAACACATTGAATAAAGATAATAAATAAAAAGCAGAAAATATGATATATACATATATAGTTTAAACCAAGACAGATTCCCGGATTCTTACTTTTGCAAACAATTTTCTCTTATTATATATTTTTGGTGGTCCTGAAAAGTACCGATTCTTGATTTTGCAAAAAAGTTTCTCTTTTTAAATATTTTTGGTGGTCCTGAAAAGGACCGATTCTTGATTTTGCAAAAAAGTTTCTCTTATTAGATATTTTGGTGGTCCTGAAAAGAACCGATTCTTGATTTTGCAAAAAAGTTTCTCTTTTTAAATATTTTTGGTGGTCCTGAAAAGGACCTATTGTTCCAAATTGTAAAATATACCAAAATCTCCAAAACACCCTGAGATTAGGGTGCTACTGTAATAGTCACGGTATTACCCCAACTTTCGTAAGAAATCTGAAAAAGACAAAAAAAAAAAAAAAATTTAGAGAAAATATTTAATAAAAAAACGAAGAAGTTACTAGAGATTTATTTTCAGCATTTTCTTGTATCCCAGAATTTTTTGCTTTGTCTTTTGAACTCTTAGTCTTTTATTTAGGTGACGAACTCGAAAATATATTCTGCATTTAAAATACAGTTTTTTGACGTTATCTGGCAAATTAATATTTTTGCTGTTATCTAAAAGTAGTTGCTGGAGGTTTTGGCAGTATGAAATCTCTGTTCCATTAATTTTATAAAATACTATCTCCAATTTTTTTTGCCTCGTTTAGAAAGGTTTGAGTTGGCTTTTTTAGTGAGCATGTTGATACCTCATCAATCCAAGAATATGTTGCTTTATTATTTTCAAATTCAATGCGATGTAATTTATGTATAATGTAGCCGCATACATACTCCAACGCATCTTCTTGAAGAGTACCAATATCATCGAAGTCGAATTCTTCAATTTCTTTATCAGCCATGGGCTCAGGGGGTCAATTCTGAATTTATGAAAAAATGAAATGATAAAAAAATTTATCATTTGCACTTCACATCAAATTATCACTTCGCTTCTTCATTTATAGCGATTCTTATTCAACTTATGAAAAATAAATTCGTAATGAAAACTGTCTGTCACTTTTGTTCCATTCTCTTCGTTTGCTGATTATTTACAACGTATATTTACAATAAAATAAACAAAAAATGTGTATATATTTTACATAACTTTGAAAATATTATGTAAAAAATATATCTCTATATAATTTAATAGGACTAGAAGAAGAACGAAATTGCTAAAATATTTTTATTTTTGTTCTCCTTGTTTGTGTTTGTGTTTTTTTAGTGCTGCATATTATACCATCTTATAAAAACGACTAAACGCTTTTTTATAGTAAATCAATAAATGTTTAAAAACTTTTGCTAAAATTAATTCTTTTACTTGGAATTTATAAATTTGAAAAAATTTAGTTAAATATGTGTATATGTTAAATGAAATACTTAAAAAGGAGGTTTTATTAAATAATTTATGTATTTATAAGCAATGCAATATTGTTTAAAGTGTATAACACTGGTTAGATATCATCGACTATTTGTTAACGAAAAAAAATTTATCGTATGAAAAAAATTTGACAGATAATTTTCATAAAACTGGAAATTAGAATCGCCTTTTTTATGAAAAACTGAAAAATTTTTTCATTTTGCTTTTTCACAGAAACAGAATCGACCCCCAGGAGATATATTTTCTTCATAGGCAACATCTTGCGTCGGCTTCAGTATTTCCATTGCTTTCGAGATACTCTGTATTTTTTGCTAAAAAAATATATTTTAATTAGACGAACTAAATTAAGTACCATTGAAGAAATGAAAATGATTTACCTAGGATATATTTCCTTAGCCTATATTTAAAATCCTTAGGAGACGGATGGTCATATAAACCTCATTTGCTTCTTATAGCGCCAAAGATATGTTCCAGTACATCCTGATTTAAACGGTTTGTAACTAACGTAGGTCATGTTATATTTCTCCACGTATTTTTGCAGCATCATAAGTGCAGAGTTGCTGACAAGAATGCTTTTTTGAAATAATTCCAGCGATTTTTTGCCTGGTATAATTGGGGATGACATCACTTCATTCATTTTCAAAAGTATCTCATTTTAATTTTCCAATTCAAGCCCATAAGGTTGCTTGAAAAAAATTAAATAATTGAAGAATAAATAATTTGGTATTGTATTTAAACTTACTTTTCCGGGGTACTTAAATTGACTTAACTTAGAATTGAAGACATCAAACCAATTATTAACACTGGTTTACAGCCAAAAAATACCAAGAACGCCATGATGTTGTGTGTATGCTAAAAATTTTGTTGTGGCTATCTTGTTATACACTGTGATGTTGTGTGTTCACAAATTGTGATGTGGCTATCTTGCTGTGTGTTGTTCTTATTATAATTTTCGGAGTTTCATCACTGTATATACTGTGTCTATGGTTCGTATAGACGTGGTCATGGTATAATTACACAGGTTTACAGCCAAAAAATACCAAGAACACCACATGCCTAGATAAGTTAATTGGGACCTCCTGAGTACGAAAAACGCTGTTATGATTTTTTTCTAAGTACCGTTTTTTAGATAACGGTACTTTTGTGTTTTTCGGTGTATGGCCCCACTCAAACCCTTGTGGAGTCCAACCAAAAAGTCCCATCGAGATAAGTGGCATATCGATGGAAAGGTAATTGAATTTCTTTTCCGTCGATATGCTGGAAAATTCTATATGATAAGAAATCGCTGAGATATGACACCTCAAAGTTCAAAATTTGCCTATTTTTTACGTTTTTTTCAAAATTTTTCATTTTCATTTCAATTTTTTTTGATGTTGTGTTGAAAATCTGGAATGTTTTATTTTTTTACCAAATAGTTTATTTAGTTACCAATACTTTAAGCGTATTCTGAAAAAAATCGGATGAAAAATAAAGTTTTTATTAAGAATTTGGTGGAACGACAATATTTTCATTTTCATTGCTCACACAGTATATTCAGCGTAAATTCAAAAAATTAAAATTAAAATGACGAGCGACTTGAACTTTTGCGTTTTTTTTCGGATGGATCTTTACGAATGAGGAACCAACAATAGTCCCCCATCATTTGTTCATCCCACCAGCCTTTGTAACGTCTCTCGATTTCTTCCATTTCCTGGTGAAATTTTTCACTTTGTTTATCACTTTCGGAGCCCAAGTTCGTGGGAAAAATTTCCAAATGACTGAATAAGAAGTGCAAGGGGGCAACACGAAGTTTCTATGTTTTCTATGTCTATGGGACAGCCGTGACCGTCAGATTCACTACACCCGAAAAGTTTGGCCCGAGCGAAGTGGACGTACGCACGAAGAGTACAACATCAAAAATGACCCACTTATTCCTCAGGAAAAGATAATTCTTCCTCTATTACATATTAAGCTTGGGTTATTTTCAAATATTGTGAAAAAGTTTCAAAAAAACAGTCTTGCCATGAATTACCTTAAACAAAAATTTCTGAGAGCCACAGCTAGCAAAATTGAAGCTGTTATATTTGATGGGCCTCAAATTGCGAGTCTGTAGGGTGACCAAGCATTTAAAAAGTGTTTAGGTTTAAACTCATTTGGAGCCATGAGAAACATTTCAAACATCGTTCACAACTTTTTGGGAAACTACAGAAGTTCTGATTACGCTGAGAAGATCGATACATTACTGCAAAAATTAAATGCCATTGGTAAGCGTTGAGTGAAAACATCTATAACAAAAAGGCCGTTATCATTTGAAAATTTATTCTATTTAACTTTTAGGTTAAAATATGACACCTAAATTACACTTCTTATTCAGTCATTTGAATTTTTTCCCCCGAAATTGGGCTGAACAAGGTAAAAGACTTCACCAGGAAATGAAAGAAATCGAGAGACGTTACAAAGGCTGGTGGGATGAACAAATGATGGGGGACTATTGTTGGTTACTCATTCGCGAAGATCCATCTGAAAAAAAACGCAAAAGTCCAAGTCGCTCATCATTTTAATTAAAATTTTTTGAATTTACGCCGAATATACAGTGTGAGCAATGAAAATGAAAATATTGTAGTTCCACAAAATCCCTAATAAAAACGTTATTTTTCATCCGATTTTTTTCAAAATAGGCTTAAAATATTGGTAATTAAATAAACTATTTGGTAAAAGAATAAAACATTCCAGATCTTTAATATCACGTAGGAAAAAATTGAAGTGAAAATTAAAAATTTTGGAAAAAAACGTAAAAAATAGGCAAGTTTTAAACTTTGAGGAGCTATATCTTAGCGATTTCTTATCAGATAGAATTTAATAGCATATCGACGGAAAGGGCATTCAATTACCTTTCCATCGATATGCCACTTATCTTGATCGGACTTTTCGGTTGAACTCCACAAGGGTTTGAGTGGGGCCATACGCCGAAAAACACAAAAGTATCGTTATCTAAAAAACAGTACTTAGGAAAAAATTATAATTGCGTTTTTCGTGCTCAGGAGGTTCCAATTAACTTATCTAGGCATGTGGTGTTCTTGGTATTTTTTGGCTGTAAACCAGTGTAATTATACCATGACCACGTCTATACGAACCATAGACACAGTGTATACAGTGATGAAACTCCGACAATTATAATAAGAACAACACACAGCAAGATAGCCACATCACAATTTTTGAACACACAACATCACAGTGTATAACAAGATAGCCACAACAAAATTTTTAGCATACACACAATATCACGGTGTATAACTATATAGCCACAACAACAACAGTGTATAATAAGACAGCCACAACAAAACACAGCTGACTTTAAACTTTTTGAGCTGTCATTTTCTTCATCACTGTATGCACTGTGCTAAAGCTTTGTTATTTTCAACTGGAGTTGATATGTTTTCCAAGCACATACTTAGGTTTTATTCGAATGGGTAACTAACAAACAAATTCAATTGATATTATTTTTAGCGGCAAATAGAAATTAAGTTTATAAAAAAAGATATAAGTTTGACAAAATTATTCCTACTTACCAACGCAAAATTCCAACCACATTTTACAAATAAGTAAAAATACTTATGACTACACAATTTTTTGTTTTGTTTTTCTATTAAAAAAGCAAGTATCGTCTTGCTCTTTTAGCTTATTCATATTCTTTTGCTTAAAAAAATCATGCTTTTTTGTCGATTTTTCCACGATGTAATATAATGTAAACAAATCGAACAGCTGATTTTTACTTTTTGAGCTGTCATTTCTTTCATCACTGTATACATTGTGCTTAAAATGCACATACACATGTACACAAAATTTACAGACATTGTGAATATGTAACTGTCAAAATTATAAAAAGTTTTTGTAGAAAATGGTGGAAAAGAAACTAAAATCAGTGTTGCCACAGTCCGTAAAATTTAGTAATCAAATTTTAATAAGAAAATTCAATAAATTAAAACTAATACTATGTTCAGGTATAAATTTTTATTGACTCAATATTTAGTTAATTGACAACATTATTTTAAGTGTTCAGGTATACGCAATTTAGCTTTCTCAATAATCATCATATGACAATCAGCTGACAAATAACAACAATATATAATTTTTTGCTTGGCCACAAATCAAATAAAGCTGCCTCACTGGCAGCACTCCACCCCATTCTATTTTTCTTTTTGTTTTTACCTATTTAAAACATAAATACATCATTATTTTTTATCAAATTAGAAATTTCATAAAAATAAACTTACCTTCCACCTGACTAGCCATCTTTTATTTGTCTTATTTACATTAGAGTTGCCAACCATCAACGAAATTTGTTCGTTTTTATTGGTAATGTACAGTGTTGCATTTTAAATTTTACACAATATTATAAAAATATTCGTATTATTACGCAATAAATAATTGAGATTTTGTATGGAATATTGAGCTCAATAATGGCGTTTATTGCGATTTACGCAATAAAGGTGTATACCTGAACATAGTATAAACATTTAAATGTCGGCTAATTTTATACATATAAAATTCAATTTCAACATACGTTCTATGATATAAACTGTAAAATAAAGTGAAAGTCTCCCATATAAAACATATTGTTACGAAGAAATAATTTTGTAAAACAAAATCATAATTGCACTCTCTTAAATTAGTATTTTCACTATTTCTAGCATTTGGGCTATATAAAAAAATTATTAAAATAAGAAAATACATGTCGGAAAATCAAGCATGTTTAAAATTATATAAAATTTTAAATTATAAAAAATTTATTATTGCTGTAGAATTAGTAAAATACTAAGCAATAGAGACCATAACAATTACTAGAAAAACTGTAGATATTATAAATAAGGCTTCACATTACTCTTTTTAGTTATATATACAAGATTATAGAGTGTAAATAAAAGCTTTAAAATCCAAAAGTATCTGTATTTTTAGTTGGCAGTAAAGAGCCCTAGTATACAAAACGAACTATAAAGGACAATTCATAACATATTATCCTGCTTGAACTTAAAATACAGGGTGTTTTTTTTAGAGGTATAGAACTTCGAATTGAAATAAAACACAAGAAAATCGTTTTAATGTCCATCAATTTGGCTTTATTGGAAGGATAATTTTATGCCATTAATGTTTAAATATGATTTCAGGCATGTGGCCGCCGCAGCTAGCTCGAATAAAGCCAATTCTACAGGTCCAATTTTCAACCACTTTTTCGAGCATATGGGGCCGTATGTTGGCAATAACGCCACGAATGTTGGCTTCCAAGTCCCCTAACGTTTCTGGTTTGTTGGCGTAGACGAGCGATTTCACATATCCCCAAAGAAAATAATCCAATGGTGTCAAATCACACGATCTTGGTGGCCAATTGACAGGTCCACTCCGCGAAATTATGCGCTCATCGAATGTTTCCTTCAATAAATCGATTGTGACGTGCGCTGTGTGGCATGTAGCGCCGTCTTGTTGCAACCACAACTCATCTACATTCATGCCATCCATTTCGGGAACAAAATAGTCGGTTATCGGCGAATCGATTCATTCGGGTTCTCTTCAACACTTTGCTCTACAGCGGCAATTGTTTCTTCGGTGCGCACTGTTCGACGTCTCTACGGATGCGTATTATCACATAGAGTAAACGTAGTGCGAAAACGATCCATGGTTAACCGAATTAATTGCTCTGATGGACGATTATGTCGACCATAAAATGGACGGAGCTTGCGGTAAACTTCGCGAACTGAACCATTATTTTCGAAATAAATTTGCACGATTTGCAAGCGTTGTTCTTTTGTCAACCTGTTCATGATGAAATGGCAAACCAAACTAAATATTAATCACTTGACAGCTGACAAAATGGCCGATAGTTAAAAAAGTGATGCCAACTTAAAGTTCTATACCTCAATAAAAAACACCCCTTATTTCAATGTTTAGTTAAAACTATTATTATTCATTTAAAATAAAAATACCATTTTCTTCTTAAAGAAAGAAAAAATACAAAAAAAAAATATACATGTAGGAAAAAAGTAGCACACTTTGGTTAGATATAGCCAATATGGCAACACTGATTGAAAACATAAACATTCAAATAAAAACAAAAAAGATAAAAATGTAAACAAACTTTGACGTTTACAGGTAGGTTTACATAAAATCAGCCTGAGAGATGCAATGACCTATATTAATGGGCCTTGATTTAACCTAAACAAACAAAAAGATAAAAATGCTTCCCTGATCTAATGATATGTGATGGTTTTTTCAAAAATTTTAAAAAACAAAGAGAGCCGTACGATTGTCAAATTTTCATCCGCATTTTCTCTCAATGTCGTACGCTCTCATTACATATCAAGTTTACACGATACTATTCATTCTCTTCTACACAAAAATTTGACATGTCGTACGACTTGTATTACCGTCTAAACCCCCCTTTAGAAACTACGAAACAACGAATTGAATATATGGATAGTATGGAATTTAATAATCTCCCTCAAGATATTAAAAATATACAAGGAATTTCAATTTTCAAGAAAAGGATAAAGGAATATTTGCTACAAGACTTAGAAACTCTTTTCATATGATTTACAGCAATCGTATACAATAACCCATAAATTAATAATTAAATTTTATGTGTATATATTACTGGGATGGATGGGATACTTCGGACAAGGTAAAGTCTCTGATTGGGGTCAACCTGGCGGCCTCCAGAACGATCCTTGTTCCCGTTGTATTCAAGTCGACATACAGGCTCCCCGTGGCCCTCCTGGATAACATTCTAGCACCCGCTAGCTTGTTAACTAATGTATGCGGCGATTGTCCAATCCCCTGGACTTTAAATTTGGGTTGTGCGTAGGGCTTGAAACCCACCACGAAAACTCAAAATTCAATGAAAACCGACACAATAGCCTCTAAACGGACACATTCTATGTTGACGAATTTGGCAAACGTTTTAAGGACTATGATTTAAGGATATGCACCTGGAACGTGAGAACCCTTTATAAGGAAGGTGCCTCTATCCAATTGGCGGATGCTCTCAATAAATGTAGCGCTGACATCACCGCCATCCAGGAAATGCGATGGATAGGACAGGGTTGTACAAGGCAGGCAACATGTGACATCTACCACAGCTGACGCGAATTTGGCTGCGGATTCGTAGTTAGCAGGAGACTTCGCCATCTTGTCTCAGAGTTCACCCCCGTGAACGAAAGGATAGCTACGATCCGGATGAGGACAAAGTTTTATAATACCAGACTTATTTGCGTGCACGCCCCGACGGAAGAGAAGGATGATGCGGCCAAAGATGCTTTCTACGCAAAGCTCGATGATGTATATGATAGGTGTCCGGCGCATGACGCCAAAATTGTCCTCGGCGATTTCAATGCGAAAGTTGGACGTGAAGGTATCTTTGGCCCCACTGTCGGACAGTTCAGTCTCCATAATTCCACCTCGCCGAACGGCTTGAGACTGATCGATTTCGCCGCGGCGCGAAACATGGTAGTTTGTACCACCAGGTTCCAGCATCTCGATATCCATAAGGCCACCTGGCTCTCTCCTGATCGATCTACCAACAACCAGATCGATCACATTGTGATTGATGGAAGGCATGTATCCAGCATACTAGACGTGCGCACATTTAGAGGTCCAAATGTCGACTCGGACCATTATCTTGTCGCAGCCAAGATGCGACTGCGCATATGCGTAGCGAATATGGCACGTACTAGTGTTCGAGGGAAGCTGGACATCAAAAAGCTGCGATCACAAGAGACAGCCAGGTCGTTTTCCGATCGACTTTCTAATGAGCTCCATTGCATACCATCCTCTCTCGAAAGTATTGGTGGACAGTGGTCTCACATTGCTCACTCTCTGCGCAACGCTGCCGAAACAGTCCTTGGTTTTGAGCGTCCTCCCCGCAGAAACCAATGGTACGATGAAAAGTGTCGTGAGGCCACTGCGGCAAAGAATGCTGCCTACAGAAGAACGTTGCAGTCCACCACTACAAGAGCGACTGTGGAGGTGTATAGAGAGAAGAGGAAGGAAGAGAGAAGAAGAAAAGGGAGCAAGAAAGGCGTGATCGCGAGGAAATCGAGATGTGCAGGAGTAGACATGATGCTCGAAATTTTTATAAGAAGATAAGGCGTCTTACTACTGGTTTCAAACCCGGAGCAACCTCCTGCAGAGACGAACATGGTAATCTGGTTACAGATGCACAAGGGACACTGAGATTATGGAGACAGCATTTTTCTAATCTACTGCAAGGCGATGACGACACAAATTCCGCCTCTAGAGATGCTGTGCCGGTCCCAATCAATGATGACGACGTTGAGATCCTGTCGCCCAGCTATGAAGAGGTCAAGATTGCCATACAGAGACTAAAAAGCAACAAAGCGGCCGGACCGGATGGTCTGCCCGCTGAGCTCTTCAAGTATGGAGGCGATGAGCTGGTTAAGTGCACGCACCAACTCATTTGCAGAATATGGCTGGAGGAAAGCATGCCCAATGATTGGAATCTCAGCGCCCTCTGTCCCGTCCTGAAAAAGAGAGACCCCACGATATGCACCAACTACAGAGGTATAAGCCTTCTCCCTATCGCATATAAGGTTTTACGAGCGTATTGTGTGAACGACTGAACCCATTCGCCATCTCACTGATTGGACCTTATCAGTGCGGCTTCAGACCTGGTAAGTCCACCATTGACCAGATATTCACACTGCGCCAAATCCTGGAGAAGACCCATGAAAGTCAAGTCGACACACACCACCTTTTTGTCGACTATAAGGCAGCGTTCGATAGCCCGATAAGAGATCGCGTATATGCCGCAATGTCTGAGCTCGGTATTCCTGCAAAGCTGATAAGACTGTGCAGAATGACGTTGAGCAACTCCTGCAGCTCCGTCAAGGTAGGAAATGACCTCTACGAACCTTTTAATACCGTGCGAGGTTTCAGACAGGGCGATCCCTTATCCTGCGACCTCTTCAATTTCGTCATGGAGAGTGTTTTGCGAAAGGCGGGTGTACATCGAAATGGCACTATATTTAACAAAAGTGTCCAGCTCCTTGCGTATGCAGGCGACATAGACATCATTGGGCATACCAAGCGAGATGTCACCGCAGCCTTTAATGCTATTGAACGGGAGTCTGCAAAAATGGGTCTGGCGGTAAATGAGAGCAAGACGAAGTACATGTTGTCGACGAGTAGGGATGTTGAACGTATCGGCTCCCAGGTTACAGCCGCCAACTATACATTCGATGTGGTCAAGGAGTTCATCTACCTTGGCACCGCCATTACCAGCAAGAATGATGTCAGTCTGGAGATCAAACGAAGAATCACACTGGCCAACAGGTGCAGTTTAGTAATAGAGATCTCTCTCGTGCGACGAAATTAACACTCTATAAGTCGCTTATCCTTCCGGTGCTTCTCTATGGTGCGGAAGCATGGACGCTGTCTTGTGCCGATGCAGCGGTCTTGGGAGTATTTGAGAGAAAAGTTCTTCGTAAGATCTTTGGTCCTCTAAGGCATGGCGATGAGTTTCGCATTAGAACCAACCATGAGCTGTATGAGCTCCTCGGCGATGTGGGCGTTGTTCAGCGCATTAACATCCAGCGGCTACGCTGGCTCGGCCATATTGTTCGGATGGATGAATCTGCTCCAGCGAGAAAAGTTTTCGATGCGAAGGTCACTGGACGTCGGGGTAGAGGACGACCGTGTTTACGTTGGAAGGACCAAGTTGATGAAGCCCTGTCGTCAATTGGTGTGACCAACTGGAGAAGGCGCGCGCTTAGCAGAGACGCCTGGAGACTAGTGTTAAGGCAGGCCGAAACCCGTTAACGGGTTGTTATGGCCATCTAAGTAAGTAAGTAAGTGTATATATTACTATTTTTTTACTTCTTTTATTTCTTTCCTTTCTTTTGTAAATTTTATAAGTATATAGAATTAAATATCTTAAAATAAAATATTTGGGGGATTCAAATGGTCGTTTAAAGTCATAAAACAATAAAACGAAAAAATATGATTGCTGTAAACAACCCGTCTTAGTTTAGTATATTATTTTTAATTTTATTTTTTAATTATTTTTTATTTTTCAATTTATAACAAAATGGTAAACATAGGTTGAAAAGTCTTATTGCTTTATGACTTTTTTTTCAAAGATCAACAAAAAATTTTTTAAACTATTTTAAAATTGTATGATACTTATTATGACAATATGACTTGATAGGACCCCGTTTGAATACCCCAATTATATATTGTATATGTGTAATTCAAAGCTGTAAATATTTTACCAGCTCGCCTCAATAATGACTAAGTGATGCTGAGGCAATCTTAATTTGATATGCTAATGATATAAAGGAATAAATAATAATAAAAAAAAACAAAAAAATTCTTTACGCATTAATAGTAAAAAATTTAAATATTTTCAAGGTGACTTTTTCAAAATTTATACCAATTTTAAAATATGTCCACTGGTGAGCTAAAGCAAACATTTTTGGAAATTAATAAACTATAAGTAAATTGCCTTTCAGTGGGGACAACATGCTTTTTTAAATATTAAGAACCATAATGAAATGTAAATTCTTCTGCCCGTATGCAAAAAAATTAAAATATTAATTCAATAAATTCAAAATTCAAATGGAAAATAAAGACTTCAAATTTACTTTGTTATTTTGTATATGACCGTTAAACTGCTGAATGTCTAATCGACATATAATACGTAAATACATAATCTAGCTGTTAAAAGACAAGGGAAGAGAAACATTTTTATTTTTCATTAATAGAAAATTTGATTGTGTAGCATAACGATATTAGAATAGGGTAGGAGGAAGTGGCAGCCTCGCAATGACAAGGCACACTTGAGCACGCATAGCGGCCCGTTGTGATACCACATGATGTAGGAAGCCCTGATAGCCAGAGGCCCCACATAAGAAGCACTACTTCCTCAGAAAATCATGCTGGAAACCAGCCAGAGAGCCTAATGAATTTGGCAATTGAACCAATGTCCTGGGTGGACAGGTCAGTCATCCATCGAGAAAAGGAGATCCCAATGTAAGAGATCTTCGTCGGGCCAGAGAAGGGCACTGGCAAGTATAGTGAACCTCAGTTTCCTCTTCCTCGATCGACCCGCAGCCACGACAGAAGTCGCCCGCAGACAAGCGCAGCCTCTCTGCATGCCTGCCCATCACGCAGTGACCCGTGAGGACAGATACAACGGAAGAGATGTCCCTGCGGTTCAGTTTAAAGAGTTGATTGGTACGCCTCAAGTCCATCCTTGGCCAGGTGAGTCTAGAAATCTGACAGGACTCCTCCCGCGACGAGGACAGGTCCGCGTCCAATAAATGTTTCCTTCTAATAAGGAGTCTAATGGAGGAAAGAGGAATACCCACTTCCACATGAGGATGAACGTTAGGCAGAGACGTGCCCGCCCTAGCCAATTCATCCGCAATACAATTACCCGTGATGTTCCTGTGACCAGGAACCCAGATCAGACTAACGACGCACTGCCTCGAGAGTGCCACAAGGGTATCGCGACAGTCGCCGACAATTCTAGAGTTTGTGTTCAAACTCGACAGGGATCTGACCGCCGCCTGGCTGTCAGATAGTATGGTGATACTGGCAGTGGGAGTGCCACCCTGAAGTATCACCTTTGCAGCGTGACATATAGCCATTATCTCGGCCTGAAAAACGATATTACATTAAAAGAAAATATTTTGTTTATATCAACCGATTTTCATTATTTGCAGCTTATTTTATATCTAACATACCTTAATTTTAGGATAAAATATGTCTTATCTTATACACTTCTCCAAAATTTAAGCGGTGCTCCCGAACTACTTCAAGTACTAGTCCTCATTAGCACTAGTATTCAACTATAAATACTTTAATATTGCTTGGGCTGTTCCAATAGCTCTAGTAATAACTTTAAGGCTTTGTCTTCTACAGAAAAATTTATAAATACACAAATATTTATTCACATATTAAAATATTTACAAAAATAAAAAGCATTATATTCTATCTATGAAATATATTTTTGGCAATCTATAAAATTTTGTGTAATTTGTAAGTATTTCTGTGGCAACACGGCATAAATGTCAAATTGTAAGAAAAAGCAAGCAAAAGAAAACACAAAAATTGGTGAACAACAACAAAAAGTTGGGCAACTAAAATCTCCGAGTGTGGACACGAAGACAAGTGTAAAAGAGAATTGATCAAGAATTGCCCAACTCTTCTCTCCGAGTGTGGACATAAAATTCCTTTTTCATCATGGTGAAATTACTTACAAGGTGGTGTTACCAACCCAGCTGGTTTTTATTGGTCATAGCGCTTTCCAAAAAAGCGTAAGAGAGAAAAAAGTGTAGTGTAATTTATGAAAAAATTTTGCGGCATAGTATTTCATATAATTTATTTTGACGTTCTCTTACTTGTTTTAACCCTTTTTTTAATTTTAAATGCATATAAATATTTTTTTTTTTGACATACGTGTAATTGATATTTCATATTAACATAATAAATAAAATTATACTCGTGCTTTTTAATCTTTTTCATATGTATTTTTGTGTTGTTTTTTTTTTTTGCTTTGTTTTTTCCTTGGCTGCTGTGTTGCACTTTTTGACGTATTAGGTCATAAATCCACAGTGTGTTATCAGATTTCAAACCAGTTTTACCTTGTCAATGATTGTACCATGATCTAGACCTGATATCTACTTTGATATGATATGAAAGAAAACGTCGGCAGAGAATATATAACATCATTTTCATATTTCTTTTCAAATATAACAACAGGAACACGTTGATATTGCAATATTATAATGTTTCATTTCTTTTTGACAGCAAATAAAAGCAATTAAATTAAATTCTATTAAAAATTCAAATTTTTATTATTTTAGTCTTTATTTCTTCAACTTAAGAAATTTAATTTAAATTTTAATTGCTTTTCTTTTGTTTTTTATATGAGTTGTTTTTGACAGTTCATATCATGATATTGTTTTCATAATATATATAATATGATATCGATATCATAATAGATATCGTGATAGATATCATGACTGCAAATTTGCAGTCAACACGTAGTAAAATCATATCGGCTATAGAATTTTACATACTCAGATATAAAATATTTCGTGTAGATTCAATGTAATAGCAGGAAAACGTTGATATCCCAGTATTATATTTCATATATTTTTGACAGCAATACTGTTTATCTAAAAGGATTAGAAGGATGGCGGTATATCAAGCACTTGAAACCTGCTATACCGTAATTAATGCTCAATAAAGTCTGAATACCCTAGGCACTTTAACCTGTTGTACTCTTCAAAATAAAAGAACGCTGTTGAAGGTTTGGTGGTAGAAATAGAAAAGAAGGTTACTTTTATTAATCATTGTTTTCTTTTATACTATTAGCACAATGTATACAGTGATGAAACTCCAACAACTATAGCAAGAACAACACATAGCAAGATAGCCACAACAAAATGTTTGCACACACAATATCACAGTGTATAACAAGATAGCCACAACAAAATTTTTAGCATACACACAACAGCACAGTGTATAACAAGATAGCCACAACAAAATTGCACACACAACATTACAGTGTATAATAAGATAGCCACAATAAAACACAGCTGATTTTAAACTTTTTGAGCTGTCATTTCCTTCATCACTGTATGCACTGTGCTATTAGCGTCAATTATAAAAAATGCTAAATTTACATTATTACAAAATAGTAAAAAAATTAATAATAAAAATTAAATTGTTGATATTGCAATATTATAAATAAAACCTAAAATACATTAACCTTCATATACAATATCAATTTACACTAAAAATTTTATTCTGTTGTTTTCAAAATTAAGTCATTGATAAGTGCACTGAACTGCATAAAGAAATAAAGACATGCATTTTGTAAGTGCAATGAACTGCACTTTATTTTATCATTTCTGTATTTAATTACCCAGCAGAAAATTTTTCAAATTTGGAAGCAATAAATAAAATTGTAAGCAATAATGGAAACATTATATTGTTTATGCATACCTTAAAGCTTACAAAGAGCGCTATAGAATAAGGTATTATTTTTGCTTTTGTATAATATTTGCTTACTGCAGCCTTATTCTGTAATTCTCTTAGCTAAAGCTTATGCTATAACGCTAAAATAAATTTACGGCAAATATTATAGCAAAGTCGCTAAATTTTTTTTTGTACTAAAATGTTCTTTTTTTTCCCTCAATGTACTTTTTTCAATTCAAAATTTGGCAACCCTACATTTATTATACAAATTTTCAGCAAAATATTAGACTGTGTTTACACGTAGAGATTCTTATTTTTAAGATTGCATGTTTATAGGCGAGGGCGGCGAGGAGTAAAGAGACGAGTACACTCTGTCTTGTACTGGCAATACGCTTTACTCTCTCATTTGTAATTGCACACATGCATACACACAATTGTAAATAACATACGTGACGTCAAAAATAAGAATTGTATTGTCTGAACGCCGAAGATAGTTCAAAGAAGAATAAACCAAAATCTTAAAAATAAGAATCTCTACGTGTAAACAGAGTTTTACAAAGAAAAGCAATATTAATAAGATGCTTTTTCTTATAATTTGACATTTATGCCGTGTTGCCACAGAAATACTCACAAATTACACAAAATTTTATAGATTGCCCAAAATATATTTCATACATGCTTTTTATTTTTGTAATTATTTTAATATATGAATAAATATTTGTGTATTTATAAATTTCCCTGTAGAAGACAAAGCCTTAAAGTTATTACTAGAGCTATTGGAACAGCCCAAACAATATTAAAGTATTTATAGTTGAATACTAGTGCTAATGAGGACTAGTACTTGAAGTAGTTCGGGAGCACTGCTTAAATTTTGAAGAAGTTTATAAGATAAGACATATTTTATCCTAAAATTAAGGTATGTTAGATACAAAATAAGCTGCAAATAATGAAAATCGGTTGATATAAACAAAATATTTTCTTTTAATGTAATATCGTTATGCTACACAATTAAATTATCTATCAATGAAAAATAAAAATGTTTCTCTTCCCTTGTCTTTTAACAGCTAGATTATGTATTCACGTATTATGTGTCGATTAGACATTCAGCAGTTTAACGGTCATATACAAAATAACAAAGTAAATTTGCTGTCTTTATTTTCCATTTTAATTTTGAATTAAAATCTATTTTAATTTTTTTGCATACGGGCAGAAGAATTTACATTTCATTATGATTCTTAAAATTTAAAAACATGTTGTCCCCACTGAAAGGCAATTTACTTATAGTTTAATAAATTCCAAAAATGTTTGCTTTAGCTCACCAGTGCACATATTTTAAAATTGGTATAAATTTTGAAAAAGTCACCTTGAAAATATTCAAATGTTTTACTATTACTGCGTAAAGAATTTTTTTGTTTTTTTTTTTATTATTATTTATTCCTTTATATCATTAGCATATCAAATTAAGATTGTCTCAGCATCACTTAGTCATTATTGAGGCGAGCTGGTAAAATATTTACAGCTTTGAATTACACATATACAATATATAATTGGGGTATTCAAACGGGGTCCTATCAAGTCATATTGTCATAATAAGTATCATACAATTTTAAAATAGTTTAAAAAATTTGTTGTTGGTCTTTGAATAAAAAAGTCATAAAACAATAAGACTTTTCAACCAATGTTTACCATTTTGTTATAAATTGAAACATAAAAAAATAAAATTAAAAATAATATACCAAACTATGACGGGTTGTTTACAGCAATCATATTTTTTCGTTTTATTGTTTTATGATATATGACTTTAAAACGACCATTTGAATCCCCCAAATATTTTATTTTAAGATATTCATCTAAAGGTTTAATTCTATATATTTATATAATTTACAAAAGAAAGGAAAGAAATAAAAGAAGTAAAAAATAGTAATATATACACACAAAATTTAATTATTAATTTATAGGATATTGTATACGATTGCTGTAAATCATATGAAAAGAGTTTCTAAGTCTTGAAGCAAATATTCCTTATCCTTTTCTTGAAAATTGAAATTCGTTGTATATTTTTAATATCTTGAAGGAGATTATTAAATTCCATACTATCCATATATTCAATTCGTTGTTTCGTAGTTTCTAACCTACATCTTGCTATCATAAGGATCATATTGTTTCTGGTATTAAATAATGTTTGATTTCTTTGAAATGTAATTGTATGGTGACCAATATTATGGGTTGCTTAAAAACATGAATAATTGAATTAATTTATTATAAATAATTTAATTGAAGTAATGGTGAGACAAAATTATATAGAAAATGTGTGGTCTAAAAATATTTAAAGAAAAAGTGTTCTCTTCCATTTTTGTGTAATTACACATAAACTGGCAACGCTGCACTTATTAAAAAGAAAAAACACAAGAAAAACGAACGCTGCGATTGTATGAAAAAGTTGCGTACACCAAAAAGCGAAAAAAATATGAAAGGAAATGTCAAATAATCAACTACAAAGACAAAAAACGAATGAGGGAATATAAAGAATCGCCGAGAACGGGCAAGTATTTTTCTTCTTTTATTCCCCTCACCGTAATCGTCAACAAACTACAAAAGTTGCCGACTCGCCTCGCCGAGTGTGGACATAGACTAACAAAGGCAAAAAGTGGGCAACTAAAATCTTCATGTGTGAAGAGGAAGACAAGTTCAGAAGAGAATTGATAAAGAATTGCGCAACTTTTCTCTCCGAGTCTCAATTGGACACACACTTATGAAAATGTTTAAACAGTGTTAACAGTAATGCAAATTTTTTACTCTAAAAAAATTTTTTTTACTTACTACCAAAAACTTGGGAAAGTTGCTACAAACCTACCAAACGGTTTTAAAAAACGAAAATCTACCAATTTTGGTCTAATCGGACCAAAACGGCAACGCTGATTCCATGGTGGAGCTGTAAGTAAATAAAGGAAAAGTATTTTGATGTAAATAATTATTTAAGCTCAAGGCCTTAGTTTCATTAAAAATTCTTTAATTGAAATGAGACCTTGTGCTTAACTACTTAATTGCATTTAATTGATAAAGAAAACAGAATTGAAAATAATTTTATTTAATATTCAGGAATAAAGCGCTAACTGCCCCCAATTAACTTATCTAAAGCTTAATAAGTACAAATCTCTCAATTTATTGGACATGAGCTCTTTTCAAATGGATTTAAATATTAAAGTTAAAAAGTGTAAGTTTCAAATTTGTAGCTTATTAAGAGGAATAAATTTTTATGATGAGATATTTACCAACAGAAAAAATTTACATATAGCAAAGATACTACAGCTCAAAACTCGTTTGGGTTAAAACAGCACGGTGCAATTGTCTACCAATAAACAAAGACTAAAATACATTAAGGTTTTGGTTGTGACGAAAAATGCATTTATCATTATTTTTTCAAATATACTAATAAACTCAAATCAATTTAGCTAAAATGTAATAAACCAATTCATATTGTGAAAAACAGCCATTTCTACCAATTTTGAAATGAAGAAAAGACTTAAGGACCAACCATAATATGCTTGAACCAGCTTAAGTCAACTAAGCAACTGTGCGAATAGATGTGAAGCATATGTGACAAACTATAATGTACTTAATCAAACTTTTCCTCGAATGCCATTTGCTTCAGCACAGTGCCAAACTGAACGCATATTCCGTACGGAAACAGCTGTTCTAAAATAAAAAAAAATTGAATATTTTAATAAAAACGAAAATTTTTTAAAATAGATGAGGGATCAACATTAGCTTTTAATTTAATTTGAAAAACACAAGAGGCTTTATATAACAGAAGCCTATGTTATTTAAGCATACATTTTAAAGAAAAAGCTTGAAAACAAATGTCAGAAATCTGTCGCAAAAGTGGTGTGTACATATGGATATGTTTGCTTGTTTATTGGTTTTAATAATTTCCTGAATTAAAAGACAGTCCTTTTTTTAGAACAGATACTTTGCACATAATATTTCTAGGGTATACTTAATAAGTTTTAGGTAATTTAGGTAACTTCTTTTCCATATTTTATTATAACATTTGCCAGATTTTGTCTTTTTGTGTGCAAATTCAATAAAATAACAATTAGGGGGCTGTAATTTTTGTACTTTTTTATTGGATTGCTTGCAAAAAAAAAAAGTGCAAAAATGTGAAACAATGGTTATATTTATCTTAAGTTCATGTAAGTACATTATGGCTACTTAAAAGTTTTCTTTAATTTACTTATGCCTTTGACAGACTTCGTTAATTTTTGACAGTTGCTTAAGCTAAGTCATGCACATTATGGTTGGGCCCATGACGTATTGATTATAAGGTGCATTTGACATGCCAGCTGAGCTACTTTTTTTTTCAGACAATTTGTGAATATAGTTGTAAATTTTTGCTTTGTTTTATGTACATTGTTTTTGTTTTCATACTTTTTGTTTTGGTTTTTTTTTTGACAGTTAACTTCCCTAACCAGCATTAAAATGCTGTGTTTTTTTGTTACTGTTTTACTTGTTGTAATCTCAAAGGCACCTCATGATAAGTGGGCCGTGGTTGGGTTTTTACAGCCTGTTCATAAAACACTAATGGTTTTTGACATTCGTCTTTTTATATGTGCAACAACAACAAAAGCACTAAAGTTTGTTAGTCGTGATCCACACTTGTCAATTTCAACTCTTCAATTATTGAGTTTTTGGGTGAAGGGAAAGAAGAGAACGTAAAGGGGTACATATTTAACAGTACTCGTCAATTTTGCTTTTTCTTAGTCAAAATGTCAAAAAGATAGGAAGTTGTAGGCAAATAAAACTGAAAATTGACGAGTCAATCAATTCGTGTATGAAGGCGAATACAACTTTAAAAGAAAATCCAAAAAAATTGACGAGTCGAAATTGACAAGTGTGAATCACGACTTAGTGTTTCTCCTATAAAAATACCAATGTGAAAAACCATTCGTGTTCTATGAACTGGCTGTTAGGCCGAGACTACGCAATATGCATACATACAGATTAAATTATAAGCTCCGCATTCACTTTTGTCATGTTTATACTTCGCCGCTCAGAAATCAACTAAAAATTAGAACAAGTTCTATTCCTGAGCGGCGCTACATAGCCGCTCATTGCGTGGCCACTACATATCGCACACTAAATCATAAAGAGTCACAACTCCAAATTTTGCAAAATCGCGTTTTCAGAAAATCGGTTCACAGATGACACCTTTACCGATCACGAAAATGTAGTGGGCATTACTGTCTTCCTTATCTGGAAAACTATAGTGTTATACATTATACTCTAGCTTAAGTGTTATACAGTATACCCTAGGGCAATGTAATATAATACCCACTATTAAATGAAAAATTTTCAACTAAAGAGTCACAACTAAAAATTACCTTTTATTACCAAAATTGCAGAACAAAATTAAAAAAAAAATAAATAAACTTTTTTTTAAGTGTTTTCATTAGTGTAGAATACATTTTGATTATAAAACTACAACCAATTTTCGTAAAACCGTTTTTTGCCTATTAAAAATTTGTGAATTTTGAGTTGTGACTTTATGATTTAGTGTGCGATATGTTTTAATTTTTTGCCGCTCAATGCGTGGCCACACTGTATACAGTGATGTAGGAAATGACAGCTCAAAAAGCTTAAAACCAGCTGTGTTTTGTTGTGGCTATCTTTTTATACACTGTAATGTTGTGTGTGCAATTTTGTTGTGGCTATCTTCCCAACATACCAAATGGCTTGAGAATAATATTATAATAAGCTTACCAACACAAGTCTTAAGTTTAAAAAGCATTTTAGAATTTGTTGAAAAAGATTATCGTAACAATTGTACAAAAATCAAAACGGAACCCTTATGGTAATGTTATATGTTCAAGCTTACTAAAAGCTTAACTTTTCAATTGTAGAATAAGCTTACAAAAATAATATTATATAAATTATTGTATAAAAAAGCTAATTCGTCTAAATATTATCATAACATTTTTAGCATAATAGTATAATGAACATTAAAACACCAATATATTGTTTTATTACAATAAAAGAAAAATTCGTTAATATTATTTATTACACAAAAAATACAATAGGTGTTCTGTGTTTCTGTTTTTTTTCCTATTGCCGTATTGCCTTCTCAGTTTTAAACGATTTTTTGCAAACATTTAATGCATAGCACATTTGATTTATTTGTGGAAATCCCCTAAATTAAAAACATGTATTTTTTTCGACATAAAAAATTTTAAAAATATTGTACAATTGTGGATGGTTAAAAAACGTTTGTAAATTCATATTATATATATAATATTATAAATTAATTTAAGAAATGCTTGCATTTTACTGTTTTTTTAAGCTTATTCTCAAGTTGCATTGTAGAAGGATTGCTTTATGGTATGTTGGGTTGTTATACACTGTGATGTGTGTGCAAAAATTTTGTTGTGGCTATCTTGCTGTATGTTGTTCTGGTTATAGTTGTTGGAGTTTCGTCACTATATGCACTGTGGCGTGGCGTCGGCCTTACAGTGCACGCGAGTTAAATAAGTTGAAGAGCGGTTTAAATTTTTCCAACTTTATTTTATTAAATTTGTCTTAAGACTAAATTTACAAAAATCTTAGTTTTTAATATCTAGCTTACAGCACCAAACTTCAGAATTTAAAAAAGGAAAAAAAACTCTTTAAAACATAAAAAACAAAAGAAAGAAAAAAAAAAAATAAAAACTGAACACTTGAAATTATTGAGCAATCATTAAATCGATCTGCTTAGTCAGATCGATACAAATACTTTGTTGTTGTATAAACAAAAATGTCAAAGACCTGGTTCTGTTAACATTTCAAGTGTTAATACCCTTTGTTAAATGAAAATGTTTATGAAGCATAATGTGGTTTAGTGTTACATTGAAATAATTTTTTTAATATTCAAAAAAAAGAAAAAAATATTTATTTTATATTCCAAGTGCCAATGAACTTCTATTTTTATTTAAATATTTCGCAATGATTTCCTTTATATTAATGGTTGGTTGTGTATGTGAAAGTACATACGTAACTCCTCCCCCATTAGATGAAGGATTCTCCTGAATTCTTCCGTTTGGTGTTTTACACTTATCATACAATACAATTATTAATATTATTACTATTGCTGCTATCATAATTGGTGGCATACTATAGTATATAATCTTATTATTATATTTGATTTCTTCTATTTCTCTTAAATTTTGAATAGTAGTGAGTTTAACTTCTTCTATTGTAAGTGTTGTATTAAATGTAACGTTTTGAAATTTTGGTATGATTATTTTATCTAAGTATATTTTATTTTTGTTAGAAAAAATTTGATTTGCTATTTTTAAAGAACAATTATTGTAATTTATAAAAAAATTTCCATTTAAAATATTATTAGTGCTATTATAGTCACTAAAAATTGTTTCATTTTTAGCATTTTTTATAATGATTGTTTGATCATTAACATTTACAATTTCTGTATTTTCGTTTGTTATTAGTTTACATGTTCTTTTTAATGTACAATGGTTTGATAATTTACATTCACTTAAAAATTTATTTTCCTTATACGTATATGTTTTATTTTTATAATGAAATATATTCTCTATTTCTGCCTCTATCTCTTTGTTTAGGTATGTTACTAGTATGATAGTTATTATCTGTATAGTTACAAAAACTTTTGGTATCTTAATTACAAAGATTAATTCATTATCCCTTTGGAGGATTGCTATTCTTAAATATTTTATTTTTCTTATATCTATATCATAGTCGTCTATTTCTTGTTTTGTCAAGATACTGGCGTCACTTAAACCGTTTTGTGCTGCTATAATGTAACTCTGTATATGTTCTATGTCAGGGATGAGCAACACGCGGCCCGCGGGCCGCTTGCGGCTCTTTCAACCTATTTATGCGGCCCGCCAAACAAATGCTTCTCAAAAATACACATTATATATAGACACATTAATCAACGAATTTCAATTACGAAGAAACTGAGAAGAGAGCAGTTTCCATGAAAATGTTTTCCTAACCATTAATTATCGATGTGGATACAGTTCCCGAAGACTTTCAAAGGGAAGTGATGGACATGCAGAATAATACTGATGTAAAAAATGTATTTCTCTCAGTAAAAATCGAGAATGTTTATAAATCCGACCACCGACCAATTACCACCGATCACGATTAGAAACTTGTGTATGTGTACCTATGTACCTCATCAATTCCGGCTGATATTCATCAGGTTGTATCGAAAAAACAGTGCCAAATTTCTCATTAAAAATTTCAAGCAAATACTTTTTTTTGGCATTAAATTTTATATTTTTTTATTCTAATTTTTATTATAAATAGAGTTTTGTAAATTATTAGTATTTATGTGCGGCCCGCCAAAAAATTTTAAAATTTATAAGTGGCCCGTTGATTAAAAAGCTTGCTCACCCCTGTTCTATGTGGTTTCTTATTGTTGTCAACATTAGTATTCGTTCAAGGTATATGTTTTGTATCATTATATCCCTAACTGTTTTCTGAAGTCCTGCAAAATGTGTTAGTATCTCATTTTGATTATTTGTTAAAGTGTCTCTTATTAATTGTATTGTCCTATTAAAGTGATCATTAATTTTTACTTGTTGATTTAACTCTGTTATAGAATTATGTATATTTTTGTCGACTGTATTAAAATGGTTAGTAATGTCTTCCTCATCTGTACTGTCCATTGTACCAAAAAGATACTTGTATGCATGACCCACCAAGTTTATTAGTCCTCGTTTTTGTCAACTAGTTGGAGTTATTGTTTTTAATTTGCTTAATAGGGTATCTATTTCGTTATTTACATATATTTTCTCCTTTTTATCAAAAACTTCTATACCACTTCTCATTGACGACAACACGTTTGCTATTTCATTTATGTCTATCTGATGTAAAATTAGATCGGACTC
This sequence comes from Metopia argyrocephala, assembly GCA_963576795.1. Taxonomy (NCBI): domain Eukaryota; kingdom Metazoa; phylum Arthropoda; class Insecta; order Diptera; family Sarcophagidae; genus Metopia; species Metopia argyrocephala. The sequence goes on along the minus strand of OY756209.1, from coordinate 76,352,307 downwards.
CGTTGGAATGGTACAATTAACGTTAAAAATGTCTACATAGCCGCTGGTTTCCTTTAAGGGGTAAACCATTATATAAGCTTTAGTTGGTGTTAATGCCATCAATATTAGCATTGTCCATAATAGTATCTGTAATTTTATGTCGACTGTTAATACTATCTTATCAAACATTATTAAATTTATTTGGTCTCTTAATATTACTTATATGAATCCCTTCCAGTCCCTTCTTTATCAATTTAGGTACTTCCTTATGTCTAACACTCTTATAATTTTTTATAAATCCCTGCTGTCTATTCTCTGAATACTTTTCCCTATTTCTGTTTGCTCCTGTGATTTTCTTTTCCTTATTAATTTTTAAATTATTGTAAATAGTATTATGATTTACCTCGTTATTGGTATGTATTGTTATAATGATAAATGGCCTTATTCATTTGCTCTATTATTGGTATTTTTTCTTCGATATTTAAAGTTCTTATTTTCTCGGTAATTGTATTGTTTAGTCTCTCAACATCTGCATTACCTGTGTGACTATTTGGTTTCGTAAAATGAAATTCTATACATTCCTTCACCAGGAAGTCTTTAACATTAGCGTTATTAAATTCATTATCAAATAATCAAATAAAAATCTCTTCACCCTTTCTCTGATGGAGAGAAATTCTCTTATTTTTGAAACCAGAGTTCTACTATTTCTATCCATTAACGGAAAACATATAGCATGCTTTGTACACTTATCGATGAAAATTATGAAAGCTTGTTTACTGTTAACATATGTATCTACATGCACTATTTCATTCTTGCCCCTTGGTGTAACTGTTAACGCAAATTCTTTTCTAATAGGCCTTCTGTCGTATTTCCCACCTGTACATATATCGCAGTTCTTAATAATCTTATTAATACTTTCCTTTAAATTTGGATTATAAATTTTGCTTTTAATTCCTTCGTATGTTGGCATTATACCAGCATGACCAGTTTCCTCTTTATGAAACAGTGTTATTTGCTTATGAAGCTCATCCTCGTCAAAAATGTCTTCAGCGAAATATGAACACTTAACAAATCTGAAACGGCCTCCTGTAAATTCTTTTATTATTACTTGTTGGAGTTTATTGTATTCGTGATCGTTTATGTCAGAATATATTGCAATTTTACCCTTTAAAAAATATTTTGAAACCAATGCTGAGACCACATTTTTTGATATGTCCTCCCTGTCAATGAAGAGTCTCTTATTGTCAAACACTCTCTCATATTCTTTACGTTTTGTGTGTTGGAAGATTATCTGCTGACGGAATCTATTTACAACCGTAGTCAATATAGGGATGTGATCATTCTGTTCCTCTTCTTGTGAATGAATCGTCTCTACCTCGAGAGAGCTTTCCCTATCCGCCTCAGGTTGGACTACATCGTTCAGACAATTTATTTCTGAGCAATCAGAATTTATTCGACTCAAAAAGTCTGCAATTTTATTTTCCTTTCCCTTTATATATTCTATTCTAGCATTATATTCTCCTAGTTGTAGAATCCATCTCTGGAGTCTTGGATTTATATCTTTTCCAGCAAATTTAGCATGGAGCCATCTCAGTGGTTGATGATCTGTTTGCAGATCAAATTCTCGACCGTAAAGATAGGGTCTAAAATATTTCACGGCCCAAACTATGGCCAATAATTCCTTTTCTACTGTAGAAAAATTACGTTCATGTTTGTTTAATGTTCTAGATGCATAAGCCACTGGGTGGCCTTCTTGAGTAAGAACTGCTCCAATGGCGAGGTTACTTGCATCAGTAATTAATTTGAATCTTTTCGTGAAATTTGGATATCTCAAGATAGGGGATTGTGTCACTAAGTCCTTTAATTTTTCAAATGCGTATATATAACTTGGGTCATTTTTATTGATCTTTTCATCTTTTCGCAAATATTGAATCATCGGGGATGCTATTTTAGCGTAATCTTTAATAAATTTTCTGTAAAATCCCGTCATACCCAGAAAAGATTTAATTTGTCTTTGAGTGACTGGTAATTTCAGATTTCGTATTATATCAATCTTTCGACTGTCCGGTTTCACGCCGTCCGCCGTCAAAACATGCCCTAAAAATAAGGTTTCTTTCTTCAGAAAATCACACTTATCTGGTTGAACCTTAAGGTTTGCCTGCCTGAGAGTCTTTAAGACAAGCCTCAAATTGCAAATATGTTCTTCTAATGATGTTCCAAAAATGAGTATATCGTCCATATAGACGACGCATATCTTGTTGATATACTGTCTTAAGACGGAGTTTATCAACCTCTGAAACGTTGAAGGGGCGTTTTTTAAACCAAAAGGCATTCTTAGGAACTCGTAATGTCCGAATTGTGTAGAGAAAGCCGTTTTAGGCCTATCCTTCTCCCTTACCCTTATTTGATAAAAACCCTTTGCCAGATCAAGGGTCGTAAAATATTGTGACCTTCCTAGCTTATCCAGGATACTATTCAAATTGGGAATTGGAAATTTGTCATCAACAGTATTGTCATTTAAAAGTCTATAATCTACGACCAAACGCCATTTAGTCATACCCGAGTTATCCATTTTCTTTGGAACAATCCAAAGAGGACTATTGTAAGGTGAATTACTGTTAGTTATTATATTCTGTTCCAACATTTCTTTAATTTGCCGTTCCACTTCCCTCTCATGGATTTGAGGGTATCTGTATATTTTTGAATACAACGGCTTATCCGTTTTCGTATTAATTTCGTGTTCCACTATATCAGTCGCTGTTAATATATCTCCCTCCTTATAAAATACGTCATTGAATGCATGCAATATTTTCCCTATTTCGATTTTCTCCTCGCTGTTCAAATGGCTGAGGTCTATAGAATTTTCTACGTTCCTATCATTAACTGGTTCCATTACTCTAATTTCCTCGTATGCAAGGGATTGTGTATTATTCTGAAAATATATTTTGTTCCCAAATATCTCAACATAACGGTCAAATGAATTAATTTTAGCTTTAAATGGTATCAAAAAATTTTGGCCAATGATTGCATTATAGCCATTGCCCTGAAAATCTATCATTTTCCACGACAATGTCCCGGTTGCTTTAAATTCTTTTGGTATCGGTGTAATAATACAATGTGTCACTTCAATTAAGCCGTTTATTGTTCTGTAGTACAGCTTCTTTTTCAAAAGTTGTGGTCTAAAGCTGAGAAGGGCTGCAGGTTTGATAATGCTTGTATCGGAACCAGTATCAACCAAGCATCTCAATACCACTATTATTGGTAATTTTGATCCAGAGGCTGTATCGTAAAATTTACTTCACCATCTGGGTTTTGTTGTTGGATGTTATCAATCTCCATACAATTACTATTTCTTGTAAGATTTGATTGGTCTACGCTCATAAGCGATTGATGAGTTTGGCCAGATCGATTTGACTTATTTTGATTAGTAAAATTTCTGTTATGATTAGCTTCTAAGCCTCTTTGTGGTATATAGGTATTAGGTCTCTGTAATTCATTACTAGTTTTTGTATTATAGTAGTTTTGCCTGTTACCGCCATGTGTTGTTTGTTTGTAAGTTTTATGTGTATTTTGCTTCCTAAACTTAAAATAAATACCTCTCGGATCGTCTAAAGCCTGAATTTGTGCGAATCTAGTGTATATATCTCCTAATGTATTTCTAATATCTATGTGGTGTCTTAAAGTTATGTCTATTTTTTCTGTAAGTACTTATATTCACCAAATGTCTGTCGACACATTGTGGTTCATATAGGTCGGGCTTTTCGTTATCAAATTGATATATTTCATTTATTTCAAACTTAGCTTTTCTAAATTTTTTAAATAATTCTCTTAAATTACTTACGGTCATATTTCTACATCTGTTGAATACCTCTGCATAGGTCGCTTTTGGTCTATATAGTGTGATGAGTGTATCCTTTACTTCATCCCATGTAGGGTTGTTCCCAATCATTCTGATGTAATTTGCTGCTTCACCTGTTACCTTTTCATTTACTATAATTGACATAGCCAAGTCCTTTAATTGTGAATTATTCGCTGGACACAATGCAAATACAGCTTCCACGGAATTTATAAATGCCATCACATTATGGCCCTCATCCAGGCATCGTAATTGCCGGAATTGCTGCAAGATGTCCTTCATCGAGAATGGATTTTGCAGTTGTTGATTTTGTAGTCTTTGGTTTTCTTGCTGTTGTTGTAGCAGCACTTGTTCCTGACGGAGTATTACCTCCTGCAGTTGCCTTATTTGATCACTAAGAGCATTGATGTTATCATCAGCGTTGAGGCGTCGGTTGGCATCAAATTCGTTTTGCCTTGACATTCTCTTCTTATTTTCAACTTATTTAGTTTTCCACAAGGATATTTTTATTTTTAAATTTTATTTTTTTTTTATTAGAAATTCCTTTTTCTTGTTTTTTCTTAAAGGAGTATACTTTTCTGAAGTCTTTAGACTTTTCACTTTTAGTTTTTCACAAGGATATTTTTATTTTTAATGACTTTTTTTTCTTTAGAAATTCTTTTTTTTTTTCTTAAGAAAATACCTTTTTCTGAAGTCTTTAGACTTTTCACAAGGTTATTATTTTTTATTTTTGTTAAACGGTGTCCTTCAGGATTTCCCGTTATTTGGTTCGTTTATCGACTGCGCCAGTTAAATAAGTTGAAGAGCGGTTTAAATTTTTCGAACTTTATTTTATTAAATCTGTCTTAAGACTAAATTTACAAAAATCTTAGTTTTTAATATCTAGCTTACAGCACCAAACTTCAGAATTTAAAAAAAGGAAAAAAAAACTCTTTAAAACATAAAAAACAAAAGAAAGAAAAAAAAAAACTAAAAACTGAACACTTGAAATTATTGAGCAATCATTAAATCTATCTGCTTAGTCAGATCGATACAAATACTTTGTTGTTGTATAAACTAAAATGTCAAAGACCTGGTTCTGTTAACATTTAAAGTGCTAATACCCTTTGTTAAATGAAAATGTTTATGAAGCATAATGTGGTTTAGTGTTACATTGAAATAATTTTTTTAATATTCAAAAAAAAAAGAAAAAAATATTTATTTTATATTCCAAGTGCCAATGAACTTCTATTTTTTATTTAAATATTTCGCAATGATTTCCTGTATATTAATGGTTGGTTGTGTATGTGAAAGTACTTACGTAACTCGCGCGATAATGTGAACTACAGTCGGGCCCCGACTATTCGCTATTGTCGGGACCAGAATCATAACTGATATTTGATTTTCACGGTTAATCGAATAACAATTTTGACTTTAGAGTTTTTTTTAATATCTTTATTATTTAACAAGTGGATATTGGTGTACATACATATTTAAATTAAAAAAATTAATTCTAGATGTCAATTTCATAAACGTTCTGTATTCCCAACTTCGTTTTTTTAGGTAGCATTTCAACACTCACATTATTTTTTGAATGCTGCTTAATTATTTTAACTTTATCTTCAATATTTAAAACGTTCTTTTGACTTTTTACCTCTGGTAACGATGTCATACTGAATACATTCAGATCTAACCACCCGCAGTTCTTAAGCTTCAAAATTAATCACTCGTAAATACTTCTGACTCATCGTATGAAACCAAGGTAATTTCGCGTTTTCACCACGGATAATAGAGGTAATCACTGTTAACCGAAGTAAAAAATTTTAAAATATTGCAAACAAAAAACAATAGACTGATCTTTGGCTATCACGGTTTATCGGTGTTACCCATACATATATATCGTCACCTGAAATGCAAAAGGGCGTAACAACGCATTTTAAAATTTTACAGGAGAGACAAAAAACTTCATAAAATCGAAACTGTAGAAGTTAGCTTTATGATTTTTTCAGTATAGCATTAAAATACGATGATACATTTATTTCTTAAGACAGAATTTACTTTCAACGTTGTTTTTATTAGTTGTGTTGGATGCGCCCTTTTGAATTCAAAAGACCTGAAATCAAAAGGGCGTAACATTAGAAGTTTTTTTTAAAGTTTGAAGGAATAAGAAGTACAAATAGACATGCTTTTTATATGTATTTAATTTTATTAAGTTTATACATTTTATTGAGTTTATACATTTTATTAAGTAACTGAAAATTTAAAAACAATATAACGGCCCCGATTATGGTTCACAACAGTTGTAAATTTGATGTTGTATTTCTAAAATTGAGATTATGATTTACAACACCTATGTGTTGTACCATATACTTTGAATATTGTTTACAACATTTGTTTGTATATGTTGTAGCCAATACAACACAACATTCAGATGTTGTGAACGATAATCGGGGCCAACATTTCATTAAATAACGGCTAAAAGAATTAAAGATGGAATTCATTGCACATTCACATAAATTAATGTGGACTTAGTATAAGAATTTTCTATGGTTAGTTTTTATGAATACTGGGTTAATCTTCAAACGGAATGTTGTCATAAAATAAGTGGCAGTCTGCAGGGATTAATCTTTTCTGATCTTAAAGATGTTGGCACTTCTTTTTTGAAATTTTTAATCTCTCCGTATGTAATTGCGAAGGCTGTTCAACGACGAAGTTCCTTTTAGTTCTTTGGGGAAGTTCTTGATATTCATTTTCTGTATTAGTTTTGAAATAAATGACTCCGGTTGGAACATATGCTAAATCTCGTATCATATTAACAGTGTCATCACCAGATTTTCTACCTAATAAAAAATAATTTTACAAATAAACATTAGTATGTAAGTAATAGTTTTTCAGATTGGTAATTATTATAAAAAATCACACATTTTATATAATTTTCTGCTCTTTAAATAAAATAGAATTATATAGATTTAACGAAAACTTATTTATAATGATTAAGAAATAAATAAGTTAAAATTGTTTTTCATTTTACCTGGACGTATAGATGTGTAGCGCTTTGGAATAGCTTCATAATTACGGAATTAGGTGTGGTTTAAATGATGAGCATTCATCGGGAAAGGTGTTTTTCGTGCACTTTTAATTATATCCACCAGCTGCGACGACAAATTTACTTGCTTATTTTTCAGTTTTCTCTCAATGAGAGAGTGTGTGGCATCGCACTCCATTTGAGTATGTTCTACAACCAAGTAATTGAGCTCGATCGTCACATTTTTCTCAGTACAGAACAACAAAAAAGCATTAGCTAAAACAGCGTTTCGATTTTGACAGCAACAACCATCTGAATATATGACGTTATGGTGAAATACTGACCTTTGTGATTTTACCTTTTCTAAGTGTTTTATAATGCGTGTTGCGAAAGAAGATGACGTTAGGTCACCTTCCGTTTCGTCCAAAAATATAAATTTTTAAGCGATTTTAAAATTATTAGTTAGGGCAATATGATTTGGTTGGAGACCTGAAGGATATCGTAATTTATTTTATTATCCAACACAAAAAAAATTTATTTAAATTTGAGAGTTTTTACAGTGAACCTTATGATGTGGGTTGCGCCCTTTTGATTTAAGAAAAAAGCAACTTTGTTGTTACGCCCTTTTGCATTTCTTTTATAAAATCGTTGTTTTTGACATTAGGACTGTAAAAATTTATGAGAACATGTATTTTGATTTGCTCTACCAAAATCATTAAAAAACCCCATTTTGATTTTTTTGTTGTTACGCCCTTTTGCATTTCAGGTGACGATATATACACCTAAAACGGGGATTCCCGCAACTAATAAACAAAGAATTTAAATGTTTAAAATTTTGCTGTTCAAATTATAGGGCTTTAGAGTAGTCAATGAAGCAAAAAAATGTTCACATTAGGCGTTGTTCATATAATGCGGTGTTTACATTAGCGCGCGTGCACTGTATTTATTTTAACTCAATTATATGAAGAAAAAAATATAATTTCGACACTTATACAATTGTTTCTATTCAGCCCCACGTTGCTTTTAAAAAACAAGCAGTCCCAATTAAACCAACATCAAAAACTGCAGCAAAACGAAAAGTGTAGAACTTCAACAGTAGAAATTTTCGAAAGTTTTTTATTTGACTGACTGTTTGATTTTTACGAAGAATAAATTTATCAACAGTTTATTTTTCGTCAATAAAAAATGAAAATTTTTGTTTCGTCAGAAACGCTTTAATTAGATCAAAGTTAACGGCAATGAATATTTTTGGTAATTAAAGAAGAAATGATGTCCGTGAAGGAATAGTACACTAGCCAAACTGAACAATTGTTTTCGACTCCAGCTACGGTAGTCTCATCAGAGTTCTTTGTGTCCTGTGCATATTCAAGACCAAACATTAACTATTTAGTAACTCATACTTTTCCAGAAATCGCATACTGAAATTATTTTCTTCCATATGTATGTAAGTTAAAGGCCTATTAGACGGGCATACTTGTCTGCATACATGTACGATGGCATACCAAAACTCACTGTCTAATAGCATGTATTTCGAGTATGTCAGACATGTACGTTGGTTTTCAAAAATTTTTGATTTTCTGAGTCTGTCGCATACCAACATACTCGTCTAATAACGTGTCCGTCGTACTTTATATAAAAAAAAATTCAGTTTGCTTGTTGTCGCTGCTGTGTGTACGTCGGAAATTTAAAAACATATTTCATTTATAACTAAAGCCGCTACAACCTTCCTTTTCATTGACATGTTTTCCCTTCGAAAATTTTAGTGTACTGAAGTACGACGGCAGCGTTCGATAGTGTAATAGCAAAACCCAAAGTATGCCATCGTACATGTATGCAGACAAGTATGCCTGTCTAATAGGCCTTTTAAGTAATAAGATTGAACACTTTAAATTTACTTTTAAAAGTCTTCAGTTAAGCAAAAGAAATAAAACACTTTTGATGTTAACTCTTAGAAGACTTCTTATTTATTGATTCATTTCATTATCTTAAGCAGTATTTATATGCTAAACAATTATATGTAATTTAGGAATTAAACAGTTATAATATACGAAGAAGAAATTACATATACAAAATTAACTGGATCTAAAATACATATTACTTATATTAAAAAGAAGAGAAAGTAAAAGAAAGGTTAAATAAGGAAAGAGTAAACATAAGATGAGGTGATGATATTCAAGTACAAACAGAGGTTGTTAAAGGACAAAATAATAAAAGGTTATACATAAAAAGAAAGTATGATCAGATTATAAAGGACATAGGAAGGTTAATATTTTATTTATGAATATATTAATTATCATTTATGATAATTATCATCTATGGTAATTATAATATATAACTTGTACATACACTTGTATGAGTTAGTCGAAGTAAAGTCACACAACAGTTTATATCATATTCTCACAGTACATTTCCTCCAGCATTGCGTGACAGAAATACACCCTACGCTGTTTTTTCATATTTTTCAACTCTAAAATTATTCAAAAAATAATTGAAAAGTCTAATCTTTACTCTATACAAAAAACGTTACAAAGCCTTTGAATTTAAACGAACCCGAACTACGAAAGTTTTTAGCAATTTTAGTTTATATGTCTGTCATCAAATATCCCAATATTCGTCTGTATTGGTGGAACCAATAAGAAAATTTATAACTGTTAACAGATTTGAAACCGTACGAAACTTTCTTCATTTCAACAATAACGATAAACAATATCCCATAGGACACCCACAGCATGATAGGCTTCATGAAATAAGAGCTTTAATTACTAATGTGAATGAAAAATTTTCAGCAGTACCTATGGAACAAAGATTATCGATTGATGAAATGATGTGCGCCACGAAAATATCGCATTTTATGAAGCAATATTTGCTAAACAAACCCCATAGGTGGGGATTCAAATTTTATATTATGTGCAGTGTAAAAGGCTATGCTTACAAGTTTGTGATATACACAGGGGAAGAGCAGGAACGACTCCAAAACGAGCCCGATTTTGGACCAGTGGGAAATGTCGTCATCCGTTTGGCAAGAAATGTACCAAGGCATATAAAGCACATACTTTACTTTGACAATTTTTATACCTCTATACCACTAGTTACTCATCTAGCAAAACAAGGTATTTACAGCCTGGGCACTGTGCAACCTAACAGACTAGTAAACTGCAGACTCCCTGAAAAGAAAGATCTCATGAAGAAATGTATTCCTCGTGGATTTTATGAGGAGCAAATGCCAACCTTCAATGGTATTGATTTGACAGCGGTTACGTGGAAAGGTAAGGTAAGGTTGTCACCTTTCTATCGTCGTATATTGGAGCAGAACCTATATCCCAAATTGAAAGGTTTGACAAATCAAAGAAAGCTAAGATAGATATACCTTGCCACAAATAATAAAGGAATATAATGCCATGGAATATTTACATGGGTGGAGTGGATCTTATGGATAGCTTCATCGGGAGGTATCGTATTACCATGAGAAACCGGAAGTGTTATTTAAGACTATTTTACCACCTTTTAGACACGTCTATTATAAATTCATGGCTTGTTTACAAAGATTTAACAAAAAATGACACGGAAATATCAACTCTCAATTTGAGTGATTATAAACTTGAACTGGCTGAGGTACTGGGCAGCGTAAATGGCTCTATTTCAACTTGCAAACGTGGGAGACCGAACACCAATAACATTAATGAAAGTGAAGTAGAAGTCAAAAATAGGCGTGGACCATTTCAGCATGTCCCACCCAAAGATATAATAAAGGATAAATTTAATAATTGGCCTAGAAATTGTATACACAGTCGATGTAAAATGGCTGGATGCAAGGGATGCCCTTTGCTTTACCAAGGAAAAAAACTGTTTTAAAAATTTTCTTATGTAAATAAATATTTTTATTTTGTGGGTTAATGCATCGTATTGCAGAAATACAACACAACATTTTTTTAATAAATTTAACATAAAAATATATTTTTTTCAAAGGGAAAAGAAAATTCATGCATTAAAGGTTAAATTATTTTTTTACTCTTTTGTTTTATATTCTTGCCAGTCTGAATTTTTTGACATTTTTTATTTTAGCCTAATTTTGGAATTAAAATACATATAATAAATATATGTAAATACAAAGAAATTTTATTTTATCTGGTTGGTTAATTTTATTTGTTACTCTTCATGCTTTTAAATTAAAAAAAATATATACGTAATTTTATATCAACATATGTATGTATTAGGAGTTTTACACTTTTACACCTCTCACTACTGCATACTAAAACCAGAAAGCAGCACTACAAATCTTCGTGTAGTATTTGATGCTTCTTCAAACTCATCCTCTGGTTTATCTCTCAATAATATTTTATACACTGGACCCACCAAGGTGATCTGTTTGGGATTTTACTACGGTTCCGAATGCCAAGATATGTGTTCTCTATAGAAATTGAGAAAATGTACCGTCAGATTCTAGTTCACCCAGACGATCACAATATGCAGTTAACAAAAACAACATCAACAACAACACTGTTACATACGACACATCTGCAGCACCGTACTTAGCAACAAAGCCCCTGCAACAATTGGCTGAAAGCAACATGGATAAATTTCCCTAAAGTGCTTAAATTTGGTTGGAACAGTGCCTCTACGAAATCCTTTCGCTAACAACGGTTTTTTTTCCAACTCTTTCACCCATATCTCAAACTGGCAATGATTTGTTATTTTAATTTTTTCCATTTCAAAATTTTATTTTTTTTATTTAATATTCAGAACAAAAAACAGAATCGCACATTAACTGTAATTTGAATTTGAATGTATTTTTTAACTACACTCTTTCTTATATGTGGGTATGAATCAATTTTTTAAAACAAAGAATAACGCTAGGCAAAATCATTGGCAATTAAAAACAATAACGACGTCAATTTTGCTCACAGAATACCAAAAATATGTTAACAGTGACTGGTAAACTGCAATATTGCCAAGTAGAATAACGATCTGCAATAAAAGAGTAAAAACGGCGTTGCCTTTAATCGACGCCGCCAAATAGAATAAGGGTGATTGTCTAATATATCCCTTATACAGGCTGACTTACAGTCAACGTGGGAGAGAATGCTAACACACAGCTTACTAGTTTACTTTAAACTCTATTAATATTATTATTATTTTATTTTCAACTCTTGCTTTTTTTTAATATTAAACTTTGTTTTGTACACACAAAAATTTATAAATGTATGTATATTAATGTATGACCTAATTTACAAACGGTCAGTAACCAAAATATGAAACTGCAATTATTCGTTTTTCATTATTTGTTTGTCATAATAAATTTTAATATATAAAGAAAAGAAAAATAAAGTTCCGGGTGAGAAATAAAGCAAATTTTTGTGTTATTATTACTCGCATCGTTTTTCAAGTGCTTAAGCAACATCTACATATATAAACTGTTAATTAGAATTACCTTCAAGATCAAGTGCTCGCAGGACCTTTTCTATAATTAACAGCGGTGAAAATCTTTCATAATTTTTGAAACGAAAATGGATCAAGTCTATAACTAAATGTACAGTCCTCCCTTCTGTCCTTAGTTAATTCCAAGCTTCTTTTGCAGAGACACAATTTTTAATGTGAATTAAATCCAATGATTGAACGCCCAAAGTGATAGTAGCCAATGCCTTACAATCGAATTAAAACCACTCCTTTCTGACCTTTTCGTCTGCTGCTGCCGGTATTGTTTCATTTACCGCTCACCAATAGTCCATTGTGATCAACAGACTTTTTATATGAACATATGAATAGCTTGAATAATTGTCTCCATTTAATTTTTCTATTTGTAGAACCGGATTCGCCATATTATATCGACTGACGATAAAATATATCTATTATTATTGTCAAAAAACAATTTTTATCCGATTCTCAATTTACAATATGAACAACTTGCCATTAGTTTAATAAAACCACTTGGGTGCCTGAGACAGACAATAAAAGTTAAAAAAAGAATATTAAAAGGTACAGAAATATGCATTAATAAAATACAGTTATAATGTTAAAGTATATAGGAAGAGTATATAAAGAGAGCATTTAGGTTGAAACCTCTACATAATGTAACTTCTTGTGAACATATAATCAACATATGTTGGAATTTTGAGAATGGATACTATATTCAATCAACGATTAATGATAGATTCACTGATTTTTTCAATATTTTGTATGATATGAGTTTATTTCAAATTAATGGAATACTTAATGACTATTCTAAAATTCTTGATTTAATATTTGTAAATAATACGGACGAATGCTCTATTAACCGTTGTGATCCTATTTGCATTCCTGAAGATCGTTTTCATCCTACCATTGCATTGAATATCTATGTACCAGCTGAACTACGTAAAACACATCGTAATAAAGTCTTCTGTTTCCATCGTACGGATTACAATAAATTCAACAACTTATTGTCAAATGTTGCTTGGGATTCAATAATTTCTGGAAATAACCTTGATGACATTATATCAAATTTCTATGCTGTATTACATCACTGCATTTCTGAGTCGGTTCCTACAACATTCGCTCTTAATAATAAGAGTCCACCATGGAATAGCTTATACTTAACTAATATTAAAAACAGGAAGAATAAACTTTATAAAAAATTTAAATTATCTGGCTCTTCTCGTGATTACCTAAATTATTCAATTGCACGATCTACTTAATTATATCACTGCTAATAAATTGGCCTACAATAGCTACATACACCGAATGAGAAGAAATATAAAGAAAAACCCAAAGGCTTTTTATAAATTTATTAACTCTAAACGTCGTGCCAATACATATCCCAAGTATTTAAAATTTGGTTCTCGTAGAGCTGAAGATGATATATCCATAAGCAACTTGTTTGCTGAATTTTTTGCTACAACTTATTCTAAAAAATCATTTAATAATCAAACCTGTTATCCGTATTCTTTATCTCAATCATCAAATATTCATCTTTTGAATATCTCTTCTGAAACTGTTCTATCTAATCTACTGTCAATTCAAAGTTCACCTACCCCTGGTCCTGATGGTATACCTACCTGCATTCTTAAGCATTCTTCTGAAAATCTTTGTGGTCCCCTAACGGCAATTTTAAACAAATCTATTGATTTGGGTTATTTTCCATCTGATTGGAAGAAGTCATACATAATTCCTTTGTTTAAAGCTGGCAGTAAACTGGAAGTTTCAAACTACAGAGGCATAGCAAAATTAAATGCGATTCCAAAACTCTTTGAAAAAATTGTGACTGACTCTTTATATTATCAAATATCGTCACTCTTAACTTCATATTAACATGGCTTTCGTAAATTTTGTTCAAGTTATACTAATATCCTGGAATTAACAACTAAAGTTAATGAAGGGTTCGTCAATAATCATCAAACTGATGTTATCTACACAGATTTTAGTAAAGCGTTTGATAAAGTTAACCACGATCTTTTGCTCTATAAACTATCTTCCATGGGCTTTAGCAACAATGTTGTACGTTGGCTAAAATCTTATCTTTCTGGAAGAACTCAACAAGTGAAATTTGAAAATATTTTGTCTAAAATCATTGATGTTCACTCCGGAGTACCTCAAGGGAGCCATCTTTGTCTAGTTTTATTCTCATTGTTTATTAACGATCTTCCATCTGCTATTATTCATTCTAATATTCTCATGTATGCTAATGATGTTAAGATTTTTAATTCGTTTGATAGCATATCTGGTCAGTCAGCACTTCAAAGAGATATTGACAATTTTTTACAATGGTGTGATGTCAACTTATTGGATTTAAATATTAACAAATGTAAACACATGTCATTTTATCGTTCACTGAAACTTGATACGTCATATCATTTTAAGGATAAAATCCTGGACAAGGTGTTAAGCGTTAATGATCTTGGGATCTTATTAGATCATAGACTTAAGTTTTGTGAACATATTTCAATGATGGTGATAAAAAAAAAGAAGTTTGGAGTTTTAGTATTTATAAAGCGTTGGTCAAAAGAATTTACTGACCCCTACGTAACAAAACAACTATACACTTCTTTGGTATGCCCTATTCTTGAATACGGGTCTATTATATGGGATCCATACTTCTTCACTTACGTTAACCTTATTGAATCTGTACAAAAACGCTTTCTTTTATTTTGCTTGAGAGGTCTAGGATGGAACTCATTCGCTCTTCCTTCATATGAGAACAGACTCGCTCATATAAAACTGCCTACCCTGAAAACTCGAAGAACCATGCTAAGTGTATCTTTTCTATTAAGATTAATACGTGGTGAAGTCCGTTCTGAGTATTTGTTAAGTAAAATTATTTTTAATGTTCCAATTAGACCGTCCCGTAACTTTCATTTATTATATTTAAAATATCACCGTACTGTATATGCCAACAATGACCCCCTTCGTCAAATATGTTTGAAGTTTAATAATCTTTATCAATAAATTGATCTTTCTGAGAGTAATGATTCCTTGAAGAGAAAAATTATTTTGTATTTAAATCATTATTATTAAATATTTACTTATATATTGTTTGTAAATTTTACTCTAGTCTGTAAGGAACTATTATCCATAGACATAATTAAATAAATAAATAAATAAATATTTATAAAACTACACACAAAAATTTTATATATATTCTAATCACGAAATTGCTATTTAATTTGAATTGGCGCTCTGTGTATTTTTAGCTGTTGAGAAGGTATCTGAAAACATACATATAGTTGCAAACGATCCGTCATTGGCATTTTATCGCATTCAGGAACATGTGAGGAAAGTAATTCAACCCGTTCTTGATAAACGTTTAGAAGTTATATTGTTACAAAAAAATTTGCAAGGACATTGTTTTGATATGGAATATGCTGTAAGGTAAGATATAATATACTTGATCTATTTGAACAATAAATAAATTTTCTTTCCATACAAACTGTGGTCGCCGTGGTCTAGTGGTTAGTGTGTTGGCTTACTAAGACATGGGCCCTGGGTTCGACTCCATCTTCAAAAAAAGAAATATGAAAAAAATATTTCTTTCGGCGACTACCTCTCAGCAGTCTTCTGGCAAAAAGCTCTGAGAGTAACTTATTGCCATGAAAAAGCTTCTCAAGTCTGTCGTTCGGAGTCGACATTAAAAACTGTAGGTCCCGGTACTCATGGATAAAAATTGACACACACAACATGAGTGCTGCGAGAAGCTAGGCCGTAATCCTGACACAGGGTCGTAAAGGTCAGTTATGTATGTATGTATGTACAAAATGTATTGTATTGTACATACATATGTATTGTACATACATATATGTCAAATCAACTTTTCATTTGAAAAATCGCATTTGTTCTTAATGT
Organism: Metopia argyrocephala; assembly: GCA_963576795.1. Classification (NCBI taxonomy): domain Eukaryota; kingdom Metazoa; phylum Arthropoda; class Insecta; order Diptera; family Sarcophagidae; genus Metopia; species Metopia argyrocephala. The sequence goes on along the minus strand of OY756209.1, from coordinate 76,336,156 downwards.
ATAAAAAAGGAAATTTAATGTGGGTTAGGTAGGTCAGTTAATCAAATAGTGACCAACTACAATTAGCACAAGGTGTTGTTTTGATACCATTACAGAACCGAACTGAACTCATCTAAGCCGGAAAAAATCTACAGGCAACGAGAGCAGTCTATAAAGTGGTGTAAGAGAAGGGGATTCAGGCTTGAGAACTGTGCCAATCTATCAAAAAATGCACCCCAAAAAACTTCAAACGTCTGACTGCTAGACCTGGGCAATCACAAAGTATTCCCACAGTGGTAGCTAAAGGGCAACCAACCTTTCAGCGTGTTTACCAAACAATCCAATGACCCGTATACACCGCTATAAGTTTAAACAAAGATTGAGTAGGGATCGCCAAAATTTTCAGAGTCCTGCTCCGATTATATTGACGCTAAAGAGTCTTAGAAACAGCACAGGAAGTGATTGAACTCCATCTGTTCTGTGCTTTTTCACGGAAAAAAACTGAATTAATGACGGTCATAGGGCAGCAAACATCCGAGTAAGAAGTAGCAGACTCCCCTTTTTATTCCCCATGATATCCCTATGACCCGGAACCCAGACCAATGAAATACTGCAAGCGTCCCAAAGAAGCTTCAGCTCTCATTTACGGCGAAGAACCCAGGAAGAGTTGCCAATAGGCGACGCCACGGCCCTGATAGCGGCCTGACTATCAGAAAAAACCCTAATATTACCCCCTAAGCACCGCTCAGTCAGAATCCTCAAAGCTTGCATAATTGCAAATACCTCAGCCTAAAAAATACCTCAGTCGCAAAATTGAAATGCAGACCGCCGGATATAAACGCAAATGAAACACTTGCTAAAGTTTCTTTTAACACACAGCTTATTAGTTACTTTAATCTCTGTTATTACTATTTAATTTTCAACTCCTGTTTATTCTTAAATATTTTAAGTTTATTTTGCATACCACAGTAATTTATAAATGCATATTAATGTATGACCAATATACAAACGGTCAATAACCGAAATAATGAAACTGCAATTATTCGTTTTTCATTTTTTTTGTCATATTAAGTTTGTTATAAAACTTTCAATAAACGAAATACTAAAACTAGAATCTCAAAAATTCGAACCGTCCACAAATTAGAACCAGCCATTTCAATGTATTGGATACTCTAAAATTAGAACTACAGATTCTAATTTCTGAATGTTTTGTACGTTTTGTTTTGTAATTGCAATACAAATTATTTTTCTCGCTAATTAAAATAACAAATAAAACGGGTAATCACCGAATTATTCGTGGTGCAGTGTTGTCAGATTAGGGGATTTATCCCCAAAATGGGAATTTTTTTCTGAAATGGGGATAAAAATATTCATTTGGGGATGGGGATTTTATTGGGGATGATCGACAAGTTTTCGGCAATTTTTAAAATTTGTTTGCTTGTATAATTATATATTATAAACTTCTTACATTCGAAACACACGATGAAAGAATTTCAATTTTCAAGTTTTGCTTATAAACTTGTTTAAAACTCACAATTTCATATAAAATTTTTCCAACGTGGTTTTAGTTTGAGGTATTTTCTCATATAAATAATAACATCCCCATATCATTATGTTTCGGCAAATTTTTTAATGGTTTTTATTGCGGAGGAATTCAGTATTAGAGGGTGTTCTTACAGCTAAATTACTTCTTTCGTAGATAAACAAACTACAGGTATCCCTTGTATAACGCGATAGTTACGTTCCAGGGAAATTCCGCGTTATGTGTTTTCGCGGTATATAAGACTTAGTTTTCATATAAATATGGGGGTTATGTTCCAATAAGTTTTTTTACAAAATAAATTACACATTTAATAAGAAATAATATACATATATTCTCAACTCAAAACTAAAATTCAGATTTTGTTATAAAATTAAAACCATAAAAACAAAATTAATAACAATTCAAAAAACAAAATAACACAAATTATGTACATACATTCATATTATAAAATTTAAAAACAAACTGAAAAAAACTAATGCCCGTATTCATAAAAACTATTTTAGGTTTATTGAGGGTTTATTTGACAAGTATTGCATAGAAATTTGTCAAATAAGTCCTCAATAAACCTAAAATAGTTTTTATGAATACGGGCATAAAAGTTTATTAACAGACTTCATTACAATTAGTCTGTTTCTGTTTCAAAAGTTCACTTTGTACTAAGATTTTTAATTCAGTATGTATGTATACTCACACGTCTTAAAAGCAGAAATGGGAAATTCCCGGTTTACATTCAAAACAAATATGAATACACATGTTTTAAACTTCGCGTTATAAAAGTCCAAATTTCGCGTTCTACTGAAACCGATTATTTTTTCAAATCGCGTTATATTGAAACCGCGTTTTACAAGTACCGCGTTATGCAAGGGATACCTGTACTTTTAGTTTCGTCCGACCACAGTTACTTCTCCAATTATACTTTATGGTATGGGTGTGTTTTCCATTGAGGTGCAACAGATTCGGTATACTATACAAATATTTCAAACGGCCATCATGATGTCTTATGCTGAATATGAAATGGCACAGCGATCAGTATTTCAACAAAATAACGACCCGAAACATGCATCGAAGCGAGCAAGAGGTTGGTTTAAAAAGAATGTCGTCAAGATTTTAAGTTGATCTGCCGAGTCTCCAAATTTAAAATTTACATATCAAATAAAACATATGTACATACATACTTACATGCAAAATTATTATGCAGTTTATGTGGGGATTTTTGGGGACGAACTAATCAAGGTTTTGGGGATTTTTGGGGACATGAATTTCGAAATTGGAGATACAAATTGAAAACTATCTGACAACCCTGTCGTGGTGGTCGGTCCAAAGAGTGTGAAATGTGATATGTTTGTACAAATTTGGGTTCGTTGATAACTGAAGTTCAAAGTGAAATGCTCATACTGGGTACATACTGATTTTATGTTAAAAACAATTCAATACCAATAAAATCAAAAAAATTTTGAAGGCTTTTCTATGAATTTAATATGTTAAATTAATTAAATGTTAACAAATAAAAATTGTTTTGTGTTTAAGAAAAGCTTACACAACAAGTTTTATTACAATTTTATCGTTTTCTTAAGAAAAAAATTTCAGAAATCCGAATTTTTCAGAAATTCGAATTGCCCGGTGCACAAAGTGGTTTTAATTTGGGAGATTCTACTGTAATATTTTTATTTTATGTCTAACTGAATTGAGTAAGAAATAATTGCAGTGTCAGAATATTTTTTTATTTGTAATTGTTATTATGTTTTATTTGTTATTGTTTTAGTATATAAAGAAAAGAGAAATAAAGCTCGGCGTTAGTAATATGTAGAGCAAATTCTTGTGTTATTATTAATCGCGTCGTTCTTTAAATTTAAGTGCTAAAGCAACATCTACAGATACTGTTAATTAGAACTACGTTCAAGCTCAAATGCTTGCAGGACCAATTTTAAAATTAACAGTTTCGTTGCATTCTATGTGCATCATACGGCTGAAAGAATTATTGAAAATCAAAAAATATTTCACTCGTAATGAAGGTTGAGAAGACGGATTTTTTTTATTTCTGAATTAATATTAAGTTATGGATTTGACAGTGGCACAGATCAAGTTCAATTTAAACAAACCTATATACATATAAACCTAAATTATGTTTAACACTTATTGATGTAGTCGCCGTGGTCTACACCTTTTCCCTTTGTAATTCAAAATGCGTCAATTATAATTCAGAAAGCGTCAATTGTAATTCAGATTAGTCAATTTTTATTCACAAATATTTATTTGTTATTACAAAACAAAAAAAAAAAAAAAAAATATGAACAAACATAAATACTTACATAAGTGGCCATTACCACCCTGTTTCTGAATTACCGCCTAGCTCCTCGCAGCACTCATGTTGTGTGTGTTAATTTTACCGTGACTTACAATTTAAAGTCGACCTCGAACGACAGCTTTGAGAAGCTTTTTCATGGCAATCAATTACTCCCAGAGCTGCATTTAGCCAGATGAATGGCAAAGACCATTTATTGCCTAAAAATTATTGTATTTCGAAACCAATTTTCCGAAACCACCGAAACTGAATTGAAATAGCTGGATTTGTGATTAAGTGTTATTCGACTTTCTGGTTTAACGCTGATAAAGCAGACCAATCTTCTGTAAATGACATCGAATTTTTAAAGAAATTAGAAAATTATAAAACAATGCACAAACCTATAACAGAGAAGGCCATATCGAAATTGCTTAGTCATGTTTGTTGAATGAAATTAAAACCATTTAACAGGGACTGTAACGGTTATAAGTTATATCGAAAAACTTAATTTTTAATGGTTATTTTGAGAGTTTTTCCAAAAAAGGTCAATAGAAAAAGTTATTTTTCAACGGAAAAATAAAAGTTAAAAAAAAACTCTCACAAATAGAGTTTTATTTTTTCGTCATAAAATAAAACTTATTTTGTGAGTTTTATTATTCCGTCATAAAATAAAACTCATTTTGTCAGTTTTATTTTTCAGTCAGAAAATAACAGTTATTTTTTGAGTTTTATTTTTCCGTCATAAAATAAAACTCTATTTAGGAGTTTTATTTTTTCGGTCATAAAATAAAACTCGTTTTTATAAAAAATTTTTTTTACACCTTATCCTGATTTGACACATTATTGTCTGCAAACTATTACAGATGTCATTTCTATCATATTTTGTTCCGTGCAGAACGTCGTAATAGATGCAGTCATCGAACCCGCTTTCATCCTTCTAGTCAAATATTTGTAACATTTTTAGCAAGTTCCGGCCATTATCGGTTTTAGTTGTGTAAATTTGCTCTTTTATTAATATTAAAGCACCTTAAAAATCGTTTAGCTTGAGATTTTAGGTATTCAGTTATAAAAAACAATAAAATAAAGATACCACAAGCAACGGGATTAGATTAAAAATAAAATCTTTCATAAAAACGAGTTTTATTTTATGACGGAAAAAATAAAAGTCCTAAATAGAGTTTTATTTTTTAACTGAAAAATAAAACTCGAAAAATAACGGTTATTTTCCGACTGAAAAATAAAACTCAAAAATAAGTTTTATTTTATGACGAAAAAATAAAACTCACAAAATGAGTTTTATTTTATGACGGAAAAATAAAACTCTCTTTTTAAAGGTTTCATCTAAACTTTTATTTCTCCGTCAAAAAGTAACAGTTAAAATCTGATTAATGATCACTTATGCGAGATCACCACAGATTCTGTAAGAGCTCTCCAAGACGATTCATTTGGTATATAACATCATATATGTCTGTCGACTCTAATACGATGATTTTTTTAGTTTAATTTTTAAGCAATAACTGTTATTTGCGGTCCCTGCCATTTAAAATTAAAATATCGAAGTTGAATCGTTTTTTTCAAGTGCAGACAAATATAATATAAAAGTTCTGAGGAATGTATTTCCGTCATAATAGCATGTATACGCACATTCATGTATATATGTTTCTATATGCAAATAGTGTGTACACATGCACATTTACCATATTAAATTCAAGCGACAACATAATTAAAGGAATAATTTGATTGATAAAGAAATATCATTTATATTAATAATACACTAGAATAGACTAATTTATTTGAGCTCTGACCGAACATACTGCCCCCATTAAAAGGAGCTTTTAATTTTCTTCGATAAAGAGGTAAGATTCCTCGATAGGTAAGGGGCAACCTTCTGTATAGAGCGGCGAAGAACACCTTTTGACATTTTAAGATCAATACCCCTAACTTTTCCATCACGACCTGGAATAGTTTTAACCACACGAACTAAGAGCCACTGCTGCGATGGAATGCTGCCTTCGTGTATTATAACAAGGGCGCCTTCCTTCACATTCTCTTTAGCAGTCAACCATTTACCTCGTTGTTGTAAACATAACACATAATCTCTAACCCATTGTGTCCAAAATTGTTGTTTGAGGTAGGTGATTAGTTGCCATCGTTTGATATTTTTGTAACCTTGTAAATTTTCATCTGGGAGTGACATTAATGATGAGCCAACTAACAAATGGGCAGAAGTCAAAGCGTCTCCATCGTTTGGATCATCAGATCTGGGTGTTAATGGTCTTGAATTGAGAATTGACTCGACTTCGATCAAAATGGTTTGAAGTTCTCCATATGTGAGGTTGGCCTTGGGCATATTTTTGACGAAAAGCGTTTTGGTTGATTTTACGGCTCCCAAAGGCCGTCAAAGTGGGGTGAACGAGGAGGGATGAACGTCATAGTAAACCCGTTGACTGCGCTGAAGTGCATCAATTCCTTGATGTTAGCATCCTCGCAAAAGCGTTGCCCGAAATCTTGAAGCTTAGAGCTGGCCCCAACGAAGTTTGTTGCATTGTCGCAGTACAATTTATGAGGTATTCCGCGTCGGACAATAAAGCTTTTTAGACATAAAAGAAAATAATTAGTAGAAAGATCTGAAACTAATTCAATGTGTATGGCCTTGGACGAGAAACAAATGAAAATAGCTACATAAGTTTTGTAAGGAGCTCTTCCTTTAATCGGTAAAAAGTGTAGGAAGGACCACAAAAATCTACACCCGAAATTAAAAAAGGACGCTGAGCTTTAAAGCGATCTGTAGGCAGATTGCCTAAGTATTTACTGCAATAGCCGGAAGACTGTATTTAAAGCAGTGTACACAATTTCGAATAACCTTTCTTACGATTTCTCTTGCATTAAATACCCAGACGTCCTGACGAAGAATTCCAAGAAATGCTTTGGAACCAGCATGAAGATGTTTTCTATGTAGATATTCGATGAAAAGCTTTGTAAAGTGATGATTTTTTGGTAAAAGTGCAGGAAATTTTGCTTCGTAGTCTAATGGTGCATTTGCTAGCCGCACACCTACTCGAATGATTATTAAAGTTGAATTGCAGCACTTTATTTTATCCAAAAAAGGTTTAAACCTTGTAGAATTTGTTTTTAAATTTTCTCCTTTATCCAGTAAAAGAATTTCTTCTTGATAATCTGATTGCTGAATAGTATGTACGATTCTGTAAAAGGCTGATTTTATCTCTTCAGAAGGTACAAATTGATTTTGTTTTTGTTTGTTGAAAACACGATGAATATAGGCGGTTACATAAATAATTTAATGATACGAAGAATGTCGAGAAATTAATTAATCGATGATGGATTCGGTGACTACAGTGGTTTTGAGAAGAACTTTTCTAATTTCTTGTTGTTTCGATGGCACACACAACCATGCAATATTATGAGTTAAATTCTGTATTTCCGAGACACAATTAGCGACAAGGCAAACGTAAGACGGTTTGTGAGCTATTCTAAGACTATTTTTGAGTCTGACTAAAAGAATATTCGATAATTAAAGTGACAAAATTTTGATTTTATTTTGTAACAAGTTCGGCTTAAAGTTAGGGGCACACAATTCTAAACGAGGCAAGGATTGACGAACCTTTGATTTTGCAATGAGCAATGTTGATTTAAAGTTTTCTTTATCAGCCAAACGTGTGTAAATACAACAACCGTATGCCAATTGAGAGACATCTGCAAAACCGTGGATGTCAAAGATTGTTTGTGGAGATGTTCCTACAAACCTTGGTACTTCAATTTTTGTAATATAAGGAAGACTTGGTTTAATTTCTCTCCAGCGGTTTGATAAACGTGCATTAAGTGGTTCATCGCAATCTTATTTTTGCCTCTACATTTCATGAATTAAAATTTTGCACGAAATTACAATAGGATTAAGTAAACCAAGGACATCAGAGATTTTTTCTACACCTGACAAAACAGATCTTTTTGTTGGAACTTCAATAGCTTGCAAGTCAAAACAAAAACAAAACATTACATTTTGCAGATCTCAGCTGATAGGGCTAATTTGTTCATTCGTTGTATGTTCACACTGCCTCCAATAATCTATCCAAGAGTTGTGCTTATGAGGTAAGGTAGCCCATTGCTGAGAGAAAATTTCAAAACTGAGTAAAACATTGATATGTTGAGGTCTATAAAATTGTGGATCTGCCAGCTTTGGGATGCTCCAATTGAATGCTTTAATTTGTTTTTTTTTATTGTGAGACCAATACTCAGGGGTAAACTCCTACTAAATGCTGTGCATTGTATTGAAATTTTGGAAAGGACAGTACATATATTATTATAATTTATTATATTACAGTACGCTCGTAAATTAGAACCACTTTGTTTCTGTGGTGATTCTAATTTTCGAGAAGTTCTAATTTCCAAATAATATAAAGCAACATAAAAGTGTATCTTCGTTTAGAAAATATAATAAAAAACTCTTCTGCATAGATATTTTAATTTTATTTACATATATAAAGCGAGCATAAAATATACTATTTCATTGAAATATATTACATAGAGCTAATTTAAGAAAAATATACACACATATGTATGTAAATGTGTCTAAAGTTGAAAGAGTTGTTTCTTAGTGCTCAGTGACTCGAATTTCAAAATTAGTAATCTTACCATTATTTGGCATTTTATATAAATAAACAACACTTTATATTAGGGGTTACCAAAAATATTTTGGTTGTGTATTAGTGAGCAAGAGAGAAAAAAGAACTTGGGAGAATTTATTTGTTTACAGTCATAGAAAAATTTTAGTTATATACGCTATTCTCACATTCATTTCATCAACGTACATACATAAAGTAATAAATGTTTAACTACATTTAGGGCATGTTTTTTATGTATTTGGTGAAAAAAAAATCCATTTCTTCTTCTTAAAGAAATATTCTTTAAAAGTATAAGTATATACATATATAACTGGGCTATAAGGTAAAATTTTTTACATATATACTCGTATGACAGTTTCGTATTTGTAGAATGTAATTTGTTGCGTTGCTTTGAACAAATATATTTTAAGTCGGAAAATATTTGTGTAATAATTAGGCCTTTTCCAAATTTTTTTTTTCAACAATTGCTTAATAAAAATACCATCACTAAATGGTCTACCCTTTCTAACAATTTTTAAGCCTACTAAGCTTGAAATCGAGATTTTCAATTTAGGATCTAATTTGGTTGTAGTCGCCGTGGTCTAGTGGTTAGTGTGTTGGCTTACTAAGACATGGGTCCTGGGTTCGACTCCAGGCTCTGACATCTTCAAAAAAAGAAATATGATAAAAATATTTCTTTCGGCGACTACCTCTCAGCAGTCTTCTGGCAAAAGCTCTGAGAGTAATTAATTGCCATGAACAAGCTTCTCAAGTTTGTCGTTCGGAGTCGACATTAAACTGTAGGTCCCGGTACTCATGGATAAAAATTGACACACACATGAGTGCTGCGAGAAGCTAGGCCGTAATCCTGACACAGGGTTGTAAAGGCCAGTTATGTATGTATGTATGTATGTATCTAATTTGGTTCATAACCTACTAACAAAGCTTTTAATGTTTCTAAAAAAATTGAATTTTTTAACATATAATATTTTTTGAGTGTAGTCGATCAGTTTTTTTGAGTAGACCTGAAAAAAAAATAAAAGAGCGTAATCAATACGTGTGAATGGTAATCACTGCTTTATATACACACTTTTCAAGTGTCACTGCGCAAATGTAACTAACCGTTTTAAATTTCACACACTAATGAACAAAGTGCAAAGAAAATAAAAATTACATAAATATTATGGGATTCCCCTTTTTTACTATGGTAAAGCCAAATAAAAACTATAGAGACAATTTTTAAGTGTTAAAAGCTAACAAAAAAATAAATACGCTCAATAATTAGAACCGACAGTTCTAATTTCAGAGCATGTAATGTAATAAAAACGCTGATTCTAATTTCCGAAGAATTCGAATTTCAGCGAGTTCTAATTTACGAGCGTCTACTGTATTATTAAGCGCCTTAGGAATGAGACAAATTGCTGTGAATTGATCACTCAAAGGCCAGTGCTATACCTTCACCCTTGAATGATCAACAGCAATTGTCTCATCGTTGCATGTTGATTGTGTGGTGAGTGTGCCTTCGCTAAGTAGGTTTATCTGTTATCTGCTACTTCCCAATAGGTGGCGCTTTTTTTTTTCCTGATCATTCGTTTTTTTGTTGTTGTTAAGGTGGAATAGAGTGGAATGTCGGGGAGCGGTTTCTTTGTATTTCTTGGAGGGGGGGCCTCTTATTTTTTAAATTATAATTTTGAAAAAACCGCAAACTAATTTTTCATTTTTCACCTCTTCTAGGATTCGAACCTGGGTCCTTTGAGTTTTTGTGCGAGCGCTCTAACCACTATACCACGCACCACGCTGAATTTGCGATAAGATAGATCTTGTAACTAGAGTTGTCAACTATTCGATGAAATCTAAAAACCGGTTTTCGAATCCTTACTTAAAAAAACCGCACATTTTTTAAAACCGGGATTCGGCTTTTTTATTTAAAAACCGGTTCGAATAACTCGGTTTTTCGGTTTTCTCAGTTAATAAAAATATATACAATATACTACTTATATAGGGTGTTTTTTTATTGAGGTATAGAACTTTAAGTTGGCATCACTTTTTTAACTGGCGGACATTTTGTCAGCTGTCAAGTGATTAATATTTAATTTGGTTTGCCATTTCATCATGAACAGGTTGACAAAAGAACAACGCTTGCAAATCGTGCAAATTTATTTCGAAAATAACGGTTCAGTTCGCGAAGTTTACCACAAGCTCCGTCCATTTTATGGTCGACATAATCGTCCATCAGAGCAATTAATTCGGTTAACCGTGGATCGTTTTCGCACTACGTTTACTCTATGTGATAATACGCATCCGCAGAGACGTCGAACAGTGCGCACCGAAGAAACAATTGCCGCTGTAGAGCAAAGTGTTGAAGAGAACCCGAATGAATCGATTCGCCACCGTGCACAGTAATTGGAGCTTTGTCCATCAACTTTATGGAAGATTTTGCGCAAAGATCTTGGCTTGCGACCTTACAAGATCCAGCTTGTGCAAGAATTAAAGCCGCTAGACCATGCAATGCGTCGTGATTTTGGTGTATGGGCCGAAAATGAGATTGATCTCGATGCTGATTTTCATCGCAAAATTTTGTTCAGTGATGAGGCTCATTTTTGGTTGAATGGCTACGTCAACAAGCAAAATTGCCGCATTTGGAGTGAAGAGAATCCACATGAGACCCTTGAGACGCCATTACATCTACAAAAACTTACTGTTTGGTGTGCTCTATGGGCTGGTGGAGTCATTGGGCCATACTTCTTCCGAAATAATGCTGGAGAGTCAGTTACCGTTAATGGAGACCGGCATAGAGCCATGATAACCGACTATTTTGTTCCCGAATTGGATGGCATGAATGTGGATGAGTTGTGGTTCCAACAAGACGGCGCTACATGCCACACAGCGCACGTCACAATCGATTTATTGAAGGAAACATTCGATGAGCGCATAATTTCGTGGAATGGACCTGTCAACTGGCCACCAAGATCGTGTGATTTGACACCATTGGATTATTTTCTTTGGGGATATGTGAAGTCGCTCGTCTACGCCAACAAACCAGAAACGTTAGGGGACTTGGAAGCCAACATTCGTGGCGTTATTGCCAACATACGGCCCCATATGCTCGAAAAAGTGGTTGAAAATTGGACCTGTAGAATTGGCTTTATTCGAGCTAGCCGCGGCGGCCACATGCCCGAAATCATATTTAAACATTAATGGCATAAAATTATCCTTCCAATAAAGCCAAATTGATGGACATTAAAACGATTTTCTTGTGTTTTATTTCAATTCGAAGTTCTATACCTCTAAAAAAAACACCCTGTACATAATAAAAGAATAAATTATGAAAGAATTGAACAATTTCAATGAAGAATATGAAAGGAAGTGTTAAGATCTGAAGTAAAATAATTAAGATTATTAAATTAAAATCAATTTTTTGCAAAATAACTTTACACTATTAGTTTAAAAAAATATATACATATATTAGATAAATTTATTAGTAACAAAATTAGTTTTATTACATTATTGTGCAAACGAGAAACTAATATTTAGTCAATTATATCTAAAAAAACAAATCTTAGAAACTACTGTCTTCTTTGGAGGCCACTATGCTTACCAAAGCCCATTTAAATCTAAGGAATTGAATAACTAAAATGTGTAATGGTAAAATATGTGTATATATAGTGTAAAAAATAATAATAATATAATAATAAAATAGCATTTGTTGATGTTTCTTATATAGGTTTTAAAATTTTATATCCATTTATGTATATGTATGTACATTTATACTGTGAATTCTATTTTTCAGTTTTACTCAAATAAAAACCAAAGTTTTTTCAAAATGGTGATATTTTTAATTTGCATTTTGATGACGATCTTTTGACGATTTAAAGGAATAAATTTGACGATTTTGACGATTTTTTTGTCAAAATTTTACGATTTCAATGTCAATTTATCTGGCAGCTATGTATACCTTGTCTATAATCACTCGAAAGTATCGATAAAAATTTTCTACCAATAAAGTCTTTCAGCAACATGTGTATATCACTGAATAGGGCAATATGATTAATTGCAATTAATGTTTACAAGACAAATGTTGATAATAAACCAAAAATATTATTGAGAGGCTGACTTCCAAAATGTATGAATACAAAATTTATATACAGTTCTACTGCGGTATATAAACTTTTTACATATGCAAAGTTCCGAAACAATGCAACTATGTGCTTTGTTTACATTTTCATTATAAAACAGAAATGTTGCAATGCACCATTTTTATTACTGATAAACAAGAAAATGGAAACGGTGGTTGTAAAACTTTTATTTGATAATTTTTTTAAATTATCAGAAATGATTATCATGATATCATCCCGAGAGAAAAGAAATGTGTCATCCACCTCCTTAATTTCTCTCAAGACCTTTTCCCACAAAATGGTGCGCTTCTTGCGTTTTGCGCAAAAGTTGTGTTCTTTTCGCTGAAATATGTTAAAAAAATAATCATTTACTGTTTTTTTTAATATATTTTTTATTAAAAACAAATTAATTTACTTTTGTAATTCGGTCATTATTTGTAATTTTTGTTTTTATATATATTTTTTTATAACACAAACGTTTTAATGTTTATAAACAAACCAATAGCAAACAAAGCATCAGTTATAAAACCGATGCTTGATTGCTTTTTTACTGCGTTAAAAATACTTATTGGCGACATTTTGAAATCGTATACATTGTAAATATTTTGTATAGCGACTTTATGAAACAATATACTTTGTTCGAATACAAAGCAATTAACATTTTGGAAGTCAGCCAGAGTATTCAAGGTTGCCAAGTCAATGTTTAAAAAAATTTTTCTGATAAAGTTAAAAAGCCATAAAAATTAATCAACCTAAATATAAACTCCCATATTAATAAAAATTAAAATATGTAGATTTGTAATTTATTTAAAAAAATTATATGGAAAATTTGACTTAAAAAATTCAGTTTAAATTTATCTTGTATCTTTCTTCTTATGAATCGGGCAGTATTAAATAAATTAACGTAAATATTCAAAACCATTCATGATAAAAAAAAAATCCAGTAAATAGCCATTAGTTTTAGGTCTACCTACGGTAAAATTCTGACTAGTGGTAGCCAGCCATAGTAAAATTTTTGTCTTGCATATATGATATTATTATAACCTACAAAATTGTAAACAATTTATCTAAGCCTTGTGAAGACAACTAACATAACCAGTCTACTATGGGGATTCTGCACATTAATTATAGCGCCAGCAGAATGTAGGTTATGGGAGGGTTAAGAGGCGTCGATTTCTGAGAACACCTTGGGATCATATAGATAATAATTATCAATAGTTCGTTTTCTCCATGATGACCCTAAGGGGGAAGTTGTTATGGTCATATATTTTATTTAATTTGTTTATCTCAGGGAGTCTATAATAATTTTTTAATGTAGTTTTATATTGGGTAAGGGAAGACACGAACCCCCAACCGACTGAAGCTAGTGCTAAATGGCTCCCACAGTCTTTCTAAATCCAATTAAGGTACATCTGTGCATTCCAGCCATCGTTTTCTTTGTATAATAGTACAAAGGGAAAAACTTCACAGGCAGTCAACAACAACCCAACTGCTGTAATAAATAAATGGGAATGTAGCATTACAGTTTTTCCTTTTTTTTTGCATAATATATTACAAATGGGTGGTAAAAGTTCGAAGTAGACAATTCCTTTGTAATCCCACCAAACTGATAACAGAACTTTCTTTTGATGAATATCAACTTTTGATATTGATTGTGCTGGTTGACCTGGCTTGCTCCACGATCTTCTCCGATTGACATTGTTGTAAAGAACCCATTTTTCATCAACATCGTTTTATCAAAATACATGTTCGTGTAAAATTTTAGATTCCTACGATCAAAAATGGTGATTTAATTAACGGAATTCAAACGGACTTAACCACATGTGCGTGTATTTCTAAATGGAAGAAGGCATAACTATATACATATTTATATGAAAACCTTACATACAACCTTAATTGTTGTATATAATGCCAATCCTTATATACCGATCCTGAAATTTATATAATTTTCAGAATTTACAAAATGTTTGATTTTAAAGTTTTTTGCTTCTCCTGTTTTCATTTAGTATGACGATATGTAAATATGTACATATGGTCGCAAGAATTAAAGAACGCTGTAACTGATAAAAAATCGAAAATACTGTTACGCTTTTACTTTTTAAAAACGTTCTATTCCTATAAACCTTTTCTATAGAAATAATTTTATTAAGTGGATTCTTAATTACAAATAATAAGCACTTGATTTTATTGTGAATTTACTAATTTACTTTATTTAAACTTAATACACTTTACAAGACAAACACTGACGAACAATACCACACGTAGGGATTCACTGATGATCTTTACTCTGTCGTAGCTAAATCACAATTAACTTGATTCCCAATCTCTGCTCTGCCTTTTATTTAAATTTCAATGTGTCTAGATTTTTCTTTCAGTTTCGAGATCACTGCATATCGCAAAATATTTGTGTGTCAACATGTTAATTTACTTTTGCATGTATATGTGTGTGTATATCTCCAGCACATGTAGAAGTTTGTAGACAGAACATTTCTTATATTGTTGTTGTTGATATGATTTCGTAGTTATTTTTGCAGCACTAATATCAAGATATATGTGTGCGTGTGTGTTTTTGTTTTTACTGGTAACAGCACAAGACAAAATTACGTGTTTGTTGTTGTTACTTTTTTTACTCTAAAATGTTACCATAATACGCATTTTTCTTTTATTGTAGCTGTAATCTTTAGCGCTTTTTAACTTAATTTATTTTTCGTAACAATACGTTTTTTGCATCATTTTTATCGGAAGAAAAATACGCGTCGATTGGTCCCGGTCCCAGATTTCTACGATGTTTTGTCAGTTACAGCGTTCTTTAGTTCCATCGACGATATATTAAAGGAAAGATACATCTATAATGACAAAAAATAATTATTCAAGATTTAAACATTTTATTTGTTTTTATTAAAATACTTACAATATTTCAAATTTGGGACGAAGTTTAAATGTTTAGATGATATACGGTTTCTTAGCTTTGTTTGCTGAGATTACTGAAAAGACACATTCACTTATTATAGAAGTTGGGTTAATTGTAATTTAAATTTGTTAGAATAAAATCAGTTAAATATAATACACCTAAAATTAAAATATTCGAACAGTGCGAAAAGTGTAGTGCGGAATTGAGAAAAATTGATGAAGTTCTAACAGCCCCAAGCGAGCTTTTCATATATTATAAAAATTATCAATCGGTAACAGATTTTGGAAATTTAGTTGCCCCATCAGATAAACTAATGGATGCAAGCGAAAACCACATTTTAATGTTTCATAATGCCTTTAAATCTAAACCGCTACAATTGGTATAAAATATTTTATTATTGAGTCATGTAAACGAATGACCCCAGAGTGGTTTGCCGACACTTGTTCTCAACACAGAATAGAGGTATTGGATTTTCTATTATTGGTACTCCTTCGAAAACATTGAATTTAGATATTTTATCCGATAAATAATCTTTAAAAAGAGTAGCTTTATTAGCCTTTTTATGGAGATGAAAATCCTCAAAATATACATACTTTTTGATGCTTTGAAGTATAAAATAAGAAATAATTTTAATCTTGATTATTATTTATTTATTATTTATTTTTAACATAAAAAATTTAATTGTCTTTTCTTTTAAAAATGTATATATACGTACATATATATAATTCATACATACATATATAAATTAAAAATAAAAATAAAATTTTTTTCAATTTTCTTATAATTGAAAGATCATCAATTTATCATTCGAAAATTTGTCATTAATGAATATATATGTACTTGTTTTTTTAAATATTTTTGGAATTACATTCTTTGGTTTAGTTAACCTTTTATTTCAAATAAATATAAAATTAATTGTTGAGCTTAAATAAATAATAATAAAAAAATATATTTCTAACTACACTTTTATTACGATATTAAATAGGGCGCCATATATTCGATGTAGATTAATGTATTTTCCTTCGCGCAACTACAAATTAAATATGCTTTGCCCTAAACTAGCTTATATAGTCGTATCGGAGCACTGCATTTTCTACAAAAACTTTTTATAATTATGGGTAGATCACGCGACACAAAATGCGTGTGGTTTTTTCTATAGTTGTATTGTTGTAGAGATGCAATGACCTGGGGGCTAATTCTGTCATTCGATTACGATCGAATTCTTACTCGTATGTACGAGTTTTTTTACTTTTGGGATTCTATGAGTCGTTATCGAATAACATGTATCGAAATTTCTAATGCTGCCATTCGATAACGAATATTTGTTCGAATGCAGTCTTGCGAGTTTTTACTGGCAAACAAAAAGCCATTCGAGTTAATGTTTTTCTATATACAATAAGTAAAGACAAAAAATAAACATGTAAGTTAAAATTTTTTTAATTTCTTCAAATTATAAAATATATTTCAGGTCAAAAATAAATTATGCACGAAGAAATTCTAGGAAATTTCATGGAATAACTTACGGACTTGGTAAAGAACATATTGCCGAATACTTAGCAAGGAAAGGCAAGACTTTACCATCTTTAGGAACAAATAGCGTTAAAATTGAATGCTTCTAGTCCACTAATACGAATTTAAATAAAAAATATGAATTTAAAGCAATTTTCAGTCCCTACATAAATTTATTTTAATATTTTCGCGGATTTTTTTTTTCCAATATTTGTTGTGTTGGTTTCAGTGTCATACTCTGTTTTATTTATTATTTCTAGTGGTGTTTGATATACTTACATTCTCGAAACATAATACACATTCAAAATGCTTATATCAAGATTTACGCATTGCTTGGCAGACTTAAGGGATCACTGGTACTCCGCATTTTTGCCGAACAAGATTCATATTTAAATTCACATCAGTATCGGAAGATGATGAGTAAAAAAATAATGATGGATTCATTGTAAACTTGCTTAATTTTTTTTTAATTTGATTTACATTTTTTTTTCCTTTTTTAATTCTTTTAAGGCACCCTTACACGACATGTTTTTTACACTGTTACTGTCAACTTTTACATGAGTAAACAGTTACATGTCGTGTGTGACTTTTAAAACATTGCTTGTGTAAAAAACACAAGGAAAGTCTTATGACAAAATTTCAATTAGAGCATGCTCTAATTTCGTATGTGCACACATATGATATTAAATTTCTATGCCTGTACAAACATTAGTCGGCAATGAATTATGTGTAAAATAGATTTTTTTTTATAAATTGTGTGCCTAAAAATTTATTATTTATTTACATATGTAATTGTACATATACGTTTGTGAGTAAAAATTATAAACCTTATGTAAATTGATTAATTTTGACAAACACAACAAAAAACTTATGTATTTTAAATTTAAAAAACATGTGTAAAAAACATATCGTGTAAGGGTGCCTTTACATACATATATGTATGTATGTATGTATGTATATATGTTTTTTGTTTACTATTTGTTGTATTTTTGTCAGTATTGTAAAATGACTTTTTTTGTATGTTTTACAACACTAAACAAAAATTCGATTCGTATCCTATCGAATAACAGAATTAGAAAATTGTTCGTTGTCGAAATTATTCTCTATTCGAATGTAATTTCGATCACGACTGCCAGAATTAGCCCCCTGTATTCTATATGATTTATATTCTTTCGTAAGATGTATGTGTGTATGCAGCAGCGACAAAATGATTGTTGATCAAAGAAATTGTGTTACTATACGATGATGACTGATATAAGCAGCGACGACGACGATAATGTTAACGATGACGATGATGCCTTCTGAGCTTCAAGCGATGACGATGGTGCTGATACAGATTAAAACGAAGATTATGATGAAGATGGCTGCACAAACGAAGTTTATGAGGGCGCAATAAGCGTTGAAGAAACAATAATTAAGCTGATGACAAGTATTACGATGATTTTTTGCTTGACTTATATTTTAATTTTTAATGGCCCCAATTTAAATGCTTTTTATAGTCGGATTGTATTAAATTGGTTTAGATGATCTTTATATTTAGTAAACTGAGTCCTGTCAAGGTCGTAAATTTTTATGTTGAATGAACTTAAAACCATTTAAAATTAAAATATCGAAGTTGAATCGTCCGGTGAGCAACTTTATTTCTCAAAAGTCTAACAGCTACTTGTTTTTTCAAGTGCAGACAAAGTATAACACAAAAATGCTGAGGAATGCATTCCCGTCATAATAGCATGCATAAGCACATTCATGTAAGGTGCGTCACTATAAAGTGTAACACCCATTTTTCTTAATAACTTTTTTCACCTTTAATCAAAATAATTTTTCTTAATCACAATATCTTTGAAAAATGTGTCAGATTTTAAAATGTATCAGTTTGTCAAATTTGACTTGTTAGTTAGTTCACAATGGATAATCAAAGACAAGTGCATACAAAAATTATTCAAATAATTCAAAAAAACCATATTGGAGTTATACAAAAGTTGCTAGGGAAGTCCACGTGACCAGGCAATGTGTTTCCAGAGTGGTCAAAAAGTTCAACAAAGACCTAAAAATTGAAAGAAAGCCTGGAACAGGTAAAGCAAAACTGGTAACGAACGACGCGAAAGCCAAAAAGGTTGAGAAGCTTTTGCTGGCTCTTCCAAACATTTCTGGTCGCGAAGTGGCCCGGCGCGTGCAATGTTCGGAAAGTTTTGTGCGCCGAGTTAAAGCTAAAGCTGGCCTTAAAACATTTAAAGTCCAAAAAGTTCCGGATAGAAATGCTAAGAAGAATATTGAAGCAAAAAAAAGAGCAAAACTCCTCAAAAAAGAATTTTTTCAAAAGTCCGAATGTTGTGTAATGGATGATAAAACTTACGTTTTTGCAGACTTTGCGCAGCTTCCTGGCCAAGAGTTTTATGTAGCGGATAGTAGAGGCAATGTTTCTGAAGAGTTCCGAACTAAAAAACTATCAAAATTTCCCAAAAAGTTCCTAGTTTGGCAGGCTATTTGTAGCTGCGGCAACAGAAGTGCATCGTTTGTTATATTGGGATCAATAAACTCAGATATTTATATCAAAGAGTGTCTTCAAAAGAGGTTGCTCCCATTTCTAAGACAGCACAACATATCAACATTCTTCTGGCCAGATTTGGCAACATGTCACTACAGTAAAAGCGCAATAGACTGGTATAATAAAAATAATGTTATTTTTGTTCCAAAAGAGGCTAACCCACCAAACTGCCCAGAGCTGCGGCCTATTGAAAGATATTGGGCTCTGGTCAAAAGAGAACTAAAGAAGAGTACATCTGTTCCCAAAACCATTATTAGTTTTCGATATAAATGGACAGCTGGTACCAAAAAAATCACCGAAAACACTACAACATTGCTTACGGATGGCATAATGAATAAAATAAAAATTTTTATAAAATTAAATTAATTTTTAAATAAAATAATACAGAATATAAATCTGTAATAAAAATGCAAAATAAAACTGTTTTATTTTTAACTCTAGCTTACTCCAGTCAGTTTTTATTTGACTTTTGATGTGTTACAGTTTATAGTGACGCACACCTTATATACGTTTCTATATGCAAATAGTAAGTCTGTTTCTTTACTCTACATTGGGCGCCCGCGGGATCCCAATTTTACCAAAAAGCGTTCCCGTACACAAAATTTGGGTAAATGAGAGAAGTTTTGAGAGAGTAACATTCTTCTTCTTCATGCAAAAAATAGCCCGTACTTTTTCTTCGGGCCAGTTTGTGCAAGTAAACAAATAATCAGCTGTTTAAAAAATAATAATAAAATGAAAGGTTCAGAAAACTAAAAAAAAATTCGAAAGTTGAATTAAAAAATTTTTATAAACCTGCAGTAAAAGGCTTATAGTATAATTTAATTCTGAAATAATCTTATTTCTAAGATTATAATTAAATATGCAAACACTCAACAATCTAAAAACAATTGCAATTTCACTTGTCCGGTAATATACTGGACAAAGCTTATTAGTTGGCCTTGAAGGTAGAAAGCAGAATGCATTTATTCACAAAAATGCATCTCCTTATATACTAAATTTTAACACAGTTGCATAAAAAAGTATCAAAGTTTTTACAGAGTTGTACTTAAGGTTATAATATAATTGGCAGAGTTGAATTTACAAAAATCCGATAAATTAAAAAATGTATTCAAATAATAAAAATAAAATAAAAGTTAAATTCAAAAATATATTATAATGATAAAAATAATAAAAATGTCCACAAAATAAGAAAATAAAATATTGGGCTGCTTCAGTCTCCCCCTTTGGTGCTGAAAATGTCCCGGTGAGGCATCAACAAAACTTCATTTTCTTGGTCGGCCTCTAGGTTTCATCCTTCTAATTGGGTCTTTGGCCTGATTGGGTAGACCTACTCCTGGTGTCAAAGCTGAAGCATGGTAGGTTCCTAACGGTACATTTAAGTCATCCTCATGAGCAATCATATAAGCAGTAGCTCCTTTCTTGGCAATTATCTGGTAAGGGCCATCTCGTTTTGGAACGAATTTTGAGGTGACGCCTTTATCACTATTGCTCAAAACGTGAGTAGTAACTAATATCTTCGAACCTATTTCTAATGGAGGTTGTTGTCGCCTGTGTTTATTGGTGTTTTGCTTGTTGTGATCTTGCTGTTGTAAACGTTCTCCTTAATATTTTTAAAAACACTAACCATGTTTTGAAGATAGGGTGTGATTTCAGTCAAAAAGTTTTCTGACTGAATAATGGACTTCAGATCATGTTGCACATCATCAAATGTTCTCAGTTCTCGGCCAAATGTTAAGAAAGCTGCTGTGTAGTTTGTGCTTTGGCATAGCGTTGTATTCATAGCAAATCGAATACTATGCAATTTTTCGTCCCAAGACTGATGATTATTTCCAACCAAAATAGCAAGTTGAGTCTTCATGTCTCGATTTTTACGTTCAATCGTGGAATAGTTACGTTCTGCACGTGATAAAAGCCTGCTAGCGTATTCGATTGGGTGTTCATTCTCACCCTCCCCCTGGAGCAAAACCGCTTCCAGGGCATAAATACTAGCATCTGTTTTTAAGATAAATGGTACACCATCAGTAGCTTGTTTCAGTACCGGTGCTGATGTTAATAAGGTCTTCAGTTGTTGGAAGGCCTCCAGTTGTTCTGGTCCCCAATGCCATAAAGCATTCTTCTTTGTTAGAGCAGATAGTGGTTTAGAAAATATTATCTAATTCTTAACGAGAACAGCGTCTAGTTTCTTCTTCATCTCATCGGTCAGACCAATACCGTCAGAATCTTTTAATATTCTCAGATCTTATGAGAATAAAGGGATAAGGTAGTCCTCTGGTTTTTCATCTGTTTTTCGAGTCTTGGCTAATGGTGGAAGAGTTGCAGCTGAATTATCAGTAGCGTTCTTCGATTCTTTAAATACTGACTGGATATAATGTGGGGAATAATTAGTGGATGTTGAGCGGGATCCGGGTGATGAAAATAGTTTATCAAGCCATTCTTGCTCAGACCTGGCATTTTCCACTAACAAACGATGTTCTAAATAAGGGTCTAGTGCTTCATTGTTGCTGGTGAATGAGGGTGTTTGAGGTAATGTTGGTGGGTTATCCCTTTTGGCTGTGGATTTTGGTGTTTTGTGTAAAGGTGACACGCCTTTCATTCCCTCAGCAAATTTAATAAACGTTGACATCTCTTGTATAGCTTTTCCACATGGTGAAACTGTGTTACCAACTTGTACGGAAAAGATGCCTACTTCTGTTGAACTTGTTGCAAAATTGATTTTTCGTCTGGGCTCGGTCTCAAAATATCAATATTTCTGAGAAATGTTGAGAAAAATACCTGCTTGCTCAAGAAAATCTGTACCCAAAAGAGTTCTATTTTTCGTTGCATTTGGTAGGTATATGAACCTGATTTTGCGGCTTCTGTTGCCAATTGTGACATCACAGATTGTTGACATAACCTTACCTGCAGTTAGCGAACCATCCGCTAATGTAACTTCAGCGCGAACTTCCTGAAAAGCACAATTATTAGCGTCAAGTATTTGCTTTATTGTAGTCGCCGTGGTCTAGTGGTTAGTGTGTTGGCTTACTAAGACATGGGCCCTGGGTTCGACTCCAGGCTCTGAAATCTTAAAAAAAGAAATATGGAAAAAGTATTTCTTTCGGCGACTACCTCTCAGCAGTCTTCTGGCAAAAGCTCTGAGAGTAACTAATTGCCATGAACAAGCTTCTCAAGTCTGTCGTTCGGAGTCGACCTTAAACTGTAGGTCCCGGTACTCATGGATAAAAATTGACACACACAACATGAGTGCTGCGAGAAGCTAGGCCGTAATCCTGACACAGGGTTGTAAAGGCCAGTTATATATGTATGTATGTATTTGCTTCACTTCGAGGCTCGTGACACTAGTTTTTGCTCCACAATCAAATATCGCTTCACCTTTGAGTCCGAAAACATCAATAATGGTTGTTGGTAATGAATGCCCAATTATGGTGGACATTATTTAATTAAATGCTAGCTGTTGTGGGCTAGCTGTCACATTAGGGTTTCTAGTGCATGTAGGACAGTAGACCTATATACCCCAGGTGCACCACATCCATAGCAAGAGAATATGGGTTTCCTTATCATCTCGGGTTTTGGCATATGTTGTTTTTGATTAGCTGGAGTAACCTGTTGTTCATTTGCTCTCTTCTTTTGAAAACATTGGTGTATTGAATGACCCTTAATACGACAGAAACCTCAGCGATTTGAATTTGGTTGAGTTCTTTCTTCGTTTGTTGTTACGGAAGGTTGAATTTCTGCAAGTAACATCTCAGATTCTCGGCTGGCAGAAATCAACTCTTCAAATGAGCGCACGTTTTCTCGCCGAACGCGCTCCCGTATTTTCATATGTAAGATTTACACTGTTAAACAATACCACACTTAGGGACTCACTGTTGATCTTTACTCTATCGTAGCTAAATCACAACTGACTTGATTCCCAATCTCCACTATGCCTTTTATTAAAATTTCAATGTGTCTAGATTTGTCTTTCAGTTTCGAGATCACTGCATATGGCAAAATACTTGTGTGTTAAAATGTTAATTTATTTTTGTACCTTCATATATCTGTAGCACATGTAGAAGCTTGTAGAACACAACATCTCTTATGTTGTTGTTGTTGAAATGATTTCGTATTTTTTTTTTTGCAGCACCAATATAAAGATATGTGTGTGCATGTGCGTGTTTATTTTTACTATTAACAGCACAAGACAAAATTACGTGGTTGTTGTTGTTACTTTTTTACTCTAAAATGTTACCATGATACGCGTTTTTTTATCTTAGCTGTGATCTCTGTCGCTTTTTTACCTAATTTATTTCTTCCACTTAAACCTGTTCGTCCCGAATAGGCTCCTTAACTACTTTCCCATAGTTTGTTAGTCGCTAAAAGTATATTACTTTCATCCTGGACCTCAGACTGTTGTACTTTTGAATTCTGTAGACAACATCATTAAGCCTTTTGATTACCTTATACGGTCCTTCCCAGTTAGTCTGTAATTTGGGAGACAATCCTTTTTTCCGCTGTGGATTGTAAAGTAGATCCAGCTGACCTTCATCGTAACCCTCACTATTTGATGCTTTTTTCGTATCTCGCCTTCATTTTGTCACTGACCATCTTTATTCGAGCGCGTACGAAATCATGTAATTTATTGAGGTTTTCTTGTTTTACGGCATAACTCTCATCTTTGTAGGTATGTGCCCGTCCCAATCTTTTTGGCGCCCGCTCAACACTCCGTAGGTTTTCCTCAAGTATTCTATTAAATCGCTCTACCATTCCATCAGATTGGGGTCAAGCGGCGTCGTCCTGGTCTCCTTTATTCTGTAGATCTCGCACATTTCTTTAAATGATCGGAGTGCAGTTCAATTGGTACACGGTTGCGATAAACCCAGTTATTCACAAATGCGTCTACAAATGTTGTTGCTTCTTGATTGGGTATGGTGTACACCTCTTGCATACATACATACATAACTGGCCTTTACAACCCTGTGTCAGGATTACGGCCTAGCTTCTCGCAGCACTCATGTTGTGTGTGTAAATTTTTATTCATGAGTACCGGGACCTACAGTTTAATGTCGACTCCGAACGACAGACTTGAGAAGCTTGTTCATGGCAATTAATTACTCTCAGAGCTTTTGCCAGAAGACTGCTGAGAGGTAGTCGCCGAAAGAAATAATTTTTTTCATATTTCTTTCTTTTTTTAAGATGTCAGAGCTGGGAGTCGAACCCAGGGCTCATGTCTTAGTAAGCCAACACACTAACCACTAGACCACGGCGACTACCTCTTGTCACTTGCTGAAATAATCCATCACTACGAGAACATATCGATTACCTATCCGCTCGAATGGTGCGCCTGATTTATACTGCTGTAGCTGCCCTCGGTTTCTTTTCACTGGTCCTTTTGCTGCCATACATTGCGCACAGTTCGCTATTCAATCGAGCGACAGCTTGTTGACAACCAATCCAGTAAAACCTTTGTTTAAGTTTTTCTAAAGTTTGAGTTACTCCAAGACGACATCCACTAGGACCATTATAAAATTCATTTAGGATTTCACTTATCTGACTGACAAATGATGCTGTCATCTGCCAAAGAGTAGATAGGGTTGGAAGTTGAGAGAAGAACATCGTTAGGAAAATTATGAATAGGGTAGGAGACCGAAAAGAGCTTTGTGGTACTGCCAAATTAAAACTTAAACTCGTTGGAAGGGACACCGTCTATAACTACTGTCTACAACCGCGGTCTCTGAGAAAGGTCATTATGAAACTACAAAAATGGTTACCGACACCAAAGGTAGCTAGTTCGGAAATGAGAGCCTCGTGCCAGACTCTATCAAACGCCTTTGAGATATCTAGAGCAACAACTTTGCTTTTACCAAAGCAGTGAACATACCCAATACACCTCGTAAGAGTTAAAATGAAGAAAAAATCGTCAAACCTGGCAGCCATGGCTGTAGGATCATTATAACTTTAAAGGGGGGTTTAGACGGCAATACAAGTCGTACGTAAAATCAAAGAGAAAATATTATGAAATTTCATCCGTATTTTAAAAATGAGAGTGAAAATCTTACGACAGAAATTTTTTGCGTTTACACGGATCGTAAAAAACTCAAACAAATGAAAACATAAAATGCAGATACACATGCACACAAAATGTACATTCATTGTGAATACATTTAACATAAACAAATCCCTGATCTAATGAAATGTGATGGTTTTTTAAAAAATTTTAAAAAACAAAGAGAGCCGTACGACTGTCAAATTTTCATCCGTATTTTCTCTCAATGTCGCATTACATATAAAGTTTACACGATACTATTCATTCTCTTCTACATAAAAATGTCACATGTCGTACAACAACAATTGCAGTGCTGCATAGAATGTAAAATTAAAAAGCAAATTTTTCATAAACATAAATGTTGCCAGGATGTAAATTTTAGCTTGATTTAATATTTGAAATATTTATGTACCGGTATTATATCGGTATTATACCTATTAAAATACGGTATTATACCGGTACTGACGGAAACGGTATACAGATACCGGTATTTTGCGTAAAAAAAATTTCGGTATCGGTATAAGTACCGGTATTCAATTTCAAACGGTATCGGTGTTAATAACGGTAACGGTTGCCAACCTTGATAGAAAGTGAAACCGATAAACATAAAGAAATGTATTGCCACCTAAAACAAAAGCTGCTTACAAGGAACTGCCAAACATGAATGAGAAGATAAAAGAAAGTAAAACTATACCCGTAAAAAAAATTTAATGAGTACCGAAGTATTTCAAAAATAAATGTAGGAACGATTAGATAAACTTATTGAAATAAAGAATAAAAAATTACAATTAAAGGAACCAAAAATTAAATTAAGCGAACAACTTGTTGATATAAAATTGGCATTTAAAATGAAAGAAAAGGAGCAACATTTAAATACACAAATAAAAGATATAGAACTAATGATCCGGAAATAAGAATTTGGAAAATCTGAATAGTCAAATGCAATATTAAATATGAAATTAATCCTTCATTTTATTGCTCCCAATTATTCTTACGTGAATTGCTTTAAAAACGAATTTGCAGATGTTTTTATGTTATGTTGAACAATTTTTTTATTTAGGTTTAAGTTTTTTATATGAATTAAAATAAATTTTCAGTTCCTACATAAACTTATTTTAATGTTATCGCGAAATTTTTTCCAATATTTGTTATGTTGGTCTTTGCTTCCTATGTTAATCGAAAACGTTTTTTAAACCTTATACATGGACACAATGAAAATTAAAAACTTTAATACATATTCAAAATGTTTATATCAAGACTTACGCATTGCTTGGCAGACTTAAGGGATCAGTGGTACTCCGTATTTTTTGCCGAACAAGATTCACATTTAAATTCTCATCAGTATCGGAAGATGAGTAAAAAAATAAAAAATAAACTTACAAACTTGCTTTATTTTTTATTAAATTTGATTGAAATTTTTACTTTTTTTTAATTTTTTTACATATGATTTTGTTTACTATTTGTTGAATTTTTGTCAGTATTGCAAAATGACTTTTTTTTGCTAATTTTACAACACTAAACTAAAATTCGATTCGTATCGTATCGAATAACAGAATTAGAAAGTTGTTCGTTATCGAAATTATTTTCTATTCGAATGTTATTTCGATCACAACTGCCAGGGGTCTACCCTGATCATTCCGTACCTATAAAAATAAAAAATTTTATTAAGTCAATATATAATATGAATATACTAATAGTGTTTTCTTTTCTACCAAAAAGTGCGTCATTTTATTTAAAATTTGCAATTTTGTGTTTGTTTCTCAAAAATGTTTTACTCTCTGAAAGGGTTTTATGTTTTATTCTACAAAATTCACACTTACTAATAGCGAAAGGCATTGCATTTTACGCCCTGTATAAATCGACAGTGTTGGTATTGCCCTATGTAACAGATGACTTTTATTTACTTATAAGGCTACCATACAGAGTTTGGAAAAAATCGCTATAAATCTTTATTAAATTTTAAAGTTAATTTTTTTTATTATTCTGTAAAATAAACATTATATCGGAAAAGCCAGATGATCTTTGTTATAAAACAAATTATATTTCGTGTTACAAAAGTGTTATAAAATTAAATTTCTTCTAAAAAAAGCGTTATAAATTTTAAGCCATCAAATCAGCAATCTGGCAACGCTATTGTTTTGTTTACATTTTTTAAAGAAACAGCAAAATTTAAGAAGCATTTATAAGAATTTTAATAAAAATCAAAATAGGAATATTGCAGCCTCAACTTTTTGTGCCAAGATTGAACTGAATCATTTGCCAGATTCATCTTCTTCGTCTTATGAAGACGATTTGATTATTTTATTTCAACGAAGTCATCAATCAAAACAATGCTGTTCCCTTTTTTTCTTATTTGTGTTTTTTTCTCGCCAAATAATCAACGCCATTATTACAGGGTTGTTGGTTAAACCTTTTTTATGTTTCCCTATTAACAGGGCGGCATTTTTATGGTAGAAAAGAAATCACTATAAAATATTACCTTTTTCCATTCAATTACTCTTTTTACGGGTGATTCTGTGCTGTTAAGTTTAAAATTAATTTTTTTATCTTCCAAAAAGCCGTTACATCTTCCTTGGATTCTTTGCTGTAACCTCGTGTTTCTCGTATATTTTAATTTTACAACTTAATATATTGTTATAAAAAAAAGCAAGATATACATATCGCTCATTTGCGAGAAGAGTGGCATAACTCAAAAAACACATTTTTTGTGAGGCCTGTGCACCATCGTTTCGCTGAAAATATCGCTGCTGTAAGTGAAAGTGTTGCCGAAGACCCGAAAATATCGATTCTTCGTCGTTCTCAGGAATTAGGACTGTCTTACGGCACACTATGGCGTATTTTGCATTTAGATCTACATCTACATCCATATAATGATCATTGACAATGTGGTAGATACGTGGAATGGATGCTTGAACAACAGGCGGTGGACGGCAATTTTTCGAACAAAATGTTCTTCAGCGATGAAACACATCTCTCACTCGGTGGGTATGTTAATAAACAAAATTGTCGTATTTGGGGTTCTGAGAATCCTCAAGTAGTTGAAGAGAGGCCATTACATCCAAAAAAAGTCGCTGTTTGGTGCGCTCTTTTGTCCGAAGATGTGATGGGACCTTACTTCTTCGAAAACGACGATGGAACGACAGTCACCGTGAATTCGGAGCGTTATGGTCATATGATATCCGATTTATTTTGCCTGCTATTGAAAAATAAGACTTGGAGAATATCTGGTTTCGATTGAAAATTTTTGGTTTGAAAATTTTTAAGTTGGAAATTATGTTCTTTACTTTACGATAGTCGTCTAAAATTCTCCAACAACTTGAGTCTATTTTTAAAAAGTCTGAAGAAATATTAAGTCTATGTAAAAGCTTGTTGGTATTTTGGAAAATAATTCTTTCAAAAATACATTATTGTCTCTAGTAAGGAAATGGCTTAAATTTTGTTGGTTTATTGTTAGCATTTTTAGATATTCCTCTCCTTCTTTTCTAGATTTTGTTCAGACAAGTTTGTTGCAAGCATCTTTGTAGCAAGTTTGGCTTTAGCTGCTAAATCGATTCTGTCGTCGAATAAGGCAAAACTTACGCATTCTTCATTCAAGTAATAAAGATGAAGCATTTAAATTGCTTTTTCCGCTATAGGTTAATTAATTATTTCATAATTTTCCAATTTCTTTAAAAATTCGATGTCATTTACAGGAGCATAATAATATATATAACAATAACAATCACAAATCCAGTTTCTTCAATCAAACCATTCATTTCAGTTTCGGTGATTTCGGGAAATCGGTCTCGAAATATAATAATTTTTAGGCAATAAATGGTTTGGCCATCCATCTGGCTAAATACAGTGCGTCAGGTTTTGTAAATTTAATTCCCTTGGTGGAATTCCTTCTGAAGGTATTATTATTAGTTCCAAAAATTCCTTGTAGTCAAAGTCTTCGCTTATTTTATCGTTCGCGAATTTTAAAATATTAGCGCGATCACCACCTACAATTCCATTGAATCTGAGGTGTATTAATCCAGTCAAAAAAGCATCTTGCTGTATTTTAGGCCAATGTTTCTTAAATTCTTTTCTTCTTTTGAATTATCAGTGGTCCTTGTTTAAACCAACAGGTTCTGTTAAGTAGTTTTCTTTTTAATTAAAAGAGATTTTTTTAACACTTGTTCTATTTAATTTTAAGTTAGATGACGTAACAAAAACTACTATTTATTAAGGTTTTAATTTTGTTTTTGTTAAAACACAGGCGTGCTAATAGTAATTACTTGTTTTGGTCTTCGTTATAACGCAAATTTTCATATTTCTAATAAATAGAAGGATGATGCGTTCAAAGATGCTTTCTACGCAAAGCTCGGGGATGTATACGATAGGTGTCAGGCACATGACGCCAAAATTGTCCCCAGCGATTTCAATGAGAAAGTTGGACGTGAATATATCTTTGGCCCCACTGTCGGACAGCTTAGTCTCCATTATTCTACCTCGCCGAACGGCATCAGACTAATCGATTTTGCCGCGGCGCGAAGCATGGTGGTTTGTAGCACCAGGTTCCAGCATCTCGATATCCATAAGGCCAATCAACCAACAACCAGATCGATCACATTGTGATTGATGGAAGGCATGTATCCAGTTTATTAGACGTGCGCACATTTAGAGGTCCAAATGTCGACTCCGACTCTTGTCGCAGCTAAGAAGCCACTGCGTATATGCGCGTCGAATATGACACGTTCTGGTGTTCAAGGGAAGCTGGACATCAAAAAGCTGTGATCACAAGAGACAGCCAGGTCGTTTTCCGATCATCTTTCTAACGAGCTCTATTGTATCCCATCCTCTCTCGAAAGTATTGGTGGACAGTGGTCTCACATCTCTCACTCACTGCGCAGCACTGTGGAAAAAGTTTTGGTTTTGAGCGTTTTCCCTGCAAAAACCAATGGTACGATGAAGAGTGCCGTGAGGCCACTGCAGCAAAGAACGCTGTCTATAGAACGCTGTCCACCACTACAACAGTAACGGTGGAGGTGTACAGAGAGAAGAGGAGGGACGAGAGACGCCTATTTAGAAATAAGAAAAGAGAGCAAGAAAGACGTGATCGTGAGAAAACCGAGATGTTCAGGAGTAGAAATGATGCTAGAAATTTTTACAAAAAGATAAGGTGTCTTATTACTGGTTTTAAACCCGGAGCAACCTCCTGCATAGACGAACACGGTAATCTGGTTACAGATGCACAAGGGACACTGAAATTATGAAAACAGCATTTCTGTAATCTACTGCAAAGCGATGATGATACAAATTACGCCGCTAGATATACTGTGCCGGACCCAATCAATGATGACGTTGTGATCCCGTCCCCCAGACATGAAGAGGTCAAGGTTGCCACATAGAGCTGGCAAACAATCGATAGTACTATCGATAGTTCTATTTCTATTAGACTATCGATGTTATTTTTTCGATAGCGACACTATCGTTGAATGTTGAATTTAATTGACTTATGCCGATTTCTTTAGCTTAAAACCATTATCGCTACTATTCAACAATTGCAAAAGGCCAGATTTTTTCAACTTACAATAGTACATATTTTTAATTGCATCTTCCTTATAGAAACAACCAAGGAAAATAAATAATAAAGAAAGCAAAAATACCGACGTTGATACTGAAACTATACCGTTGAAAAAAACTTGCAAATGTAATTCGGAAATTAGGAAATTTTTTCTAGAAACAAAAGATTTTCTTTATCTTTATCGGCTGTGTGCGAAAATTTACAAAACTAGAGGCAACACATCAAATCTATTTGACAACCTAAAACGTGCCCATACATCTCATAACCAACTGCCGAAACAATCAAACACAATCCAATATTTTGTCAAAGAGACTAAAACCTATAAAAGAGATTCCGAATTGAAAAAACTACTACATAGTGCTTTAATGGTTTTAGTCGCCAATGATTTAGAGCTATTCAGTATAGTAAAGGATACATGTTTCCGAGATTTAGTTAAATTCTTAGATCCCTGCTACCTATTGCCTTCAAGAAACACTCTGAAAACTGTGATGAAGGTAAATTTGTTTAATAAAACCTAAAGTAAATTCCAAACTATGCTTAATGAAGTGCAAATCTGCACTATTACAACAGACCTCTGGACTTCATGCGAAAACGAGGGCTACTTTACCGTAACGTGTCACTTCATATAAAACAAATTCGTTCTTGGTATATCTGTTTTGTCTATGTGCTAACAGGAACGTGAAATTTAACATTTCTAAAGGAATTCGATACTATCGATAATATCGATAGTTTTTGAACCAACTATCGAAAACATCGAATGGCGCGACTATCGATAGTTTGCCAGCTCTATTGCCACATGGCGACTGAAAAACAACAAAGCAGGTGGACCTGATGGTCAATATAAGACAGCGTTCAATAGACCGATAAGAGATCGCGGAAAATTGATAAGACTGTGCAGAATGACGTTCAGCAATTCCTGCAGCGCCGTCAATGTAGGAGCCTTTTAGTACCGTGCGAGGTTTCAGACAGGGCGATCCCTTATCCTGCGACCTCTTCAATATCATCATGGAGAGTGTTTTTCGAAAGGCGGGTGTGCATCGTAATGGCACTATTTTCAACAAAAGTGTCCAGCTCGATATAGACATCATTGGGTATACCAAGCGAGATGTCACCGCAGCCTTTAATGCTATTGAACAGGAGTCCGCTAAAATAAGCCTGGCGGTAAATGAGAGCAAGACATTCGATGAGTCAGCTGGTTACAAAGGCGAACAAACTAGGTATCACGGTTCTGATTGGCTGCGATGCCAACGCACATCATGAGGTGTGGGGTAGCTCGGATACCAACGAAAGAGGTGAGTGTCTTTTTGATTTCATCCTTAAGAATAATCTTAGCATTGCTAATCGCGGTGATGAACCAACTTTCTGGACCTCGTCCAGGAGGGAGGTTCTTGATATCACCCTGGTTAGTGATAATTTTTCTGAGAAAATCTTGAACTGGCATGTATCTGGTGAGTGCTCCTTCTCGGATCACAGATACATTGTCTTCTCTCTTGATCAGACTATCTCCCCTTGCAGGGAGTTTTTCCGTGCTAACAGAAGTCGTACGGACTGGTCTCTCTTCAAGGACAAGCTCCGGCACGATCTTCCGGAGTCTCCTCCTATCGTCCGTAACTGTTCGGACATCGACAGGACTGTGGACATATTGTCCGCTGCCCTCGAAAATGCTGCCTCATCCTCCACTAAGACTCCTGTGTACAGGGGTAGGCTCTTTAACAGAGCTAAGTCAACGGGCGAATGGGATCTGTACAAGGCAAAGAAACGAGAGCTGAAATATGCGATTAGACGGGCGAAAAGAGCTTCGTGGAGGGAATTCTGCGACAACGTTGAATCCTCGGCGGAGGTCAACCGTCTTCGTAAGGTTTTAAGCTCCTCCAAGGGATCTCTCGGAAGTATTCGGAGATCTGATGGTAGTTGGACTACCTGAACTGATGAGACGCTGAGCCTGCTTCTGGATACTCACTTGCCGGAAAGTGTCCACGCTGCAGGCCATACTGTCTTTCAAGGGGTCACACCCACTCCGGGGCACCACTCCTCAATTCGTATAACCCCTGGGCAACTGCACTGGGCCATAGTTTTCATTGCATTTCAGGGAGTATACGTTGGTTGCCTTTCTCGATATAGAAGGAGCCTTCAACAATATTTGCCCTACGGGTATCGTTAATGCTCTGCTCAATCTTGGACTGGATTCTGGTCTGGTTCAATTTGTTGAGCTCCTTCTTAGGTCGCGATTGATATCCGCCACAATTGGAACTGCAAGGTGCCAGAGGGCGACTGCCAGGGGCACCCCACAAGGCGGCGTCCTCTCTCCACTTCTCTGGAACCTTGCTGTTAACACTCTTCTCATCGGGCTGGAACGCTCTGGTAACAGGGTTGTTGCTTATGCTGATGATATCGCCATCGCGGCGTCTGGGATATGCCCACAGACATTGTCTGACAAGCTCAACTTCGCTCTGGACATTGTGTCTAAGTGGTGCCGGGAATTTGGACTACGTGCTAATCCTGGCAAGACGGAGTTGATGCTCTTTACGAGACGGTACAAGGTACCTCATTTCACTTTACCCAACCTGAACGGGGTTGGACTGCAGTTGAGTACCTCGGTTAAATATCTGGGTCTCATTCTGGACCCCAAGTTGAACTGGGGGCCGAATCTAGCTGAAAGGGCGCGTAAAGCTGCCTGTGCTATCTACTGCTGCCGCAGGGCAGTAGGGGCAAGATGGGGACTACGTCCCCGCGTGGTCCGCTGGATTTATTCGGCGATCATAGAACCGAATCTTTTATACGGAGTGGTCTTTTGGTGGACTGCTCTCGACAAGTTCTGTAATGTCAGACTCCTTGATAAGGTCAGGAGGTCCGCGGCAATTCAGATTACTGGTGCATTACGGACCACCCCCACAAGGGCACTCTTTGTTATGCTGGGGTGGCTTCCGTCTAAGATTCTTGGTAGACAGCAGGCTAAACTGGTGGCGGTAAGACTTAACGCACTAACACGGTGGTTTTTGTACCCTCGGGGCACTCCTCTATTCTTTTGGAGGAACCTCGGATACGGGACAATATCGATTACACCTCACCGAGACTGGAACTGCGCAGAGACTTCCACGTGATGATCCCAAGCAGGGATGACTGGGCCTCGGGCGGGGTCATCCCCAGTGGATCGTTGGAAGTCTATACTGATGGTTCCAGGATTGGAGACAAAGTGGGGTGTGGGATCTATTCGGAGATGCTCGCCCTCTCCATATCCCTTCGCCTCCCTGATTACTGCAACGTTTTTCAGGCCGAAATAGTGGCTATATGTCACGCTGCAAGGGTGATACTTCGGGGTGGTACTCCCACTGCCGGTATCACCATATTATCTGACAGCCAAGCGGCGGTCAGATCCCTGTCGAGTTTGACCACAAACTCCAAAATTGTCGGCGACTGTCGCGATGCCCTTGTGGCACTCTCTAGACAGTGCGTCGTTAATCTGATCTGGGTTCCTGGTCATAGGAACATCGCGGGTAATTGTACTGCGGATGAACTGGCTAGGACGGGTATGTCTCTGCCGGAGGTTCATCCTCACGTGGAAGTGGGTATACCTCTTTCCTCCGTTAGGCTCCTTATTAGAAGGAGACATTTATTGGACGCGGACCTAGCCTGGTCGCGGGAGGAGTCTTGCCAAGTTGCTAGACTCACCTAGCCTAGGCTGGACTTGAGGCGTACCAATCAACTCTTTAAACTAGACCGCAGGGACATCTCTTCCGTTGTATCTATCCTCACGGGCCACTGCGTGATGGGCAGGCATGCGGAGAGACTGCGCTTGCCCGCAAATGACTTCTGTCGTGGCTGTGGGTCGGCTGAGGAAGAGGAGACTGTGGTCCACTATATTTGCCAGTGTCCATCTCTGGCTCGACGCAGATTTCTTACATTAGGATCTCCTTTTTTCGATGGCTTGACTGACCTGTCGATCCTGGATATTGGATCAATTGCCAAATTTATTAGGCTCTCTGGCTGGTTTCCAGCATAATTTTCTGGGGAAGTAGTGCTTCTTGTGTGGAGCCCCTGCCTATCAGGGCTCCCCACATCATGTGGTATCACAACGGGCCGCTATGCGTGCTCAAGTGTGCCTTGTAATTACGAGGCTGCCACTTCCTCCTATCCTATCCTATATCAACTGATCGATATTCCGTGCGAAAACTATCGAAAATCCAAAGTTGAATTTTTAGTGCCACCCTAATGTGCATACACATATCGTCATATTAAATGCAAACGGACGTAACTACAAGTGCGTGTATTTCTAAATGCTGGAAGACATAACTACATACATAGAAAACCTTACATACAAAATCATTTGTTATATATAGGGATGTCAATCCTTATATCTCGATCCCGAAAATTATATTTTTTTCAGGATTTACAAAATTTTTGATTTTGAGGTTTTTCGCTTCTCCTGTAAAAATAAAAAGTGTAGTTACCTCCGTTTACATTTAATATGACGATATGTATGTGCATAAAATGTAGTGTTGGGCAGTGGCGGTAACAATCGTAAAGAACCGACTGTATCGATTGCAAGGATTTCAAAAATATTATTTTTGTTAAGTTGAAGGGGGTCTTCCGCATGATCTATTGCAATACAATTTAATCAATTTTTTTTTTGTTTATCTTTGGGGATTAAGGTGGAAATACATAACAAGCGTTAGCCTCTGAGCGCGTTTAAAACTTTAAGACGACTTTTAATGTTTTTAAAATGGCAAGTTCATACCATACTCTACAGGCGATACTTAAATATGTATACATATATACATATACAGTTGTGTGCAAAATAATAGGAGTGCACCAATCTAATATTTCTACAGTTAAAATTTGTTAGTGTACCAATTTGCAAAACAAGTGATATTCTAACGGAAGTTACAACATTATGTAAGAAATCGAATACAGAAGAGAAACTCATAACAACTTTTATATTCATAATAAAATTCGTTCATTTCTGTGTTTACCCTTGGTTTGAGTTGTTCAAAATAATAGGAGTGCGTGTGACGTTTTAAAAATAAAACTAACAGGGCATATAATTGAAGAAAAAAAGTGAAAAGTAAGTTTCAAAAAATGGTGTGAAAACCTTATTTACAGTGATTATATTATATTTCACATAAATTTTTGTAATAGTGGGAAGAGGAAAATACTGTTCTGAGGAAAAAAGATAACTAATTAAAAATCTTTGCAAAAAAGGCAAAACATATAAGGAAATTAAGGAAACCTTAGGATGCTCCGATCAAATGGTTGCAAATGCTCTAAAATATAAAAAAAGCCTCAAACACGTGGGCGCAAACACAAAACATCAACTGTTAAAGACCGTCGTATTGTACGATACAGCAAAATAAATCCTTGGGCGTCTTCAAAAGGATATAAATCTTGCCGTAAGTGGTCCTACTATTTGTAGACGCCTAATGGAAAATAATTTATTTGCAAGTGCCACTACCGACAAAACACAGGCAGTAGCACGCTTAAAGTTTGCACAAGAGCACATCAATTGGCCGAAAGAAAAATGAAGAAACATACTCTGGACCGACGAAAGCAAAATTGTTTTATTTGGTGGCACTGGGTCTAGACAATATATTAGACGTCCGCCCAATACAGAATATAAGGCCCAATATACACAAAAAACATGCATGGTGGTTCAAAAGTAATGATATGGGGAAGCTTTTCGTATAATGGTGTAGGTCTAATTTACGAAATTAGAGGCATAATAGATAGAAACGTTTATGTTGGAATTTTTAAAGAGGTAATGCTACCTTGTGCAAAGTGGAATATGCCTCTTAAATGGATATTCCAAGAAGATAACGACCCGAAACATACCAGTAAATTGGCAAATGAGTGGTTTCGGGTAAATGGAGTTCAGATTATGTCGTGGCCTGCTCAGTCTCCTGACCTGAATCCCATAGAACATCTTTAGGCAGACGTTAAAAAATATGTTGCAGAGAAACAGCCATCAAATGCGGAAGAATTATGGAGCACAGTGCGCGAAGCGTGGCATCAAATTCCTTTAAAGAAATGCCAGGATCTTATTGACTGAATGCCTCGAAGATGGGCTGAAGTCATTAAAAACAAAGGTTATTTAACAAAATATTAAGATAGGATAGGATAGGAGGAAGTGGCAGCCTCGTAATGAGAAGGCACACTTGAGCACGCATGGCGGCCCGTTGTGACACCACATGATGCGGGGAGCCCTGATAGTCAGGGGCTCAACGCAAGACGCACTACTTCCCCAGAAAATTATACTGGAACCAGCCAGAGAGCCTAACAAATTTGGCAATTGAACTTATGTCCAGGATCGATAGGTCAGTCAAGCTATCGAGAAAAGGAGATCCCAATGTAAGAAATCTACGTCGAGCCAGAGATGGACACTGGCAAATATAGTCAACCACAGTCTCCTCAGACCCCGCCAGAGGCCCAGTCATCCATACTTGGGATTACCGTGTGGAAGTCTCTGTGTAGTTCCAGGCTCGGTGAGGTGTAATCGATATTGTCCCGTATCCGAGGTTCCTCTAAAAGAATAGAGGAGTGCCCCGAGGGAACAAAATTCCACTGTGTTAGTGCATTAAGTCTTACCGCCACCAGTTTAGCCTGCTGCCTGGCAAGAATCCTAGATGGAAGCCACCCCAACATAACAAAGAGTGCCCTCGTTGGGGTGGTCCGTAATGCACCAGTAATCTGCACTGCCGCGTATCTCCTGGCCTTATCAAGGAGTCTGACATTGCAGAACTTGTCGAGAGCGGTCCACCAAAAGACCACTCCGTATAAAAGATTCGATTCTATGATCGCCGAATAAATCCAGCGAACCACGCGGGGACGTAGTTCCCATCTTGCCCCTACTGCCCTGCGGCAGCAGTAGATAGCACAGGCAGCTTTACGCGCCCTTTCAGCCAAATTAGGTCCCCAGTTTAACTTGGGGTCCAGAATGAGGCCAAGATACTTGACCGAGGTACTCAAATGTAGGCCAACCCCGTTCAGACTGGGTAGAGTGAAATGAGGTACCTTGTACCGTGTCGTAAAGAGCATCAACTCCGTCTTGCCAGGATTAGCACGTAGTCCAAACTCCCGGCACCACCCAGATACAGGAGAGCGAGGTTGAGCTTGTCAGACAATGTCTGTGGTCATATCCCAGACGCCGCGATGGCGATATTATGCCGATGACTCTGTTACCAGAGCGTTCCAGCTCGATGAGGAGAGTGTTGACAGCAAGGTTCCAGAAAAGTGGAGAGAGGACACCGCCTTGCGGGGCACCCCTAGCAATCACCCTCTGGCACCTTGTAGTTAAAATTGTGGCGGATATCAATCGCGACCTAAGAAGAAGCACAATGAATTTAACCAGACCAGTGCACAGTGGTTCAGTAGTAGGACATAGGATTCAAATCACGATGTTCGATTTTTTCACCGTTAGTTTGTTATAATACTTACTATTAGTGGCACTACTAAAACATGCAAAAAGATTTACAATTAGTTGTTTTTTACATTAACTTTTGTGCATTGGAAGTGAACATATCAAAACAACTCTCCTTATCTATAATGTAATGTGCTAATGAAGTTAATATACATATAGTACGTGTTTTTCGAGGAAAAAATTATTTGTGACCTATTGTTTTACAATGGATATTCAAGTTGAAGGTGTGTAGCGTTATTATTATGTATTTAATAATTGTTTATGCAAAACATATTTTGTTGAAAGTGGTTTTACGCCATGTCCATTTTCACATAGATTAAAAAAAATTTTTTTTAATGAAACTTTTAACTATGATGACGACGTATGCCGCGTTTCAGTTATATATCAAAATGTTAGTATATATCTCTACTTTCAATTTAAAAACAAATTATCTGCGACTAGATTCGTAGCACATATTTTTCATATATCTTTTATCGTTCGTTTTCACAAATTTCTATGCAATACTTGTCAAATAAACCCTCAATAAATCTAAATTATTTTTTACGGCAATATAGTGCGTGTTTTTCAAAGAAAAAATTATTTCGACCTATTATTTTACAATGGATATTCAAGTTGAATGTATGTACAGTCCATTATTATTACATATATCTTTTCTAATTTTTCGAAAAAATATATTAAATACAATATATTTAAGGTGCTGTTATTAAGTGTTCTTTTGCAAGAATTTTTGTATTTGATACATGACTTGATCAATTAAGGAAAGTTTGACCGAAAGTGAGCGGCGTAATCATGTGTTTCAAATCTTAACGCAGTTACTGCCAGATGCGGAACATTTAAACATTGGCAGTTTTGAAATTAAAATAACCAACCTTTGTAGAAGATTGGCAACCTACTGGAAACAAGTTAACCGATCACATTTGCGTATGGTGACTAAATATAGTGACTGGCTTGACGAAATCGAAGTTTGTGAACTACCTTCGAAAGTCAGCGAGCATACTCTGAAGTCTGCGGAAAGTAACCAGCCTTACACAAGTGAACTACATAGAAAGGAGTTCATGGACTGCAGTAAGAGAACAAAACGCCGAAGATTAGCTAAGTTAGCTGTGGTAGATGATTCCACGATAAACCATTTGATGAATGATTTTAGCCGATCTAACAACACTTGTGTGGAATATACTACCAACAAAGTATTATCAGTAATAAACGAGGCGAAATTAACAAAACACCAGTATTTAGTAATAATGGAGTTTATCAATTCACAATTACCAAATGCATTGCCATCTTATCATAAAGTGTTGGAGGCAAAGAAACAGTGTTATCTACTAGAGGAACAGCATCAGTTTAGAACATATTTAGGTTTAGTTGTCGACAAAGCTCAATGCGGAAGTGGCACATCCAATGACGGAAACACTGCAAGAACTTTTTTTAATTCTACTATATCTGGTGAAATAACTGGCTTAGATCAACCAGTTATTGATCAATGTCGTCACCTTTTGCAGTGTCTTTAGTCGGGTTACAAAATTAATAGTCTAGCATTCAGAGATTACTCATTAGGGACTGCGCGAATGCTTGTTAGTACGTATCCATCGTATAATTTGCCTCCTTCAGTTCATAAAGTGCTACTTCATGGATCGGAAGTAATTGATCATTCTTTAATTTCCATAGGCGAGCTCTCTGAAGAAGCCGCTGAATCTTGTAATAAATTATTTAAGCAACTCAGACGAAACAACACGCGAAAAATGTCTAGTGTTGCTACTAACTAACACGACCCGTTAATTTCTTCTTTACGTAAGTTACCACAAAAGAAGAAGTCTATGCCACCACCTGAGGTCTTAAGCATGTTAAGTTTTTGAAAATAATGTAAAAATGTTGTATTAAATTGGCGTTACAAAATTTATTGTTTTCTATTATTTTTTCTTTAATTAATGACTCACATTTTTGATAAATAAATTATGAATCTATTATCCTTGTTGATTTTTTTTATAATTTTACCCTACTTGACTCTTAAATAGCGTAAACCCAGACATTCATATTAATTTTGATGAGTATAGCTAAGCAAACTACGTATGACCGCCTTCCTTAGAGACTTGAACCACTGTGCAGTGGTGCGATTCAGTAACATATTTTTACGATAATCGCATTGTTTTCAACAGTAAACAACAGAATTGTCGATATTGCTATTCATTATTTTTTTTTACGATGGCTGTTGTCGTAAACTAACGCCAAAAATTTTTATGCTGTTTATTCAGTTGGAAAATCGCAAATTTTTATATTGAAAATTTGTAGAGAGATGTGCCTACGCTATTAACTAGTTTGTTTGAGAACCATTTTTGTGTGTTTGTACCCAAAGAAACTAGAGATTTGTAGCTTTGCTAACTTTCTACCCAAAAACTAACTGATTTTATTATTACAATTTAAACGTAAAGAAA
This sequence comes from Metopia argyrocephala, assembly GCA_963576795.1. Taxonomy (NCBI): domain Eukaryota; kingdom Metazoa; phylum Arthropoda; class Insecta; order Diptera; family Sarcophagidae; genus Metopia; species Metopia argyrocephala. The sequence goes on along the minus strand of OY756209.1, from coordinate 76,295,244 downwards.
ACTATAGTTGTAGACTGTCGATAAAATGTACTTAGTGAATCACATAATCGTTACTGCAAACAATAAAAACTGTCGACTTCTTTTGCGAATATCGTATTGTTAAAAGTTACTGAATCCCGGTACAGAATCCAGTCCAAGATTGAGCAGAGCATTAACGATACCCGTAGGGCAGATATTGTTGAAGGCGCCTTCTATATCAAGAAAGGCAACCAACGTATATTCCCTGAAATGCAATGACCTATCCACCTGAGAGATCAGTGAGTGCAGAGCAGTATCGACCGATCTCCCTTTGGTGTAGGCATGCTGGGAGGTAGATAGTAGTGAAGGATTGATCGAGTTCCTGATATAGAGGTCAAGAACTCTCTCCAATGTCTTCAATAGAAAGGAGCATAGACTAATTGGTCTAAAGTCCCCGGGATTCACGTGTGATGTTTTTCCGACTTTGGGAATGAACACCACATTTGCGATATTCCAGCGCAGAGGAATGTAGATGAGATCCAGACAGGCATTATAGACCGGCAGAAGCCAGGGGAGAATGATATCCTCACCATTCTGCAGATCAGCCGGAATAAGTGAGTGTCTAAAAGCAGGTTCAGCGTCTCACCAGTTGGGGTAGTCCAGCTACCATCAGATCTCCGAATGCTTCCGAGAGATTCCTTTTAGGAGCTCAAAATCTTGTGAAGACGGCTGACCTCCGTCGAGGATTCAACGCTATCGCAGAAGTCCTTCCACGAAAGTCTTTTCGCCCGTCTAATCGCATATTTCAGCTCCCGTTTCTTTGCGAGGATTGGCTACTGTTTACGCGCATAGTGTGAACGTCCACTAATTATTGTTCAGTGGACGTTCTATGTTTTTGTTTATTTATTGTTTCTTTTTGTTTACTCTTTTTATTTTTGTAACAACACTTACATTGTAAAAGCCAAACAGTACGGTACGTATTGTGTTTTTTTTCTTTCTGAAATATATTTTCGAGGAAACATTTTGGTCCTTCGAGCCGGATATTATATCCCCCCGGATCCAAGAAAGATTTTTTAGAAAATATTTTTATTTTCAGACCCCGTATTCTGAAGTTTTGGCTGATCCCAGTGTCAAACCCCATTTTATAAGTATATATATTATTTCTCATAAAAAAGGAGAGAAAAGTGAAAAAGTGTGAGCGACAATAAGAATAAACGCGAATTTATCAGTGTTTTTCAAAACCCACCCCTATTTTGAAACGGAAAAGAAACAACAAAAGTACGTAAAGTGAAAGTTGATTTGCCGTCGGCAAAACATAAAATCAAATTTTGATAATTTTCCCCCGTTTGATCGTGTGTTTGTTTACTTAGTGTAAAAAATTAAATTTTTTTTTATAAATATAGTGATTTGAATTTAAATTCAAATATATTAAAATTATTTTAATAATTTTTAAAATATTTGTTGTTTTATTTTGCATTAAAACAAAAACATACATACATATGTGCATACAAAATTTCTTTAATATTTCTTTTACTTCTATTTTATCCCTTTAAATACATGTATGTACATACATACATATTTACGCATATATATTCATACATACGGACATATTTGCTGTTGTTTTTTGTTAAATCAAAATTTGTTACAAGGTTACAAGTGCATTGACCTGTTTTTTGTAAATAACAAGATCGATTTGATTTACCCAGTGTTTTTGTTGCTTTTCTTTTTTTTTCTACTCCGTTCTTTTTATATTGTCGCTCACCAAATTATTAACATTAGTGCTGCAATTTTAATTATTCGAATAAGTCGAGTACTATTTGATTTAAAGTGACAAATAAATATATTTTTTCATCCCCCTTTTATTTATAATTTTTAATTAAGTTTTTTCATAAACGAATTTATTTAATTATTATTTATTTTGTCGCTTTAAATTAAAATAACTTTTGACAAAAGTTATTTATTTTTCTTCATACCCGAAGTAAGTACTCGTATTTATTTTAGAGCAGTAATAGTGTTTTGTGCAATTTTTATATATTTTTTTTTTGACAAAGTGTTTTATATTGTAATTGGTCGATAGATAGTGTTCTTGGTCCGGCCAATTCTAATTTTTATAAGTATAAACACACTTTGAATTTTGTTAACCCTTAATATTTTTAATTTTATTTAACCCATATTTTTAATACATTTTTTTTAACCCCTTTGAGAATATATCGCGGTAGTGAAATATTTTTTATACGCACGTATATTATATTTTCCAATTGTTTCTTGTGTGACGCATTTACGAACTGTTTTTCGTGTACCCTATATCCGTGATAAGTTGATCGGTTATTTTTTCAAATCGATTGATTTTTTAATTTTTTCAATAGTTCGTGTTAACTTTTACTTTTCTAACCCCGTGCTCATTTATCTATTGTCAACATTAGTCCTTATAAATTGCGATCGACAATGGATATGACTGCATTTATTCGTAACGCGGATCGTTTGGCCGATTTTGAGGCTTATGTCGCAGATATCCCAGTAGCGGATCATCGCATCGGTTCGCTGATTAGTCATGAGAAAGAACTAGATCGTTTATGGGAAGCTGTTCGGTCAACATACGACTCATTGTTGATTGAGGCCGATAAGGTTAAAAATCCTCAAATAATGGAGGTAAAAGCGCGCTATATGGCTTCTTATGCCACATATACTAGGGGAATTTCTTTGATCACAACCCAAATGGATCATTTGAAATCGGCTGCTCAAGTGGAGAAGTCGAGAGAATTTCATATAAATTCAGCCCCCGTAATGAATTTACCCCCTTGTGATACCCCTATATTTTATGGCGATTATAAGAACTGGCCATCGTTTCGAGATATGTTCTCAGCATTGTATGGTGATAACCCCGGTACAAAAATTGTATTATTTACTGCAGAAGACTGCTAAGGAAGCTCGTGACATCATACAAACTGTCCCGTTGACCCATGATGGCTATGCAATTGCATGGAAAAGATTGGTAGACACTTATGAGAACAAAAGCGCCCTTATTAACGAACAGCTTCGAACCCTTTTGAATATTAAACCCATTACTCACGAATCTGGCCCCAATATTAAAAATCTTCAACGCACCATAAACGATTGCGTAACAAATTTGTCCTTACTTGAGGTGACACCTGAAGTTTTTTATCACGTGATATTAGTTTATATTTGCGCCACAAAGTTGCCTGAGCATACTCTAAGTCTCTGGGAGCAATCGAAAAGGCATTTACAACAGTCTCCGACGTGGGAGGATATGGACGCCTTCTTAACGGCTCATTTTAAAACCCTTGAATCGATTGCTGATATAAGACAATCTCAAGCTCAACCCTGTCGAAACCAAGATAAGAACATTGCCCCTTTCAACACAAAAAGAAATTTTAATTTTGACCCCCCGAGGAAATCAATCAATGATTCAGGAAATGTTCAAAGTTTTACGACAAGGACTGACACATTACGGTCAACTTGTCGTTGTTTTCTCTGCCAGGGAACTCACCCCATAAGACTTTGTCCTACCTTTTTAGGCCAAAATGCTGAAGACAGGTTGTCGACTGTAAGGAGACTTAAGTGCTGCACGAATTGTCTGGCAACATCTCATTCTTTTAAAAATTGTAAGAGTATTTATGTCTGTTCATTATGTAAAATGAAGCATCACTCTTTGCTTCATAGAGATGCTGGATCAAGTGGCTCAGCCAGTAATGCACAGCAGCGTCCGACGGATTCTGGTGTAAACAGATCTGCATCTCATAGTTTTAACCCGAGACAAACACAACCCCCGTTGAATTTAAACCCTTCGACCTCCGCAGCGGCCCGTAATCTTCACACTTGCACTACACATCTAGGAGCAAACCCTAATACTACTATTCTTCTGGGCTCAGTGGATTGTGTCGTGCACGTTGGTGATAATAGATGTACGGCTCGAGCGCTGGTGGACCCTGGTTCGCAAGGCACCTTTGTCTCAAGGAGACTACAGAAGATGCTTGCTATACCCACATTTTCAGTGCCTTCGACTAAGGTGACTGGCATGATGGATTGTTTGGCTGTAACATCCTCTACCATGTGTGTTTTCACGATCGGTTCTTCGATCGATCCTAATTTTAAATTGACAATTTGCGCATATGTAGTAGATGAAATAACCGATCGGTTGCCTTCGTGTTCTATTACGGAAATAACAAACTCTCGTTTTCCCTATATTACAATGACCGACGTCATGTGTACCCGCATGGATATACTTTTTGGGGCAAATGTATATCCCAAAATTTTGACTCCGGATGTAAAAATACATCCCACTGGCAACCTGATCGCCCAGAGAACCGTTTTTGGTTTGATACTTACTGGTGAAGTTTTTTCGTCTCAACCCCTGCATTCTCTTGCATCATTTTATACCCGTGTTGAATTAGACAATCAACTGGCCCGTTTTTCGGAGTTTGAAGAAGTTCCAAAAGTCACTCGACTTTCTGAAGGTGAGACAATTTGTGCAGAACTTTACCAAAGTATCAATTATAGAAATCCCGATAGCCGTTATGTTTTTAAAACAGATATCGGAAAAAATGTATCGTCATAATTTAATTCGTCCTGATCGAACCCAGTATCAGCGTATTTTGTATCGACAAGACCCTGAAGATGAAGTGAAGGACTATGAGCTTAATACGGACACGTTTGGAGTGAACTGTGCGCTGCCGTATTTAGCGATTCGAACCCCTTTACAATTGGCAAACGATTGTAAACCCCTAAGTCCGGCGGCATCCGAAATATTGAAACCCCAAATGTATGTCGACGACGTACTAGCTTGCTCTCATGAGCTAGAAGACGCTTTGAAGAGGCATAATGAGTTAGTCCAGGTTCTTAGCTCGGCTGGTTTCGTGCTAAGAAAATGGACTGCGAATCATTTGCGTCTCTTGGAAGATTTACCCCGTGAGAATCTGCTTGATGCAGATTTCTTAAAGTTTTCAGATGCCAGCACTACTAAAACCCTAGGCTTGCGATGGAATGCTGAAAAAGACAGCTTCTATTTTAAACTTGTACCGCAGCCACGCCGGGATCTTGTTATTAAACGCGCTGTCTTGTCTGAAATAGCAAAGCTATTTGACCCCGCCAGTTGGCTCTCACCTAAAATAATTGTGGCAAAAATTATAATGCAACAAATTTGGAAAGACAAGACCGATTGGGACGAAAGTTTGAAACCCCTGAATCTTATACAATGGCGATCCTTTTTAGACGATTATCCAAATGTTGAGAAAATTAATATTCCAAGATGGGTTAATTTTCTCCCCGAGAACGAAGTTGAACTTCATGCATTTTGTGATACCTTTGTTATTTATGCTCGAAATGTGTCTACGAGTGAAATATTTACCCATTTACTCGTATTAAAGACAAAGGTGGCTCCCGTAAAGTCTGAAACATTACCCCGTTTAGAGCTTTGTGGAGCGGCTTTGATGGCAAATATGGTAGAATCACTATGTAGTCAAATAAATCTGGACAAGAGAAAGATTTGTATGTGGACAGATTCTACTATTATTTTATCTTGGCTAAATAAACCCCCGTGCCATTGGCTAACCTTTGTCAAGAATTACCAAATTGAACCACCGTTTGACATACATGAACGTTTTTCAGATTTACCCCGTGCGATGCGATTAATTTCGTATTGCTTCAGGTGTTTACAGTATTTCATAACCCGAAAATGCTTGTATAATACCCCAATCGGATGTGAAATTCACCCGATATAGCCTGAAACTTGTATGTCAACGTATTTTTATTCCTAAATATGATCGATGTAATGGACGATTATCTCGGTCAGCTGGTTTGTAATTTTCTGAAAAGTACCCATGTAGAACCCGATACAAGAGTCGTTTCGGCAGACGTGAGAACAGCTTCTGGCATTTTCACCCGCCCGATAGTGAAGCTTGTTCTCATTCCTAGTTCGGAAAACTAAGTACTAATTAATTTTTATTTTTTTTATTTTTCGTTTTTTTTTTTGCTTTTATTTTATCCTACAGTAGCATGTGAAGCGCACCCTGTAAGTTGGACGTGTATTGAAGACGACTTGAGGCATCAATATCCATCAACTTGAACATCCATCATCATCTTATTTGGATCCCTAACCCATTTCTAATATTAAATTTATTATGTTAAATTTGATTACTCTAAATTGTGAAAATTAATTTTTTTTTTTGAAACAAACTATTGTTATATTTAGTCTGCTACCCCTATTTCTCATCTTGTAATGAGACCCGCGTGATCCTTAGCCTTCCTTGTTGCAGTATTGCAAGGGGGGCGGGATGTTTACGCGCATAGTGTGAACGTCCACTAATTATTGTTCAGTGGACGTTCTATGTTTTTGTTTATTTATTGTTTCTTTTTGTTTACTCTTTTTATTTTTGTAACAACACTTACATTGTAAAAGCCAAACAGTACGGTACGTACAAAAAGAATTAAACCCCGTGTATTTTATAAGAAAAATAATATTGTGTTTTTTTTCTTTCTGAAATATATTTTCGAGGAAAATCTTTCGAGGAAACAGCTACCCACGTCCTCATCTAGAGCGGTTACCCTAGAGCTACTAGGCTGAACCTGCGGGGTCGGCAACCCAGCTGGGGGAAGCCGAGCCATCTGGGTATCAGCCTTATACACATTTAGTGTTATAGCCCCGAATCCGTAATTAATCACGCCTTCTCGGGCGTTGATTAATTGGAGCGACTTCTCATTCAATTTGATAATGGCGTCGCGCCAATTACCCCTAGCCTCACCGACTTTAGCTACCCTCCAGTTATCGGTGGGTAGGTCAGTATTGCTATACTTCAGGATCTGAAGTATTTCCTTGGGGTTAGAGGGCTCCGCTGGAATACGAGCCCTTGAACGAGGTCGTTGAGGGATCTTGTCCAGAGAAGTGGCCTCGAGCTTAGCTCCCGGCCACACCTGTCCAAACTTGCTTATAGCCAGCTTATACAGCTCCATGGAGCGGATATCTGCACAGGCTATAGCTTTAATGTGCCCTTGGAACCACCCTGCATCGCGACAACTGGGTGAAGGGCCGGGGTTAGACGAAATTACGTCTAAGAAAACTTTGAGGAGGGCCAGCTCCACTAACTTCCACTTAGCGGGAGTGATGGTGCCCTCCGGATGACTATGGTCAATCACCGCCCAGGTCAGACTCTCCTTTACAACCTTACTAAGAGGCTTAGAGGATCTGGGTCCGACAAGAGAGCAGGATCCTTACCACCCAATTTGGAGATAATGCGTACAGCAGATCTCCGCGTCCTATACGCCCTAGTGCTAGCACTCACAGAGGCGTTTCCGCTCGTGGGAAGAATTGTACCCGAAGTGGGTGTGGTACTTGTGACTGACGTTTTCGATCTGTTAACCAGTGTCTTGACGTCAGTCGAAGAGCGCTGTGCTATGGTAGCAGCTGCCGATGCGGACGGAAAACACGTCACCGTCCCCAATTTTGCGGGTTTACGGGCAGTAGCGAATTTAACCGCAAGTCCCGAAGAGGAATGAGAATGAGTCCGTGGACAAAGCGAGGGTCTTGCCAGAGAAGAGTATAGACCATTTAGCATTACCCAGGGTGCACCACGAGGAGGCGGTCTATCTACACCCCTAACAAAATATTAAATCGGGGACACTATTTTTAAATAATATTTAACTTTTGTGACTAGCTTTAATACTACTAGGTTGTGTATAAACACTCCTATTATTTTGAACAGGGAATTTTGCAAGAAAACTTTGTTTTAATTAAAAATGTTTGTTTTAATAATTTTAATTAAATAATTAATTGGTAAAATATTAGAAGCTGAATTAGAAATAAATTTTGTCTCAAAAGAAATTAATATTTTCTTTTGTTTTTCTACTTAATTTTAAACTTCGGCTTTGAATGAATGGCACTCCTATTATTTTGAACACAACTGTATGTGTATTATTATTAAGTTTAAATGTATTTTTTCACAAAAATTTTATATATTTAAAAAAAATATAAATAAACAGTCTTTTCTTCTACATAAAAACGAAAACACATTTTTTTATATGTATTAGTGATTTCATTTTTTTGCATTTATCCAGCTGTCAACGCTTGTAAAAGTTAAAAGTTGGCCAACTTTCTTGCGTTAGCAGTGTTGCATACTTTGCTTGTAACTTGCTTTATGAAAATACACTTTTTTTTACATAAGCTTGCAACGCATGGTGCTCAAAACGCTTGTTATGTACTTCCACCTTTACTATGCAATAATATTATTTTAAACGTAAAATTTTTAATAAATGTTACAAGATTTGTTTGTAACCACATAAATACATATTTAATGTAAATAGTATTTGAGACAATGCCTTTTTTGTTAATTTTTTTAGTTAAGTTTTACCCATAAATATTTTAAAATATTTTATTTCACTGCGATTTGTTTTTGACATATCACAACCGAAAAAGCAAAAACAAAAAGCTGTTATTTTTGTATTTTTTTCACCTTTTATAATTTTACTATGATTTATGTCTAAAATTTAACTAACAAATAAAAAAGTTATCGAAAAAAGAATTTTCACAAATGCTATACATATTTACATTACATAAGCATGTAAATATATGTATGTCAGCGTTGCCGTTTCGGTATGATAGTATGTATGCCTTATAATTTTTTGTTTAATATTTGTTTAATAATGTTTGTTTACTAGTTATATTTCATATTTATTTATAATGTTATTTTAAGTATAAATTTTAAATTATATTTTTTTAGGGCAATGAAAAATGTTGAAAAATCGGATCAAATATTTGAGCAGATTCAAGATATGGTAAAAAATTCAATATTTTTAAGGCAGCAATTAAAATATGAACAAATGAGAAACAAACTTGAAAAGGAAACTCAAAATAATTCAATGTACAAAAGGTTTTCTGCACACCTAACATTAGATTTGCCAGATTTCACGGAAATAACAGGTGTTATGAGAGAAACAAGTTCAAGAGTAGAAACCATAATTGCAAGCAAGGATAGTGGAAATAACTCCCAAAATAACATTGAATTCCATAGATCACAAACAACTTTACACTAAACTTAATCTGCTAATAGTAATATTTCATTTATATTTAAATATGTATATTGAAATTTTTATAATTTTAAAATTATTATTTTTTTTTTATTCCAGACCAATGAAAAATTTTGAGAAATTCGATCAAATATTTGAGCAGATTGGTAAGAGCAACTGACACGAGAATTTACCAAATGTCAAAAAAAATGGTGTAAACGATTTAACTTTAGAGCAAAATTTCAAATCTGATCTACTAGATTTCGATGTAATGCAAATTTGCTATATTATTATTCATGAATATTAAATTTATAGATATTCATAAACTTTAGATTTGTAATTCGTTTTGTTGTAATTTCTCCCAAATTATAGAAATTCATAATAAGCATAAACCTCAAATATATACCTAGTAATAATAACAAACAATAATAAATAATTTATAATCTATTTGTGTAAAACTCAAAACAAAGAAGAATGTTATGACGATGTTGCCTATTTATCGATAAATACAGAACACATCACTAATGTTTGAGTCAGCTGGTTCATTTTATTTATTGTTTGGATAAAAAAAAATTTGTGAAAAATATAAAAGATTGATTGTTATATAAAATTCCAATTAAAAATTTCATTTACGACTGTGAACAAAAAATTAATTTAAATAAAAATGTTTTTCATTTCGGATTCAAACTCCAGTGTTGCAGAAACTGAAACAAATTTAATTATGAAATTTAATTAGGCAGAAGTCGTGTATTTTTAACTTGGTAAATTTACATCATGTTTCCAGGAGACAATTATTGTTTTTAAATTGTCAAAGCAACCAATAATAATCATTTTGGGGTTCTATAAGACAAATGTAATTGTCATAAACAAACAACGTAAGACTGTCAATTTTTCTATGTGTAAATTAGATTCTGTATAACAAAAGTAATTGTCTTAGAGCCATCCCTAAATAAAAGCGGCAAGCGGATAAACTAAATTTTATAGTACTATTTTATTTATTTTTGTTATATTTTATTTATTTATTTTATATTAATATTTATTATCTTCTATTTTGTTCATTTTTTGCCTTTACGAATAAAACATGGTTATGCAAATAACATCCTGTTTTTTTCCTATTTGTTTACATTTTAGTTGGCTTTTGCGACCAACTTTATTATTAAACGCTCTGTCAAAATTGGATTTTCCGATTGCAAAGCGTTACCGCCGCGTTATTTTGGGATGCTCCATACAAATTGTATGGGCATGAGAAATTTTGACAGCTAGAAAACGCTTGCCGTTTTTATTTAGGGATGGCTGTTACACAATATGAAATGTCAAAAATAGGCGATCAGAAAAAACTCATTGTCATTGATTTGTTTGTTCTAAACGTTTGTTTTATTAAAAAAAATTATTTTTATAAAATAATTACAAATAATGGATATATCTAGTGATAATGACAATAAAAAAGGTACGTGGACTTTATGTACATTTTATATGACAAAAAAAGAAATAAAAAAAAATACATACTTACATTCCCATATTTCACAAATGTATGTCCTTATACTTGTATACTGCACAATATATGCATAAGTTATGGTTTGAATCTACCCAACCAAGAAATAAGTACTGCAGATAATAATCAAGCGGAAATAACAGAAATATCGGAAATAACTAATAGCGAAGCATCCGCAATAAGAAATCGAATTAAAGCAAGTTTTATCTAATTTTAAGTAAATTTTTTATTTTTTTTATATAAAATTAAATTTTTTATAAGTAAAAAATAAATTTGTACTTTTTCCATTTCGGTAATTTTTTAAGTTTAGTTATAAATTAATAAACTTTGAATGGAAAAGAAGAGAATTAAAAAACACAGTTTTCTATGGTTTTAAGGCAGTCTTTTATATTAACTTTCATTAAACTACACTAACTAAAAAAATATATGTACGAGTACATGACATAAAACAAAAACAATTCAGATAATTAAAAATAAATATACATATATGTATATATACATATATTCATCTATATAAATAAAAATCAATGTTGCTCGTTGGTCATCGCATCAGTTGAGAACGGCTGGACCGATTTTGATGATTTTTTCTGTCTAATGATCGTCGTGATCAAATTTAGGTTTTCATGGAAAGAAAATTTTGCCGCGCCCACTTTTAGGCCCACTTTTTTAATTTACCTAAAATCAGAAAATGGCTCCATCATTTTGACTAATTTTTCTTTCTATCTTTGTATTAATCCATTTTAAGTTTTCATCGAGAGAAAAATTTTCCACGTCATTGGACAAGTCGGCGTGAAATCTTCTATACAAGTTAAAATTTGATTTCTTTATACCAAGGGTGCCCAAGCCCTATGCTCTTGGTGCTCATTTGTTTTTGTAAATGCTCTTAGCTATAGGCTGTGTATTTTAAGACACACATACAGCACTCAGCACTAGCAATACGAAAAACACAAACAACTTTGTATACTCTTCTTTGACCAGGGCTGCTCAGTGTAAATAAAAATCCTACCAAACTGTTTCTTAAAATGTACCAAAACTACCTGTATCGTTTTTATTATATCATTTAATTTAAATATACTGTACTGTATTTACTGACATTGTTTTTAGAAATCCTGAAAAGCTGTTTTTATTTTATTTTTCTACCAAAAACATAAGTAATTGTAATAAATTAACAAGGCTACAAAATCTTTCATAAAGAAAAATACTTACGTTTTGTTTTCATCTTGGCACCCGACAACCACAATTACAACAAAAACCATCCATGAGGCAAAAATTTCATTCAATGCAACAACACTTTCGTATGCTTTGCTGATTTTATTATTTGTTTTTGTTTGACGTATGATATCGTTTAAAAAAGTGTGTTTTAAAATGCACTTGGAAAAAATTGGTGTTAGTTTCAGTTTTCAAACTTTAGGTATTATTCACAAAAAAATTATTGTATGATCACTCAGATCTGTATCTGTATGTATTGTATGATCACTCAGATTTATGATTTTAAGGCTGAAGCACAATTTTTAATATGCTTTTAAATAATTCAAACTAACGCCAATAATATAGGAGGTGGTTCAAAAGAACAATTAGTTACGGGCCTTAAAAAGTCTTTTTTGGTTCAGGATGCGGTCCGAATCTTGGAGTACATTGAAAGTTATGGTGATGAAATAAACATGCAACGTCTTAATTTTCAGTCAAATGATTCTTATACTGGACCTCTAAAAGCATCCTATGTTGCAAGCTTCTAATTTAAGTGGCATTAATTTTTGTAAATCTGTACAACCAAAAAATACCCTTTACTTTACAAGGAAATTTTATGTTTGTATTCCATGTTTGGTGCATTTTCAAATTTAAAATTAATAAAAAACAAGCTTAGTAGTGGAATGAGCAACGAAAATTTGGAGGCCTTATTAAAATTATCTACAAATGATATTGACATAAATTTCGATAATTTATTAGAAGGATCATGGAAAGGTATTTTTTTTGCCGTGTACGTATATGCAAAAAAATATGAAATATTTGTTTTTTTTTCTTCGTATGTATTAGTTTTTACAACAAAAAATATTAAATAAAAATTAGTTTTTCTTTAAATGTATTGGTGTTTACTCTTCCATAAGAAACTTTTGGGCACCCCTGCTTTATACATACGTATCTTTAGAAGTGTTTAAGCTAAAGTTTCTGAATTTTGTGTGATTGATTTCGTGGACATTAACAGCCAGGCCCACGATATCGAATCGTGTAGTTTTAAGCGACATACAGCTGATTAGCGGCACACTAATTTTTGTGTCGCCAAAAATAAATGCGATTGGTAACCCAAAATTTTTTTACACACATATACATAAATAAACAAAATCGGAATAAGTTTGTTTACTACATTGTCAAGCACACGGTTGCATTTTTTACTGTACAATTTAAGCATTTCAGCGCTTTTTTCGTGTATGTTCGCGATTATTTTTTTATATGTTGATATGGCAGCTTTATTGTTTATTTGCATTACGTTGGTAACGTAAAGCAAAGCGAACGATAAAGTGACAATTAGTGGGCCGCAGTTTAGATTCACAGTGAGTGACTGAATTTCTTTCGCTTAAGTTTTCTTTCGATATCGTGGGCCTGGCTATAAATATTACCAGTAAAGGTCAGTAACAGTTAAAGTTTTTGAATTTGGTCTAAATTACGCCGTAGTCACTAAAAATCATCATTCGAAAAATGTGGACAAATGGTAGGTGTAGCGTAGCACGCCGGGTTCAGTTCTTCCACAAGCGTTATAACAAAAAATTAAGGAACAAAATACTAAAAAAAAATCATTACAAATACAACACAAAGTAAATAGTTCTAAGGAACAAAAAGTAATATAAAAATCCAGTAAAAACATAAAAAAATATAACTAAATCTGCTCCCTTGTTGCGGGGCGTATTTCACTTCACGTGAAAACATACATATGTATGTCCATATGTTGTGAGCCTTTTTTTTTCTTCCGTAAACGTTGCTCGCATAATTTCCTTTTTATTGTGAATATATATTTTTGTTTTAATTTAAAGATTTAAAAATTTTAAGATTTGTGTTATTGGTTTTGTTTTGCTATGACTGAGAATGACAGTACTGGCGTTGCCAACCATCATCATCTATAAAAGAATGGTAGGGTTGTATGGATTAGTACTTCGTGACGTCATAAAATAGTCAGAAATATGTTAGGACTGGAACATTTGTTTTTGCTAGGAATAACACAAGCAATGACAGATTTGGCGGTTTTAATGTATTTATGTATGTGTATTTGGCAAAAGTACATATTTTGGCGGACTGAATTTTGTATATAGAAAATATTGGAAGATTGCGAGGTATTAAATACTGGTTAGGACAAGCGAATGCAGCCATTGTTGAAAAAATTATTGAAAAGTCAAGATTAAATAAAGTGTTTGTCTAACAGAATCCCTAAAATAATAATTAGTAACTTGCTTCAATTTATTTATTTTTTTTATGTCAATTGAAAGACAAGATTCGATTTTTGTGTTAATAAGTGAAGTCTAATTTGCTTTAAAAGAAAAGGTTTTATTAAGGTTTACTGAGGATCGTCTTGTAAAGTCTGGCAGAATTGTGAAATTATCCTGGGATCAGCTCAGAACAGTCTTCAAGGGAGTAGAAATAACTGACCGTGAAGAAAAAAGTCCGTGTCTTGAAGAGTGATCCGGTCAGAAGTGGATTGTTTTAATCAGCAGCCTAATTCTGTAAGTCGCTAAAGCTAAATTTCCATCGCTAAAAATGCATAAAATTGGTTTAGCGATTTTTGGCAACATATTCAATTCTGTAAAGGTAGAATTAGCCACACGTAACGTAGCGTATCTTAACATTGACGAGTCAGCTGATCATTTATTTTACATGCAAAGTAATGGCAGCGCTTACCGAATAAAAAATGTAACGTAACGGCACGTATCAATCTGTAGAAAATAGAAATTCTCTACGTTTCTACGGAACATTTGCAAACAGCTGGTTTATTTAGGCTTGCCAAACGTCCTTTTTTAAGCAGTAAGGGTAATTTTTTTTGTTCAATGTACTTATTTCTGCATAACACCTAAAAAAGTACGCTAATGTACTTTTTTTAATCTTTTTTTTTTTTTTTTCGTTATGAGCACTTGGAACTCACATAAATAATATTAAAGAACATTTTCCACCAAAGTACTATAATTTTGAAAAAGTCTATGTGTTCAGCCTCAATTCAAAAATTTCATTTCGTAATTCTTAAAAAGTTATTGAATAATTTGTTATTCAATAACATTGACATGGATCTACTGTTTGATGAATTTATTTATTCATTTTAATTTAATTTTCCACTAAATTTAGTGGTAGTGCAAAAAAATTGTGTATTATCGACTCTAATATAATGCAATAAATTTCCACTACCACTAAAATGGTTTAATTTAGAGGTTAATTATTTCCATCTGCATTTAGTGGAGGCTGCAATATCGTTTCAGGACAGTTTAGACGATAATACTTTACGTACGTAAAATTACAGAAAAAATATTATGACGTTTCATCAGTATTTTAAAAATAAAAGTCTTACGGCAGATTTTTTTACGTTTACACGGTTGTTTAAAAATCAAAACAAAGTAAAATGAAAACACAAAATGCACATATACGTCCACACAAAATTTACATACATTGTGAACACATTTAATATAAATAAAAAATAAAATAAAAGTGCATCTCTGATCTAACGAAAGTGATTGTTTTTTTTAAATTAAAAAAAAAACAAAGCGAGCCTTACTACTGTCAAATTATCATCCGTATTTTCTCTCAATGTGGAAGAAAGAAAGAAAGAAAGTGGCGTTAGTTACTACGCTTATAACTCAAGAACGGCTGGACCGATTTCAATGATTCGTACCAATTTGGAATGGTCATTATTGCTTAAAGTGTTATTACAGATCACGCTTTCAACCTAAATGGAAATACTGCAATTATATATTTTATGATCTACCTTATCAAAATTGGGAGAGAGTATCCCCGTACCGAGAAAGTGGGTTTTGTCGTTAGTTTGTTGCTCATAAATCCCTCAAACTTGGTAGGAATACTAAATTTTATATTATTTATAATCTTGCTAAGCCCGAACGGAAGAGAAGCATAGAAATTGAGCTTATTTATGTACGGACTAAAGAACTATACATGGGTATGTTAAGCGCTTAAGTTAAAAAAAAAACCTTTAATTTAAATAGAAGTCCACTGTCAAATATTTATTGAAAAGGATTTATGAATAAACAAATAATTTTTTAATTATTTTTATATTTGTTGTCAAAATTTGATTTACTTCTTTATTAAATAAAAAATATAATTTTATTTTGTTAAACGTATTTTTTTCAACTGAGGGCTTCTAAATAATTTTCGATCTCTTATAAAAATATAATTGACTTCAAAAATCTTGGAAAATAGTTAACTTTAAATTTTTTGGCAAACGGCCACAGTTCAAATTCGCTGCTAATTTCATTGGTAATTTTGGTGTGAAACTCTATTTTCAAACGGTAAGTTAGCAACAATATGATATTTGAGAACATATATTTGCGAGGTCCTGACATCTGTGCTCATGTATATATACACATCTGCTCAAAATAATATATACACCTAAGAGTATTTTATTACAAGAACAAAAACAGTAATTTTTTAAAGTGATAAAATAAAAAACTACAATAAAAAATATCAAGTAACTAAAAATGTACAAAAAAACATAAAAAACTTCACAAATAATAAAGCATTTTTTTAAAATTAGACCATTTCATTACGATGTAAGCAATTTTGCTGCTCAAAATAATAGATACATTTAAAGAAAAAACGAATAAACAAAAACCTATTTATTTTTTCCTATAAAAGCTTAAATAAATATTAAAGTTAAACTAATACCCAGTACATCCATCTTTGTTCTGGACTACTTTCTGTACTCTTCTGGGCATACTAGAGATCAATGTTTGGCAAGTCTTCAGTGGGATATCGTACCATATTTTTTGTGTTTTTTCCCATAAATCATCTTTATTTTTAGAAACTTCCTTCGATAGCCTTTTTTTAGTTAACTCCATAAGTTCTCTATAGGATTTAAGTCCGGAGATTGGCTTGGCCAGCTTAATACTCGAACGTTATTTTCTGATAACCAATTTTTAACCAGTCTGGAGCTGTGTTTAGGATCATTGTCCTGCTGAAATGTCCACAAGAATGGAATATTTTCTGATGCATATAGAAGCATAACATTTTCCAATATGTCCCTGTACTCGTCTGCCTTCATTGTATTTTCAATTCGGTATATGGGACCAATACCATTCCATGAAAAGCATCCCCAAACCATTATATTTCCTCCGCCATGTTTGACCGTTTTCTTCGTAAAGTTTACATGGAATTCTTTTCCCTTCGGACGACGAACATTTCTCTGGCAGTCGTTTCCAAACAAATTTATTTTTGTTTCATCGCTCCATAATATATTTCGCCACCTTTTTTCGCCGTCTTTTCCGGTCCAAAGTAAATGCTCTTTGGCAAATTGTAACCTCATTTTTATATTCGGTTTTCGCATTAGCGGAACTTTTCTGGCAATTCTTCCTGGAAGATTCGCTTGCACAAGTCGACGACGAACTGTTGCTAGACTGATTTTATTATCAACCTCGGCGGAAATAGTCTTTGACGATTTGAAAGGATCTTTTTTTGCCAATACGATTATCCGTCTATCTGTTTCCGGACTGGTTTTCTTTGGTCTGCCACGAGATTAGTTCGTTTGTTTTTTATTTAGAGCATTTTGCACAAAGTGCAAAGACCTTCCTAAGCTCCTCGCTATTTCTCTCAATGATTTTGACTGATTTCTCATGGTTTGAACAACTTTTCTCTCTTCTTCAGTACAATGATAATTTCGTCCCATTGTCTTTAATATAATTTTAGATTTTTATATAATTTTTTATCAAAATAAAATTATTCTTACCGTTTTACATAAACACAAAGAAAAATCACACAAAAATTTAATTTTCTATGAAAAAAAATGATAAATAAGGTGTGCGTCACTATAAACTGTAACACATCAAAAGTCAAATAAAAACTGACTGGAGTAAGCTAGAGTTAAAAATAAAACAGTTTTATTTTGCATTTTTATTACAGATTTATATTCTGTATTATTTTATTTAAAAATTAATTTAATTTTATAAAATTTTTTATTTTATTCATTATGCCATCCATAAGCAATGTTATAGTGTTTTTGGTGATTTTTTTGGTACCAGCTGTCCATTTATATCGAAAACTAGTAATGGTTTTGGGAACAGATGTACTCTTCTTTAGTTCTCTTTTGACCAGAGCCCAATATCTTTCAATAGGCCGCAGCTCTGGGCAGTTTGGTGGGTTAGCCTCTTTTGGAACAAAAATAACATTATTTTTATTATACCAGTCTATTGCGCTTTTACTGTAGTGACATGTTGCCAAATCTGGCCAGAAGAATGTTGATATGTTGTGCTGTCTTAGAAATGGGAGCAACCTCTTTTGAAGACACTCTTTGATATAAATATCTGAGTTTATTGATCCCAATGTAACAAATGATGCACTTCTGTTGCCGCAGCTACAAATAGCCTGCCAAACTAGGAACTTTTTGGGAAATTTTGATAGTTTTTTAGTTCGGAACTCTTCAGAAACATTGCCTCTACTATCCGCTATATAAAACTCTTGGCCAGGAAGCGGCGCAAAGTCTGCAAAAACGTAAGTTTCATCACCCATTACACAACATTCGAACTTTTAAAAAAATTCTTTTTTGAGGAGTTTTGCTCTTTTTTTTGCTTCAATATTCTTCTTAGCATTTCTATCCGGAACTTTTTGGACTTTAAATTTTTTAAGGCCAGCTTTAGCTTTAACTCGGTGCACAAAACTTTCCGAACGTTGCACGCGCCGGGCCACTTCGCGACCAGAAATGTTTGGAAGAGCCAGCAAAAGCTTCTCAACCTTTTTGGCTTTTGCGTCTTTCGTTACTAGTTTTGCTTTACCTATTCCAGGCTTTCTTTCAATTTTTAGGTCTTTGTTGAACTTTTTGACCACTCTGGAGACACATTGCCTGGTCACGTGGACTTCCCTAGCAACTTTTGTATAACTCCAATATGGTTTTTTTGAATTATTTGAATAACTTTTTATGCACTTGTCTTTGATTATCCATTGTGAACTAACTAACAAGTCAAATTTGACAAACTGATACATTTTAAAATCTGACACATTTTTCAAAGATAT
This sequence comes from Metopia argyrocephala, assembly GCA_963576795.1. Lineage (NCBI taxonomy): Eukaryota > Metazoa > Arthropoda > Insecta > Diptera > Sarcophagidae > Metopia > Metopia argyrocephala. The sequence continues at coordinate 76,276,571 of OY756209.1, read as the reverse complement.
TATGATTAAGAAAAATAATTTTGATTAAAGGTGAAAAAAGTTATTAAGAAAAATGGGTGTTACACTTTATAGTGACGCACACCTTAAGTCAAGTGTATCTATTATTATGATCAACAATTTTTGTGAGTTAACCGGAATTTTCCCTTTTTATATTTAAAAAAATGCATGTACTTGCCATATTTTTCGTTATAATGATGTGGCCAGATGGAACTATAATAAAACAAAAATACTAGGTGTGTTTTCGAAAGAATTTACATAGTTTACGTTATTTTAATATTTTAGAATAAGGTGTATCTATTACTTTGAGCAGATGTGTATGTATCAGAGTTGGGTTTACTAAAAATATTATGTATTTTCTCAAAAACCTAGCTGGTGTGACCCGGCGTTGCCGGGTTCACCTTATAAATTCAATGCAATAAACCCAACCCTCATTAAATTAAAATTACATATTTACTGATTACATTATTACATATTTACATATTTGAGTATTAAAAGAAAATGTATAGAATTGTTAAATAGTAGATTGTTTCAAAATTTTGAAAATAATTTGTATGTTTATATTGGCTACACCGCATTCAAATGCGGCATCTGACAGAACATTCAGTTCGATTTTGCCCTTTTGGAAGAAGGAAATGAACATACAAACTTTTAATAGAAAGTTTGTAATGGGAATTGATATTTGAAACTAATTTTAATACACTTGTGCCAAGTTTTACAATTTTCTTATATTGTCAAAAATGGCATTGTAAACCAAGTTCAAAAAAACTAGTAAGTATGTATTTGTAAAAGTTTTTACAAATACATGAATGTATATAAAATATACAATACATATTTCTTTGCAATACTTGTCAAATTCAAGAAACCTAAAATACTTTTTATGAATACGGGCATAAAATTTATTTTTAAATTTATACCAAATTTTTTTACATTTGAAAAGTTGATTAGTATAGACTAGAATTTAAAAATAAAAATCCGAATAATTTTGGGCTATTACTTTGTTGTAAACAATGGTTACGATCTTATTATTTGTATTATTATTTGCCATTTTATTTTTCCTAATGAATTTTAAAAAAAGTTTTCAATAAAAATCCAATGTATTTTTTTTACTAAAATTTTCCTTTTTTTTTCCCTCAATGTACTTTTTTTAATTCAATATTTGGCAACCCTACATTTATTATACAAATTTTCAGCACGAATAATACAAAGAAAAACAAAAATATTAATAAGAAAGAAATTTAAGAAATGTTTAGCAAATTAAAAAACTGTAGCCCAACATACAAATCCGCATCCATATTTATTTATTTGACTTTTAATTATTTGAAAAAAACTATTAAGTACACACTATAAACAAATTACTATTTCACAATATATTTTCTGTTTTGTTTTTTTGTTAGTTGTTTATGTCCAAAACATATGACACGTTTTTAAATGTTCTATAAGTGCACTTACGTTTCTACGTTAGGGGACGTTACATTACGATACAGCAACGTTTGGCTAACCAGGCCTTAACTTTTAATGCTAAATTTGGCATACCATTGAGAGTGAATTCGCCGCAATTTTAGCGTGTATTCTTCTCATCGCTAAAATCCATTATTTTGTATTCTCTAACGTTAAATAAGCTTCAACGTCTCCAAAAATTGTAAAATTTTAGCTTCGAAAATTTTTAGGTGCCAAAAGGTAAGCTAAATATAAATTTTGTTTTAATTGATGTTTTGTTATGTATTTAAATATATATTTTTTAACTTTTGCAGAATAATGGAAGAAACAACTAAAAGGGTGACAAAAGAGCAAAAAATCATGCTTATTCAGTATTTAAAGGATCATAGAGAATGTGCACATGACAGTTAAAAAATAATACTAATAATTTCTTTTACGTAAATATATTAATTTTTTTTAGATTAGTAAATTTTACGGGAGCAAAAAGCCTTAGCCGAGAAGCTTAACTCATTGGGAGGTGCGTTCAAAAGTGGAGAGGATTGGAAGAAGGCTTGGACAAATATGCGTTATAGTACAAAACTTTTATGTTTAAGCATTTTATTAATTTTTTTTTTCATTTAACAGTAGCAAGGCAAAACAAAAGTTCCAAGAGCATAAAAGCTCTTTAGAGAGAAGTGGCATAAATGGCCCTCAAAATTTCAAGTTAACTGAAATGGATGATCGCATAATTGCCATCATGAGGAAGGAATCTTTGGTGGGACAAGAAGTCGGCGAACCTCTGGTAGGTTTTTACCAAGTTTGTTTTATTAATTTTTAAATAAATAAATTTTTTATTGTGTAGAGAGACGCAGAACTTACAGCAAATGTTTCTTTAACATCAGAATTTAATGATTCCACACCATCTTGCTCTAATGGAGCCATAAGAAAACTTTACAATATTTATTAATTTAACAGTCTTTCGATTTTCTTAAAATTAGATAAATTATTAAAACCTTAAGTTATTTTATAAGAATTATATTCAAAACTAATACTATACAATTTTTATAAAACTTTCTTTCATACTTTCTTATTTTTTGAACTTGTAGGGAAAACAACATTCTACATTTACCCAAAAGTAAGCAAATTCTTTGTAGTGCTACCATCTTTCAACAAATAAAAAATTCACACTTGTAGTGGTGAAATGCCTCACATAGATTATATTTTTAAATATCATTTATGTATACATATGCATATGCATGTTGCAAAACTATAATACAATTTAGATAAATATTTTAAAAATATCATTAAAAATTCACGTTTGAATCCAAAATAAATTATAAAAAAAAAATAAAAATCAATTTAGAGAAAAAAAAATTTTTTTTCAACACAGGCAACTCTAATAAGAAATAACAATGAGAGAAGAGAATAGTATAGTGATAGCAAATAAGCTACGGCGAAAAACTTACAGAATACAAATTTAGCGACTTTGCTAAAATATTTGCCGTAAATTTATTTTAGCGTTTTAGCATTTTAGCGTAAGCTTTAGCTAAGAGATTTACAGAATTAGGCTGCAGGAGAACCTCTACCTGCCAAGAAAAAAGATAAGTAAACCTTTATTAAAAACCAGAATCCGAAATAAACACAAAAAAGGGAGAAGATATTTTTTCTATTACAAATTAAGACTGAGCTCAGAATATAAGAGAAAAAGAAATCATATAAAATAATATCATAAAGGAAGTAGCTGTTATCGAAACAGAAGGGAACAGATAAAAGGGAAACAGACACATACAAATAAACACCTATTTAAACCTTAGCTGATAAGTGTACTTTGTTATTAATAGTCTTAATAGTTTTTTGTAGTTAGTATAAATTTTAATAGTGAAAGAAGAAAAAAATTATAGATTAAAAATCCATAAGTGTATATACATAAATTGTTTTTGCTAGTGCCTTTTATAAAAGTAGAGAGGAAGTCATAAACCGGAAGTAATAACTTTACGTATTGCCAAACCACAAACCCTTGAATAAATTTTGTGTTATTTGCGACCGTATTACTCTACATAGATTACAAAGTAAATATAGTTTTTTCTAAGACCCATAGGAAACCACCTAAGAGAGCGCCTTTAGGAAGTGTTTGAAAATTTGAAAGAAGAGGTCATTTAAATTTTTTCTTGTGATCTTTGTAGGTAGAACAAATTGCAAATATACATATAGGGTAAATTTAGCGGTGTTAACGGTTTTTTGAATTCTTTTTTGGTACTGTTAAACTTTTGTTTTGTTGTTTTTAATGCGTGATAATGTTACCTTTTATGAAGGCACCCGTTATTTGTAAAATTTAATATTCAAATACCTAAGTACATACATATACATATATTGTTTAGGCGTAAATCCGAGAAATCCCAAGGGAGTAAAGCAAAACGAAAAAAAAAACAACAACAAAGGCAGTAAGTTAATATATTCTTTAGGAGAACAAATTCTCATCCTTATTTGCCTAAATAAATACAAATATTTACCTTGTAGTTCTTCATAAAATAAATTCAAAACGTAGATTCTGAATACGTACGTAAGTACACTTTATTAAACACTTGTAGTTTTCAAAGATAAAAGGCGATTAAATTTTAATATACATCAATCTTTAAACACCGTTAGCGGTTCTCTTTGCTGAATAAATTTCCAGCAAAGCTATAGTTTTAAATTTACCATGAACATTAAGTGCAAGTCAGTTATTATTTAAACACAAACCTTGTGTTTAAACATTGCCGGCCACCTTGCAACGATATAAGTTGCAATTAATTAAAGATTCCAGTCAGTAAGGACTGCTGTTGAATTTCAGTAGCATATAACAAATTGAGCCAGTAAGGACTCCCGATGATTTCAATAAATGAGTCATGAAGGACTCCTAATGTTTTATTAAAAGTTGGGTCAGGAAGGACCCATGATGGTACATCTTATTGATTATACTGTTGATTAAGAGAAATAAATTTAAAAAGTTGATAGTTTTGAGATAACCCATCCAAAGATCGGCAATTGTACTTAAGGGCTTGGAGTCCATGCTAGGAAAAAAATAGGTTAGTAATAGTAAATTGAAATAAAGTGATTACGACGATTCGGTTAAAACTATTAATTTGGTTATTGGTCGCGTAAGTACACCGTTCTGTGTGCGAACGTCGGCGACACGAACATGACCGTCAGTGCCAGGACAAATCTTAACTACAACACCCAACTTCCAAGATGTTGCCGGAAGCTGTTCATTGCGAACAACTACCAAATCACCTACCGCAACATCTCTTTGGGGATGCTGCCACTTATACCGCTTGTTTAAGCCTACCAAATACTCCTCTTTCCATCTTCTACAAAACTCATGAACCATCGCCTTCACCTTCCGATAACGATTCACTACTCTAAGAGGACTATCATAAATAGTGGGCTCCGGAGGAGCCAATATCGAGGTACCAATTAAAAAATGACCGGGTGTAAGGGCCACCGGTTCGCTGGGGTGGTCTGGCATAGGACACAACGGTCGAGAATTTAAACACGCCTCAATTCTTGCCAGGACAGTCGTCAATTCCTCAAACGTAAAACGGCACGCTTGTGCCTCCTTCCGAAAATGAAGTTTGAAGCTTTTAACGCCAGCTTCCCATAAACCACCCATATGCGGTGCTCCAGCTGGAATAAACTTGCACACTAGTTCCTGATGACCAAAAGTCGAACAACATCTAGCCCGACATTCCTTCAAAAACGTCCGAAAATCTCTAGCAATTTCATTAGACGCACCAACAAAATTCGTTCCGTTGTCCGAGAAAACCGTACGAGGACAACCTCTCCCAGAAATAAACCGATTACAGGCCAGTAAAAAGATATCCGCCGACAAGTCGGAAGTAGCTTCCAAATGTATCTCCTTCGTAGAAAAGCATACAAAAATACAAACGTAGCCCTTTGTGATGCGACATGATCTTCCATTATAATTTTTCACGTCAAATGATCCTGCAAAATCAACCCCAGTAGTTGTAAAAGGTCTATCCAAAGTTGTACGTTCCGAGGGAAGTGCAGCCATGATCTGGCTGCATGAACGTCGCCTATCAATGATACAGCGCTTACAATTACGAACAACTGTACGCACCAATGTTCTCATACGAGGTATCCAATATTCACAACGAAAGACTCTCAACATCAATTGATTCCCGCCGTGAAGGGTAAGTCTGTGAATATATTCCGCTGTAAGCCTAGCGAACCTACAATCATAAGGGAGTATGATCGGGTATTGTTCGCGATACGATAATGATGGTGCCTTGCTCAATCGACCATTTAGTCTCATTACTCCCCGCTCGTCCAAAAACGGGTTCAAGGGCAGTAGGGAACTTTTCGAGGACAACGATTTCTTATCCAGAAGACACCTATACTCCTCCGCATAATGAACCTTTGGAGCAATACTAGCCAAACGTAATTTGACCAATTCAATTTCCTCACTCGTAATAGAAATGTCACCATAATTGAAACCGCTTCTCTTCAACGGATGTGACGAGTGACAAAAACGAAATATATACGATATAACGCGTAGAGCCCTGTCTAATGATGAAAATCGGTCCAAAACATCCTCAAATTTCGAAAAAAATGATAAGTGGACCTTGACACCTCTACGCTCCACGTCAGTCTCCAGATCATCAAGCTTGTCAATATTCCAATCAACTTCACTCTGGACTAGCCATTTAGGACCACGCCACCAGAGATCGCTTTCCGACAAATTATGAGGATCCACTCCTCTACTGCTCAGAGCCGCCGGATTATTTTCCGAACGGACGTGAAACCAATTCTTGCCTCCAGAGTTTTCCTGAATTCGACACACTCTATTCGCTACGAACGTCGTCCAAGAACAGGGTGTCTTACGCAACCAAGCCAAAACAATGGTAGAATCAGTCCAACAATACACGCGATGTATAGGTATCTCTATCTCCCTAAGGACATTCTTCAACAATTCAGATGCCAATACTGCACCACAAAGCTCCAGTCGAGGCAACGATATGGATTTGATCGGAGCCACTCTCGTCTTCGAAGTTAAAAGATTCGTATAAATCTCTCCGTTCGGGTTTTCAACACGAATGTAAATCACCCCCGGGTATGCTTTCTCTGAAGCATCAGAGAAGGCATGAAGTTGCACCAATGACTGCCTGCCAAATCCGACCCACCTAGGGATCCGTATAGAAACAACATGCCGAAAACTATCCACAAATTTCAACCATTCATTTCTCGTTGAATCCAAAAGATGATCGTCCCAGCCAATATCGTCCTTCCAAATGTGTTGCATAATTATCTTCGCCACAACAACAATCGGACTCAACCATCCCACAGGATCGTAAATCTTAGCGATAATGAATAAAACTTCCCTTTTGGTATATTCCGATTTGACATCCAATGAATCAACCCTGAAAAAGAAGGAGTCCAATCGTGCATTCCAAAAAATGCCAAGCGTCTTCGAACAACTAACCTCATCAAATTTCAAAAACAATGCGTCATCCAAATAATCCGTAGGGAGACCGTCCAAAATTGAACCCTCATTTGAAGTCCATTTCCTGAGTTCAAATCCAGCCGTTTTCAACGCCGCAATTAATTGGTCCCTCACTGAAATGGCATCCGATGCATCATGAGCTCCAGATAATACGTCATCTACGTACATGTCCCTTCTCAAAATTTTCGACACTAATGAGAAATCCATCACACAATCATCCGCTAGCTGTAGCAACGTCCGAATCGCCAAATACGGTGCGCAATTCAGCCCAAAGGTCACCGTCTGTAATTCGTAATCTATTACTTCGCTGTCCACTCCTGTAAAGAATCCGCTGAAATGGGATATGGTCCGGATGAACACGAATTTGTCAATACATCTTCGTAATATCACAGTTAAATACAAACTTGAAAAGTCTCCAACGTATGTCCTACAAAAAGGCAATCATTCAAACTTCTTCCATTAGAAGTTTTATTCGACGCATTGAAAACAACTCTCAATTTCGTGGTCTTACTTTCCGGTTTAATAACAGGGTGATGTGGGAGATAACATACGCCTGTAACCGGCCGATCAATGGGGGTGGCTGGTCGCATGTGATCCAATTGTAAATATTCGTCCAAAATTTCGTCGTACACCTTTTTCACCTTCAGTCTTCGAATAAGAGAGGATTCAATCCTCCTAAATTGCCGCAAGGCGCCGGTCCTCGATATTCCCAAATTAAATTCATCCGGAAATTCCGGCTTAAAAGGTAAAGACACCACATATCTGCCCGTCGAATCGCGTGTAGTGGTCCGCCTGTAAAGGTCTTCACAAATCTGATCCGTATGGGATCGCGTTTGAAACTTTGGCACCTCTTCCAATTCCCAGAATCTCGAAAGGGTCTGGTTCAATGAGTCCTCCCCCAAAGGGTTAATTCCCGAAAGAAATACATTGACAGTATTGTCAACCGATGCATCAATAGGACCCAGTAAAATCCACCCGAAAATGGTTTCCTGAGCCATCAAGGTACCAAAAATATTCCGACGAACATCACCAAGAACAATATCAGGGTATAAGTCCGCTCCAAGTAAAATATCCACTGGCCTACTCTCGTAAAAGAACCTATCAGCCAATGGTATATCGAGTAATTCAGCCTCCAGGGATCCAGGGCAAGCAAACGAAGGTAAATTACCCGATATCGACGGTAAAACTAGTGCCAACGTAGACAATTCAATATTCTCATCCAAAGGCGAACCAATTTTAATAGGACATAATCCCCTCGAAGTAGCGAAAACTCCCTTATCGACACCGGAAATCCTAACTTTCGTAGAATGTGACGTAAGTCGCAATTGATTCCGCAAGTGTTCCGAAATAAAGGAGGCCTCTGAGGCCGAATCAATCAATGCCCTAGCAGGGTACGAGAGAGTTGATTTATCGTGCGCACCGTCCAGTGGACATATCACACGCCGCCCGTGTCCGGGCGGTAGTTGAATTACAGACGTCCAACCAACGCCACCCAAAGCCGGTACCCTCTAATTTCGGATATCACCAAGTAACACCGGTCAGAAGAGAGCCCATGGACATTGGGTTAACAATTTCGTCACTACCATTGTCTGGATAGCAGCAACCCCCCTTGTTGAGGAGGTTAAACTACTACCCAGCATGTACCACGGCCACTACGTGTACCTCCGAGGAGGACCTCACCAATCATCAGGGCGGGCCTTTATGATGCCTTTTAACAATAGAAAAACGCTCCGAAACTGACAACCTTTTAAATTTAGGGCATAACCGCAGCATGTGACTGTGTTTAGGGCATAAAATACATTTACCATCCGAATTTGTGTTAGAAACGTGCACATTCACCCTCTTCTCGCCGCTCTTCCTTACAGCCTCAACCTGAGTTAGATCGCGTATACAATCCAGGGTTTGAATTCGTTCCGTCAAAAAGAAATCCAAATCCTTCCATAAAGATAGAGCTGATTTATCCTTTATACTTTGTTCCCACAAAGTTACCGTCTGTGCTGGAAGACGTTGAATACATATGAACACTATGATTGGATCCCAATTTTCAGTCGAAACAGCATAAATAGACATCGCAGTCAGAAACCCATTAATACCACGCTGCAGGTTCTTTAGAGCACTACTAGACTCCTTAGCGATTGAATCCAAAGCAAAAAGACACTTCAGCTGGTTATTCACCAGCATCCTCGGATTCTCGTATGTCTCTTTTAATTTCGCCCAAGCTATATCAAAGCCAGCATTGGTCAAAGGGCACTTCGAAACAATCTCCCTAGCATCCTTACTAGTGCGATTCAATAAGTAACATAGACGTTCAACATTACTAATCCTCCTATTATTTATATACAACGCAGTAAAAAAGTCCCTAAACGTAGGCCAAGATAAATAATCACCGCTGAAAACCTCAATATCACACGGCGGTAAAGGTAAGTTGTGACCACTCGACCTGTCCTCTTCCTCCTGGGATGCAATAATTGATTTGGTTTTTGCAACCAAATTATCACCCTTCAAACGCATGGTCCTTATGCAACGGGCGTACGCAGCTAGGGTACTTTGACATTTCCCCTTAGCCATCTCCACTAACTCGGGTTTCACTTTCGATGACGATTCAAGGTCATCCAAGCACTCACCGTAAGCCGCTTTCGCATCCGACCACAAAGACTTCAATTCATCAGTCATCACCTCGATCGTATAAACGTGATGATCCTCTTCGCGAATTTTATCAAAATTCATTTCAAATTCAAAAATAGCATCTGAAGCGCGCATAAAAACATTCAACGGAGTCGACATTCTGCCACCAACAATGTTGAATCAAACAAGTGAATCGAATAAAATATCCCGTTGGACAAATAAAACAAATAATAAATTCAACAAATCAAATTTATCCACCCTATAATAAGCCGATGGAAAGACGGAATAATGCACACACTAACTTTCTATCGAAGGTATAAATGAAGAAATTAAAACAGGCGCGCGTATATAATAACGAAATTATTAATAAAATGCAAAAAAGGTATCTAAATACCAACAACAAAAAAATAATAATAATATGCGAAATATTAATAAATCCGAAAATACACAAGTTAAACGTAACTTTTATAATAAAATCGATTGAAAGCGTACGAAAAGAAGAAAAATAAAATATAAAGTATAATAAATTAAATTCACTTAAAATATCAATCACAACCAAAAATGTTCGCTGGGTGTAACCACCAAACAAAATATATGTAAAGTATATGTATGTATGCAAGTACAACAAGATGTACACATATGTATGCAAGTATATATAACCATACACAAATCACTCACATACACTTCACTGTGACCGAATTTAATTTAAAAAATAATCAAATCGATTTTATTACAAATCTAAATTATTATTATAAATATATATGAATAATAAAATTTCCAATTCCAATGGCCGTCCGTCCGCGTAAACAAAACACACAGTCGATAAAATTGGCAATAAAAAATGGACTCTATAATTATAATTTTCGAGCGACTGTATTACCGAACTAATCCTTTATTTTCTTTTACCGCGCCAATAACCAAAAACACACATACAAACGCGTATAAATGTAATTACTTTTGTTTTCCACAATTTTATTATTTTCTCTACTTCAATCACTTTTAATTTCAATTTACTAACCTTTTATATATAATAGTTGGTGTCCAAAATAACGCAGATGCTCCTCGGGATGATGTATGTAGATCCGGTTCGAAGGACCAAATGTTTAGGCGTAAATCCGAGAAATCCCAAGGGAGTAAAGCAAAACGAAAAAAAACAACAACAAAGGCAGTAAGTTAATATATTCTTTAGGAGAACAAATTGTCCTCCTTATTTGCCTAAATAAATACAAATATTTACCTTGTAGTTCTTCATAAAATAAATTCAAAACGTAGATTCTGAATACGTACGTAAGTACACTTTATTAAACACTTGTAGTTTTCAAAGATAAAAGGCGATTAAATTTTAATATACATATATATATATATATATATATATATATATATAAAGATGGAAGACAATCTTTAAACACCGTTAGCGGTTCTCTTTGCTGAATAAATTTCCAGCAAAGCTATAGTTTTAAATTTACCATGAACATTAAGTGCAAGTCAGTTATTATTTAAACACAAACCGTGTGTTTAAACATATATTCATATACATAATTTTCTTTTTTTATTAAAATTTTTGGTATCCAAATTTAAATTTTGTGTAGTAACTTTTAATTTCAATAATTTTCTTTTATAATTTATAAACTTTAAATAAATATGTATGTTTAATATTGTCATTTGATAGCTAATATGGATGACTTCTAAATTTATTAATTTGGGCAAAACCAAGATGAGGTAAGTGGTACGGCTCGAATCGCTTGTGTGCGCGGAATTAGGGGACACAATTGATAATATTTAAGTTTGTGGACGAGTGAGAATTGTGTCTATGGTTGGGTGGGCAACTGGAGAATTAACATATTGTTCTCCCTCGTAGTGCGTCGCGATTATTTAGTATTTTTTTTCTGCTTAACATTCAATATAAAATTTACTGTTTTGTTTAGTTTGGTTGCTGGTTGGAATATACCCCTGAACTAGTCGGCTGCGCAACCAAGAGTGTGCACACACACATAACAGTATAGCGCTCGATTGGAGTGTGTTACAAGCAAATAACAATATAGCGCCCTATTAGTGTGTAGCGTACACATAACACCCTCTCAGTCATTAATTGAAGTTCCTTTTCTTTTATTATTAGTTCAATCTTTTTAATTTTCATTTCAGCCAGGTGCCTCTCTTTTACTTCTTTCCATATCTAATTTTAATCTTTTTGTTAAAAGTTCTTTTACGTCTCTCAGGCTACATTTCATAGACGAAATGGAGTTTGATATGTCCGTTAGTATCCTAGCCTTTGAAGCAACTCGTTATGTTCCTTTTTAATAGGTTCTGAAGGGATGCTGTTGCTGTTGTTGTCGATGATCCAGCTGATGTTGATTCTGTTTGACGTTGTTGGCGCTAATCCAGTTGATGATGATGGTACTGATGTTAATGGCGGAGAAAGGTGTTGTACAATTAATGGTGATTATTCTTTCCTGTACATTTTAAAATATCAATGTGGTGCAAGTAAATAGGCCTATTTAAGAAATATGGCTTACCATTGGAGGATACTCCAATAAGAGTAAATCTGGGACACTATTCTGTAAATCTCTTAAGCTAAAATATTGGGTTTTGAAAACAATCTGGACATTGGAATATATAAAATTTAAACTTTTAGAGATAAAAGGCATAAAGCTTTTAAATTAAAATACGCGTTTAGGAATTGTATTCGTTGCCAAAAAGTCGTAAATCAAGTTGATAAATTTATAGCGATAGTATTTGAGCTTAGGAGAATTACAGAATAAGAGGTATACCTAAACAATTTTTTATGCGTAACATTTTCGCAAATACGCAATAAATTTTTTTGAAATTTTTGTACAATTATTATTTTAGTAAATGTTATTTGAATATAAATTATAATTATAGCTCTTTTCATAGCACCTGTGTGAAAAAAGTCACGCATCTTGTACACGTGGGTCAAAATTACCAAATATAAAAAAAAGTTTTCTAAATAAAGTTAAACATGCTTATTCAAGGAATATTTTTTATAATGGCTTTTAAAACAGTGACAAAGCTACAAAATCATCAGTTGTGTTTTCTTATTTTATGTTGTACTTTGTGGTCATCCGTGGTCGTGTTTTTGCTCTGAATGTATCCAAAATACTATACGTACAGATTTCATAATGATGACACCAGAAGAAATTCAAGGTCTGCTAATGGAATCTGATTTGAAGAAACTCCGAACGATACATCTAGTGAGGGTGAAGAAGATATCATTTCTGATGCTATCTCTGAGCCCACTATTTCAATTTCGCGAAGAAAATAACGAAAATCTAATCAAGGAAAAATAGAAATTCCAAAAATGGAACGTTTATGTGGTCAGAGGTAAAAGAGGTTGAAAGGTATGTAAAGCAAAACATTATGAATCTTTTTCCTGGATCTACGCGTTATGCTATTTGTAGGACGCTTTTGCCAATGACTTAATTAAGTTAGTTATTGATATAACTAACATACGGGGTAATTATAATTTTTTGCATTTATATTACTCAACCACACTGAGTATTTGGAAATAATTGGATTTCTCTTGAACATTTGTTTTTTCTATTCCCATTGAAGTCTTATAGTCTTTAGGGGATTAAAAGTAGTGCATACAATCAAAACAAGAAAAATATAGCATCAAAATTTAGGCTCATTGCGATACTGAATCTAGTAATGCAACTAGTAAAGATTACAATGTTGCACATTTTCTCCTTGACAATGAGAATCAAACTACAATACCTAAAAAAATGGATTTATTTTTCTGACAAAGACATTACATCACAGTCAGGAAATTAGAGCTAATACAAAAAAGCCCGAAATCATGCACTCGTACAATATTACGAAATCCGGTGTTGATACATTAGACCAACTTATAAGAACATACACCTGTAATTCAATTCAATTTAATTTATTGAGCCTTTTTTTAAAGCAATAAAAGATACATTACAAAATTATTTAAATAGAGAACATTTAAGATTTTAATGTATTGTCTTAAAAACATGTGTGTTAAATTAACAGTACCAAACTTAGCAATAGATTAGAAAGATATAGAAAGTTATAAAACCATTAAAAAGAAGGCGCCCTTGCTCCCGGAGCTAACCATAGCCTGAGAGTAAACCTCTTACACTAAATAAACTTAAACCTAAGAAATTAAAAACAAAATCAGAATAAAAATAATAATAATAATGAATAGTTAACCCCTGTGAGAGCCAGGGTAAGTTCTTTTAAAAAAATCCGGCAACGAAACGGAAAAATCAAAAACAATATTTTCGTTTTGAAAACCAAGTGAAGACAAATATGATGTATTTGTCCAATTATAGCTTGCTTGAGAGTTAACAATTTCCTTTATATAATTACTTTCATGTGAAGATAACCTATTTATATAACTTCTTATAATGTCAAAAGAATAAAAACTCAAAGGTGTAACCCTGAATCTTTATAAATTACATTATTGGAGAATCTTTTTGTTCTAGAAATATAATTCTTACCAATACAAGGCCGTAACACCTTTCTTTCAAATATTTCAAATTGTTTCATTAAAGAGGGGGATATAGAAAACCAAACTGGAAATGCATATAATAATACTGGTCTTAGACATGTTTTATAAAGTAATAACTTTGTTTTAATAGGAAATACCTTATTAAATAAAGCTCTGCCAAAGCAACCCTTTACTTTATAAACTTTATTCAGTGTGATTCTAGCGTGTTCGTTAAATTTAAAAAGTTTGTTGAAATAAACTCCAAGATATTTAAAGCTACTTTTAAAAGGAACTTCAACTCCATTTAAAAACAACTTTAACCTTTTACTTTCAGGCACTACAAAGTACGGACATTTTCCTGACGCATTTCTTAAACATACTGCTTCACTCTTTGAAGCATTTATTTTAATTCCCCAACAATCATAAAAATCGTTTACTACATTTAAATGTTCGGACACATATCTAAGCGCTTCCAATGGTGAATCGTGGTGAGCGTAATTTAGAGAATCGTCCGCATAAAGTATACCAACCGAATTTGAAAAAATATGAGGAAAATCAGAAATGAATATGTTATAAAGGTGAGGAGCTCGAATTGAGCCCTGGGGAACTCCGCAAATCGCTTTACCAAAATCGGAAAGGGAATCATTTAATTGTACACAAAAACGTCTATTACACGGTGCTATAAATGAGCAACTTTTTTTTATACTTGGAAAGTGACCTAGTGTACGTTGTAGGCCTTATTGAGTAGATCATAAATCAATTTTTAGAAGTTCGGAAACACCCTCAAATTTCGGAGTTATTCCGAAAAAACTATTTTCGGGTAGGTTCGAGTACTTATGAACACATAACTCAGTTGATTTTAATCCGATTTTCAATTTTTAAACGGTTTTGGAAAGAAGAAATATGTGCATTTTTAAGTATGTACACATTTTGGTACATATATTAAATTTTTGCAGTGTTATTTTAATTTATATCCGATTTTAATTTTATTTTTTCTAAATTTTTTAACTTTGGCGCCATTTTTTTAAATTAGATTGTTTAGAAACACACCCATATGTATATATTTCAGTAAAGCTAATTTAGTTCTGAGTTAAACAAGCTTCTAATAAATAAAATCGAATAAAAAATAAAGAAGTTATTAAGGTTTTTCAAAAGTTAAAAATTTTGTTTTTACAAATATGTATTGATCAAGATACTACATTTTCTTTATTTTTTATTCTTATAATGATATGACTATATAAATATTTTAAAATAACAGTATTCAAATTATTTTATTTGGAAATTTAGAATATTTGATAGAAGTGCTTGCTAGACCTCTTTCGCTTGTACATCAAATCGTCTGTTTCTCGCTTAAGTGACCAGCAGTAATTTGAAATCATTCATTGAAATCTAAATTTGCATGCAGAAAATGAACTTTAATGGACATTCTGCATCCCATTAAGAAATTCATTTATTACATCAATATAATTTTCACTTTTTTCATTTCCCAAAAAAATTTTCACATAAACTAAGAAAGCTTCTCCATGCTATTTTTTCCACACATTTAATTTCATTGCGAATTCTTCGTCAAGCATGATTTTGCGGATTTGAGGTCCAACAAAAATAAAAAAATAATACAATTATGTTTAGAAATCAATAAGGATTTGTACCTTCTTTTATTTTTGCTTCACTTATTCTTGGGAAAACTGATTTTAAGTGTAAAAAGGCATCGCTTTCCTTATCCAGGCGTTTCACGAACTGCTTCACGTATCCCAATTTGAGGTGTAATGGTGGCAAAATTATTTATTCATAATCATAAGACTAAAAAAATAAAGAAAATGTAGTATCTTGATCAATACATATTTGTTAAAGCAACATTTTTAACTTTTGAAAAACCTTAATAACTTTTTTATTTTTTACTCGATTTTATTTATTGGAAGCTTCCTTAACTTAGAATTAAATTAGCTTTAATTAAATATATACATAAGGGTATGTTTCTGAACAATCTAATTCAAAAAAATGGCGCCAAAGTTAAAAAATTTAGAAAAAGTAAAATTAAAATCGGATATAAATTAAAATAACACTGCAAAAATTTAATATATGTACCAAAATGTGTACATACTTAAAAAGGCACATATTTCTTCTTTCCGAAACCGTTTAAAAATTGAAAATCGGATTAAAATCAACTGAGTTATGTGTTCATAAGTACTCGAACCTACCCGAAAATAGTTTTTTCGGAATAACTCCGAAATTTGAGGGTGTTTCCGAACTTCTAAAAATTGATTTATGATCTACTCAATAAGGCCTACAACGTACACTAGGTCACTTTCCAAGTATATTTTCACTGTAGCACCGTGTTATTAAAAAAGCTTTTGAAAAGTTTAATTATTTATATGTGAATCAAATCCTATATTAAACATTTTAAAAATTATTCCATTGTGGAAAGCTCTATCAAAGGCTTTTTCAACATCAAGAGAAACAGCTACTGTGCATCTGCGTTGTCTTAAGTTACAAACAACGTCATTTTGGAACTTTGATAGAGCGTCAACGGTAGAATGGCCTTTCCTGAATCCAAATTGCAAATTTGGAATGTAATTTTGATTCAATCCCACATCCACAAATTGGAAAGCAATGAAATTAAATTATTAATATCATTGGATCCCGATTTTTTTTTAATTGGAACGATCTTGGAAATTTTCCATGAATCCGGAAAATAAGCATTATTTAAACAGTTATTGAATAATATGACTAAGTAATCTAGAGCTCTATAAGGAAGATGTTTAATTATGAAATTTGATATTTTATCAATTCCGGAGGACTTTTTATTGTTGAGTTCTTTGCAGTGATTTAAAATTTCGTCTAAATTTGTTAACCTGACACAATTTTGGGTATTTAAAGCCGTAAATTCATTACCAAAATTGTATAAACTATCCTGATTTAAAGACTTTACAAAAATATTTAACGCTGATTCATCTCCCCCAAAGAAGTTTACACTGTAAATTTCAGAAAAGTGATTTTTTAAAATATTTAGTTTACTAGAATCATTGTTTATAATTAACCCATTAACAGATAAATCTCCTATTTCAGTACGTCGTTTATACCCTAAGAGATTGTAAATTTGTTTGTGAGCAAGTGGACCAGGTTTAACTTGATTAAGCTTTCTATCAAAAATTTGCATATGTTCCTTACTGACTTGTTCTTTTGTCAAAATATTTAGTAGCTGAATTTGTTTAGAAAATAATTTGTACTGCGAGTTATTCTTATTCAAAGTTTTGATAAAAATTTTTCGTAATTCCTTTTGCCAGTTATATTTAATTTTAAACAACTTCTTAACAAAATCAGAAGAAACAAACATTCTGGATTTTAACTCAACTTTTTTTGAATGAATATTACAAAACGTATTTACGCACGTCGTCAATTTTTCAATATAAAAATCAATTTCTTGGTTTGACAAATTGACAGTACATGGAGGTTCGGCTGCACAGAATTAGCATTAATAGCAAATGAAACATTCTTTGAAGCCTGATTTTTCTTTTCTCTAGACTACTTCGGACAAGGCAGTCTCTGATTGGGGTCAACCTGGCGGCCTCCAGAACGATCCTTGTTTCCGTTGTATTCATGTCGACATACAGCCTCCACGTGGCCCTCCTGGATAACATTCTAGCACCCGCTAGCTTGTTAACTAATGTATGCGGCGATTGTCCAATCCCCTGGACTTTAAATTTGGGTTGTGCGTAGGGCTTGAAACCCACCACGTAAAAACAAAAATTCAATGAAAACCGAAACAATAGCCTCTAAACGGACCCCCTTCTATTTTGACGAATTTGGCAAACGTTTTAAGGACTATGATTTAAGGATATGCGCCTGGAACGTGAGAACCCTTTACAGGGAAGGTGCCTCTATCCAATTGGCGGATGCTCTCAAGAAATGTAGGGCTGACATCACCGCCATCCAGGAAATGCGATGGATAGGACAGGGTTGTACAAGGCAAGCAACATGTGACATCTACTACAGCTGCCATGATAACAGACACGAATTTGGCTGCGGATTCGTAGTTAGCAAGAGACTTCGCCATCTTGTCTCAGAGTTCACCCCCGTGAACGAAAGGATAGCTACGATCCGGATGAGGACAAAGTTTTATAATATCAGCCTCATCTGCGTGCACGCCCCGACGGAAGAGAAGGATGATGCGGCCAAAGATGCTTTCTACGCAAAGCTCGAGGATGTATATGATAGGTGTCCGGCACATGACGCCAAAATTGTCCTCGGCGATTTCAATGCGAAAGTTGGACGTGAAGGTATCTTTGGCCCCACTGTCGGACAGTTCAGTCTCTATAATTCCACCTCGCCGAACGGCTTGAGACTGATCGATTTCGCCGCGGCGCGAAACATGGTAGTTAGTAGCACCAGGTTCCAGGATCTCGATATCCATAAGGCCATCTGGCTCTCTCCTGATCGATATACCAACAACCAGATCGATCACATTGTGATTGATGGAAGGGCATACTAGCATACTAGACGTGCGCACATTTAGAGGTCCAATATCGACTCGGACCATTATCTTGTCGCAGCCAAGATGCGACTGCGCATATGCGCAGTGAATATGGCACGTTCTAGTGTCCGAGGGAAGCTGGACATCAAAAAGCTGCGATCACAAGAGACAGCCAGGTCGTTTTCCGATCGTCTTTCTAATGAGCTCCATTGCATCCCGTCCTGTCTCGAAAGTATTGGTGGACAGTGGTCTCACATTGCTCACTCTCTGCGCAATGCTGCCGAAACACTCCTTGGTTTTGAGCGTCCTCCCCGCAGAAACCAATGGTACGATGAAGAGTGTCGTGAGGCCACTGCGGCAAAGAATGCTGCCTACAGAAGAACGTTGCAGTCCACCACTACAAGAGCAACTGTGGAGGTGTACAGAGAGAAGAGGAGGGAAGAGAGACGCCTATTTAGAAGAAAGAAAAGGGAGCAAGAAAGGCGCGATCGTAAGGAAATCGAGATGTGCAGGAGTAGACATGATGCTCGAAATTTTTATAAGAAAATAAGGCGTCTTACTACTGGTTTTAAACCCGGAGCAATATCCTGCAGAGACGAACATGGTAATCTGGTTACAGATGCACATGGTGCACTGAGATTATGGAGACAGCATTTCTGTAATCTACTGCAAAGCGATGATGATACAAATTCCGCTGCTAGAGATGCTGTGCCGGACCCAATCAATGATGACGTTGTGATCCCGTCCCCCAGCCATTAAGAGGTCAAGGTTGCCATATGGCAACTGAAGAGCAACAAAGCAGCCGGACCTGACGGTCTGCCCGCTGAACTCTTCAAGTATGGAGGCGATGAGCTGGTTAGGTGCATGCACCAGCTCATTTGCAGAATATGGCTGGAAGAAAGTATGCCCGATGATTGGAATCTCAGTGCCCTCTGTCCGATCCTGAAAAAGGGAGACCCCACAATATGCACCTTCTCCCTATCGCATATAAGGTTCTTACAAGCGTATTGTGTGAACGACTGAAGCCATTCGCCATCTCACTGATTGGACCTTATCAGTGCGGCTTCAGATCTGGTAAGTCCACCATTGACCAGATATTCACACTGCGCCAAATCCTGGAGAAGACCCATAAAAGTCAAGTCGACACACACCACCTCTTTGTCGACTATAAGGCAGCGTTCGATAGCCCGATAAGGGATCGCGTATATGCCGCAATGTCTGAGCTCGGTATTCCTGCAAAGCTGATAAGGCTGTGCAGAATGACGTTGAGCAACTCCTGCAGCTCCGTCAAGGTAGGAAAAGACCTCTCCGAAGCATTTAATACCGTGTGAGGTTTCAGACAGGGCGATCCCTTATTCTGCGACCTCTTCAATTTCGTCATGGAGAGTGTTTTGCGAAAGGCGGGTGTACATCGAAATGGCACTATATTTAACAAAAGTGTCCAGCTCCTTGCGTATGCAGACGATATAGACATCATTGGGCATACCAAGCGAGATGTCCCCGCAGCCTTTAATGCTATTGAACGAGAGTCTGCAAAAAGGGGTCTGGCGGTAAATGAGAGCAAGACGAAGTACATGTTGTCGACGAGTAGGGATGTCGATCGCATCGGCTCCCAGTTTACAGCCGGCAACTATACATTCGATGTGGTCAAGGAGTTCATCGACCTTGGCACCGCCATTACCAGCAAGAATGATGTCAGTCTGGAGATCAAACGAAGAATCACACTGGCCAACAGGTGCTACTACGGTCTCAGTAGGCAGTTTAGTAATAGAGACCTCTCTCGTGCGACGAAATTAACACTCTATAAGTCGCTTATTCTTTCGGTGCTTCTCTATGGTGCGGAAGCATGGACTCTGTCTTGTGCCGATGCAGCGGTCTTGGGAGTATTTGAGAGAAAAGTTCTTCGTAAGATCTTCGGTCCTCTAAGGCATGGCGATGAGTTTCGCATTAGAACCAACCATGAGCTGTATGAGCTCCTCGGCGATGTGGGCGTTGTTCAGCGCATTAACATCCAGCGGCTACGCTGGCTCGGCCATATTGTTCAGATGGATGAATCTGCTCCAGCGAGAAAAGTTTTGGATGCGAAGGTCACTGGACGTCGGCGTAGAGGACGACCGTGTTTACGTTGGAAGGACCAAGTTGATGAAGCCCTGTCGTTAATTGGTGTGACCAACTGGAGAAGGCACGCGCTTAGCAGAGATGCCTGGAGACTAGTGTTAAGGCAGGCCGAAACCCGTTAACGGGTTGTTATGGCCATCTAAGTAAGTAAGTAAGTCTAGACTTTTCTATAAGTTTTTTCTTCAGTTCCAAATATTTTTTAAAAGCAGCACAACCACGCCAGTTAGCAGGATGACCATTACTTTTGCAGTTAAAACAAAATGGCTTATTGTTAATGTCTGAAACAAACGAACACTTTCCAGGATCGTGATCTAAAGAACATTTTACACATGCGTAAGAACGATTACAGTTTTTAGACATGTGCCCCCAATTTTGGCAACGATAGCATTGTATTATTCGTTGATTTTGTTTAGGCCTTTCCCATGAAACAACCTGATTTAGAATACACCGAATATTAATTAAATCATTGAAATTTTTTTCCGTCCATAAGTGTAACTAAAAAAAGGCCAGTTTCTAAATTATTTTTTTTTGAAAGAGATGTTTTAAATTTTGAAACAGAGTAGACTGTATCGGGAGCTAATTTATCTAAATCAGCCTGAATGACGTTTCAACTCAGAAGGAGTGAAAGAATAAGACTCAATATTTTTTTCTCTAAGCAGCTTCATCATTTCCGTATGTGCCGAAACATCTTTTAAGTACAATTTGCTTTTTAGATTACTTTTATTAATAATTTTAAAATCAAGACCTTTTGTCTTAAGTTGATTAACCAAGCTTTTAATATTAACACGGTACAAAAATATAGGTGGACAAAAATGTTTTACGCCCTTTTCCTTTAACGTTACCGGACTTTTTTTTACATTATTAGTAATTGTGTTTGGTTCTACATTTAAATTATCTAAAAGTGCAAATCTATTTTGACTGCAACTAGATCTCTTATCAGAATTTGCTTGTCGTGAATTAGATAAGTCTATTTTCAAATCTCCTTTGGAGTTCCTTTTAAATTTTTTATTTTTAACTTCATCAAAATCAATATCATCACCTGAGATTCTTGCTATATCTGAAATTTCATCTTCAGATAAATAACCTGAACTCTTATTTGCCAAAGCTTTTTGATTATTGTTGTTCGAAAGCGAAGCATCCAAACTTGGAAGTACATCAGTAATGTCATCTTCCACGCACAATGATGAACAAGATTCGTTTTTGTTAAAAGTACCAGACAAGGATGTTCCATGACAAACAGTTGATTGTGATGAATTTGTAACCGGTGTAGAATAGTCCCAAAAAATATCTGGGGGCTTTTTCAATTTTTGGTTAGGTGGAATATCCTTTTTCTTCATTTTCAATGAAGAATTTTAAACAAAAAATTCTTTGTAAAATTCAAATTTCAAAATTAATCATACACCTGTAAGAGAATATCTAATCGATGGTCTCAGGCACTATGTCATAACAATTTAGATATATCAGCCTATACCTATAATGCCTATGTAATTTTCTTAAGGATCAAATTGGACTAGAATCTAAGTATAAAATATAAGCAACCTATTTTTTTTTTTTTTTTTGAAGAATTGGGTATGAATCTAATAGACGGAGAAATATCCCGCTAAAGAATTTGTCAAGAGTGTTCAAAGTGAAAAATTTAATAGGGCATGTTGCCTTTTTTGTCCAAATCGCTCCAACAGCACGAAATATTCAAGCAAGTCTTTAAAATATAAAAAAATTCATTCCAAAACACATATAATGTGTCATGAATGTAAAAAACACTACATACATACATACATAACTGGCCTTTACAACCCTGTGTCAGGATAATGTCGACTCCGAACGACAGACTTGATAAGCTTGTTCATGGCAATTAGTTACTCTCAGAGCTTTTACCAGAAGACTGCTGAGAGGTAGTCGCCGAAAGAAATATTTTTTTTCATATTTCTTTTTTTTGAAGATGTCAGAGCCTGGAGTCGAACCCAGGGCCCATGTCTTAGTAAGCCAACACACTAACCACTAGACCACGGCGACTGTAAAAAAACTATTCAGAAAAAATATATATTTGCAAAATTGGCAAAATTGACAGAGTAGAAAAATAAACAAAACTGAACGTTTGATCTCATTTTGTTGTATTCTTTACAATGAGTAAAACAAAAATAAAACAGAAACAGTGAGAAAGATTGTCCCATTTAATTTGGATATTGTTTTTGTTTTGAGTACTACAAATACACTAACTTAAATGTGCGTAGGTACAACAAAAAATGAATGAGAAGAAAAAGGAAAGAAGAAGAGAAAAAGAAAAGAAGAAGAGAAAAAAGAGAAATTTATAGAAATGTGTCGGAATAACAAAGCAAGCACAAGAGCGAAAAGCTAATTGTTTCATTTGCGCTCTTTCTCATTTAGAAAGTATTTGTTTTGGTTTTGCTCATGTACAATACCATTAAAAAAATTTTGAAAAGTGTATGACTTTGTTGTAATTTTTGCGAAATGTTTTGTTTGTTTGCTCACTCTGAAAATTGACCAATTAATGTCATATGCGTTTTATTTTTGAAGTACAGGACAAGGATTAAAATATGACAATATACGATTGGAATTAAAAACAACTACTTAGACTATAGAGCGTTATTTAAATAAAAGTAGAACTTCGTTATCTTAGCAATTATCTTCTTAATTGTTATTATCAATGCATATTAAAGAAATTTGTAAAAATAATGAAGGAAAAATGTGTCATATTATTATTATTTACAAATTGTGAAGCCATTATTTTCATTTCAAACCGTTGAAATAAGAGTGGCTATTTTTTGCCCAAAACGAAAAGGTAACCAAATCGGAAAATAAGTCCACAACAGGAAAAAATTACCAATTTTAGTTAGAAATAATGTTGTGTATATTATTCAAAATGTAGAATTAATAAAATAACAATATCTGTTTTATATCAATACTCGTAGCTTACCCCTTTTTAATGCAAATACAACTACATTAACATTAACATTACATCAACAAAATAAATATTTAGCAACTATATATCTGGTTCTTAAATAAGTCTTCAAACAAAGCCACAGTTCTAGAAGAGATCCTTTTACTAAAAGGGATAAATGTATTCTACAATCGCGCCACCGTTACTACAAATAATTTTAAGTAATAATAAATAAGTTTGGAAGTAATTTGCAAGATCTTATTGGGTGAAAAATTAACTTATTCATTAACCCTCTGCAACTTCGTCGTATTTACACTTGTTACCTTTTCTGATTATGTTTCCACTTTGATGAGTGTGAAAACAGCAGCCGTGGTCAACGCATGTATGTTATTGCGCTGTAAGGTGGTAAGGTAAATTGATTGTGACATTCGCTGTCTGGCTTGTGGCGCCGTCATGTTGGTACCGCATGTCCTCCAAGTCCATATCATCTAACTGGGGCCAAAAATATTCGGTTATCATTGAACGGTAGCGATTCCCATTCACAGTAACGTGCCGGTCTTGATTATCACTGAAGAAGTACGGCCCACGACGCCACCGGCTCATAAACCGCACCAAATCGTAATTTTTTCGGGATGATGGCTCATGGAGTACGTGTGGATTACTGCCTGACCAATAACGCATATTTTGTTTATTGACGAAGCCATTCAGTCAAAAATGAGCCTCATCGCTGAAGATGCTTTTTCGATGAAAATCCGAATCATTTTCAAGTTGTTGCTCAGCCCAATTCACGAACATACGATACTTCTGGTGGTCAAGCGGCTTCAGTTCTTGCGTCAATTTGATCTTGTAAGGATGTAGGCAAAGATCTTTTCACAAAATTCACCACAACGACGTCACAGAGATGCCCAACTCTTGAGAACGACGTGTGAGAGACACAATTGGGCTTTCTTCAACTGAAGCCTCAGCGGCAGAATTATTATCGACTCTACGGGCACTTCTTTGTCTCACTGGCGCGGGAACATTTTGTACTATGCCAGTGGATTCAAATTTTTCCACTAGACGCTCAATTGCTGATCTGCTAGGACGACCATAAATTGGACATAGCGCTCTTTATGTTGAGGCCACTGACTCCGAATTTCGGTAGTAAATTTCAATAGTTTCGACTCGTTATTGGCTCGTATATCTTTCCATCATAGTATGGCAAACTTTACTGAAGAGAAATGTCAAAAGAACGGCAAGAAATATGGCGTCATTTGCTGTCCGTGTCGCTCTACTTTTGTGGCGTCCCTGTTAAAAACCCTGTACTTACATATCGTCATATTTTAATGCAAACGGACGTAACTACATTTTTGTTTTGTTACAGGAGAAGCAAAAAACTTTAAAATCAAAAATTTTAAAAATCCTGAAAATTATATGGTATATATCGAGCTATAAGGATTGGAATTCCTATATATAACAAATGAGCTTGAATGCAAGGTTTTCATATAAATATGTAGTTATGTCTTCTAGCATTCAGAAACATATATGCAATTGTAGTTACGTCCGTTTGAATTTGGGTTATAAAATGGCCATTTTTGATCGTAGGAATCTAAAGTTTTGCACGAACATATATTTTGATAAAATGAACCATAATCAATAAAAAACTCAATTTCAAAATTTTGTGTAGTTACATCCGTTTGCATTTAATATGACGATATATAATTTCGTTTTAATTTAATTTAAAATTAAGTTCCTAATACGATAATATGTGATACAATATAAAATACATACGTATCTATACACTCCAAACATCAACGAAGGTTGGAAAATTGTCTCTGCTGGGGTGATGTATGTAAAGATGCTTTTACATTATTCTACAAGTCTTAAGATTTTCATTGGATTTTGTCGAAACAAAATCTAATGGTTTTTGGTCTGATTGTCAAAAAATCAAAAGTAAAATGTTTGTATTACATTTTGCTTTTACACTATCAAATTTCAAATAAAATGGAAACAACAGCTGTCTATGTTTTTCTCTTTCTCCAACAATGGACATGTTAATACGGCAATATTTGCTTTATTAATATTTTATAATATAAGCCATATTTAATTATTTTTTACAACAAATATCTGTAATTTATCTTATGTTAAAGGGAAAGAACTTTAAATGTTAACTATATTTTGTATTTTTGTAGTTATTTAATAAAAAAGGAATAAGCAAAATTATTGTGAATAATTTCCAGTTTTCCAACCCTGATTTTTTTCTTATATTTGTGTAAAAAAGCAACTTTGATAAAATGAAAAATCTAATGGTTTAGAAAAATTTTTAAAACGATGAGAACCATACGACTGTCAAATTTCTATCAGTATTTTTCGACAATTCATTACATACTTTTTCATTGTATTTGAGTTTTTGACGTGTCGTTATACTCAGTGGGATAGTGTAAAACCACCTTAAACTGTAGGATGATACAATGAAATTGAGTGGAGGAGTCTGATGATGTTGGTATTTTCTTCTAGGAATTTTAGTTTTTGCTAATGATTTTCTTTTAGTTTTTGGCAGGATATTCATGGGTTCTTCTTATTTTCTTTGTTTGTATAAGTATTTATCGAGTAATTCTCTTCTGGGTTATTTAGTTTGTTAGGGTGGCACTAAAAATTGAGCTTTGGATTTTCAATAGTTTTCGCACGAAATATCGATCAGGTTTATATAAAACTGCTATGGTCACAATTTTAGCGAAATCGGACAACTTTAAGGCTTGCTCCAAAGAGGTCAAAGGTCAAAATATAGTAAATTGTGTATTTTTTAGGTATTTTTTATTTATTTCTATTGTTAATCTTATAAACAATTACAATATTTCATTCTAATAATTTTTTTGTTTAAAAATTAACCCGTTTGTGCCCTGAGGGTCTAAATGACCATTTTAAAATTACACAATTTTTTTATATTATGTAAATATTTTATGAACAAATATAGTATAGATTAACTTTTAATTTTATTCCCTTTTTCTGGGGGTTGGATGATGTGGATTGATATGAAAATTTGCGTTATAACGAAGACTAAAACAAGTAATTACTATTAGCATGTCTACCAAAAACAAAACTAAAACCTTAATAAATATGTAGTAGTTTTTGTTACGCCATCTAACTTAAAATTAAATTAAAGCAAGTGTTAAATAAAACTCTTTTAATTAAAAAGAAAACATTTTACATATTTATTTGCTAAACTAAATAATTCTGACCTACGTGTCACCCTATTTAAAAGGACTTGTTAGTTTAGAAAACGACCACTGATAATTCAAAAGAAGAAAAGAATTTAAGAAACATTGGCCTAAAATACGGCATGATGCTTTTTTGACTGGTGTGACGACCTTTAAGTCGACTGGTACGACCGGTCTTAGGCACGGCATTAGCCCGTCGAATTGGGCTGGTTCTTGTCCACTGGTAGTCAACAATTTAAAAAAAATCGTACCTTATAGGAAAGCGTAAATCATTTAATATAAGACAGGCACACGAGTTGTATAACCTTATTGCAAACGACCGACACATACAGCAGACAGGGTTCTTGGACATCATGGGGAATATATGAATTTGTCAGCCTATACGTAAATATAACAAACACAAAGAATCAATATATTCCCTTTGTTCTTAGGGCGGCAATTTTATTCGGGATCAACTAAATTTACCCAGGCATTCATTGAAATGCAATATGAAATGTAATGTACTAACGTGGCTTTGGACCAAATTAACTGTTATTGTGTTACCATGTGGGGGCTTTTTTCTGTAACAGGATTATAGAAGTGGTTACGATTTTAGTCGTAAAGTTCGAGTAGAGGGCATTAATGACAATCGATATTCAGCCTCTTTTTTGATCTTTTTTTCTTTTTTTTTTTTCTATACTATCTTCATATAACACCAATATAATCTCCCTTCTTAGGCGTTATCTGGGTTCAGTTTCCTTTAAGAAGTTGCTCCACGCACCAGTGAGAACAGTCCCTAAAGATTATCAGCATAAAGGAGGCATCGGCAAAATCAGGGCTCCGCGTTTTGTCTACTCTCTTTTATTACGTACGTATGCACACGCATTGTAGAGAATTAACAACATTAATCAGTCTAGCTTAAGCATTCAACCAGAATGTTTAGTTTGGCATGTTGTTTAGGCATAGTTTACGCATTTCACAAGTATTATAATTGTTTTATGAGGCCATTACAATTCACCTTGATGAAATCCACATCTTGTAGAAAACTTTGAATACCAAAATAACTACTATGATTATATATCATTTTCAATATCACTTTTTAGATATACATACTTTTCATTTTTCTGTTATATAATTACTTTTTTTGTCAACCTTCAAACGGAATAAATTAGAATTTTAAAATATAAAGAACGCGTGCATTAATTATTTTTTATAATTACAATAACAAGGAATACGAGAGCATTACTGATGATGCAAGAGAAGCTCTTATTATTAATTTGAAGAAATCTTTTTATACAAAATTATTACTGATTCCAAATTAAACTCGGAAGAAGCAGTCGACGTTTCATTAAAAAGAAAGGCATCTTTTGTTGTTGCTGCGTCTCTTGCAAAACGTTGTCGTTCTTTTGAAGATGGTGAGTTTTTTAAAGAGCTTAGCAATGATGTCTTAGAATGTTTTGGTGAAAAATCTGAAGAGCTACGTAAACTCATAACTGATATTCCCCTTTCCGCTCGCACAATTGTTCGACGGACTGAGCATATCAGTGAATTCATCTTTTCAAACATCAAGAAAAGAATGCTTAATTGCAAATTTTTTTCCATATACCTAGATGAATGCACGGATATGAACGACATAACAGCTAAATATCTGTATAAGGACTGTTAATGCAAATTTTGGCGTACACGAAGAAATGTTTTCCCAATATGGCTTACACAACAGTGTAAAACGAAAACTTATTTTTGATATCGTAAATGAAAACGTTCTTTCTTTTACAGATTCCCCTCCTTAATTCGCATAACCTCTGAGCAATTGCACTGGGCTATAGGTTCCTTCGAATCATACAAATCCCCTGGTCCAGATGGCATTATTCCGGCTGATCTGCAGAATGGTGAGGATATCATTCTCCCCTGGCTTCTGGCGGTCTATAATGCCTGTCTGGATCTCATCTACATTCCTCTGCGCTGGAGGATCGCAAATGTCGTGTTCATTCCCAAAGTCGGAAAAATATCACACGTGAATCCCGGGGACTTTAGACCAATTAGTCTATGTTCCTTTCTATTGAAGACATTGGAGAGAGTTCTTAACCTCCATATCAGGAACTCGATCAATCCTTCGCTACTATCTACCTCCCAGCATGCCTACACCAAAGGGAGATCGGTCGATACTGCTCTGCACTCACTGATCTCTCAGGTGGATAGGTCATTGCATTTCAGGGAATATACGTTGGCGCCTTTAACAATTTTTGCCCTACGGGTATCGTTAATGCTCTGCTCAATCTTGGACTGGATTCTGGTCTGGTTAAATTCATTGAGCTTCTTCTTAGGTCGCGATTGATATCCGCCACAATTGGAACTACAAGGTGCCAGAGGGTGACTGCTAGGGGTACCCCGCAAGGCGGTGTCCTCTCTTCACTTCTCTGGAACCTTGCTGTCAACACTTTCCTCATCGAGCTGGAACGCTCTGGTAACAGAGTTGTTGCTTATGCCGATGATATCGCCATCGCGGCGTCTGGGATATGTACACAGATATTGTCTGACAAGCTCAACTTCCCTATGGAGCTTGTGGTGGTGCCGGGAATTTGGACTACGTGCTAATCCTGGCAAGACGGAGTTGATGCTCTTTACGAGACGGTACAAGGTACCTCATTTCACTTTGCCCAGTCTGAACGGGGTTGAACTGCATTTGAGTACCTCGGTCAAGTATCTTGGGCTCATTCTGGACCCCAAGTTAAACTGGGGACCTAATTTGGCTGAAAGGGCGCGTAAAGCTGCCTGTGCTATCTACTGCTGCCGCAGGGCAATAGGGGCAAGATGGGGACGGCGTCCCCGCGTGGTTCGCTGGATTTATTCGGCGATCATAGAACCGAATCTTTTATATGGAGGGGTCTTTTGGTGGACCGACAGACTCCTTGATAAGGTCAGGAGGTCCGCGGCAGTGCAGATTACTGGTGCATTACGGACCACCCCCACGAAGGCACTCTTTGTTATGTTGGGGTGGCTTCCGTCTAGGATTTTTGCCAGGCAGCAGGCTAAACTGGTGGCGGTAAGACTCAATGCAGTAACACGGTGGAATATTCTTTTAGAGCAACTTTAGAGACTTTAGAGACTTCCACACGGTAATCCCAAGTAGGGATGACTGGGCCTCTGGCGGGGTCATCCCCAGTGGATCGATGGAAGCCTACAATGATGGTTCCAGGATTGGAGATAGAGTGGGGTGTGGGATCTATTCTATTCTCTCCCCATACCCTTCGCCACCCTGATTATTGTAGCGTTTTTCAGGTGGCACTCCCACTGCCAGTATCACCATATTATCTGACACCCAGGCGGCGGTCAGATTCCACAAGAGTTTGACAACAAACTCCAAAATTGTCGGCGACTGTCGCGATGCCCTTGTAACACTCTCAAAACAGTGCAACGTTAATCTGATTTGGGTTCCTGGTCACAGCAAAATCGTGGGTAATTGTACTGCGGATGAATTGGCTGGGGCGGGTACGAGAGTCTTCTTTAGGAGAGTCACGTATTCTAGGTTTTTAGTATAGAAAGAGTGTTTATAGCCAAGTTGGAGTTTTTGTTTATAAAAATTGTTTGTTGATATTTTTATGATTCTAATACGAATACATCTATAAATTCGGAATACAACTTTTCTAATTCTGGTTTTACAAAATCGTGGAAATCTTGGTACAATTTGTACAGTTTCTCCTCCTAATTTTTTATGTTTGGCCTAAACTGGGCAATATTGTAGTCACTTAATTTTTCAACCTGTATTTTAATGTAATTAATAATCAAATCCTTGTCGGTTTTTTTGACTATTTTAACTAATGGTTGAGACTTTTTTGTTAGGTAGTTTTTATTTTATTGAGTCAAGCACTTACGTGATGATCTTTACTCATGCAGTACATTGTGATTATCTAGGAAAATATTATGGGAAATAAGGAGTAGAGCTTGTGGACATTTGATTTAAACTTCCCAACATCGTAATTGATAACAAAAACGTTCAGGGGAAGTTTGTTCCACAGCCGAATGGTACGGAACAAAGAACGATTCTGTCTATAATACATTGTGCGATTCATTGGACAAACACCTACAAAAGGACGATGCTCCAACGAATCAATATAGTGTACACTGTCGAGAAGCCCCAAAATAACTTTGAAGCACCGGCCCATACATGAGAATATTACTCCATTCTAGGTCGGATATAAGTGAAGTATTTCTTGCACCTTTTTAAAAAACCGAGGCACTTGAATGCTTCTTTCGACACTCGAAATATGCTGTCACTCCAACGGGTCACAATTAATTCTCATGCTTAGAACATTAAGAACATCTGCTTCCTTAATATTTACAATACCTATAGTCACAGATGTCAGGATTATATCATCACCACAACAACCATGCGTGACATTGATTCTTGTGCGCATTAAATTCGACCCCTTTCGAGAGATCCATTCATATTCTGCCTTCTCACCTCGATCTCCAAAAGGCTCGGCCTATGATCGAATGAGTAGGAACGACAAATGCTACAGTTATCTGTGAAAGAATAGATAGGATTTGAAGTTAAAAAGAGAAAGTCATTAAAGAAAAATCAAAAAGAGAGTTGGAGATACAACAGATTCTTTTTGTACCCACGAGTTCATCCCAAACTCGTTGGAAGAGACACCGCCTGTAACTATTCTTATAGCATGGTCACTGAAAAAGCTCGTTATGAAACAACAGAAATGGTTACCGACACTAAAGGCAGCATTTAAGTGCCTCGGTTTTCTAAAACGGTGCAAGAAATACTTAACTCCATCAGACCTTCTCAATATTTACAAGACCTTCATCCGACCTAGGATGGAATACAACTCTCATGTATGGGCCGGTGCTTCAAAATCAGTTTTGGGGCTTCTCGACCGCATACAGGAAAGGGCGAAGGTGCTTATCAACGACGGTAGGGTATCCAACTCTATCAACTCGTTGGAGCATCGGCGCAATGTGGCATGCGTTTCATTGTTCTATCGATACTACCATGGGAGGTGCTCTGATGAGATAAGGGATTTGATTCCGGGTGGTCGTATATTCTTGCGGACTACACGCACCTCTCTCAGAGCGCACCCATTTGTGGTTGATTGTTCAGCGAATCGCACAATGCATTATAGAGAGAATTCGTTCTTTGGCCGCACCGCTCGTTTGTGGAACAATCTTCCGGCGAATTATTTTCCTGCCAATTACGATATCTATAGGTTAAAATCAAATGTCCACAAACACTACTCCCTCTTTCCCCCTTCCCATAACATATTTTCCTAGACCAGCACAATGTACTGCATGAATAGGGGGCGTCCCCTGAGTGCTGGCCTTAAAAAAAAAAAAAACTTATATAAAAAAGATTTTCTTTGTTTTAGTTAACATACATTCGACATAAGTCGAATTATTGTCATTTTGTTTTTGCGAAAGTAGATGTTCAATGTGAAACCATATGTGTGACGTAAATTTGTGTTTTCGCATTATTTTTATGTGAAAGGGTAAAATTTTTGGTTTTTTGGGTTCCTGTACTTTTGGGTAATTTTGTCTCTTATCGAGAGAAATTTTTGTTTATTCTTATTTACTGAACTTTACCCAAAAAATACAGAAACACACCTATAGATAGCGAATGGCGTGGGGCTTTCCACTTTGATTTTGTGCAAAATCATTTATCTGAGGAAAAAAATATTTAAAATAAGCTTTTCCTTTTTTACCGCCAACGTTGAAAGAATATTTATAAATTGGATATTTCAATTTATTGAACAAAAAGAAAAGTCTTTTTAAAAATCATTACACCAATTCTAGAAACTCCGCTTCTTTGAAGGAAATGACTTTAAAATTTAATTAGGCAATGTATAACTTAAATTTAACTGAGCATAAAGTTTATATGACATACGGTCATATAGTTATAAATCTTTAATATTTAAAACGTTTCTTTGTCTTTTTACTACTGGTAACGATGCCATACTAAACATATTTAGATCTAACCAAACTAACTTCTGAAATTTTAAAATTAAACAAATTACTTATAAATGCTTCTGACTAATCGTATGCACACAAGGGAATTCTCCATTTTTGTCACGGATAACAGAGGTAATCACGGTTAAATGAAACAAAAACATTGCAAACAAAAAACAATTTTTGGCCATCACGGTTAATCGGGGTTATCGGTTAACCGGATCATGGATAATCGAAACGCGACTATACAAGAATATAATATAATAACCTTCCTAAGCATAAATTCTGTAATATACATATCGGTTTTTTAACAAAAGTTTTTTTTTTAATAAAACAAAAACGGTTTTGTATATCAATGATATTCTTGTGAAAGTACGTTCGATGCCATTATAAACGGAACTAGATTTCTTTTGCATGGGCACCATGAGAAGCATAATTGTTGGTCTGCTAGGACGATTATGGTGACCATAAATTGGACGTAGCGCTCTTAACATTGACACCACTGACTCCGAATTTCGGTAGTAAATTTCAATAGTTTCGACTCGTTATTGGCTCGTATATCTGTCCATCATGGTATGGCAAACTTTACTGAAGAGAAATGTCAAAAGAGCGGCAAGAAATATGGCGTCGTTTGCTGTCCGTGTCGCTCTACTTTTGTAGCGTCCCTGTTGAAAAACCCTGTAGTAGCAAGTTGCAGATATTAAAATTCATGAGTATATACCTCCTTTTGTCCTTCTGTTAAAAAGAACAAAAAAAATATATTTTGTTTGTTTGTTAAAAGTAATGAAACAACCAAATTGATCAGGTTTGGTTACCTCATAACACCCCGTCTATACGAACCATAGATTTGGTATATCATGAACAAAACGTCAGCAGCGCAAATGTCAAAATTTTGTTCTAATTTGTGTATGTGGTGACTACGTATGGTTTACCAAATCATAATTTATAATTTTTCATCAAGTGCATTTCGTCAAACTAAAAATGATAGTTGATGGTAGCACATAGTTGTTCGAACAATTGTTTTACCAACGATGTTCGACAAAGAACATGACATTGATTTGGAGAGTCTACACGAGCCAAATCGATGATCGACCAAAAATTTATTCATGATATACCAAATATATGGGTCGTATAGACGGGGTGTAACGTTTACGTATTTTTTTAAGGGTTATTTTCTTAATGGAATGATAATTTTTGTTCTTCTCCTTTATGATTTTCTCAAACTGTTTTTGTGAACAGTTTTTTCTTGTTTAGTTTTTTCTTCAAGAATTGTTGCATTTGCTCCATTTTCTTTATAATAAATGGACATTCATAAATGTTCTGTACGGCTGCTTTTGTAAATAGACCACATCATTAATTTTGTAACAGTATGCCAAGGTAAATTCAGCTCGTCCAGGATCCGTTAAATAAATTGCACTTAAATTGCTCGATTTAGTTAAATTTTAATTCAGTTTATTTAAAATTTAGTTTATTTAAAAAAAATTATAATTTATTAAATAAAATATGTATTTAAACAAGAATAAGTAATTTATTGGCGTGCTCAGTAACTCAGAATAATTTTCTTATATAAAAAAAAAACAAGTGACGTGGATTACCCGTGCACCGTGTGTAGCGTTCGGCGGCCAGTCCAGAAGAGACCTTTTAGTCTCAAAGCCAGACATTTTCATGGGTTTTCTTTGTGGGTGTTAGTGTATTAGTATTAGTACCGGCACTACTAACTACACTACTACGCCTGGGATAAATGGCAGTAAGTACCAGTTTATTCCCTGTGCACTACTACTATTGCCTGGGCCCTATGACCGTTTGTATCAGTAGGGACCCTCTGCACTACTACATTGAGCTGGGCTTGACTGTTTTCGTGACCGGCTGCGAGCAGAGCTGTAAAAACTCGTACCGGCTGTCCGATCACTACGACAGCCAAAGCCCAACTGAATATGTAGTAGAGCTTATCACTACTAATACTTCGCAACAGAGAAGTCGTGCACAGAGAAGTTCAACTGTAGTGAGGTACTATCACTACAATAAGAATCCCATAAGCGTAGTTGTGTCGGTAAACTCAGAGAGCCAGAATTACCACACAAGAGAACCACTTATTTATATACCAAGGTACTGGTAAATAAAACCGATATAAAGAGTCATATGAGTCGTATTGAAAATTAAAGAGTGTGTTAAGAGCAATAAATGAAATAAGTTCCACACTCTTATTAACTGAGAATACCGAACACACCATGATAATAATAAAATGAGAAGAATATTAATTACAATATAAATTATCAAAAGCGATATAATTAATACCATAATTATGATATCAAATTGAATTAAATGATATGTAATGATTAGAGCAAGAGTTAATGATATTTACGGCAAAAGATAATTGATAACATAATTATGGTAATAATTTGAGTATAGTATGTTAAATTAAAATAATTTCGATAATAAAATATAGAATTAAATAATACAAAATTAGTAATACATACATACATACATACATACATAACTGGCCTTTACAACCCTGTGTCAGGATTACGGCCTAGCTTCTCGCAGCACTCATGTTGTGTGTGTAAATTTCTATCCATGAGTACCGGGACCTACAGTTTAATGTCGACTCCGAACGACAGACTTGAGAAGCTCTTTCATGGCAATTAATTACTCTCAGAGCTTTTGCCAGAAGACTGCTGAGAGGTAGTCGCCGAAAGAAATATTTTTTTCATATTTCTTTTTTCAAGATGTCGGTGCCGAGATTTGAACCCAGCACTATCGTCTTAGTAAGCCAACACACTAACCACTAGACCACGGCGACTACATTAGTAATACAAATAATATAATAATAAAATTATATTATGTAACGAAAAACTTCGTTACATCTCCCTCCTGGTTTAATTTTCCGTGAGGCACTGAAGACTTCTTGGTGGGCTGCTAATCAAATATGTGGAAACACATTAGTACAAATTCAAAAAAACTTACATGTTGAAAGCCTTCAAGTCTTTTAAGTGAGCTGTTCCTTTAGTCTTCTTATTGTCAGGGTCAACTAATCGGACGATCACGGGCGAGATAAACTCAGAAACCAGATACGGGCCTTCATATCGGGGAGCCAGCTTAGCAGCAAAGTGATCGATAGCTTTTGACAAAACATGGGTCTTTAAGAGTACAAGATCACCCCTTTTTGGAGCCCATTCACGTCGCCTCAGGTTGTAGTGTGTAGCCTGGTTACTCGTTGCTGTCTGCAGATGAGTTTTGACAATTTCAAAAACTACCTTCAATTGTTGAGACTTTTCATCCGGAGTCTGATTTAGGTCGGTGTTTTCACCTCTCGTTTTCTCGTTAAACAAAGTATTGGGGAGGCGTAATTCCCTTCCTTGAATCAAGTAAGCTGGGCTATAATTTGTTGAGCTCTGTTTGGCGGAATTTACTGCTAGGGTCAATTCTGGTAAGTGCTCATCCCACTTTCGGTGATTGGAGTCGGCATATTGAGCGATCATCGTTTTTATAGTTCTATTAATCCTCTCGGTGGGGTTCTCATGAGGTGAATAAGGGGCCGTAAAAATCTGCTTCACGCCTATGGATTTAAAATATCTTTGACAGTCTCGACTGGTGAATTGTGTGTCATTATCAGTGAGTAGGACATGAGGAACACCAAAACGCGCCAGAATTCTTTCTCTAAAGGCCTTAATAAAGGTTTTCGAAGTAGCTTGTCTTACAGGAACGAACTCGGACCATTTGCTGAACTTATCATGAAAAACGATTAATGTATTATTTCCATGAATAGAACGAGGCAGAGGTCCTACAAAATCAGAGCATAGTGTGTGCCAAGGTTGATATACCTGGGAGGCATGCATTTTTCCAGCAGGAGCCTGTTGTAATGGTTTATAACGTTGACAATTTTTACATTGCCTCACATATTTCGTTATGTCTCTAAACATCCCGGGCCAGTAGTATAGTTTTGCTACCCTAGCTATTGTTTTATTTATGCCTAAATGGCCTGCAGTAGCATCATCATGACATTCTTTTAAGACCCGCTCTCGATTTGTCTTTGGTACCACTAGCTTCCATGGAACTGGGTCTTCTTCATTATGAGCCGATGTGTCGTATATGTGTCTGCGTAAGTTTTGATTTTCATCAATCTGGTAGTCTGGTAACTTTTCAGGGTCATTTTTCACCGTGTTGAATTTGTTTTCATACCAGGTATCTTTAAAGTCGTTGGATTTCTTAAGAATCTGAAGAACAGCTGTCTGGTTAGTTTGAGGTGATCGGGATAAACAGTCTGCCACTACGTTTAACTTTCCTTTTCTGTACCTGATTTCGTAGTCATATTGCATCATCTCTAAGGCCCACCGCGCTATTCTACCAGATGGTGACTGAATAGAGTTGAGCCATTTTAACGACTGATGGTCCGTCACAATCACAAAATGGTAACCCTCTAAATAATGCCTCATTTTTCGTATGCCCCAGATAATAGCTAGGCATTCCTTTTCAGTGACGGTGTAGTTGCGCTCCGGAGCAGAAAGGGTACGGCTAGCATATGAGATGACTTTTTCACCGTCGTCAAACTCTTGTGTCAGTACAACACCTAGGCCAACATCACTGGCATCTGTTTGTAAAATAAAAGTTCGTGTAAAATCGGGACATGTTAGTGCTGGAGCTTCTATTAGTTTTTGTTTGAGTTTCTCAAAAGCTGCCTGTTCTCGTTGTGTCCATTCCCACTTTTTAGATTTCTTTAGTAAATTATTTAAAGGACTCGTCAAAGTTGAAAAATTGGGTACAAACCGCCTATACCAAGCTGCAGTGTTAAGAAAAGATCGTAGTTCTCTGAGTGTAGTTGGTGGTGGTAGAGCTACAACTGCGTTTACTTTTTCGGGGTCGGTGTGAATACCATTTTCACTGATTAGGTGTCCTAAATAGCGTATTTCTCTCTGTGCAAAAGAACATTTGTCTTTATTAATTCGCAGATTAGCCGCTATCAGACGATCAAAAACAATTTTTAAATTTTTAAGGTGCTCTTCTAAATTACCTCCAAGTACAACAATATCATCGAGGTAAGCAAACGCGAAAGAATCTAGCTCTGGACCAATTACCGCATCGAGAGCCCTCTGAAAAGTGGCTGGGGCCGAGTGTAAGCCAAAAGGCATGACTCGCCATTGAAATAATCCTCTGCCTGGTACAGTGAAAGCAGTATAAATTTTACTTTGTGCAGCCATGGGGATTTGCCAGTACCCGTTCTTAAGATCGATGGTGCTGAAAAATTTGCTGTTTCTTAATTTTTCCAGAATGGCGTTAATTTGTGGAATGGGATATGCGTCTCGAATTGAATTTTCATTTATCTGCCGGTAGTCGACACACAGTCGCCATTCGTTGTTCTTCTTGCGTGCTAAAACTATGGGCGAGCTGTATGGGCTTTTTGATTTTTCGATTCGGCCGTCAGCTAGAAGTTCATCTATTTGTTCGTCAATAACTTTTTGCATAGCAGGGTTTCTGGGATAATATCGTTGACGAAGTGGGCGTGAATGCTTCATAGTAATGACGTGTTCGGTTACGTTGGAGTATTTAGCGATTGAGTCAAAACGGGGCAATTCATTTTCAAGAAATTCTGAAATACGTGGGTCTATTGGGGTGTCACCTTGAGTATTTTCGGGTGGAGTTGCCTTTAGGGTTGTTATCAAAGAGTCGTTGATGTTATTACAGATTTTGTGGGGAATAATATGAAGTTCACAACCAGTCTGTACTATAAAATTCATGCCGATAATTATTGGATCAATGCTTGACTCCAAAACTAAAAATTTATGCCAGTATACAACGCTATCGAAAATAAACCATAGGTCAACTGATCCTAAAACTGTAACTGTAGTTTTATCAGCGAGCTGTATTGTAGAGAAATCCGCTGCAACGATTGGGACATGTAGTTCTTGTACCACGGCTAAATTTATACATGAATGGGTAGCGCCTGGGTCGATAATTGCTTGAAAATTTTTCTTCTTTATAGTGAGCCATATTCGTAAGCGTAAGTCGTCATCAGGAGTAATAATAATAGGGAATGGCTTGAATTTTAGAGATCTCTGTCGTTTCCCTCCATCGAGAGACCTCCCGCGGCGTTTCCCTTACCAGACCTGCAGGAATCGATTGTTTTAATACCCCTTTTACCACAGTCCCAACAGAATAGGACCTGGGGCTTCGAACATGTAGCTCGATTGTGACCAGTTTCTCCACAACGATAGCATACACTATTTTTATTAGCAACTACTGTTTGCACATGGCGGACTACCTTCTTCTGTGAAATTTCCTCAGCTCGAATATTCTCAAAATCTTTAGCTAATATAATTAATTCTTGTAACCTTGAAAACTCACGTCTCTTTATATAAACCTTATATTCAGCTCGACAATTTCTAAAAATGCGTTCAAGTTGCTCTTGATTAGATAGGTTTGACCAGCGCATAAGAGACTGCAACGCAGTTACATAATCGACAAAACTTTCATTTGTACGTTGTACTCGATTCCTAATTTCATCATCGAGTGTTTCAAAAAAACGTACTGGCAAGAAAAATAATTTAAATTCGTCAACGAAACTGGAATATGACTTCCAGTTATTTTTGTTATTTCGATACCAAGATAAAGCATCGCCCTTAAAAAGTTCGGGCATATAATTTAGTAGTGCATTACGAGATATGGCATAACACGAGGCCAATTCTTCAATTCTCTCTAAGAAGCATAGTGGGTCCTTGCCACCATCATATTTTACACCCCACTTCCTAACCTT
This sequence comes from Metopia argyrocephala, assembly GCA_963576795.1. Taxonomy (NCBI): domain Eukaryota; kingdom Metazoa; phylum Arthropoda; class Insecta; order Diptera; family Sarcophagidae; genus Metopia; species Metopia argyrocephala. Next base: position 76,237,195 of record OY756209.1, on the reverse strand, counting down.
ATCACAAACCTCAGGGTCACTCAAATTATAATTTTCATTCTCACCTGGGAACACTAAGGGCGACGAACTCCGAGAAACACCTGCTGTTGGGACTTTCAGTTCTTTTTCTGATGATGGATCGTATTTTAATCTTAAATTATTTATTATGGCTTCTTGATCGGGAGTAAGATTACCCTTGTCTAAAAAATTTCGCAAACGGCTTCTCATCTCATCGACAGTACCATCACTGCTTAGACCAAGGCCTTCTAAGCATTCAGTCAAACCTTCTTTTTTCACAAAATTAATAAAGGTACGGCTCATGTTGTTGTGCGTTTAAATATTAATTTTAAATTTTAGCAAATAATACTTTTTTTTTTTTGTTTAAAGTTGGTCGATTTTTTTTTCTCCAGTATATAATTACCTCTTGATTTAAATTAAATTTTTTTCACGTGTTTAATTTTTTCTTAGAGTCCCTGCTCGGGCGCCATTTTGTAACAGTATGCCAAGGTAAATTCAGCTCGTCCAGGATCCGTTAAATAAATTGCACTTAAATTGCTCGATTTAGTTAAATTTTAATTCAGTTTATTTAAAATTCAGTTTATTTAAAAAAAAATTATAATTTATTAAATAAAATATGTATTTAAACAAGAATAAGTAATTTATTGGCGTGCTCAGTAACTCAGAATAATTTTCTTATATAAAAAAAAAACAAGTGACGTGGATTACCCGTGCACCGTGTGTAGCGTTCGGCGGCCAGTCCAGAAGAGACCTTTTAGTCTCAAAGCCAGACATTTTCATGGGTTTTCTTTGTGGGTGTTAGTGTATTAGTATTAGTACCGGCACTACTAACTACACTACTACGCCTGGGATAAATGGCAGTAAGTACCAGTTTATTCCCTGTGCACTACTACTATTGCCTGGGCCCTATGACCGTTTGTATCAGTAGGGACCCTCTGCACTACTACATTGAGCTGGGCTTGACTGTTTTCGTGACCGGCTGCGAGCAGAGCTGTAAAAACTCGTACCGGCTGTCCGATCACTACGACAGCCAAAGCCCAACTGAATATCACTACTAATACTTCGCAACAGAGTAGTCGTGCACAGAGAAGTTCAACTGTAGTGAGGTACTATCACTACAATAAGAACCCCATAAGCGTAGTTGTGTCGGTAAACTCAGAGAGCCAGAATTACCACACAAGAGAACCACTTATTTATATACCAAGGTACTGGTAAATAAAACCGATATAAAGAGTCATATGAGTCGTATTGAAAATTAAAGAGTGTGTTAAGAGCAATAAATGAAATAAGTTCCACACTCTTATTAACTAAGAATACCGAACACACCATGATAATAATAAAATGAGAAGAATATTAATTACAATATAAATTATCAAAAGCGATATAATTAATACCATAATTATGATATCAAATTGAATTAAATGATATGTAATGATTAGAGCAAGAGTTAATGATATTTACGGCAAAAGATAATTGATAGCATAATTATGGTAATAATTTGAGTATAGTATGTTAAATTAAAATAATTTCGATAATAAAATATAGAATTAAATAATACAAAATTAGTAATACAAATAATATAATAATAAAATTATATTATGTAACGAAAAACTTCGTTACAATTTTTGTGTCGCCAAAAATAAATGTGATTGGTAAAACAAAATTTTTTTACACACATATACATAAATAAACAAAATCGAAATAAGTTTGTTTACTACATTTCTCTCAAGTTAAACTTGCACACGATTGCATTTTTTACTGTACAATTTAAGCATTTCAGCGCTTTTTTCGTATATATTCGCGATTATTTTTTGATATGTTGATATGGCAGCTTTGTTGTTTATTTGCATTACGTTGGTAACGTAAAGCAAAGCGAACGATAAAGTGACAATTAGTGGGCCGCAGTTTATATTCACAGTGAGTGACTAAGTTTCTTTCGCTTAAGTTTTCTTTCGATATCCTGGGCCTGGCTGTATAAGTGCTTTGTTTGTACGAACACAAATGTCAAAATCGCTCACCAGTTGATTTGTTGTCGTTTGCATAAACAAAGAAAGACAGAAACAAGTTGTATTAATAAGCTATTTGCAATATTATTTGCCTTCACTGTAAAATTTGCCAATCAACTGTAACTAATGAGTTTTTTTTCTTTACTTTACTTCTATGTTTTGTTTAATAATTTATGTCACTAGTTAATTAACCATCACTGAAGCAACACATCAAAGAAATAAAGGATGTTTTTAATAAAATATTATATATTCAGAAATATTTTGTTGCCTTTTATTTTTTTACCAAATCTAGGAAAAAATATTAATTAGATTGGTGTCTCACATACACACCAAAACACAAGTCTTTGTAAAAATTAATAAGAAATAAAAAAGTAAAATGGAAAATAAAATGTAATGTATGTATATAAAGCTACGGTCACAATTGGAAAATATTTTTCGAAAATATATTTGAACGCATTTTTTTAAATATATTCAAAGAAATATTTATTTTTTTTGTGGTCACACTGCACATACTTGTTTGCCTTTTTTTGTTTTAACAAACAACATGGTATAATCATCATAACGTAGTCCCAGTTTGAAATAGCATAGAACCCTGTGGTTTTGCAACCCTGCTGCTCTTAGAATTGTCAAATAAAAGCAACACTGTGGTTGACCGTTGTACACAAATAACTATATTATTGTAAACAAGCTCTTCCTCTTCTTTTTTTTGTTTTTGTGGAAAATTGTTTTAAAAGTTGAAAATTTTGCTTTTGTTCTGTAAAAAAATAGTTTATCAACAATATAATACATTCGCCCGTTGTAAAATATAATTATCCAGAGGCTACCTCATGGCGCATTGGATGGTTGCATCAACAGTAGGTCTGAATTTATATTTTATTAAATATGCAACTTGTGTTAAAAAAAAATTATATTGTGTATGTGTGTGTGTATGTCGAAAAAAAAATAAATAAAAATATAAACATTTTGCAATTTATATTGCAAACAAAAATAAAAAACTAAATTTGGTATTGATAATTTGGTATTGCATTTCATCATTTTAAATTTTAATTTCTAATTTGTTTCAAAGAAAAAAATTTAATTTCAAATTTGCTTAACGTCAAAATAAATAAAAAAGAAGAAGAATAAGATTTTGACAATTCCAAGTAATCAGCTGTAATTGTTTTGGTAAAGCGGGACTACCTTATGATGATTATACCATGACAAACAACATTCAAATAATGAAAAACATAAACTAGGGAAACATGTTTTTCCTATGGTCACACTTAAAAAAATATATGAAAACAAAAATTGTTTCATCAAACTGTCAAAAAAAATAAATTATTTTCTAAAAATAAAAACTTCAAAAATATGATAGATAATGAAATTTTTTTAAATATTAAAACAACTTCTACTGGAATTTGAGCAAAAGAATATAAAATCCGTCTTAAAAAATCTAAATGATAATAATCGCTAAAATAAATATTTACTTTTCTAAAGTGCTTGTATATATAACTTTGCATTTCTTGTATTTTTATGACTTCAGTTATTGAAAACTTAAATTAAGCATTTCTAAAAATAATACATATGCATAATACAATTGGAAACTGATTTTACCAGAATATCTTGTACTGTTTTTAATTTATGTACATAATTCGAATAAAAAAATATTGAGAATAAAAGAGAAAGTTAGAAATTCTTAATAGTATTCTGGCATAATATCTGAGAGTATTTGATTGCCATGACCAATCCTCTCAAGTCTGTTGTTAGGAGTTGATATTAAACTGTAGGTCTAGGTACTTACAGATAAAAATTGACGTACACAAGATGGGTGCTTCGAGAAGTTAAATAGTAACCTTCAGACTGGATTGTAATGGCCTATTATGTATGTATATATATGTGTATGTATATGTATATTCAATTCAATTCAATTCTTTATTTCCATATAATATATACCTTCATTTTTTTCATCAGAAAATGATATTTAATAACGTCAATAGTTCAAGTTCCATAACTTTTTCATCTTAATAATTAATAGTCTTTTACAAAAATTATGTTAGGATATATATAGAAGGCAAAATTTTAAAAAACCTATTGAATAGTTTTCGTCCCTAGTAATCTTAGTAAAAACAACTTAAATCTGCCTACTAGCTACGTAAATCATTAATATGGGGGTGTTCAGATCCTGAGCATCTGGAATAAAATTTAATATTCAACCTATTTAACTTTGTTGCAACAAGCTCAATATTTGTGTGAGCGTGCAGTCTTGCAGTTGAAAAAACCTAGGAATGTTAAAAATTAGCTTTAATAATTTGTTCTGGGCTATCTGTAGTTTCCCAATATGGCAAGCCGCGCTCTTAGCCCACATAGGCGCTGCATAAAATATTACAGCATGGAAAATTAGTTTAAATATCAATATATTGTTCTCAATAGATAGATTCGATATATAGGGATATAGTATACATGTGAGGACATTTACTTTATTTATTTATATTTAAATTTCATTTTAGGGTCAAATATTACTCCCAGGTATTTCACGCTTCTTTCCCACTGAACATCGGTATTTAAAATTGTTAAATTGTTTCCGTTTCCTAGTAAAATATTTTGACCTTGTTTTACCCGCGTTCAGTGTTAATTTCCACTTATTAAAATAATGAAACAAATTATCTAAAGCTACCTGTAATTTAGCACTAATATTTGAGTAAAGTATATCTGAGCATTAGATTGCTGTATCATCAGCAAAGACGGAAATGGTACAGTTTTCTAGTTGAGGAAAATCAGACGTATAAAGATTATATAAAGTGGGAGACAGACAGGAACCCTGAGGACATCCGGCCGGAATATTGAATAATTCTAAGTGTGATGATCCAATGTGTACTCTAAATGATCGATTAAGAAGAAAACTTTCTATTATTTTAATTAAATAATTTGGAATATTAAAAGTAATCATCTCGTAAATAAGACCATCGTGCCACACAGAATAGAACATTGCCCTAACATCTAGTAATACCATTGCCGTAGATTTTTGACTAGTAAAATTATTAGTGACCAATTACCAATTTCACGAATTTTTCTTTATTCGGATCGGTTAGCAATTCTGAAGAAAAAATTTTTACTATAAAAAGAAGGTCTTTCGTTATTTTTTGAACCTCCTCTACCAATAGCATTCATCATCATATTTCTTATATAAAACAATCACTTCCTTAATTTGAAGGCATACATATGTAGATTGCACAATTCAATGTCAACAAAATTTGCAGTTGATACCTTATTAAAAAAACATGCAGCTAAAATTGGTTACACAGAAGTAAAGTAGTAAAAAAATTTACTAGATATTTGCCGTAATTTTCATTAAATAAATGTATAGTATTTATATAAAACGTATTTTATAATTAATAAATTTATTGAAAAATTATTCATCTTCGTAGTTTGGAAAGTTAATTTTTACTTTCAATATTTTTTATTTGCTCTTACAAAATATTTGTAAGAACAAATAAATAATTACTTAAAAATGTGGTAAATATTTGCTTTGTAGTGTTCACATTGTGGTCACATTAGGAAAATATTTGTTAGCTGGCAAATAATTTTGTTTTTGAAAAAAGTTTTTTTTTTTTGTTTGCCCCTTAAAAATATTTTGTGGTCACACTACGGCAAAGAAATAATTGAGGTTTTTCATCAAATATTTGCCCAATGTGACCGTGCCTTAACACGTTAGTTAAAAAATAATTGACTATTTCAGTAGCACTAGGGATGGATGGGATACTTCGGAAAAGGCAAAGTCTCTGATTGGGGTCAACCTGGCGGCCTCCAGAACGGTCCTTGTTCCCGTTGTATTCAAGTCGACATACAGCCTCCACGTGGCCCTCCTGGATAAGATTCTAGCACCCGCTAGCTTGTTAACTAATGTATGCGGCGATTGTGCAATCCCCTGGACTTTAAATTTGGGTTGTGCGTAGGGCTTGAAACCCACCACGTAAAAACATTCTTCAATGAAAGCTTAAACCAAAACCGGACCCCCTTTTATGTTGACGAACTTGGTAAATGTTTTAAGGACTATGATTTAAGGATATGCACCTGGAATGTGAGAACCCTTTATAGGGAAGGTGCCTCTATCCAATTGGCGGATGCTTTCACGAAATGTAAGGCTGACATCACAGCCATCCAGGAAATTCGATGGATAGGACAAGATTGTACGAGGCAAGCAACATGTGACATATACTACAGCTGCCATGAAAAGAGACGCGAATTTGGCTGCGGATTCGTAGTAAGTAAGAGACTTCGCTATCTTGTTGCGGAGTTCACCCCCGTGAACGAAAGAGTTCCTACGATCCGAATGAAGGCAAAGTTTTATAATATCAGCCTTATTTGCGTGCACGCCCCGACGGAAGAGAAGGATGATGCGGTCAAAGATGCTTTCTACGCAAAGCTCGAGGATGTATACGATGGGTGTCCGGCACATGACGCCAAAATTGTCCTCGGCGATTTCAATGTGAAAGTTGGACGTAAAGGTATCTTTGGCCCCACTGTCGGACAGTTCAGTCTCCATAATTCTACCTCACTGAACGGCATGAGACTGATCGATTTCGCCGCGGCGCGAAACATGGTAATTTGTAGCACCAGGTTCCAGCATCTCGATATCCATAAGGCCACCTGGCTCTCTCCTGATCGATCTATCAACAACCAGATCGATCACATTGTGATTGATGGAAGGTATGTATTCAGCGTACTAGACGTGCGCACTTTTAGAGGTCCAAATGTCGACTCGGACCATTATCTTGTCGCAGCCAAGATGCGACTGCGTATATGCGCGTCGAATACACGTTCTAGCGTGCAAGGGAAGCTGGACATCAAAAAGCTGCGATCACAAGATCGTTTTCCGATCGTCTTTCTAACGAGCTCAATTACATCCAATCCTCTCTCGAATTTATTGGTGGACAGTGGTCTCACATCGCTCACTCTCTGCGCAGCGCTTCCGAAACAGTTCTTGGTTTTGAGCGTCCTCCCCGCAGAAACCAATAGTACGGTGAAGAGTGCCGTGAGGCCACTGCAGCAAAGAACGCTGCCTATAGACGAACATTGCAGTCCACCACTACAAGAGCAACGGTGGAGGTGTACAGAAAAAAGAGGAGGGAAGAGAGACGCCTATTCAGAAAGAAGAAAAGAGAACAAGAAAGGCGTGATCGTGAGGAAATCGAGATGTGCAGGAGTAGAAATGATGCTCGAAATTTTTATAAAAAGATAAGGCGCCTTACTACTGGTTTTAAGCCCGGAGCAACCTCCTGCAGAGACGAACATGGTAACCTGGTTACAGATGCACAAGGAACACTAAGATTATCGAGACAGCACTTCTCTAATCTACTGCAGGGCGATAGCGACACAAATTCCGCCTCTAGAGATGCTGTGCCGGACCCAATCATTAACGACGACGTAGAGATCCCGTCCCCCAGCCATGAAGAGGTCAAGGTTGCCATATGGTGACTGAAGAACAACAAAGCAGCTGGATCTGATGGTTTGCCAGCTGAACTCTTCAAGTATGGAGGCGATGAGTTGGTTAGGTGCATGCACCAGCTCATTTGCAGTGTATGGCTGGAGGAAAGTATGCCCAATGATTGGAATCTCAGTGCCCCCTGTCTCATCCTGAAAAAGGATGAAGGGTAGAAGCCTGCTCTCCAATAAGGGATCGCGTTTATGCCGCAATGTCTTAGCTCGGTATTCCTGCTAAGCTGATAAGGCTATGCAGAATGACGCTGAGCAACTCCTGCAGCTCAGTAAAGGTAGGAAGAGACCTCTCCGAGCCTTTTAATACCGTGCGAGGTTTCAGACAAGGCGATCCCTTATCCTGCGACCTCTTCAACTTCGTCATGGAGAGTGTTTTGCGAAAGGCGGGTGTACATCGTAATGGCACTATTTTTAATAAGTGTCCAGCTCCTTGCGTATGCCGACGACATGGTCATCTTTGGGCATACCAAGCGAGATGTCACCGCAGCCTTTAATGCTATTGAACGAGAGTCTGCTAAAATGGGTCTGGCGGGAAATGAGAGCAAGACGAAGTACATGTTGTCGACGTGTAGGGATGTTGAACGTATCGGCTCCCAGGTTACAGCCGGCAACTATACATTCGATGTGGTCAAGGAATTTATTTACCTTGACACCGCCATTACCAGCAAGAATGATGTCAGTCTGGAGATCAAGCGAAGAATTACACTGGCCAACAGGTGCTACTACGGTCTCGGTAGGCAGTTTAGTAACAGAGACCTCTCTCGTGCGACGAAGTTAACACTCTACAAGTCGCTTATTCTTCCGGTGCTTCTCTATGGTGCGGAAGCATGGACGCTGTCTTGTGCCGATGCAGCGGTCCTGGGAGTGTTTGAGAGAAAAATTCTTCGAAAGATCTTTGGTCCACTGAAGCAAGGCGATGAGTTTCGCATTAGGACCAACTATCAGCTGTATGAGCTCCTCGGCGACGTAGATGTTGTCCAGCGCATTAACATCCAGCGGCTGCGCTGGCTCGGCCATGTTGTTCGGATGGAAGAATCTGCTCCAGCGAAAAAGGTTTTCTGTTAAGAGCCGAAGACTCGGGTTCGAATCTCCGGAGAGGTGTGATCAATTTAATTTTTGGTTTTTATCAGAAAACGCTTTAATTAGATCAAATTTAACTGCAATGTTATTTTTTGGTAATTAAAGAAGAAATGATGTCCGTGAAGGAATAGTACACTAGCCAAACTGAACAATTGTTTTCGACTCCAGCTACGGTAGTCTCATCAGAGTTCTTTGTGTCCTGTGCATATTCAAGACCAAACATCAACTATTTAACTCACACTTTTTTGGAAATCGCATACTGAAATTATTACTGTATGTACATACACTTGTATGAGTTAGTCGAAGTAAAGTCACATAACAGTTTATATCATATTCTCCTTTTCTTACCATCATTGCTGTTCTTGTAATTGTCATCTTATTTGGATGAAACAGAATTACAAATTTATTTTGTTTTTGCCCTTTATTCCACCTTATCCACATTAGTCGACATGAATGATATGTACGACGGTGGTTGAGGTGGTTAGAGCGTAGCACCATAGTCGGGTGCAATTTTATGTTAAGAGCCGAAGACTCGGGTTCGAATCTCCGGAGAGGTGTGATCAATTTAATTTTTGGTTTTTATCAGAAAACGCTTTAATTAGATCAAATTTAACTGCAATGTTATTTTTTGGTAATTAAAGAAGAAATGATGTCCGTGAAGGAATAGTACACTAGCCAAACTGAACAATTGTTTTCGACTCCAGCTACGGTAGTCTCATCAGAGTTCTTTGTGTCCTGTGCATATTCAAGACCAAACATCTGTTGTGTGACTTTACTTCGACTAACTCATACAAATGTATGTACATACAATAATAATTTCAGTATGCGATTTCCAAAAAAGTGTGAGTTAAATAGTTGATGTTTGGTCTTGAATATGCACAGGACACAAAGAACTCTGATGAGACTACCGTAGCTGGAGTCGAAAACAATTGTTCAGTTTGGCTAGTGTACTATTCCTTCACGGACATCATTTCTTCTTTAATTACCAAAAAATAACATTGCAGTTAAATTTGATCTAATTAAAGCGTTTTCTGATAAAAACCAAAAATTAAATTGATCACACCTCTCCGGAGATTCGAACCCGAGTCTTCGGCTCTTAACATAAAATTGCACCCGACTATGGTGCTACGCTCTAACCACCTCAACCACCGTCGTACATATCATTCATGTCGACTAATGTGGATAAGGTGGAATAAAGGGCAAAAACAAAATAAATTTGTAATTCTGTTTCATCCAAATAAGATGACAATTACAAGAACAGCAATGATGGTAAGAAAAGGAGAATATGATATAAACTGTTGTGTGACTTTACTTCGACTAACTCATACAAGTGTATGTACATACAGTAATAATTTCAGTATGCGATTTCCAAAAAAGTGTGAGTTAAATAGTTGATGTTTGGTCTTGAATATGCACAGGACACAAAGAACTCTGATGAGACTACCGTAGCTGGAGTCGAAAACAATTGTTCAGTTTGGCTAGTGTACTATTCCTTCACGGACATCATTTCTTCTTTAATTACCAAAAAATAACATTGCAGTTAAATTTGATCTAATTAAAGCGTTTTCTGATAAAAAAGAAAAAGGTTTTCGATGCGAAGGTCACTGGACGTCGGCGTAGAGGACGGCAACTGAGGAACGTAAGATCTATTGGAAATACTAGTAAAATGTGTTTAAGAATATTGTTACGTTTTTACCTTTTAAAAAACGTTTTATTTCTATAAACCTTTTTTATAGAAATATTTTTATTTGTAGTTTCTTAATTACAAATAATAAACACTTGATTTGATTGTGTATTTACTAATTTACTTTATTTACACTTAATACACTTTAGAAGATATACACTGTTAAACAGTACCACACGTAGGGATTCACTGTTGATCTTTACTCTGTCGTAGCTAAATCACAATTAACTTGATTCCCAATCTCTGCTCTGCCCTTTTATTTAAATTTTAATGTGTCTAGATTTTTCTTTAAGTTTCGAGATCACTGTATATGGCAAAATACTTGTGTGTCAACATGTTAATTTATTTTTGTATGTATATGCGTGTGTATATCTGTAGTACATGTAGAAGTTTGTAGACAGAGCATCTCTTATGTTGTTGTTGTTAAAATGATTTCGTAGTAATTTTTGCAGCACCAATATAAAGAGATATGTGTGCGTGTGTGTTTTTGTTTTTACTGGTAACAGCACAAGACAAAATTACGTGTTTGTTATTGTTACTTTTTTTACTATAAAATGTTACCATAATACGCGTTTTTCTTTTATTTTAGCTGTAATCTTTGGCGCTTTTTTGTTTACTTAATTTATTTTTCGTAACAATATATTGAATTTGTTCAGTCCTATCTACTTATCACAAAGTTTAATTTACTACATATCTATTTTTTATACACTTTTTTTTACAATATTTGTGTATTATATTTACCAAACAAATTTTTGTATTCACAAATTTTTTGTACATACATACATATACATATACATAAATAAACGAAATCAGAATAACCGGCAAATTTGTTTTAGTTGTTGTTTCACATATAAAAACACCATTCGTGTTCTATAAACAGGCTTTAAGTTTGTTTACTACTCGTACATTGTTGTTAAGTTAAATTAGCACACGGTTACATTATTACTGTACAATTTAAACGTTTCAGCACTTTTTTTCTTGTATATTGGCGATTATTTTTTGATTTGTTGATATGGCAGCTTAATTGTTTACTTGCATTACGTAACGTAAAGCAAAGCGAACGATAAGATTACAATTAGTGGTCCGCAGTTTAGATTCACAGTGAGTGACTGAGTTTCTTTCGCTTAAATTTTCCATCGACATCTTGGGCCTGGCTGTAAATATTTAAAAAAATTAAAGAAAAAAACGTTGTTTAAAAGAGTTTTGTTGAACAAAAACATATGACATTATACGAAGTTGCCATTATGGTTTTTTTATTAAATACCGCGTAGATTTCTTTTGAGGGTATTTATAAAATAAATTTAAATTTGTCATTAAACTTGGACTTAATTGCATATTCCAACAATTTTTATACTAAAATCGTTTCGGAACACCTTAATTATTTCGGAGTTTATACAAATGCTTCCATACGTTCATTAAAAATACTGATAAAAAAATTTATCATACTAAAAATCAAAATTAATATTATAAGTGTAATATTCGTAATATATACATACAAACATATGTGCACATTTATTTGAACTTTCTTTTTTTGCAAGCAAATAGACCCATACACAGCCACAATCAGAAATAAAGAAAATATCGCAGCAGTATCGGCCAGTGTTAATGATGACCATCAATTATCGATTCATTGCCGTTGGCAGAAATTGGACCTCTGTTATCCAACTTTTTTTTTGCCCAAAATGCAAGAGCTTGACTTGCATGACATGTGGTTCTAACAAGACAGAGCCACATTGTCACACAACAAGCGTAACAATGGACTTATTGAGAGGCAAGTTCGGTGAACATTTTAATTCACGTTTGGGACCGGTCAATTGGCCGCCTAGATCATGCGATTTAACGCCTTTAGACTATCTTTTGTGGGGCTATGTTAAAGCTCATGTCTATACAGCCAAGCCTGCTTTAATTGACGCATTGGAAGACAACATTGAAGCATTTATTCGTGAGATACCGGCCAAAATGTTGGAAGGAGGATGCCAAAATTGGACTAAGCGGGTGAACCATTTGAGACGCAGTCACGGTCAACATTTGCCTAAAATAATCTTTAAACATTAAATTGTATGGACCGTACTACCGATTCAAATTAAGATTTCATTAATTTTTCTAAATTTTATGTGTTTTTTGTTTTGAAAGATTTCCCTATAGCTCTTAAAAAATCACACTTAATTCAACCTCGCTGCTAAGCACACCAACTGTATAGCGTGATATTTTTACCGTTACTTCGCCATCTTTTTAATAGCAACGCCACTTCATTCGCCGAATCTCATTCCTTTATTCGATATCGTTCCTGTTTTTACACAAAGTTGTATTTTCACCTTAGTGTTGCCAACTTCTACTATATCATCAGCTGTCTTACCATGACGTCAAGTTGTAATAAAAAACCAATCTCATCTGTCAGTGTATTTTTGTCTGACTCTTATTGTGAAGACAACTGCTTTACACAAATAGTATACAAACCAATACAACTCTTTAAAAATACATCAAAAACAATCGCATGAAAATTACCAATAACAAGCTTACATTGCTGTAATCTAAAACAACAATACAAGCGTCTTGGAATTCGGCACTAAAATTCAAAATTCTATTCTTTACATTTAATTTATTTATTTTAAACAGTAAACGTTATAGTTATATAAAATCTTTACTTTTTAAACATATTTTGTATAGATATTTTGAATTTATTTGAAAAATTAAATTTATTTATTTCCCCTTTATTCCTGATATAATCTTCCTAGGACCGGACTGACGTTGTCTCGAAAGAAAAGTTTGTCCTTGTCCAATTAACATCGTAATCTTAGAATCAATTGAATCACGTTGAGCATTCATCCCTAATCTGAAAATATATAATACATTAAAAATGAAAATAAAAGTGTTTTAATAAAATGTAATGTAGAAAAGAATATATACATATGAGGAATTTTGAAAAAACGTCTTCTATCGAAATAAGACAATTTTCCAAGATTTTTATAGTAAATATAGAATTTCCTTGTCCTTCTTTTGCTTCAACGACCTTTAGAACGCAAGATATGCAGTTGACTAATCGCCCTCTTTCAGACTTTCCCTCCAATTTCAATTTGACAAAACGACTTCTTTAATAGAATTAAGACTAATTTGTAAAATTGAATGTCTATAAAAAATTTTATTTAATTTTTATTATTATTTTTTAATTATTTGGATATTGTAGGGAAAAATAGAAGTATTTTTTTTAATAAAATCGAAATATATTTTAAAGATAAACTTCTTTCAACCTTTTTTCATATTCCATTTTAACAAAACAACTTGTCTTGACTTAAGCGATTAAGATAATTTTCAAATTTAATCCAAAAAATTTTGACAAAACGACTTTTATGGTGGAAGCTAATTTTTTCCTTTAAAATCTATGTAACAAAAAGTCTTAAAATAATTTTTTGTCGTTTTAAGGAAAACTATTGCTTCTAGACGAAAAAAAGGTCGCATAGTGTTCGTTAAGTATTTGTGTATAATATTCAAGTTCAAAATTTCATTAATTTTCTAAGCAATAACTTCTGTTGGCCTTTTTAACGGTTTTTTTTTATTTAGAAAGAAGACGTTTTGTCAAATATCCACAGATATAATAGTTCTAATTTACAGCAGTTTTTACTCATATAAGTGCTTGTATAATAGTCTACGAAATTGTATTTTAGATATTTGTAATAATTGTGGGAATGAAGTTGCAAGAAGTTTGAAGAGTAGCGAACAATTCAGTAGAGATGTGGAGAACTAAAGCACAGTGCATACAGTGACGAAACTCCAACAACTATAACAAGAACAACACACAGTAAGATAGCCACAACAAAATTTTTGCACACACAACAACATTACAGTGTATAATAAGATAGCCACAATAAAACACAGCTGATTTTAAACTTTATGAGCTGTCATTTCCTTCATCACTGTATGCACTGTGACTAAAGACGTGTCAAGACAGTGACGGTTTATAATTTAAGTAAAAGCCGAGGCACATGGAATCCGTCATCCTTCTTACGTTGACTTTCTCAACTGACCGCTACGTTAAAATACATGCTTTTTTGTGAACTTTTTTACATTCAATACCATAAAATAAAGATAACGCATTCCGGCTGTAAAAATATTTTCTCTCTGCGCATGTATGTACATCACACCAACCATAAACAAAAATTACAATCACACACACACACACACCTTAAGGCACCCTTACACGAGATGTTTTTTACACGTGTTTTTTTGGTTTAAAATACATAAGTTTTTCTTTGTGTATGTCAAAATTAGTCAATTTACATAAGGTTTATAATTTTTACTCACAAACGTATATGTACAATTGCATATGTAAATAAATAATAAAATTTTAGACAGACAATTTATAAAAAAAAAACTATTTTACATATAATTCATCGCCGACTAATGTTTGTACAGGCATAGAAATATTAATATCATATGTGTGTACATACGAAATTAGAGCATGCTCTAATTGAAATTTTGTCATAAGACTTTCCTTGTGTTTTTTACACAAGCAATGTTTTAGAAGTCACACACGACATGTAACTGTTTACTCATGTAAAAGTTGACATTAACAGTGTAAAAAACATGTCGTGTAAAGGCCGTGTCAGATAAAACTTTTGCTTCGCGTTGCGTTAGAGATGTACTTTGACATTTAAGATAAAATGTACATGTTTATATGCCACTTGTCACATAAAGTGCTTTTAAAGCAACGCAAAGTGAAAAGTTGGCCAACTTTTAACCTTTTGCGCGCTTTGACAATCTGCTGTTAGTTTTTCTTTAAATAGTTTTGAAAATTTGCAGTTTTAAGTGTTCTTTATTTAGTTTTGTGTTAAAATTTTGTTTAAAACTATAAAAGTAAATTTATATTGGGGGTTATGTAGAGTTTTAAAAAAAGAGACAAACAAACAACGCTACTGTTAAAGTTTTTATTGTGTCATACACACATAGAATTTTGGACCATTTTCTTCTTTATTTTTTTTCATTTTCATTAATTTGACAGTTTAAACTCTTAATTTTAAAAACATTCTGGCACGAAAGAATATTTTTTTCTTATTTCGCGGCATGTTGCGAATGGTTTAAGTTAATTTTTAAGTAGTCTTTTGTATGAGTACATTTTCTTCGTTAATTTTTGAATAAATCGAGTGCAAGGTCATCATAATTTTCAAAAAATTATTGAAAAGAACCGTTATAAAATAGAAATACAATAAATTTACAATGATATTAACTTATGGAATTAAAAAAATATTATTTAAAGGAATGATTTGTTCAAAGATTTTTTTTAAATAGTATAAACAATAAAACATATCTACAATATAAAGATTGTCACTAGAAGAAAATATTGGGTTAGCAACTAAGTAATTGCGGATTTTTTTTAGAAAATATTATTTATTATGTAATGTATTGCCCATTTTTAGCAATGACTTCTTGCCATCTTTCAGGCAGCATCATAATTCCACGTTCATAAAACTTCTGGTTTTTATGAGAAAAAAACTGAACAAAAAAATCTAAAACTTGTTTTTTTTTACTGATTGGCAGCTGAAGAACCGACTATCAAATAACAAAATGTATTTGATATTTCAATTACGTCATCTAACCTAAAAATTCAACTAATGCCATCAATGAGTAAAATCCGCATTTACTTAGTTGCCAACCCAATAATTATTAAGGACAAAATAAGTAATAATTAGGAATTTAACTACAGCTGTTTTGACCGAAGAATTCATTTTATAGGCAAACATATGTATGAATTTGTATATAAATATAGAGGGTTATCCATTTTGAGGTTTTGTAACGACACGTTTACGCTGGTTGCTGGGGTAGTTCAGCGGTGTCCAGTGGTTACATAAATAAGAACACATTTGTATTTTTTCTTTCTTCCACAATCGTATTTAATTTTTATTTAATAATATTTTCTTAATCTACTTAATCCTAATGCTAGCCTAACAAAATACAAAATGACCTGGAACTACCTAACGAACGTTCGTTTCAAGGGTGGTTGACTTAGTGTCCTCACTATGATCACCGATTCAATTCGTGTTGCTAAGGACGGGTACCATTAGCAACACAACTCAAACCCTGGTGACTCTCTCGTCTACGTCCAGTTGTCGCACACGTAACTGGATAGGAAGTACTGCAATTAATATTGTTAAGGATGTACGCCACCAACAATATTAATGGAATACCAGCGCACCAGCCCGTATATCCGTGATCCTAATACCACCAATATTGTTAAGGATGGACACCGTTAACAAGATTGCTTGGTATTAGTCCACTGAGGTCAAACAGTAGCAAAGTGAACAACAATCTATATTGTTAAGGATTGGAACCCATTAACAATATTGGCCACTCACTCTCCAAGAAGTAAAAAGGAATCAATAGTCGATATTGTTAGGGATGGCCACCACTAACAATACTGATCACTCACTGTCCGGCAAATACAAATAATAAAAGCAATAATCACTATTGTTAGGGATGAACACCATTAACAATACTGATCGCTTACTGTCCAAAAAACAACAAAGTAAAAATAACAGCAATCACTATTGTTAAGGATGGACACCATTAACAATACTGATCGGTTATTGTCCAAAAAAATAATAAAAGAAAAATAACAACAATCACTATTGCTAAAGATGGACACGATTAACAATACTGATCGCTTGCTGTCCAACAGAACAACAATCTATATTGTTAAGGATGAACACCATTAACAATATCGATCCTTACCGTTCAACAGTCTGTCAACCTCTCACTCTCTGTTACTTATGTTCTGCCTTTTATAGCCAGTCGTTGTGATGAGAATAATGATATCGACGTACCACGCTGAGAGTACACAAACAAGCAACACTATGTAACAGAGAGTTAAAATAAAATTAAAATAAATAGGAAAATAAGAGACGATGGAATGTGACCACCGTTATGTCTGAAGAAATAACATAAGAAATATAGTAATTAATTCTAAATAATATTGTATTTATAATCCATACTATTGAAAATAAAATTAAGTACAATCAATTCGAAAGAATAAAAAAATAACAAAAAATAATACCGTATAAACTAAAATCCTTCATAAATAAAATCAATGTGTGGAGATGAAGCCGGATTGTGGGGCCAAAAACGAGGCTTCCGACTTCTGCTCGTCACAGTTTCAAAAATAAACGTAAATAAAACACATATAAAATATTTTTTTTCATATTTCTTTTTTATTATAAAGTTTGAAAGTTGACATTATGTGTGAAACAATACATCATTTAAATGACCTCCACGTGAAGTGTTGCAAGCATTGATTCTTTTGAAGTAATTTTCGACCACTTTTTGACACCTATTGGGCGGTATCTCAGCAATAACTTGACGAATGTTGGTTTTCAAGTGCTCATGGTCTTTCGCGTAGCCCCACAAAAAAAAGTATAATGGTGTCAAATCGCATGGTGGCCAGTTGATGTCGCCAGAACGAGAAATTACGCGGCCAGGAAATGTCTCTTGCAATAAAGCCATATTCACTCGAGTTGTGTGGCATGTGGCACCGTTTTGTTAAGAACACATATTCTCGTATTCTTCAATAGCAGGCAAAAAAAAGTCGGTTATCATATGACCATAACGCTCCGAATTGACGGTGACAGTCGTTCCATCGTCGTTTTCGAAGAAGTAAGGTCCCATCACACCTTCGGACAAAAGAGCGCACCAAACAGTGACTTTTTCTGGATGTAATGGCCTCTCTTCAATTACTTGAGGATTCCCAGAACCCTAAATACGACAATTTTGTTTGTTAACATACCCACCGAGTGAGAAATGTGCTTCATCGCTGAAGAAAATTTTGTTCGAAAAATTTCCGTCGATCACCTGTTGTTCAAGCACCCATTCCACGTATCTACGACGTTGTGAATGTTCTGCTGGCTTCAGTTGTTGCGTGAGCTGGACTTTATATGGATGCAGGTCTAGATATAAATGCAAAATACGCCATAATGTGTCGTA
Source organism: Metopia argyrocephala (assembly GCA_963576795.1). NCBI lineage: Eukaryota > Metazoa > Arthropoda > Insecta > Diptera > Sarcophagidae > Metopia > Metopia argyrocephala. Next base: position 76,218,985 of record OY756209.1, on the reverse strand, counting down.
AGACAGTTCTAATTCCTAAAAACGAAGAGGAATTGACACATACAGGTCTTCGGAAACATTTTGACTTACAACAGCGATATTTTCAGCAGAACGAGCGAAATGATGATGCACAGGCCTTACAATATTTTTAACCGTTCCAGTCTCTTCAAATTTCTTCACAATTTCGCCAATTGTCTGCGTAGTTGGACGATTGTGTAAACTATAACCTCCTTTTAAAGCACGATATGTGGCTGTGGCAGAATCACAATTTTTGAAGTCAGTTTTGATAATTCTTATGCGTTGTGTGATAGTTCAGCGATCCATTTTCGTCAATGTCAGATGCTGTGCCGGTCCCAATCAATGATGACGACGTTGAGATCCTGTCTCCCAGCTATGAAGACATCAAGATTGCCATATGGCGACTAAGAAGCAACAAAGCGGCCGGACCGGATGGTCTGCCCGCTGAGCTCTTCAAGTATGGAGGCGATGAGCTGGTTAGGTGCATGCACCAACTCATTTGCAGAATATGGCTGGAGGAAAGTATGCCCAATGATTGGAATCTCAGTGCCCTGTGTCCGATCCTGAAAAAGGGAGACCCCACAATATGCACCAACTACAGGGGTATAAGCCTTCTCCCTATCGCATATAAGGTTCTTACGAGCGTATTGTGTGAACGACTGAAGCCATTCGCTATCTCACTGATTGGACCTTATCAGTGCGGCTTCAGACCTGGTAAGTCCACCATTGACGATATTCACAATGCGCCGAATCCTGGAGAAGACCCATGAAAGTCAAGTCGACACACAACACCTTTTTTGTCGACTATAAGGCAGCGTTCGATAGCCCGATAAGAGATCGCGTATATGCCGCAATGTCTGAGCTCGCTATTCCTGCAAAGTTGATAAAACTGTGCAGAATGACGTTGAGCAACTCCTGCAGCTCCGTCAAGGTAGGAAAAGACCTCTCCGAACCTTTTAATACCGTGCGAGGTTTCAGACAGGGCGATCCTTTGTCCGGCGACCTCTTCAATTTCGTCATGGAGAGTGTTTTGCGAAAGGCGGGTGTACATCGAAATGGCACTTTATTTAACAAAAGTGTCCAGCTCCTTGCGCATGCAGACGACATAGACGTCATTGGGCATACCAAGCGAGATGTCACCGCAGCCTTTAATGCTATTGAACGGGAGTCTGCTAAAATGGGTCTGGCGGTAAATGAGAGAAAGACGAAGTACATGTTGTCGACGAGTAGGGACGTTGATCGTATCGGCTCCCAGGTTACAGCCGGCAACTATACATTCGATGTGGTCAAGGAGTTCATCTACCTTGACACCGCCATTACCAGCAAGAATGATGTCAGTCTAGAGATCAGGCGAAGAATTACACTTGCCAACAGGTACTACTACGGTCTCAGTGGTGCTGAAGCATGGACGCTGTCTTATGCCGATGCAGCGGTCTTGGGAGTATTTGAGAGAAATGTTCTTCGTAAGATCTTTGGTCCTCTAAGGCATGGCGATAAGTTTCGCATTAGAACCAACCATGAGCTGTATGAGCTCCTCGGCGATGTAGGCGTTGTTCAGCGTATTAACATCCAGCGGCTACGCTGGTTCGGCCATATTGTTCGGATGGAAGAATCTGCTCCAGCGAAGAAAGTTTTCGGTGCGAAGGTCACTGGACGTCGGCGTAGAGGACGACCCTGTTTACGTTGAAAAAACCAGGTTGATGAAACCCTGTCATTGATTGGTGTGACCAACTGGAGAAGGCGACCGCTAAGCAGAAGCGCTTGGAGATTAGTGCTGAAGCAGGCCGAAACCCGTTAACAGGTTGTTAGGGTCAGCTAAGTAAGTAAGTAAGTAAAAAGCAACTTCATTGGACAAGTACGTGTAACAAATGACGAAAATTATGTGAGATGAGTTGAGGCTAAATTAGCGTGTGTTGGTGACGACGATTGGTTTGATGACGAGAATTATTGTTGAAACGATGAGATACTATATGGTGGTTGAGCTGTTGAATGGAAAGAAGTGCGTTGAAGCGAAGAATTCGATGAAGAATTGTGTTGGTGCGAAGAGGTACTTGTATTATTTGTAGACTCAGTATTTGAAAAATGTAACAGTGTATGATGTGAAATTCTGCAGGTACGACAGCAAGATTTTGATGGCCTTTTTTAATGCAAATTATACAGAACTTTGAACCTTCAACACAATCAAAACGACGACTTACAGGTAATGACAAATAACTAGGTCAGCTTCCGATGAACTGATATTTAGATTTGTAGTACTCACAAAGTATACTTGCAATGCAGAATGATGATCCTGAACGTTTGAAAATTTGTTTAGGTTTGTTATCACGAAGATGAGGTGAACCCGATTGTGTGTTATGGCTTTCTAAGAACTGGCATCGACGACTTAGAACTTCGACACAATGATCCCATGAGAGCAATGATTTAAAATCTTGTCTTTCATCGCAAGCCCTTTTTTTTCTTCATCTATTTTAGATAAAACTATATGTATTACGTTCATTACATCCATTTACGAACCGACTGAAAGTAAGGACCTAAGAAGAGCAGAAACTGTTTCTAGAATTGTACGTAGCACATGGTTTATTCATAAGTGGCATCGGAAATAATGAGTTTATATGATTAATAAATATACAGTTAGGAGCAGATAAATAGGTTCACATCAAAATGATAAATCAATTTTGTTTGACTATAGTTTACATTACAGCAATAAAAAAGGAAAAGTCGCTAATTACTAAAGCAAATACCCACTTTTAATACTGCATCACAATAATTAAATTATTATGTAAAAAATTGCCCAAAATTAAAAAAAAAAAAAAATAACCGTATAAAATCAAAGAGCAAATAAATAGGTTCACTTTGAAAAATTTGTTAGTTTAAAATGTTAAACGCCAAAATTATAAAAATTATTGTAGAAAACTTTAAATTCAGCCTTTTAATAGAGCTTATTAAAGCAAATACCTCTAAAAATTAAAAAAATGGGACGTTCTAAACATTGTAGTGAAGAGGAAAAAAGATTATAAAGGATCTACACAGCCGAAGTTATAGCCAACGGAAAATTGCTGAAATTTTTGGGAGATCGCAGAATATGATAAGAAATGCATTGCAGCCTCCAAAACAAAAACTTAAAAGAGGTCAACAGCGAAAAACCTCGAAAAGAGACGATGATCGCATTAAGATGTTGTCAACTCGTAATCCTTTTATGTCCGCAGTTCAGTTGAAAAATGAGTTAAAGCTTCCCGTAACAGAGTGGACCATTAGACGTCGTTTAAGAGAAAAAAATTTATTCGGAAGATCGGCCCAGAAGGTTCCAATGCTTAATAACAGACAAAGAAAAAAGCGCATTGAGTTTGCAAAAGTACATGCTGAATGGGCCGGCCCGGAAGGTATAAAAAAATGGAGAAACATACTATGGTCTGTTGAATCCAAGATAAACTTAGTCGGACCTGATGGAAGAACATGGGTAAGGCGTCCAAAAAATAAAGCATATGATCCAAAGTACACCACGAAGACAATAAAGCATGGCGGCGGCAACATAATGATATGGGGTTGTTTTTCCTGGTACGGTGTTGGGCCAATATTCTGGATCAAGGAAAATATGGACAAACATCTTTATCTGCATATTCTTAAAGAAAAATATAAAGTTAATGGAGTGGCCTTCACAATCGCCGGATTTAAATCCCATTGAGAATCTTTGGAGAATCGTTAAGGACAAAATTGCACCACTCAAGGCTAAAAATAAAGAAGATTTGTGGACAAAAGTGAAGGAAGCTTGGTACTCAATTCCATTAGAGACTTGTCAGTCACTTGTCGAATCAATGCCCCGGAGATGTTCGGCGGTGATTCAAAATAAGGGATTTTCAACAAAATATTAGAAATTTTCTTGCAATTGCACTTTTTTGTATAAAAATGTCATTCTCTTTTCAATGAACCTATTTATTTGCTCGACAGGCATCAATTAATATATTAAATATATCAATTTTTCTCATTTTTTTAAAATTATAATTAAATACATTTTATGTGATTATTTATGTTTAATGTAATAAATATCGCTTTATTGTATATTACCGCTGTTTAAGTTATTTGAAGGCGAATTTATCAAAAAATGTGATGTGAACCTATTTATCTGCTCGTAAATGTATAACTTCAAGTCTAGTGTCACTGTTTTTGAATTTTGGAACTATTTTACTCGTATACATATCTATCAGACTAGGAAAATAAACAAAACTGAACGTTTCATCTCATTTTGTTGTATTGTTTACAATGAGTAAAACAAAAATAAAACAGAAACAGTGAGAAAGATTGTCCCATTTAATTTTGTATATTGTTTTTGTTTTGAGTACTATAAATACACTAAAATAGTGCGTAGGTACAACAAAAAATGAATGAGAAGAAAAAGGAAAGAAGAAGAGAATAAGAAAAGAAGGAGCGAAAAAAGAGCAAATTATACGAATGTGACGGAATAACAAAGCAAGCACAAGAGCAAAAAGCTAATTGTATCATTTGCGCTCTTTCTCATTTAGAAAGTATTTGTTTTGGTTCTACTCATGTACAATACCATTAAAAAATTTGAAAAGTGTATGACTTTGTTGTAACTTTTGCGAAATGTTTTGTTTGTTTGCTCACTCTGATATCTATAATAACATCATCTAGTTTAGTTAAATAATAATCAGTTTCAGAATTTGAGAGATTTCTTGTAACAGGAATGGGATCAGTGTTTTTGTGTACATTAAAAAAAATTTTTTTTCCATTTGTTTTTTTTATAATTAAATTGGGAATCGGCGAAATAACAACAAAAGAAAACGGGTGATCATTTGTATTATTTAAAAGATCAATTTGTAAAGCGTTATGGTCAGTATCATAATCGAGGGATTTGAGAGAGTTAACAGTGTTATTAACTCTTAGAATAGGGAGACGCGAGTCTGCTAAACACAAATCTAAAAACGAATACCTCTTGGATAAGATGAAGTGGTGGAGACATAAAGGCTACATATAAATTTGAGAGAGTTAACAGTGTTATTAACTCTTAGAATAGGGAGACGCGAGTCTGCTAAACACAAATCTAAAAACGAATACCTCTTGGATAAGATGAAGTGGTGGAGACATAAAGGCTACATATAAATTTATTTCATTGTTCTCTAACCATTCTTTTAAAGAATTACTATTAGTATTGTTCACGTTATTGCCCCAATCGGAATCTTTACAATTAAAATCACCCGCCATTATATAATATATATTTAAATTTTGTAATTTCAGGGATTTAAAAACTGAGTTTAGATCGGGTATAAAAAGTTGCTGTTATTACCTGATAGGTAATAAGCAGAGTTGTAAACGAATCATTCATTTTTAATTTCAATTCATTATAAATTAGCTAAATTGTGAATTAATTCTTTTCCCAAAAAAAAAAAAAAAATAGAATTAAATGAAATTTGATTCAATTCATTTGAATTAAGCAAACATGAGTTGTATGTAATTCCTTTTTAATTCAAAAAAGTTGGCAAAATGAATTGCAAATTATTTTCAATTCATTTGAATTAAATTGATTTTGAATAAATTCAAATAAGTTAGAAAAACGAATTGCAATTCATTTGAATTGAATTGATTTTGAATTATTTTATTTGTTATTTTTTAATTAATTGCTTTCTTTTCTGTTTGTGCAGAATTTTGAGTTGTTGATGGTTTCATAGTCATTTACATGTTATTCAAATTTACTCAAGTATTCTTTATTGCAATGTTTACTTTTCATTTTCGCTTATAGAATTATTAATTTTTGTTTATCTTATAGAGTTATCATTACTAGTTTTGTTATTATTTATATTTTTGAGTTTGAAACATTATATTCACTCATTACTTTTTTGTTTTATTTTTAAAGAGTCTATCGCTTGTGTTAAATTGTTGTAGAAACAACTTTATATTCTAAGAAGTTGAAGTCGTTCAACAACACGTAATATAAAAAACATTTTGAAAACAACCAAAAATGTTTTTTGCTATTCTTCTGTTTATTATGACAATCACGACATAAGTCTAGATACCGATGTTGTTAGTTGATTTCTTGTAAAAAGTGATATTTTGAAAAATTTCAGTAAAATCCTATATCGTCGCAAGAATAAAGAACGCTGTTACTGCCAAAAAATCGAAAATACGTTTATTGCATTATTTTTATCAGAAAAAAATACGCGTCGATTGGTCCCGGTCCCAGATTTTTATGATGAAAAGATTACGCCGTCTGCGTTTTGAAAAATACTAGTGTCCATGTTCTACTTTCATACAGGTTTTTTGGCTCTGGTAAACATTAAATATTTTGTCAGTTACAGCGTTCTTTAATTCTTGTGACCATATGTAGTTGATCAAGTGCGGGATATATTTGTTATTATTAGCGATAATCGCTCTTCTTTGCAAACGATATTGAAAGCCTTCCAAATGTAGCATATACCTTGAGTTGGCTTGATACATTTGCAAGGCTTGTAAGGGCATTTGCAACGAAGAGTGATTACCGCAATATTAATATTTTTAATGTGTTTCTTAAAGTTAGGCATTCAAAGGCTGGTGTGTATGATACGTTTAATTAATGATCTTTCTGAAATTTACTTTGTTTTAATGTATATAAGAATTTAATTGCAAATAGTTAAATTTTAGATTGTTATTTTAACAGAAAATTTCTTTATACACAGGTCATTTTGTAAACAACATCCAGAATTTTGTGAGCAGAATTTTAGTACATCCACCTCTGATTCCTGCAATACAGATACATTTGTTAATTTTCCCATCTCTACAATGACACTTCCGAGCGCCGCTCGTGTTTATACGGATGTAAATTCACATAAACCGGATGAATATTGGGATTATGAGAATTATGTTGTGGATTGGGCTAATCAAGATGATTATCAACTGGTGCGCAAATTAGGGCGGGGCAAATATTCTGAAGTGTTCGAAGCGATAAACAACGAAGCGAACAACAACGAAAAATGTGTAGTAAAAATATTGAATATTTATCTGCTCGTAACTGTATGTCATTTATTGTCATAGCACTCAATTAAGCTATCTAATGCCTTTTGGTAATTTGATTTCATTCCCTGAAAAAGCTCTATAAGTGCCAATAGTTAAATTTAAAAAAATTTCAGTTCAAAAGGAAAAATATATTCAAATAAAATTCGCATAATCTATTTCCCAAAATTGTGCTTTAAATAATAATATAAAAATATGTGTGTGAAGAAAAATTCGAATTTGAAAAGCAAATACATAAACCATCTTTCTTTAGCTAACACATTTTTTGCGTTAACAGAGCTCTGTTAGTAGTTTAACAGCGACTATGTACCAGGGACCGTAACGGTTATAAGTTATATCGAAAAACTTATTTTTTATGGTTATTTTGAGAGTTTTTCCAAAAAAGGTCAGCAGAAAAAGTTATTTTTCAACGGAAAAATAAAAGTTAAAAAAAACTCTCAAAATGAGAGTTTTATTATTTCTTCATAAAATAAAACTCATTTTGAGAGTTTTATTTTTCCGTAATGAAATAAAACTTATTTTTGAGTTTTATTTTTCAATCAGAAAATAACAGTTATTTTTCGAGTTTTATTTTTCGTCATAAAATTTATTTAAGCCCCTATGACACCAACTTTTTTTGTATTGAATTGTTATAGAATTGAAAGAAAGAAACAACAAATGCTAGAAAGAGTGGAATATAAAAAATGTAAACAAAATATTTATTTTTGTTTTTGTATTTATATTTATTTCAATGTTGATACTTTTTATTTTGTAAAAAAAAAACGCTATCTTGAAGGCAAAAATACCCTAAAATCGCATAATTGTAGAATAACACCATAAATTTAGCAACACTATAATATTTTAAATTCTAAATGTCAATTTTAATGTAAAATATTTTAACTTGTTTTTGACACACTCCACTTTATTATCGAGAACATTTGTAAATTTTTTGGCAATTCTGTATTTATATGTATATAGTTGAACTCTTTACACCCTTTATACTTTCTTATTATATTATATTTGCACTGTTCTCCAAGTCATTTTTAATTCAAAAAAAAATAGGTGTCATACGGGCTTTAGGAGTTTTATTTTTTCTATCATAAAATAAAACTCGTTTTTATGAAAATTTTTTTTTACATCTAATCCTGATTTGACAAATTATCCTCTGCAAACTATTACAAATGTAATAGACGCAGTGATCGAAACCACTTTCATCCTCCTAGTCAAATATTTGTAATATTTTTAGCAAGTTTCGGCCATTATCGGTTGTAATTGTGTAAATTCGTCTTTTATTAATATTAAAGCACCCTAAAACTCGTTCAACTTGAGATTTTAAGTATTCAGCTATAAAAAATTAAATAAAGAGACCACAAGCAACGGGATAGATTACAAATGAAATCTGTATTAAAAACGAGTTTTATTTTATGACAGAAAAAATAAAACTACTAATTAGAGTTTTATTTTATAAAATTCCTATTATTATTATTATCTGGTTTAGACCCAGCACAAATGCAAGACACTGCGACCTATAAGATCTATTGTGTCCCTTTGAGTCTACTGTTTGCTTAACAGACCAACTGCCTTCCTTACGAACACCAGCAGGTCCGAAACTTTAGTGGTGGATATATCCGTCAGTGAGACCATATGTCTCCCTAAATACATCCATCTAAATTTATCAAGAGCCACACATTCACACAATATGTGCCCTGCTGTCTCTGATGCTTGTGAGCATAGTCTACAAACATATACATTTGTGATCGCCATTCTCCTCAAATGCGCTCTCAGAACATCAGATTTACCCCCAAATCGCGGACGAATCACAAGCTTGGCGTGCCTAAGGCCCGACTGGGCATTCAAATGTTCCAAACATTTGCCAGTTTCCCATTCACTAATTTGACTGAGAATAGTAGAAAGCGGTGCTGCACAGCAGGGCTCCGGACCAGATCCCCTCCTAGCTAATGCATCCGCTTCCTCGTTCCCGCTTATACCACAGTCTCCAGGTACCCAGAAGAGCTGCACCCTGTTTCTAAGCGATAATTTGTGCAACGTGTCGTAGCAATGTTTGACAAATCTAGATGTCATACGATGAGAGTCAAGCGCCTTTAAGGTAGCCTGACTATCTGAAAATATATTAATTGTCTTGCCCTTGAGCCCGATATCCAGGTTAATCTCAGCACATGCGGCCATGTCCAGGATTTCAGCCTGAAAAACACTCAATGACTTCCCTAGTAGAATTGACAGGTTCCGATTGGGTCCATAAACGCCAGCCCCTACTCCACTGTCCATTTTGGAATCATCAGTATACCAGTTTAGATCAGACTCACTCCGAGCCAAATACCCAGTGGACCAACATTCCCGGTCCGGTACCTCAACCTTAAATCTCCTGCCAAAGCAAAGTTCCAAAGGCATGGTATCCAACATTTTTGCCGCCGAACACGCGGCCACCCTCATCACATAAATATGAAGTAGTGTTAACCCAATCAGTGCCTCTAAAGCCACTGTTGGACATGTTCTTATTGCCCCGGTTACACCATGGCAGACAAGCCGTTGTATCTTGCCCAATTTCCTTATGGTGGTAGACTCCTCAGTCTTTCTCCACCAAACTATTGCCGCATAAGTGATTATGGGCCGAACAGTGTCATTCTTGGCGATAGACCCCAAGTCTTACCGAAAGAAGAGCGATATGCCCAAAGTGCCCTTGTCGTCTTAGCCTGGACAGCAGAAATGTGCGACTTCCAAGTAAGTCTTCTATCCAGAATGACACCTAGATACTTAACCTCCTTAGAAAACATAATAGTGGTACCTCTAAAGGAAATACAGTCGCACGTCAGCTTATATCTCTTCGTAAAAGGTACAACAACCGTTTTTGAAAGATCCACTGAGAGTTCTTCTTGAGAGCACCAATTCGATACATCCCTCAGAGCATCAGCCATAAGGTCACACAATGTACTCTTAAATTTCGCACGGGCCGTTATAACAAGGTCATCAGCATAACTAATTACGCTGATTCCTTTTTGAGCCAACATGGTAAGCAAGTCATCAACTACAAGCGTCCACAACAATGGAGATAGGACTCCACCCTGAGGGCATCCCTTCGACTCCATCACGGTCAATTCCTCTCCATCAAGGGATGAGCTGATAATCCTGCCTCTAAGCATGGAGCCGATCCAAGCTATAATTGGCTTTTCCACCCCTTTCCGTTCCAAAGAACTAGTAATGGAGTCAAAGCCTGTGTTGTCAAAAGCACCTTTTATATCCAAGAAAGAACAAAGAGCAACTTTCTTGTCAGAGAATGCTTTCTCAATACTCCCAAAGAGAAACAAAATTGCACCCTCAGTCGATCCGCCCTTCACATACGCCAATTGACTCGGGTGCAGGGGACGTTCCACAAGACACGTCTCCCTTATATAGCCATCCACCAGCCTCTCCATTGTCTTCAGAAGAAAGGATGAGAGACTTATGGGTCTATACGACTTTGGAAGATCACTAGGCCTACCTGCCTTCGGTATAAATATAACCGCAACCTCCCGCCAAGCTCGTGGTATATAACCAAAACCGAAGCTGGCTTTTAAAATTACAAGAAGTTTAAACAGAACTTCTTTGTAGGAGAGCCGGAAAAATTCCATCTCTGCCCGGAGCCTTATAGGGTTTAAAGGAGCCAATAGTAGAGCTGCAAAACAATCGATAGTACTGTCGATAGTATCGATAGTTTTATTTTTGGCCGACTATCGATGGTTTCACTATCGGTAGCGATACTATCGGAAAATTTTAAAAGTATACTTTTTCAACCCACGTTTTTTGCCGCCGGTAAATTTTCGTATGTATGTTTTAATTTTTCAATAAAAATATATTTGCATTTATTTAATGTAAAATAAAATAGAGTCAATATTTCAAAAAAGTGTTATCCTATTAAACTCCTTAGGGTAATTAATTTTATTTAAACTTAATTGTTTTTATTCAGCGGCAACGAAAAAAGAAAGAATAAAGAATACCTTAATAGCGACAACGGCGAATTATTGACGGCAAGGTAACAGGCTTCTTTTTCTATATATACAAGACGCTGCAATTTATAGAAGTGCATAAACACAAAAATAATACAAAGAAGTTTTAAAGTAGAATTTTGTGGTATTATTAATAGTATTTCTGAAAGAATAAACAATATGTATTTAAATAAAAAACTGTTTTAAAAAATGGAGAGGTTCCTACAATAGGTGTCCAACGGACACATCCATAGGAGTGTGTATGTCTGTCTGTGTTTAATAGAAAATGGCAACGAAAACATTGAGGTAGACAACGATGATGAAGAAGGTATTCCAAGAAAGATACGTAGGACGTATTCAGATGTTTGGACTTATTTTGAAATAACCAAAGATAAAAATTGTGCAAAATGCCATTTATGTGGCAAATATTATAAAACTAGCGGCAATACTACAAATTTATTAGATCACCGTAAACGTTCGCACCCTAGTTTCAGAGAAGCGGAAAAGTCAATTAAGACCATCGACCAAAAACGGTCGATAAACTCTTGTTCAATAACAAAAATTATTGGGTAAACCTGGTATAACTTTTAAATACCTAAATTTAACGCTTCTGTACCTAATTTTATTTATGAATTGTTTTTTATAGTCCATTTTAATTAGAATGTAAGTATGTTTTATGTTTTACGTTTGAAACGTCAAAGTCTTTTACGGTTAACGTTAATTTAAAAAAAAACTTATCTCAAATTAACAGCTTCAATTAATTTTATTTTTTTTTTTTTTTGTTATTTTGTAATAAAATTGAAATTTAAGTTACAATAGTATACATATGTATGTCTTTTATTTAAATTAATATATTTATTATGAAAGACAGTTAAAAGCGAATAATAACCCATATACATATGTACATAGTACTTGCTATATTTTACTTACTGGACTTCCGATACAAATTGAATTCTACTTCTCCACTAGATTTTAGAAGAACCTAGTAAAAATATATCAAAAAATTCGTATTGCGATTCTAATTTTCTCAGAAAAATAGAAAACCGATAGTATCGATAGTTTTTTTTTAAACTATCGAAACTACCGATGGGGCGGACTATCGATAGTTTTGCAGCTCTAGCCAATAGCCCACAAAACCCTGTCCGGAGTGAATATTCTACTCGCGAGACTTTTGACCCTTCCGGTAACACCTACAGGTGCCACCTCTCGGGAACCAGAAAAATGCGTTTCCATCAAGAGACCCAAGGTTTGCTTTCTAGACTGAGTGTACCCTCCGGTACCTGTTCTGAGGGACCCTATGCCATTAGAATGATCTATGGTGAGAGACTTTTGAAGGCGGACCAATACCGGCAAGCCCTCAATGGACTGACACAATCCCCTCCACATCTCCCTTTTAGACCTTCTAATCTCATTATTGTACTCAGTGAGACTAACCCTATAAATCTGCCAATCACCTGTGCGCTTGGCCCTATTAAAGTTCCTCCTTACGGTTTTCCTCAGCTTTGACAAAGTGCCATTCCACCAAAGCACCTTACGAACAATAGAATGGTCACTATGACGCACACTAATGTCCAAAGAGGATTTTAATGTCGACTGTAGCTGACTTGCCGCCAGATCCAGTTCATCAACAGGCCCTATAGAATCTGGCAGCCAGTCAACTTCTTTAGCCAGCCACATTTTCTCTGAAGCAGGCCCAATTTACGAAGTGGTGGTTCTTCTCCCGACAGTACCTGATGAAATTTTGGACTTCCAAGGGTGGTACACATTCCATATCCCCTGAGAAATAAGCAGAGGCGCACTCCTAAATAGAGTTTTATTTTTTGACGGAAAAATAAAACTCGAAAAATAACGGTTGTTTTCTGACTGAAAAATAGAACTCAAAAATAAGTTATATTTTATAACGGAAAAATAAAACTCACAAAATGAGTTTATTTTTATGACGAAAAAATAAAACTTCTTTTTAAAGGTTTCATCTAACCTTTTATTTTTCCGTCAAAAAGTAACAGTTAAAATCTGATTAATGATCACTTTTGCAATATTACCACAGATTCTGAGAGAGCTCACATATGTCTGTCGACTCTAACACGATGATTTTTTTAGTTTAGTTTTTAGGCAATAACTGTTATTTTCGGTCCCTGAAACATTCAATACAAAAAGCTGTATGGGTCTGACCAGACCGCATGTGTTACGAATGTGATGTGTGCAGTTAAATATTTAAAAAATATGTCCTGTATCCTTTTAAGGCTTTGTTGATTTTTGCTATTAAAGCCAAAAAATTTTTAGGAGGGTACCTGAAACTAAGTAACTTTTAAATTCTAACTAACTTTTAAATATGTTAAAACATCATATCAAAATGAAAAAGATCTAGCCAGACCTATGCGTAAGACGAAGGGTTAAGGCCAATTTCAGTTCTAGTGCCTTCTACTCGTTGGCCCATCCATTTTTGTTCTCAAAAGTTTCAAATTAAAGTTTAAATATATAATGTGGTGTGTTACCATCAAAGCAAGGGTTTTTTATTTTGCTGGTAAATTCTGGAACAACAGGTACTGGTCCAGCTTGTTGGCGCTGAATACTGTTCAACTTTTTTTCTGTTAATTCTATCGTCTAAGTCAGCCATTCTTGTTTCCATGCTTCTACTCTCTTACCGAATTTTTCAGAAATGTCCACTTATTTCTCGTTTGCTGCTTTAGAAGTTTCTTTTACCTTTGGCAATAATGCTTGATTTTGAACTCTAGATCGTTCTTCAATGCTTGGTTTTGAGCTCTAGATGTTTCTTTTACCTCTGCCAATAATGCTTGATTTTGAGCTCTAGATGTTTCTTTTAATTCCATTATGGCAGCCAGCAACGTACTTATGTCTAAACTGCTAGTCTTTTGCAGGTTCATATATTCTACTCGCGAGACTTTTGACCCTTCCGGTAACACGTACAGGTGCGGGAATATCCCAGCACTCGCGTACAGGTGCCATCTCTCGGGAACCAGAAAAAACCCATTAAGAGATCTAAGGTTTGCCTTCTAGACTGAGTGTACCCTCCGGTACCTGTACTAAGGGACCCTATGCCATTAGAATGATCTATGGTGAGAAACTTTTGAAGGCGGGCCAATGCCGGCAAGCCCTCAATGGACTGACAAAATCCCCTCCACGTCTCCCTTTTAGACCTTCTAATCTCCTTATTGTACTCAGTGAGACTAACCCTATAAATCTGCCAATCACCTGTGCGCTTGACCCTATTAAAGTTCTTCCTTACGGTTTTCCTCAGCTTTGACAAAGTGTCATTCCACCAAGGCACCTCACGAACAATAGAATGGGCACTATGACGCACACTACTGTCCAAAGAGGATTTTAATGTCGACTGTAGTTGATTTGCCGCCAGATCCAGTTTATCAACAGACTATAAAATCTGGCAGCTAGTCAACTTCTTTAGCCACATTTTCTGTGAAGCAGGTCTAATTTACCTTCCTAGAGACTATTGGCCTATCATCGGTTCTAGCAACGCTAACCAGATCAAATCTAATGTGCATATGATCGGATAAGGATACTTCGTCTGACACATGCCAGTCCCTCACAAGATTAGACGTGAATGTATCACACAACGCAATATCCACTACCTCCGACTTTATGGCGTTAACAAATGTAGATCTGCTGCCCCTATTGGCCACAGTCACATTATTGCTAACCAGAAAGTTGAGATGAGCATTCCCAATCCCATCCAATTACGAATTGGTGGTTCTTCTCCCGACAGAACCCGATACATTTTTGGACTTCCAAGGGAGGTACACATTCCATATCCTCTGGGAAGTAAGCAGAGGCGCATATTACCTCCCTTATACCAACATCAGTAATAAGTTTGACGCTTACATCCACCAGGTTCCTAGTAATGAACTCTGTAATGGGAAAGAAGGTGAATTTGGAATTTACCAAAATAGCGGCCCGGGGCCTCTTCCCAGCCGCATACACCAACTTACACGTCTTATTTTGAAGTCCTCTGACTCTGTCATTAATAGCCCAGGGCTCCTGTATGAGCGTTAGACTAATATCTTCAGTAGCAAATCTGCGGCTAAAAATGCTTTGAAAGTACCTTCCATCATTTGCGCTCATTGGAAAGCGCCTCTGATGCAACTTTTTTCCCTGCCTGGCTCAAATACCCAGCAAGTTTTGTTGCCTCAGCCTTAAGTGAGAAAGCTGGGGATTTCCCTCTACTCCCACAGGTTTGCTCTTTTCAGTACTGTACAGTACAGTTATCGGGGTAGTAATAGTCGTGTCGACTACCCTTTTTATGTTTGTGGAAGACACAATTGCCTTCTTTATAGTTGATGCATAAGAGGCATCGCTCTCTAAATTATCGGCAATTTTTCCATCAAAATATGCGATGCTCGGGTTAAAGAGTCACCTGCGGCATTGCCCGGCTTGCCACAGGAAGGTTAATTAAAACTGGAGGGCGCTTGTTATCCAGAGTCCGCATACGAGTAGCCAAGTACCACTTGACCATACATCCCTCAGTGTATGCTGTTCCACCTTGGATTTGGGGGAACAGTTATGAGGAGCGTCCACCTCCCGCATGATGAAATTTTAACTAACAGTCAGCAGAGACATGACCTTACTGAACTGCGAGTTGCTCTGCAAACTATTACAAATGTCATTTCTGTTGAGGATGATATGGCAACTCTACAATGTGTACATTGTTACTTTTGACATTTTTCTTTTTGGTTTCTATATATGTCGAGGCGTCACTCTCATTTAAAACTTTGAACTGTAAAGACATTTTTCATTTTTACTTTAATAAAAATTTTATACGTTGCTTAAAAACATTAAAGTGTGTTACAATAAAATTTATCAGGTTATGGGCCCAGATGTCTAAATTGTGTATGGAATTTGTTGAGTAAAGGATAAGAGTATAAGTGAATAAACAATGAGTGCGCCGGTAATACAAATCGAAAAGCTGGACGAGAACAATTACTACAGTTGGTCCATACAGATGAAGAGCGTACTCATCCATGGTGACTTTTGGAAAATAGTTAGTGGTCAGTTGAAAAATGATGCGACAGGTGTTGTCAAAGAGAAGTGGGAGTCCGATGATGAGAAGGCAATTGCGTCTATTTCTTTGGGGGTAAGGCCAACACAGTTGGGGTAAAAAATTGTACGTCTTCCCATGATGCCTGGACGAAGTTACAACAAGTGTATATGCCTAGAGGACCGTTACAGAAAGTGTCATTGTACTAAAGACTGGTGAACCTGTCAATGAGTAATGGTGGAAATGTGGTACAACATTTAAATGAATTTGTGGAAGTTTCTGAGAAACAGACTGAAAGTGGTATACAAATCCAGGAGGAGCTTTTGGTGATAATTCTGTTATCTAGTCTTCCCGCGAATTTCGATAATTTTGTAATAGCAATGGAAACAAGGGATGATTTGCCTAATTTTCCGTTACTAAAACAGAAGCTCTTAGAACAGGGCAAACGCATAAAAGAGAAAATCGACAACGATCATGCACCATCAGGTTCACAACAACAACAGCAACAAGCATTCACAGCAAAATCAACATTCACACGCAAAGACAAAAAGTATAACACCAACAGCAAGAAGTACAAAGGCAAGTGTTTTATATGTGGTGTGATTGGTCACTATGCAAACAAATGTGAGAGAAACAACAAAGACAATACACAAGCAATGACAATGTTAGCTGCAGCAGAGGCAGGTTCGTTAAATTTGAAAATTTGGTATGTCGACAGCGGGGCGACTTCGCATTTGTGTAACAACAGAGACATGTTTGTACGTTTTAAAGATCATCATGAGGTTATTGCGTTGGCTGGCAACAACCACATAAATGCCAAGGGAAAGGTGATGTATGTATTAGTGGTATTTCTGAAATAATTTTGGGATTTGAGAAAATTTAATGTGAAAAATTCAATTTTTTTGCAAAATGACGGGTGAAGATCAGTGGCCATTATGGAAAAATAAGAAATTGCAGGTATATCCACTATATGGCGATGACAGTCCAAGGGGTTTTTAATGGAGCTGTATTAATGGTATTCCTGAAATAATGGACCCCTTGGACTGTCATCCCCATATAGTGTGATATACCTGCAATTTCTTATTTTTCCATAATGGTCACTGATCTTCTCCACTTATTTGGTTTTTTTTGAAAGAATTTGTTTCGGCTTTTTTAACCTAAAACTAAATAAATATGATTTTTTTATGAAATACAAAGTAAACAATAAAGCTTCCATATGGGAGTACCTTTTCTTCCTAAAATTGGAATGTGTGTCCATTATAGTGCATTTACATATACAGAGAAATCTAGAAAAATCGAGATTTTGATGGAAATTTTGTTAAAATCTCTAGATTTCTCATACAAATAAAATCTAGAAAATTTTGTAGATTTTCAAAAAATTTAAAAAAATTTTCTTGATTTTCGAGAATACAGCTCTGTTTTCTTAAAGATACGACACTGTTTTTGGGACTATTGTGACTTATTTTTTAGTGTTTGACAGCTGTTTGATGTTTGTGCTTTAAAAAAATAAATAAATAATAAGTTCTTAATGCATAAATATTAAGAAGTTAAAAATGAGTGATGTTTCTAATAAATCAAAAATGATATAAAAACAAAATAATTTTTATGTAGTTACATGTATCCATTTCATCCTCTTTGTAATCATTTGTGAATCGTAAAATTGCATATGATTCTCAAACATAATATTAACTAAATGCTGTCGTCTTTTTTTAGCAGCCATTCTATTTGCATTTGGGTTGTATTAATTTTAGATACATATGGTATAAATAAAACTTGTCTTTTTTATAATTATCCATTTTATAATATATTAAAAAAAAAATTTAATTTGGCGCAGTAATTGACACAGCTGTTTTTTGTAAACATAAATCAGCTGTTTCAGAACAAAATCTAGTAATTTGATATGTAAACGGTGCAGATTCTGAGAAGATTTAAATGGAAATCTAGGAGATTTCATGACATATGTAAATGCACTATTAAATGCCTAATAAGTCTTGAAATACCCGTACATAGTCGCTGTTAAACTATTAACAGATATCTGTTAACGCAAAAATGTGTTAGCTAAAGAAAGATGGTTTATGTCCTTGTTTTTCAAATTCGAATTTATCTTCACACACATTATAAAAATATGAATATGGAATATGAGTAACACAAAGAACTCTGATGAAACCTTTAATAGCTGGGTCGAAAACTATTATATTTCTTAACGGATGTTACTTCTCATAAGTATAACAGTATTAGGATCTTAAGACTATTTAAAATCATACAATAAATATAATATACAAAGATCCAATAAATATGCGAATTTAGATTTCGAAATATATATATAACTAGCTAAACCCGGAGTGCTTCGCTACCCCCTCGTTATATAATTTTATTATATATACATTTACTATATATGTATATGGGCAATTTCAAAAATTTTCAACATTTGTTGAAACTGAGTTCAGATGCTTATTATTTCTCCAGTTTTTCGAATTGACCAAAACGGTCAAAAGGGAATGGTAGGCCACACTAGAAAACTGGGAAATTCAAAATTTCAGACCATCAGTTCTTTATCTTTAAAAGTTATGGGCACTCAAATATTGAAAAACTCAAAAACAGGCTTGAAATTTACAAGAGTTTTTTCATATTTCATCACTTTTCTACTTTTAGTTTTAAACTTCCGATGCCCACTGATATAAAATAAAGTCACTAGACTTAGTAGATATTTACACTATAAAAGTTATGCCCATACTACTATTTGGGAAAAAGTTGTACAGCGGTTCATTTTTGAAACCAAAATTTTCCGATTTTTTAATTTTCGCAGTTTTTTCTATAGCGTTTTTGCGCCGTTCAAGAAAATTTCATTTCGTCAACAGTATTTAAAAGATGGTATAATTTGCGAAAATTTGCGCCATATCACGTCGATGTCAGGCTGCTAGTTGCTGAGAACGATGACCTCAAACTTTTATAGAATTGGCGTAAATTTGTCAAAAATGACAGTTTTTCGCGCCTGACATTTGCAATCTTACTTAAAACTGGTTTATGTATTGCGTGATCTAAACTTCTTAGTAAATGGCACCTCAACGTAAAGAAGGCGTTAAAATATTTTGAAACGCAAAAACTTTATAAAGAAAATAAAACTTTTGCGAAATTTAATGATTTTGTTTCGCGTTTTTTTTAATTAATCCGTGGTTTAAAATCAATGTAAAGTATTGGAAATAAAGTGCGGCGGTGAACTAAAGATCATATATAAATACGGTTGAATTCGGTCCATATTTAGCGGGTATAGCGGCATTTTTCTTCAAACACATTTTGCTCTGTGACATCTGCAGTTATGTATAGATTCCGCCGCGATTGACACCAAATGAAAGGTTTTTTTAAGCTTGATAATAAAACCGAATAGGCATTAAAAAATTTTCATGATTTTAAATTTTACAGATCAAAAAAAAAAAAAATCCTAACCTCAAAAATAATTCTCATATAATTTTTTTTATTTTTTAAATTTGCAAGTTAAAACACTGCTTTCCTATAAATTGGTTATGCGTTATATAAACACATATTATACCAATCGGTGAAACATTCATATTTTTGCAAAAATTCGCGTTTTTTAATGTTAAGGAATTTTAATTATAATTGATATTTTTTATGTATTTTATCAGTGCATTGATGAATTTGGACTGCACTGATGAATTTGAAATGCATGCATCATGCATCCATACAACATTTATTAAAATAAACCAATAAATTTAACTTTAAATTTTTTTAAAGAAATTTAAAACTTAAAACCTCCATAACTTTCGCGCCGTTTGCAATAAATGATTAACGCGAACTGTTTTGCTATGCTAAAATATCACCCTTCACGTGACCAAAGCGTCATTCGTGTCATCCAAAAAAAAAAATTTGGAAAAAAAAATATCAAAATGTCGAAAATTTTTGAAATTGCCCATATATTATTATTATATAATTTTACTATATAACGAGGATATTTATATATTTTGCAGACATTTATGGGAGAAATAGAATGAGGTTACTCCACTATTTTAATTAAATTTTAAATTTAAGGTAAAGCCGTTAATAAACGTAGCAAAGAAGTAGGTGCATAAGTGTGCATGGTGGAAAAATATTATCATGTAATAAGAATTCCTGAGTCAAAGCTGCAGTAAATACTGCCGCCGTTGGTCAAAAAATTCCCAAGATATGACGATTTCAAATTTTGGGTTATATGGGTGGTGCCATATAATCATATGTCTAATCAAAACTTCATATAGCCTATTATTCCATCCAGAGTTACAGTAACATGCTGTGAAAATTTCAGGAAGATCGGTCTAAGGGTTTGACCTCCTTTAAAGCACAAATAAACAAACAGACTGACAGACATTCATTTTTAGATACATATATAGATTGAAAGCAGAATAATTATACATTTCTCATTCTTGTATTGCTGGAAATATGTATTTCTTATATTTGTCTATTTTGTATTGCCTCTATAAATCCAAATTGTAATGATAGTATTCAAGATCTGGTATTCTTATTGAGAAGTAACATCCGTTAAATATAAAAATATGAATATGTATAACACAAAAAACTCTGATGAGACCTTTCGTAGCTGGGTCGAAAACTAGTTCAGTTCTGCTAGTGTTGTTACACATATTCCTTAACGGATGTTACTTCTCAATAAGAATACCAGGGGGTCAATTCTGGTTCTGTGAAACAGTGAAACGAAAAGTTTTTTATCATTTTTGTTTTCATGAGCACTTTTCGCATTATCATATCACAATTACACTATTTGCGATTCTGGTGCATGTTATGAAAAAACTGTTTCATTCCAACCGTAGTCGTGAAACTTTTGCTTGTATGTTATTGAAATTTTATGTCAAAGCGGCTTGCCCGCCATATATTTTTTTAACTGCTTCGAATTTTACTGATACTGTTTTTAGATATTAATAAAATGATAATAATGTAACAAAGAAATATGTATTTCAGTGATACCACTTTCAATTTTACACATTCGCAAATACATACGTTTATGTATATCAATTTCAAACCGAAAAATAAATTAAATCAACACCGACTTGTAATGTGGACTTTTTTGCCTGCACTAATTTATTAGCGTACATGAAATGATGGTAAATTAAGGGACTATTTTTATGTACCTAAAAGTATAGTCGCACACTAAGAACTTATTCATACAAAATTTGCGATAATTGATGCTATTCGCTCGTGGTACTCAAAGTATTTACCTTAATGTATAAGTATACATATGTACATACAAGAAAAATTTAAATGACTTTGTGTTGCATAAACATATACAACAGAGCGTCCGCCGGGAAGGTATACGACTTTGTTTTGCCGCCATTTTGGTAAAGATTAATCTTGACAGTTCATATTTGACAATCGTGAAGTAGAGATGTGGGAAATTTATTATGGAAAAATATGAACTGGCGGACACCCTCTACATATGTATGTACATACTTAAGTTCGTTTTGAAACAATTTTTTTTTAAAGTTTGTAGTTGTATGTATGACAATCTTTTTCAATATGAAATATGTATGTTTGTACATATACATATGTTTATTTTAACAGCCGCAGTTGCATACATAGCATTTGTATATTTGTTCATCTAATTGTTACCATATATATAAATTGATAAGATATGTTTTGTACTGTTTTTTCTGTTAAAAAAATTAATCAGATTTTTGCTGGATAAAAAATTTATATTAAAAATAATAGCAACTATCGCCGATTGATTTTTTGTGCTGCCGGTTTCGCCACTACCGCCGTCAACTATATTTATTTGGCTCTGTGTTCTAGTACAAACAAAACACCAATGTGACGCCATATTTGTTTTGGTTTTTGATATAAATATACGATTATTAAATACTATATTAAAATAAAAATATGATGGGTGCAATTATTTTATTCGATTTTATTAAATATTCTTTTTTATTTTTGCTATCACGCTTTCCTTTTGTTGGTTTTTTCCCTCTATGTTATTTTTTCACATAAACATTTTCTGTGCAAACTTGTTACACATATGAAACAATTTTGACAGTTAATTTCATAGTTACACAAAACACGAATCAGCACCCTTATGAAACTGTGAAAATATTTTGTTTCATTCCACTTGTTGTTACATGTAAAAATGATGTGTATCTTTTAAGTGTTGCACAAAACAAGAATCAAAAACGCTGTGTAACAGTGTAAAAACTTTTCATTTCACCGTTTCACAGAACAAGAATTGACCCCCAGATCTTGAATACTATCATTACAATTTGGATTTATAGAGGCAATACAAAATAGACAAATATCAGAATAATTTAAGGTAAAACGGTTCGAAAAAGGGGGATTTGGTAATAAAAAAGTGTATGGCTACCTTACCTGTAGATAAAACGTGCATAAAACTATAGGTAAATACGTATTACAAAAAAAGTATTTTGTATAGGAAGCATTGTCAGTGGTATAAGTATCTGAATTAAACAAAAAGGGGTTTGTGAGGTGGGTGTGGTTCATAGTTATATGGCGACGTTAACAGTGTTAAGAACAATATACTACCAAATAAAAAAAAATTCGTTGGAAGGAACAAATTTGTACACAGAACAAAAGGTTTAAAACTTTCAAACAAAATTTAGTGTGAAAAGGGGCGTGAAAGGGGGCGTGGCGTAAGAAATGTTTATTTACAAATCGCCTGGAGTATATTGTGTATACAATTTGAAGTAAATCTGTTTAAAACTATATGGGAGATTTTACATAATTTTAAAAAAGTGGGCGTAAAAGGGGGCATGGTAAAAAGTACCCTATTAATCATGCCAGAGTCCTAGTTAAATGATGTGACAATTTCAGGAAGAACGGTCCAGAGGTTTGGTTTGCTATTAGGTACAAACAAACACACATTCCATTTTATATATTTAGATAATTTAATATATTAGTTTAAGTTTTAAAATTAAAGGTTTTTCAAACGAATATTTTTACTAATTTCATTCAAGTTTTGAAAAACAATACACAAAAAAAAAAACAATCCGTTCTGTTAGTGTATTTTTGTGTGACTCTCTTTGTGAAGACCTCTGACATACAATCATAATAATTTTCCATATAAATACATATTTACCTGTAAAATGCCGTTGTTATTAAATTTTCTTCCATAGTTGACAAAGTTCGATTAGCATCCCCCTCGATATCCTGCATATTTTCCAACATATTATTATCTAGAACTAAAAATAAAAAAATGAAAATTAAAACCAGGAAAAGGCGTGTGTATACTATCGGGTGGTTAAATTCTAAGTACCGATGTTGAATGTGAACCACATCTAAAAGTGAAACTTTTTTCTCTTAATTCTTGTGCAGTATTTGACAGATAATTATCTAGTGGAAAATATCATGATTTTAGGGTAATTATGCAATAAGCATTTAAACGAATACGTTTAATTACCTCGTAAATACTGTTACGAAAAATAAATTAAAAAATAAAGTAAAAAAAGCGCCAAAGATTACTGCCAAAATAAAAGAAAAACGTGTAATATGCTAACATTTTAAAGTAAAGACGTAACAACAACAACCACGTAATTTTGTCTTGTGCTGTTACCAGTAAAAAATACGCACATGCACACATACATACATACATCTTTATATTGGTGCTGGAAATCATTTCAACAACAACAACATAAGAGATGAAATTCCAAGATTTGAAGGTAAACCAGCTAAATCGTGAATTAAACAAAATAAATTTGTCAACTACTGGTAAAAAGGCGGAACTTCAAAAGAGGCTTTTGGAAGAATTCAAACAGCATGGCATTAGCATCGACGCCTATGAATTTGATGATGACGAAATAGAGATATATGAACCTGCAAAGACTAGCAGTTTAGACATAAGTACGTTGCTGGCTGCCATAATGGAATTAAAAGAAACATCTAGAGCTCAAAATCAAGCATTATTGGCAGAGGTAAAAGAAACATCTAGAGCTCAAAACCAAGCATTGAAGAACGATCTAGAGTTCAAAATCAAGCATTATTGCCAAAGGTAAAAGAAACTTCTAAAGCAGCAAACGAGAAATTAGTGGACATTTCTGAAAAATTCGGTAAGAGAGTAGAAGCATGGAAACAAGAATGGCTGACTTAGACGATAGAATTAACAGAAAAAAAGTTGAACAGTATTCAGCGCCAACAAGCTGGACCAGTACCTGTTGTTCCAGAATTTACCAGCAAAATAAAAAACCCTTGCTTTGATGGTAACACACCACATTATATATTTAAACTTTAATTTGAAACTTTTGAGAACAAAAATGGATGGGCCAACGAGTAGAAGGCACTAGAACTGAAATTGGCCTTAACCCTTCGTCTTACGCATATGTCTGGCTAAATCTTTTTCATTTTGATATGATGTTTTAACATATTTAAAAGTTACTTAGTTTCAGGTACCCTCCTAAAATTTTGTTGGCTTTAATAGCAAAAATCAACAAAGCCTTAAAAGGATACAGGACATATTTTTTAAATATTTAACTGCACACATCACATTCGTAACACACGCGGTCTGGTCAGACCCATGCAGCTTTTTGTATTGAATGTTTCAGGGACCGAAAATAACAGTTATTGCCTAAAAACTAAACTAAAAAAATCATCGTGTTAGAGTCGACAGACATATGTGAGCTCTCTCAGAATCTGTGGTAATATTGCAAAAGTGATCATTAATCAGATTTTAACTGTTACTTTTTGACGGAAAAATAAAAGGTTAGATGAAACCTTTAAAAAGAAAGTTTTATTTTTTCGTCATAAAAATAAACTCATTTTGTGAGTTTTATTTTTCCGTTATAAAATATAACTTATTTTTGAGTTCTATTTTTCAGTCAGAAAACAACCGTTATTTTTTTAGGAGTGCGCCTCTGCTTATTTCTCAGGGGATATGGAATGTGTACCACCCTTGGAAGTCCAAAATTTCATCAGGTACTGTCGGGAGAAGAAACACCACTTCGTAAATTGGGCCTGCTTCAGAGAAAATGTGGCTGGCTAAAGAAGTTGACTGGCTGCCAGATTCTATAGGGCCTGTTGATGAACTGGATCTGGCGGCAAGTCAGCTACAGTCGACATTAAAATCCTCTTTGGACATTAGTGTGGGTCATAGTGACCATTCTATTGTTCGTAAGGTGCTTTGGTGGAATGACACTTTGTCAAAGCTGAGGAAAACCGTAAGGAGGAACTTTAATAGGGCCAAGCGCACAGGTGATTGGCAGATTTATAGGGTTAGTCTCACTGAGTACAATAATGAGATTAGAAGGTCTAAAAGGGAGATGTGGAGGGGATTGTGTCAGTCCATTGAGGGCTTGCCGGTATTGGTCCGCCTTCAAAAGTCTCTCACCATAGATCATTCTAATGGCATAGGGTCCCTTAGAACAGGTACCGGAGGGTACACTCAGTCTAGAAAGCAAACCTTGGGTCTCTTGATGGGAACGCATTTTTCTGGTTCCCGAGAGGTGGCACCTGTACGCGAGTGCTGGGATATTCCCGCACCTGTACGTGTTACCGGAAGGGTCAAAAGTCTCGCGAGTAGAATATTCACTCCGGACAGGGTTTTGTGGGCTATTGGCTAGAGCTGCAAAACTATCGATAGTCCGCCCCATCGGTAGTTTCGATAGTTTACAAAAAACCATCGATACTATCGGTTTTCTATTTTTCTGAGAAAATTAGAATCGCAATACGAATTTTTTGATATATTTTTACTAGGTTCTTCTAAAATCTAGTGGAGAAGTAGAATTCAATTTGTATCGGAAGTCCAGTAAGTAAAATATAGCAAGTACTATGTACATATGTATATGGGTATTTATTCGCTTTTAACTGTCTTTCATAATAAATATATTAATTTAAATAAAAGACATACATATGTATACTATTGTAACTTAAATTTCAATTTTATTACAAAATAACAAAAAAAAAAATAAAATTAATTGAAGCTGTTAATTTGAGATAAGTTTTTTTTTTTAAATTAACGTTAACCGTAAAAGACTTTGACGTTTCAAACGTAAAACATAAAACATACTTACATTCTAATTAAAATGGACTATAAAAAACAATTCATAAATAAAATTAGGTACAGAAGCGTTAAATTTAGGTATTTAAAAGTTATACCAGGTTTACCCAATAATTTTTGTTATTGAACAAGAGTTTATCGACCGTTTTTGGTCGATGGTCTTAATTGACTTTTCCGCTTCTCTAAAACTAGGGTGCGAACGTTTACGGTGATCTAATAAATTTGTAGTATTGCCGCTAGTTTTATAATATTTGCCACATAAATGGCATTTTGCACAATTTTTATCTTTGGTTATTTCAAAATAAGTCCAAACATCTGAATACGTCCTACGTATCTTTCTTGGAATACCTTCTTCATCATCGTTGTCTACCTCAATGTTTTCGTTGCCATTTTCTATTAAACACAGACAGACATACACACTCCTATGGATGTGTCCGTTGGACACCTATTGTAGGAACCTCTCCATTTTTTAAAACAGTTTTTTATTTAAATACATATTGTTTATTCTTTCAGAAATACTATTAATAATACCACAAAATTCTACTTTAAAACTTCTTTGTATTATTTTTGTGTTTATGCACTTCTATAAATTGCAGCGTCTTGTATATATAGAAAAAGAAGCCTGTTACCTTGCCGTCAATAATTCGCCGTTGTCGCTATTAAGGTATTCTTTATTCTTTCTTTTTTCGTTGCCGCTGAATAAAAATAATTAAGTTTAAATAAAATTAATTACCCTAAGGAGTTTAATAGGATAACACTTTTTTGAAATATTGACTCTATTTTATTTTACATTAAATAAATGCAAATATATTTTTATTGAAAAATTAAAACATACATACGAAAATTTACCGGCGGCAAAAAACGTGGGTTGAAAAAGTATACTTTTAAAATTTTCCGATAGTATCGCTACCGATAGTGAAACCATCGATAGTCGGCCAAAAATAAAACTATCGATACTATCGACAGTACTATCGATTGTTTTGCAGCTCTACTATTGGCTCCTTTAAACCCTATAAGGCTCCGGGCAGAGATGGAATTTTTCCGGCTCTCCTACAAAGAAGTTCTGTTTAAACTTCTTGTAATTTTAAAAGCCAGCTTCGGTTTTGGTTATATACCACGAGCTTGGCGGGAGGTTGCGGTTATATTTATACCGAAGGCAGGTAGGCCTAGTGATCTTCCAAAGTCGTATAGACCCATAAGTCTCTCATCCTTTCTTCTGAAGACAATGGAGAGGCTGGTGGATGGCTATATAAGGGAGACGTGTCTTGTGGAACGTCCCCTGCACCCGAGTCAATTGGCGTATGTGAAGGGCGGATCGACTGAGGGTGCAATTTTGTTTCTCTTTGGGAGTATTGAGAAAGCATTCTCTGACAAAGAAGTTGCTCTTTGTTCTTTCTTGGATATAGAAGGTGCTTTTGACAACACAGGCTTTGACTCCATTACTAGTTCTTTGGAACGGAAAGGGGTGGAAAAGCCAATTATAGCTTGGATCGGCTCCATGCTTAGAGGCAGGATTATCAGCTCATCCCTTGATGGAGAGGAATTGACCGTGATGGCGTCGAAGGGATGCCCTCAGGGTGGAGTCCTATCTCCATTGTTGTGGACGCTTGTAGTTGATGACTTGCTTACCATGTTGGCTCAAAAAGGAATCAGCGTAATTAGTTATGCTGATGACCTTGTTATAACGGCCCGTGCGAAATTTAAGAGTACATTGTGTGACCTTATGGCTGATGCTCTGAGGGATGTATCGAATTGGTACTCTCAAGAAGAACTCTCAGTGGATCTTTCAAAAACGGTTGTTGTACCTTTTACGAAGAGATATAAGCTGACGTGCGACTGTATTTCCTTTAGAGGTACCACTATTATGTTTTCTAAGGAGGTTAAGTATCTAGGTGTCATTCTGGATAGAAGACTTACTTGGAAGTCGCACATTTCTGCTGTCCAGTCTAAGGCGACAAGGGCACTTTGGGCATATCGCTCTTCTTTCGGTAAGACTTGGGGTCTATCGCCAAGAATGACACTGTTCGGCCCATAATCACTTATGCGGCAATAGTTTGGTGGAGAAAGACTGAGGAGTCTACCACCATAAGGAAATTGGGCAAGATACAACGGCTTGTCTGCCATGGTGTAACCGGGGCAATAAGAACATGTCCAACAGTGGCTTTAGAGGCACTGATTGGGTTAACACTACTTCATATTTATGTGATGAGGGTGGCCGCGTGTTCGGCGGCAAAAATGTTGGATACCATGCCTTTGGAACTTTGCTTTGGCAGGAGATTTAAGGTTGAGGTACCGGACCGGGAATCTTGGTCTACTGGGTATTTGGCTCGGAGTGAGTCTGATCTAAACTGGTATACTGATGATTCCAAAATGGACAGTGGAGTAGGGGCTGGCGTTTATGGACCCAATCGGAACCTGTCAATTCTACTAGGGAAGTCATTGAGTGTTTTTCAGGCTGAAATCCTGGACATGGCCGCATGTGCTGAGATTAACCTGGATATCGGGCTCAAGGGCAAGACAATTAATATATTTTCAGATAGTCAGGCTACCTTAAAGGCGCTTGACTCTCATCGTATGACATCTAGATTTGTCAAACATTGCTACGACACGTTGCACAAATTATCGCTTAGAAACAGGGTGCAGCTCTTCTGGGTACCTGGAGACTGTGGTATAAGCGGGAACGAGGAAGCGGATGCATTAGCTAGGAGGGGATCTGGTCCGGAGCCCTGCTGTGCAGCACCGCTTTCTACTATTCTCAGTCAAATTAGTGAATGGGAAACTGGCAAATGTTTGGAACATTTGAATGCCCAGTCGGGCCTTAGGCACGCCAAGCTTGTGATTCGTCCGCGATTTGGGGGTAAATCTGATGTTCTGAGAGCGCATTTGAGGAGAATGGCGATCACAAATGTATATGTTTGTAGACTATGCTCACAAGCATCAGAGACAGCAGGGCACATATTGTGTGAATGTGTGGCTCTTGATAAATTTAGATGGATGTATTTAGGGAGACATATGGTCTCACTGACGGATATATCCACCACTAAAGTTTCGGACCTGCTGGTGTTCGTAAGGAAGGCAGTTGGTCTGTTAAGCAAACAGTAGACTCAAAGGGACACAATAGATCTTATAGGTCGCAGTGTCTTGCATTTGTGCTGGGTCTAAACCAGATAATAATAATAATAGGAATTTTATAAAATAAAACTCTAATTAGGAGTTTTATTTTTTCTGTTCGTTTTTAATACAGATTTCATTTGTAATCTATCCCGTTGCTTGTGGTCTCTTTATATAATTTTTTTATAGCTGAATACTTAAAATCTCAAGTTGAACGAGTTTTAGGGTGCTTTAATATTAATAAAAGACGAATTTACACAATTACAACCGATAATGGCCGGAACTTGCTACAAATATTACAAATATTTGACTAGGAGGATGAAAGTGGTTTCGATCACTGCGTCCATTACATTTGTAATAGTTTGCAGAGGATAATTTTTCAAATCAGGATTAGATGTAAAAAAAATTTATATAAAAACGAGTTTTATTTTATGATAGAATAAAACCCGAAAAATAACTGTTATTTTCTGACTGAAAAATAAAACTCAAAAATAAGTTTTATCTTATGACGGAAAAATAAAACTCTCAAAATGAGTTTTATTTTATGAAGAAATAATAAACCTCTCTTTTTGAGAGTTTTTTTTTAACTTTTACTTTTCCGTTGAAAAATAACTTTTCTTCTGACCTTTTTTGGAAAAACTCTCAAAATAACCATACAAAAATAAGTTTTTCAATATAACTTATAACCGTTACGGTCCCTGGAATGTTTTTATTGTGATGTATTTTTTAAGTTTTATGATTATCTTTTCTACATATTCAAATATCTCAGTAGTGGCCGTTGAATTTTTTGAGTTAGATCACATTATATGTTCACAGCGCGGTTATTCAACAAGTAGAAGAGAAAACAAATTTTCATAGATAAAATGTGCGTCACTATAAAGTGTAACACCCATTTTTCTTAATAACTTTTTTCACCTTTAATCAAAATTATTTTTCTTAATCACAATATCTTTGACAAATGTGTCAGATTTTAAAATGTATCAGTTTGTCAAATTTGACTTGTTAGTTAGTTCAAAATGGATAATCAAAGACAAGTGCATACAAAAATTATTCAAATAATTCAAAAAAAACCATATTGGAGTTATACAAAAGTTGCTAGGGAAGTCCACGTGACCAGGCAATGTGTTTCCAGAAAGGTCAAAAAGTTCAACAAAGACCTAAAAATTGAAAGAAAGCCTGGAACAGGTAAAGCAAAACTGGTAACGAACGACACGAAAGCCAAAAAGTTGAGAAGCTTTTGCTGGCTCTTCCAAACATTTCTGGTCGCGAAGTGACCCGGCGCGTGCAATGTTTGGAAAGTTTTGTGCGCCGAGTTAAAGCTAAAGCTGGCCTTAAAACATTTAAAGTCCAAAAAGTTCCGGATAGAAGAATATTGAAGCAAAAAAAGAGCAAAACTCCTCAAAAAAGAATTTTTTCAAAAGTTCGAATGTTGTGTAATGGATGATGAAGCTTACGTTTTTGCAGACTTTGCGCAGCTTCATGGCCAAGAGTTTTATGTAGCGGATAGTAGAGGCAATGTTTCTGAAGAGTTCCGAACTAAAAAACTATCAAAATTTCCCAAAAAGTTCCTAGTTTGGCAGGCTATTTGTAGCTGCGGCAACAGAAGTGCATCGTTTGTTACATTGGGATCAATAAACTCAGATATTTATATCAAAGAGTGTCTTCAAAGAGGTTGCTCCCATTTCTAAGACAGCACAACATATCAACATTCTTCTGGCCAGATTTGACAACATGTCACTACAGTAAAAGCGCAATAGACTGGTATAATAAAAATAATGTTATTTTTGTTCCAAAAGAGGCTAACCCACCAAACTGCCCAGAGCTGCGGCCTATTGAAAGATATTGGGCTCTGGTCAAAAGAGAACTAAAGAAGAGTACATCTGTTCCCAAAACCATTACTAGTTTTCGATATAAATGGACAGCTGGTACCAAAAAAATCACCGAAAACACTATAACATTGCTTATGGATGGCATAATGAATAAAATAAAAAATTTTATAAAATTAAATTAATTTTTAAATAAAATAATACAGAATATAAATCTGTAATAAAAATGCAAAATAAAACTGTTTTATTTTTAACTCTAGCTTACTCCAGTCAGTTTTTATTTGACTTTTGATGTGTTACAGTTTATAGTGACGCACATCTTATATATGTACATAAGAAAATACAATGTTATTTGGCAAGTTATTTTATGATCTGATGGTGTATAGTAAACAAAATGAATGTTATATTTTAATCGAAAAGGACTGAAGATGTGGATTGCGTTCCGAATGATGCATCCCACATTAAAAGTAACATTGTTATTGAACCAAATTACATGTATGATTCTGAGGACGACGAAGAAGAACTGCTTGCCCCAACTGAACAACATAGGGGATATTTCTATGGCAAGGACGGAAAGTGGAATAAAAAAGTACCAAACGCTGGTGAACGCTTGCGTCATCATACCGTAATGCATTTTCGATCTGACCCGAAAGAACAAGGCTCTATACCAATTAAAGTATTGAGGAGTTTTTTCACACAAAATATTGTAGTTATAATCATAATTGAAACAAATCGGTAGGGAAAAAAAGAATTTTGAAAATGGAATAGTGAAAAAAATCGGAAAGTTTGGGAAGACTTGACCGGGAGTGATATAGATGCATATAATCCAAGACGAAAATATTATGTTTCAACTTTCAAAGCCGTACAATAATAGTGGCCGCACAATTGTTGCAGATAACTTTTTCACAACACTAGATGGTAAAAGGTCTTACCAAACTAGGACTCGCATTCGTTGGTACAATCCGTTCAAATATAGCTTGCATTCCTAAGGAAATGAAAAACCAATCTTCCCGACGTGTTCTCTCGTCATTGCTTGGATTCCTTAAAGACTTGATTTCAATTTATAGAACAAATGTGTCAATTTGCTTTCAACCGTTCATTATTCTACACACTGTGCACATGAGCAATGAAATCAGATGAGATTTTGTTTTACAATGCAAACAAATGCGGAGTCGATTGTAGATGGAAGATGGACATTATTGTTTGGAAAAGAACGATGCTAGACGTGATTTTCTATCCAAATTGTCAAAAAATTTAGTTTCAGCAAATATTGAAAATAGATTGAATAATATTCATGTAGTCAAACAATTTTGTACGCGCTCAGCTATGGATTCTTTTTTAGGAAGACCAATACATGTAGGATTTAGTAAAATATTTTTTTTATGTTTAAACCAATTTTTTCTTGACTACTTTGGTTAAACCAGTAGTACCTAACAGTACCGATGCTGAATTAAAACAACCTTATTTTCCGGTCTACTTTCTCAGCTGATGTGTATAATACATAAAGAAAATATATATTTTTATATATTTGTGGAGTAGTTCAATTAAAAACTATTTTATTTTTGTTAAAAAACAAAACTATTTTAATAAATTGTATTGAAAATCTAAGTGGGTCTGGCTAGACTCATATGTTACGAATGTGAAAACTAAAACATGTGTAAGACGGAGGGTTAAAGGGTGCAGCCGCGGAAGTCCCGGAGAAAATTCTACCGAGCTCCAAAAGTACGAAGCTCTATTGGTGGCATTGCAGCGTAAGTTCGGTAATGAGCATAAGCGAGAGTTGTACCAAATGGAATTGAGATGCAGAACGCAAAAGCCCACTGAGTCACTACAGGCCTTCGCCATGGAGATTGAAAAATTAGTACAACCTCGATTGGTTCATCCCCAAAAATCCCCACAGAAACTACATCAATAATTTTTATGTATGTACGTATCGTCATATTAAATTTAAACGGACGTAACTACCCAAAATTTTAATATTTAATTTTTTATTAATTATGGTTTATTTTATCAAAATACTAATTCAAAATATCAAAAATGACGATTTTATTAACGAAATTCAAACAGACTTAACTACAAGTGCGTGTATTTTTAAATGCAAGAAGACATCACTATATTTATATAGGGGCACGTTGTCGGCTAGTCGGCCCCCGCCCATTAGAATTAGTAAAAACAGCATTCGTTATGTGAGTCAGGTCAGGTACCTAGAAATAGTTATGGGAGAGCGTATGAGCTTTCTTGCTCATCTTACTCATGTCCGTTTCGTATCTTGCAAACCGTTTAGAATTTTGATTTACTTTCCTCTTGGAGGCAATTAGACAAATACATTTAAATTCCCTGTAATATATAAAACTATGCATAGAATGTAGCAAGGAAGATATTAAAAAAAACCACAACTCTATTTAATTATGTTAAATATTTTATTAAATAATAATTCATATTACAAAAAAGTAAAGGTGCAACAAAACAAAACTTCAACAAAAAAGTAAATAGATATAATAAAAAAATGCATATTGCTTAAATATTTATGCATATAGTAACAACACATAGGAAGTTTCTTTCAAGGTGTCTTTAATATTTTAGGAATGTTTTAGGCCAATATATTCCTTATGAAAACTTTGAGAGATACTATTTTTATTGCAAAGAGCTTTAAGGTTATTGAAATTATGTGAGAAAATTTTTAATTTTGTTTTGTATAGCAGAGAATGTCCACGGAACGTAGAAGTATTTAAGCAACTGCTAATTACTTTCCTCGATACTATCAAAATAGCCGTCTTTAAATGTAATCATAGTTGTATCCAAAATTGCAAACCGCATCGAGCTTAATTTCGATTTTATTTTGTTAGGAAATCAGAGTGCTTTAGTATTTAAGTAATTGTTCGGTTAAGACAGCTACTCTTAAATTCTTAATTACACTGTGATACACCAAAACTATGCAGGGGTTCTGACATAGCAGTTCTGTTTTGTGGAAGCCCATAGAGTACTGAAATAGTTTCAGTTTTTTTATCACTTCGTTAAGTTTCTAGAAAATATAGTAAAATAACCGTATTCACGAAGTTACAACTTAAAAAAATCATAAGTTTTTTTTTGCAACCGATTTTCATTTTATTCAATAATTCAAAGATATTAGTTTTACCTTTTAAACAAAATAATATTTACGAAAATCGGTTAGAAAATGGCTGAGTTGCGAACGTTAAACTTTAAACAAAACACAATTTTTCAATAAATTTTCAATTTATTCATGCTCTGAGTTGGCCGTGGGGCAGAATATTTTTTTTTATTACGTTTGTAGAAAAGGGTGCTAAAGTAGCTTTTTAAAACACATAAGTAGCTTAAAATCGACCTAAAAATTAATGAGATATGCTAAGTTTCGTGGTAACGTATTTTTCGCCTTTTTTGTTTTTTTGTTTTTCTTAGAAGTGACTCCGTGTCCGTACCTCGCCTTGATGACTAGCAGTAGTTTGCGAGCATACTGATTTTAATTTTTTGAACATATCGCTGTTCAATCTTTAAAATTTCTTGGTGAAATCGTTCTCCTTGTTCATCACTCATCTAGCCTTAAAGGGAATATATTCAAATGAGTATGCAGATGGTGCAAATTTGTGGACATTTTGCAACCCACTGTATGGTAGGCACACACGATTTTATGTACTATCTCTTCATAACGTTCACTTTTTGTGTTTCCTAGAACATATTCACGTACCGAAATAACACCTTTCCATGAATCCTTCTGACAGCAATTCTCTTTTGTGGAAGCCCATAGAGTACTGAAATAATTTTAGTTTTTTTCGATTAGTCCGTTAAATTTTTTTTAATAACAAAAATATAGTGAAATACTTTTTGTTTTGCAACCGATTTTCAAAAAAAAATGTTTATGGAACATTCAAATCACAAAATTAACTTAAAAATACATTTATCACTTACATGAGACCATTAACAGACTACATTTTAAGTTTGAAAGAAATCCCTCGCACAACTTAAAAGACTCTCTCCTGTAAAATTTGATTTTTGGAGCCTACATTATTTTTACGGTTAGGGCTCGATACCTGACAAGTTTTTCACAATATCATCTTCTCTCTGACTACATTTTTAAACCCCCTAAAAATAATACATTTATATCACAACATGGAGCTCTTTAAAGCCCTTATTCCATCTGCTGATCATATAAAGGAGTTTCAAAGATACTTCGACAAACTTGATGTTGACCGTCATAAAGTTCACTCATTGGAAATTCAAAAAAACGAAATGGAACGACTTTCGAGTATGTTATGAAGATGTTTTGGATAAAATTAACAAAACAAAAGACACGATTGACGTTCAGTCGGTAAAGGGATGTTTTCCCTCCACTTAAGAAAGTTGGTTACAAGGGCTGTCAAATGCCAATTAATTACTTGATACCCTTCAGAATTGAAAAGGATTACATTTACGGACATTACAAATCTTGGCCCACATTCCTCATCCTGGAACTCCTGGAAAAACTGAATTCAGCTCTTTTGAAGTAAATTTTGTGAAAACTCGTTTAATATTCGCCTGTCAAACCCGTCATTTCACCAACGAATATAACCAACTATCGGAAGAACATGTGACGGCTATCTAATTTCCCTACTCTTAACTGTGATGAACTTTTTCCGATTCTGTTGCCCTATCACACTCGTTTTACCCGACTTTAACTCAGTTACCTACACCAATATTCCAACATGAACAAAATGCGCGCTTTATCGTCTTATGAAAAATCATTACTATGTCCCTAAGCTCAAAACCCTAATTAAAAGCGTTCTTTCTCAGTGTTTGGTATGCGTAAAGCAAAAGCGCCAAATCAGTAAGCAAATTATGGTGGCGTTGCCACAAGTAACTCGATTTTTGCTAACCCATTTTACTTATTTCAAATGTTTTTTATTCGCACAAGCTCTTGATAGGTTTTTATTTTACGCCAAAACGAGGAGAGAGGTGGATAACATGTTTGCCATGCCTCCGTGAGTAAATGGTACACGCTGTAATCAGGATAGCGCTCTAAATTTGAATATCTTAACAGATATCTTATATATTTACTTATATAATTATATCATATATTTATTTATTAATCATGTCGTTAAGAGGAATAATACAAGACCGTCATCACCATAAAAGATTTAAAAATTATAAAGTCTAAACAAGCTAAAGTTTTAGTGCCTGAGATATCAAACTCAAATATATAATTACACATAGTTCTTGAATAAACAATTAAATTTAACTCTTTAAAAACAACTATAAAATTAGGTACTTTACATACTGAGTTTAAAGTTTAGTTATAAGCGATCTTTAAAAAAAAATATTTCATTATTTAAAAGAAAGCAATAAAACTTACCGTTAGAAATTCGAGGGTCCATATTTTTAATAATTTCTTTGGCTCTTTCAATACATTTTCTATATTTCGTATCAAATAATAAAAGTTCTTGCTCTCGACTAGTGAGAGAATTTTCCAGCTGTGTAATTTTATTTTGCATAATTGTATTTTGATTTACTGCTTCTTCCAATTGAAGAGCTAAAATAAATTAAAACAAGAAACCAAAAAATAATTTTTACATCAAAATGTGTTATCGCTTTTTTTCTATTGTTACTATAGACAAATTTAATTTTACGAAAGACGTTTAAATAATAAACAGTAAATAATAAAAGATAACAAATAAATGTCAGTTGATAAAGTTTAAAACAAAAAATTATAAAAATAAAGTTTTGTACAGCATAACGTATTTACTATGATGAACAATTTTATTAGTAGAAGGACTCAGAAAAATAGTCGGCAGTTTGCCAGCCTGCAGGATGATAATATAAATCACTGCAAAAAAATATATATAATAAAACTGTATTTTTTAAAGACCCTACCGAATGTTTATAAAAATAAAGTTTTGTACAGCATAACGTATTTACTATGATGAACAATTTTATTAGTAGAAGGACTCAGAAAAATAGTCGGCAGTTTGCCAGCCTGCAGGATGAAAATATAAATCACTGCAAAAAAATATATATAATGAAACTGTATTTTTTAAAGACCCTACCGAATGTTTCTTCACAAACTATTGCTTATCTGATCCCTTAGAAAATTATAATAAATTCTTAACTGTAAATTATGAACTTTGTATGTACATATTTTTTATAAAGTTATTTATTTACTCCTATTGCAGAATATGATTGTGCTCAGACCAATGCTGTTAAATAATGATTAGATAATGCTAATAATTGCTAATTAACCTTCTTTTGTGAAATTCTCTAATTCATTAAACAATTAGAATTAGTTCAACTAATTCCCATTAGATAATTGAAATTTTTATTGCAATGGTAAAACTAATTGCAATTAGTTGGCATTAGCAAAAAAAATTGGTTTACCTTTATAATTAAAAATCTAATTGACTTGACTCGAATTAAAATCAATTATTTTGATAAAAATAAATTTTTTATAAAGAATTATTGAATTGCACGAATAATGATGCATCAATATTTAAATGATGATGATAAAACTTCCAATATATGATCCAAATATCCTACATTAAAGGAAATAGCACTGTTTTACAACACACCGCTTACGTCTTCAGGCTCTGTGCAGCGACTATTTTCCTTTGCGGGCATTATTAATAGTCCAAGGCGGGGTCGCTTGACGGACTTTTCTTTTGAAAAGCTCGTATTGCTGAAAGCGAATGTACCCGGCCATTATAGTTATTAAACAGTTAGTACGTACGTTAAATAGGTGTGCATGTATGTAATATATGTAGTACATATTATGTAAATAAGTGTTTAGGGTCGAACCTAAACACTAAATAAAAACACGGTTCACTATTTTGTGTCGTAAAATTTGAAATGGTTTCTTTTATTTATTTGAGTTTTGGTGTCTCTCTTATGTCTTATTTCAAATACATACATATGTATGTATTTTCTAAGTTTAGTTTACAATTTGTTTTTTAACTTTAATTTAATTTTACCGCCACTGTTCTATGTATTTATTGGTTGATTTCACTAAAACGATTGATCGTGGTTGACCAAAAAATTGAGAAGAAAAATAAGTTTCAAGCAGAATGCTGCCAGTGTTGCCATCGTGTTTCTAAACATTCTGCCCCCTCCAAGTGGTGTGTATATGGGTACAACTTCTTTGAGGGTCTGGCTGTGGAATACTTGAAGGCTGGCAGTCGACACAAAAATTACTGGACCAAAAGAAGGAGTCACTAGTATGTGTTTGGGTCATGTTAGTTTCAATCTGTAGGGTTTTTTCTTCTTTCAGTTGATGGTCTTTTGCAAGATTTTTTGATTGTGGGGTGTCATGCAGGACTGTGTTGTGTCTTCTTTCATCTGTACTAGCGTTTAGATATTTGCGGCGAGTTTTAAGTACATAATCTTGTTTGAATAGGCTGCAGGGCGATTGCCAATGAGATGAGCTGAAATGAAGATTTGAAGGCATCACTGCAAATAAGTTTTGAGAATACATTAATAAATATGAGTAATACTACAAGTTGTATTATGTATTTTGAACCATTATTCTTTCTGTTGTGTCTACGAAATTTCCATCTATATCTGCCATGTGTTTCGGCCAGATATCTATTTTTCAGTCTTTGACGAAATGATTGGTAGAAGATTTTGTTGCATTTCCTGTGGTTGGCAAGGGTAATATGTTCTTCTTTTATATCTCGTAAGAATGAAATCATTTTGAGTTTAACGATAAAAAAGTTTTTAGGAGTCAATGGGGTCAAATTAATCGGGTCATCGCTAGCAGGACTTAGGGGTCTAAAATTGAAGTATGTTTCAATGCAGGCCAGAATTGTACTTCGTCCTTCGTATGTGAATTTCATCTTATGAAGTATTTTTTGTAGATGTGTCTTGAATGATTTTAAGCCTGTTTGACGGAAACCTGTAATGTGGTGGGTGTCGGGTGGCATAAACTTCCATTCGATGTTTTTCTGCTTCTGCTGTTGAAAAATGTGTTGCTGTAGAGTTTTCAAAAATTCTAGACGTTCAGTTTTGATGAGTTCTGCTGCTCTGACGAAATTTGTCCCATTGTCCAAATGGATACAAGAGGAGTATCTACGTCTTCCAATGAAGCGTGAGAATGCTGCTAAGTATGCTTGTGCTGTTAAATTATGTGCTGCTTTTATAACTGTAAATAGTTTCGTTCTGGATTTTATGGTGTCTTCTGTGGTATGACCGCTTGCAAAAAGGTCTTTTACATACATGTTTTGTTGCACTATTTTTGAGGCTGATTGGTGGATTGATTTTACCTTGTCGGCTAATTGGAAGAGTGTTCTTATGGCGGAGAACGGTATGGAATTGACTTCGAATGTTGCGGTATGGCTCTCGTAATCCTCAATAGGATCATTTGGTGTCTTGCGAAACAATATTCGCTGGTAACTGGTTT
The DNA here is from genome assembly GCA_963576795.1 of Metopia argyrocephala. Lineage (NCBI taxonomy): Eukaryota > Metazoa > Arthropoda > Insecta > Diptera > Sarcophagidae > Metopia > Metopia argyrocephala. The sequence continues at coordinate 76,179,708 of OY756209.1, read as the reverse complement.
GAGATGGGTCGATGAGTATTTGGCGATACATTTTCGTAATACTCGCATTGAATACATAACGGAAAAATCTCCACTTTGCTATCAGAAGAACAAATTCTTGCTGTAGAATGGGTCTTGGGTATAAAATGTCATTAAGACTATTCTTATTCGACGTCGGGCTGGAGGCGTTGAAAATTACACGAAGCTTTGTAGTGAGCCTATCCGGTTTTATTACTGCGTGATGCGGCAGGTAATAATTTGGAGCCTTATTTATAACCAAGGGTAAGATTCTTTTCATATATCTTAACTTTAGATATTTAAGAATGACCTGATTGTTCTGTTGACCAATTTCAGGTTTTCTACTGAGCCTTCGCTCCACTCTTAAATATTGTGTCATCTCAATGTGTTGTGAGGAGCCTATTTTCTCTTCTTTTTTGCAGGGTAGGGTAACAATATACCTCCCTGTGTCATTTCTACCTGTAGTAGACTTGTTTTCACATTTTGTGTCCTCGTCTGACCTCAAAATCTGTTTTGGGGTTTCCTCCACCTCCCAAGAACGTGTGAGGATTCGGTCATGGGACGTTGTATTTAGTAGTGAAATCGTTGTTTTTGACCGAGTCGCCTTTGAAATTGGTCCCCCCACAATCCAGCCAAATGCTGTTTTTTGTGTCAAAAGGGATCCAATTGACCGCATCGGAGTTTTCAGACAATATATGGATGGCCCTAAGTCAAGGCCTATTAGTAGGTCGATGGGTCGGCTCTTGTAGAAGTGGGGGTCTGCTAGTTGCAATTTTGCAGCCTCATTGATAATTTCTAAATTTGATATTTGCGATGGCAAATTGGGTGGGAGAGTCTTGAGTACTGGTGCAAAGACTTTCAATTTAAAGTTAGGGTCTACGCTGGAACAAAGGTTAAAAAAGCACGCGTTTATTGAAGTTTCTGAAACTGTTTGATTCAACCCACTTACGTGTACGACGTTTCGTTTAGTGGGTAAGTTTAATCGTTTTTGCAGTTTATGTGAGATAAATGTTGATTGTGATCCAGGGTCGATGATAGCTCTTGCCTGGTATCGTAGACCTTTAACTTCTATTTGAACTACGGCGGTAAACAATAAAGTGTCTTTGTTTTGTAATTCTGTAGGTGAGTCAGAATTTTTTTGAAGGGTCAAAGACGTGTAGTGAGGAGTGAATGAATTTGGAGTGGACTGTATATTTTTGGTTAAGGCTGCAGAACTCGTGGATGATTGCTCCTCTGTATTTACCTGTGTAAGGTTTGCAGATTGAGTCGCAGTTGATTTGTGTAGCAATGTATTGTGTTTTTGATTACATATTCTACAACTATATTTGCTAGGACAATCTTTTACACTATGGGTCCCTGATAGGCAGTTGTAACATGAATTTGTTGTCCTTACTACGTGAATTCGATCATTGATATTTTTTTCTAAAAATAAGGGGCATGATCGTAATAAATGTGCGTCATTGCAATATTGACATTTATTATTTGTAGCAGAGGTGTTTTTAAGTGTCGAATTAGTGGTTTGTTTCGACAAATTTGTTTGCAGCGAGTTAATATTATTCTGTTTATTTGAGGCAGGTTTTTTGACTTCGGGGCTATTCTGTGTGGATTTATTTTTTGAAACGATATTTTCCACGGACTCTAAAGTTCTAAACTTGTGGGTTAAAAATTTGTCGAATTCGGACCAGGTAGGGATTTCGGCGCAATCTTCCCGAGAATTTTCAAACTCCTGTACTAAACTTCTGGGTAGATTCTGTGAGCATATGAATATTAAAAACGACTCCCAGGTTGTTGTGTCAATGCCTAACATGCTGAGGGTCTGCCTAGAGTCATTTATAGTACGCTGTAATTTTTTGATTGATGCGCCTGAGTTTGCAGATGCCTGAGGTAGGTCTAAAATTATTTTATACTGCTCGTTGACCTGCATCCATTTATTCTCATACATTTCTTTTAAATTTTTCCACGCTAGAATAAAACCTTCGTTTGTCAAGGGTACGTTCGCAATTATCTCTCTCGCTTCGCCACCTGTTTTTTGGGTCAAATAGAAGAGCCGTTCTACATTGCTAATTCGAGAATTTTTGATATATATCGCGGTAAACAAATCCCGAAAGCTGGGCCATAATTTGTAATCCCCAAAAAATGTGTCGGTGTCGCAGGGAGGGAGTCTTATTGACAATGTCTCACTTTCTTGAAAAATCGTTGATCGATGTTCTATTTTTTCAACGGGTTCCGATAGTGCGTTGATTTCTGCATTTATGGATGAATAGCATACCTTATATGCCGACAGGGTTTTCTGGTATCGTTCCCGAAGTCTATTTCGTTCGATTGGTTGGTCACCCTCCTTCTCTATATCTCTACATTCTTCATAAGACCGCTTTACTTGGGTCCAGAGCGAATCTAACTCTACGCGAAGAATTTCCAGCGCATGAATATTGTCTTCTGTATGGCTGGCGGAGTACGACTTTTCAAATTCAATTAAATCATTTGTACAATTTATAAACTTTTTAAGAGACATTTGGAAAAGTTAAAATTTTATACTTTGTAAAATTAGGGAGAGGTGTCGAAAAAAATTGGGTCAAAAATGCCTGCTAGCGATTTAACAACAAGTAATTTTGAAAAAATATTAATGTATTCAAATCCTATTTTAGATTTAAGGTTACCCGCAAAAATTAATTTTTTGGCCCGTTGGTAACCCTTTTCAATTTCTCTGTCCTTTGTCACACCAAATATTGTTTTTGTTATTAATTTTAATATTTGTGTCTCATTTGCGTATAATAATATTTTTCAGAACTTACTGTTGTTGTTGTTGGGTCTTTTACTTGCTTGTTTAATGTATGAAGACTTCTTTCTGCTCTATATTTTTGTTTCTGTCGCAAAATTATTTTGTAACTGCACTTTTAATACCTATGTACTTTTTTAATTGCTGGGTCTGCTGATATTTTTATATTTGTTGACATTCACTGCAGTTGCTGTTGTTTTGGTGATGTTCGCTGCCGCTGCTGATGTCTCTGCTTTGAATTTTGCGTTGAATTTTTATTTCAAGGTTACTTTTTATTTTAAATGTTCACAAAATTTTATAACTGTTGTTTGTTTTTTGTTGGATCTGTTGGCTATTTATTTGTTGTTGACCGCAATTTTATTTTTTGTTAGATTTGTTTGTGTCTGTCTTTTCTGTATTAAGTTTTTGTTATATTTTAATAATTTTGTGTCTAAAACCTTTTATGTATGTGTCTTTTTTTATATCACAAATGTTTATTTTCTGGTAAAAAGTTGTTTAATTTTTAGATAACTTTTTCTATTTCACTATAATTCGGCTCGAATGGACCATATTGTTTAGGGTCGAACCTAAACACTAAATAAAAACACGGTTCACTATTTTGTGTCGTAAAATTTGAAATGGTTTCTTTTATTTATTTGAGTTTTGGTGTCTCTCTTATGTCTTATTTCAAATACATATGTATGTATTTTCTAAGTTTAGTTTACAATTTGTTTTTTAACTTTAATTTAATTTTACCGCCACTGTTCTATGTATTTATTGGTTGACTTCACAAAAACGATTGATCGTGGTTGACCAAAAAATTGAGAAGAAAAATAAGTTTCAAGCAGAATGCTGCCAGTGTTGCCATCGTGTTTCTAAACAATAAGTAATATATAGTATATGTGTGAAATTCATATTATGAATATTTTAGTTTTCTTTTGTTTTTGAAAATATAAAAATAATTGATTCTAATTCGAGCTAATTGAATGTCTAATTAGATTCCTAATTGTAAAGATAAAACAATTTTTTTTGCTAATGGCAATTAATTGCAATTAGTTTCACCATTGGAATATAAATTTCAATTATCTAATGGGAATTAGTTGAACTAATTCTAATTGTTTGATGAATTAGACAATATAAACCAATTGCTAATTCTAATTGGAATTTAACATGTTTGGCTCAGACTCAAAACTAAAATCGATAAAAATATGCTTTTGCTGTGATAGAAACAAATGTTATTTTTTTTATATTTATAATTCAACCCATGAAATAATTTCTTACAGGATAACTTACAAAATTAAGATTTGAATAATTAAATATTCAGCATTAATAATTCAATCTTCTTATGGTCGCATAATTATGTGAATTTTAAATTATTATTCAGGGAGTATTTAATGAGGTGAAAAGAACGAAAATATTTTAAGTTTTGGGGACTGTACTATTATATTATGTCGGGCGATTTGGAACTATAAGTTTCAGCTTACTTAAGAGTATTAAAATCAATAGAACGAAGCAACAAATTATTCAATTTTATTTAAATGGTATATTGAGGGTCCCAAACAGCTTATGCATGCTCTAGTATTGGCCTCACCAAAGATGTAAATAATTGTTTTAAAACATATGGATCATTGAACCCTTTCCCAGCGTGGTAGAACGCTCGCACAGAAACTCAAACGACCAAGGTTAAATCCCGACGAAGGGAGAATAATTATAAAATAAATATTGGCAGTTTTTCTAAATTGAAATTAAAAAATAAGAGGTTCCCTCGACTCCAAGAAGTGTATCTTCAAGAAACCGCTCCCTGACATTTCCAGTCCATTCCACCAGAAAAGCGATTGATTGGGAGTACAGCGCCACCTTCTGGGAAGATAACAGCTAACCTACTGAAGACCCTCACAACTCACATTCAACATCCACCGAGAGATGAGGCAGTTGTTGTTGATCATTCAATGGTGAAGGTATAACATAGGCCCTTGATTGGTACTTACGAAAAACAAATTTCTATCTTCAAATTCCATGGATACAAATTAACGCGCATAACATGGGTCCTGCGGGAAGTTAGGCCGTAACCCTGAAACATGGTTGTAGTGGCCAATAATGTATGTAGTATGTATGTAAGTATTTCTGATTTATCGTTTCGGGTTGGTCGTTGATCTTTTTCTTTAGCTGTTATAATTTTTGATAACACTGGATCATTCTTTTGCGCAGTTGACCAGTCCTCTATGTGTGTCAGCCGGATGTCGATGATAGATTCCTTGCCCTCAGGCTTAGTACAATGTTTACACTCTATGTTACATGGCCATCGTGATAGAGCATCTGTTTGGCCCCTCTTCTGTACTTTATGCTACTTCTGGATGGCGAGATTGACTTGCTTTTTTCTGGGCTTTTTGCAGTTTTTTTGGAACTGGCCACTCTTTCCACAATTGAAGCACTTTATTTTCGTCTTTTGCTGCATGCCGGCACAAATTTGTTTCAGCACCGCTTTAAGGTCGTTGAGCATGTCATATATCTCTGACTCAACTTCAAAGCATGCACTTTGTGCACCTGTGGCATAGAAATAGTACGAACGGTCTCCTGCGCCAATGCATATGCTACTGTCTCAGCGAAGGTGTTCTTCTGAGTACTGCATACCGCGAGCTTCAAGTCAGAGTCACGTATGCCATTGATGAACGCTTCGGTTTTAAAACGATCTACCAATGGATGATTTTCGCCTGGGTATGTTAATTGTACCAATTTTTCAATCTTCATGGCGAAGGCCTGTAGTGATTCATTGGACTTTTGCGTTCTACATCTCAATTCCATTTGGTACAATTCTTACTTGTGCTCATTACCGAACTTACGCTGCAACGCCACCATTAGGTCTTCGTAATTATTTCTGGATCTCTCTGGAACTGTCTCCAGGACTTCTGCGGCTGTACCCTTTAAGGCCAATATTAGTTCTAGGGCCTTCTCCTCGTCTTCCCATCCATTTTTGTTTGCAACAGTTTCAAATTGAAGTCTAAATACAGAAAGTGATGTTTTACCATCAAAGCAAGGGGTTTTTATTTTGCCGGTAAATTCTGGAACAACACATACTTGTCCAACTTATTGGTATTGAATTCTGTTGAACTTTTCTTCCATTTCATTAATTGTTATATATGCATAGTTTACAACTTGCTACTTTATAATTCTGTTGTAATTGTATTTGAAAAAGTAGTAGTCTTTTTTAAATGTTTCAATAATATTATATAAAATCTTTATTTAGTTTTGAATTACTTTTTTATTAAAAAATTAATCATCAAACTAAACGAACGCGTTTACTTTTTCATATATAAAAGTGGTGTCAGAAGTGAACAGGATGAACGAACAGCAACTTAATACAATGTTTAGTTCTTTAGTGCAAGACAGCAGAGGAAAAATTTCATAATTATCCTCGTGTGTACATAGGTAGTGAACTGAACACAGCACTAAGAGTGCAGGAAGACCTTACTTTTGAATAAATCAAAAGGGTTCTATCTGATCATTTCGATGGTAAGAAAAACATATTCGCCGAAAGTTTTAAATTTCGTCAAATACGGCTGATTGTAGGGGAGCAATAGCGTTACGCATGAAGCTGCTCCCTGTGAATACGGATCCTTCCTGGATAGAATTTTAATAGAGCAGTTAATCTTTGGAATTGAATCCCGTTTAATTTGCGATGAAGTAATAACGAGACAACCGAGTCAACAAACGTTGTGAACCACAGATGATGAGGCTTCGACAGAACCTATATTTAAATTTGGATTTATACCTGTAAAATCCAAAAACAATGGAAAGCAAAATCCAATCGAAGCTTCTTGTTACGGATGTGGAGGGCGTCACGTACCTAAGGACTGCACGTTTAAAAATGCGAAATGCTTTGTGTGTGGCAAAATAGGACACAGCCGAAATATGAAATTCAAGTACAAGGCAAATATTAGAATCAGTAGACGTAGAAGAGAATAAATGCGAATCGATGAGAACTTTTCAGCAAGTGTCGGCCGTGAGAGCTTGTTACATTTTTGACCGGAAAATATTTCCCATAAATATTAATGGGCAGATTTCAACTTAGGAACTCAGAGCGACAATTTGCAAGTTATATGGATCATAAGATAAGGTGTTTAGTTCGCACAATTGTTAACGCAACACTTGGGAAAACAAGTCGTAGGCTTAATTTATAAGTTGTAGCTCGATATACTATGTGGTCGAAAATGGATTGCGCATTTTGTTCAAGAAATAAATTTTATCGGGTTATTTCAACCACATGTCAATGAGATGGGCACAGCATAACCACAAAATCCTTTGTAAGTACCATTTCAATAAAAATTCCAAGTAGTTCAGGCTATCAACAACATCAACTACAAGAAATCTTAGCAAGACATGATGATATTTTTGATGAGGTGACGGGTTTATTTAAAGAACCCCCCACTAAGTTTCATCATAGATGCCAGACCAAAGTTTGTAAGAACCCGAGAAATTCCTCTTGCATTAAGAGATACTTATGCCAAAGAAATAAATGCAAAAATCGCTGCAGGATTTTATAAAAAGGTCGAGTACTCCGAGTGGGCCTCTACTACTCATGTTGTGATGAAGAAAAATGGAAGAATACGTATTACTGGTAATTATAAACCAACCGTTAATCCACAAATTATAATACCAAAAGTCGAACATCATCCCATACCAAAAGTCGAAGATATATTTAACAGTATGAGGGGGGCTACGGTTTCTGCTCATTTAGATATTACAGGCGCGTATTCTGATCTAGTACTGGATGATGAGTTTGCCAACGTGTTAACCCTTAATACACCAACACACGGATTATTACGACCAACTCGTGCGGTCTATGGTGCAGCTAATATTCAGGCCATATGGCAGAGAGTTATGGAATCTGCAATTAAGGACATACCTAACATTGTGAATTTTTTTGACGACATACTTATATTCGCTAAGGATATCGAGGAACTCATTGGAATTCTAGAAGTTGCCCTTAAGAAACTTAAAGGACTAGGTTTTAAATTGAACAAATCAAAATGTGTCTTTGTAGCATCCTCAATAGAATTTTTAGTACACAAAATTGATGGGAATGGTATTCACAAATCCTACAAGCATATTGAAGCATTAAAACATTCGGCAACTCCAAATTCAATAGAAAGCCTGCAGTTGTTTCTGGGCAAGGCGTCATATTCTTCTAAGTTTATAAAAAATCTGGTTACTATAAAAAGACCATACATACATACATAATTGGCCATTACAATCCTGTGTCAGGATTACGACCTAGCTTCTCGCAGCACTCATGTTGTGTGTGTTAATTTTTATAAATGAGCACCGGGACCTAAAGTTTAAAATCGACTCCGAACGACAGATTTTGAGAACCTTTTTCATGGCAATCAATTACTCCCAGAGCTTTTGCCGGAAGACTGCTGAGAGGTAGTCGACGAAAGAAATAATTTTTTCATATTTCTTTCTTCAAGATGTCAGAGCTGAGATTTCAACCCGGCGCTATCGTCTTAGTAAGCCAACACACTAACCACTAAACCACGGCGACTACTAGAAAGACCGCTTCGTGATATTCTGAAAGGCGACACTTTTTATTGGAATAAGGCTGCACCTATAGCCTACGAAAAGATTAAGCAAATTTTAATGTCATCACAAGTTTTGATTCCTTACGATACCACTTTACCGCTATTGTTAGCTGCGGATGCCAGCAAAACTGGTTTGGGACCAGGTCTATCACACCGTTTGATAAACGGTCAAGAACGACCTATTGTGTATACAAGCCGCACGATGAACGCAACAGAGCAGCGTTATCATCAGATAGACAAGTAGGGAGGCTCTAGCTATAGTGTGGGCTGTTCAAAAATTTTTCAAATATCTATACGCACGACATTGGACTCTGATTACTGATCACAAACCGCTGGTACAAATATTGCAACCAGATAAGCCTGTACTATGCATATCACGCATGGCGAATTATGCCGAGTTTCTCTCCAATTTTGATTTTCTACACAAGTCATCTAAACAAAACATCAATGCCGATTATTTATCCCGTATTTTATCTTCAATTCAGATAAGAAAAGTGGTGTCATCGCAGAATAGTATGGAAGAACGCGATGGGTTTGATCATTTTATAATAACACAAATAAATCGATTGCAAATAACTGCGGAGCGTATGGTGCTAGAATCTAGAAAAGATCAGTAACTGGGAAGGTTAATTCAATTGCTAGAAAGTGGCCATTGCTTGGCCAAAGCAGGTTACAAATCCCCACAAATAAACTATAAATTATCGTCTGGATGTTTAATATTTGAACACCGTATTGTAATTCCACCGAAACTTCACAACATCATTTTAAACCAACTATTTGCCACTTATCCAGGAATCGTTAAGATGAAGGGAATAGCGCTATCTTTAACATATTGGCCGGGGATCGACAAAGACATTGAAAACACTGCGAAGCAATGTGAACTATATGCCAAATACGCTAACATCCCTGCCAAATTCAAAAATCACCATTGGGAATATCCTAAATCGCCATGGGAAATGATCCATATAGATTATGCCGGTCCGTTTGAAGACTATATACTCCTAGTGCTTTCGGATGCATATTCCAAGTGGTTCGAAGTTAAGATAACTAAATCTGCTACAGCAGAAGCAACGATAAGGCTGTTAGATGAAGTATTTGCAACATATGGTGTACCACAAGCACACTGCTCCATATCAGAGTTGTAAATGAATCATTCTTTTTTGATTTTAATTCATTACGAATTAGCTAAATTTTGAATTAATTCTTTTCAACAAAAAAAAGAATTGAATTAAATTTGAATCAATTCATTTGAATTTAGCGAACATGAATTGCAATTCATTTCCAATTCAAATGAATTGGGCAACATGAGTTGCAATTCATTTGAATTAGGCAAAATGAATTGCAATTCATTTTTTAATTCAAAAGAATTGGTAAAATGAATCGCAATTCATTTCTAATTCATTTGAATTGAAATGATTTGGACTTAATTCAAATGAATTACAAAAGTAACTTGTAATTAAAATTTATCAAGTCAAAAATGATTTGCATTCAATTGAAGTACACTTGGTGTTTGGAGTTTGGTTCTTCAAGTACTACTTATTTCCCTTTTGATATACGCTGAATAACAAGACATTCAGTATTTAAAACCCTGCACTGCATACACCCTATGTATGTACATAATTTTTAAAATATTTTTTAAACTCTATACAATTCATATTATAGTTTAATTTAGTGACCAAAATGGCTTGGATGGTTTTCATTTGAGTTTTTTCATTAGTCCATATATTTCTGTTAGAGCATTTAAACCAGGTAAACACAAACTGAACTTGACAACCGTCAAAATATTTTTAAAATTTATGTTTCTTTCTCTAAAATGTACATACATACATATATGAAATGTATTGCTTATGAGAAGAAGCATGTCTCTGCTTAAGAGACTCCTCTTAACCACCTTTGGGTGGTTTTCAATCAAAACTACAAATTCTACTCTGAGGCATGAAAATACAGAACAAATACGGAACATTAAATCAAATACAGAACATTTCTATGTTTTTCCGTAATGAATAATTTATACAGAACATGGCTTTGAAATACAGAACTCTTCTGTATAATACAGAACGGATGGTCACCGTATCTATAATGCATTGTGCGATTCGCTGAACAATCAACCACAAATGGGTTCGCTCTGAGAGAGGTACGTGTAGTCCGCAAGAATATGCGACCACACGGAATCAAATCCCTTATCTCATCAGAGCACCTCCCATGGTAGTATCGATAGAACAATGAAACGCACGCCACATTGCGCCGATGCTGCAACGAATCGATAGAATTGTATACCCTACCGTCGCTGATAAGCACCTTCGCCCTTTCCTGTACGCGGTCGAAAAGCCCCAAAATTGATTTTGAAGCACCGACCCATACATGAGAGTTGTATTCCATCCTAGGTCGGATGAAGGTTTTGTAAATATTGAGAAGGTCAGATGCACCGTTTTAGAAAACCAAGGCACTTGAATGCTTCTTTCGACACTCGAAATATGTGATCATTCCAACGGACATCATAACTAATTCTCATGCCCAGAACATCAAGAGCGTCAGCCTCCTCAATATTTACATTACCCATAGTCACAGATGGCAGGATTAAATCATCACAACGCCTTTGCGTTATAAAACAACATTGGGTCTTGCGCGCATTAAATTCGACCCTGTTCGCGGGACCCCACTCGGAGATTCTTTGCAGGTCATTTGAGAGTGTGTCATTCATATTCTGCCTTCTCATCCCGATCTCCAAAAGGCTCGGCCTACGATCAAATGAATATGAGTGACAAATGTTACTGTCATCTGCGAAGGAGTAAACAGGATTAGAGGTTAGAAGGAGAAGATCGTTAAGGAAAATTAAAAATAGGGTGGGAGATATAACAGAGCCTTGCGGTACTCCCGAATTCAGCCTGAACTCGTTGGAAGAGACACCGTCTATAACCACTCTATAACTCTCTGAGAATGCTCGTTATGAAACGACAGAAATGGTTACCGACGCCAAAGGCAGCTAGTTTAGAAATAAGAGCATCGTGCCAGACTCTATTAAACGCTTTTGAGATATCCAGAACAACAACTTTGCTTTCACGAAAACGGTGAATAGATCCACTCCATCGCTCAGAGAGTAATGCCAGTAGATCACCAGTGGAGCGACCGCTACGAAAGCCATACTGACGGTCGCTTAGCAAGTTATTGGACTCCAAATACCTCACAAGGTGATGATTTATCATGCTCTCCATAATTTTGAAGTGTTGAACAAACTGCTATTGGGCTGTGATTTTCGGTATTGGTAGCCTCACCCTTTTTAGGGATTGGCGTTATATTAGCAACTTTCCAGTTAGATGGAAATACCCCAGCACGATAAGCCGCACTGAAAAGTTTAGCTAATGAACGCGAAAGCGTCGAAGAGCACTGCTTGAGGGCCAGTGCTGGTATACCATCCGGCCCAGAAGATTTATGAACGTTGAGGTCTGAAAGAATCCTTTTGACAGCACGGGCTCGAAAGAATATATTAGGCATAGTCACCGATACTCTTTCAAGCTCGGGCAGCGGTTGAACGCTCTCCGGCAAGCATGAGTTTTTTGCAAACAATTCAGCTAAAAGGTTCGCTTTTTCAACCGGGTTTGTGTATGCTTGGTCATTCTGTATAAGAGTTGGAATCGAACTAGCGTTATTCCTTATCCTTTTAACGAAAGATCAAAAGCTCTTACTTCCCCGGGGGAAAGAAAGAACTTTAGCACGAAGACGCTGCTCGTGTAAAGCTTTTTCGCGTCTTAGTACTGCGGCACACGAAGATCTCGCCTTTTTGCGTAGCGTATCAGTATGTGCGCACTTATTATTACGCCAATTTCTGAACGCTTTCTCTCTGGATCTGACTGCCAATCTGCACGTCTGATTAAACCAGGATTTGTCTCTTGGTTTAATCAAAATATTTTTAGACGAAATATAGATATCCATCCCCAAGTTTATTATAAAACAACAAACAAATACTGGATTTGATTGTGTATTTATCAATTTACTTTATTTGCACTTAATACACTTTACAAGATATACACTGTTAAGCAATACCACACTTAGGGACCCTCTGTAGATCTTTATTCTATCGTAGTTTCAATGTGTCTAGATTTGTCTTTCAATTTCGAGATCACTGCATATGGCAAAATACTTGTGTGTCAACGTGTTCATTTATTTTTGTATGTATGTATATGCGTATGTATATCTGTAGCACATGTAGAAGTTTGTAGCACACAACATCTCTTAGGTTGTTGTTGTTGGAATGATTTCGTAGTTATTTTTGCAGCACCAATATAAAGATGTGTGTTTACATTTGTGTATTTGTTTTTACTGGTAACAGCGCAAGACAAAATTACCTGTTTGTTACTTTTTTATTCTAAAATGTTACCAAATACGCGTTTTTCTTTTATTTTAGCTGTAATCTTGGGCGCTTTTTTACTTAATCTATTTTTCGTAACAATATATTAATTTTTACATAAAAAAGAAAACAGAATGAATAGAAATTGCAATCAGCACTTATATTTTTTCAAAATTTACAATTCAAGTGAAGTAAAAGCTAAAAAAAAAGTACTTGAACGTCGAAATCACATTTATTTATCTTGCCAGGTCACTGCGTTTGTTTCTTCATTTTCCAAAATTTTTGAATTCATTTTCCACCAAGGACATCAATATGTGTTCCTCCTGTGAGGTAAAATTGGAGGCTCTCAATCCAAATATGCACATACATACATAGATATTTTTTAAATTAAATAGTTTATCTAAGCATAAACCGCAATGTCTTACTTTGCAAGCTTCACAATCTTTTTGCATTTTTTCTGCAAAATAAATTTAATACGGTCAACACCGTCGCAGTATTCCTAAAGACAAACAAACCACTGTCTACACGCATGGGCGTTCGATATTTATTTCCCACAGTTTGTTTGTCCCTAAAAGTACACATGTTCATACATAGCCACTAACATACAAGTTAACGGGATAATAATGTGAACTTCTTGGAGTCTTTAGTTATTGTTTCAGAAACAGATTCAAGCCTACATAGTAGGAAAATTATAAAGTTTTAATGCTTCATAGAACACAGAATACTTTTATTGTTTACTGTAATTTACTTTGTTTAAAAACTTTTTTATAATTATAGTTTCATTGAAAATTTGTATAATGATATTTCAAAATTTTTTAAAAAATATGTTCATTATTATATTGACTACATTCAAGATCACATTCGGTTTAATATCATAAATACATTTTAATATTTTTAAAAAAAATTACTGAAGAAATATATAGAAAATATACATATATCGTGAAAAAAATCGATTTTTAAGTTGAAGAAATATTTCTAGAGGATAGTTGAGAAATAAATTAACTTACATATGTATTTATTTATGTAGATATAAATTCTAATTCAGTTTAACACTTACCTATGATATTATTTTAATTTTTATTTAATAAATTTCACTTTATTTTTGTAAACGAAAAATTTTTAAATTTTATTATTTCTTCACACTGTTTTTCGTAAACATATAAGAAAAATGTTTCCACATTTAATACATAATGCACTTGTTAAAGGCACCCTTACACGACATGTTTTTTACACGTGTTTTTTAAATTTAAAATACATAAGTTTTTTTTGTGTCTGTCAAAATTAATCAATTTACGTAAGGTTTATAATTTTTACTCACAAACGTATATGTATAATTGCATATGTAAATAAATAATAAATTTTTAGGCACACAATTTATAAAAAAGACTATTTTACACATAATTCATTGCCGACTAATGTTTGTACAGGCATAGAAATTTAATATCATATGTGTGCACATACGAAATTAGAACATGCCCTAATTGAAATTTTGTCATAAGACTTTCCTTGTGTTTTTTACACAAGCAATGTTTTAAAAGTCACACACGACATGTAACTGTTTACTCATGTGAAAGTTGACAGTAACAGTGTAAAATACATGTCGTGTAAGGGTGCCTTAAGTAACGCAAATGAATAACAGTTGCACTGTGGCGCCTTTTCCCTAAAAGCGTTACAAAACTCAAAAATTTTACAGAAGAATTTGATAAAATGAATAATTACATCTGATAGAGAACTTCTCACTAATTAAGAATCCAACAAAATTTTTGAAATCAGATAAAGATTGTGAATTCTAAAGTCAATCAAAGTTGACAATATTCGGACTTACAAAAAATGTTTAAATTAAAAAAAAATATATCATCTTTTCAATTGAATTTCAGGCAAACTATGTAACCGATCATTAATTTTTTGGTGTCGGATGAAAGGTATGTTAATTCCTATGAGACGATGTAAAAAAAGGGTTATTCGGTCCAATACTATTTTTCAGGCGCAATTTTGCAAACACATGATCATGGGTCTTTTTTCACACTTAATAAGTAGAATAGAACAAATAAAGTGACGGTTTGTGACGGGAACTAGAGGTTGTTAAGTATCTAATACTCTAACTTATTTCTTTGAAATTGGGTGCCCGTACTTGCTCGTGTACATGAAAAAACAAGAAAACTGTAACAACTTTTACTACAAAAAGATATATTTTCAAAATATTCAAACAGATTTTGGGCAGCACTGAGATCCACTCTAATTGTATACCAAACTTAGTAGATGTATTGGTCTTTAATTTATTATTTAGTTTTTTTATGCTTTTTCATTCGCTTACAACGCCCCCTAGCGGAAAAAAATTTCGGCAAAGTTATCACTTTGATGAGCTCTATCTCCTGAACGAAGTTTTAGAAGTTTAAATTTGGGATTTTAAATAAAAAAAATGCAAAACATATGAATTGCAAAAGAAAAAAAAAATACTTAAGTACATGCATATGTGTCATGTTGGGATTTTTAAGAATTTTTTAATCGGACAAAGGTTTTTGTACAAAAAAAATTATCTAAATTTATTTTTAGTGAGTTTTTAATTTAAAAAGTATTAACTTTTTGAACCATAGTGAATGAGCTGTTAAAATTGAACCTACAGCTAATTATAAAGAAATGAAATTAAAGCAATGAGTATTTTATCTTGTACTTAACTGAGCATTGCAAAAAAAAAGAACAAAAATAAAAAATATTGTAGTAGGCATCGGCAAGCACACACATTTTTTAAAGCTTTATATCTAAATATTCTGTGCTAATAATGTTATCTAGTCTCAATATCTAGCCAGTGACAATCAAAGTGAAAAAATATGTTTATCATTAATATTGTAGTATTTTAAAATTTCAAAATTGTGTAACTATAATAAAAATAAAAAATTTAACATTATGTATATGGGCATATCCGAAAAAATGTCAACCAACAAAAAATTTTTAAAGTTTATCAAAAATTATTCTTGATTATTTAGAGTAATAGACTATATTTGTACTCTTACAAATATCATCATAAAATATTTTTCTGGCAGTCCATATTACGAAAATCAGGACTTAAGCTTCATCAACCTTACATTTTTAATATTTGGCCAAAATATGCATGTTTTTTGGCTGCTGTTAAACAAGCTTTATCCAAAACACGGCTGCTCCATCTTCGAATAAGTTTTTTTTTATTAATTTTCTGCAACCTTATGAAAGAAGCGCTTTAAATACTCTATTGAAACGTATTTAATAAAACTGAGTAAAGTTACGTCCACGCTTTGTAACGTCCGCAACGGAAAATAAGGGTTTTTATATATAACGAAGAAACTAAAAATTTTTTTGACACCACATTAACATTCCAAACAAAACTAAAACTGTGCTTTAAAGTAAGAAAAAAAAATATTCTAAAATATACAAAAGTATGTTTCTTTTTTAATATCAAATTTTGTAACGTCCGCAACGGTATCGATCTGTCCTAAAACTAAGTTCTGCTAAAAGTTGTTTTGATTTCACAAATCTATAATTTTAAACCGCATACATCAATACTTATGAACGCATAAGAATTGAAGGGTTAAAGAAAATTAAAAAAAAAATAATTTGAGAACACAGTAATCTTATTTTGAAGGATGCACACGATTTTTACAGACTGGCCAAAAGTAATATCGATGGAGTTAAACTAATATACGTTACAGAAAACGATATAAAAACCACAACTCAATATCTAGGTGAGAAATGGCTAAATATAAAAAATATTACAGGCGTAAAATCTCATCATCACTTTTCTTCACTTAATGAAAATTTTATCGAAATGGCAAGCACTGCAGTATCTCCTAAACATAAACTACAAGTTTAAAAAGAAAAATAAAATTTATATTTTTTGAAAAAAACACAAAAATATTTTTTTATTTATATGAGTAGGACAGTAGTCAAAAATGCAACGTCCGCAACGTAACATCCGCAACAAATATAAGACAAAATTGTGAATAAACAAACAATTATTTTTTTGCCTCGAAAGTGGGTTTGAAATGCTTAAACATTCCTCTTTCTTTAATGTTTTTGGAGTTTTTTTTGTTTATACTGTAAAATTCGCTAAAATTTATGAAATTTTGCATTGATCTCCACAACGACTTTTGTTTTGTGTAACGTCCGCAACGGCAATTTAAGTACAATTATATCGTAACAGATAAAACTCAGAAAATATTTGTAACTGCCATTTGAAAGTACTCTCAAAGGCCAACGAACCAATGTAGGTTACTTAAGAATATAACGCTCAGACCGCCAACAGTAGTCAAAAATATGCGTACGAACGTAACGTCCGCAACGCAGGATTAGCCCATATTGAAAAAAAAATTTAGTAAAATTTTATATTTTTTTTTTCTTATTAGAGTGTTATTTTTTCTAGACTTTTAATATGCATTGTGATTATTGAAGCTCTAGGTCTAATCGAAAAGCTGACAGCGCTTAACGAAAATATCAGCATGCGGATTCACTTAATTTGAATGATTTTTAGATTCACAAATCTCTTTATGTACTTCAAAATAGGTCAAAATGTGTCACTGTGCACAGTGCCGCAGTGGGCCTTTTACAATGCGGGTGCGCTTTTCTTGAAGCTAAACGAGATAAAATTCAAGTGCGTCTTAAACATTAAATATGTCTTGATAATTTCAACAGTTATGATTTTTGCAATGAAAAAAGTCAAAACGATGCACAGTGCCGGCCATGCCGGTTAATTATTCTTAAGCTAAAGGGATTATCTTTCAAATACTTTATAAATTTTAATAATATCCTTATTACTTTAAAAGTTATAATGATTACAACGAAAAACGTCAAAAGACAACACTGTGCACAGTGCCGCGGATGGCCTATCACCTTGCGGGTCATGTATTTTGAAGCTAGGGGAGTCTTTTTTCAAATGCTTTTTAAATTTTTAAAATATCTTTATTACTTTAAAAGTTATGATTTTTGCAACGAAAAAGGTCAAAAGGCGCCACTGTGCGTCGGTTAAAAAGTGCCAGTTAAGAAGAGTGTTAATTAAATTTAAGGCTAATTTAATCATACATTGGGAAATTGGCCGTAAGTTGGCTTCGGGCTACAAAAGTAGTCGTTTTGCCTACAAAATAATTATTCTCATATCCACACATGTATTCTATTTTTGACAGCTTGTGGTCGATGGTCCGTAACCTTTAATGTGTTTATAGCATAAATGCATACTAATACAGATATGTATAACCAAAATTATGAAAACTCATAATACGGAAAATAAATTCTTATACGTACATATATCAACTAAACAACTATCCCATTTTCTAAATGATGGTTTTGCCCTGACTAAGAAGCAGAGTAAGAATTTGCTCGCTCTTTTGCTCATTGCGCACTCTTTTCTTGCGCAGTGAAAAATTGCGCATGCGCAAAGAGTGGAGCATAAAAAAAAGACCAGTTGTTGGCTCTTTTGGTTCTTGCTCTTTTTTGGTAAGCGCTACAAATTTTTTTAATTTGCCTTTCGCAAAAATTTGTATCTGCAGTCAATCATTGCATTACAGAACATCACTTTATGCAGATTACTGATGGAAATTTCCATCATAAATATACACCTATCCCCCGATTTACACGGTACTTTTTTTTACACGATTTCGCTTTTACACGGATTTTTTCAAGATCTCTCCCCCGATTAAAACGTTATTTTTGGCTTTTTCACGATTTTTAAACTGAACGAATTTTCAAAATAAAACTGTTAAAAACAAAAATTTGTGTTATTTTGCTACACCTTTTTTTATTTCAAACACTACATCCCAAATTTGTAAAACGACAGCACTGAGTACAACCCATAAAAAAACTGGTACCAATCCATCAACTAGAGAATCGCCTCAAATAATATCAAGTGATAAAAGTGACATGTCACCAATCAAGAAAAAAAGGTTAAGAGTCATCGATAGTGATTAAATTTGCTAAAATCTTTGATATATTTTTTGTAATTTTCTAATTTTTTAAAAATATGTAATTCTTTTTTACATGTACATATTCGTTATTACAAAACTGAATGGATATTTTGTTTCTTTATTAGGTGTATATTTTATTTTTATTTAACGTAAATGAAAGAAAAATAAATGAAAAAAAATGTAATAAAATCAATTTAATTAAAAAACTAATTTGATTTTACTTATTTTAGACTTTTTTCGTTTTACACAATTTTTCATACAAAAAATTTTATTTCGATTTACACTGTTTTTTCAGAAACCGATTTTCCGTGCAAATCGGGGGATGGGTGTACTTAAAAAAAGATTGTTAATACATACTTTTATTGTTTTTTATTTACTTTAAGTTTGTTGAACCTCTGCACATATTTTGCCTACTTTTAGTTCATTTAATTGCACACGTTTTTTATTCTTTGGTTTATTTATAATTGAAACTTGATATTTTATATTTTTTGTTCTTTGATTTTTTATTGTAACATTAATTAATTTCGCTTATTCACTTATTTTAGTTTTAGTGTAATATTAAACGTAAAATTTATTGTATGATAAATTGTAAACCCAGCAAAAATATTATTAGCAAATTAAGTACATATAAACCTTATCGTAAAATTAGTATATAAGTTGGAAATAAATTACGAATAAAATGATTCTTATTTTAAAAGCAAAATCAAGTCTTTTAATTTAGGAAAAGGCAACACAGTTAAAGTACTGTTGTTGTAAAAATAAAATTCTGTTCAATATAGTTTATGTGCCTTATTGAAAATTTTTTGGTGACCCCGACTTTAGATACTTCATGTTTCCCCCCACCAGTGGTAAGAAATATTTAGCTATCTAAAAACCACGCAACAATCATCAAACCCCGAGTTTTAAGGATACGTTAGTCTTCCCCACCAGTGGTAAGAGACTCTTATATCCTTGAAAACATCAACACAGCCTTTGAATTTCATCATCCTGCTACCTATTTACTACAACATACCAGTCAAGGCTCATTCTACACAGGACACCTTAAACTTCTCAATTAAAAGGTCAGGCCTTGAAAAACTCGGCAAGGCAGCTGGATATCAAACAGGCTAATCATCAATCTACCAAACATTTTTTTTAACCATTTTGACCCTGCAACAAGGCGCAGGACTTCCATCCATTTTTTCCACAAGAATAATTAAATCATGGCCTCTTTCGAAGAGTTGGTCAGCAAACAAAAACAAATTGGTGAAAGGATTGAAGCCATAATCCGAAATTTCAAGAAAGATCCTACATCAAGAAAGGATTCTATAAGTTAATTCCATGAAAGGTTGAGACGACTGGATGCGGAATGGTCAGAATTCGAGACCAATGACAACAAAATTCGCCTCAATGAAACCCTACAACTAGATCATTATTACTTCACGGAAGACTACTACACCGCAATTATGAACATCGTCCAGCAATACAAGCAGATCTTCGAAAACTCAATAATGAGAATTACTCCATCTACCGACAATAAACAAATTCAAGCACCCGGTCAAGCAGCCGGATCACAGGCAACTATACTTAACACTGAAAAACCAATTGAAGGGCTAACCAAGCTCATGCGGAGGCAAGTTGCCATTATGTCATCCTTGGACCGCCTTTAAGAAGATGGCTTTACACATGAAGACACCAAAACAGCAACAAATTTGTGGCAAAATATTGAAGGCTTGCATTATCAAATTTCAGAATTGTGTGCTGATGCAAGCCAACAAGGCTATAATATGGATAGATTTATCCAGTTAGAAAAGAAGCTGCGGATGGCGATTAAAACCGTTGCAAATAATACAAATGATCAAGTGTCCTCCAAGCCCCACAATAATCAGCCACATTCACTGACAGTCCCAATTCCCAAAATAACGCTTCCTAAATTTGAAGGAAACTATATGAAATGGAAGGAGTTTCATGATTTATTCTCTTCACTAATAATACAACAACCGATACCAAGCATTCAAAAAATGTGGTATCTCTAGACGCATCTGGTGGGAGAAGCTATAAATCTTATCAATCACTTCGCTGCTACAGGAGATAATTTTGAGGCAGCATGGTCAATAGTAATAGATCGCTATAACAACCAACGATTACTCGTTAGCAGACTGGTACAAGAGCTGGTCGATGGTCCAAACAGAACTTCAAGCGATAAAATTGCATGACAAAACACAAGAGTGTCTTTTAGCACTACAGAATCTCCATATAAACACAACCACCTGGGATACGCTGCTACTACATTTATTATTAAAAAGACTTGATCAAGCCACCCGCCTACGCTACGAGCAGTATCTATCACATCCACGCGAAGTTCTAACAATCAAAGAATTTTTGGAGTTCTTGGAGAGAAACTTTCGGTCAATGGAAGCAGTGGTAGAGAAACCCTAAATAACAAAGATAAAGGTTTGCATGTCTATCACCATCGAAAGGCGAAACAACGAACTCTGTCCAATGTGCAAAGATGGAAGACATCCGCTATTCGCATGCACAGAATTTCTGAAGTTGTCACCATCAGCACGACTTCAATTTGTACAAAAACAAAGGTATTGTGTTAACTGTTTGAGGCCAGGACATAATGCAAAATATTCTAGCCTAAGAAGTTGTATGGAGTGTTCCAACAAGCACAATACCTTGCAGCATTTAAAAGACTCCGCCCAAAACACAAACAAACAATCTTCCACTTCAAGGACTACATATAATCATCCAACTGAGGTTACAAGGCCAGTAAAAGTCTGCCAGGCAGCCTCATCACTAAGCGCAGCAACAAACACCATATCAAGTAGCTATGTACTACTTAGCACAGCCATGGTCCACCTCAGAGCCGGCGAAAGGAGATACACTGTAGAGCACTTCTTGACTCGGGCTCACAACTCAACTTCGTAAGTGAGCGCCTAGTTAAACAGCTTGGCATTTCAACAAGACCTACATCAATTTCTATTAGTGGAATTGGATCCAGCAACACTAAGGTCCATCAACGAATCAACGTCGAACTTTGTTCAAGATTCAATAACTACTCTACACGATTTGAAGCAGCTGTTCTTAAACACATCACCTTACCTCAACCATCGCAAGTGATTAACATTAATCACTGGAAAATCCCTGATAATATTACACTAGCTGACCCAGGTTTCAACCACCCGGATAAAATTGATATTTTGTTGGGTGCCGAGTTCCATCACCCATCTTACAAAATAATTTACTCGGTTGGATCATTGCTGGAAAAATTGGGGAAGATCAATCAACCACTACAACATGTGGAATTTGTGTCGAGAATGAAACAACCTTAGAAGAAGACATCGCTCAACTATGGGAGCTAGAAAAGTTTAAGACAGTAGACTAAACTCTATCAGTATCAGAAAGACAGTGTGAAAATCATTTTGCATAGACCCATAGCATTGATAAAAATGGAAGGTTTGTTGGAAAAATCCCATTTTGCGACAGTCCCGATGCATTAGGCGAGTCGCATGGAACAGCTTTTAATCGTTTTCTATCACTGGAGCGTCGACTTTCAAAGGCACCAGAAATCAGAACACAGTACATACAATTTATGGATGAATACGAGCACGTGGGTCACATGACACAAATAGACATAAAATCCCATTGCAAACCAAACTACTTCATTCCACACCACAGTATATTGTTGTTGTAAAACTATAATTCAAGTTCAATATAGTTTATGTGCCTTATTGACAAAGATGAATGTTTTTAAGAAAAAAAAATTATGATACTCGTTTATTTGCATGAAGAAAATACAATTTTTTTCACTCATTCTTCACATATGTATACTTAGAAAAAAATATTAATGCATATATTCGCGTGTGATTTTCAGAAAAAATTTTGTTGTACTAATTTATGTGCGTGAAGAAAAAAAAAATAAAAAGAGGCCTTATTCTGTAACTCTCCTAAGCTAAAACTCTATCGCTAAAAATATATAAACTAGATTTAGGATTTTTTGGCTACGAATAGAATTCTTGAACGCTTATTCTAATTTAAAAACTTCATGCGTATTACCTCTACTCTTTTTAATTTTATATATTCTAACGCCCAGCCTGTTTCAAAAACCTAAAATTTTAGCATTTTCGCTTAAGAGAATTACAGAATAAGGCCCCCAATATAAATTCTATTTGCATTTAATTATTTCTTTCTTCATGTTAAAATTACTGTCTTCAATTATTTTACTCTAAAGTATATGAAAATACTAATATAAATTCTATTTGCATTTAATTGCTTCTTTCTTCATATTAAAATTACTGACTTCAAAGGTATTTTACATCAAGTAAATGAGCAATGCGCAATTGCGCACTCTTTTGGCTCTTTTGCGCATTGTGCAAAAAAAAGAGTGGCGCAAGAAAGCTCAAAATTCAAATGCGCCTTCTATGCGCAGCTCTTGTAATGCGCAGAGCAGTAAAATGGCGCAGAGCAAGAGCAACAAAAAGTTTTCTCTGCTCTTTGCGCAAAGAGCCAAAAGAGCGGCGCTGCGCTGCGTTTTTACTTACTCTGCTAAGAAGTGATTCATGGAAACTAATTATGCTAATTTACCTTTTTGTTCGTTTAGTTCCATTAATTGTGTTATTTGTTTCCCAAATTCGTTTCTAAAATTAAAAAGAAAAAATTATTTAATTAAACAAATAAATTGTTTTATACCAAAGAAATCTTACCCGTTTGTCATTGAATCTTCACTTAATGATGACTGATTAAGAGTCATTATTTTCTCATTAACAATCTTCAACTGTTCACGTAAATTTTCATTGCGTTTATTAGCATCATCTAATAATTGCTAAAAATAAAATACGAGTATATAATATGTATAAATTTTCAGTTTAAATTCAAATTAAGAAACACATTAAGCGTAAAAACTTTTATTATATGAATGCCAAGAATGAGTAAAGAAAATATTATTGTGTTAATCGCTGCACAAATCCGAAACAAAATTAGTTCTAGTATAAAATTAGATACACAAATCTGCTCAAAATAATAGATACACCTAAAAGTATTTTATTAGAAGAACAAAAACAGTAATTTTTTTAAAGTGATAAAATAAAAAACGACAATAAAATTATATTAAGTAACTAAAAATATACAAAAAAACTTCACAAATAATAAAGCATTTTCTTAAAATTAGACCATTTCATAACGATGTAAGCAATTTTGCTGCTCAAAATAATAGATACATTTAAAGAAAAACGAATAAACAAAAACCTATTTATTTTTTCCTATAAAAGTTTAAATAACAATTAAAGTTAAACTAATACCCAGTTATTATATATGTAAAACTCGATATTGACAACATTGTTACTTTAAAATGCCTGATGGCAACTCTTTATTATTTGTCATTCTAAAAATTACTTTTACTTTTGATTTGTCAGCAGTAACCTGTAAAGGAAATTATCAGAACCTTTTATATTAAATAAAATTCAATATTATACCAAACTACTAGTCTTGGGTATTTATTACCAGTATATCAACCTTTGTTCTGGACTACTTTCTGTACTCTTCTGGGCATACTGGAGATCAACTTTTGGCAAGTCTTCAGTGGGATATCGTACCATATTTTTTGTGTTTTTTCCCATAAATCATCTTTACTTTTGAAAACTTTCTTCGATAGCCTTTTTTTAGTTCACTCTAGAGCTGTGCCAAATCGTTCAGTTAAACGACCGGTCATTTTCGTTCGGTCAATAAAAGTGATCCAGATCGTTCACTTCGTTCATTTGTACTGGTCGTTCGGTCGTTCAATCTAAATTTGTGTTTTCTTTGCTTGGTCCTTCGTTCAATATTTGTTTTGTTGCTTATTTTCTGATATGCATGGTATCAGTGTTGCTGTTTTGTTTATTTTAAATCAAAATTGGCAATCGTTTCTTGAATGTGTAAATACGTACTTTTATTACATAAAATGTTTTTACTTTTTTTAATTTTATGTGTATAAATAAAAATTGTAACAAATTATACTTCAAAATAAACATACATACATATGTACATATTTATATTAAGAATAGTATTTTCTAAATTATACTACATGCCATTAGTGTAAATTATTATTATTTCAATGGGATGTTATGATATTCCAATTAATACGAAAAATTTTTTATATAATGTATTTCAAAAATAATAAAAAAATGGTGTGAAAATACGATATATTTTTTTTATTATTATGTATATATTATTTAAAAAATGTTTTAAGTAAATCTATAATCAAAATAATAATGTTTATTGTCACTTTATATTTATATTTAGATTTAAAAAAAGTAAAAACAATTAATTAAAAGTACATATTTCCACATTTAAGAAACAATGGCCAATTTTAGTTAAAAATTAACAAAATGGCAATACTGACAATATGCATATAAAAAAGCGACAAAATAAATGTTTAACGAACGACCAAAATAAAGAAAACACAAATTTAGATTAAACGGCAGAACCACGTCAAAGAAAAAACAAATTTAGATTGGACGAATGAACGACCAAAACAAAGAAAAAACGACCAAGTCAAAGAAAAAACAAATTTAGATTAAACGACCGAACGAACGAACGACCAAAACAAAGAAAAAATAAATATAGATTGAACGACCGAACGATCAAACGAACGACTGATCCACTTCGTTCAATTGACTGATTCGTTCAATTTAACCCGTTCGTTCGTGACTGACACAGCTCTAGTTCACTCCATAAGTTCTCTATATGATTTAAGTCCGGATATTGGCTTGGCCAGCTTAATATTCGAACGTTATTTTCTGATAACCAATTTTTAACCAGTCTAGAACTGTGTTTAGGATCATTTGCCCTGCTGAAATGTCGACAACAATGGCATATTTTCTGATGCATATGGAAGCATAACATTTTCCAATATGTCCCTGTACTCATCTGCCTTCAATTCGGTATATAGGACCGATACCATTCCATAAAAAGCATCCCCAAGCCATTATATTTCCTCCGCCATGTTTAACCGTTTTCTTCGTAAATTTTACATGGAATTATTTTCCCTTCGGTCGACGAACATTTCTTTGGCAGTCGTTTCCAAACAAATTTATTTTTGTTTCATCGCTCCATAATATATGTGGCAACTCTTGTTGGGTTTGGTCAGCCAATTACCAAATACCAACTACCAAATCGCAACGATCAAAAGGATCGCCATCTTTCTTTCTCTTCTTATTAGAACCTTCGGCAAAAAAACACGCTTTTTTATTCTGATCGCTTATCTTCTGACAAAAAGGCTCTAATTAATTAAAACAATTCAAAGAAAAACTATTTTATTGTTAAAACTAAAATTACTGATTTAAAATAAAAATTTACAATAAAATTTAAATCAATAGCTTTTTTTATTGCTTTTTTACTGGTTGGTAATCCACCATTATAAAATTACCAAATATATTTCGCCACCTTTTTTCGTCGTCTTTTCCGGTCCAAAGTAAATGCTCTTTAGCAAATTGTAATCTCATTTTTATATTCTGTTTTTACATTAGCGGAACTGTTGCTGGACTGATTTTATTATAAACCTAGGCGGAAATAGCCTTTGACGATTTGAAAGGATCTTTTTTGCCAATACGATTATCCGTTTATCTGTATCCGGACTGGTTTTCTTTGGGCTGCCACGAGATTCGTTTGTTTTTTATTTAGAGCATTTTGCACAAAGTGCAAAGACCTTCCTAAGCTCTTCTTTCTCTCAATGATTTTGGCTGATTTCTCATGGTTTGAACAACTTTTCTCTCTTCTTCAGTACAATGATAATTTCGACCCATTGTCTTTAATATAATTTTAGATTTTTATATAATTTTTTATCAGAATAAACTTATTCTTACCGTTGTACATAAACACAAAATAACACCACACAAAAATTTAATTTTCTATAAAAAAATGATAAATAAATCGAGAGGCCCGAAGTTCAAGCCCCAGGAATATGTGATACATTTTTTTATTTAATTTTTGTTTCGTGAGAAACGCTTTAATTAGATCAAACTTAACTGCAATCAATATTTTTGGTACTTAAAGGAGAAATGATGTCCGTGAAGATGTCTGGTAACTCTAAAAGTCTTAATGAAAAATAAAGGATTATCCATTTTGCGGTTTCAAAAGTAAACGTAAATAAAACATGTATATATTTGTATTATTTTCCTTGACCTTTTTATTAATTTTATTTTTACTTAGTTCAATTTTTTGAGCTTAAGGTCGAATTAATATTTAAGTTATTTATTTTACGATATTTCGCTACTTCCTTGAGTAGCATCATCATCACATACAAATATAATATAAATCAAATATATATTCCTGATGATGCTACGCAAGGAAGTAGCGAAATATCGTAAAATAAATAACTTGAATACTTATTCGACCTTAAGCTCAAAAAATTTAACAGCGATAATTTTTGTAACGTGACGTAAGAATATTTGACAAGTCTACATGTCATACGATGAGACTCAAGCGCCTTAAGGACAGCCTGACTATCTGAAAATATATTAATTGTCTTGCCCTTGAGTCCTATATCCAGGTTAATCTCAGCACATGCGGTCATGGCTAGGATTTCAGCCTAAAAAACACTCAACGACTTCCCTAGTAGAGTTGACAGGTTTCGATTGGGTCCATGGACGCCAGGCCCTACTCCACTGTCCATTTTGAACTATCAGTATACCAGTTTAGATCGGCCTCACTCCGAGCCAAGCACCCAGTACACCAACATTCCCAGTTCGGTACCTCAACTTTAAATCTCCTGCCAAAGCAAAGTTCCAAAGGCATGGCATCCAAGACCGAAATTGGATTCCTGACCACCTTGTGACGAATGTCCAGGTTCCTCGACTCATTTCGAGGTGTTCTTACGAACATTTTTGCCGCCGAACACGCGGGCACCCTCATCACATAAATAGGAAGTGGTGTTAACCAATCAGGGCCTCTAAAGCCACTGTTGGATATGTTCTGATTGCCCCGGTTACACCAAGACAGGCAAGCCGTTGTAACTTGCACAATTTCTTTATGGTGGTAGACTCCTCAGTCTTTCTCCACCAAACTATTGCCGCATAAGTGAACAATGGCGATATAAATCCACAGTGTCATTCTTGGCGATAGACCCCAAGTCTTACCGAAAGAATAGTGACATTCCCAAAGTGCCCTTGTCGCCTTAGTCTGGAAAGAACAAATATGCGAGGTCCAAATAAGCTTTCAATATAGAATAACACCTAGACTCTAACCTCCTTAGAAAACATAATAGTGGTACCCCTAAAAGAAGTAGTACAGTCGCACGTCAGCTTATATCTCTTCGTAAAAGGTACAACAACCGTTTTTGAAGGATTCACCGAGAGTCCTTCTTGAGAGCACCAATTCGACACATCTCTCAGAGCATCAGTCATAAGGTCACTTAATGTACTCTCAAATTTCCCACGGGCCGTTATAACAAGGTCATCAGCATAACTAATTACGCTGATTCCTTTATGAGCCAATATGGTAAGCAAGTCATCACCTTCAAGCGTCCACAGCAATGGAGATAGGACTCCACCCTGAGGGCATCCCTTCGACGCCATCACGGTCAATTCCTCTCCATCCAAGCGATGAGCTGATAATCCTGTCTCTAAGCATGGAGCCGATACAAGCTATAGTTGGCTTTTCCACCCCTTTCCGTTCCAAAGAACTAGTAATGGAGTCGAATCCCGAGTTGTCAAAAGCACCCTTTATATCCAAGAAAGAACAAAGAGAGACTTCCTTGTCAGAGAATGCTATCTCAATACTCCCAAGGAGAGACACATTTGCACCCTCAGTTGATCCGCCCTTCATATACGCGAATTGAGTTGGGTGCAGGGGGCGTTCCACAAGATACGTCTCCCTTATATATAGACCCTTATGGGTCTATACGACTTTGGAAGATCACTTGGCCTACCTGCCTTCCGTATAAATATAACCGCAACCTCCCGCCAAGCCCGTGGTATATAACCAAAACCGAAGCTGGCCTTAAAAACTACAAGAAGTTTAGACACTATTATATCAGAACTCCTCTGAAGGAGAGCCGGTAAATCCTATCTCTCCCCGGAGCCTATAGGGGTTGACGGAGCCAATAGCCCACAAAACCCTATCCGGAGTGAATATTCTACTCGCAAGACTTGTGACCCTTTTTGTAAGACGTACAGGTGCGGGAATATCCCAGCACTCGCGTACAGGTTTGTCGTCCAGACTGAGTGCAACCTCCAGTACCTGTACTAAGGGACCCTATGTCATTAGAATGATCTATGGTGAGAGACTTTTGAAGACGGGCCAATGCCGGCAAGCCTTCAATGGACTGACAAAATCCCCTCCACGTCTTCCTTTTAGACTTTCTAATTTCTTTATTATACTTAGTGAGACCAACCCTATAAATCTGCCAATCACCTGTGGGCTTGGCGCTATTACGGTTTTCCTCAGCTTTGACAAAGTGCCATTCCACCACGGCACCTTATGAACAACAGTATGGTCACTATGAAGCACACTAATGTCCAAAGAAGATTTTTCTGTCGACTGTAGCTGATTTGCCGCCAGATCCAGTTCATCAAGCGACCCTATAGAATCTGGCAGCCAGTCAACTCTTTTAGAAACATTTTCTGTGAAGCAGATCCAATTTATCTTCCTAGAGACTATTGGCCTATCATCGATCCTAGCAACGCTAACCAAATCTAATCTAACGTGCATATGATCGGATATGAATGTATCACACAGCGTAATAGCCAATACCAAATGTAGCTCTCCTGCCCCTATTGGCCACAGCCACATTATTGCTAACTAGAAAGTTGAGAAGATAATCACCCCTATCGTTGTTATCCGTGCTGCCCCATACCGTCAGTACCTGATGAAATTTTGGACTTCCAAGGGCGATACACATTCCACATCTTCTGGGAAATAACCAGAGGTGCATATTACCTCTCTTATACCAATATCAGTAATAAGTTTGACGCTTACAGCCACCAGGTCCCTAGTAATGAACTGTGTAATGGGAAAGAAGGTGAATTTGGAATTTACCAAAATAGCGGCCCGGGCCTCTTCCCAGCCGCAAACACCAACTTACACGTCTTATTTTGAAGTCCTCTGACCCTTTCATTAATAGCCCAGGGCTTCTGTATGAGCCCTAGACTGGCAAATCTACGGCTAAAAATGCCCGAGGCACGTTTGGCCCTATGCAGGTTTGCCTGAAGCACTTTGAAAGTACCTTCCATCATTTGCGCTCATTGGAAAGCGCTTCTGATGCAACTTTTTCCAATGCCTTGCTCAAATGCCCAGCAACTTTGTGACGTCAGCCTTAAGTGAGTAACCTGGGGTTTTTCTTCCACTCCCTACAGGTTTGCTCTTTTCAGTACAGTACAGTACAGTTATCGGGGTGGTAACACTCGCGTCGACTACCCGTTTTATATTTGTGGAAGACACAATTGTCTTCTTTCTAGTTGATGCTCTTTAAATTATCATCAATATTTTTTAACAAAATATGCGATGCTCGTGTTAAAGAGTCCTCTGTGGCATTGCCCGGCAGGGAAGTATAGAAGCAATTACAAATGTGTTTAGAAAACATCAGTACAATAGAGTTATACCTAGAAAAAATCATTTGTAAGGAAGACGAATATAAAACAGCGAATTGAGTTTGCTCCAAACATGATTAAAAAGGAAATTTTGTTCTAGGAAAAAGTTTTATTTACTGATGAAAGTAAATTTAACATTTTCAGATCAGATGGGCAGTTATATGCCTCGCAAAGACCTAACGAGGTGTTGAATAAGACCAACCTTCGACCTACGATTAAACATATTCTGGATTCAGTGATGGTATGGGGTGCAGTTTCAGATGCTGGACCTGGTAATTTACATATAATTGAGGGAAATATGGACAAAACATATTACCTAAATCATTAAAAGCCAATGTAAAAGAGCCAATGTAAAAGACAGCGCTAGAAAACTCGGGTTAGAAGAAGATTTTGTACTCTATCAATACAATGACCTAAAGCACAAGGCTAATATTGCGCGTAGTTGGTTACTTTACAATTGCCCTTATGAGCCTGACACACCACCCCAGTCAGCTAATCTTAATGTCATACTAGAGCATGTTTGAAATTACATGGAGAAAAAATTTAAAAACCATAGTATAAGTAATAAAGAATAGTTGGTGGCAGCCCTACGAGAAGAGTGGGACAAACTTTCAGTTTCCTTCTGGCGTACATACATACATAATTGGCCATTACAACCCTGTGTCAGGGTTACGGCCTAGCTTCTCGCAGCGCTCATGTTGTGTGTGGTTATTTTTATCCATGAGTACCGGGCCCTACAGTTTAATGTCGACTTAGAACGACAGATTTGAGAAGCTTTTTCATGGCAATCAGTTACTCTCAGAGCTTTTGCCAGAAAACTGCTGAGAGGTATTAAGGTCAACTTAATATTTACTCAATTAATACAAACTATAAAATTTTATGTATGGTCACCTTATTCCAAAAACTTCTTCGTTCAAATAAGTGAGAATAAGTAGGTTTTGCTCTTAGAGATGTACCGTTATATTATGTTTATTTAAATGTATGTAAATAATTGCGAAATGCAATGCGTCAAAATGATAAGGTCAGTGATTAATAAGCAATTAATCTAAGCAGAACGTATCACAACTGTTATCTATATCTAAATATATAAAATTGAATGTGTGTTTGTTTATTTGTTTGTTTGTTTGTTTGTTTGTACCTTATAGGAGACCAAACCCCTGGACCGATCTTCCTGAAATTTTTAACAGCATTTAACTGGGACTCTGACATGATTAATAGGGTACTTTTTTTTCGATCACGCCCACTTTTACGCCCACTTTTTTAAAATTATGTATTTGCTCCCATATAGTTTTTAACAGATTTACTTCAAATTGTATGCACAGTATACTCCAGGCGAGGTATAAATAAACATTTCTTACTCCACGCCCCCTTTTACGCAAAATTTTATTTGAAAGTTTTAAACTTTTTTTTCTCTGTATAAATTTGTTCCTTCCAACGGATTTTTTTTTGGTAGTATATTACTCTTAATACTGTTAACGTCGCCATATAACTATGAACCACGTTACCGCCGTTAATGTTATTATATAACGAGGGGGTAGCGAAGCACACCGGGTTCAGCTAGTCTTCTATATATATAAAAGAAAGTGGCGTTAGTTACTACGCTTATAACTCAGGAACGCCTGGACCGATTTTGATGATTCGTACCAATTCGGAATGGTCTCTGGCCAAATAAGAAGAATTGCAAAAAAAAATTTCTAAAATATTTCAGAAAAAAAAAAAAAATTACGTCATATTTTTAAAATACGGGGTTTACACAATGCCTTTCATGACTGTTCACATTAGAGTTGCATGTGTGTTCACACTATGTTGCAATGGTGTTCACACTAGGTGTAAATACGGGGTTCACACAATGCCTTTCATGACTGTTCACATTAGAGTTGCATGAGTGTTCACACTATGTTTCAATGGTATTCACACTAAAACCGATTTCGATGTTTCGTACCAATTCGGAATGGTCTCTGGCCAAATAAGAATAGCAAAAAAAATTTCAAAAATATTCCAGAAAAAAAAATATAACGTAAGTGTATACTTTTGAAATACGGGGTTCACACAATGCCTTTCATGACTGTTCACACTATGTTGCAATGGTCTTCACATTAGAGTTGCATGACTGTTCACACTATGTTGCAATGGTGTTCACACTAAAATGGATTTCGATGATTCGTACCAATTCGGAATGGTCTCTGGCCAAATAAGAAGAATAACAAAAAAAATTTTTTAAATATTCCAGAAAAATGAAATAACTTAAGTGTGTACTTTTAAAATCCGGGGTTCATACGATGCCTGACTGTTCACAATATGTTACAATGGTGTTCACACCAGACTTGCATGACTGAAAAGAAATAACGTAAGTGTGTACTTTTAAAATACGGGGTTCACACAATGCCTGTCATGGCTGTTCACACTATGTTGCAATGGTGTTCACATTGATAAGAAGAATAGCAAAAAAAATTTCTATGTCGCAATGATGTTCACAATAGAGTTGCATGACTGTTCACACTATATTATAATTGTGTTCACACTAGAGTTGCATGACTATTCACACTATGTAGGAATGGTCTCCCTAGAGTCATGACTTTTCACACCATACTGTTGATCAAATTAACGCTTGCTTGAATTATAGGGATGCCAATTCTTAATTACGATACTGAAAATTATGATTTTCAGGATTTACAAAATTTTTGATTTTAAGGTTTTTTGCTTCTCATGTGAAAAAAAGAACTGTAGTTACGTCCGTTTGCATTTAATATGACGATATGTATAGAGCTTTCAGTTGGTGTCCACATTTTGTATTGTCGCTGACTTTTCTGACATGGATCAGAGCAACTCTTTTGTACACACATTTATGCCGAGAGTGCAAAAACTAAAAATATTGTGTATTTTCCAAAAAATCTAGCTGGGGTGAACCCGGCAACGCCTGTTAGTAATATTGAATTAAAACTGTTACTTATCGTGTTCAGAGATTGATTGAATAAAAGTTGTGTGCAAATTGATAATGCAAACTTTGACTATTACACGTATGGAAAAGTTTCAATTGGAATAATGAATGTTGTCTGCAGTCATTGCATGACATTTAAGTTTAAAAACGAGTTGGCAGGACTATGTTGTTTAAATGGACAAGTAAAATTACAAGAACTTAACCCACCACCGGAGCCTTTCAATACTTTGGTAAGTGAGGATACACCTATCTTCAATCACTTCTTGGCAAAAATTCAAGCCTATAACTCCGGATTTTAAATTAGCATACCGGATACCATATTAGCATTAGAATGATCAATCCTGCTACTGGTCAGTGCATGTTCTTTTAAATAAATTCAAAAAGTCAAAGTTCAACCGATCAGCACGATGTCACCTCACGAGTTTTTAGGTTAAAGTTAAGAGCACTTATGAATTTCATCATAAAATCAAACGTGTTTGGCGAAACAAAATACTGACTGTATTCTGTAGAGTGGCAAAAGCGTGGTTTGCCAACATAATATTTGCAGAAATTCGGAACTTAGCAAGTGATCCTGAATTGTACGATGTTGTTGTTCAAAATATGATACACGGACCATGTGGAGAATTCAATATTAATTCCCCATATATGGTTGATGGAAAATGTAGCAAACGTTATCCAAGAGCTTTGGTTTCTGACACAGTTACAGGAAATGATGAGCTTTGGTTTCTGACACAGTTACAGGAAATGATGGTTACCCGCTATATCGTCGTCGATC
The DNA here is from genome assembly GCA_963576795.1 of Metopia argyrocephala. Taxonomy (NCBI): domain Eukaryota; kingdom Metazoa; phylum Arthropoda; class Insecta; order Diptera; family Sarcophagidae; genus Metopia; species Metopia argyrocephala. Next base: position 76,145,846 of record OY756209.1, on the reverse strand, counting down.
AATAGAAGATAACAGTAGATTTGTTACCATTAAAAACTTTGAAGTCAATAATCGTTGGATCGTGCCGTATTCTCCATTACAGTCCAAAGTGTTGAAAGCTCGCATTAATGTAGAATACTGCAATTCCATTAAGTCCATCAAGTACATTTGCAAATACGTAAATAAAGGCAGTGATATGGCCATCCTTGGAGTTACTAATCAACACGGTAACAATGAAATACATCAGTATCAAATGGGACGTTATATTAGTAGTTGTGAAGCAATTTGGCATATTTTTTTCATTTTAAATTAATGAAAGATATCCCACCATTGTGCATTTAGCTGTTCATCTTGAAAATGGACAAAGTGTGTATTTTACAGACCAAAATGCTGCCCAAAGAGCTTTATCTCTACCACATACAACTTTAAATGAATTTTTTAAATTGTGTGAAAATGATGCAAAAGTGCTAGAGTATTTTACATGGAATGCATCAAAGAAGGAGTCCGGCCGTCGTAAACATTGAAGGACATCAAAATTTGTATTCAAGTGATGCTTTAAGACGTATTTATATTGTTCACCCAAACTATGCAGAGTGTTTTTATTTGCGATTTTTATTTATAAACGTTCGAGGGCCAACATCTTTTCAACAGTTACATTTGCTGGAGAATTATAACTATTGGAAATAAAAACTTACAGATGCAGCAGTTGTCGGTCACCCCAATCAAATGCGATCTTTGTTTGCGATTATTTTGTCTACCTGTTTCCCCTCAAACCCATCTGAATTGTGGGAAAAATTTGAAAATTTTTTATCCGAGGATATTGTAGTGTATTAATATAAGTAAACAATTATTATTAGTAAATTAAGCTAATATTACAAAACTAAATTAATTATTGTTAATATATACAAAATTTGTTATTATAAGTACTACCCTAATTATTATTTTATTCCTACTGGAAACCTATTGTATTCCATAAATATTATTTTTATTCCTACTGGAAACCTATTGTTATTCCAGTTATTTTGTAGTTTGATTATACCGTTAGTTCTGTATATAAACGGAAGAAAATTCAATAAAGAAATCAATTATGATCTAAGCCTCTAAATCGGCATCATCTTTTTTATTTTTGGCATATAAAGCTGCCAGTAAAAAACCTTTTTGTACCCGTGGCGTTTATTAGCGCCGGTACACTATGCGTTAGGCAGGGACAATATATATATCTACTATTATTTTTTATTTTTACCCACAACATCACTACATGGCGATCCTGCCAAATAAAATAAAAACATCCTTTACATAATTAAAACATCACTACATGGCGATCCTGCCAAATAAAATAAAAACATCCTTTACATAATTAAAACATCACTACATGGCGATCCTGCCAGTATTAATAATTAAAACTCACTACAATATTCTGTTTCGAATACGTCAAGTAAATCGCTATCCTGTAATGGATTTTACTTCAGATATTTACAATGAAACATTGCTTTGCATTGAAGATTTATGTTTGCGAAAGTTAATAAAACTTTATCATAATTGGGAATCACATCATCATATCGTAATATTCAAAACATTTTTGAGCTAGATCTTCAACGAGAAAAGCAGTACGACCATAACGAATTGAATTCTTTTGTTCAAACTAATCATCGCTTATTAAATACTGAGCAAAAAAGAGCTTACAAAACAATTATGCAAATTGTTTATAGTGATGGAAAAACGTTTTTAATTTCAATGCTGTTGGCAACGATACGCTACCAAAATAAAATTTCATTGGCCTTTCCGGAATTGCTACCTTGTTGGATGGTAGTCGGACAGCACACTCTGCTTTAAAATTGCCGCTGAATTACCAAATTAATAAAACTCCAACGTGCGACATTTCAAAAACATCTGAAACAGCAAAATTACTACAACGTTGTAGTATTATTATTTGGAATGAATCCACTATGGCGCATAAAAAATCCGTTGAAGCTTTGGAAAGAACAATGAAGGATATTCGAAATAGTTCCGAGTTATTTGGTGGAGCACTGATTTTACTGATTGCAGACAGACATTACAAATCACTCCTAGATCGACACCTGCTGATGAAATAAACGCCTGCTTGAAGTCTTCATATTTATGGAAATTTGTTAAACCATTGAAGCTTACTACCAATGTTCGTGTACAATTGCATAATGAACCATCTGCTGATAGTTTTTCTAAGCAGTTGTTAAAAATTGGGAACGGTGCGAATTGGATTCTTGATAGTGGATAAATTACATTGCCAAACGACTTTTGCCACTTTGTACAGACAAAAGAGGAATTAATTCAAAATGTTTTCTGTAATATAGAACAACAATATAAATGTCATGCATAGTTAAGCGACAAAGCAATTTTAGCTGCTAAGAACAATGCCGTTAATGAGTTAAATATATCTATACAATATAAAATTCCTGGCGCATTGGTTTCTTATAAGTCTGTGAATACAGTAATCAATGAAGAAGACGTTGCCAATTACCTAACAGAGTTTTTAAATTCATTAGATTTACTAGGATTGCCACCACACAATCTCCAATTAAAATTTGGAGTTACTATCATGATGCTTCGCAATATTAACCAACCCCGTTTGTGTAATGGTACAAGACTTGCTGTGAAAAGTTTAATGGCTTATGTAATTGAAGCTACTATTTCAACTGGCAAATTTAATTATTTATTTAGTAGTAATAATACAATAAGCTAACAAGGCCAAAGCATATTAAGATGTGCGTCACTATAAACTGTAACACATCAAAAGTCAAATAAAAACTGACTGGAGTAAGCTAGAGTTAAAAATAAAACAGTTTTATTTTGCATTTTTATTACAGATTTATATTCTGTATTATTTTATTTAAAAATTAATTTAATTTTATAAAATTTTTTATTTTATTCATTATGCCATCCATAAGCAATGTTATAGTGTTTTCGGTGATTTTTTTGGTACCAGCTGTCCATTTATATCGAAAACTAGTAATGGTTTTGGGAACAGATGTACTCTTCTTTAGTTCTCTTTTGACCAGAGCCCAATATCTTTCAATAGGCCGCAGCTCTGGGCAGTTTGGTGGGTTAGCCTCTTTTGGAACAAAAATAACATTATTTTTATTATACCAGTCTATTGCGCTTTTACTGTAGTGACATGTTGCCAAATCTGGCCAGAAGAATGTTGATATGTTGTGCTGTCTTAGAAATGGGAGCAACCTCTTTTGAAGATACTCTTTGATATAAATATCTGAGTTTATTGATCCCAATGTAACAAACGATGCACTTCTGTTGCCGCAGCTACAAATAGCCTGCCAAACTAGGAACTTTTTGGGAAATTTTGATAGTTTTTTAGTTCGGAACTCTTCAGAAACATTGCCTCTACTATCCGCTACATAAAACTCTTGGCCAGGAAGCAGCGCCAAGTCTGCAAATACGTAAGTTTCATCATCCATTACACAACATTCGAACTTTTGAAAAAATTCTTTTTTGAGGAGTTTTGCTCTTTTTTTTGCTTCAATATTCTTCTTAGCATTTCTATCCGGAACTTTTTGGACTTCAAATGTTTTAAGGCCAGCTTTAGCTTTAACTCGGCGCACAAAACTTTCCGAACATTGCACGCGCCGGGCCACTTCGCGACCAGAAATGTTTGGAAGAGCCAGCAAAAGCTTCTCAACCTTAATTGAAGCTGCTATTTCAACTGGCAAATTTTAAGGCGAAGATGTATTTATTCCACGCATTCCAATGATGCCATCTGATGTATCATTTGAATTTAAACGACTTGAGTTCCCGCCTAGCGTTTGCTATTACCAATTATAAGGCGCAAGGACAATCGTTAGGAATTCGTGGAGTGAATTTAGAGTATCCAGTTTTCTCACATGGACCAAGCCAACTCTTTTGTACCTACATTTATGTTTCGAAACTTTCCAAATTTGCAATTTTACTATCTTTCATCAAGTCAAACAAGTGTGCCAAATTTCATAACTCTACGTCAACTCCTTCTATTTTTGGCCGCTCGTTATATGAAAACACGACACTGTGCGTCGTTTTGAAAAGGATCGAAAAGACAAGGGAAGAGGCTGTATTATCTTCCTTAATGATGACCGGATTAAATATTGATTTTATGTTTTAGATTTCTGTCGATATTACAGCTTGTTTAGATATTCCCATGACCATCTCTTCCAAAACTCATTTTTTCAACTTGAGCAGTAAGTGGTTCCCCAATTAGAAAATGACCTGGAGTTAATGCTGCTAAATCATTTGGGTTTTTTGACATTGGGAATTAAATTGAGAATTCAATTTCAATAACCGAAGTTTCGAGTTCTTAGGGGTACTACTATTATGTTTTCTGAGGAAGTTAAATATCTAGGTGTGATTCTGGATAGAATACTATGTTGGAACTCGCACTTTTGTGCTGTCCAAACTAAGACGACAAGGGCATTTTGGGCAAGACGTCCGACTGTATTTCTTTTATGGGTACTACTATTATATTTTCTAAGGAGGTTAAATATCTAGGTGTCATTCTGAATAGAATACTTGATTGGAACTCGCACATTTGTGCTGTCCAGGCTAAACCGACAAGGGCACTTTGGGCATGTCGTTCTTCTTTCGGTAAGACCTGGGGTCTATCGCCAAGAATAATATATACCGCCATTGTCCGGCCCATAATCACTTATGCGGCAATAGTTTGGTGAAGAAAGACTGAGGAGTCTACCACCATAGGGAAATTAGGCAAGATACAGCGACTTCCCTGCCGGGACAATGACAATGTCAAAAAGTGGCTTAGAGGCCTTGATTGGAATAACACCACTTAATATTTATGTGATGAGAGTGGCAGCGATTCGGCGGCGAGAATGTTTGTAAAAAAGCCTCGAAATGAGTCGAGGAACCTGGCCATTCTTCACAAATCCAATTTCGGTCTTGGACCGGGAATTTTGGTTCACTGGGTATTTAGTTCTGAGTGAGTTCGACCTTAACTGTACTGTTGGTTCCAAAATGAACAGTGGAATAGGAACTGGCGTCTATGAACCCAATCGAAACCTGGGGAAGTTTTTGAACGTTTTTTAGGCTGAAATCCTGTGCTGAGATTAACCTGGATGTTAGGCTGAAGGGCAAGACAATTAATATATTCTCTGAAAATCAGGCTGACCTAAAGGCGCTTGACTCCCATCGTATGGCATCTAGACTTGTCAAATATTGTTATGTTACTTTGCAGAGATTACCGCTTATAAACAGGATGCAGCTGTTCTGGGTACCTGGACACTATGGTATAAGCGGACGGAGAAAGCGGATAAATTGGCTAGAAGGGGGTTTGTGTTCTGTACAGCACTGCTTTCTATTATTTTCAGTCTGATTGGTGAATGGGAAACTGGCATATGTTTGGAACATTTGAACGCCAAGGCTGTGGTTCGTCCTCGATTTGGGAGTAAGTCTGATGTTCTACAGTATAGAAGGCCAGATCTGAAAATCCTAACGGATTTCCTTACGCATTTGATGAAAATGGCGATCACAGATGTAGATGTTTGTAGACCATGCTTTCAATCATCAGAGACGAACATATTGTGTGATTATGTGGCTCTTCGTAGATTTAGATGAATGTGTTTAGGGAAACTTATGTATGTTCTCATTGGCGGACATATCTACCAATAAAGTTTCGGACCTGTTGGTGTTATTAAGGAATGCAGTTGGTGCGCTAAACAAACAGTATTAACAAAGGGACACAAAAGATCTTATAGGTGGCAGTGGCTTGCAAAGGTCTGAACCAGATAATATTGATACACATATGTGTATACATTTGCCACCTACTGAGCACAGAGACGAAATGTTCTTAAAAAAAAATCAGCGATTACTAGCAGTTAAATAGAAACCCACTTCCGCTCATTTATGTAAAAGAGAAAAAATTGGAATAATTTAAATCATTGTTCTTTATATATGAATGTACAAGAATGATTTTTTCATTCATTTCTCACTTAAGTAATTTTTCACTCATTCTTGAAATCTGAACTCTGATTATAACACAAAATGTTGTTTTGTAGTACTGTAATAAGTATCCAGAAGGATAGTTTTTATATTTATATGACTATGTCGATTTAAAGTATAATTATTCTAAATGCTGTTTTTTGTATAATCGTTAAAAATGTTTGATGTAATGTTTTTTTTTAAATAAAATAGATGCTCTGAAAAATTCAACAAATAATTGACCTAACGTCGGGAAGAAGTAAGAAAAAAATTTGCGGTTATTTACGTGGGGAATAATAATAAAAGAACATTTAAAAATTGGTCAGTATAAAGAAAAATAAGGAATTTTCCTTAACCAATGCTTAACAAGCTTTGTTAAGTTTTTTGCATTCTGTCGAAGGTCTTTAAATGTATGTAATTAATTTATCAATATTTCGGTATTCTTTTGTGTAGTTTTTTCAAGAATTATTGAATAATTTTTTATAGAAATAATACTACGTAGAAATATGTCAAAAAATTGCAAACTTTATTTCTATGAAAAACTTAAAATAAACAAAAGCGCAATAAAGGCAAGTAATGTAGCAGCGTTTTGTAGAACAAGTAAAAACAACTAGTAGTCAGTAGTCCTAGTATTATCAATAGTTTAAAAGTACAAGACATGATTTTGCATCATTTGTTTTAACAATTTGGTTGCATTAATGATTTAATGGCTGTAGAATAAACAATCCTCTTGTTTGGAATGAATTATATTTTAAAACCAGAAGAGCATTGAATATTTAAATATGGTATATAACAAGTGTAGTCGCCGTGGTCTAGTGGTTAGTGTGTTGGCTTACTAAGACATGAGTCCTGGGTTCGACGCCCAGCTCAGACATCTTAAAAAAAATATGAAAAAAATACTTCTTTCGGCGACTACCTCTCAGCAGTCTTCTGGCAAAAGCTCAGAGAATAATTAATTGCCATGAACAAGCTTCTCAAGTCTGTCGTTCGCAGTCGACATTAAACTGTAGGTCCCGGTACTCATGGATAAAAATTTACACACACAACACCTTAAATGTTCACCAGAGCCAAAAAACCTGTATAAAAGTAGAACAAATACACTGGTATTTTTCATTTCGCAGACGGCGTAATTGAACTTATTTTCATCGTAGAGATCTGGGACCGGGACCAATCGACGCGTATTTTTTTTTCTGATAAAAATGATGCAAAAAACGTATTTTCGATATTTTGTCAGTTACAGCGTTCTTTAATTCCATCGACGATATGCTTGTCATTTAAGGCCATATTGAATTACAGATTCACGAGAATACATTTTTACATAATTTTAAAACTCGTGAAAATGTTCTAACGTTTTTTTTTAAATCAAGAAAAATTATAAAATAATTTGAAATATTAGACGACATGAAATGTGATACTCATTTAGTAAAGAAGATATTTGTAAATGCATCACAACCAGTTTTTAAACCTATTTTCACGGGGTGTACGTCTTAAAAATATATTCAAATACTATACTTACCATTAATGCTGTTTGTCCACCCTGACCTTTTCGCAAAGCTTTGTTTTCTATTTCTAATTTAGATATTTTTTCATGAAGAGCTGATGGTTGTAATTCTGTAGACATTGTATTGTGGTTGGCAGCTAAAATATTGAATTTGTATTATTTTTTTATATTAATTAATTTATTTTTATGTACTTTCCAAAACTTCTGATAGTTGCCCACATTTAAGTTCATCTACAGCCTCTCTTAAATTATCACGTTCCTTCAACAAATTATCTTTGGCACGTTGTAATGTTATTATAGTATCTTCCATATTTTTGTGCTCAAATTCAAGCTTCACATTTTTTTCAACTTCTTTGTCTAATTTGACATGCAATTCTTGCAACTAAAAGTATAAACCTATGAGATATAAAGTTTTATCACGCTTTCATATAACTTACCTCTTTTTTATACAATTCCACTTGACCCTTAAGGGCAGCGCATTTCTTGGCATCCTCTTCAAACTGAACATTTTGTTGCAAATATTCGGCGCTTCTTTCATCTAATAATTTGAGTTGTTTTTTTAAATCGTTATAATCTTCCAATTTCTTTTTATACATGTTTACTTGTGCTTCATAAAATTTTAATTTTTCATTAGACTCTCTCAATATATCAACTTCATCTTTAAGTTGTATTAACGTTGAATTTGTTTTCTAAAGAAAAAAAAATCTTTAGATATTTTGCGAACTTGTCTTTTTAATACATAAATATATATAATATATTTTTTATAAATAAACAAAAAACTTAAATACTCTCTTTCTTTTCGTCAATTTCCCAGTGGAATATTTTTGCAGTTTAAATTAGTTCAAAGTTCATTACGCAGTGGAAAAGTGGTTTTTAAAAAGGTGTTTTGGTGACTTTATATTTTTAATAATAATTACTAATTAATTAAAAGATGACAAAAATTTAAAGTGATTAGGAGAAATTGAAAGGTACGTTAATTTATTTAATGTGATGGAGGCCCGAAGTTTATTTAATTTATTTATTTTAACTTTACTCAGTGTCTGTTCAAGACCTAAATGAGTGTAATTATTTCATTTATAAAAATAAAGAAGTAGCAAGTTATTGTTTTTATTTCAGTTGAACAAATCCAAGCAGTTACAATTATTAAGCAATTAGTTAAACGAAATGTTCATGTGGGACCTGAAAACGATTTTCCAATTGTTAACTTACAAGATATGGAGAAGATGAATAACTTTATTTACGCATATCCAGAGACCTATCTATGTTACGATCAAAAAATATAAATAAAATTTTTTACATACATATTTTTGCCTTAAATATTCTTTACCAAGCTACTTCGGCCCCAATTGTTTCACATAAATAAAAACAAAAACAAGCCATATATAAATTGGCGATTAAAGAATAAATAAATAAATACTTATATAAATGTAAACACATTAAGCAGCGACGATTCTGTGTGTAGCAATATGTGCTTGTCGAAGATTCCTGCCAGTCAAAAATCTGGCTGCACTGAAATCAATGCTGCGGTGAACAACTTGTCTCTGTCATTGGACACCGTAAAATTTGTAAAACTCACGTCTTTTGAGAGACGTCGTTTTGAAAGGGCGCGAAAAGAAGGTAAAACAAAACAAGAGGCACTGGAAATAGCCAGAGAAGCCCTCCTTGCAAGAAGAGAAGAGCCGTCAGTGACCACAAGCAGGCCGACCAAAGCGGTCTGTAAGCGCCAACGATCGGATGACAGTCCACAGGAGGCTGTGACCAAGAAGGTCACGCCCGTGTATAGTACAGAGCCGAATATGGCGTATAACACGATAGCAGGAAGCGTACGAATTGGCCTCGAGACATCGATTACTCTCCCCTAAAATCTGAACAAATGGTTCAAATACAGGATGCCATTATCGATTTGCCAATAGAGCAGAAGAACAGTGGAATGAGGCCACAATTTCTGAACTTCCAGTTTAAAACTGGCTGGTTGTTGTTCACCTGCTTTAATGAAGCGAGCGCTGAGTGACTGAGACTTAATTGTGGTCACATTGACGGGAAGTGTAAAATTGGGTTGAAGGTAGTGAAGGAAGAAGAATTCCCAAAGCCACATGTAATCCGTGGTTACTTCCCGCAGAGTGTTGATGTGGATACGGAAAAGATTCTAGAAACTATTGAGACTCAGAACGCAGATTTGCCCAAGTCAACTTGGCGAGTACTACAAAGGACGACGGAGAATAGCCTTGTCCATCTCGTCATGGCAATAGGGGATTCTACCCTTAATCGGCTTCGAGCCATTGGTTTGGAGTTTTCCACCTGGCCGCCTTAAAGGCGCTTGACTCTCATCTGACATCTAAGCTTGTCAAATGTTGCTATGATACTTTGCAAAGATTATCGCTTAGAAACAGAGTGCGTCTGTTCTGGGTACCTGGACACTGCGGTATAAGCGGGAACGAGAAGGCGTGTCACAACCCCTTCCCCTACGAAGGGGTCTGTGACACCCTATATTGGTCCGGAGCCCTGCTGTGCATCACCGCTTTCCTTGTTTTGGGAGTAAGTCCGATATTCTAAAGTTTGGTAGAAGAGACCTGAAAATCCTAACGGATTTTCTCACGGGTCACTGCAGTGTGAGAGCGCATTTGATGAGAATGGCGATCAGAGATACAGATGTCTGTAGACTATGCTCATAGGCATCAGAGACTGCGAAACATATATTGTGTGAATGTGTGGATAGATTTAGGTGGATGTGTTTAGGGAGGCACATGGCCTCATTGGTCGACATATCCACCACTAAAGTTTCGGGCCTGCTGATGTTAATAAGGAAGACAGTTGGTCTGCTAAACAGACAATAGACTCAAGGGGACACAATAGATCTTATAGGCAGCAGTGTCTTGCATTAGTGCTGGGTCTGAATCGAATAATAATATCAAAACAGAAACGTAAGTAATTATTCCTTTTTCGTTTAGTAATTTTTTCACAAATGTTGGATAAAAAATGCTTAGTGGCAGCACTGTTTGTGTTTATTATATGCAATTTCCCACCACCAAAGTATATGTATTTATTTGTATGCATTTGGCAAGTGAACGAAAAAGAGATACATATGTTGAAAGAGGTTCATGAGTAAAATGTTAGATGGCAACACGCATTACCAAATATGGTAACATTTTATCTAATTTGTTATCTCTACTTTTTACATTATTTTCTTATTCTATTTTGTACTATTCTCATTTAAATTAATTGAATTTTAGCTGTTCTGGAGTATTCAAAACAAAAAGTCGGGTTTGCGCTGAACAATAACTTTAAACTTTTAGTTGTATATGAGTATGTTTATTTCTAACAAAAAAAACAGAATAAATTTATTACAATAAATACAATATTAAACAACACATGAATTCTTACCGCAGTTTTGCACTCCGTCTTCAACATCTAAACTCCAATTAACTACTCAGAAATGCAAGCAAAATATAGACATAAACGAGTGCAAAAAGGCGGCAAAAATACAACAAATGACATTAAAGTTGGCAATATAAAAAACGTAAATAAACCGCTGTATTTATTCTGATAGGAACACCCCCGCCCACGTGGAGCGATCAGCTTCACCACTATCCACGTCTAGTACAGCTAATTTTGACACTGGTCGCTACAGGTTTCCTGAGGATATCTTTACTTCAGCTCTCCGTACCACACCATCAACGCCGGCGAAGGTACAAGTGACCAAACCTCTCTGCCATTGACCTCTTGGTAAATTAGGATCGCATATGAAAACCAAATCTCCTACCTTTATTGGAGCAGTACGCTCACACCATTTCACTCTTCTAGTTAGCGTCGGCAAATATTCGTTGACCCACCTTTTCCAAAACCGATCTCGTAAACTCTTCACAACGCGCCACTGCTTTTTTAACCTAAAGAGTTGCACATCCGATGATTCAACAGTTGATGTATTGGGAGCAATTCCTCTCCCAATTAGAATATGATTAGGCGTAAGTGGTTCCTCTTCATCTGGGCTTATAGGCAAATGGGTTAGCGGACGCGAATTAACAATATTTTCTGCTTCAATTAACAGTGAATAAAGTACGTGCTCTTTCGGGGAGACTTCTTTCAGGGTATGTCGCAGTACTCTTTTTACACACTGTACCATCCTTTCCCAAATACCACCTTCAGATGGATTAGCTGGACAATTAAAAACCCATTCAATACCCTTTATTGACATTTCATTCTGGATCCTTTCAGCGTCAAATACTTCACTAAATCGTTTGGCTAACAAAATTTTTACCATTATCAGAGCGGATCCTAGTAGGTACTCCTCTACGATTCATAAAATTTTTCATGGCAATTATGCATGAGTCCGTTGATAAGTCGTGCGCTAATTCTAAATGGATCGCCCGGATCGTGAGGCATGTAAAAAGTGCTACCCATCTTTTCTCGTTTCTTCTTCCTATAGACACATTTACAGGTCCGAAGTAATCTAGTCCGGTATATTTGAATGGTTCAATATTAGGTTCTAAACGATCAAAGGGAAGAGGTCCCATAACTGGTATACGTGGCATGGCAGTTTTTATTTTACATTGATGGCACTTCGATACAATGTTTTTTAGTAAACTTCTTAGTTGGGGTATCCAAAACTTTCTCCGTACTTCGCAAATTGTCGTTTCATGATTTTGATGTTTCATCTGATTATTATAGTGCATGACGATAAGTTTTGTAAAGCTGTGACTTTTAGGCAATATTATCGGGCGTCTCAAACTATAGGGTAAATAACTGGCCACATCAATCCTTCCGTACACTCTTAATAGTCCATCGTCATCAATATAGGGCATCAAGTTAAAAATAGGGCTAGTCTTTGAAACTGGTTCTTTATTTTTAATAAGATTTAATTCATTTGATAAAGTTTCCCTTTGAACTAGCAGGCATAATATTTTTTCTGCTTTTTCTACTTCATGAGAGGTAAGGCCATAGATCTGTGAATCATGGTATATTTTCCGGCAATGATTTATAAATCTTAAAACCCATGCAATTGTTCTTTTTATACGATTAAGAGAAGAGAATCTGTTATAATCGATGATATTGTTACAGGTAATTAATACAGGAATTTTTTCGCGTATTTCTTCATCATCTGTTTCACTTGATAAATCAATATCATTTGTTGTCCACTCTTTTTCTGGTGATTTTAGATAAGTTGGGCCATTCATCCATCGAGAAGTTATGGAAAAATCTATATTTTTTGATGTCCTTGTTGCTTCGTCAGCTACATTATCTTTTGTTGACACCCATCTCCAATTTTCTCCCTCAGTGCTGGCAAGAATTTCTGCAACACGATGTGCAACGAACGGTTTATATTTTCTATGACTGCTATTTATCCACTTTAAAACTGTTTTAGAGTCGCTCCAAAGTAAACATTTCTCAGGAATAATACCATGTTCGCTTAAAATATTTTGTTTTAAACGCGTGCCAAGAACAGCAGCCTGGAGCTCTAATGGCGGAATTGTTACTCGTTTTAAAGGAGCACATTTAGTTTTGGCAGTTATAAAGGTGGTAGTAATTACACCGTTGTCTGTCGAATACCTCCAGTATGCGACCGCGGCGAACGCTTCTTCACTCGCATCTACGAAAATATGAAGTTGTACCGAAGTTGGTTTACCTAAGTTGAAATAAAAACGAGATACTCGAAAACTAGCATTTGACATCTCCAACAATTCCAGTTATTACTCAAACCCTTTGGTATTGGTTCGTCCCAAAGGCAGCTACTTCTCCATATTTCACGCAATAATAACTTGCCAGTGACCATAAAATTGCTAAGATAACCAAGAGGATCAAAAACAGACATTACAATATTTAAAACTTCTCTTTTTGTTGGACTACGCTGCCCATATATGACAGACCTATCAACGCCATGAAATTTTAAATTAAACCTAAAGGTATCACTTGATGGTTCCCATACCAGACCTAGAACTTTTTCAATACCATTATTGGCAGGAATTTGTTTTGAAGTTAGACTACCGTCCAGAGCCAAGGTAACCTCTTTGGAGTTAGAAATAAAACCCCTTAATTCAAAACCACCGTGTTTATGAATCTCTTTTACTTGCCTTGAAATTTGTATGGCTTCTTCTATTCCATCGAAGCTGTCTACAAAATCGTCCATGTAATGGTAGTCGCATATAGACTTAATGGCTCGAGGATGAAACGTGTGATGTTGACGTGCATTGGTTCTCATCACATGTAGGGCTGAGCACGGTGAACAAGCGGCTCCAAATGTCATGACTATCATCTCGTACTCTTCTGGCGATTTTTCTGTTTTTCCATCTCTCCACAAAAATCTTTGAGAAATTCTGTCACACGGTTGTATCAAAATTTGATGAAACATTTCTCTTATATCAGCACTAACAGCTACCTTGCCCTTACGAAAATTATAAGGCGTAGACAGCAACGACGGTATATCTTGGGGACCTTTTAACAATTTAGAATTCAAAGAAACATTATCTACACTGGCTGCAGCATCGAAAACCATTCTCATCTTTCCTGGTTTATTAGGGTTGATTATTCCGAAATGCGGCAAATACCATTTCCTAAGGTTGGAAACCTTGACGTCATCGAAAGACAGCTTACGTACATAACCTTTATCAATATAACTTTGCATGTTTTTTTTATAAGCATTAGAGAAGACTGGATCACGTTTCAATTTCTTTTCAATTCCTTCTAGCCTTTTAAGTGCCATAGAATAGCTATCTGGAAACCTAACATCATCGTATTTCCACAAAAGACCTGTTTGAAACCGATGTCTTCCTCACTTTCGACTAAGGGGGCAACTCTTACACCCATTGTTTCGATATTGAAATAATTGGTTATCATTTGGTGGAGCTCATCATTTCCTTTTACATTGACAAAAAGACATGAATTCTGCATTGGTGATAGACTATGAAAAGGTCCGAAAACAACCCAGCCCAATTCAGTATTATTATTACTGTGCTTTTAGTGTTATTAGAGACCGATGGCAACCCTAAATGTACATGATCCATACCGATTAATAATTTTGGCACAATATTAGAATAGGGTTTAACAGGCGAATTAAAGGAGTCGTTAAATACCTTTTCAATATCTCCTTTTGTTAGGCTTTGCATGGGTAAATTCAAATTCGACACAGCATACACATTTTTAAGCAAGTGACGTTTCTTTTTATTGAGACCGCTTAGATTGACGTTAAATGATAAAGCTGGCTCACTGGCTGCTCGTCCACCAAACCACTGAATATTTAGAGGGCAAGGTTTTCCGTCGACGCCAATTTTCTCCGCTATCTCTCTGTCCAGCATTGTAATGGATGAGCCATCATCGAAAAGGGCATATATATCTGCATGGCAATTTTTACCATACAATCTAACCGGCAAAACTCTAAACAACAGTTTTTCTTTATTTTCAGTAGAACAGCTGAGAACATTGTTTTGCGAAGCATTAGCAGGATGTGGTGTTACATAAGGTTTATCAGAAGCTGTATCTTCATGGAGAAGTTTATTGTGTTTTCGTTGACAATTATTCTTTAGACATAACCTTTTGCGACGACAATCGCGTGTAGAATGTCCCACATTTAAACAAGAAAAACATGCACGTATCTTTTTTACCTGCTTCCATCGATCTGATACGCTTAAATTTAAAAATACACGCATTCATAAATTTTATGTTGGCCCTGGCAAATGGAGCACAGTTGGTGTTTTTCAGTGGTATGCAATAAATAAGACACGGCGTTTTCGATCCTTTTCTTCAACTTCTTGGATGCTGCATATTAAGTTGGCTACCTCTGTGAGCCAGTTACTAAAATCAACAATAGTAGGGTAAGGTTGTATACCAACAGCGACTCTAGCCCAATCTAATTGAAGTTGGCAATACAGAAAACGTAAATCAACCGCTGTATTTATTCTGATAGGAACATTAGCTTCTGAACAATAAACTACAAACCTTGTTGAACACAAAAAGAGCCTTTCAATTTTAAATAGGTTATGGGCCCAGTTCCCCAAATGATAAAATTCAATTTAAAAGTGTTCGTACAAATAAGCGTGTGTCGCAGAAGATTTTAAGACGTAATTACATATTTAAAGCGTTTGTCGCATTACAAAGAAGACAATTGTTTCCTGTGTAATTGTAAGAACTTAGAGGGAGTTAGCCATGTCATCCCCATATCAGATCGATAAACTAGATGAAAATAATTATCCTACTTGGAGTATGCAAATGCGTAGTGTGCTAGTCCACACTGAGTTTGGGGAGTTGTGTGCGGTAGGAAAACAAAACCAGAAGATCCAGCATCAGCAGCATATTTGGCGTATGAAATCAAAAATAAGAAAGCTTTAGCTTCTATATTATTGTGTGTAAAAGCTAGTCAACTTAATCAAATAAAATGTTGTGTGTCAGCTCCGGAAGCCTGGCGAAGACTTCGTGATATTTATCAACCTAAGGGGCCAGCTAGAAAAGTTATGCTCTTTAAGAAGCTATTATATATAAAAATGGAAGATGACGGTAATGAGTTTTCCTACTTAGTAGACCAATTGGCAGAAATCGAGGTGTTGGTGCCGGAGGAGGTACTTGTTATTTTATTATTATCAAGCTTACCGAAAAGATTTGAAGGGTTCGTTATAGCGATGGAATCACGTGATATGTTACCTAACCTCACATCATTGAAGGTGAAATTATTAGAAGAGGGTGCATGACAGCAACAAATTCACTCTGCAGATATTGGCGCCAATAATAGCAACAATATTGAAGTTTTAAATGTCACCCGCACTAATAACAACTTAAATATTAAAAAGCCTTATTATGAAAAAAAACAACAATATGATCGCAATAAAAACAACAACGGCCAACAACACGGGCGTCGCGGTCATTTCGCAGCAGATTGTAAGCAGAGGGGATAGAGTAATCGTCAAGAACATAAACGTGAATACAATTGCTTTGTTTCTTTAGCAGCCTTTCAAAATGTAAGTGATAACAACAATACCCAATGGTGTCTTGATAGTGGTGCGTCGTCACATTTTTGCAATAATTACCAGCTGTTTCAAGAATATGAAAAAAGTAATGAAACTGTTTACTTGCCAAACGAGAACAGTTTAAGAGCCATTTGACGTGGTAAAATTGTACTATATGCCAATAATAACAAAATTACTCTTCAGAATTTTTTACATGTACCACAACTAAAGGGAAATTTCATTTCAATTAGCAAAATTATAGAAAGTGGAAAAGTTGCAGTATTTTAAGATAATTATGTTCAAATAAAGGATAATGAAAATAATTTAGTTTTGAAAGCTTTTAAAAAATCAGGTCTATTTGTCTTCGAATGTAAATGTGCCAGTGTATGAGCTTGGAAGTGGAAAATAATATTATAAGTTGGCATAAGAATTATGGCCATGTAGATTTCCAATGCCTAAAACAAATGGCCAATAATAATATTGTTAAAGGTTTAAAGAATAAAAGGAAGTAATTCGAACCTGTATGTGAAGTGTGCGCTAAAGCAAAAATTACTGTAAAACCTTTTGATAAATCGGAGATTAGAGCAAAAGATTTACTTGAAATTATCCATAGTGATATCTGTGGACCAATTAATATTCCATCTCTTGCAGGATCAAGATATTTTGCAACTTTTATCGATGATAAATCTCGATATATAACCGTGTATTTTCTTAAAACTAGAGAGACCAAATATTAGATATATTTAAAAAGTATAAAAGCTTTGTTGAAAATCAAACTGGTAATAAAATACGATGCCTAAGGACAGACAATGGGTCTGAATATTTAAGTCATAAGTTCAATGAGTTTCTAAGCAACAACGATATTAGAAGGCAGCTGACCGTTCCCTATACTCCTCAACAAAATGGGGTGGACGAAAGAGCCAATCGAACTTTAGTTGAAATGTCTCGCACCATGCTTTTAGAGGCCAAGGTCAATCAAAAGTTTTGGGCCGAAGCTATTTTAACATCTGTTTACTTGCGTAACAGGACTGTTACAAAAATATTAGGCAATAAAACTCCCTTCGAAATTTGGCATGGCTACAAACCTTCAGTTAGTCATTTAAACATATTTGGTACAAAATCTATTGTCCTAAATAAAACTCACCATAATAAATTTTCCCCAAAAGGTACTGAAATGCTTATCATTGGATATAGCGAAAAATCAAAGGCGTATAGGCTTTACGATCCTGTTTCTGGCAAAATAACTGTAAGTCGTGACGTAGTTTTTATAGAAAACGATAAGAAGGATTTTAATGATGTACATCCTCATTATAATTTTGATGATTTTATTTATAATAATTCTTTTAATAAATCTAATGAACAGGCGCATGACCATGTTGAAAAAAAATTTGAGAGCACTCAAATCAGCGAACCCACTAATCAAATGCCTAAAATTGGTCCTGGACGTCCTCGATTAGAAAGAACAGGAAATGTAGGTCGCCCTAGAAAAGTGTATAATACTATCTATTCCATTTATGTACCAGAAAATATAGATGAAGCTTTGTGTGGTCCCAAATTCATTGGAATGGAGTGCTGCTATTAAGAGTGAGTATACTTCTTTAGTAGAAAATGATACTTGGAAGTTGGTTGAACTACAAAAAGGCCAGAAAACCGTTGGCGGTAAATGGGTTTTTTCTGTGAAAGAAGATAAGGATGGTAATATAAAAACATTTAAAGCTAGATTAGTTGCTAAAGGGTGCAGCCACAAGTATGGTGTCAACTACAAGGAGACTTTCTCCCGTGTGGTAAGGTATGCAAACATACGACTTCTAGTGGCTTTGGCGGTAGAAAATCAAAAATCATACTTAAACGGAGAACTCGATGAGGAAGTTTATATGACACAACCAGAAGGCTTTGTAGACGAACAGTATCCGCAGCGTGTTTTAAGACTAAAAAAATCTCTTTACGGCCTAAAACAAAGTGGTCGAGCATGGAATGCAAAATTAAACAAAGATTTGGAAAATATGGAATTCGTTCAATGTGTCAGCGAACAGTGCATGTATACTAAAAATATTGATGGCAAGGTGAACATTATTGCGGTTTATGTAGATGACTTATTGATAGCTAGCTCACTAAAGGAAGATCTCATCAATATTAAAAGGTTAATAGCTAGCGAGTTCAAAGTGGTAGATGGTGGTCAACTTAATCATTTCCTTGGTATGGAATTTCAGCGTAGCGGTGAAACTGGAGCTATACAGATAACCCAGAAACTATATATTAAAAATTTATTAAATAATTTTGGAATGAATGATTCAAAAGAAGTTGCAACACCATTAGAGGCAGGCTTTCATCCAATCTGCAATAATAACGATTGCAAGAAAATAGAACCAGTGGAGTATCAGTCAATAGTGGGTGCTTTAATGTATCTAGCGATATCTACACGTCCAGACATCCAGCATTCAATATGTAAACTTGCACAACGAAATACAGATCCCCATTCAGAACATTTTTCAGCAGTAAAGCATGTGTTGCGCTATTTGAAAAAGACTATAGATTTTAAACTGCATTTTGAAAAGACTGGAAAACCAACTATAGGATATGTTGATGCAGATTGGTGAAGTGATCCACTTAACAGAAAATCTTATTCTGGATTTGCATTTATGAAGGCCAATTGCGTTTTTGTATGGGAGACGAAAAAACAGAATGTCGTGGCTTTGAGCAGCACTGAAGCAGAATATATTGCCTTATCAGCAGCAGCAAAAGAAACTATTTATGTTAAAAATCTGCTCAGTGAATTAGGTTTTAAGGAAGATGATCCACTTTTACTATATGGCGATAATCTTAGTGCCCAGTGCCTGGTTAAAAATGCTACTTATCATGCAAGGAGCAAGCACATCGATTTGAGGTATCACCATGTTCGTTACATCTACTCCAAAGGTTTAATTAACATAGATTATGTTCCCACAGAGGAAATGTTATCCGATATTTTTACAAAAAAGTTATGTAAAATTAAACATTCAAAATTTTGTAGGCTATATTAGGGCCTATTTGTTGGTCCGTGTTGAGAGGGAATGTTAGATGGCAACACGCATTTCCAAATATGGTAACATTTTCTCTACTTTTTACATTATTTTCTTATTCTATTTTGTACTACTCTCATTTAAATTAATTGAATTTTAGCTTCTGAACAATAAACTACAAACCTTGTTAAACACAAAAAGAGCCTTTCAATTTTAAACATAAAATATAGCCAAAAGAAACATGTACTAGAATGAAACAAAACTTAAAGACACACTGAACTAAGAGAGCTCATTAAGAAGAGTGGTTCACTTAGTTCAATTGAAAGAGTAGTACAATTGAACTAGGTCGTTCACGTACTACACAAGTCTACTGTGCATATTCAAAACCAAACATCAACTATTTAAGATTTTCAAGAAATCATATACTGAAATTACCTTTTACCATATGTATGTACTAGAGGTGAGCACAAGACGTCTTGTTGCTTACTCTTCATAAAGTGCAGTACTGAAGTGTTCTCTTTTCTGTTGTTCTTGATTTTAAGAGAACACTGAAATATGTATTTTATTTTTATTCAAAGTGTACAACTGCAGTCATTGTCAGAGCATATTTCACTAGTATCAATAAATTTACAGTAGTGTCAGAAGATTTTCAGTAGTGTTGACATTGAAGAATTTGTGCACACATAAAGTCTATGTCCACACTCGGCGAGGCGAGTCTGCAACTTTTGTAGTTTGTTGACGATTACGGTGAGGGGAATAAAAGAAGAAAAATACTTGCCCGTTCTCGGCGATTCTTTATATTCCCTCATTCGTTTTTTTCTTTGTAGTTGATTATTTGACATTTCCTTTCATATTTTTTTTCGCTTTTTGGTGTACACATCTTTTTCGTACAATCGCAGCGTTCGTTTTTCTTATGTTTTTTTCTTTTTAATAAGTGCAGCGTTGCCAATTTATGTGTAATTACACAAAAATGGAAGAGAACACTTTTTCTTTAAATATTTTTAGACCATACATTTTCTATATAATTTTGTCTCACCATTACTTCAATTAAATTATTTATAATAAATTTATTCAATTATTCATGTTTTTAAGCAACCCATAATATTGGTCACCATACAATTACATTTCATAGAAATCAAACATTATTCAATACCAGAAACAATATGAACCTTATGATAGCAAGATGTCGCTTAGAAACTACGAAACAACGAATTGAATATATGGATAGTATGGAATTTAATAATCTCCTTCAAGATATTAAAAATATACAACGAATTTCAATTTTCAAGAAAAGGATAAGGAATATTTGCTTCAAGGCTTAGAAACTCTTTTCATATGATTTACAGCAATCGTATACAATATCCTATAAATTAATAATTAAATTTTGTGTGTATATATTACTATTTTTTTACTTCTTTTATTTCTTTCCTTTCTTTTGTAAATTATATAAATATATAGAATTAAACCTTTAGATGAATATCTTAAAATAAAATATTTGGGGGATTCAAATGGTCGTTTTAAAGTCATATATCATAAAACAATAAAACGAAAAAATATGATTGCTGTAAACAACCCGTCATAGTTTGGTATATTATTTTTAATTTAATTTTTTTATTTTTCAATTTATGACAAAATGGTAAACATTGGTTGAAAAGTCTTATTGTTTTATGACTTTTTTATTCAAACAAACAACAAACAACAAATTTTTTAAACTATTTTAAAATTGTATGATATTATGACAATATGACTTGATAGGACCCCGTTTGAATACCCCAATTATATATTGTACATGTGTAATTCAAAGCTGTAAATATTTTACCAGCTCTCCTCAATAATGACTAATGGCGTTTTCGTTTCTACCAAAAAATGTTGCCTTTCATAAATTTTTCTCCCTCATCTTGACAAAATATTCCTTTTTTAATAAAATATCGTTTAGAGCAACAATTAAAAATTTCGATTAAATTAAAACGAGATCAAAAAAGAATATATAACATCCTATTTTTATATAATATAATAATAAAATGTTACACATTTTTGTAGAAACGAAAACGCCATAAGTGATGCTGAGACAATCTTAATTTGATGTGCTAATGATATAAAGGAATAAATAATAATAAAAACAAAAAAAAAATTCTTTACGCATTAATAGTAAAACATTTGAATATTTTCGAGGTGACTTTTTCAAAATTTATACCAATTTTAAAATATGTGCACTGGTGAGCTAAAGCAAACATTTTTGGACTTTATTAAACTATAAGTAAATTGCCTTTCAGGGGGGACAACATGCTTTTTAAATTTTAAGAATCATAATGAAATGTAAATTCTTCTGCCCGTATGCAAAAAAATTAAAATAGATTTTAATTCAAAATTAAAATGGAAAATAAAGCCAGCAAATTTAGTTTGTTATTTTGTATATGACCGTTAAACTGCTAAATGTCTAATCGACACATAATACGTGAATACATAATATAGCTGTTAAAAGACAAGGGAAGAGAAACATTTTTATTTTTCATTGATAGAAAATTTAATTGTGTAGCATAACGATATTACATTAAAAGAAAATATTTTGTTTATATCAACCGATTTTCATTATTTGCAGCTTATTTTGTATCTAACATACCTTAATTTTAGGATAAAATATGTCTTATCTTATAAACTTCTTCAAAATTTAAGCGGTGCTCCCGAACTACTTCAAGTACTAGTCCTCATTAGCACTAGTATTCAACTATAAATACTTTAATATTGTTTGGGCTGTTCCAATAGCTCTAGTAATAACTTTAAGGCTTTGTCTTCTACAGGGAAATTTATAAATACACAAATATTTATTCATATATTAAAATAATTACAAAAATAAAAAGCATTATATTCTATGTATGAAATATATTTTGGGCAATCTATAAAATTTTGTGTAATTTGTGAGTATTTCTGTGGCAACACGGCATAAATGTCAAATTATAAGAAAAAGCAAACAAAAGAAAACACAAAAATTGCTGAACAACAACAAAAAGTTGGGCAACTAAAATCTCCGAGTGTGGACACGAAGACAAGTTTAAAAGAGAATTGATGAAGAATTGCCCGACTCTTCTCGCCAAGTGTGGACATAGACAAACCAGAGAAGTAGATATCAGTGTTGCCACGACTTTTAATTTTTTCTAACCAAATTTCAGCAAAAATTTAACCAAAATGGAAATAAAATAATCAAATTATTTACTCCAAATTCTGATAGAAACAATTGAGAAAATTCTCTTAAATCAAATATAACTTTTAAATTTTTTGCAATAATTAAATTAATAAATAAATAATAAATAGATAAAATAAATAAATAAACAAAATTGCTTTTAAAACAAATAAAAATGTTTTCTTTCGCATTAATTACCATGATATAACGCATTCCGGTTTTAAAATAATTAAATTCTAAAATTCTACGTCACACCAACCAGAAACAAAAAACACAATCACACAGCCACTCGTATTTGATATGGGAGAATTTTGTTTACATTTTAGATTTTGCTCAAAGCACTATCTTTATTTCTTCGTTTCATCATTCAGCGTTGCCGTTTTTAGTTATTTCTAACCGAAATTGGTTACTTTTTTCTGCAGTGTGTACAAGTGGTGTTTTTTTTTTTCGCCCTGGTTACTTTTTATTTTGAGGCTAAAGAAAGCCACACTTATTTAAACGGTTTGAATTTAAAATAATAACTTTATAATTTGTAAATAATAATGATATGACACACGTGTGTTGTTTACTATTTTTGCGAATTTCTACCTTAAGTATAGAAAAAAAACCTTTATTAACGAACATTTTAATTAAATAAAGCTCTGTAGTCTAGGCTGGCACTTATGTTGTTCTTAATTTCAAATGTAGCATTCTTCTAAAAGTCATAGCAATATTTCTAAAATGAGTGTATCTACCAAAATAGGTGACTGATGTGATTTGAAAATCAAATAGATTGAAAAAGACTTTATTATCGGTTTAGAATTAAACCTATCTTTTATACTATTGTGCGTTTATTTAATATACTCATGAGCTTGAGTAATGTGAATGCGAATAGAGGTTTTATATATTTTGCCTTTTCTCCCATATAATCAGAAAGTAAAATTATATCTTGACAGATTAATCAAAGTATATACATATATTACAAAAAACCAAATAGTTATAATTGATTTAACATAATTTTCTTAATTATATCTATTAGAATTAGGACTAAAAATTTGGTAAGATTTTTGCTAAAATTTGGTTACAAAAATGTAAAAGTCGTGGCAACACTGTTTTCCATTAACTACTAAAAAGAAATTCAGTTGTCACACTATGAAGAGTACAATTTTTTTATTGTACTCTGAACCAAATGTATATTAAAATCAAAGACTATAAATATATAAAGATGTTACACTCCCTACATTTTTATTTGAAAAAAATTTTGTTCATATTTAGAAGCGGGGGACAAGTATGTGGTCAGCAGAAAAAAAAACAATTCTCATTTTTTGCAAATGTTAATCATGAGAGCATATCTCTCAACAACAAAATCATACATGCATGCATACATATTTACAATATACATTTGGGAATTCAAATATAAAAACAAAATAAAAGAAACTGTTTTTACACATACAGCTGTGTTCAAAATAATAGGAGTGCACCAATCTAATATTTCTACAGTTGAAATTTGTTAGTGTACCAATTTGCAAAAGAAGTGATATTCTAACCGAAGTTACAACGGTATGTAAGAAATCGAATACAGAAGAGAAACTCATAATAACTTTTATATTCATAATAAAATTCGTTCATTTCTGTGGTTGCCCTTGGTTTAAGTTGTTCAAAATAATAGGAGTGCGTGTGACGTTTTAAAAATAAAACTAAAAAGGCATATAATTCAAGAAAAAAGTGAAAAGTAAGTTTGAAAAAATGGTTTGAAAACCTTATTTACAGTGATTATATTGTATTTCACATAAATTTTTGTAATAGTGGGAAGAGGAAAGCCATGTTCTGAGGAAAAAAGAGAACTGATTAAAAATCTTCGAAAAAAAAGGCAAAACTTATTAGGAAATTAAGGAAACCTTAGGATGCTCCGATCAAATAATTGCAAATGCTCTAAAATATTAAAAAAAAGCCTCAAACACGTGAGCGTAAACACAAAACATCAACTATTGAAGACCGTCGTATTGTACAATACAGCAAAATAAATCCTTGGGCGTCTTCCAAAAAAATTCAAAAGGATCTAAATCTTGCCGTAAGTGGTCCTACTATTCGTAGACGCCTAATGGAAAATAATTTATTTGCAAGAAGTCCACGGAAAGTGCCACTACCGACAAAAAAAAAACAGGCAGTAGCACGCTTAAAGTTTGCACAAGAACACATCGATTGGCCGAAAGAAAAATGGAGAAACATACTCTGGACCAACGAAAGCAAAATTGTTTTATTTGGTGGCACTGGGTCTAGACAATATATTAGACGTCCGCCCAATACAGAATATAAAGCCCAATATACACAAAAATCAGTTAAGCATGGTGGTGCAAAAGTAATGATATGGGGAAGCTTTTCGTATAATGGTGTAGGTCCAATTTACGAAATTAGAGGCATAATGGATAGAAACGTTTATATTGGAATTTTGAAAGAGGTAATGCTACCTTATGCAGAGTGGAATATGCCTCTTAAATGGATATTTCAACAAGATAACGACCCGAAACACACCAGTAAATTTTCAAATGAGTGGTTTCGGGTAAATGGAGTTCAGATTATGTCGTGGCCTACTCAGTTTTCAGACCTGAATCCCATAGAATATCTTTGGGCAGGCGTTAAAAAATATGTTGCAAAAGAAACAGCCATCACATGTGGAAGAATTATGGAGCACAGTGCGCGAAGCGTGGCATCAAATTCCTTTAAAGAAATGCCAGGATCTTATTGACTCAATGCCTCGAAGATGTTCTGAAGTCATTAAAAACAAAGGTTATTCAACAAAATATTAAAATCGGGGAAACTATTTTTAAATAATATTTAACTTTTGTGACTTTAGCTTTAATACTACTAGGTTGTGTATAAATACTCCTATTATTTTGAACAGGGAATTTTGAAAGAAAACTTTGTTTTAATTAAATATTTTTTGTTTTAATTACTTTAATTAAATAATTAATTGGTAAAAAATTAGAAGCTGAATTAGAAATAAATTTTGTCTAAAAAGAAATTAATATTTTCTTTTTTTTTATACTTAATTTTACACTTCGGCTTTGAATGAATGGCACTCCTATTATTTTGAACACAACTGTACATATGTACATATTAATATCATACATTAACCTTTAATTAGGCGCATTTAGAAAAGCATATAATTAGTCGTATGGTGTCCCAGAGTTTACTGCAAGTGTAAAGAAAAATGAGTATGTTTTGTTAAATTTTCAGTTATTTATTTTAATAATACATAAAAAACAAATAAATACAACATATTTTTCGTTTAAAAACAAATCCACCAACATTTGTTTAATTTTAATATTTCCTGACCCCAGGCGCCTAATTAAAGGTTAACAACGCAATCATATATGCGTATGCGTGTGTGTATTTATAATGCACATTGCCAAATCAAATAAAATAAATAATTTTTTTAAGAACACTTGGTTTCGTATAAAATAAGTCTGGATTTACACGTTGAAATAATTTCATTGAAATTTTAGTTTAATTTCGTTTGAACTTTCATTGGAATGTACACAATGAAATTTTTTTAATGAAATTAAAGATTGCTTATTTTTCGATTCTTTAATAATTTTTTTTTCTAAACTTAAATTTTTCAATCCATTTAATATTTTTAATTTAATATTTTTAAGCGCACTTGTTAGCCATTTAAAATAATATAAAAATAAAAGAAAATGTGAAAAAAACTGCAGTTGACTATTACGAATTATAGTACAAAAGAGAATTTCAGAGTACATGAAAGCTCGTACCACTTACTATTCCTGTCTCTTTCTCTCACCCACAAAATGAAAATTTCAATGAAATTATTTCAACGTGTAAATCCAGACTAAACGCGCACTTAACCTAAGCCAAAGTCAATGTGATCGACTGTGCAATAGTAGGAGAAGAATACGTGATTTATTGTTGCACACATGGAATTATGTTGATCTGCACCGAACTATAACGTTATTATCTTCGAAGAATTCTCTTATTATTTACAACATATGAAATTAAAATAAAAAAACATTTTTTTCTTTCTTTGGCTATTATTTATTTTATTTGTATACCGCTGACATATCGTCGCCCCGAAGTTATCAAATTTTGCACATGATCATGTGATGTTTTTACCTATTGAGTTTAAAACAATCTTACAAGGTACAGAAAGATCTGAAGACATATATATATATATATATATATATGTACTTATGAACATATAATGAAAATGAGATATATTAATGAAGATCCCGTTTGTTTTACATCCGCCAATGTGCCAATAGAATTTACATACATACATACATAATTGGCCATTACACCCTGTTTCAGGATTACGGCCTAGCTTCTCGCAGCACTCATGTTGTGTGTGCCAATTTTTATACATGAGTACCATGAGCTAGAATGAACATTTAGCCGATATTTTGCTGAATATATAGCACAGCAAATAACTTACGTTAAATTTCGTTTGGATATAATTAAACCGTCAACAATTTTGTCATTTCCTTCCGAAATGTTTGTTCACACAATAAATTAAGAAAATGAATCGGACTTTAGTAATTTGTGTGCTCCATCGGACTTATTTTTCGAAGTTTGCACAATTTATATAAAAGTCTTCGAAAAAATATTTTTGGAAAACAAACTTATGAAAAACATAAAAAGATTTATTATTGATCAATGCGTAGATTGTACCAAAAATACTGTTTATTCCTTTCGGTTTGAGGATAACAACGTTTGTTACAACCATAGAATGAAGATTCTAAATTTACTTGTGCTTATATTATTACGAAATCATTTGACATGGGAAACATATAAATACAAATCAGCGAGTACCAAAAAGGTTAAAATTTTGGAACATTAAATATGTCAGCGATATACAAATAAAATAAACAATAACCAAAGAAAGAAAAACTGTTTTTTATTTTAATTTCACGTGTTGTAAGTATACTTATTAAAGAATTCCTCAAAAATAATAACATTATAATTCGGTACAAATCAACATAATTCCATGTGTGCAACAAAAAAGCACATATTCTTGCCGTACAATTACACAGTCGATCACATTGACTTTGGCTTAGGTTAGTTGCGCGTTAATTTATACGAAAATAAGTGTTCTTCAAAAAATTATTTATTTTATTTGATTTGGCAATGTGCAATATAAATGCACACACGTTTACACATGTATGGAGATATGATGTATATTGTAAATACACACACGTATTCATGCATATATGATTTCGTTGTTAATATATTTATATGTTTGTATTAATATAAATATGCTCTCTTCTCTGTATAAAACCGGTTTCTTTTAGTTTGTTTTTATATTTTTTATACGTTGGTAATACACACATGAGAGATGAAAATAAGTTCTCTAAGAAGAATAAGCTCTCTTTTAGTTTTGTTTTTGTAAGTGGAAGTAGCGCTACGGCCATCACTAAAATTTGGAGCTAGCAGTTCATTGTATGGCAGTGTGACATCTTTATATATTTATAGTCTTTGTTAAAATGTTGTACTGTGGCTTTTGTGTGCTGTTGTTTTTTGTTCTCTGTTTTTGTTGTGCTCTTATTTATATTTGCAACTACAATCAGTATTTGCTCATGAGAAAAATACAATACTGTGCAATTTTAGCGTCTTGTGCTCATCTCTAGTATGTACACAGATGGACAAAAGTCACCGTCATTTATGATCTGAAATGTTCAAACAACTCTTACGCCCGGAAAATAATTGAAACATTAAAATTTGTATATTCAACACAAATTATACTTTATTTAAATTTTATTTTAGTAGAAACCAATTTTTTATTCTAAACCTTACTTACAAAAACAACAATTAAATGTTTGCTATGCCTATTTATGCTGGACAAAAGTCACCGTCACTTTTTTTTAAATAAATATAAACAAAATATATATACAGTGGCTCCATTAAATATTCGCTCATGCTTTATTATTTTGAAACACGTTGCATAAAAATTTAACACCTCTAACCACCACGGCTACAGTCATGCATGTCGTCGATGCCGACTAATGTGGATAAAATGGAATAAGAGGGCAAAAACAAAATGAAAATTGTAATTCTGTTTCATCCAAATAAGATGACAATTACAAGAACAGCAATGATGGTAAGAAAAGGAGAATATGATAGAAACTGTTGTGTGACTTTACTTCGACTAACTCATACAAGTGTATATACATACGGTAATAATTTCAGTATGCGATTTCCAGAAAAGTGTGAGTTAAATAGTTGATGTTTGGTCTTGAATATGCACAGGACACAAAGAACTCTGATGAGACTACTGTAGCTGGAGTCGAAAACAATTGTTCAGTTTGGCTAGTGTACTATTCCTTCACGGACATCATTTCTTCTTTAATTACCAAAAATATTCATTGCCGTTAACTTTGATCTTAAATAAAGCGTTTCTGACGAAACAAAAATTAAATTATAAAAAAAATATTGATCAGAACTTTCCCGGGGCTCGAACCTAGAGCCTCAAACACCTTAAGTTATAATGCGCATGCTTCTAGCGCTGCACTCTAACCACCACGGCTACAGTCATGCATGTCGTCGATGCCGACTAATGTGGATAAAATGAAATAAGAGGGCAAAAACAAAATGAAAATTGTAATTCTGTTTCATCCAAATAAGATGACGATTACAAGAACAGCAATGATGGTAAGAAAAGGAGAATATGATAAAAACTGTTGTGTGACTTTACTTCGACTAACTCATACAAGTGTATGTACATACATGTGAAAGAATATAATTTCAGTATGCGATTTCCAAAAAAAAAAAAAAAAGTGTGAGTTAAATAGTTGATGTTTGGTCTTGAATATGCACAGGACACAAAGAACTCTGATGAGACTACTGTAGCTGGAGTCGAAAACAATTGTTCAGTTTGGCTAGTGTACTATTCCTTCACGGACATCATTTCTTCTTTAATTACCAAAAATATTCATTGCCGTTAACTTTGATCTTAAATAAAGCGTTTCTGACGAAACAAAAATTAAATTATAAAAAAAATATTGATCAGAACTTTCCCGGGGCTCGAACCTAGAGCCTCAAACACCTTAAGTTATAATGCGCATGCTTCTAGCGCTGCACTCTAACCACCACGGCTACAGTCATGCATGTCGTCGATGCCGACTAATGTGGATAAAATGGAATAAGAGGGCAAAAACAAAATGAAAATTGTAATTCTGTTTCATCCAAATAAGATGACGATTACAAGAACAGCAATGATGGTAAGAAAAGGAGAATATGATAAAAACTGTTGAGTGACTTTATTTTATATCAGTGAGCATCGGAAGTTTAAAACTAAAAGTAGAAAAGTGATGAAATATGAAAAAACTCTTGTAAATTTCAAGCCATTTTTTGAGTTTTTCGATGTTTGAGTGCCCATAACTTTTAAAAATAAAGAACTGATGGTCTGAAATTTTGAATTTCCCAGTTTTCTAGTGTGGCCTACCATTCCCTTTTGACCGTTTTGGTCAATTCGAAAAACTGGAGAAATAATAAGCATCTGAACTCAGTTTCAACAAATGTTGAAAATTTTTGAAATTGTCCATATATACATCTTTATGAACATATACTGTTTTTTGCTGTTAGAAATTTAAATGATACTGAACTTGAATATATATAGTATATTTTGTGATTTCTTTTTCCGTGTTGTACCAGTGGTATCCTTTTGATTTCTGGTGGTCACTTTATTTCTATTATTTTCTAATCAGTTTTTTTTTATGACCATTATTCATTGGCAACATTGTTGAATAAACAAGATAATTTAACAAGGCTCTATAAAATTATAGAAATATTTATAATAAATTGCTTAATAAATAGATAGAGACTATTTTGAAAACAAGATCAGAACATAAAAATCAAGTGGTAGTGAAGGCAGAAGAGATCTCGCAGAACTGAGACTTTTTGTCAGAAATACTTGAAAACTTAAATAATGGCTGAATGCAATAAATGCAGATCAGCAATAAGAGGTGAAAGTGGACTACGATGTATGGGTGTATGTGATAAAGTGTATCATTACACAAAAAAATGCGCCGGAATAGATAATTATTCTTCTAAAATCATAGATGAAGACAATTTTGTTCGCTATATATGTGATGATTGTATGCTGTATATACAAAATGTCGATCTGGTATTAAGAGACATTCAAGAAGGTGTAAATAAAAATAAGCAAGTGTTAGTGGAGTATAAACACGAGTTTGAAAGTTCTTTAAAACAAAACGAAAATGAGATAAAAGCGCTACTAGAAGCAATCGAAAAAAGATATGATGAGAGATTTAAAAAGATTGATAAAATTCAAAAAATGTGTGAAAAAAATGTAGATGCAGTTAAAAATTTATATGGAAATGTAAAAGAAGTAGAGAATAAAAACAAAAATATGTATGAAACAATAGAAAAAACACATGCAAAGATGTGTAATGAGATAAAGAAAGTGATTAATGATACAAACATCAACACGAAAATGACATATGCACAAATGGCAAAAAGTATAGTGATGCCAGATGTGTCAAAAAATATCCCCTTAATTATAAATCCCAAAGAAAAACAGAGTGTAGTAAAAACAAAAGCTGAACTAAATGAGAAGATAAATCCCGTGAATTTTAAAATTACAAATGTAGAAAACAGAAAAAATGGAACACTAGTAATTCAAAGTGAAAACATAGAAGAAAGAGAAAAAATGAAAGAAGTTATACAAAATGAAATAAGTGAAAAGTATGAAATAACAGTCCCAAGAGAAATAGATATGCAAATAATTGTAACGGATATGAACTTTAAAATGCGAGAAAATAAATTGGTTGAAAAAATAAAAAAACAAAATGAAATTTTGAAAAACAGTAATATAGAAATAATAAGAATTTTTGAAACAAAGAGATTTAATAAAACAATTTACATACAATGCTAAAATAAAAATAGATAATGATGCATATACTAGAGTTATGTCAAGTCAGAAAATTAATGTTGGATGGGATAGATGTCGAGTTTTTGATGGAACAAACATATTACAGTGTTTTAAATGTCAGGGCTATAACCATAAAGCTTCTGAATGCAGAAATGAGGAAATATGTTACAGATGCCATGGAAAACACAAAAGTAGTGAATGTAATAAAGAAATAATACCTAAGTGTGTTAACTGCATAAAAGAAAATAGAAGAAAATTATAGAGAATGTCCTGTGTACCAAAATAAACTTAATTTGAAAAAGAAAAGAATAGGCATTGCAGCCTAACAATCAAAGCAATTAATAAAGAAAATACATGGAATATATACAAACATTCAAGGACTTCTAAATAATTTTGTTCAATTAGAAACAATTGTCGAAATAAATAAACCAGATTTTATAATTCTGTCGGAAACTCATTTGACTGATGCAATAGATGAATCAGAGTTTCCTATAAAGCAATATAATCATTTCAATATATTATCCAAATCATTAAAAACCGGTGGTGTAACTGTGTATTTCAAAAAGCAATGTAATATACACAAGTTAAGTGAATATGTAAAAGAATCAAAATATTGGATAGGTGCGTACAGAGCAAAGATTGAGAAAACAACTTTTATATTAGCAATATTATATAGATCGCCAAGTGCCCAAAAGCCTGAATTTTGCAACGATTTTGAAGAAATAATAGAAGAGTTATCGGAAGAAAACTGCAATATGTTAATAGTCGGAGATTTTAATATAGATTGGGAAAAAAGACTTTTATAAATAGTTAATGAATATACTAGAGTAACAAAAAATTCCAAAACTTTAATAGACTTTGTTATAACGAATAATGAAGGAATTATAGCAAGAACTAACAGCCAGGCCCACGATATCGAAAGAAAACTTAAGCGAAAGAAACTCAGTCACTCACTGTGAATCTAAACTGCGGCCCACTAATTGTCACTTTATCGTTCGCTTTGCTTTGCCTTACCAACGTAATGCAAATAAACAACAAAGCACCCATATCAACATATCAAAATATAATCGCGAATATACACGAAAAAAGCGCTGAAATGCTTAAATTGTACAGTAAAAAATGCAACCGTGTGCTAGTTTAACTTGACAGAAATGTAGTAAACAAACTTATTCCGATTTTGTTTATTTATGTATATGTGTGTAAAAAATTTTGTGTTACCAATCGCATTTATTTTTGGCGACACAAAAATTAGTGTGCCGCAAATCAGCTGTTTGTCGCTTAAAACTATACGATTCGATATCGTGGGCCTGGCTGTAATATAAACAATAAAATATCAGATCACGAAACCATAGATATATTTATCAAAAACGAAACTATTCTAAATGATCAAGTTCAGGAAATAGAAATATTTAGATATAATAAAACCAGTTTTAATAATAAATTAAGTGCAATATTAAGGTGTAATGAAGTTAACAATTTAAACTCTTACGTCCATCATTTTGATAATAGTATAGAAAATACAATAAAAAGATTTACAATTAAAAAGAAATTCCATGAAAAATATAATAATAAATGGTTTAGTAATGATCTTAGGAACATGAAAGGAGAAAAGATTTTTAAATACCAATGCGCAATTAATGAAAATACAAATGAGGCATGGAATGCCTATAAAATAATAAGAAATTTATACAAAGTAAGAATTGAAAACGAAAAAAATAAGTTTATAAATAATAAAATAAACGGTGCAAATAACCAAAAAGAAATGTGGAGAAAAATAAAAGAACTAGTTTTTAGAAACCCCAGATCTGTGATAAAATCTGTGATTTTTAAAAACAATGAATATAAGGATAATTTACAAATAGCGGAAAATTTTAATGATTATTTTATAAGCAGTATTAAGGAAATAAATAACTCCATTGATTATATGCAATATGAAAATAATATACCTGTGATAAACAGTAGATTCAAATTTCGTGCAATAAATTTAACAGAGTTAAGAAGTATATGTAAGGATATCAACAACAAACCAGACTATAATAAAATAAATAATAAATTAATATTAGGTAATTGGGACATAGTTGGCAATAAAATTCTTAATATAGTAAATAAATCTCTTGAGAGTGGAATAGTTCCTAGTAATTGGAAAGAATCAGTAATAACACCAATTGAAAAAGTTAAAAATACGGTAAATTGTGAAGAATATCGGCCTATAAACAGTCTTAAAACATGTGAAAAAATTATGGAAAAATTTGTTGAAAATCAATTAGAAGAATATATAGAAAATCATAAAATACTGTCGAGATTTCAGTCAGGTTTTAGAAAAAAAACACTCATGTGAGACTGCTGTGAACTATGTTATAGATAGATGGAAGTGAGTGAAGCAAAATAATAAAATTGTGGCAATTTTTCTTGATTTCAAAAGGGCTTTCGAAACTATAGATCGAGATATATTGATAGAAAAACTTAAAAAATATGGAATAAAAGGTAATGAAATAAAATGGTTCCAATCTTATTTAACTATTAGAAGGCAAACAACAAAGGTTAATGGTGTTAAATCAGAAGAAAAAGAAACTGAGTTTGGTGTACCTCAAGGGTCAATTTTGGATGCTCTGTTATTTATTATATATATAAATGATATGGAAAATGTCATTGAAAATAGTGAAATAGTGCTTTATGCAGATGATACTCTGATTTTCGCGGAAGCCCAAACAGAAGATAGTTGCTATGAAAAACTAAAAATAGATATGCATAAAATAAATAAATGGCTGAAAATGAACAAACTTAAATTAAATGAAAACAAAACCAAGCTAATGGAATTAGATATGAACAGTAATAGAGAATTCAGTATTAATAATGTGATAATTGAAAAAGTAGATAAAATAAAATATCTGGGGTTCTTAATAGACAAAGAATTAAAATTCAAAGAACATTTAGAATATATGTGCAAAAAAATTGGAAAAAAGATAGGTTTTTTAAAAGGTATAAGAAACAAAATGTCTATTATTACTGCAATAAACATTTATAATACTACGATAAAACCACATTTTGAATTCGGATCAACTATAATGTATACATGTTGCACGGATAGTCAAATAAACAGATTACAAAAACTACAAAATAAGGCAATGCGGTCTATACTAAAATTCAATCGTTTTACATCAATCAAATACATGTTAGATATATTAAGATGGATGAATATAAGCCAAAGAATGGAATATAACACATTAATTTTTATAAGAAAAATGGAGATGGGAGACGCGCCAGACTACTTAAGAGAACAACTAAGATATGTTGGAGATGTTCAAACGTACAATATACGAAATAATCATAATTTTAGATTGAAGCAGTCAAATACTGTTAATACACAAAGATCTCTATTTTACAAAGGACTTAAAACATATAATATGCTGCCAAATTATGTAAAAAATGAAACAAACAATAATATTTTTAGAAAAAAGGTAGTTAAGTTTATTAAAAATGTTAATGAAATTTGAGCCTAATAAGAAAAAATTATGAAATGTAATTTAATGAATTGTAATGAAAAAGTATTAAAATACTACTAATAAAATAAATAAATAAATAAAATAATTCATTACTCAGGGGTAAACCCCTACTCATGCAGTGCATTGTATTGGAATTTGAAAATGGTTGATAGGAGATTTTTTTTTTTCATAGATGTTTGCATATTAAGCGCCTTTTTTTTGTTGATGAAACATGTTGCTGTCAAATTGTCCACTCAAGAGCCAGTGTTATACCTTCACCTTCGAATGATCAAACAGCAAATGCATCATCTGTCGGTGGATGTTTAAATGTGAATGGTGAGCGTCTTTAGCAGATTAGCTGTTATCTTCTCAGAAGGTGGCGCTGTACTCCTGATCATTGGTTTCTGGTGGAATGGATTAGAAGTTCGATATGACTATGCAGTGTGTATATAGAATGGAAATAATAAAGACGATTATAACGAAATATTGTTTTTTTTTTTGTTTTTTCTTTATTGTTATATATTTTAATTTAGAACTATTCATGACATACCTATTAAATATTTGTGAATTTATCATACAATTTGTTTTGATTTTTAATTTCAGAAATAATACCATACACAAAATTCTCATTTTCTGTATAAAATACATTAAAATTAGGTTCAAAATCGAGCGATTTTTAATTATTTTAATTAAATACATTAAAATTAGGTTCAAAATCGAGCGATTTTTAATTAATTTTAATGTATTTTATACAGAAAATGAGGATTTTGTGTTTGGGGATTTTGATTTTGCGGATTATGTGGTACACCTGTAATTTTCTATGTTTTTCCACCCTTTTGACTAAATGCAGGGATAAATTTGGCTTTTCCAGATCATATATATCTATCGTATATATCTAATAGATGGCAATTTGTTGATGTATGATAAACGGTCTTGCTTGTTACCTTTACAGTCTTGAGTTCCTCAGGGCTCGCTCCAAGGACCATTATTATTTTTGCTTTTGGGGATTATGTGGTACACCCGTAATTCTCTATGTTTTTCCACCCTTTTGACTAAATGCAGGGATAAATTCGACCTGCCCTCTGCTATTAACTGTAGTAACTGATTTTCCTTTTTTATTTGCCGATGATATTTTTCTTCTATTCAACACTGATCGGGACTTTTCCGATGTTTTGGAACCCAATACAAATTTTTGCCTTGAAGGAATTACTTCTTTGTTAGTTGAAAATTCCCTCTCTGTAAACCGCTCTAAGTCTAAAGCAATGCTTTTTGCCCCTGTTGGAGCACAGTCTCCCATCCCGAATGTTTCTATTTGTAATTCTCCTATTGAGTTTGTAACTCAATGGAAATGTTTAGGCATTCTGATTGATAATTCTCTCAATTTTGAGCCACATTTTAATTGCATATACAGTAGAATTACCTGTACATTACGGAGGATTTTTTCTACGGGGATTTACTTGCCCGTCGATGATAAGAGAAGATTGGACTATTCTCTGATGATGTCTCACGTTTTATATGGTTTGGAGGTTGTTTCAGGTGCGGATGCAACAAACCTTAAGATTCTTGAGCGAGCTGTGAATTCTATTGTTCGAACTGTTTTTAATGTGCGAAGTCGTGAACACATATCTGGTCATGTCAGGAAATTTCTTGGTTGCTTTTTCACTCAATATGTTAAATCTCGTTCACCTCATATCTTATAAAATATATTTAATTTTTCTAGATCTAGTAGGAATAAGCAGATACTTATTCCGCGAATTAGCTGCTTATTCTATGAAAGATCCTTTATGGTTAGGATTGCGCATACTTGGAATAGCCTCCCTTTAGAATTACGCTTGTTTTCGCATAGCAATAATGCTTTCCGCCTTAAAATTTGCTCACTGTTTCTATGATATGTATATGTTGCTTTACATTTTTATTTTTATCATTGTTTCGAACCTGGATTAAACTATTTTCTTTTATCTTGGCAGAGAACCCTCATATTTAAATAACTTAAGATTTGTAATAATCTGTACATTTGTATTGCATATTGAATACCTAAACTAGTTTAGCTATATTACTATATTATTACTATGATATTGTTACGTTTTTACCTTTTAAAAACGTTTTATTTCTACAGACCTTTTCTATAGAAATAATTTTTATTATGCGGATTCTTAATTACAAATAATAAGCACTGGATTTGATTGTGTATTTACTAATTAACTTTATTTAAATTTAATACACTTTACAAGATATACACTGTCGAACAATACCACACGTAGGGATTCTCTGATGATCTTTACTCTGTCGCAGCTAAATCACAATTAACTTGATTCCCAATCTCTGCTCTGCCTTTTATTTAAATTTCTATGTGTCTAGATTTTTCTTTCAGTTTCGAGATCACTGCATATCGCAAAATATTTGTGTGTCAACATGTTAACTTACTTTTGCATGTATATGTGTGTGTGTATCTGTAGTACATGTAGAAGTTTGTAGACAGAGCATCTCTTCTATTGTTGATGATGAAATGATTTCGTAGTAATTTTTGCAGCACTAATATAAAGATATATGTGTGCGTGTGTGTTTTTGTTTTTACTGGTAACAGCACAAGACAAAATTACGTGGTTGTTGTTATTACTTTTTTTTACTCTAAAGTGTTACCATAATACGCGTTTTTCTTTTATTTTAGCTGTAATCTGTGGCGCTTTTTTACTTAATTTATTTTTTTCGTAACACTGCCTCCCACTTAAGCCTGTTCGTCCCGAATAGGCTCCTTAACTACTTTCCCATAGTTTGCCAGCCGCTCTAAGTGTACGACTTTCATCTTGGACCTCGGACTGTTGTACTTTTGAATTCTGTAGACAACATCATTAAGCCTTTTGATTACCTTATAAGGTCCTTCCCAGTTAGTCTGCAATTTGGGAGACAATTCTTTCTTCCGCTGTGGGTTGTAAAGTAGAACCAGTTGTCCTTCATGGTAACCCTCACTATTTGCGGCCTTATCGTATCTCGCTTTCCTTTTGTCACTGACCATCTTTATTCGAGTGCGTACAAAATCATGTAATTCGTTGAGGTTTTCTTGTGTTACTGAATAACTCTCATCTACGTCCGTTGTTGGTTTGGCGCCAAATTCCAAGTCACCAGGTAATCTCAACTCAGTGCCATAAATAATCTTGGCAGGTGTTTTTGATGTCGAATCATGCACAGCTGATCGGTATGCTAACAGAAATTTTGGTATGTGTTCGTCCCAATCTTTTTGATGCTCACTCACCACTTTACGTAGGTATTTCTCAAGTGTTCTATTAAATCGTTCTACCATTCCATCAGATTGGGGGTGTAGTGGCGTCGTCCTGGTCTTCTTTATTCCGTAGATTTCGCACATTTCTTTAAACACCATGGACTCAAAATTTCTGCCTTGATCGGAGTGCAGTTCAATTGGTACACCATAGCGACAAACCCAGTTGTTCACAAATGCGTCTACAATTGTGGTTGCTTCTTGATTGGGTATGGTGTACACCTCTGGCCACTTGCTGAAATAGTCCATCACTACGAGAACGTATCGATTACCCTTGTTACTGATAGGAAAGGTACCTGCCACATCCATCGCTATCCGCTCGAATGGTGCGCCTGAATTATACTGCTGTAACTGCCCTCGGCTTCTTCTCACTGGTCCTTTTGCTGCTATACATTGCGCACAGTTTGCTATCCAATCGGTGACAGCTTGTTGACAACCAACCCAGTAAAACCTTTGTTTAAGTTTTTCTAAAGTTTTAGTTACTCCAAGATGACCTCCACTAGGACCATTGTGAAATTTATTAAGGATTTCACTTATCTTGGAGGATGGCACTACTATTAAGTCGATTGTTGTTTTGCCATCTGCACTCTCCCAGGTACGATATAAGCAGCCATTAATCAGCTTTAAACTATTCCACTGAGCCCAATAAGCCTTTACTATAGGGCCTTCTGCTGATATATCGTTTCGGGTTGGTCGTTGATCCTTTTCTTTAGCTGTTATAATTTTTAATAACACTGGATCATTCCTTTGCGCTGTTGCCCAGTCCTTGTCCGCCTCTATGTGAGTTAGCCGAATGTCGACGATAGATTCCTTGCCCTCAGCCTTAGTACAATGTTTACACTCTATGCTACATGGCCGCCGCGATAGAGCATCTGCATTACCATGCTTGGCGCCTCTTCTGTGCTCTATGCTAAAATCGTAGCTTTGGAGACGTTCGATCCAGCGAGCCAGCTGCCCTTCAGGGTTCTTAAACTGCAACAGCCATCTGAGTGCAGAGTGGTCAGTCCTCAGGAGAAAATGTTGGCCATATAAGTACTTGTGGTAATGTTTTATGCACTCTAATACCGCTAATAATTCACGTCGTGTTACACAATAGTTCTTTTCAGGCTTTGAGAGTGTTCGACTGTAATAGCCCACAACCTTTTCTATTCCATTGACTACCTGTGAGAGTACACCACCTATAGCATGTCCACTAGCATCACTGTCTAAGACAAATTTTTCACCCGGCACAGGATAGGATAAAACGGGTGCTGCACATAATAGATTTTTCAATGTTTGAAATGCCTTCTCTTGTGGTTCGCCCCAGTGGTACGGTCTTGATTTCTTGGTCAGCTCATGTAGACTTGCTGCTACGCTCGCGAAATTCGGCACAAAACGTCTGTAATATGTGCAGAGTCCTAAAAAGCTACGTAACTCGTGAAGATTCTGTGGTCGAGGCCAGTTCTTTACTGCTCGTGTTTTATCTTCATCTGTAGTAATGCCATCTGCTGTTACAAGGTGTCCCAGATATTTTACCTCTTTTTGGAACAATGCACATTTCTTTGCACTTAACTTTAGACCGGCCGCAGATATTCGCTGTAGAACTTCTCCCAAGTTTCTGAGATGCTCGTCGAAAGTTCTACCCATCACTATTATGTCATCGAGATACACCAAGCAAGTTTTCCAGTGCAGTCCTTTCAATACTCGCTCCATAAGACGCTCAAATGTGGCCGGCGCATTGCAGAGCCCAAAAGGCATTACCTTGAATTGCCATAAACCACCGTTCGCACTAAAAGCGGTTTTCTCTTTATCTTTCTCTGCAATCTCCACCTGCCAATAGCCACTTTGCAAGTCCAATGTGGAGAACCATTTCGTTCCTGCTAGCGTGTCCAGTGTATCGTCAATCCGTGGTAGCGGGTAACTATCTTTTATAGTGACATCATTAAGTTTTCTGTAGTCCACACAGAATCTTGTACCGCCATCTTTCTTCTTTACTAGGACTACAGGTGAGCTCCACGGACTGAATGATGGCTCTATTACACCGTTCTTTTCCATTTCTTTGACCAGGTCCTTTACCTCATTTCTCTTGGCCAAGGGTACGCTTCTGGGTGCCTGTTTAATAGGTCTCGCCTCGCCGGTATTTATTGAATGCTTAACAATCGCCGTTCTGCCTTGACAGTGATCTTTTACGGCGAAGACGCTAGCATGCTTCTTAAGCAGCTGTTTCGCTTTATTTTTATCCGAAGCTGCTAATTCTTTCACCCATTTCTCCACATAGTCCTTAAATACAGCTTGGTCCTTGGCAGGTATATTTTCAGGATCCCCTGTGCTCTCATGATTTATTACCGCTTCTACTGGAACACATCGGCCTACATCGGATCTTTCTGTGATGATTTTTTCTTGGGCCGATAGGTTGAGCACTCTCACTGGTACTATGCCTTCTTTATTGGCTTTAATAAGGGCTTTTGCTGTTAATAATTCTGCCTTTATTTCTTCTGGTTCTACTACCCACAAGCGGTTGTCCACACAATCTCCCTCCGCACGCGCCCATATCAATGTTTCTGCTTGTGGTGGTAATTTTTGTCGTCCAACAGCAACTAGTTTTCTAGCGTGAGTATTGTCGTCATAACCCACATCAAGCGGTATCTCGACATTATGCCAACTCATAACCTGTTGCCCCATATTCAGGTTGATGCCATGGGTTATCATAAAATCGGCACCAATGATAACCTCATCAACAATATCGGCAACAATAAACACATGTCTCACGCTAATGTTGGCCATAGTCACCTTAGCCTCTATCTTCCCGTGGATAGTGGCTGATTCTCCCGTAGCTGTTCGTAATCTAACGTTTTGTAGTG
Organism: Metopia argyrocephala; assembly: GCA_963576795.1. NCBI lineage: Eukaryota > Metazoa > Arthropoda > Insecta > Diptera > Sarcophagidae > Metopia > Metopia argyrocephala. The sequence continues at coordinate 76,104,830 of OY756209.1, read as the reverse complement.
ACTCACATCTTCCGTTGACTATATCGGGCCTGATGATCGACTGTGTTGCCCCAGTGTCTATAGTTAAGATGTGTCTTCTGCCATTTATGTACCCACTAACTGTTAAGTTGCTGTTATTTTGCTGCATCACTGATATGGAGATCGTGGGGCACTCGCTTGTGGGAGCTAGCTCTTGCCCCTTAGTGCTAGCTCGTTTTAGTTTAACGGGGACTCTTGTGACGATTGCTGGTGGTTCACCCGTTTGTTACTTCTGGATGGCGAGATAGACCTTGCTCTTTTTCGTGGCGCTTTACAGTTTCTTTGGAAATGGCCACTCTTACCACAATTGAAGCATTTTGCGTTCGTCTTCTGCTGCATGCCGGCACAAATTTGCTCTATCATCGCTTTAAGATTATTAAGCACGTCCTGTGCTTCTGGCTCGACATCCAAAGCACGCACTTTGTGTACCTGTGGCCTAGATATAGCTCTAGCGGTTTCCTGCCCCAATGCAAACGCTACCGTTTCAGCGAAGGTGTTCCTTTGAGTGCTGCATACCGCGAGCTTCAAGTCAGGGTCACGTATGCCATTGACGAACGCTTCGGTTTTAAAACGATCTACCAATGGATGATTTTCGCCTGGGTATGTTAATTGTACCAATTTTTCAATCTCCATGGCGAATGCCTGTAGTGACTCATTGGGCTTTTGCGTTCTGCATCTCAACTCCATTTGGTACAATTCTCGCTTGTGCTCATTACCGTACTTACGCTGCAACGCTACCATTATGTCTTCGTAATTATTTCTGGAGCTTGCTGGAATTGTCTCCAGGACTTCTGCGGCTGCACCCTTTAAGGCCAAAATTAGTTCTAGAGCCTTCTCTTCGTCGTCCCATCCATTTTTGCTTGCAACTGCTTCAAACTGAAGTCTAAATACAGAAAGTGGTGTGTTACCATCAAAGCAAGGGGTATTTATTTTGCTGGTAAATTCTGGAACAACACGTACTGGTCCAGCTTGTTGGCATTGAATACTATTGACCTTTTCTTCAATTTCATTAATTTTATCGTCTAAGTCAGCCACTCTTGCTTCCACGCCTTCTACCCTCTTACTGAATGTTTCAGAAATTTCCACTAACTTCTCGTTTGTTGCTTTAGATGTTTCTTTTACCTCTGCCAATAATGCTTGGTTTTGAGCTCTAGATCGTTCTTCAACTTGAGCCAGCAATGCTTGGTTTTGAGCTCTGGATGTTTCTTTTACCTCTGCCAGCAATGCCTGATTTTGAGCTCTAGCTATTTCCATATTCGCCTTTGTTGTTTCTTTTACTTCCATTATGGCAGCCAGCAACGAATTTATATCTAAACTGCTGGTCTTTGCAGGTTCATATATCTCTATTTCGTCATCTTCAAATTCATAGGCGTCGATGTCAATGCCACGATGCTTGAATTCTTCCAATAGTCTCTTCTGCAGCTCCGCTTTATTACCAGTAGTCGGCAATTCCATTTTATTTAATTCACGTTTAAGCCGGTCTACCTTCAGATCTTGAAACTTCATGCTTATTATTTTGTAATTTCACTTCTGACACCAATTGTTACGTTTTTACCTTTTAAAAACGTTTTATTTCTACAGACCTTTTCTATAGAAATAATTTTTATTATGCGGATTCTTAATTACAAATAATAAGCACTGGATTTGATTGTGTATTTACTAATTTACTTTATTTAAATTTAATACACTTTACAAGATATACACTGTCGAACAATACCACACGTAGGGATTCTCTGATGATCTTTACTCTGTCGCAGCTAAATCACAATTAACTTGATTCCCAATCTCTGCTCTGCCTTTTATTTAAATTTCTATGTGTCTAGATTTTTCTTTCAGTTTCGAGATCACTGCATATCGCAAAATATTTGTGTGTCAACATGTTAACTTACTTTTGCATGTATATGTGTGTGTGTATCTGTAGTACATGTAGAAGTTTGTAGACAGAGCATCTCTTCTATTGTTGATGATGAAATGATTTCGTAGTAATTTTTGCAGCACTAATATAAAGATATATGTGTGCGTGTGTGTTTTTGTTTTTACTGGTAACAGCACAAGACAAAATTACGTGGTTGTTGTTATTACTTTTTTTACTCTAAAGTGTTACCATAATACGCGTTTTTCTTTTATTTTAGCTGTAATCTGTGGCGCTTTTTTACTTAATTTATTTTTTTCGTAACAATATTTTAATTTCGGAACTATTGTACATTGCATATTGTCTGCTTATTATATTTTTATTTTTACTCTGTAATACGTTATTTGGCCTTGATGGCTTTGTATTATTAAATAAATAAATATATATAAATAAATAATATAAATATAAATAAAATTACAGCATGCAAAGAAACTGGTTTAAGCCATAGGAATATCGCCAAAAATATTGGCCGTAGCCAGAATGTTGTAAGTGATTGTTTAAGAAATCTGGGGCCGAATTACCGCATACGTGAACGAGTAAGCTGTCGTATCGAATGAAATTTCGTCACGTATCGAATGGATGGATTATAGCATTCGATAGCAGACGTATCGAAATTTTTACACAATGTGCATCATTCTCAGGTGAATGACACTAAAAAGAACAAAAAGTGTGTATATGTTTAATACAAAATAAAAAAAAACAATTTTTTGAAGTTATCTTAATAAATAAATGAATTTTAATATATTAAAAACCAAATATTATAAAATAAATGACTACACTCTTATCGCTGTGCTCATCGTCTTCGGATTCTGAAGATGATTATAACACAGTACGTATCAGAAAAGAAATGAGGTGTAAAAGCGATCCAAAGTCCTTGCCGTCTAATGCGTAAGTAAATTAAATCTTCCATAAGAATTCAGCTTAAGACCAAGTTCATCTCATAAGCTTTTGGCCGTTGCTTTTTCTTGGCTACAATTTGGCAACATATTTTTGGCCAAATTAGGATGATCAACCATGTACTGCGCCATAACATCTTTTTGTTTTTTATTTATTTTTTTGATGTTAGTATTATAAACAATTATAATTTTCTTTGATTGTTTTAAAATTTAAATATTAAATAATAATATTATTATTAAATATAAATCTAATAATAATATTATTAAATAATACTTTAAATATTATAATAAACTTACATTTTATTTTATTTTTTTTGCACATACGTTTTTTGCACACAAAATGTTTTCCATCAGTCTTGAGCAAACGAGTAAAATGTAAACAGCTGGCACTCGATTATACCCTCGTTAACGTATGCTATCATCTCAAATTTCGATAGTACTTGTTCGATAGCGAGTGGTGTAATCTCAAAAAGAAAAATTACGAACGATTTTGCTCGTTCACGTATGCAGTAATTCGGCCCCTGTCCGAGTACTAAAAAAACATGAAAGGGCGGATGAAAAAGCCACAACAGAAGTGTACAGAAGAGCCATTATAAGAGCTGCCTCAAATTCGAGCGATTCTGCTACAAAAGTTAGACAAAAATTGGTTATCACACCTATCATAAGTACTGTAAGATGTGTTATTCAAAGCTCTAAACATTTAAAGACATTGAAAACTAAAAAAACCATCTCTTAATGCGGCTCGTAAAGCGAAACGGTTGCTGTTTGCACGAGAACACATGAGCGATAAAAATGAATGGTATCGTGTTGTCTTTCCAGACGAAAAAAAGTTTAATTTGGAAGGTCCGGATGGATACAACTGCTATTTCCACGCAATGGTGTGGGAGAGTGATTTTATATTATGGTCCATGTGAGCTTCAATTCTTCACATCAAAAATGGACTCGAATAACTACAAAACAGTAGTTGAATAGGCGTTTCCATATTTTCTACTATTCTTAGACCAATTCCCTGTATATTTCAACAAGATAATTTCAACGGAATTTTGGCTACATTCAAACAATATTACAACTGAACCATCAGCCCATTCTTTTTTACATATAATACTCGTTTTTTTACTCACAGTCTCTAGGACCTCTACGCGGGATAATCACCTTGCTGTGGTGTAGAGGCCTACACTGCAAGAACTCAACTGGTTATGCTAGCGGAGAACAATAGCTCTGAGGGCCTCCCAGAAAGAAAGGCAGTTGAAGAGCAGTAACTAAGAATTATCTCAGAAGCTGTTATGTGATCTGTGCTGAAGATATTGAGTTTAGGGAGCAATATTATATATGTATTGTGGTTAGTGTGTTGGCTTACTAAGACATGAGCCCTGGGTTCGACACCCAGCTCCGACATCTTAAAAAAAAGAAATATGAAGAAAATATTTCTTTCGGCGACTACCTCTCAGCAGTCTTCTGGCAAAAGCTCTGAGAGTAATTAATTGCCATGAACAAGCTTCTCAAGTCTGTCGTTCGGAGTCGACATTAAACTGTAGGTCCCGGTACTCATGGATAAAAAATTTACACAAACAACATGAGTGCTGCGAGAAGCTAGGCCGTAATCCTGACACAGGGTTGTAAAGGCCAGTTATGTATGTATGTACATATGTATTATATATGTATTAAGTTACGCAACAAGTATATGAGAACCATAAACTTACGGGGACTGTCCGCAGTGTTGCCAAAACTTTAAAAATATTCCACCAGATTGCACTTAACAAACCACCAAAAATCACTAAATCTTTAAATAAAACCGCTGTTTTAAACTGCCAAGTTTTAATTTGACAATTAATTCAGCAAAACTGTTTTTAAAAAGAAAAATAACTTAACTTTAAATAAAAATGTCACATGTTCTGTTTTTAATTCCAAATTCTATTTACTTTTTATGTAAAAGCTAATTTATAAATTAATTTACACCTACCCATTCAAAATTATAATTTTAATATGTATTTCTGAGGTACCATACTAAATTTAAAAAGTTTTGTGGAACCTCATAATCATAGTTGTACTTTTCATGTCGACGAAGGCCATATCTAAAAAAATATGTTAATTAAAAACATAATAAAATTATTAATTAATTTTCTTATTAATTAATTTACTGTCAAAAAGTTATTAACCATCTCAGATTGCAACCGATTTCTTAAGTTGACTGAAAACTCACTCAACATCGACATTTGACTATGGTATGCAAAGAAGTTGCAAAGCAAAATCAGCTAATTCCTTGAAGATATTATTTCCTGCAGAATCCTGATATGCTATAACTTCGAACCAAAAGAATGTAGTATTTGAAATATTTTTCCTTCATTTCTCCATGATACACTATCATACACAGTCGTACGATTCTTTCACAAGAAAATCTTATAGATTTCTGTCACACTTTCAAAAGTCGCATCAAAATGGCAACACCATAACACAAAATAATATTCAAAGCATATGCAGAGTTGCTTTTTGCTAAAATCTTATAAAATGCAAATTTCAAAAGATGTATGGAGTCGGACAGACTTATTAAAAAATCTGTCGTACAAATGCATTTTTATGCCACACTGTTATACTTTTTTAACACACACGATTTTTTTGACAAATCGTACGACTCGATAGGATAGTGTATCACGGCCTTAAGCTGCAATAAAATTTTTTCTGGACAACTATCACATTGTTCCAATAACTGAATAACGTCTTCTCTCTCTGATTGAAATACGTTATTCACCGAAAAAGTATCTATATTTTAAATATAATGTAATATATTAATTGGCTGTAAAAGCATAAAAATAAAATAACACTTTTTAATTACGTTTGAATCAATTGTCTTAATAGTGATATAAAAAATGTTTTATATCTAAATCTTTTTCAGACGTAATTATGCCATTGCGTTTGCATTTTAAAATTTCAGTTTCAAATAGATAACCCAAATAACTACGCTTAATGTAATTTTCAAAGCATTCGATTTCAAATTGTTTTTTTCTACCGCATACACTTAAAAAAATAAATGACAAATATTGCTATTTTAGATTTGTTTATGTAAATACAAGACATTGAGAAACACCGACAATCGCCAACTGAAAATATTTTGCAGCTAGAAAAACAGCTTAGTGATTTTTTTCCAAAAATAATCGCAATAGGCGACAAAATACCTCCAGATCTAACTGAAAAATCGCAGGCCTAATAAAGCATGACCTCTGTAAACCAGATCAAACTGAATAAAGTACAGCGTAAAAGAGCATAACTGGGCGATAAGAACCTGTCCAGCAGCTGGTCTGGAGGCCCTACTAGATTAAAGCCACTGCATTTTGTAGCGAGCAACAAATATATATATATATACCACGATTGGGATTATGGGTGACAGGTAAAATCCTTTACTTTTGAGAAGATGTGACAACCTGGTAAGTTGGCAACTCATTTCTTAAATGTCCCTTGTACAAAGTCGGAAAACTATGACTATGGGGTGAGAAGGGGGATTTGTAAGGACATACTGAGCGAAAAAGAGAGAAAATTACTCTTCTTTTTTTTCGTTGAGGGCAGCACTCGGGGGATGACCCCTACTTATACAGTACATTATTGTGCTGATCTACGAAAATATGGTATGAAAAGGAGGAAAGAGGGAGTAGTGCTTGTGGACATTTCATTTAAACTTGATAACATCGTAATGAACAGAAAAAATGTTCACGGGAAGATTGTTCCATAACGAATTCTCTTTATAATGCATTGTGCGATTCACTGGACAATCAACCACAAAAGGATGTGCTCTCAGAGAGGTGCGCGTAGTCCGCAAGAATACGCGTCCACCCGGAATCAAATTCCTTATTTCACCAGACCACATCCCATGGTAGTATCGATAGAACAACGAAACGGGACTGTCAATGAAACAAAGATTTATATACGTTGAGGTGTGTAAGAACCTTTTTGACAATACGGGCTCTAAAGAATACACTAGGCATAGTCACTGATACTCTTTCAAGACGAAGCAGTGGCTGAACACTTTCCGGTAAACGTGAATTTTTTGCAAATAATTCAGCTAAAAGGTTCGCTTTTTCAATCAGGTTCGTGAATGCTTGGTTAGCAAATAAGAATCAAAAGCATTTAAAAACCAATAGTTTTATTGTGAGAGGCAGTTAAACGATTGGCAGATGTATTGCAATATTGTTGTTAGCTGGTAGTCTGACAATGCTTTTTCTGACAAGGTTGTCTGATAGTTGCAGGATATTTTAAGCAAATTTTACTGACAATATTTTTGGATTTGACAACTGTCTAAACAAAGCCTTAGATATTCGCTTTTATTTTAAATTATTTCTTGACTCTTAAAATTAAAATGTCCTTAACCCTAGACGCATTTTCTTCGTCGAATCGACGAACACAGTTTATTAATTTTGATTTTACTTCTTAGTTGCTTACTAAAATTTGCTCATATTTTATACAGCTTTTATCGTCATTAACCTGCTGAAGAGTGCTCAAGTGTAGGCTGATTAGTTGTGTGTAAGTTTGATTTTTTCATAGTTGTGTTCGTCGGAACGACGAAGAAAGTTCTTTGTGTAACTTTTAATTTTTTGCAGTTCATATAATTTGAATATACATATATGTAATTTTTTGTTTTTGTTTAATATAAACAGTTATATATACACACATTATGTTTGAAAAAGGAAAAAAAACCTCTAAATCGTGTCTATTTTTTGAAAAACCTACATCGTACTTGATAAAAAATACATTAAATAGAATACTAGAAGTTTCTACTTTAAGACATCCATTTGTCAAAACATTTGTATATTATTAGGAAATATGAATAAAGGTGAAGAAGAAATTACTTAAAATGTTAAAAAAATAAAATTTTTATTATATTTTAATGCCTTAATTTTTTTACTTAATTATTTTTTTGTAAACTTTGTTACCTGAGTTACTTACTGTTATATTTTCTTTTACGATTTTTTCAAAACCTAAATTTTATATTTTTGTTTTTTAGTTTTAGGTTTTAAAATTTTATACAAAATACTATTTAAAACAAATAAAAACTAAATTCTCTTGCTAAATAAGTAAACTTTTTTAGGTTTACTTTTTTTGGATGTAATCAGGACCGGAGTAAAAGCAAACTTCGTCGATTCGACGAAGGAAATATTCAGTGTATTAAAAATTAGTAAGTGCGTCTAGGCAGGCGAGCATTCTACAACATTCTAGTAGTCGCCGTGGTCTAGTGGTTAGTGTGTTGGCTTACTAAGACATGAGCCCTGGGTTCGACACCAAGCTCTGACATCTTCAAAAAAAGAAATATGAAAAAACAATTTCTTTCGGCGACTACCTCTCAGCAGTCTTCTGGCAAAAGCTCTGAGAGTAACTAATTGCCATGAATAAGCTTCTCAAGTCTGTCGTTCGGAGTCGACATTAAACTGTAGGTCCCGGTACTCATGGATAAAAATTGACACACACAACATGAGTGCTGCGAGAAGCTAGGCCGTAATCCTGACACAGTGTTGTAAAGGCCAGTTATGTATGTATGTATGTAAGTGCGTCTAGTGTTAAATAACTACAATGTTATTACTTACATTCATGTCTTCAATACGTTGATGCAGTAACTGTATTTCATTTTCTTGTTGTTGAGATTTTAGTTTTAAATCTTCACGACTTGTTTCTACTTGTAAAAGTTCTTCCTTTAATTTATCAAGTTGTCTTCTCATATCATTATATCTTACAGACCCAATTTGAACAGGCCCCATTGATACGCCATCATCTCCAATAGTAGGCAGGGACTCTAAACGTTTAAAATCTTCTTGCAATTTTTTTATTTCCGCTTTTAAGATAGTGTTCTCCTCAGTAAATATTGCGGTCTAAAAATAATTTTTAAACATAAAAAATATTTTTCTCATATTTGTATGTATGTACATATCTATATACAAATTTACTTTTTTTTCGAGCTCAAAACATTTTTGTGCTAACTGATCACGATCCTCTTGTAAAATTTTGTAATCAAAATTTGCAATACTCAGGGAATTTCGAGACATAGAACTTCCTTGCCAAGTCGACTCCAAATCTTGCAAAGCTCTCATAATGTTTGCCTGCAAAGATTCTTCCAAACACATTATTTGACGTATATAGTCTTGTTTAGAAGAACAATTAACAGCACAACCCAAAACCAATTGCAATAAACGCTCCATTTCAACTAAATCACATTTTTCAGCAATCTTCATAGCATCGGGTCGAGTAAATTCCGATAGTGAATAGTTTAGAACATCAGTATAGTAATCGTAAAGGCCTTCTATAACTTTTTTTAAATTACTCATCTTTATACGCCAATTAGAGCTGACATCTACTTTAATTTTAGAAAGCCAAATATCTAAAAATAAAGAAATTATAAAAATGTACATGTATCAAATAAATTGAAAATGTATAATAGTGAGAAACTGATATGTAAATATTTTTCTTAAAGCCTTTTTCATTGTTTATACTGTTTGTAATTATTTTTTACAACATACACGGTGGGGCCTTATAATTAGAAACGATGTTTAAACAAAATTAAATAAAACTATAAATTGTTTTAACACCATCATTGTAAAATGCTACACCGTTATTCCACGGATGCACAATCCACACCAGAGGTTAGCAGTGAGTACTGAAAAGAGTCGAATCATGACTTACAATTTTTTGTACTTACAGCTGTGTTCAAAATAATAGGAGTGCACCAATCTAATATTTCCACAGTTGAAATTTGTTAGTGTACCAATTTGCAAAACAAGTGATATTCTAACGGAAATTACAACGGTATGTAAGAAATCGAATACAGAAGAAAAACTCATAATAACTTTTATATTCATAATAAAATTCGTTCACTTCTGTTTGCCCTTGGTTTGAGTTGTTCAAAATAATAGGAGTGCGTGTGACGTTTAAAAATAAAACTAAAAGGGTATATAATTGAAGAAAAAAAGTGAAAGGTAAGTTTCAAAAAATTGTGTGAAAACCTTATTTACAGTGATTATATTATATTTCACATAAATTTTTGTAATAGTGGGAAGAGGAAAGCACTATTCTAAGAAACAAAGAGAACTAATTAAAAATCTTCGAAAAAAAGACAAAACTTATAAGGAAATTAAGGAAACCTTAGGATGCTCCGATCAAATGATTGCAAATGCTCTACAATATAAAAAAATCCTCAAACACGAGGGCGCAAACACAAAACATCAACTGTTGAAGACCGTCGTATTGCACGATACAGCAAAATAAATCATTGGGCGTCTTTCAAAAACATTCAAAAGGATCCAAATCTTGCCGTAAGTGGTCCTACTATTCGTAGACGCCTAATGGTAAATAATTTATTTGCAAGAAGTCCACGGAAAGTGCCACTACCGACAAAAAAACATGCAGTAGCACACCTAAAGTTTGCACAAGAATACATCAATTGGCCGAAAGAAAAATGGAGAAACATACTCTGGACCGACGAAAGCAAAATTTATTTGTTTGGTGGCACTGGGTCTATACAATATATTAGACGTCCGCCTAATTCAGAATATAAAGCCCAATATACACAAAAAACAGTTGAGCATGGTGGTGCAAAAGTAATGATATGGGGAAGCTTTTCGTATAATGGTGTAGGTCCACTTTAAGAAATTAGAGGCATAATGGATAGAAACGTTTATGTTGGAATTTTAAAAGAGGTAATGCTACCTTATGCAGAGTGGAATATTCCTCTTAAATGGATATTCCAACAAGATAACGACCCGAAACATACCAGTAAATTGGCAAATGAGTGGTTTAGGGTAAATGGAGTTCAGATTATGTCCTGGCCTGCTCAGTCTCCTGACCTGAATCCCATAGAACATCTTTGGGCAGACGTAAAAAAATATGTTGCAGAGAAACAGCCATCAAATACGGAAGAATTATGGAGCACAGTGCGCGAAGCGTGGCATCAAATTCCTTTAAAGAAATGCCAGGATCTTTTTGGCTTAATGCCTCGAAGATGTGCTGAAGTCATTAAAAACAAAGGCTATTCAACAAAATATTATATCGGGGACACTATTTTTATATAATATTTAACTTTTGTGACTTTAGCTTTAATACTACTAGGTTGTGTATAAACACTCCTATTATTTTGAACAGGGAATTTTGAAAGAAAACTTTGTTTTAATAATTTTAATTAAATAATTAATTGGTAAAATATTAGATGCTGAATTAGAAATAAATTTTGTCTCAAAAGAAATTAATATTTTCTTTTTTTTTTTCTACTTAATTTTAAACTTCGGCTTTGAGTGAATGGCACTCCTATTATTTTGAACACAACTGTATATGCATTCATTGCTTGTTAATGTCATAGAACCTGAACTCTTCTCAATGGTTTGAAATACTCATCGCACTTATATTTAACTACATGTATGATGCTGTTCACTTCTCTCCTTAGATACAGATATACAGATGAAAAAAAAGTATGATTGAAGTACAAACCATTATTTATTTGTTCTGCTTGCTGCGTTACTATGAAAGTACAGTAATGCTACAAACAAATTCCTAGCTACCGACCATGACCATACGACCAGGAAAGTAAAGTTTTTGAGCCATAATATCTGTGGACATTTGACAAAACGTCTTCTCTCTAAATCAACAACTTTTCAGTAGAGCCAAAAAACAGTTAAAAAGGCTAAAAGAAGTTATTGCTTAGAAAATTAAAGAAATTTTGAACTTGGATATTATACACAAATACTTAACGAACATTATGCGACCCTTTTTTTCCTTCTAGAAGTAATAGGTTTCTTTAAAACGACAAAAAATTAATTTAAGACTTTTTGTTAAATAGATTTTAAATAAAAAAAATTAGCTTCTACCATACAAGTCGTTTTGTCACAATTTTTTTGATTAAATTTGAAAATTATCTTAATCGCTTAAGTCAAGACATGTTGTTTTGTTAAAATGGAATATGAAAAAAAAGGATGAAAGAAGTTGGTCTGGAAAATATATTTCGGTCTTATTAAAAAAAATTACTTCTATTTTTCTCTACAATATGCAAATAATTAAAAAATAATAATAAAAATTAAATAAAATTTTTTATAGAGATTCAATTTTTCAAATTATTCTTAATTCTTTGAAAGAAGTCGTTTTGTCAAATAGAAATTGGGGGAAAGTCTGAAAGAGGTCGATTAATCAATTGCATATCTTGACTTCCAAAGGTCGTAGAAATACGGGGATTAGAGCAAAAGAAGGACAAGGAAATTCCATATATAATATAAAAATATTGGAAAATTGTCTTATTCCGAGAGAAGACGTTTTTTCATAATTCCACAGATATAAATTGAGTGAAAGAAATACATAATTTTATTGGCTTATTTCCTACCTAATTTATTATTTTGTTTATTCCTTCTCATTATTTTTTACATACATACTACATAAGTAATTTTACAATGACAGTCTTACTTAACCAAATACTTTTTTGATATTCGTTTATTTGAGAGTAGTGTCCATATTGGTCGTTTCCGAATTTATTGGAAAACTCAGGCGTTGATGTTCTCCTTAATTTTTAATCGCATTCTTCTGAGGATCGCTAGGTGTTGGAATACTCTACCATCCAATTTACGCTCCTTTTCAGGCTCTTTTGCTCTGTTCAGGGGACAACTTTTACTTCTGTTTTAATATGACCCAAATATAAAAATACATACTTATGTGTATATGGGCAATTTCAAAAATTTTCAACATTTGTTGAAACTGAGTTCAGATGCTTATTATTTCTCCAGTTTTTCGAATTGACCAAAACGGTCAAAAGGGAATGGTAGGCCACACTAGAAAACTGGGAAATTCAAAATTTCAGACCATCAGTTCTTTATCTCTAAAAGTTATGGGCACTCAAATATTGAAAAACTCAAAGACAGGCTTGAAATTTACAAGAGTTTTTTCATATTTCATCACTTTTCTACTTTTAGTTTTAATCTTCCGATGCCCACTGATATAAAATAAAGTCACTAGACTTAGTAGATATTTACACTATAAAAGTTATGCCCATACTACTATTTGGGAAAAAGTTGTACAGCGATTCATTTTTGAAACCAAAATTTTCCGATTTTTTAATTTTCGCAGTTTTTTCTATAGCGTTTTTGCGCCGTTCAAGAAAATTGCATTTCGTCAACAGTATTTATTAGATGGTGTAATTTGCTAAAATTTACCAAATATCACGTCGATGTCAGGCTGCTAGTTGCTGAGAACGATGACCTCAAACTTTTATAGAATTGGCGTAAATTTGTCAAAAATGACAGTTTTTCGCGCCTGACATTTGCAATCTTATTTAAAACTGGTTTATGTATTGCGTGATCTAAACTTCTTAATAAATGGCACCTCAACGTCACGAAGGCGTTAAAATATTTTGAAACGCAAAAATTTTATAAAGAAAATAAAAATTTTGCGAAATTTCATGATTTTGTTTCCGTTTTTTTAATTAATCCGTGGTTTAAAATCAATATAAAGTATTGGAAATGAAGTGCGGCGGTGAACTAAAGATCATATATAAATACGGTTGAATTCGGTCCATATTTAGAGGGTACAGTGGCATTTTTCTTCAAACACACTTTGCTTTGTGACATCTGCAGTTATGTATAGATTCCGCCGCGATTAACAGCAAATGATAGGTTTTTTTAAGCTTGATAATAAAACCGAATAGGCATTAAAAAATTTTCATGATTTTAAATTTTACAGATCAAAAAAAAAATCCTAACCTCAAAAATAATTCTTATATAATTTTTTTATTTTTTAAATTTGCAAGTTAAAACATTGTTTTTCTGTAAATTAGTTATGCGTTATATAAACACGTATTATAACAATCGGTGAAACATTCACATTTTTGCAAAAATTCGCCTTTTTTAATGTTAAGAAATTTTAATTATAATTGATATTTTTTATGTATTTTATCAGTGCATTGATGAATTTTGACTGCACTGATGAATTTGAAATGAGTTTCTTGCATCCATACAACATTTATTAAAATAAACCAATAAATTTAACTTAAAATTTTTTTAAAGAGATTTTAACTTAAAACCTCCATAACTTTCGCGCCGTTTGCAATAAATGATTAACGCGAACTGTTTTGGTATGCTAATATATCACCCTTCACGTGACCAAAGCGTCATTCGTGTCATCCAAAAAAAAATTTCGAAAAAAAAAATATCAAAATGTCGAAAATTTTTGAAATTGCCCATATGCATATATTTGTGTAAATCGTACGTTTACTGATTTTGCTACGGCTAATATATTTGTACATTTTTTGTAAGGAATGTATAGTGCTTTCTTTAAGAATTTTTTTTTTTTCAAAGGTATATTAATTTTTTATTTTCCCTAATAGTTTTTTTATATATATATGTACTGGATATTACTTTCTACTAATTATAATCTAATGTTAAGTTTATCTTATGTTGCCTATATTGTCTAATTCATAATAAATCCCTAATTTAGGTTTAAACCATACATTAGTTATGACACATTATCTGCCTTATAACTCAAAATAAAAAATCTTATTCATAAACCTTTAATAAGAGCAAAATAACTAATAAACGATTTTAATGTCATGTTTCAGCATAGTGATGCACAATAAAGGCTGTCGATTATTTAGGTAATTTTTTAATATTCATAAAAGTGGTAAAATAGTAATACAACTGTATATAAAATTTATGTGATTGAAATAATATTTACTGCTGTTAAAAAAATAACTAAAACAAATTGAAAAAATTAAAAAATTTCCCTTGAAACACATTTACATATTTATGTCATTATGAATTTGATATAAAACGTGTTTATAAGAGCATTATAAGCAAGATCTTCCAATTTTATATTCATAAACAACAAACAGTGTCATAACGCTCTCATAAACCATTTATAAATGAGAAATTTTTATTGTAGGTTTCTACCTACTTTAACCGAACAATAAAACGACATTCGTGTATAAATAAAAGTGGTTAATATAGTATTACAATGAATACAACTAATATAATTGCAAGTACACCAAATCCTGTTTTTACACGGTACATACGTTCCAGAAAATGCCGTGCAAAAAAGTATTTTATTAATACAATTATCTTTTAAGGTCCAAAATGAAATGATATTACGATATTTTGGCACAAATTTTACCTTCTTCAATGTTATTTTGTTTTATTATTCGTTTTTTAATATACAAAATAAAAATTAAATCCACACTTGTACTTAAAATAACAATAAAAAAGTAATTCACAATTTTTCCTAAAATAAATCATATCTTAAGAATCAGTATCAGTTTCTGATAGCAAGCATATTCTTTTGCGCTGCGGTGGTTCAATATCAGTGTCGTCGGAAGATATGTCTAGTACGTCTGCATTTTCATCTAGAATTGAACTGGCGGTTATTAAAGGCTAAATTATGAGGATTAATGCTCCTACATAACAAGATTTTTAAAAGTTTATTTTAACCGTCATCTAAAGTATGTATGTGGTAACACTCGTCTATGAATTTATGCACCACACTGATAATTTCTCTAATATGTTTGTATTCGTGTAAAAAAGTCGTGTAGAAACAGGATAAAATTTTTAGAAAAAATCTTATTATTTCAAAATCGTGCAAAAAAAAACCGTGTAAAAACAGGATTGGGTGTATTTTATTTTGTATTACATATGCCATCCCTTTCTTTTACAGGCTCTGTCATCAGTGGCTGTAGAAATTACGAATGTAAATCCCTTTTTCTCTCCAGTTTTCGTTTGCGGAGATTGGTTTCCCTTATTTCTTGGAAGACAACTGGCAAGTGTTCTAGTAGCACAGTCTAGTTTTTCCAGTCGACTGCTGCTTACTTTCGGCCTCATATGTTGGATCCCACTAATGCGTAAGGTTTTTGAACCTCACGACAGATCACATGACAATCTCTTATTTATTTTGGTACTTTTGTTAAAGAAGAAGTACTTTATTTTTATTATATTATTTATTTATTTATTAAGTCTATATGGCCTTACAGACTAAGCAACAATGTACATATATATATAATTTAAATTAGGAATTAAAGTGTAAAATAATTTTTCTTTTCAAAACGACATTACTCTCAGAAAGATCTATAATATTATAACATTTATTAAAATTCAAACAAATGCTACAAAATGGATTATTATTTGTATACACAGATCTATAATAATTTAGACTTAACAGTTGAAAGGTGCGAGTAGGTCTAACTGGAACACTAATATTAACTTTACCAAGCAGGACTTCGGAATCAACGTCACCTCTAATTAGTCTAAGCATAAAAGAAACACTAAGCATATTTCGGCGACTGTTCAAAGTTGGTAACTTAATAAGACCTACTTTCATATGACGGCAGCTCATAAGAATTCCAACCAAGACCTCGTAAACAAAATAATAAAAACTGCTTCTGTACAGATTCAATACTATTAATATGGATGGTATAGTAGTGGACCCATATAATCGAACCGTATCCAAGTATTGGACGAACTAATGAAGTGTATAATTGCTTTGTTATATAGGGATTCGAAAACTTCTTAGCCCATCGTTTCATGAAACCAAGAACACCATTAGCTTTGTTTACAGTAAGTGCTATATGGTCACGAAAATTTAGTTTTGAGTCCAACAAAACACCAAGATCCATAATCTTATCAACTTTTTGCAGTGTATTACCATTTATAGGTAGATCTCATCTCGTTTGTTCTAAAGAATGATATGTGTTTACATTTCTTAACATTAAATTCCATTAAATTTATTTGACACCATTGAAAAATTTTATCGATATCTGACTGCAGAAAATATAATCTTGGGGGGTATTCAAAGTCTTGCATATTTTTATATCATCAGCATATTACCATTTATATGATAGGTAGATCTCATCTCGTTTGTTCTAAAGAATGATATGTGTTTACATTTCTTAACATTTAATTCCATTAAATTTATTTGACACCATTGAAAAATTTTATCGATATCTGACTGCAGAAAATATAATCTTGGGGGGTATTCAAAGTCTTGCATATTTTTATATCATCAGCATACATTAAAATTTTCGAATATAAAATAACTGATGGCAAATCATTAGTAAATAACGTAAATAGTGCTGGTCCTAAATGGCTACCTTGGGAAACACCAGAAGTAACTGTAATCTCATGCGATAAAACATCTTTAATCTTTACTTGCTAAATTCTATTGGATAAATACGATCTTGGCCATTTCAAGGTTGTATTACTAAAACCCATATAAGATAATTTATGAAGCAAAACATCATGATTTACTTTATCAAAAGCTTTAGAAAAATCAGTGTAAATAACATCAGTTTGTCTCTTACGTAAAAAGCCTTCATGTATCATAGATGTAAGTACTAAAATATTAGTAGTTGTAGAACGTGATTTGCAAAAACCGTGTTGACATTTAGAAAGCACCGAAGATATTTGGTGTGTGAGAGGCTATCATACATACATACATAACTGGCCTTTACAACCCTGTGTCAGGATTACGGCCTAGCTTCTCGCAGCACTCATGTTGTGTGTGTCAATTTTTATCCATGAGTACCGGGACCTACAGTTTAAAGTCGGCTCCGAACGACAGATTTGAGAAGCTTTTTCATGGCAATTAGTTACTCTCAGAGCTTTTGCCAGAAGACTGCTGAGAGGTAGTCGCCGAAAGAAATATTTTTTTCATATTTCTTTTTTTGAAGATGTCAGAGCCTGGAGTCGACCCCAGGGCCCATGTCGTAGTAAGCCAACACACTAACCACTAGACCACGGCGTGAGAGGCTATCAGTTAAATTTTTGTCAAGAAGTTTGGGAATAGCATTAAGTTTAGCAATGCCTCTATACTTTAATACTTCCACTCTACTACCACTTTTAAACAATTAAATTATAAATGATTTTTTCCATACAGCTGGTAAATAGCATAATTCTATAGACTTGTTAAATATTCTGGTAAGTGGATAGCACAAGGATTCTGCACAATTTTTCAAAACACAAGTGGGTATTCCATCCGGACCGGGATTACAAGAGTATTTTAGAGATTTTAAATTGGATAAAACAGTTAAGTAGTCAATAGATGAAATATGTATGTCCGTTTTTAACCTAATTTTAATGTATTTTATACAGAAAATAAGAATTTTATTTTTGGGGATTTTGTGTTTGGGAATTTTGATTTGAGGATTTTGATTTTGGGAATTATGTGGTATACCCAAATAGCGCTCGTATGTCAAAACGTTCTGAGTACATATAACCTCGAAAATGTCCTTCTTTACGATAGAGCTGTCAATTGCCAGATTGCAATACTAGGGTTGCCAAACCCCGAAACATAAAAAGCAACCCTCTAAGTGTCTGGGAGCAATCGAAAAAAATACGCAACAGTCTCCGAAGTGGGAGGATATGGACGCCTTTATAACGGATCATATTATTCGAGGGCGAAACAAAAACTTTGAAGTAAGCAACTTTTGTGTTTCTTGGAAAATGGAAAAAAGTGAATTTTGTGTAGTGATTAAACACTATTATTTGAAAGGCAACACGGCGAAAGAGACAAAAGAAAAGCTTGATAAACATTACGGCGAATCTGCTCCGTCAGATTATATGGTAAAATATTGGATTGATGAATTTAAACGAGGCCGAACAAGCACTGCAACAATACCATCAACAGGAAGGACAAAAGAGGTGATTATTGAAGAAAATATCAAGGAAATCCTCGATATCGTTATGAATGATCGCCGGGTCAAAATACGTGAGATTGCTGAAATGGTAAACATATCATATATGTTTACCATTTCGACAGATCACTTCACAGCGGTGTTTGGACATGATAAAGCATAATCCTGCTGATTTTTGGCGTAGATTAATAACTGTTGATGAAACGTGGGTCCACCACTACACACCTGAAACCAAAGATCAATCGAAGCAATGGGTGGAAGTGCTCCGAAGAAGGCGAAGACAGCGAAATCGGCTGGCAAGGTTATGGCCACTGTATTTTGGGATGGACACGGAATATTGCTCATCGATTATCTTGAAAAGGGATCCACAATCACAGGAGAGTATTATCGTGCGTTATTGGATCAATTGGTTGATGCAATCAAGGAAAAACGACCACATTTAAACAAGAAAAAAGTGCTCTTTCTTTAAGACAACGCACCGGTTCACACAGCATTAGATACAGATGGTATAAAAAAGTTGGAAAATCGTCTTACTAAGTATATTGAGCTAAAAGGAGACTATGTTGAGAAATGAATGGTTTTTGAAAAAAAAAAACGTTTTTTTTTCCTACTTAGGTAGCTTCAATATCAATCCGCCCTCGTACAAGACAATCTCAAGCCCAACCCTGTCGAAAATAATATGAGAATATTACCCCTGTCAACTCAAAAAGAAATTGTACTTTTGGCCCCACGAGAAAATTACTAAATGATTTAGGAAATGTTCAATGTTATGCGACAAGTACTGACACATCACCGTTAACTTTTTAGGCCAAAATGTGGAAGAGAGATTGTCGACAGTAAGGAGACTTAAGTGCTGCTCGAATTGTCCGGCAACATCTAATGCTTTTAAGGATTGTAAATGTATTAATGTATGCTCATTATGTAAAATCAAGCACTACTCTTTGCTTCAGAGATATGCTAGGCCAAATGGTTGAGCCAGTAATGCACACCAGCTTCCGACGGATTCCGATGTGAATAGATCTTCATCTCACACTTTTAACCCGAGTCAAACTCAGATACAACCACCTTTTTATGTAAACTAGAGACGTGCAAGAGTGTAAGTATTGCTAAAACAAATATACCATATACTTCTATGTTATTAGGATATAAATGAGAGAACGAGTGTAACCAATATTAGGCGTGTTTCTTTACATTTTGGGTAAAGTTCGGTAAATAGAGAGTAAGCAATAATTTCTCTCAATAAGAGACAAATTTACTCAAAAGTACGGGAACGCAAAAAAGCAAATATTTTACCTATTCACATAAAAATATGAATAAAAAACACATCTTTATGTCACACACACACATATTGAACATGTATTTTCGCAAAAAGTAAACGACAATAATTCGGCTTATACATGTTAACTAAGGGAAAAAAAAACTTTTTTATATAAATATTAAATTAAATTATACTATAAGCCTTTCACTGCATGTTTATAAATATTTTTTAATTCAACTTTTGAAATTTTTTCTAGTTTTCTGAACCTTTCATTTTTCTCTTATTTTTTAAATAGCTGATTTTTTGTTTACTTGCACAAACGACCCCGAAGAAAAAGTACGGGCTATTTCGTACATGAAGAAGAATGTTACTCTCTCAAAACTGAAATAGTTCTTGTTCGGAGCTGCAAGAACAATTAAATCAATTGCCTCTTCGGGCAAGCTTTGAACCTTCTTTGTAAGCAATTTTTGCATGCTTGAAATAATTGGGTCAGAGGTTATCAAAAACATATTAAAAATGTCTTGGTTTGATTTTTCGCGACTGCACTTTCGTGAATGAAACTCCCTATATTTTTTAAAATCTTTATTTCGAGGTAAATATAGGTAAAATGGCATTTGACACAATTTCGAGTCCGCGAATAAAATACTTGTGCAAAGTGGGAGGCATATTGCACCAAGGTTTCAACAAAAAGTCGTCCTGTATTGTGTGCATATATTTCAAATTCTTCATTATTAATTTCATGGCCACTGGATACAGCAATAAGCAACACGTGCATTTTTTTTATTAAATTAACATCTATTTTTGTTATTTCGGCAGATTTTTCAGCGTTTTGAAAGAAACGTCTTGCCGTATTTCCATCATTCGTGTTTCCAAAACCAGGTTTGGGTTGGCCAACTATTAATCCCATATCCTCTTTAAATTTTTTCTGAATTTCTTCTGTTGTTTCCAGGGACCGTAAATAATGATTATTGTTCGTTTTTTTAAATAAAAAAATCAATCACTTAGAACAGACATAAACAAAAATTTTTTGCACCATTATTATTATTTTTTAAAAATCTTTGCATATCCGTCATGATTTTTAAATTTTAGATTTTTAAAGTTTTCTTCAATGGTAATGATTATTTTTGAGTAATATTAATAAAAATCAGCCATAATCATTATTTTTGAGCAAAAGAAATAAAACTCAAAAATAATCATTATTTATGATTTTTATTTTTTTTTTTTTCGTTCAAAATAAAACTCACTTTTAATTTACGACTTTACATATGATGAAAAAAAATACAATTATATAATTTTTGTGCAAGAAAATTATATTTTATATAACAAAATGAACAAGCATTTCTTAATATTAATATATAAGCGTTTATTTAAGCTTTAGGTCTATTATAAAATTATTTTTTCGATATTTCGCTACTTCTCTGCGTAGCTTCTTCAGGAAATATTTTTTATTTAAAAAAATACATACATACATACATATTAAAAAATTGTGTCACATGAAAAAATATTCTATCAAAAAAATTTGTTATATAAAAAAATTTTTTTTTTTTAAATAAAAACCAACAAACATATTTAATTAAATATTACAACCAACAAACAAAAAATATTTCCTGAAGAAGCTACGCAGAGAAGTAGCGAAATATCGAAAAAATAATTTTATAATAGACCTAAAGCTTAAATAAACGCTTATATATTAATCAATAATAAGGTCAACTAAACTTATTAATACAATTTCTTAATATTTTTTTCTTTTATTACTTCTGACCAAATTTTTTAATGTAAAAAACCTCAAAAAAAGTCATAAATTGAAATTGATTTTTATTTTGAGCGAAAAAAATAAAAATCATAAATAATGATTATTTTTGAGTTTTATTTCTTTTGCTCAAAAATAATGATTACGGCTGATTTTTATTAATATTACTCAAAAATAATCATTACCATTGAAGAAAATCTTTAAAATTCACAATATAATCATTATTGTGTAATTTTTATTATAAAACTCATAATGATTACGGTCCCTGGTTGTTTCAGCTACTGGTCTTTTCTCAGAATCACTTCTAGCCTGCCACGTGCAAAAGACATTCAAAAAATCGAATCCAGCCATGAAGAATGGAAAGGCCAACTCTTAAATTGTCTACATGTACAGTACCGCGATTCAGTAAGTTTTAACAATACGATATTCGCAAAAGAAGTCGACAGTTTTTATTGTTTGCAGTAACTATTATGTGATTCACTAAGTACATTTTATCGACAGTCGACAACTGTAGTTTTCTTTTTGTTTAAATTGCAAGAATGGGGCAGCACCGTATAAAATCAGTCAGTTTTAAAGTAGTTGGCAATTAAAATGGGTAGAGAGTTAGCAAAGCTACAAACCTCTAGTTTCTTTGGGTATAAAAACACACAAAAATTGTTCTCAAACAAACTAGTTAATAGCGTAGGCACATCTTTCTACAAAATTTCAATATAAAAAGTTTACGATTTTCCAACTGAATAAACAGCATAAAAATTTTTGGCGTTAGTTTACGACAACAGCCATCATAAACAAAAGATAATGAATAGCAATATCGACAATTCTGTTGTTTACTGTTGAAAACAATGCGATTATCGTAAAAATATGTTACTGAATCGCGCCACAGGTCTTTCGATCAGCAAGAAAAGTAAGTAATATGAAAAACAACAAAACACAATTTACAACAACAGCAGCAGTCGCGAGATCAATGTGATTTTTAGCTATTTGACTGCTGCAACACTTGCATTAAACAATGCATAGCTTCTAAGGCACAAAAAGGCAGCGGTAAATTTTGCAATATAATAGAGATTTACAGTTACGAGCACATAAATAGGTTCACATCAAAATGATAAATCAATTTTGTTTGACTATAGTTTACATTACAGCAATAAAAAAGGAAAACTCGCTAATTACTAAAGCAAATACCCACTTTTAATACTGCATCACAATAATTAAATTATTATGTAAAAAACTGCCCAAAATTAAAAAAAAAAAATAACCGTATAAAATCAAAGAGCAAATAAATAGGTTCACTTTGAAAAATTTGTTAGTTTAAAATGTTAAACGCCAAAATTATAAAAATTATTGTAGAAAACTTTAAATTCAGCCTTTTAATAGAACTTATTAAAGCAAATACCTCTAAAAATTTAAAAAATGGGACGTTCTAAACATTGTAGTGAAGAGGAAAAAAAGATTATAAAGGATCTACACAGCCGCAGTTATAGCCAATGGAAAATTGCTGAAATTCTTGGGAGATCGCAGAATATGATAAGAAATGCATTGCAGCCTCCAAAACAAAAACTTAAAAGGGGTCAACAGCGAAAAACCTCGAAAAGAGACGATGATTGCATTAAGATGTTGTCAACTCGTAATCCTTTTATGTCCGCAGTTCAGCTGAAAAATGAGTTAAAGCTTCCCGTATCAGAGTGGACCATTAGACGTCGTTTAAGAGAAAAAAATTTATTCGGAAGATCGGCCCAGAAGGTTCAAATGCTTAATAACAGACAAAGAAAAAAGCGCATTGAGTTTGCAAAAGTACATGCTGAATGGGCCGGCCCGGAAGGTATAAAAAAATGGAGAAACATACTATGGTCTGTTGAATCCAAGATAAACTTAGTCGGACCTGATGGAAGAACATGGGTAAGGCGTCCAAAAAATAAAGCATATGATCCAAAGTACACCACGAAGACAATAAAGCATGGCGGCGGCAACATAATGATATGGGGTTGTTTTTCCTGGTACGGTGTTGGGCCAATATTCTGGATCAAGGAAAATATGGACAAACATCTTTATCTGCATATTGTTAAAGAAGTAATGCTTCCGTATGCCGAGTGGGAAATGCCTTTAAAGTATGAATTCCAGCAAGACAATGACCCCAAGCATACTTCTAAGATCGTAAAAGAATGGTTCCAAAAGAAAAATATAAAGTTAATGGAGTGGCCTTCACAATCGCCGGATTAAAATCCCATTGAGAATCGTTAAGGACAAAATTGCACCACTCAAGGCTAAAAATAAAGAAGATTTGTGGACAAAAGTGAAGGAAGCTTGGTACTCAATTCCATTAGAAACTTGTCAGTCACTTGTCGAATCAATGCCCCGGAGATGTTCTGCGGTGATTCAAAATAAGGGATTTTCAACAAAATATTAGAAATTTTCTTGCAATTGCACTTTTTTTGTATTAAAATGTCATTCTTTTTTCAATGAACCTATTTATTTGCTCGACAGGCATCAATTAATATATTAAATATATCAATTTTCTCATTTTTTTTAATTATAATTAAATACATTTTATGTGATTATTTATGTTTAATGTAATAAATATCGCTTTATTGTATATTACCGCTGTTTAAGTTATTTGAAGGCGAATTTATCAATAAATGTGATGTGAACCTATTTATCTGCTCGTAACTGTATGTCCTCTTTAATATAAACTAAAAATTATAACACGAATGTGGACGAATAATAACTATACTATATCCATTTAAAATATAAAAATGCTAATTATTTTACTTACTTACTTAGCTGGCCATAACAACCCGTTAACGGGTTTCGGCCTGCTTCAGCACTAGTCTCCAGGCGCTTCTGCTTAGCGCGCGCCTTCTCCAGTTGGTCACACCAATCGATGACAGGGCTTCATCAACCTGGTCCTTCCAACGTAAACAGGGTCGTCCTCTACGCCGACGTCCAGTGACCTTCGCATCGAAAACTTTCTTCGCTGGAGCAGATTCTTCCATCCGAACAATGTGGCCGAGCCAGCGTAGCCGCTGGATGTTAATACGCTGAACAACACCTACATCGCCGAGGAGCTCATACAGCTCATGGTTAGTTCTAATGCGAAACTCATCGCCATGCCTTAGAGGACCAAAGATCTTACGAAGAACTTTTCTCTCGAACACCCCGAGGACCGCTGCATCGGCACAAGACAGCGTCCATGCTTCCGCACCATAGAGAAGCACCGGGAGAATAAGCGACCTGTAGAGTGTTAATTTCGTCGCACGAGAGAGGTCTCTATTACTAAACTGCCTACCGAGACCGTAGTAGCACCTGTTGGCCAGTGTGATTCTTCGCCTGATCTCTAGACTGACATCATTTTTGCTGGTAATGGCGGTGCCAAGATAGATGAATTCCTTGACCACATCGAATGTATAGTTGCCGGCTGTAACCTGGGAGCCGATACGATCAACATCCCTACTCGTCGACAACATGTACTTCGTCTTGCTCTCATTTACCGCCAGACCCATTTTAGCAGACTCTCGTTCAATAGCATTAAAGGCTGCGGTGACATCTCGCTTGGTATGCCCAATGATGTCTATATCGTCTGCATACGCAAGGAGCTGGACACTTTTGTTAAAAATAGTGCCATTACGATGGACACCCGCCTTTCGCAAAACACTCTCCATGACGAAATTGAAGAGGTCGCAGGATAAGGGATCGCCCTGTCTGAAACCTCGCACGGTATTAAAAGGCTCGGAGAGGTCTCTTCCTACCTTGACGGAGCTGCAGGAATTGCTCAACGTCATTCTGCACAGTCTTATCAATTTTGCAGGAATACCGAGCTCAGACATTGCTGCATATACGCGATCCCTTATCGGGCTATCGAACGCTGCCTTATAGTCGACAAAGAGGTGGTGTGTGTCGACTTGACTTTCATGGGTCTTCTCCAGGATTTGGCGCAGTGTGAATATCTGGTCAATGGTGGACTTACCAGGTCTGAAGCCGCACTGATAAGGTCCAATCAGTGAGATGGCGAATGGCTTCAGTCGTTCACACAATACGCTCGTAAGAACCTTATATGCGATAGGGAGAAGGCTTATACCCCTGTAGTTGGTGCATATTGTGGGGTCTCCCTTTTTCAGGATCGGACAGAGGGCACTGAGATTCCAATCATCGGGCATACTTTCCTCCAGCCATATTCTGCAAATGAGCTGGTGCATGCACCTAACCAGCTCATCGCCTCCATACTTGAAGAGTTCAGCGGGCAGACCGTCAGGTCCGGCTGCTTTATTGTTCTTCAGTCGCCATATGGCAACCTTGACCTCTTCATGGCTGGGGGACGGGATCACAACGTCATCATTGATTGGGTCCGGCACAGCATCTCTAGTAGCGGAATTTGTATCATCATCGCTTTGCAGTAGATTACAGAAATGCTGTCTCCATAATCTCAGTGCACCATGTGCATCTGTAACCAGATTACCATGTTCGTCTCTGCAGGAGGTTGCTCCGGGTTTAAAACCAGTAGTAAGACGCCTTATCTTCTTATAAAAATTTCGAGCATCATGTCTACTCCTGCACATCTCGATTTCCTCACGATCACGCCTTTCTTGCTCCCTTTTCTTTCTTCTAAATAGGCGTCTCTCTTCCCTCCTCTTCTCTCTGTACACCTCCACAGTTGCTCTTGTAGTGGTGGACTGCAACGTTCTTCTGTAGGCAGCATTTTTTGCCGCAGTGGCCTCACGACACTCTTCATCGTACCATTGGTTTCTGCGGGGAGGACGCTCAAAACCAAGGACTGTTTCGGCAGCGTTGCGCAGAGAGTGAGCAATGTGAGACCACTGTCCACCAATACTTTCGAGAGAGGACGGGATACAATGGAGCTCATTAGAAAGACGATCGGAGAACGACCTGGCTGTCTCTTGTGATCGCAGCTTTTTGATGTCCAGCTTCCCTCGAACACTAGAACGTGCCATATTCGCTGCGCATATGCGCAATCGCATCTTGGCTGCGACAAGATAATGGTCCGAGTCGACACTCGGACCTCTAAATGTGCGCACGTCTAGTATACTGGATACATGCCTTCCATCAATCACAATGTGATCGATCTGGTTGGTAGTTGATCGATCGGGAGAGAGCCAGGTGGCCTTATGGATATCGAGATGCTGGAACCTGGTGCTACAAACTACCATGTTTCGCGCCGCGGCGAAATCGATCAGTCTCATGCCGTTCGGCGAGGTGGAAGAATGGAGACTGAACTGCCCGACAGTGGGGCCAAAGATACCTTCACGTCCAACTTTCGCATTGAAATCGCCGAGGACAATTTTGGCGTCATGTGCCGGACACTTATCGTATACATCCTCGAGCTTTGCGTAGAAAGCATCTTTGACCGCATCGTCCTTCTCTTCCGTCGGGGCGTGAGCGCAAATGAGGCTGATGTTATAAAATTTCGCCTTCATCCGGATCGTAGCTATTCTTTCGTTCACGGGGGTGAACTCTGAGACAAGGTGGCGAAGTCTCTTGCTAACTACGAATCCGCAGCCAAATTCACGTCTGTTATCATGGCAGCTGTAGTAGATGTCACATGTTGCTTGCCTTGTACAACCCTGTCCTATCCATCGCATTTCCTGGATGGCGGTGATGTCAGCCCTACATTTTTTGAGAGCATCCGCCAATTGGATAGAGGCACCTTCCCTATAAAGGGTTCTCACGTTCCAGGTGCATATCCTTAAATCATAGTCCTTAAAACGTTTGCCATGGTCGTCCACATAAAAGGGGGTCCGTTTAGAGGCTCTTGCTGAAGTTTTCATTGAAATTATGTTTCTACGTGGTGGGTTTCAAGCCCTACGCACAACCCAAATTTAAAGTCCAGGGGATTGGACAATCGCCGCATACATTAGTTAACAAGCTAGCGGGTGCTAGAATGTTATCCAGGAGGGCCGCGTGGAGGCTGTATGTCGACTTGAATACAACGGGAACAAGGATCGTTCTGGAGGCCGCCAGGTTGACCCCGATCAGAGACTTTGCCTTGTCCGAAGTATCCCATCCATCCCCTAATTATTTTGGCATTTCCAATATAAGTAAATAACTAAATCTAAAACACTTCCACACACAATTTGATATACAAGTGCTAACAAAGTACATATTTGCAAAATAACCTGAACTTGATGATTCCATTGAAAAATTGTTAACTTTGCAATACATACATACATAACTGGCCTTTACAACCCTGTGTCAGGATTACGGCCTAGCTTCTCGCAGCACTCATGTTGTGTGTGTCAATTTTTATCCATGAGTACCGGGACCTACAGTTTAATGTCGACTCCGAACGACAGACTTGAGAAGCTTGTTCATGGCAATTAGTTACTCTCAGAGCTTTTGCCAGAAGACTGCTGAGAGGTAGTCGCCGAAAGAAATATTTTTTTTCATATTTCTTTTTTTGAAGATGTCAGAGCCTGGAGTCGAACCCAGGACCCATGCCTTACTAAGCCAACACACTAACCACTAGACCACGACCACTAACTTTGCAATATGTACTTTTAAAAATAAATAAAATTTTCAAGGGGGAAGTTTTCACTTTTTTTAGCCTTTTTTGCACAAACATTTTTATAAAGTTTGACTTTGAAGTTTCACTACAAAAACACCAGAGCACTTTTGACATGTATTTTAACGACAGGTGATGTAAAATTTTATATACTCTAACCGGTTACAAAAAATTTTGACGATACTTAAAATTTTTTTTTTTATTTAATCCCAGAAAACAGGATATTCTAACCCTGTGTGCGTCGTTGCGAAGAAGTTGCTTCAATGATACAAATGTGATTTGTTACATTTGTGATGACTATACGGTTATAAAGTTTAGAAAATCTATAAAGGGTTTTACAAAAATTGCTTATTTTTCTTATATTAACTTAAAAATTGGGGATGAAAATAATCCGTGGATTCCTCAAATGGTTTGTAAAATGTGCTGTGAATATTTAAGACAATGTATGAATAGTCAAAGACGTCCCATGAAATTCGAAGTACCTATGCTGTCGAAAGAACAAAAAATCACTTAGATAACTGCTAATTTTTCTGTATTAAATTATGTGGAATTAACCTGAAAAAAAAAAAACATTTATCCAATCGTAGAATCAGCCAGAAGACATATAAAACCTTCCCAGGAAGTACCCGTATCAAAATTATGCTCTACAAATGAACCCCTGTTTGTAAAAGTTCTTGAAATAATGAGCAGCGATAGTGACTTTGAAGAAATACTGTCTACAAATTCCAAACCGTTTAAACAAGAGGAATTAAATGATATGGTAAAAGATTTCGAATTAATTTTAAATTAATAATAAAAAAAGATCACTTTTTTCATATAAGTATCTGTACAAAATCGAAGTACCAGAAAACTACACGTAGGAATTCCAAATTTTTGTTATTTTTGTAATGAGTATTAAGCCCTAGTTTAAAAAATATATACAGTTCCTTGGCACCAAAACTAGTGTTGACTTGTATAAATAATAAATTATAATTAATATGTTTTTTATGTAATATTCATATGTTTTTTATGTAATAAATAAATAAATAAATAAAAATAATTTTAAAAAAATTTGTGAAAGTTTGAAAAAGTAAATAAACCAAAAATGTTTTTATGAACACAGAAATTTATTTCATTCTTTAACAGCATGTTTCCAAGAGACAATTATTGTTTTTAAATTGTCAAAACAACAAACAATAATCATTTTGGGATTCTATAAGACAAACGTAATTGTTTTACACAAACAACGTAAGACTGTCAATTTTTCTGTATAACAAAAGTAACTGTCTTACACAATATGAAATGTCAAAAATAGACGATCAGAAAAAACTCATTGTCATTGATTTGTTTGCTCTAAAAGTTTGTTTTATTAAAAAAAAAATTGTTTTTCATAAAATAATTAAAAATAATTAATATATCTAGTGATAATGACATTAAAAAAGATATTTGTTTATTAAAGCACTATATTCACAAAACACTATTTAGAGATACATATGTTTGCTTTCATATACAAACAAAAATAATTTAACCAAAAAATTGGGTATAGACAATATTTTATCAGCTGACTGATAGGGTTACCATTTTATAACTTAAAAAAGCATTTTTTACAAGAAAAAATGTAAACAAAAACTATAAAATTAAGTAATGGCAATATTGGTTTTGACAAAGCAAAATTGTATAACGTAAGACACACAAAAATATTCTGTAGTGTTACAGAAACCCAATTTGTTACGTTATTGTTAGTGTGAAAATCGTTTGTATGGTACTGTAATTGTCTCCTGGAAACATGCTTTAAATTTAAAAACTTCAATTTTATAAAAAAAAAACAGAAAAGTCTATTTCATAGCACAGATAATTATGTACTCCAAAAAAATATTAGTGTACATAAATAATTTCAGGTATATATTATATTAGTATTTTGTTGGGCCTCCTTTTGCCTCAATTACCGCCCTCAGTCAACTATTCATTGAAAATGTCAGTTTTTTTCTTTGTCTCAGAGTTTATTTAACTCCACTCATACTCCAAACCATCTTGAAGTTCTACAAAAAGGGTGATTCTGCCACAGCCACACATCGTGCTTTAAGAGGAGATTATGGTTTACATAACCGTCCAACTACGCAAGCAATTGGCAAAATTGTGAAGAAATTTAAAGAGATTGGAGCGGTTACAAATATTGTAAGGCCTGTGCATCTTCGTTTCGCTCGTTCCGCTGAAAATATCGCTGCTGTAAGTGAAATTGTTGCCGAAGAACCGAATGTGTCGATTCGTCGTCGTTCTCAGGAACTAGGACTGTCTTACGGCACATTATTGAAGAATACGACTTGGATATGTGCTTTCAACAAGACAGTGCCACATGCCACACAACTCGAGCGAATATGGCTCTATTGCAAGAGACATTTCCTGGTTGCGTAATTTCTCGACGTGGCGATATCAACTGGCCACCAAGATCATGCTATTTGACACCATTAGACTTTTTTGTGGGGCTACGCGAAAGACCGTGTTTATGCAGATTAACCCTCAACCCTTGAGCACTTAAAAACCAACATTCGTCAAGTTATGGCTGAGATACCGCCCAATATGTGTCAAAAAGTGGTCGAAAATTACCTCAAAAGAATCAATGCTTGCAACACTTCGCGTGGATTTTATTTAAATGATGTAGTGTTTCACACATAATGTCAACGTTCAAACTTTAAAATAAAATAAAAAATATCATGAAAAAAATATTTTATATGTGTTTTATTTACGTTTACTTTTGAAACCGCAAAATGGATAACCCGATATAAGGTGTGCGTCACTATAAACTGTAACACATCAAAAGTCAAATAAAAACTGACTGGAGTAAGCTAGAGTTAAAAATAAAACAGTTTTATTTTGCATTTTTATTACAGATTTATATTCTGTATTATTTTATTTAAAAATTAATTTAATTTTATAAAATTTTTTATTTTATTCATTATGCCATCCATAAGCAATGTTATAGTGTTTTCGGTGATTTTTTTGGTACCAGCTGTCCATTTATATCGAAAACTAGTAATGGTTTTGGGAACAGATGTACTCTTCTTTAGTTCTCTTTTGACCAGAGCCCAATATCTTTCAATAGGCCGCAGCTCTGGGCAGTTTGGTGGGTTAGCCTCTTTTGGAACAAAAATAACATTATTTTTATTATACCAGTCTATTGCGCTTTTACTGTAGTGACATGTTGCCAAATCTGGCCAGAAGAATGTTGATATGTTGTGCTGTCTTAGAAATGGGAGCAACCTCTTTTGAAGACACTCTTTGATATAAATATCTGAGTTTATTGATCCCAATGTAACAAACGATGCACTTCTGTTGCCGCAGCTACAAATAGCCTGCCAAACTAGGAACTTTTTGGGAAATTTTGATAGTTTTTTAGTTCGGAACTCTTTAGAAACATTGCCTTTACTATCCGCTACATAAAACTCTCGGCCAGGAAGCTGCGCAAAGTCTGCAAAAACGTAAGTTTCATCATCCATTACACAACATTCGAACTTTTGAAAAAATTCATTTTGAGGAGTTTTGCTCTTTTTTTTGCTTCAATATTCTTCTTAGCATTTCTATCCGGAACTTTTTGGACTTTAAATGTTTTAAGGCCAGCTTTAGCTTTAACTCGGCGCACAAAACTTTCCGAACATTGCACGCGCCGGGCCACTTCGCGAACAGAAATGTTTGGAAGAGCCAGCAAAAGCTTCTCAACCTTTTTGGCTTTCGCGTCGTTCGTTACCAGTTTGGCTTTACCTGTTCCAGGCTTTCTTTCAATTTTTAGGTCTTTGTTGAACTTTTTGACCACTCTGGAAACACATTGCCTGGTCACGTGGACTTCCCTAGCAACTTTTGTATAACTCCAATATGGTTTTTTTGAATTATTTGAATAATTTTTGTATGCACTTGTCTTTGATTATCCATTGTGAACTAACTAACAAGTCAAATTTGACAAACTGATACATTTTAAAATCTGACACATTTTTCAAAGATATTGTGATTAAGAAAAATAATTTTGATTAAAGGTGAAAAAAGTTATTAAGAAAAATGGGTGTTACACTTTATAGTGACGCACATCTTAATTATATTTTTGAAAATACCTACAAACAGCTGTTTTCTGATCTTTAATAAATTGTTGTCTTTTTTCTTTTTCTTTCCTTTTTTCTTTCTCTTTCTTTCTGTTTTGTTGTATTATATCTGATGATGTGTGTGTATCTATGTATAGATGTGATTAATATGTTCGATCCTGTAAAATTAAAACAATTTTTGTTTATTGCGTGTATATTTAAGTTTAAAAACTAAAGAACGACAGAGGTATTGTTAATATGTATACATATACATACAATAAAAAAACAGCTGTACATATTGTGTATTGCTCTATTCTGATATGTAGATTCATATACAGTCGGCTTCGATTATGCGGGATGGTCGGGACCAGAAGCATTACGGATGATCGATTTTCACGGTTAATCGAATAACAATTTTGATTATACATTTTTTTAATATTTTTATTTTTTAACAAGTGAACATTGGTGTACATAGTATATACATATTTGTATTAAAAGAATTAATTCAAGATAATACTGTGATTTCTTTCGGCGACTACCTATAGCATTCTTCTTCTTAAGTCTGTCGTTAGTAGTCGACGTTAAACTGTAGGTCCCAGTACTCATGGATAAAAATTGGCACACACAACATGAGTGCTGCGAGGCCGTAACTCTGAAACAGTACATACATATGGGCATTTCCGTGATCGCTAACGCGACATCTATACGCCTTTGAAGTGCAATAACATATACAAAGCTTCTGTTTTTTATTTTTTACTTTTCAATAGGTCTTATGTAGTACTATGAGGTACAAAAGATAGCTTCGTTCAATTTCGATATTTCCATATATTAGCAATAAACATATGATCGATAACGCGACAAAAATGGAACTCATTTACGAATTCATATAGAAAAATGGAAATATCTGCGATATGTAAGAATATATTTTAAAGTTATCAATTGTATATAAGAATGGATGAATGTAGCTATCCGTCGATACCAGTTTCTTTGAAGTAGTCCTATGCAATCATTAATTTTATGCTTAAGTATAATTTATAACGCGACATTTTTTTTCCGTCACGTTTTTTATAACAATTTTTTTTAAA
This sequence comes from Metopia argyrocephala, assembly GCA_963576795.1. Lineage (NCBI taxonomy): Eukaryota > Metazoa > Arthropoda > Insecta > Diptera > Sarcophagidae > Metopia > Metopia argyrocephala. The sequence goes on along the minus strand of OY756209.1, from coordinate 76,071,735 downwards.
CAGTTCCCGTACTCTTGGGTAAATTTGTCTCTTTTTGAGAGAAATTATTGCTTACTCTCTATTTACCGAACTTTAACCAAAAAGTCAAGAAACACACCTAATATAGCAAAAAAATTACATTTGCAATAACGGTCGATAACGCGACAATCTTTGATAATCGAAAAAATGTTGTAGTGTTGTTGTTGTAAGTAACAAAACTTTTTATTTAAGTTAAGGTCACGGATTTTGATTTAACCCTAATCAAGTCAGGATAACGTTGTAACAAATCCAGTCAAAATGTGCCTCAGAGGCACATGCAAAGAATTTACACAATATTATTAAAACTCATTTTATTATTTGTTTTTTTTTAATTACATAAAATTGGATTTCATTTATTTTTACATTTTAAGCACAAAAGAACTTTTGAACAATGCTCGTTACAAGTGTTTTTGTGGCAACCACTGCATGACTGCTTACACATTCTACATTTCTCCGGTGGACATATATAGCACCTACGTCGTTTATTTTGCTGTTGTGAAGAAATCGTTAGATTAGACGAATCGTCTTTTATTTAATTTGAAAGACTACGACTTTTTATATTTGTCTTTACATCATGATGTAATAATGACAATAATAAAACTGCACTATTTTTCTTTGGAACGTAACGTACCTGCGTCGTATTTTTCCGGAATCCATTTTGACGGGATATACTGACAAAATGATACTCGATCCCTGAAAGGTATTAATTGCTCGTCAATGGTTAAATAAGCGCCGGGTATATACGACTTTAGCAGGTTCTTATTGATTTTTGCCCAAATATCAAATCGTAGTGGCGCAGTATTGTAGCAAATCTATGTTTTGGCATGCAGGTTTGAAAAATATTGCAACCAAATAAGGGATGCCAGAATTCTTTGTAGCTCATAATGCCTTGTTTATTAGGCCGATAAAAGCTTTTATTTCTATTTCTTCTACTGGTTGCCATTTCGCTCCATGTGTGTCTCTATCGTAGGAATTAGTGTGCAACAACAACCATATTGATGACATCGGCATCAAATATACGATAAAATACATCGGAAACAGAACTTATATGTATTCCAGGTGGCAAAGATCTTTGTGTTGGTCCACGAATAATGTTGTGCTTTCGACATCTTCCAACTTCTATATTTAATGGCGATGTACTCCATTCAGTTCCGTCTTTTCCTATAAAAGCAGTTGTAGTACTTGGTTCTGACTCAATATCAATACATATTAGGGTGGGTCAATTTGTTCGGGACCGAAAAACATGACAAAGCGTATAGCAAGGTCGTAATCTACGAGAAATTCTAAGAACTTTTCCCAAAGAAACCATGGTTCTAAAATCAAAATCGAGCTTCCGGTTTTTTACGAGAAAATTTGGTGTTCAGGTCATCCGAACATAATGCTATTTCTTTGGAAGTATTCATTGCAATTGGTGAATAGTTGATCTGTAACGCTGGAAGAGGGCTTATTTTAAATGAAATTATCTCAGCTTTCTATATCTGTCCTCATTTATAGAAAATTTTTTACCAATATAATGGTTTTGGAGGTTTATGTCAAAATAATAATAGTAAAGCTGTTAAAAACCTAAAACTATTATTATTGTGACATAAACCTCCAAAACCATTATATTGGTAAAAAATTTTCTATAAATGAGGACAGATATAGAAAGCTGAGATAATTTCCTTTAAAATAAGCCCTCTTCCAGCGTTATAGGTTAACTATTCACCAATTGCAATGAATACTTTCTGCAACGCGCGTGGGCTAAGGGGTAATTTCTTCTCTGTGTATGCTCATAGGCCGGATGTCCTTGCCTTAGGTGAGACCCAGGTTTCTGGAGATGCTGATCCACAGGATTTCCATATACCTGGGTACCACCTCCCATCCCTTTTCATGCTCCATAGGGCCTTGCAATTTATATTTGCAATGAAGTTGCCAGCCAGCAACCGTATGGCATGCTTAATGCGGAATTTAACTGCCTCTGGGCTAAGTTCAAAATCAGGGCACATCTTTTACATTTCGGGTTTCTTTATAGAAGTCCAAATGCAGAAAGAGAGGTTACCCTTTCTGGCTTCGACTCTCTTTCTGACTCCATTTTCAAGAATCCTAGAGAATTACCCGAACAGTGAAATTGTTGTTGCTGACGATTTCAATGTTCATAATTCGTCTTGGCTTCATCATTCTGGCCGCACGACTTCAGAAGGCCAATATGTTGAGTTGTTTGCCGCACACAATCACCTTGTGCAACTAGTGAATGAACTCACATTTCGTGTGTTGTGTGGAATAATACACTTGACCTCTTCCTCACTTCACACCCTAACAAGTATGAAGTTGATATTCTTGCACCTCTCGGCAATTCGGATCATTGTACCATCTCTGCCTCTTTTCCGTTCTCCAGGCTTCATGAGGTTTCAACGACAGCTATGAAACGCTCAGTTTTTAATTACGGAAAAGCCCGTTGGGCTGAGCTCAACGATTTCTTTCGGCACTTTAACTGGGGACTTTGCTTCCTCGATTCAAATGTTAATGCCATGGCAGAAATGGTTGTGACTATAATTAAATTGAGGATAGATATCTATATTCCGTCTAAAAACATTTCGATTAAACCAAGAGACAAATCCTGGTTTAATCAGACGTGCAGATTGGCAGTCAGATCCAGAGAGAAATCGTTCAGAAATTGGCGTAACAATAAGTGCGCACATACTGATACGCTACGCAAAAAGGCGAGAACTTCGTGTGCCGCAGTACTAAGACGCGAAAAAGCTTTACACGACCAGCGTCTTCGTGCTAAAGTTCTTTTTTTCCCCCGGGGAAGTAAGAGCTTTTGGTCCTTCGTTAAGAGGATAAGGAATAACGCTAGTTCGATTCCAACTCGTATACAGAATGACCAAGCATTCACAAACCCGGTTGAAAAAGCGAACTTTTTAGCTGAATTGTTTGCAAAAAAATCATGCTTGCCGGAGAGCGTTCAACCGCTGCCCGAGCTTGAAAGAGTATCGGTGACTATGCCTAATATATTCTTTCGTACCCGTGCTGTCAAAAGGGTTCTTTCAGACCTCAACGTTCATAAATCTTCTGGGCCGGATGGTATACCAGCACTGGCCCTAAAGCAGTGCTCTTCGACGCTTTCGCGTACATTAGCTAAACTTTTCAGTGCGGCTTATCGTGCTGGGGTATTTCCATCTAGCTGGAAAGTTGCTAATATAACGCCAATCCCTAAAAAGGGTGAGGCTACCAATCCCGAAAATCACCGCCCAATAGCAGTTTGTTTAACACTCTCCAAAGTTATGGAGAGCATGATAAGTCATCACCTTGTGAGGTAAGATATGCGTCACTATAAAGTGTAACACCCATTTTTCTTAATAACTTTTTTCACCTTTAATCAAAATTATTTTTCTTAATCACAATATCTTTGAAAAATGTGTCAGATTTTAAAATGTATCAGTTTGTCAAATTTGACTTGTTAGTTAGTTCACAATGGATAATCAAAGACAAGTGCATACAAAAATTATTCAAATAATTCAAAAAAAAAAACATATTGGAGTTATACAAAAGTTGCTAGGGAAGTCCACGTGACCAGGCAATGTGTTTCCAGAGTGGTCAAAAAGTTCAACAAAGACCTAAAAATTGAAAGAAAGCCTGGAACAGGTAAAGCAAAACTGGTAACGAACGACGTGAAAGACAAAAAGGTTGAGAAGCTTTTGCTGGCTCTTCCAAACATTTCTGGTCGCGAAGTGGCCCGGCGCGTGTAATGTTCGGAAAGTTTTGTGCGCCGAGTTAAAGCTAAAGCTGGCCTTAAAACATTTAAAGTCCAAAAAGTTCCAGATAGAAATGCTAAGAAGAATATTGAAGCAAAAAAAAGAGCAAAACTCCTCAAAAAAGAATTTTTTCAAAAGTTCGAATGTTGTGTAATGGATGATGTAACTTACGTTTTTGCAGACTTTGCGCAGCTTCCTGGCCAAGAGTTTTATGTAGCGGATAGTAGAGGCAATGTGTCTGAAGAGTTCTGAACTAAAAAACTATCAAAATTTCCCAAAAAGTTCCTAGTTTGGCAGGCTATTTGTAGCTGCGGCAACAAAAGTGCATCGTTTGTTACATTGGGATCAATAAACTCAGATATTTATATCAAAGAGTGTCTTCAAAAGAGGTTGCTCCCATTTCTAAGACAGCACAACATATCAACATTCTTCTGGCCAGATTTGGCAACATGTCACTACAGTAAAAGCGCAATAGACTGGTATAATAAAAATAATGTTATTTTTGTTCCAAAAGAGGCTAACCCACCAAACTGCAAAAATTTTATAAAATTAAATTAATTTTTAAATAAAATAATACAGAATATAAATCTGTAATAAAAATGCAAAATAAAACTGTTTTATTTTTAGCTCTAGCTTACTCCAGTCAGTTTTTATTTGACTTTTAATGTGTTACAGTTTATAGTGACGCACATCTTATTTGGAGTCCAATAACTTGCTGAGCGACCGTCAGTATGGCTTTCGTAGCGGTCACTCCACTGGTGATCTACTGGCATTACTCTCTGAGCGATGAAGTAGATCTATTCACCGTTTTGGTGAAAGTAAAGTTGTTGCTCTGGATATCTCAAAGGCGTTTGATAGAGTCTGGCACGATGCTCTTATCTCTAAACTAGCTGCCTTTGGCGTCGGTAGCCATTTCTGTCGTTTCATAACGAGCTTTCTCAGAGAGTTATAGAGTGGTTATAGACGGTGTCTCCTCCAACGAATTCAGGCTAAATTCGGGAGTACCGCAAGGCTCTGTTCTATCTCCTACCCTATTTTTAATTTTCCTCAACGATCTTCTCCTCTTAACCTCAAATCCCATTTACTCCTTCGCAGATGACAGTAACATTTGTCACTCATATTCATTTGCTCGTAGGCCGAGCCTTTTTGAGATCGGGGTGAGAAGGCAGAATATGAATGACACACTCTCAAACGACCTGCAGACGATCTCTGAGTGGGGTCTCGCGAAGAGGGTCGAATTTAATGCGCGCAAGACCCAATGTTGTTTTATGACGCATTGGCGTTGTGATGATTTAATCCTGCCATCTGTGACTATGGGTAATGTAAATATTGAGGAGGCTGACGCTCTTGATGTTCTGGGCATAAGAATTAGTTGTGATGTCCGTTAGAATGATCACATATTTCGAGTGTCGAAAGAAGCATTTAAGTGCCTCGGTTTTCTAAAACGGTGCAAGAAATACTTCACTCCATCTGATCTTCTCAATATTTACAAGACCTTCATCCGACTCTTATGTATGGACCGGTGCTTCAAAATCAGTTTTGGGACTTCTCGACCGCGTACAGGAAAGGGCGAAGGTGCTTATCAACGACGGTAGGGTATCCAACTCTATCGTTTCGTTGGAGCATCGGCGCAATGTGGCATGCGTTTCATTGTTCTATCGATACTACCATGGGAGGTGCTCTGATGAGTTAAGGGATTTGATTCCGGGTGGTCGTATATTCTTGCGGACTACACGCAACTCTCTCAGAGCGCACCCATTTGTGGTTGATTGTTCAGCGAATCGCACAATGTATTATAGAGAGAATTCGTTCTTTGGCCGCACCGCTCGTTTGTGGAACAATCTGCCGGCGAATGTTTTTCCTGCCAATTACGATATCTATAGGTTTAAATCATTTAATTTCTCGTTTATTTAATAAACATATGTTTTGATCCTCTTACAAAGAAAAAAAATTTAGTACAATTTTATAAATTACTATTCGATAGCAATCGAATGGTACGATTAGGTTATTCGTACGGTATCGAAATTTTATTCGATACGCTCATGTGAGCGACGATTAGACCCCAGCTCTACAAGAGGGACTCAAGCGGATTGAGGTCAGGCGATTTCGGTAACCATTATATTACTTTCAGTTCGCTATCATTTAACCACTTTTAAGTTATTTTGGAGGTGAACTTCAAATTATTGCTGGAACATTAATTTAATTTAATTTTGGTTTAGTCCGGAAATAGGACCATATTCCAATCCTGTGGTTTGTTTACTTTTGCTTGACCATCCTGACCAGCAGAATGCAATGAATTTCTAACTGGCTACACAGACAGATTAAAATTGTCAAATAAGATCAAATTTGTATAAATTTGCACTGCAGTCTCCACTTTCTGCTGTCTAAAGGTTTTATTTCATCTACTTGCACAAATAGGTAATGGAAAAAGCCACATTATAGTGCAATTTTATAACGACCCTTTTACTGATATTAGAAATACAATTATGAGGAAAATTGGAATATTAGCTTGGTCAACAAAGTTATTAAATAGAAATTATAAAACTAAAATATATAATAGTATTATATTACATTTTACTTATTGTACTTTTACTTTCTTCCGAATACAATCTCAGATTGACAATCTTCAGAAATTGCAAAATAGGGCTATGCGTTTTATATTCAGCAAAAGTTATGATACACAAATATCTAGCATGTTGAATGAATTAGGATAGTTAAATATTAAACAGATTATTATGTTTCACACTATAAAATTTATACATAACATTATATTTGAAAAAGGAGCCCTAAATATTTAGATGTAGATGTAGAAAAATTTAACACAAAGAATTAACAACATGCACTTTTTTATTTATTTGAATAAAAAGAGATAACGGTTTCTTAGAATGTTTTTTTCATGCATCAATTTAAAAGAAAACACAATAACAAAACAAATTAGTGCTCCATGAACAAGATTGGGGTTGTAAGCATTTGAACATAGGACATTCAAACAACGTGGTCAGTAGTTTGAGTTACTGTATGTATGTATATTAGAGTACCAATGAATTATATAGAACTGCTGTATTCATAAAAAATATTACAGGTTTATTGAGAGGTTCATAAACCTATAATAATTTTTATGAATACAGCTTAAAAATTCAAAAAGTTATTTTAAATACTTTTACGATACTTTAATATCGATAATTTGTAATAAGCAAACGATGTGATATAGATTTTTTATTACATATAATCACTTATTTTAAAAAAAATAATAATTAAAAACAAACAAAATAAATGAATTAATATTAAAATTGTTTGATTTTGTGTTTATTTGAATTAGTTTTTATTAAAAAATATGTAGTTAAAAACCAAATTTGAATTCAATTTATCATTCACTCGTAACTTGTAAAATTTTTTTGAGAGTCTCTGTCGACCCTTAGGTTTTTTTCTACAATTCTACAGGTGTAGAAGTGAAAAAAATTAAGACTTGTAGGCTTGTGAATTGGAAAAATCACTTGTAGCTACAAACTTGTAATTGTATTTTTATGAAACACAATTATTCACAAATTTACAATTTTACAGGCAAAAACACTTGTAATTTTAAACTAAACTACAATTGTACAAGTTTATTTTTTTTTATTATTATTATTATTAGTATTCAAAATACTTTAAATATACTATTGAAATACAATATACATATATCACAAATTATTATTAAATAGAACAAAGTTAATACATTTTCTCCTAAAAATTATTTTCATTTAACTCATTTTTAATGTTTCTCGGTAATAAATTAAACAATTGTAGACCCTTGTAAAACAGGGTTTTCTGCATTTGTGTTGACAGCACTCTTTAGATTCGGAAGTCATCTGCATTTCTCAGACTGTAAGGTTGGCTGTCTCCTACGTATCTTATCTGTTCACAAAGATATTTCGGCGCGTCATCATGTTTTAATTTTCTGATAAACCTTAGAGTATTGAATTGAAGTCTTTGTTTCACGTTCATCCATTTTAGATTCAGTAGCATCGTATTTATATGGGTATACCGGTTGCATTTTAATATTACACTCATAGCCTTGTTTTGTAGTTTTTGCATCCTTGTCAATTGAATTGTGTTACTGCATGTATACAAAATAGTTGATCCATATTCGAAATGAGGTTTATTAGTGTGTTATATACAGTTTTTGCTGTGGATTTTGATATGTTGTTTTTTATTCTTTTAAGAAAACCAATTTTCTTGCCATTTTTTTTGCATATGTACTCTATATGTTCGTTAAAATTCAATTTTCTATCAATAATAAACCCAAGATATTTTATAATAAAAAATATTAATATTTTAAAAACTTCATCTGAGTTTATGTTTATCTCCATTATTTTTGTTTTGTTTTCATTAAGTTTAAGCTTATTCATTTTAAGCCATTTCTCTATTTTCTGTGTGTCACCTTTTATGTTGTCTCGACATTCTTCTTCGTGATCTGTAATTGTGTATACGAGCGTGTCGTCAGCGTACAATACAATTTTACATCTTTCTAATGTACTTGGCATGTCGTTTATACATATATATTACAAATAATAAGGCGCCTAATATAGAACCCTGTGGTACTCCGAAGCCATTTATGATTTCATCAGATACTATATTATTTATTTTTGTTGTTTGTTTTCTGTTTTCGAGATAAGATTTGAACCATTCGAGCTCAGTATCTCTAATTCCATACATATATAATTTTTTTAACATTATATCTCTATCTATAGTCTCGAAAGCTCTTCTAAAATCTACAAATATTGCCATCAACTTTTTGTCTCTTCCTATGGCCTTCCATGTACTAATTACGTAGTTTACAGTAGTCTCACATGAATGTTTTCTACGAAAACCTGACTGATATTTTGATAATATATCTTGACTTTCTATATATTTTTCAAGTTGCTCTTTTACTACCTTTTCAAGTATTTTCTCACATATTTTAAGTGTGTTTATGGGTCTAAATTCTTCACATTTTTTTGTTTTGTTAACCTTTTCAATAGGCGTTATCATTGATTTTTTCCAATTGTCAGGAAAAATACCTGTATCTAAAGATGTATTTATTATTTTCAATAGAACATTACCTATAACACTCCAATTATCAAGGACGATTTTATTAGATATTCCCTCATGATCAGATTTGTTTTTCATTTTCCTTACAATGCTCTCTAGTTCTAGGATATTTATCTTTCGGAATCTGAATAATTCATTTACATTATGTTATTTGATTAAAATATTGCACCTTTTCAATTGATTCTCTTATATTGCTTACGCTATTTATAAAATATGTGTTAAACTTATTTACTATATCACAGTTATCGTTATATTCTATTTGATCAAATATCACAGACTTAGTTAAATTTTGACTCTTGTTTATAACCAGGTTTTTTAGTCGTATCCACATTTGCTTTTGATCCACTGCGTTGTTAATTTTATTGTTTATATAATTTCTTTTACTATTTTCAATTTGTACTTTATACCGATTTCGTACTATTTTATATTCTGCCCAAGATCGACTTGTATTCTCAATTTTGGCTTGTAAATATTTTGATATTTTTTCTCTTTTTATTGATTGCAATTCAGTGTTCTACCATCTATTAACATTGGAATTTAATCGCAAATGTTTTCTAAATGTTAGTCTTTTTATTATATCATTCAAACAGCTATCAAAAAGTTCCACATTTTGATTAAGGTTTTTATTCTCTTCGTACTTCATAATATTATTTAACATTGCATTAAATATATGTTTGTCGTATTTAACAACTTCATAAGTTTTGGTTTCACATTGAATGCTTGTATCCATTTTCGAAAACGAAATGTTAATAATTTCATGATCAGAAATTTTATCATCTTTACTGTTTGCAGATGTTATATTATAATTATTCGTTATCACGTAGTCGATTATTGTGCTTGAATTCATTGTTACTCTTGTGCTTTCGTTTACTATTTGTCTAAGGCCGTTGTCATTTAGAGTACTTTTAATTCTGTTCTTATATATAGAGTTTCTATTTCAGTCCATATTAAAATCTCCCGTAATTAAAAATCACAGTTAATATCACAGATTTCTTCAATTATTTCTTCAAATATATCACAGAATACAGCCTCGCTATGACTGGGTGATCTATATATTACACCAATTAAGATATTATGATTTTCATGTACAGCCTTGCAGATTAAAATCCAGTACTTCATATCATCCACTTTTTCAATAATCTTATTCACTGTCCAGTGGTTTTTAAAATATAGTATAACTCAACCTGTTCTTGATGATGATGATAATAATGCAATGTTATCATATCCTTGTAAAATAATTTCTTGGTCCTCTATATTTTTAGTCAGATGCGTCTCAGATAATGCTGAAAAGTCGGGATTTTCTCTGGCAGCAATAATTTCAACTTGGTTTTAGTTATTTACTAGACCTTGAACATTTGTATATATCGCTCTTATTTCTTTTGTTTGCTGTAGTCGCCGTGGTCTAGTGGTTAGTGTGTTGGCTTACTAAGGCATGGGCCCTGGGTTCGACTCCAGGCTCTGACATCTTCAAAAAAAAAGAAATATGAAAAAAAATATTTCTTTCGGCGACTAACTCTCAGCAGTCTTCTGGCAAAAGCTCTGAGAGTAACTAATTGCCATGAACAAGCTTCTCAAGTCTGTCGTTCGGACTCGACATTAAACTGTAGGTCCCGGTACTCATGGATAAAAATTGACACACACAACATGATTGCTGCGAGAAGCTAGGCCGAAATCCTGACACAGGGTTGTAAAGGCCAATTATGTATGTATGTATGTATGTATGTAAACTCTTAATCCGAGGTTTCTCATTTTATTTTTTAATTTGTTTTGAAAAACAGGAATTTCTTTATCATTTGTATAATGATTTTCATCCAAACTCAAGTTTAGTCTGTTGTTTACTTTTGAACAATTAATGCACTTCATAATCTTCTCCTGTTTTTCACAATTAATTGTTTTATGCTGGCCATGACATTTAAGGCATATTTCCTGGTTCCTACATTCTCTAGCTATATGATTATATCCTCTGCATTTCATGCATTGAATTATTTCAGTTCCATCGCATACTCTACACCTTTCCCATCCATAAGTTTTCCGTATGCTTCATTGTCGACACGCAATTTTACATTGTATATTTTTCTATTTCCTCCTTCTACTTCATATTTTCCTATGTATTTAATATTGGAACTAGCCAGTATCGGATTTTGTTTTTTTAATTTATCAATTATTGGGATACTTCGGACAAGGTAAAGTCTCTGATCGGGGTCAACCTGGCGGCCTCCAGAACGATCCTTGTTCCCGTTGTATTCAAGTCGACATACAGCCTCCACGTGGCCCTCCTGGATAACATTCTAGCACCCACTAGCTTGTTAACTAATGTATGCGGCGATTGTCCAATCCCCTGGACTTTAAATTAGGGTTGTGCGTAGGGCTTGAAACCCACCACGTAAAAACAAAAATTCAATGAAAACTAAGACAATAGCCTCTAAACGGACCCCCTTCTATGTTGACGAACTTGGCAAACATTTTAAGGACTATGATTTAAGGATATGCACCTGGAACGTGAGAACCCTTTATAGGGAAGGTGTCTCTATCCAACTGGCGGATACATACATATACATACATAACTGAGAACCCTTTATAGGGAGGGTGTCTCTATCCAACTGGCGGATGCTCTCACGAACTGTAGGGCTGACATCACCACCATCCAGGAAATGCGATGGATAGGGCAAGGTTGTACAAGGCAAGCAACATGTGACATCTACTACAGCTGCCATGAGAAGAAACACGAATTTGGTTGCGGATTCGTAGTTAGCAAGAGACTTCGCCACCATGTCTCGGAGTTCACCCCTGTGAACGAAAGAATTGCTACGATCCGCATAAAGGCGAAATTTTATAACATCAGCCTTATTTGTGTTCACGTCCCGACGGAAGAGAAGGATGATGTGGTCAAGGATGCTTTTTACGCAAAGCTCGAGGAAGTGTACGATGGGTGTCCGGCACATGACGCCAAAATTGTCCTCGGTGATTTCAATGCGAAAGTTGGACGTGAAAGTATCTTTGGCCCCACTGTCGGACAGTTCAGTCTCCATAATTCCACCTCACCGAACGGCTTGAGACTGATCGATTTCGCCGCGGCGCGAAGCATGGTAGTTTGTAGCACCAGATTCCAGCATCTCGATATCAGATCTCAGCAATGAGTACTGAAAAAGTGAGTATACTCGAATCATGATTCATAATTTCTTGTACTTATACGCATTCATACTCTTGTTAATGTAAGGGATACTCTACTCTTCTCAAAAGTTTGAAGTACTCATCGCATTTATATTTAATAATACGTATGATGTTGTTGACTTCAACTCTCCTTAACTCAGTGCATACAGATGAGAAAAAATAAGTATGAATTGAATACAAACTGTTGAGTGTTTGCTCTGCTTACTGCGTTAGTACAAGAGTAAATTAATGCTATAAACACATTCCTAACTACCAACCATTTACCACACGATTGCAAAAGAAAAAGTTTTAGGTTAAATCATGAATCGTGTTAAATAAATACTATGTTTTGGACTATGTAATTTATTATTCAATAAAAAGAAAATAGATATAGTATATACAGTGAAAGCTCCACTGGCGGACAGCTCTAATAGGCGGACATATCTGATAGACGAACGATTTTATAAGTTCCGTCAATTAGATTGTATTTTAATGAAATATCCCCTGGACGGACATCTCCCGTAGGCGGACAGAAATGCTTCGACGGTCGGTGTCCGCCTATGGGAGCTTTCACTGTATTGTAATTATTAATTATATATTAATCATAATTCAAAATGTAAGAATTTACATAAGTGAAAAAGTTAATGTGTATAGGAAATATTTTAAAGAAATTAAACAATTTTTAATTATTTTTTTTTATAAGCAGGATTGCAAGTGAGATTAAGGAGAAAATCAGTGTCGGAGGTCTCCGATTAGTTCGGAAACATAAAGGCAATAGCCCAATATGGGCAATTTTCGTTCCAATAATCTATTTTAAAAATATTGATTATAAAGATGTAGTTTGTTAAGTATACTATAAGTTTTTACAACGTAAAATTTAGAAAAAATTTGAAAATATTTTTTTTTGTTATGAATTTCTTTAGAACCTATTTATAAAAAATTAAAAAAAATAATCAAGGTATAAATAATAATTATGATATAATTGTGAGTATCATAATATATTCTTTTTATCTTCTTTAATACATTTCTTATAAACTTCAACTTTTTCGCTTATTTTTGTTTATTATTTGCATGTTCATTTTTGTATACACCATATAAATTTCCTTTTGTATTGTATACGTCTATCGACTAAAACGGTAAATTTTTTTTCATATGATTCGAGTCACTCGAATCAAGTGTGAGTCTCATAAGTATTTTTATAAAATTATGAATCCAAGTGAGTATGAGTTTGATGTCAACCTTTTACTCATATTTATTGCAACCTTTGTTAATGAATCAACGTTGTGTGAGAATGAGTGAGTCAGAGTAGTTAAATTTCAACTACTTGTATTCACTTATACTTAAAATTTCATAAGTGCTTATGAATCGCTAAAAAGCGACTCATTGCTGATCTCTGCTCGATATCCATAAGTGCACCTGGCTCTCTCCTGATCGATCTACCAACAACCAGATCGATCACATTGTGATTGATGGATGGCATGTTTCCAGTATTCTAGACGTGCGAACATTTAGAGGTCCAAACATCGACTCGGAGCATCATCTTGTCGCAGCCAAGATGCGATTACGCATATGCGCATCGAATACGGCACGCTCTAGTGTTCGGGGAAAGCTGGACATCAGAAAGCTGCGATCACAGGAGACAGCTAGGTCATTTTCCGATCGTCTTTCTAGTAAGCTCCAAGGCTTCCCATCCTCTCTCGAAAGTATTGGTGGACAGTGGTCTCCAATCTCTGACTTACTACGCACCACTGTTGAAGCAGTTCTTGGTTTCGAGCGTCCTCCCCGGCGAAACCAATGGTATGATGAAGAGTGCCGTGAGGCAACTGCAGCAAAGAACGCTGCCTATAGGTGAACGTTGCAGTCCACCACTACAAGAGCAACGGTGGAGGTGTACAGAGAGAAGAGGAGGGAAGAAAGGCGCCTGTTTAGAAGAAAGAAAAGGGAGCAAGAAAGGCGTGATCGTGGAGAAATCGAGATGTGCAGGAGTAGGAATGATGCTCGAAATGTTTACAAAAAGATTAGGCGTGTTACTACTGGTTTTAATCCCGGAGCAACCTCCTGCAGAGACGAACACGGAAATCTGGTTACAGATGCACAAGGGACACTGAGATTATGGAGACAGCACTTCTCTAATCTACTGCAGGGCGATGACAACACAATTTCCGCCCCTAGAGATGCTGTGCCGAATCCAATCGATGACGACGACATTGAAATCCCGTCACCCAGCTATGAAGAGGTCAAGGTTGCCATACGGCGACTAAAAGGTAACAAAGCGGCTGGACCTGACGGTCTGCCCGCTGAGCTCTTTAAATATGGAGGCGATGAGCTGGTTAGGAGCATGCACCAGCTCATTTGCAGAATATGGCTAGAAGAAAGAATGCCCGATGATTGGAATCTCAGTGCTCTCTGCCCCATCCTGAAGAAGGGAGACCCCACGATATGCACCAACTACAGAGGTATAAGCCTTCTCCCTATCGCATATAAGGTTCTTAGGAGTGTACTGTGTGAACGACTGAAGCCATTCGCCATCTCACTGATTGGACCTTATCAGTGCGGCTTCATACCTGGTAAGTCCACCATTGACCAGATATTCACAGTGCGCCAAATCCTGTAGAAGACCCATGAAAGTCAAGTCGACACTCACCACCTTTTTGTCGACTATAAGGCGGCGTTCGATAGCCCGATAAGGGATCGCGTATATGCCGCAATGTCTGAGCTCGGTATTCCTGCAAAACTTGTAAAACTGTGCAGAATGACGTTGAGCAACTCCTGCAGCTCCGTCAAGGTAGAAAAAGACCTCTCCGAACCTTTTAATACCGTGCGAGGTTTCAGACAGGGCGATCCCTTATCTTGCGACCTCTTCAATTTCGTCATTGAGAGTGTTTTGCGAAAGGCGGGTGTACATCGAAATGGCACTATATTTAACAAAAGTGTCCAGCTCCTTGCGTATGCAGACGATATAGACATCATTGGGCATACCAAGCGAGATGTCACCGCAGCCTTTAATGCTATTGAACGAGAGTCTGCAAAAATGGGTCTGGCGGTAAATGAGAGCAAGACGAAGTACATCGCATCGGCTCTCAAGTTACAGCCGGCAACTATACATTCGATGTGGTCAAGGAGTTCATCTACCTTGGCACCGCCATTACCAGCAAGAATGATGTCAGTCTGGAGATCAAACGAAGAATCACATTGGCCAACAGGTGCTACTACGGTCTCAGTAGGCAGTTTAGTAATAGAGACCTCTCTCGTGCGACGAAATTAACACTCTATAAGTCGCTTATTCTTCCGGTGCTTCTCTTTGGTGCGGAAGCATGGACGCTGTCTTGTGCCGATGCAGCAGTCTTGGGAGTGTTCGAGAGAAAAGTTCTTCGTAAGATCTTTGGTCCTCTAAGGCATGGCGATGAGTTTCGCATTAGAACCAACCATGAGCTGTATGAGCTCCTCGGCGATGTGGGCGTTGTTCAGCGCATTAACATCCAGCGGCTACGCTGGCTCGGCCATATTGTTCGGATGGATGAATCTGCTCCTGCGAGAAAAGTTTTCGATGCGAAGGTCACTGGACGTCGGCGTAGAGGACGACCGTGTTTACGTTGGCAGGACTAAGTTGATGAAGCCCTGTCATCAATTGGTGTGACCAACTGGAGAAGGCGCGCGCATAGCAGAGACGCCTGGAGACTAGTGTTAAGGCAGGCCGAAACCCGTTAACGGGTTGTTATGGCCATCTAAGTAAGTAAGTAAGTAATTTATCAATTATATTATAGTCAAAGGACATGCCAATAAGTTTTATATTTAACCCCAAAGAATTTGGTATTTTAACTTCATATTGTTCTGATATTTTATCTTGAATTGCATTCTTCATTTTTTCTCGTTCTTCGTTTTTGTGCTTTTTTTATATGACTTATTTATTACTTTTTTAATTTCTTTGCACATATTTTCATTTTTTTCTTCTATTGTTTGGTAAAAGGTTTTGTTGTTGTTCTCATATTCTTTAATATTTCCATACAATTTTTTAACTTCTTCAACGTTTTTTTCACAAGATTTTTGAAATTTAATCATTTTATTTATTCTTTCCTCATATCTTTTTTCTATGGCTTCTAATAATTGTTTAAATTCATTTTCATTTTCTTTAAGTGAAGCTTTAAATTCATGTTTATATTCTACCAAATATTGTTTGTTCCTATGCACTTCATCTTGTACCTCTTTCAATACCAAATCAATATTTTGTATATATTGCATGCAGTCGTCACACATGAACCTGATAAAGTTATTTTCATCCATCATTTTTGTGGAGTATTGGTCAATTCCCGCGCATTTCTTTGATAGATGATACACTTTATCACATACCCCGCTGCACCTTATTCCACTTTCTCTTCTTATAGCTGTTCTGCATTCACTGCATTCAGCCATTTTATTATATAAATACAATATTTTATTATATTTTAACTTCAACAGGTTGGTTTTTGTTGAAAACTATGGTTTTAAATAGTCCTATCTATTTTTTAACCACTTATTATTTTATTTTATTTTTTTTTATTTATTTAAATACAATATTAAGTTTGTTTTATTCCGATACAATTTTTGCCTCTATCTTGAATCAAGGAATTTATATATATATTAAATTTTCAATTTACAAGTTACAATTACATGTCAAATTTTTACAAGTGCTGATGAATTAAAATTTTCATAACAATTGTAGCTTTTTGTACTTGTAAACTACAATTTCTACAATTACAAGTACTTTTGTATATATTGTGATATTAATTTTCAAATTCTTATTTATTATTACTCAAAGTGCTAAAATATCCTATAAAAACGCAATCTAACACATTTTATTAAAATTCCTAAATTTTTAAATAAAATAAAATATTCTTACAAAGTTATTTTGATAAATTAAACAATTAACAACGAGTTTGAATGTTCCATGTTCAAAAGCTTACGACTCCAAAATCACTGATTCGATTTTGCTCGTAGAGCACTTATTTTTGTTATTGTTGTGTTTTCTTATAAATGAGTACATTAGAAGAACAATCTAGGACATCCTCATCTTTTTATATTCAAATAAATGAAAAATGTGCATGTGGTAAATTTTTTCCTGTTTGTTTAACCCATTAACGCCCAAATGAAAACCAAGAACAATTTTTAAAATTCAATATTTATAACTAGATTTAAACAACATTTTTACAGTACAGTAAAAGAAAAAAACCAAAAAAAAATATTCAGAGTTCTGTTTTTTCAGGTGTACTAAGTTTGTTACAGCAGCACTTAATATTCTAGAGCTCAAAAAATTCTATACGAACTAAACTGTTTTATATTGCTTTTATTAGAATGTGATGTTATCAAGTAAATAAACTGCTATTTAACGTTCTTCAAAGTTAACTGATGTAAAATAAACTACATAACCATTCACAATCTCACAAGAAATAAATCACTAGCCAAAATGGAGATTCCCATAATTGATATTTTTCAACATGATATGATAAGTTGATGTACAACAGCTACGTGGATGTTGCATGTACTCTTATTGACTGATAAAAAGCGTTTCCCGAGTAAAAAAAACTGCATTTTATAATTTTTACTTAAACTTTAAGTTGTTTACTATATATAGTACAGTGGGCGGAAATGAGTTAAACATAAAAAATTTCTTAAAATACATACGCAATTATTATAGCTTCAATTTTTCGTAGCGTGCTTTTGCCTAGGTTTTCATAGATAGTGAGAGGTTTCTCTCCCCAGGTTTTAACCACATGCCCTCATAATTCATTCAAAGAATTTCGGACTCCCAGTACACTCATTTTCAGCTCTCCCAGAGGGGCTCAAGCGGATTGAAGTCAGGCGATTTCGGTGACCATTATATTACTTTCAGTTCGCTATCATTTAACCACTTTTGAGTTATTTTGGCGGTGAATTTCAAATTATTGTATTGCTGGAACACTAATTTAATCTAATTTTGGTTTAGTCCGAAAATATGACCATCTTCCAATCCTCCATAATATAATTTAATTTAAGTGCGACCGATCAAAATCCAGGCGATGCTTTCGATGGCGTTTTGTGGTCAGTGGTTTGTTTACTTTTGCTCGACCACCCTGACTAGCAGAATGGAATGGATTTGTAACTGGCTACATTTTTTTTAATTTGCACTGCAGTCTCCACTTTCTGCTGGCTAAAGATTTTATTTCATCTACTTGCACAAATAGGTAGTGGAAAAGCTACATTTTGGTGCAACTTTATAACGACTCTTTTACTGAAGTTGTAATTGCTGCTTCTGCACGACAGCTTTTACCTTTTCTTAAAAACTAGTAAATTACGCTCCACAATATTCTTCGGCAAAAAATTCCATTTTTGTCTTTGAAAATAATAAATGTACCAAAACTTCTTAAAAAAGGGTTAGAGATTTTCTTAACAACTCCATCATATTCTCAAATTCTGATTTCACTTCTGCTTTTGGGGATGTAGAAAAATTTAACACAAAGAATTAACAATGTGCATTTTTTTAATTATCTGAATATAAAAAGAAAACGGTTTCCTAGATTGTTTTTCTCATGCATCCATTTAAAATAAAACACAATAACAAAACAAATGAGTGCTCCATGAACAAGATCGGAGAAATAGTTCTGGCGTTGTAAGCATTTGAACATAGGACATTCACACACGTTGTCAGTTGTTTAAGTCACTGTATGTATATTAGAGTACCCATGAATTATATAAAAAATATTATAGGCTTATTGAGAGGTTCATAAACCCATAATAAATTTTATGAATACAGCCTAAAAATTCCAAAGGTAGTTTAAATACTTTTACAATTATGGGTACTTTATATATATACTTATACTACTTTACTTTGATATAGTTTTTTTTATTGCATTAAATCACTTATTTTAAAAAAAAAATAAATAATTAAAAACAAACAAAATAAATAAATTAATGGTAATTAATATTAAAATTGTTTGATTTTGTGTTTATTTGAATTAGTTTTTATTAAAAAATAGTTACAAATCAAATTTGAATTCAATTTATTATTCACTTGTAACGTATAAAATTTTTTTTTGAGAGTCTCTGTCGACCCTAAGCTTTTTTTCTACAATTCTACAAGTGTTTTATGAAACAAAACGACTTGTAGAAGTATGACTTGTAGACATGTGAATTGTAAAAAACACTTGTAGCTACAAACTTGTAATTGTATTTTTATGAAACACAATTATTCACAAATTTACAATTTAGAAGCAAAAACACTTGTAATTGTAAACTTGTAGCTTAGTGAAATAGGCCCCTGTTTCTTACTTTTGTAAACAAAAACAGTTTCTTTCGACATTTCAGAGTAAAACTTCCAACAACAAAATGCCTATTGTTTTTCTATTGTTGTATTTGTTTTATTTACGAGGCTACCTTATTTAATAAACCATGTATAGGGGCCTATTCATAGATGCAGTACTGGGCTCCTTCGTTTTGCTGCAGCAGTGTTGTTAAAGTTAGCATTATACGACATATTGCGCATAATATGAAGTCCATTCATCAGAGTTGGGTTTATTGCATTAGATTTAATTTTCCACTAAATTTAGTGGTAGTGGTAAAAATAGTGCATTATCGCCTCTTACATTTAGTGGCAGTGGAAATTTAATGCATTAAATAAAACGAATTTAGTGGTATTGGAAATTTAGTGCATTGAATAAAATAAATTTAATGGTAGTGGAAATTTAGTGCATTAAATAAAACGATTTTAGTGGTAGTTGAAATTTATTGCATTAAATATAAACATTTTAGTGGCAATGGAATTTAGTGCATAAAATAAAACGATTTTAGTGGTAGTTGAAATTTATTGCATTAAATATAAACATTTTAGTGGCAATGGAAATTTAATGCATTAAATATATCGATTTTAGTGGTAGTGGAAATTTAGTGTACTAATTTTGAATAATTAGTGGTAATGGAATATAACTTCATTGGCACTATAGTGGAATGGAAATTTAGTTCCAATACCTCAGATCCACTATCGTTTTAATATACCTTCATATATGGATATAATATTAATATATGCATACATAGCTTAAGTCAAAGTCAAAATAAATTGTAGTGGATGTTATTTTCTTAATTTACTAAGTCCGCCTGTATAAAGTAAATAATTGTTGTTATTGTTTTAATAAGAATTTTAGTACTATCAAATGTAATAAATTATTCAGTTCACCATAGGTAAGATTTTAATGGCGCGAACTGTTAATATTGCCAGCCGCTTATTATTCAGAATTAGTGCACTAAATTTTCATTATCACTAAAATCGAATAATTTAGTGCACTAAATTTCCACTACCACTAAATTTGATTTATTCAATGCACTAAATTTCCACTACCACTAAATTTATTTAATTTAATGCATTAAATTTCCACACTACCACTAAATTTGTTTTTTTTAATGCAATAAATTTTCACTACCACTAAATTTGTTTTTTTTTTTAATGCACTAAATTTCCACTACCACTAAATTTGTTTTATTTAATGCATTTAAATTCCACTACCACTAATTTCGTTTTATTTAATGCATTAATTTTCCACTACCACTAAAATGGTTTTATTTAGTGGTTAATTATTTCCATCTGCATTTAGTGGTGGAAGCGATAATGCATTATAAATTCAATGCAATAAACCCAACTCTGCCATTCATATACTTACGAAAAGGCCTATAATAACCTAGTACAAAAGACCTCTTACTCTCATTTTACATTTTTAGTGAAATTAATTTTGATACATATTTGCAATACACACATTTTCATAGCCTCTGTTCGCACTATGAAAATATTTCCTACAAGTGAGCACAAAAGTACTAGTTTGGACGGCCTTTTCAAAAACCATGCGAAATTTTTTCATAGTGTGAACCGGAATATGCATATACTCATATAGCTATTCGGGTAAAATTTTAACCTGTGAATGATTCTGGAGCAAACTGATTCAATGCCTGAGCCAAGGCTACTCCTTCAGATATTTCCTCCATTGTAGCATGTGGAACTGGAAGCTTCAGGGTTTGGAACCATTCTACTAAACTCTGACACATTTCCCCCATTACAATTTTAATTCTTTATAACAAACCAATTAAGAAAAACAAGTTAAAAACGCTCACGGAAAAGAAAAACTAAAAGTTATTTAAATAACTCAAGATAGAGGTGTAAAGAATTCACACCTTTTTTATATTTCAACTTATTGATTTGGCACCACTTTTTTCAAAAAATTTACTCATTATTACTTACAAGTTCGTTTTGCCAACCCAGCTGGTTTTTTTCTTTTTTGTCATACTGCTTCTCTCAAAAATACGAATACACATAAAAATAAAAACAAAACATTAACCCTTTGCACTCGAAGCTTTTTTTCACTCATAATACCAGCAACTCGAATCAATTTCAATAGAAAAACCATATTCACATATAAGTAAATGATATGCGCATAAAAAGAAAAGTCATAGTTGTATTTTAAATCTTTTTTAATTAATTATAGATACAAATGTTATAATATATAATAAATAAATATAATAATAAATAAATAAATAATAAATAATATAAATAAATAAATGAAGTTATTACGATTTGCTTTTGTCCTTATGTTATGAACTGAAAATTATTTGCATTGTCTCCATAGCGGAGCCCTCGAGTTTGAAGATAAATTTTAAATGGCTCCGCTCCGGAGCCCTCGAGTGCAAAGGGTTAATATAAACAAAACTTTTTACAAAAGCGGTATCATGGTGAAATTACTTACCAGGTGGTGGCAGGTAGGTAGCACAAAACAAAAGTGCATCTCTGATCTCATGATTTTATTAAAAAAAAAAAAAACAAAGCGAGCCTTTCTACTGTCAAATTTTCATCCGTATTTTTTCTTAATGTCGTACGTTCTCCTTACATATCAAATTTACACGATACTATTCATTCTCTTCTACACAAAAATTTGACATGTATGTATTACCGCCTAAACCCGACTTTAGGGGTAGTAGAAACGATAATGCATTATAAATTCAATGTAATATACCCAACTCTCATTTAATTAAAATTATTTACGGATAAAGTTTTAAAAGAAAATGGATAGAATTGTTAAATAGTAGATTGTTCCAAATTTTGAAAAGAATTTGAATGTTTACATTGGCTGAAAGAACATACAGTTCGATTTTGCCCTTTTGGAAGAAGGAAATGAACAAACAAACTTTTAATAGAAAGTTTGGAATGTGAATTGATATTTGAAACTAATTTTAACACACTTGTTCCAAGTTTTACAATTTCTTACAATGGCAAAAATAGCATTGTAAACCAAGTTCAAAAAGAACTAGTAAGTATGTATTTGTAAAAGTTCTTACAAATACATGAATTTAAATAAAATATATAATAATTATAGAATTTGTAGTCGATGTGATCTAGTGCTTAGTGTGTTGGCTTACTAAGACATGAGTCCTGGGTTCGACACCCAGCTCCGACATCTTAAGAAAAAAGAGAAATATGAAAAAAATATTTCCTTCGGCGACTACCTCTTAGAAGTCTTCTGACAAATGCTCTGAGAGTAATTAATTGGCATGAACAAGCTTCTCAAGTCTGTCGTTCGGAGTCGACATTAAACTGTAGGTCCCGGTACTCATGGATAAAAACTTACACACACAACATGAGTGCTGCGAGAAGCCAGGCCGTAATCCTGACACATCTTTCAGCAGTATCATTGTCCCAATTTCAAAATTCTTTGTAGATTTCTGCCATTTTGTTCTCTGTTGAAGAATTGTTAGGTACTCGCTGCTCCATTTTTTTAAAAATAACTGTTGCAGGTAACATACCAGTTGCCAACGATGAATATGATGTATATTTAACATGGATACATCAGGTTCTACTACTGAAGTAAATGGAGCTCCAATCAAAAAATGTGCTGGGGTTAGTACATTCAGATCATCAGGATTTTCTGTCAATGGGCAAAGTGGGAGTGAGTTCATGATAGCTGTGACCTGGCATATAAAACTGCGAAATTCGTCAAAATATAATATTGACTGACCGAGAGTACGAAGAAGATGAAATTTTGCTACTTTAACAGACACCTCCCAAAGACCTCCAAAATGACGTGATCTTGGTGGTATGAACTTCAATTGCATTTCCTA
Organism: Metopia argyrocephala; assembly: GCA_963576795.1. Taxonomy (NCBI): domain Eukaryota; kingdom Metazoa; phylum Arthropoda; class Insecta; order Diptera; family Sarcophagidae; genus Metopia; species Metopia argyrocephala. Next base: position 76,048,657 of record OY756209.1, on the reverse strand, counting down.
GGCACTGTTTGTGTATAGCTTTTAAGTGCTGTTGACTTAGAAATACTAAATGTTTTAATTCTTGCAATTCATTTTTTGAACCAACAAAATTTGTAGTGTTGTCGGACCAAATAGTTTTCGGCCTATCCCGAATGCTGACGAATCTTTTCAGTACAGCAAGAAACCCTTGAGTTGATAAACCCTTAACAGCCTTGGTGCTGAAACAAATAAAAAGACAAATGTAGCATTTGATTGGGGGTCTTGAACGAATTTCAGATCGGTTATATAGTGGGTCACAGTAATCAACTCCGGTCACTAAAAATACTCCATAACCTTGAACTCTGTCTTTGGGAAGATTTTCCATTATGTGTTCAATTACCCGAGGGCGCAGACGTAGACAGCGAACACATTTTGCAACGTTTCGACTAATTTCCTTTTTACCACCCAATTAACAATAGTCTAATCTTATGGTTGCCAATAATGATTGTAGACAAGCATGTAGATTTTTTTGATGAAAGTACGTTATCATTGAATCCGTTAGTGGGTGCCTTTTAGGAAGAATTACTGGATACCTGGCATCGGAATTAAGTTCTGAATGTTTTCATCTACCGCCAACTCTTAATACGCCACAATTGCACCGCGTTCACCACATTTTCCAGTGTTTGACATCTGTTTTACAAAAATGTCGCCATGTTGCTATTTCGTTCCCAGGTGTGATTTCCTCCCGCTTTGTCAGAGTTGCAATATCAAGTTTACGACCAATTATATATATGAACCAGCAAACAATCAGCGATCTGCTCTTTAGTACCCATTGTTAATAAAGCTCTTAAATGCGAATTTACGCTGTCACTTAAATGCCGCAACTTTTCAACAGATCCAGACTCTACGTTGTTTATTGCCACAATATCCCTTTATGTGCCTCAAATTTTAAACGTTTATTATTAAATCGATTTTTAAATATTTCAGTCTGTGATAAAACTCACAAACTTTATAAAAAAATGAAACAAAATGCTAAGTTGAGCTACTATTCAAGACGGTTCAATTCTGCAATTGGTTCTAGGCAAACGTGGCAAAGAATTCGTGAGATTGGTATTGGAAATGGTGGTGGTGGGCATGATTGCTCAATGGATCCGGACGATCTCAACAGGGTCTTTACAAGTATACCACTAACACCTACGGATGAAACTTTTTATAATTTTACAAGTTTGGGTGGTATTCAAGCCCGGGATGAAATATTGTAATTCTCTTGCGTCACTCAAAATGAGGTAACTTCGTGCTTTCATCAAGTTAAATCAGATGCAGTGGGTATTGATGTCTTACACCCAAAATTTATTCGGTTTCTGTTACCTCTTATTTTGCCCTACATTACATATTTATTTAACAGCATTATTACTACCTGACTTTAAGCATGCTAAAATAATACCTCTTCCTAAAACGGATACTGAATTTAGGCCGATAGCTATACTCAGTTATCTGTCTAGGGTTCTTGAAAAAATTCTTTTCCATCAAATGTCCTCGTTTGTTACACGTAATAATCTGTTGTGTGAAAGACAGTCGGGTTTTCGTTCGGGTCATAGTTGTGTTACAGCATTGCTTGACGTTTCGGAGGCCTTGCGGAGTGAATTGGATGAGGGAAAACTGGGTTTTTTAGTGCTCCTTGATCATTCAAAGGCTTTTGATACGGTGAATCCGAATATGCTCATTTTAAAACTCGGACATTTCTTCAAATTTTCAGATACTTCATTGAAAATGTATTATCTTACCTTACTGATCGCCGGCAGTCCGTGTATACCAAACATTCTCAATCGTCACCACTCTGTCTATCTAGAGGAGTGCCACAGGGATCTATTCTGGGACCTCTACTTTTTGCATTGTACGTTAATGATTTACCTACATAACTATGTTATTGCAAAGTTCATATGTTTGCGGATGACGTACAAGTGTATACTTAAAGTTCTCTGAATTCTATTGCGCATACTATTTCGAAGCTTAACACCGACCTAGAGAGCATATATCGTTGGGCTTCAGCTAATGGCCTTTTGCTGAATCCTACCAAGTCTAAGTGTATGATACTTTATAGGGGAAGGGTCAATACAGTCATTAGCCATGACGTTGTGATAAATGGTGGCAAGGTGAGAATTGTGGATAATACAAGAAATCTTGGACTGGTTTTCAATAGCAGTCTTAACTGGGCAGATCACGTAAATTTTCTGGTGGGCAAAATTTATATTAAGTTGAGATCTCTCTGGTCTACTCAATATTATACTCCATTCAACATCAGATTGCTTTTGGCCAAAACATATGTATATTTTCCCTTCTTTACTATACGGCTGTGAACTTTTTGCAAATTGCGACTCTATTAGCAAACATAGATTAAATGTATTATATAATAACATTTTGAGATATGTGTTTGGCTTGAGGAGATATGACCATGTATCTTGTTTTTCTTCACGAATATTTGGTGTGTCATTTGATAATTTTCTTAAGATACGTGTTCTTTTACTAATGCACAAAATTGTGTATTCTCGGGCACCCCATTACTTGCTGGAGAGAATCAAATTTTCTAGTTCTCCCAGGGGTAGGAGAATTATTATTCCTTTCCACCGTTATCTATTTTCCGAATGGCACTTTTTCCTATATGGCGCGCGTCTTTGGAATCTTCTTCCACATACCCAACAGACAAATAGCAACGCGACTAGCTTTAAACGTTTTCTATTTAATCATTCTAAATGATTGTAAGTGTAATTTTAATATTTATTCTTCTTATTATAATTAAATTATGTGTAAGTTTTAATATTTTGTTACTTTAGATTTCTTTTTAGTTGATATTGTCCTTAATATTATATTTTTAATTTTTTATACGATTGGATAAAAAATTTTTGTACTTTAATTATAAGATTTAATCTTGTTGTACAAAAATGTGAATAAATAAGTAAATAAATAAATAAATAAAATAAATAAATAAATGTATGTACAATATGTACTGCGAAAAAAAATCTATTTATTTGGTTGTTTTTGATCGAATGAAAAAGCTGTACAAAATATTTTGAAAGATAATTTCTAATAGACAAAAAAAAACTTGCAATTGGAATTAAATAAAATATTAGATCCTGAACGCTCGGGTTCGAAACTCCGGGAAAAGTGATCAATTTTTTTATTTAATTTTTGTCCCGTCAGAAACGCTTTAATTAGATCAAAATTAACTGCAATGAATTTTTTGGTAATCAAAGGAGAAATGATGTCCGTGAAGGAATAATAGTACACTAGCAAAACTGAACAATTGTTTTCGACTCCAGCTACGGTAGTCTCATCAGAGTTCTTTGTGTCCCGTGTATATTCGGGACCAAACATCAACTATTTAATGTGGGTACCATGATAGGTGTGAGTACCTCATCAACTTTCTTATTAGTAATAATGTGGCTGTTGCCAATAGGGGCAGCAGGACACCATTTGTTAATGCCATTACGTCGGATTTATTGGATATCACATTGTGTGATACATTTACGTCTAATCTTGTGAGGGACTGGCATGTATTGGACGAGGTATCCTTGTCCGACCAAATGCATATTAGATTTGACTTGGTTAGCCTTGTTAGAATCAATAATAGGCAACAGTCTCTAGGATTGTAAATTGGACTTCATTCAATGAAAATGTGGCAAGGGAGGTTGACTAGCTGCCAGATTCTGTGGGTTCAGTTGATTAGCTGAATCCGGCAGCAGACCAATTACAGTCAACGATAAAGTCTTCTCTAGACAGCAGTGTGCGTCATAGTGACCATACGGCTGCACGTAAGGTGCCGTGGTGGAATGACACTTTGGCGAAGATGAGGAGGACCGTGAGAAGAAATTTTAATAGAGCCAAGCGCATTCTAATGGCATAGGGTTCCTGAGCACGGGTACTGGGGGGTACACTCAGTCTAGGAGGCAGACCTTGGATCTCTCGATGGCAACGCGCTTTCCTGGTTCCCAGGAGGCAGCTCCTGTGCGCGAGTGCTGGGATACTCTCACACCTGTTCGTGTCATTAAGAGGATCAAAGGTCTCGCGGGTAGGATATTCACTCCGCACAGGGTCTTGTGCTCTCATTTAAACCCTACAAGGCTCTGGGATAGGAGAGATGGGATTTTTCCGGCTCTGCTGCAGAGGAGCTCTAACAACACTGTTAAAACTTATTAAGATTTTAAAGGCCAGCTTCGGTTTTGGTTACATACCACGAGCTTGGCCGGAGGCTACGGTTTTCTTTATACCGAAGGCAGGTAGGGCTAGGGAACTTCCAAAATCATACAGACACATTTGACTTTCATTCTTTCTTTTGAAGACTATGAAGAGTCTGATAGATGTTTATATAAGGGAGACATATCTTGTGGAACGTCCCCTGCACCCGAATTAATTCGCGTTTGTGAAGGGCGGATCGACTGAGGGTGCAATATTATCTCTCCTTAAAAGTATTGAAAAGCTTATTCGGACAAAGAGGTTGCTCTTTGTGTCTTCTTGGATATCCAAGGTGCTTTTGACAAAACGGGCTTTGACTCCATTGGTGGTTCGTTATACCGAAAAGAGGTGGAAGGACCAATTATATCTTGGATCGGGTACGTGTTTAGGGGCAGGGTTATCAGCTCATCCTTTCATGGAGAGGAATTGAGTCTTGTCTCTATTGCTATGGACAGCTGTAGTTGAAGACTTACTCGACATATTGTCTCAAGAGGGAATCGGTGTGATTGGTTACGCCGATGACCTCGTTTTAACAGTTCGTGGCAAATTTGAGACTACATTATGTGAACTTATGTTTGATGCCCTAAGGGTCACAGCTTGGTGTTCTCGAGAAGGACTCTCAGTGAATCCTTTAAAAACTGTGTTGTTCCTTTTACGAAGAGATATAAGTTGACGTCGGACTGTATTTCTTTTATGGGCACTACTATTATATTTTCTAAGGAGGTTAAATATCTAGGTGTCATTCTGAATAGAAGACTTAATTGGAACTCGCACATTTGTGCTGTCCAGACTAAAGCTACAAGGGCACTTTGGGCATATCGTTCTTCTTTCGGTAAGACCTGGGGTCTATCGACAAGAATGACATATACCGCCATTGTTCGGCCCATAATTACCTATGCGGCATTAGTTTGATGGAGAAAGTCTGAGGAGTCTACCACCGTGAGAAAATTAGGCAAGATACCACGACTTGCCTGCCTTGGTGTAACCGTGGCAATGAGAGCATGTCCAACAGCGGCTTTAGAGGCCCTGATTGGATTATAACCACTTTATATATATGTAATGAGTGTGGCTGCATGTTCGGCGGCAAGAATATTTGTAAGAATACCTCGAAATGATTCGAGGAACCTGGCCATTCTCCACATGGTGGTCAGAGATCCAATTTCGGTCTTGGATGCCATGCCTTTGGAACTGTGCTTTGGAAAGAGATTCAAAGTTGAGGTACCGGACCGGGAATGTTGATCTACTGGGTATTTGGTTCGGAGTGAATTCGACCTAAACTGGTATACTGATGGTTCCAAAATGGACAGTGGAGTAGGTGCTGGCGTCTAAGGACCCAATCGAAACCTGTAAATTCCACTAGGGCAGTCCTTGAGTGTTTTTCAGGCTGAAATCTTGGCCATAACCGCATGTGCTGAGAATAACCTGGATACTGGGCTCAAGGGCAAGACGGTTAATATATTCTCGGATAGTCAGGCTGCCTAAAGGCGCTTGACTCTTATCGTATGACAACTAAACTTGTCAAATATTGCTATGATAGTTTGCAAAGATTATCGCTTGGAAACAGAGTGTGGCTGTTCTGGGTACCTGGATACTGCGGTATAAGCGGAAACGAGAAGGTGGATGCATTGGTCAGGAGGGGGTCTGTGACACTCTACATTGGTCTGGAGCTCTGTGCAGTACCGCTCTCTACAATTCTCAATCTGATTGATGAATGGGACACAGGTAAATGTTGGGAACCCTGAAACGCCCAGTCGAGTCTCAGGCACGCCAAGGCTGTGAATCTTCCGCGTTTTGGGAGTAAGTGCGATGTTCTAAAGTTTAGAAGACCAGACCTGAAAATCTTAACGAATTTCCTCACATGTCACTGCAGGTGAGAATGTATATAGATGTCTGTAGACTATGCTCACAAGCAAGAGACGGCGGATCACATATTGTGTGAATGTGCGGCTCTTGATTGATTTAAGTGGATGTGTTTAGGGAGGAAGATGACCTCATTGGCGGACATATCCACCACTAAGGTTTCGGACCTGCTGGTATTCATAAGGAAGGCAGTTGGTCTGCTGAACAAACAATAGACTCAAGGGGATACAATAGATCTTATAGGTCGCAGTGTCTTGCATTAGTGCTGGGTCCGAATTAGATAATAATAATAACATATGTATATAGATTTTTGAAGAAAATAAGAAAAGAAAAGTAGATTTTTTTTAGATTTGGAAAATTAAGGGGACTAGGAGATTGAGTTAGTATTATCTTTTATTTATTTTTTTATTAATAAATCGCCTCGTGTCGTATATGTATATGTTTTTTATTACCACTATAAGTCAAAATATCTTTTTATATTGAGAGGAATTAGGATAAGGATACAGTAATCCCTCGAACTGCGCGGTAGATACGTTCTGAAAAAAAAACAGCGCGCAATCCGAAATTGCGCACTGTGAACCCTAGTTTGTATGAAATTAGGGGGATACGTTCATACGATCACAATATGGGATCGTATGTGTGTGGACATATTTTGCACGAAATATGTAATATGTACTCCAAAAAAAAAAAAAAAAAAACGCGCTACTGCGAAACTTTTGTCGCGCAATGCGAAATTTTGGTGGTAAAAATAAAAACGCGCAAGTCCGAAACCACGCAGTCAGAAACCGCGCAGTTCGAGGGATTACTGTATTATTTTAGTTAGAAATTTAATTAGAACTATTGTTATGTTTTTAGCTTGTTTTAGATGTACAATTTACATATATTTATTTTAGAAAACTTATTCATTATTATTAATTATAATTTGTATCCATAAATGATGTTTGTAATTTTCATGGTACTATGATTATTAGGTAGTCTTTCATCGTCAGCTGATTGTTTTATTGTGGCTATAGCACAGTTCATACAGTGATGAAGGAAATGACAGCTCAAAAGGTTTAAAATCAGCTGTGTTTTATTGTGGCTATCTTACTATACACTGTAATGTTGTGTGTGCAATTTTGTTGTGGCTATCTTGTTATACACTGTGCTGTTATGTGTATGCTAAAAATTTTGTTGTGGCTATCTTCTTATACACTGTGGTGTTGTGTGTGCAAAAATTTTGTTGTGGCTATCTTGCTGTGTGTTGTTCTTGTTATAGTTGTTGGAGTTTCGTCACTGTATGCACTGTGGCTATAGGTTCTGTGAAATGTTGTTTGTGTTTTACTAATATTTTCTATATTTATTCATATTTTTGTTTGTTTATATTTACAATTTGTGTTTTTGCGTAATAAATGTGAAAGCATTTTGGAACAACACAAAATCAAATTTTATATTGAAATTCTTAAAAATTTAAAAAAAAAATTAGTTCAAGGAAAATACTAATACATAATTTTGAAAGATTGTATGAAGAAAAAAGTAATAAAATAAGTTAAAAAGTGCTGCAAGAACAACCAAAAACCGGAAAATGGATGTGTTTCAGATGGCAGGAAAAGGAATTATTGATACAATTACCCAATTCACAAAATGTTATATTGTTTTAGATTATAGTTAATTGTTGTAGATTATAGTTAAATACATAAATAAAAAAAAATAAAAAAAAAGTTTTCCAACTCTGGTGTATTGATACGACATTTCGGAAACATAGGAAAAATTGTCGTACATGTTGTAGAAGTTTTGACATGGAAATTACTAACAACATTATGTACAATAGTAGCAGTTTGTCATAGTTTCTACCGATCTACGACAACTATAACATTTTGTGAATTGGGTAAATATGTTATCGAAATAAAGTTATTAAATGTAAGTATAGCTCTTAAACCATATTTTTTATAACAAATTGAAAAAATAAAACAAAATTTTAATAATTCCTAATTTTACATTAACAATTCCCAATAAAATAAAAAAGTGTAAAACAACATTATCTACACTTGTATGACATCCGGAATAGAAATTAAAAACAGTCTGTCAACACTTTATTTACATTGCTCTTTAGTGTATTGCAAAATTTTATTTTGTTTGGAAAAGTTGAATGTTGTTCACTAGCTTGTATTTTGAATATGCTAAAAATAATTGCCCTTAATGATGACGGAAAAGATGGGTATAATGTGGATGACGAACTTGTTGCTACGAGGGAGGCACAGGTATATAAGTAATGAAAATCATGTCCAACATTTACGTATATATGTATACATTTTAGGAAAGCATTGCTGAAAGTGAATACCTCCGAGCAATAAAGTTGAAATCTGCTGGTAAAGTTGATGAATGTTTGCATTTGCTTGAAAAATTGCTACAGACAAAAGTTTTAAATGAGGTAAGATTCTTAATCTTTTTTATATAATTGATGGTTAAACTAGTTTCTTCTATATTTGGTTTCTTGATAAGTTCACTACTTAGTATGGATATGTATCTTATAGTTACGGTGACCATCCGTTCTGTATTATACAGAACAGTTCTGTATTTGAAACCCGTGTTCTGTATAAATTATTCATTAGGGAAAAACATAAAAATGTTCTGTATTTTATTTAGTATTCAGTGTTTGTTCTGTATTTTCATGCCTCAAAGTAGTATTTGTAGTTTTGATTGATTGTCTTTGATTGTCGAGTTCAGTTTGTGTTTACCTGGTTCAAATGATCCAACAGAAAAGGTATTTTCTGTATTAAATAATATATGGACCAATGGAAAAACTCAAATGAAAATGGAAACCATCAAAGCCATTTTGGTCACTAAATTAAACTATGATTTTATAGAGTTTAAAGAATATTTAAAGGTAAAAGATAATTTGGTAAAACAAATTTATTCATCACAAAAATATCAAAATTAGTTGTAATTTGTATTACTCTTTCAATGCACCTTTCTGTGGATCTACTTAACATTTATTTTATAGTTAACTTTAACTTTTATTTTAAACAAATAGTTTTTTAATTTCCAATTTTGATCTTATGGTGTTTAAAAATTATGTACATATCGTCATATTAAATGCAAATGGACGTAACTACACTTTTTGTTTTTTACAGGAGAGGGAGAAAACCTTAAAATCAAAAATTTTTTAAATCATGAAAATCACAAAGTTCAGGGTCAAGATATAAGGATTGGCATCCCTATATACAACAAACGAGTTTGAATGTAAGGTTTGCGTATAAATATATATGTTGTTATATCTTCTTGCATTTAGAAATACACGCACTTGTAGTTACGTCCGTTTAAATTTTGTTAATAAAATCGCCATTTTTGATCGTAGGAATCTAAAACAAAAATGTATTTTGATAAAACGAATAATAATAAAAACTCAATTTCGAAATTTTGTGTAGTTGCGTCCGTTTGCATTTACATGAATATGTATGTATGTTATGTACTCATTCAATGATCTGACAAAGTTTTAGTTATTTTTGAATTTTTGGTTATTTGAATTTATTTTAGTTTTTTTGCATTTAAATAATTAATATAATAAATACATGCCTATGCACGTATTAAAAGCTGTTTGTTTGCATTTTATAGCTGTTATTGGTAAAATATATCCTTGTTCTGTATTTTGGTTTAACAAATATGGTCACCGTACTTATAGTGTAATTGTTTTTTCCACCAATTTTCAATCAATATGCATACATATGTATGCTCTGAGTGTAACGTAACTGACCATGAAGAGGCTTCTCAATTCTGTTGTTCAGAATCGACTTTAACCCTCCGTGACGCACATGTTCCGATATTCACATACGTAGCGCATGCATCTGGCCAGATGCACTGTGTATTTCAATACATTTATATGAAAAATATGCAATTTTAATGATAACATTATATTATTATATGGTTATAACGCCAAACAGACATACATACATATATTTTAATTTTTTTTCTCTTTTTCAACTGACGCTAAAAAATAATTCGTGATCGACATTACTTATCTTAAATAATAAAATAAATGAAAAAGACTGTTATAAAAGTTATTAAATATGAATTTTGATATACTAGTAAATAAAACCAACAAACTAAACTAGATCGAACGAAATAAAAATCCAGTTGCTCAGGAAACATAATTTTTGTAGCCTTATCACCTTCTTTTCGCCTTACCTAAACAATACAGAGAGAGAGAGAGATAGATAGACCTAGCGCTCTTTAAAAATACCGTAATTGTGTGGAGTAAAATTTTCGTTTATATAGAAGGGAATGTCACTGGCTAAACCGGCAACTGATAGGCGTAGAGGCGAATTAGATTTACGACGGTAAAAAGAAACGGATCTGAGGAAAGTACTTTTCTCGTACGCAGTATCGAATTTAACAATTATCGTTGGATCATCGGCAGCACCATTAAAATTCCTTAGCCGGTATATAGTCATTACGTGAGGTGAAGTAATACTCAAGGAGTTTTATAATTTTTCATATCGTTGGTCTCAGGTAGAAAGGCCCTAACTCAAATAATTTAAAATTTACAGGAGGCGGTAAAAATACAACAGATACTGTAATTATTAATATATAACTTTTTATTAAATGCTGTACAATTGCTTGTAATACCGTTATTTTTAATAATATTGTAAACATTCTTTGTGAGGAGCGGAATATTTCTAAAATGCATTGGATTTACTGAAAAAAGTAAGTTTTGAAAAAATGCGAGTTAGGGCCTTTCTACCTGAGACCAACGATATATTTGGTTCATATTTTCATTAGCATCAAACGGTAAACTAGATATACGTACATCGGACGATATTTATTTTCTTGATTTTAACATTTCAATTTTAATGTTTCAACTTCAGATTTTAGTTGACCAATTTCCGTATAGGTTGATTTTAGTCTGCTTACCCTATCATTTAAATCATTTAACTCAGTTTTAATGTCATTAAGTATTTCAACCTTAAGTTTATTGAATTCAATTTTTCAATTTCTTCTATCAAGCTTTTTCTGCTTTCAGCGATTAAGTTCTTTATTAGCTCCGATTGTTCCTTTATATATTGGTCGTGCTTGGTAAATTTGGTGTCAAGCCAATTCCATAAGCGAAAACGAGAGCAAAAGTCACTTGCATTCGGAAAAATTTAGTCACTGGGAGTGCTCTCGGACAATAATCTAAGTTCCGCATCATCTGCAGTTCTCTTAGCACTACGTATTAAGATTGCGTCTTTAGTTTGCAATAGATCGCTACCAGCCCCATCAGTAGGTTACTTAGCTCTACGTTTTGATATCTCGATATCGGGTTTAGTTTAGTGCACTTATTTTAAATATACAGCCAAACAGCCAGTATAAACAATAGACGATTTAAAACCTATGACTCTCAAAGTGCAAGATACTTTGGCAATACTCTTTCCTTTCCAACACTACTTGTGCGACAAGAACAGCTGTACCGCGATTCAGTAACTTAAGCTACGTACAGACGATTGTCAGATCTAACAATATTGGCAGTAAAATTTGCTAAAAATATCTAACAACCGTCTAAACTTACAATTTTGTCTTACAACGTTTTAAGAAAAAGCATTGTCAGTACATTGTAAGACAATAGTATTTCCACATCCCAGACAATAGTGTGAACACTCAACGATTTTGTTGTCTGATGATTGGTAGTCATTGTAAGCTCATTTTTTATTGGCGGATGAATTAAATTTAATGCATCTGACAATGGCATCATTGTCAGAGAAATATGTATATCTATTGGCAACTCCGGTTGTAAAACAAAATAACAAAAAGATATAAAAGCTACAAAAAGTGCTAAACAAATTAAAACCAAAAATTATAATCAATTTAAAAAAATTAAATGCAGTGAACTGGGGGTCAATTCTGGTTCTGTGAAACAGTGAAACGAAAAGTTTTTTATCATTTTCGTTTTCATGAGCACTTTTCGCATTATCATATCACAATTACACTATTTGCGATTCTGGTGCATGTTATGAAAAAATTGTTTCATTCCAACCGTAGTCGTGAAACTTTTGCTTGTATGTTATTGAAATTTTATGTCAAATGTCAAAGCAAGAGTACGAAGCCAACCGATTTAAGGAAGCGGCTTACCCGCCATATATTTTTTTTAACTGCTTCAAATTTTACTGATACTGTTTTTAGATATTAATAAAATGATAATAATGTAACAAAAAAATATGTATTTCATTGACACCACTTTCAGTTTTACACATTCGCAAATACATGCGTTTATGTATATCACTTTCAAACCGAAAAATAAATTAAATCAACACCGACTTGTAATGTGGACTTTTTTGCCTGCACTAATTTATCAGCGTACATGAAATGATGGTAAATTAAGGGACTATTTTTATGTACCTAAAAGTATAGTCGCACACTAAGGACATATTCATAAAAAAGTTGCGATAATTGATGCTATTCGCTCGTGGTACTCAAAGTATTTACCTAAACGTATAAGTATAAACAAGAAAAATTTAAATGACTTTGTGTTGCATAAACATATACAGATTAGTCTTGACAGTTCATTTTTGGCAATCGTGAAGTAGAGACGTGGCAAATTTATTATGGAGACATATGAACTGGCGGACACCCTCTACATATGTACATACTTAAGTTCGTTTTGAAACAATTTTTTTTTTCTTTTTTTTTTGAAAAAGTTTGTAGTTGTATGTATGCCAATCTTTTTCAATATGAAATATGTATGTATGTATTATCTAATTGTTACCATAAATATAAATTGATAAGATATGTTTTGTACTGTTTTTTCTGTTAAAAAAAATTAATCAGATTTTTGCTGGATACAAAATTTATATTAAAAATAATTGCAACTATCGCCGATTGATTTTTTGTGCTGCCGGTTTCGCCACTACCGCCGTCAACTATATTTATTTGGCTCTGTGTTCTAGTACAAACAAAACACCAATGTGACGCCATATTTGTTTTGGTTTTTGATATAAATATACGATTATTAAATACTATATTAAAATAAAAATATGATGGGTGCAATTATTTTATTCGATTTTATTAAATATTCTTTTTTATTTTTGCTAGCACGCTTTCCTTTTGTAGGTTTTTTCATGGTTTTAAACCTCTATGTTATTTTTTCACATAAACATTTTCTGTGCAAACTTGTTACACATATGAAACAATTTTGACAGTTAATTTTATAGTTACACAAAACACGAATCAGCACTCTTGTGAAACTGTGAAAATATTTTGTTTCATTCCACTTGTTGTTACATGAAAAAATGATGTGTATCTTTTAAGTTTTGCACAAAACAAGAATCAAAAACGCTGTGTAACAGTGAAAAAACTTTACATTTCACCGTTTCACAGAACAAGAATTGACCCCCTGACAATTTTTATTGGCAGATAAATTTATTGTATGACAATTGACTGACAAAGAAATTATAAGCTTTTCTGACAATTGTGTAAACTGACAATCTGAGTGTTCACAATTTTACATTGGCAGTATATTGCCAGGGGGTCAATTCTGGTTCTGTGAAACAGTGAAACGAAAAGTTTTTTATCATTTTCGTTTTCATGAGCACTTTTCGCATTATCATATCACAATTACACTATTTGCGATTCTGGTGCATGTTATGAAAAAATTGTTTCATTCCAACCGTAGTCGTGAAACTTTTGCTTGTATGTTATTGAAATTTTATGTCAAAATGTCAAAGCAAGAGTACGAAGCCAACCGATTTAAGGAAGCGGCTTACCCGCCATATATTTTTTTTAACTGCTTCAAATTTTACTGATACTGTTTTTAGATATTAATAAAATGATAATATTGTAACAAATATATATGTATTTCATTGACACCACTTTCAGTTTTACACATTCGCAAATACATGCGTTTATGTATATCACTTTCAAACCGAAAAATAAATTAAATCAACACCGACTTGTAATGTGGACTTTTTTGCCTGCACTAATTTATCAGCGTACATGAAATGATGGTAAATTAAGGGACTATTTTTATGTACCTAAAAGTATAGTCGCACACTAAGGACATATTCATAAAAAAGTTGCGATAATTGATGCTATTCGCTCGTGGTACTCAAAGTATTTACCTAAACGTATAAGTATATCGATGCCTTACTTTCTCAACCTCGTATCTTAAAAAATACAACTTTTCAGGAGAGAGAAAAAACGGTTCATCCTTTTATACTTCGGTGTTTGAGTAAAACTTCAAATGCAATTATTAAGGAATTGGTTACATCTATGTATATTAGTAGAAATAATATACTAATCTTTTTTAGTTTAAGCATGAAACGCATTTATTGAGATACGAGTTTGCTGCACTAACAGTAATTTTAATTCTTGATACTTGATGAATAAGTTACTCGTTTGTTGCACTTATAGCTATAGAAAGAAATAACGCCATTATACCTAAATTATGCAATGAAAACAATATTTAATATAGAATGAATGTTTTATTTTCAAGAAAGGAAAAAAAAAATAAAAACAAAGAATTCATAAATAATAATATCATTGGTGTGGCAAATTATCGTAAAATGAATGATAGTCGGCTGGAATCATACGTTTTAAGTCTTGCAAGTCGTCATATTTTCTTTTTGAAATTGGTAGTTGTTGATTGTAGAGACCCGGTAGTAAAATGTTATCATTGTGCTGCACTTGTGGTCGCAATTTACGATGAGGTAATAGTTGCCAATCTTCATCAAAACATAATTTGTATTGAACTCCGTCATTAAAGGTATATTTGAGAGCTCGCAAATTTATAACGCATGGGTCACCTTTTTTAGTGCCTGGTCGAATTGAATTTAAGTAATCGAGTGAAGAGAAATCTCGGAAAAATGTATGATTTAAATAATGTACTTGATACGGTTTCAACAATCTGGATTGTTTTATAACCATATTGAAATCAGCTAGCACATATAATTCTCTTCCTTTCTTCTTTCGCTCTATGGAGGCAAGCACAGAATCGCACTCCATTTGAGTGTGGCCAACTACCAGGTATTTTTGCTGAATTTCTGCTTGATAGGTAATTGCATAATGTTGCAAGGCATTCGCAAGTGTCGTATTACGATTTTGGCTCTTTTAATTGTAATTACCCCAGTGGATTCATCCAACAATACAGAAGGAGATACATTGCCAGACAAATGTGAATCAGTGCTGGGCTGGTAATCGCTTTCATTTGCTGAAAAATCGGATTTGGAGGAAATGCTATACTGATCAGAATTCACTGAGACAAAATGTCCTGTTTCTTCATCCAAAATTACGTTTCCAGTTTGTTGTGTTTCAGGTTCTTGGCAAAGATTCTTGAAAACAAAACAACCTGTATCAGCGTCAAGAACAGCTATTGTATCACTCATTTTACAATAAAAACTAAAATTCCTCAGAATTAGATTTTCACCAAGCATAGCGAAGATCATAACTAAAATGCAATTATAGTACTACAAAAAAAAAAAAAAAAAAAAAAAAAAATGCTATTGTGAAGAAGGATAGAATAAAGAGACGCAAAGAAGATTTTTTTTTAAATTCTTAACTGTTTGACAACTGCACATATTAAGATAAGAGTTTGACGCAGTTATGGAAATTGGAGTGATTGAGATACGAAAATAAATTTTATTAATATTTACAGAATTGAGACAACGTATTGAGATAATAAATTGTTGCATTAATAGAACACAAAAATAGCAACCGTTTGATGTGAAAAAGTGAAAACCGTATTTTTTTAAGATACGAGGTTGAGAAAGTAAGGCATCGATATGTATATACAAGAAAAATTTAAATGACTTTGTGCTGCATAAACATATACAGCAGAGCGTCCGCCGGGAAGGTATACGACTTTGTTTTGCCGCCATTTTGGTAAAGATTAGTCTTGACAGTTCATTTTTGGCAATCGTGTAGTAGAGACGTGGCAAATTTATTATGGAGAAATATAAACTGGCGGACACCCTCTACATACATATGTATGTACATCCTTAAGTTCGTTTTGAAACAATTTTTTTTTCTTTTTTTTTGAAAAAGTTTGTAGTTGTATGTATGCCAATCTTTTTCAATATGA
Organism: Metopia argyrocephala; assembly: GCA_963576795.1. Lineage (NCBI taxonomy): Eukaryota > Metazoa > Arthropoda > Insecta > Diptera > Sarcophagidae > Metopia > Metopia argyrocephala. The sequence continues at coordinate 76,032,582 of OY756209.1, read as the reverse complement.
AATATGTATGTATGCACAGGGTGTTTTTTTTTTTAGAGGTATAGAACTTCGAATTGAAATAAAACACAAGAAAATCGTTTTAATGTCCATCAATTTGGCTTTATTGGAAGGATAATTTTATGCCATTAATGTTTAAATATGATTTCGGGCATGTGGCCGCCGCGGCTAGCTCGAATAAAGCCAATTCTACAGGTCCAATTTTCAACCACTTTTTCGAGCATATGGGGCCGTATGTTGGCAATAACGCCACGAATGTTAGCTTCCAAGTCCCCTAACGTTTCTGGTTTGTTGGGGTAGACGAGCGACTTCACATATCCCCAAAGAAAATAATCCAATGGTGTCAAATCACACGATCTTGGTGGCCAATTGACAGGTCCATTCCGAGAAATTATGCGCTCATCGAATGTTTCCTTCAATAAATCGATTGTGACGTGCGCTGTGTGGCATGTAGCGCCGTCTTGTTGGAACCACAACTCATCCACATTCATGCCATCCAATTCGGGAACAAAATAGTCGGTTATCATGGCTCTATACCGGTCTCCATTAACGGTAACTGACTCTCCAGCATTATTTCGGAAGAAGTATGGCCCAATGACTCCACCAGCCCATAGAGCACACCAAACAGTAAGTTTTTGTGGATGTAATGGCGTCTCAAGGGTCTCATGTGGATTCTCTTCACTCCAAATGCGGCAATTTTGCTTGTTGACGTAGCCATTCAACCAAAAATGAGCCTCATCACTGAACAAAATTTTGCGATGAAAATCAGCATCGAGATCAATCTCATTTTCGGCCCATACACCAAAATCACGACGCATTGCATGGTCTCGCGGCTTTAATTCTTGCACAAGCTGGATCTTGTAAGGTCGCAAGCCAAGATCTTTGCGCAAAATCTTCCATAAAGTTGATGGACAAAGCTCCAATTACTGTGCACGGTGGCGAATCGATTCATTCGGGTTCTCTTCAACACTTTGCTCTACAGCGGCAATTGTTTCTTCGGTGCGCACTGTTCGACGTCTCTGCGTATGCGTATTATCACATAGAGTAAACGTAGTGCGAAAACGATCCATGGTTAACCGAATTAATTGCTCTGATGGACGATTATGTCGACCATAAGATGGACGGAGCTTGCGGTAAACTTCGCGAACTGAACCATTATTTTCGAAATAAATTTGCACGATTTGCAAGCGTTGTTCTTTTGTCAACCTGTTCATGATGAAATGGCAAACCAAACTAAATATTAATCACCTGACAGCTGACAAAATGGCCGCCAGTTAAAAAAGTGATGCCAACTTAAAGTTCTATACCTTAATAAAAAACACCCTATATTTTTAATATAAATTTTGTATCCAGCAAAAATCTGATTAATTTTTTTTAACAGAAAAAACAGTACAAAACATATCTTATCAACATTTGTATATTTGTTTATCTAATTGTTACCATAAATATAAATTGATAAGATATGTTTTGTACTGTTTTTTCTGTTAAAAAAAATTAATCAGATTTTTGCTGGATACGAAATTTATATTAAAAATAATTGCAACTATCGCCGATTGATTTTTTGTGCTGCCGGTTTCGCCACTACCGCCGTCAACTATATTTATTTGGCTCTGTGTTCTAGTACAAACAAAACACCAATGTGACGCCATATTTGTTTTGGTTTTTGATATAAATATACGATTATTAAATACTATATTAAAATAAAAATATGATGGGTGCAATTATTTTATTCGATTTTATTAAATATTATTTTTATTTTTGCTAGCACGCTTTCCTTTTGTAGGTTTTTTCATGGTTTTAAACCTCTATGTTATTTTTTCACATAAACATTTTCTGTGCAAACTTGTTACACATATGAAACAATTTTGACAGTTAATTTTATAGTTATACAAAACACGAATCAGCACTCTTGTGAAACTGTGAAAATATTTTGTTTCATTCCACTTGTTGTTACATGAAAAAATGATGTGTATCTTTTAAGTTTTGCACAAAACAAGAATCAAAAACGCTGTGTAACAGTGAAAAAACTTTACATTTCACCGTTTCACAGAACAAGAATTGACCCCCAGGGGGGTGCTCATTATCGTTTTCATGAGCACTTTACGCATTATCATATCACAATTACACAATTTGCGATTCTGGTGCATGTTATGAAAAAATTGTTTCATTCCAACCGTAGTCGTGAAACTTTTGCTTGTATGTTATTGAAATTTTATGTCAAAATGTCAAAACAAGAGTACGAAGCCAACCGGCTGAAGGAAGCGGCTTAGCCGCCATATACTTTTTTAAACTGCTTCGACTTTTACTGATACTGTTTTTAGATATTAATAAAATTATGGTATTATAACATACAAATATGTATTTCGTTGATACCACTTTCAGTTTTACGCGTTCACAAATACATTTATGTATATCACTTTCAAATCGAAAAATAAATTAAATCAAGACCGGCTTGTAAAATAGAATTTTTTTGTATTCACTAGTTTGTTAGCGTACAAGAAATGATGATAAATAAATGGTTGATTTTAATGCATGTACCTAAAAGTATGATCGCACAGTAAGAGCATATTCATAAAAAAGGTTTTGATAATTGTTGCTATTCGCTCGTGGTACTCAAAGTATTTAAAAATTACCTAAATGTATACATATACGTACATACAAGAAAAATTTAAATGACTTAGTGTTGCATAAACATACATACAGGGCGTCCGCTGGGAAGGTATACGACTTTGTTTCATATTTGGCAATCGTGAAGTAGAGACGTGGCAAATTTATTATGGAGAAATATGAACTGGCGGACACTCTCTACATATGTATGTACATTAGTGTGTCTCAAAAAAATTTTTTTTTTCGATTTTTATGGTCCCCCAGCATTTTTTTTAAAGCTTATAGGGTAAAGTATTTTTGTGATTTTTTTCAGATTTTTCGGAAGAGGTTTAGAGGTCGCTAAAATCGAATTTAACCCAAAAATCGGGTTTTCTCGACTTTTTTTGAATTTTACGCATTACTCGGCCCATTAGCACGATTTTTTTGTTACTAAGTCAATTTTTTTAAAGAAAACTGTTCAAACTTTACTTCTCTGTGCAGATATTATAAGTTTCGGTTATTTGTTTGCTAATTTGGGTACCCTTTATGAAATTTTTTTTGTAAATTTAGCATAAATTTTAAAAATAATGCTTTGTAACTTTTAAAATTTCTATTGAAGTTAAAAAACTAATGATTCAGTTTAAAATGTGGATAAATTCTGAGTCATTTAAAAAAATAAATATTGAATTTGCTCTTACCGTTCCAAAGTTATGCCCAAAAAATCTAGGCAGCTTAGTTCTCATACCCAAAAAAAATTAAAAAATTATTTGGTTATTAGCTTTCAATTACACTGGTTTACAGCCAAAAAATACCAAGAACGCCACATGCCTAGATAAGTTAATTGGGACCTCCTGAGCACGAAAAACGCAGTTATAATTTTTTTCTAAGTACCGTTTTTTAGATAACGGTACTTTTGTGTTTTTCGGTGTATGGCCCTACTCAAACTCTTGTGGTGTCCACCGGAAAATTTTGATCGAGATAAGTGGCATATCGATGAAAAGTAATTGAATGCCTTCTCCGTTGATATGCTGGAAAATTCTATCTGATAAAAAATCGCTGAGATATGGCACCTCAAAGTTCAAAATTTGCCTATTTTTTACGTTTTTTTCAAAATTTTTCATTTTTATTTAAATTTTTTCCTACGTTACATTGAAAGTCTGGAATGTTTTCTTTTTTTAACAAAATAGTTTATTTAATTACCAATATTTTAAGAGTATTTTGAATAAGATCGGATAAAAAATAAAGTTTTTATTAAGGATTTTGTGAAACGACAATATTTTCATTTTCATTGCTCACACAGTATATTCGGCGTAAATTCAAAAAATTTTAATTAAAATGACGAGCGACTTGAACTTTTGCGTTTTTTTTCGGATGGATCTTCGCGAATGAGGAACAAACAATAGTCCCCCATCATTTGTTCATCCCACCAGCCTTTGTAACGTTTCTCGATTTCTTCCACTTCCTGGTAAAATCTTTCACCTTGTTCATCACTTTCGGAGCCCAAGTTCGTGGGGAAAATTTCCAAATGGCTGAATAAGAAGTGCAAGGGGGTAACACGAAGTTTCTATGTTTTTTATCCGATCTTATTCAAAATACTCTTAAAATATTGCTAATAAACAAAATAATTTTTTAATTTTTTTTTGGGTATGAGAACTAAGCTGCCTAGATTTTTTGGGCATAACTTTGGAACAGTAAGAGCAAATTCAATATTTATTTTTTAAATGACACAGAATTTATCCACATTTTAAACTGAATCATTAGTTTTTTTAACTTCAATAGAAATTTTTACAAAGCATTATTTTTAAAATTTATGCTAAATTTACAAAAAAATGTCATAAAGGGTACCCAAATTAGCAAACAAATAACCGAAACTTATAATATCTGCACAGAGAAGTAAAGTTTGAACAGTTTTCTTTAAAAAAATTGACTTAGTAACAAAGAAAATCGTGCTAATGGGCCGAGTAATGCGCAAAATTAAAAAAAAATCGAGAAAACCCGATTTTTGGGTTAAATTCGATTTTAGCGACCTCTAAACCTCCTCCGAAAAATCTGAAAAATATCACATAAATACCTTACCCTATATGCTTTCAAAAAAAGGTGGGGGAACAAGAAACATTTTTTTGGGACACACTAATGTACATACTTAATTTCGTTTTGAAACCAATTTTTTTTTTTTTGAAAAAGTTTTTAGTTGTAGGTATGTAAATCTTTTTCAATATGAAATGTGTATGTATGTACATATACATATGTATATTTTAACAACCGCAATTGCATACATTTCAACGAATGGAAAATTTCTAATTGTTATCATAAATATAAATTGATAAGATATGTTTTGTACTGTTTTTTCTCTTAAAAAAAATTTAATCAGATTTTTGCTGGATACAAAATTAATATTAAAAATAATTGCAACTATCGCCGATTGATTTTTTGTGCTGCCGGTTTCGCCGCTACCGCCGTCAACTATATTTAATTGGCTCTGTATTCTAGTACAAACAAAACACCAATGTGACGCCATATTTGTTTTGGTTTTTGACATAAATACATGAGTATTAAATATTATATTAAAATAAAAATATGACGGGTGCAATTATTTTATTCGATTTTATTAAATATTCTTTTTTATTTTTACTAGCACGCTTTCCTTTTGCTGGTTTTTTCATGGTTTTAAGCCTCTATGTAATTTTTTCACATAAACATTTTCTGTGCAAACTTGTTACACATATGAAACAATTTTGACAGTTAATTTCGCAGTTACACAAAACACGAATCAGCACTCTTGTGAAACTTTGAAAATATTTTGTTTCATTCCACTTGTTGTTACATGAAAAAATTATGTGTATCTTTTAAGTTTTGCACAAAACAAGAATCAAAAACACTGTGTAACAGTGAAAAAACTTTTCATTTCACCGTTTCACAGAACAAGAATTGACCCCCAGGTCTGACAATATTGTTAGAACTGACAATCGTCTGTACGTACAAATTGGGTGTTTCGCCCGTCTGTCAAAACAAGTTAAAATAAGGAATTTTTATAAAACAAGTTATTGGCGAAATTGTCAACTCTTCTAACGTTTGGGATTTAAACAAATTTTAACTTTTAGATGCGTTAACAGATGAACACTTGACTTACATTGTATATTGTTTTCGCTGTTAACGCCGTAACGCATACTGTGTATTTCTACCTTAAATACACTTTATCGATAGTCGACAACTCTAGTTTTTTTATGTTTAAATTAGAATAATGGGGCAGCACCGTCAGTTTTTGAATAGTTGGTACATGGTGAAATTACGTACAAGGTGGTGTTGCCAACCCAGCTGGTTTTTTTTTTTTTTGGTCATACCGGTCCTGTCAAAAGTTTTGTTTATATTTATGTTTTGTTTACATTTTGCTTTGTGTGTATTCGTGTTTTTTGTTTTGGTGTAGAGACATATATGTTGTTAACAATACACACACACACTTGTGACATGTGCTTTTTTAATTCACCATACCTGCTTTTGACATTAAAGAGCTGAAAACACAAAAACAAATTCCCTGTTGTTTTTGTACTATATTCACCTGCCACCACCTTGTAAGTAATTTCACCATGAGTTGGTATTTAAAATGGATAGAAAGTTACAGCATGTTTCCAGGAGACAATTATTGTTTTTAAATTGTCAAAACAACAAACAATAATCATTTTGGGGTTCTATAAGACAAACGTAATTGTTTCATACAAACAACGTAAGACTGCCAATTTTTCTGTGTGTAAATTGGTTTCTGTATAACAAAAGTAATTGTCTTACACAATATGAAATGTCAAAAATAGACGATTAGAAAAAACTCATTGTCATTGATTTGTTTGCTCTAAAAATATGTTTTATTCAAAAAAAAATTGTTTTTCATAAAATAATTAAAAATAATGGATATATCTAGTGATAAGATAAGATATTTGTTTATTAAAGCACTATATTCACAAAAAACTATTTAGAGATACATTTGTATGCTTTCATATACAAACAAAAATAATTTAACCAAACAATTGGGTACAGACAATATTTTATCAGCTGACTAAGAGAGTTACCATTTTATAACATAAAAAAGTATTTTTTACAAGAAAAAATGTAAACAAAAACTATAAAATAAAGTAATGGCAATAATGGTTTTGACAAAGCAAAACTGTATAACGTAAGCCAGACAAAAATATTCTGTAGTGTTACAGAAACCCAATTTGTTACGTTATTGTTAGTGTGAAAATCGTTTGTATGGTACTGTAATTGTCTCCTGGAAACATGCTGTTAGTAAAGCTACAAACCTCTAGTTTCTTTAGGTTTAAAAGCACACAAAAATTGTTCTCAAGCAATTAAGGCCTGGTTAGCCAAACGTTGCTGTATCGTAATGTAACGTCCCCTAACGTAAAAACGTAAGTGCACTTATAGAACATTTAAAAACGTGTCATGTTTTGGACATAAACAACAAAAAAAAAAAAAAAACAAAACAGAAATATATTGTGAAATAGTAATTTGTTTATAGTGTACTTAATAGTGTTTTTTTCAAATAATTAAAAAAGAAATAAATAAATATTGATGCGGATTTGTGTGTTGGGCTACAATTTTGTAATTTGCTAAAAATTTCTTTCTTATTAATATTTTTGCTTTTCTTTGTAATATTCTTGCTGAAAATTTGTATAATAAATGTAGGGTTGCCAAGTATTTAATTGAAAAAAGTACATTGAGGAAAAAAAAAACCTACATTTCAGTAAAAAATACATTGGATTTTTATTGAAAATTTTTTTTAAAATTCATTAGGAAAAATAATATGGCAAATAATAATACAAAAAATAAGATCGTAATCATTGTTAACTACAAAGTAATAGCTTAAAATTATTCGGATTTTTATTTTTAAATTCTAGTCTATACTATTCAACTTTTCAAATGTGAAATAATTTGGTATAAATTAAAAAAAAAAATTTATTCCCGTATTCATAAAAAGTATTTTAGGTTTTTTGACAAGTATTGCATAGATATATGTCAAATAACCCTCAATAAACCTAACATACTTTTTATGAATACGGGCATTAATATTTAATATTTTCTTTGTATATTTGTATATTATTATTGTATATTTTATATACATTCATGTATTTGTAAAAACTTTTACACATACTTACTAATTTTTTTGAACTTGGTTTACAATGCTATTTTTGCCAATGTTAGAAAATTATCAAACTTGGCACAAGTGTGTTAAAATTAGTTTTAAATATCAATTCACATTCCAAACTTTCTATTAAAATTTTGTTTGTTCATTTCCTTCTTCCAAAAGGGCAAAATCGAACTGAATGTTCTGTCAGATGCCGCATTTGAATGCGGTATAGCCAATATAAACATACAAATTCTTTTCAAAATTTTGATACAATCTACTATTTAACAATACTTTTTCAGGGTTTATTGCATTGAATTTATAATGCATTATCGTTTCCGGGCTTAGACGGTAATACGTATACATACATACATAATTGGCCATTACAACCCTGTGTCAGGGTTACGGCCTAGCTTCTCGCAACACTCATGTTGTGTGTGTTAATTTTTATCCATGAGTACCGGGACCTACAGTTTAAAGTCGGCTCCGAACGACAGATTTGAGAAGCTTTTTCATGGCAATTAGTTACTCTCAGAGCCTTTGCCAGAAGACTGCTGAGAGGTAGTCGCCGAAAGAAATAATTTTTTCATATTTCTTTTTTTCATGATGTCAGAGCTGAGATTTGAACCCAGCACTATCGTCTTCGTAAGCCAACACACTAACCACTAGACCACGGCGACTACAAGACGGTAATACATACATGTCAAATTTTTGTGTAGAAGAGAATGAATAGTATCATGTAAACTTTATATGTAATGAGAACGAACGACATTGAGAGAAAATCGGATGAAAATTTGACAGTAGTAAGGCTCGCTTTGTTTTTTTAATTAAAAAAAAAAAACAATCACATTTCATTAGATCAGAGATGCACTTTTATTTTATTTTTTATATATGTTAAATGTGTTCAAAATGTATGTAAATTTTGTGTGGACGTATACGTGCATTTTATTCTTTCATTTGACTTTGATTTGATTTTTAAACAACCTTGTAAAGGTAAAAACATCTGCCGTAAGACTTTTACTTTTATTTTTAAAATACGGATGGAATGTGGAAATTTAGTGTATTAAATTAGAGGCGATAATGCACTATTTTTTCCACTACCACTAAATTTAGTGGAAAATTAAATCTATTGCAATAACCCCAATTCTGAAATAAATAAATTCATCAAACAGTAGATCCATGTGAATGTTATTGACAAAAAATTATTCGATAAGTTCTGTAGAATTACGAAATGAAATTTTTGAATTGAGACTGAAAACACAGACCTTTTTAAAATTATTATACTTTAGTGACAAATGTTCTTTAATATTATTTATGTTATTTTCAAGGGTTCAGAACAAAAAAGAAATACAAAAGATTAAAAAAGTACATTAGCGTGCTTTTTTAGGTGTTATGCAGAAATAAGTACATTGATCAAAGAAAATTAATCTTACTGCTTAAAAAAGTACGTTTGGCAAGCCTAAGTAAACCAGCTGTTTGCAAATGTCCCGTAAAAACGTAGAGAATTTCTATTTTCTACAGATTGATACGCGCCTTTACGTTAAATTTTTTATTCGGTAAGTGCTGCCATTACTTTGCATATAAAGTAAATGACCAGCTGACTCGTCAACGTTAAGATACCACGGCGCATACTAAAATTGTTTCGGAACATTGTTTCATTAAAAATACTGAAGAAAAAAATTTCGATCATACTAAGAATCAAAATTAATATTATAAGTGTAATATTCGTAATATATACATACAAACATATACATATGCACATTTATTTGTACTTTTCTTTTTTTGCAAGCAAATATACCCATTCACAGCCACTGTCAACATTTTAAGTATTTTTAAGCACTTAATTCAATTTTTTACGAAAATTTTGATGCTTCTCACTAACAAATTAAAGATTCTAAATACTTGAAAATGCATAAATAGAATGTATGTAGCCTCCGAAATTTGAAAATAACCTTAAGTGTTGAACGGACTTCGTATGTACACATCACGATTCACAAAAGAAAACATAAATTAACTTTATTTTTGACATTTTTAATTTTTAAATTTCTGCAGAAATATAAAACCGTTTAAGGCATTTGTTTTATTCATTTTAAAATGTAACAGTAAAACTAATAACTAATCATTATATACTGACATAAATTTGCAATGCATACGTTCAAACTCCCGAAACATTATGACGGGATTTAAAAGCAAATAAAGTGGGAACTCATATATGATTTATATCAGCTGGTAAATTTTCCAGCTTTTGCTATTGCTTTTCAGCATTCTTTATGTAGCACTAGCAAAGAATTATTCACACTTTTTCTAGTTTTACCTAGTAGCTTTAATTAGTACTCTAAAGGCAAAGCTAGTGCTACTACTTAGAACTTCGTAGCATAACATACATACATACATACATAACTGGCCCTTACAACCCTGTGTCAGGATTACGGCCTAGCTTCTCGCAGCACTCATGTTGTGTGTGTAAATTTTTATCCATGAGTACCGGGACCTACAGTTTAATGTCGACTCCAAACGACAGATTTGAGAAGCTTGTTCATGGCAATTAATTACTCTCAGAAACTTTTTCATGGCAATCAGTTACTCTCAGAGCTTATGCCAGAAGACTGCTGAGAGGTAGTCGCCGTAAGAAATATTTTTTTCATACTGTGAACGTCAAAAAAAGTAAACAGTTACTTTATCTGCATTAAAGATATAAGTAGAAATTAAAATGTTTAATAACAGTTTAAGAGGCTTATAAAATAAGAGTTTAATTCTGTATTAACCAAAAATAAAAACTAAACAAAAACAAAAATATATCACTTCATCTTAAAATACTACTATTTTTACTCGTCAAAAAAAAGTAAACAGAATCTATTAAATGGGTATGTTAGGTACAGAAACTAAAAATAGGTTAACTTTTAATATTTGGTTTGTTTTCCTTTTGCATCTAGCACCGCTTTTAATCTTCTTGGCATTGATTCCACAAGGTTTGTTGTAATGTCTGGAGAGGTTTTGTACCATTCTTCAATCAAAGCTTTTTTCAAATTGTCCTTGTTGAAAATGGCTCTTTGCCTGATTTTTCTATCAAGGTGCTCCCATAAATGTTCGATAGGGTTAAGGTCTAGAGACTGGGGTGGGTGATCTAAGGTCTTAGGTGTTCGGTATAACAACCATTCCTTAACAATCATCGACGTATGTTTCGGGTCGTTGTCTTGTTGAAAGACCCAGTTGTTTGGAAGTCCTAATTTTTCAATGCTGGGGGCAACGTTTTCTTTTAGAATGTTTAGGTAATCTATTTTATTCATTGTCGACTCAATAAACACTAGATTGCCGACACCAGATGCCGCCATACAGCCCCAGATCATAACCGAACCTCCGCCATGTTTCACGGTAGATGTAACACACTTTTCATGAAAGCTTCATTCTTCGACCGCCATATTTTTGGAGGCTTTTTCACTCCAAATATTTCGAATTTGCTCTCATCGGTATATAGTATGTTTTTCCAGAAACCAACACCCTCATTTTTGTATTTTTTTGCGAATTCTACGCGCTTCTGTGGGTTTGCTTTAGAAATGTAAGGCTTTTTTCGAAGAACTCTGCCATGTAGTCCATTTTTGTGGAGTTCTCTTCTAATTGTACTGGCACTGACTGATTTTCCAGATGTTTCTGCTATATTTTTTGCTAGTTGAACAGCACTTGACACAGGATTGGTCTTTACTTCTCGAACTACTGCTCATATTTTGCGCCATTAAGTCGTTTTGGTCGCCCCGGCCGGGGTAATTCTTCTACTGTATTATGTTTCGCATATTTATCTATAATTTTTTTTACAGTACAATGATTCCTTCCTACAATTTCACGCAAAGATTTATTTTTTATGTAAATCTAATATGATTTTTTGCGTTTCATTGGTCGTATGCTTAGGCATTTCTTAAAAATTTTACTGTTTGCACTATTCTTTAACAAAGTTAATAGAAAACTTCAAAAAATATATTTACTACACCGGCTTACTAGATTAACAACTGCTTTTTAAAGAATTAAAGGGTTTTCCCCGAAATATTAAAAAAAGAATCAAGCAATGTAGCCACTGTTTACTTTTTTTGACGCGTAATAATAGTATTTTAAGATGAAGTGATATATTTTTGTTTTTGTTTAGTTTTTATTTTAGGCTAATACAGGATTAAACTCTTATGCCCGTATTCATAAAAACTAAAATTGGTTTATAGAGTGCTTATTTGACATATTTCTATGGAGTAATTGTCAAAAAACCAATTAATAAAACTGTTTTATTTTTTATGAATACGGGCATTATTTTATAAGCCTCTTAAACTGTTATTAAACATTTTAATTTCTACTTATATCTTTCCTGTAATAAAAGCTTTCATGCAGATAAAGTTACTGTTTAGTTTTTTTTTGCGCTCACAGTATTTCTCTTTTTTTTAAAGATGTCGGAGCTGGGTGTCGAACCCAAGGCTCATGTCTTAGTAAGCCAACACACTAACCACTAGACCACGGCGACTACGTACCAAAAGCTACATTTTTATTCACTCTGCCCATTGATTGGCAATATCGACAATTCTGTTGTTTACTGTTGAAAACAATGCGGTTATCGTAAAAATATGTTACTGAATCGCGCTACTGGTATTGTTTATATTATTCCAGTTTGTGTTCAACAAGGCTCATTAAACATGTAAACATACCTGTAAACGTCAAAGTTTTTTTATACTTTTATCTTTTTTGTTTTTATTTGTATGTTTATGTTTACAATCAGTGTTGTCATATTGGCTATTTCTAACCAAACTTGGCTACTTTTTTCTTACATACATATTTTCTTTTTTTTTCTTTGTTTTTTTTTCTTTAAGAAGAAAAGGGTATTTTTATTTTAAATGAATAGGTGTGTTTCTTTACTTTTTGGGTAAAGTTTGGTAAATAGAGAGTAAACAATCATTTCTCTCAGTAAGAGACAAATTTACCCAAAATTACGGGAACGCAAAAAACCAAAAATTTTACCATTCACAGAAAAATATGAAAAAACACAACTTTACGTCACACACATACATATTGAACATGTACTTTCGCAAAAAATAAACGACAATAATTCGACTTATACATGTTAACTAAGGCAAAGATAAACTTTTTTATATAAATATTGAATTAAATTATACTATACGCCTTTCACTGCAGGTTTATTCATATTTTTTAATTCAACTTTTTAATTTTTTGTAACTTTAAGGATATGCACCTGGAACGTGAGAACCCTTTACAGGGAAGGTGCCTCTATCCAATTGGCGGATGCTCTCACCAAATGTAGGAAATGCGATGGATAGGACAGGGTTGTACAAGGCAAGCAACATGTGACATCTACTACAGCTGCCATAATAACAGACACGAATTTGGCTACGGATTCGTAGTTAGCAAGAGACTTCGCCATCTTGTCTCAGAGTTCACCCCCGTGAACAAAAGGATAGCTACGATCCGGATGAAGACAAAGTTTTATAATATCAGCCTCATCTGCGTGCACGCCCCGACGGAAGAGAAGGATGATGCGGCCAAAGATGCTTTCTACGCAAAGCTCGAGGATGTATATGATAGGTGTCCGGCACATGACGCCAAAATTGTCCTCGGCGATTTCAATGCGAAAGTTGGACGTGAAGGTATCTTTGGCCCCACTGTCGGACAGTTCAGTCTCCATAATTCCACCTCGCCGAACGGCTTGAGACTGATCGATTTCGCCGCGGCGCGAAACATGGTAGTTTGTAGCACCAGGTTCCAGCATCTCGATATCCATAAGGCCACCTGGCTCTCTCCCGATCGATCAACTACCAACCAGATCGATCACATTGTGATTGATGGAAGGCATGTATCCAGTATACTAGACGTGCGCACATTTAGAGGTCCGAATGTCGACTCGGACCATTATCTTGTCGCAGCCAAGATGCGATTGCGCATATGCGCAGCGAATATGGCACGTTCTAGTGTTCGAGGGAAGCTGGACATCAAAAAGCTGCGATCACAAGAGACAGCCAGGTCGTTCTCCGATCGTCTTTCTAATGAGCTCCATTGTATCCCGTCCTCTCTCGAAAGTATTGGTGGACAGTGGTCTCACATTGCTCACTCTCTGCGCAACGCTGCCGAAACAGTCCTTGGTTTTGAGCGTCCTCCCCGCAGAAACCAATGGTACGATGAAGAGTGTCGTGAGGCCACTGCGGCAAAGAATGCTGCCTACAGAAGAACGTTGCAGTCCACCACTACAAGAGCAACTGTGGAGGTGTACAGAGAGAAGAGGAGGGAAGAGAGACGCCTATTTAGAAGAAAGAAAAGGGAGCAAGAAAGGCGTGATCGTGAGGAAATCGAGATGTGCAGGAGTAGACATGATGCTCGAAATTTTTATAAGAAGATAAGGCGTCTTACTACTGGTTTTAAACCCGGAGCAACCTCCTGCAGAGACGAACATGGTAATCTGGTTACAGATGCACATGGTGCACTGAGATTATGGAGACAGCATTTCTGTAATCTACTGCAAAGCGATGATGATACAAATTCCGCTGCTAGAGATGCTGTGCCGGACCCAATCAATGATGACGTTGTGATCCCGTCCCCCAGCCATGAAGAGGTCAAGGTTGCCATATGGCGACTGAAGAACAACAAGGCAGCCGGACCTGACGGTCTGCCCGCTGAACTCTTCAAGTATGGAGGCGATGAGCTGGTTAGGTGCATGCACCAGCTCATTTGCAGAATATGGCTGGAGGAAAGTATGCCCGATGATTGGAATCTCAGTGCCCTCTGTCCGATCCTGAAAAAGGGAGACCCCACAATATGCACCAACTACAGGGGTATTAGCCTTCTCCCTATCGCATATAAGGTTCTTACGAGCGTATTGTGTGAACGACTGAAGCCATTCGCCATCTCACTGATTGGACCTTATCAGTGCGGCTTCAGACCTGGTAAGTCCACCATTGACCAGATATTCACACTGCGCCAAATCCTGGAGAAGACCCATGAAAGTCAAGTCGACACACACCACCTCTTTGTCGACTATAAGGCAGCGTTCGATAGCCCGATAAGGGATCGCGTATATGCAGCAATGTCTGAGCTCGGTATTCCTGCAAAATTGATAAGACTGTGCAGAATGACGTTGAGCAATTCCTGCAGCTCCGTCAAGGTAGGAAGAGACCTCTCCGAGCCTTTTAATACCGTGCGAGGTTTCAGACAGGGCGATCCCTTATCCTGCGACCTCTTCAATTTCGTCATGGAGAGTGTTTTGCGAAAGGCGGGTGTCCATCGTAATGGCACTATTTTTAACAAAAGTGTCCAGCTCCTTGCGTATGCAGACGATATAGACATCATTGGGCATACCAAGCGAGATGTCACCGCAGCCTTTAATGCTATTGAACGAGAGTCTGCTAAAATGGGTCTGGCGGTAAATGAGAGCAAGACGAAGTACATGTTGTCGACGAGTAGGGATGTTGATTGTATCGGCTCCCAGGTTACAGCCGGCAACTATACATTCGATGTGGTCAAGGAATTCATCTATCTTGGCACCGCCATTACCAGCAAAAATGATGTCAGTCTAGAGATCAGGCGAAGAATCACACTGGCCAACAGGTGCTACTACGGTCTCGGTAGGCAGTTTAGTAATAGAGACCTCTCTCGTGCGACGAAATTAACACTCTACAAGTCGCTTATTCTCCCGGTGCTTCTCTATGGTGCGGAAGCATGGACGCTGTCTTGTGCCGATGCAGCGGTCCTCGGGGTGTTCGAGAGAAAAGTTCTTCGTAAGATCTTTGGTCCTCTAAGGCATGGCGATGAGTTTCGCATTAGAACCAACCATGAGCTGTATGAGCTCCTCGGCGATGTAGGTGTTGTCCAGCGTATTAACATCCAGCGGCTACGCTGGCTCGGCCACATTGTTCGGATGGAAGAATCTGCTCCAGCGAAGAAAGTTTTCGATGCGAAGGTCACTGGACGTCGGCGTAGAGGACGACCCTGTTTACGTTGGAAGGACCAGGTTGATGAAGCCCTGTCATCGATTGGTGTGACCAACTGGAGAAGGCGCGCGCTAAGCAGAAGCGCCTGGAGACTAGTGCTGAAGCAGGCCGAAACCCGTTAACGGGTTGTTATGGCCAGCTAAGTAAGTAAGTAAGTAACTTTCTGAAACTTTTATTTTTCTATTATTTTTTAAACAGCTGATTATTTGTTTACTTGCACAAACTAGCCCAAAGAAAAAGTACGGGCTATTTCGTTCATGAAGAAGAAGAATGTTACTCTCTCAAAATTTCTCTCATTTACCCAAATTTTGTGTACAAGAACGCTTTTTGGTAAAATTGGGATCCCGCGTGTGCCCAATGTAGAGTAAAGAAACAGACTTAATAATAATAATAAAAAATGTTATGTGTATCTTTAATGGTGATACAGTTTTAACTAAACATTGTAATATTTTAGGTTCAAGCAGGATAATATTGTTACGAATTGTCCTTTATAGTTCGTTTTGTATACTAGGGCTCTTTACTGCAAACTAAAACACAGATACTTTTGGATTTTAAAGCTTTTATTTACACTCTATAATCTTTCAGATACAACTAAAAAGAGTAATGTGAATGAAGCCTTATTTATAATACCTACAGTTTTTCTAGTAATTTTTATTGTCTCTATTGTTTAGTATTTATTTAACTAATTTCACAGAAATAATTAATTTTTTATAATTTTAAATTTTATATAATTTTAAACGTACAGTTACGAGCAGATAAATAGGTTCACATCAAAATGATAAATCAATTTTGTTTGACTATAGTTTACATTAGAGCAATAAAAAAGGAAAACTCGCTAATTACTAAAGCAAATACCCACTTTTAATACTGCATCACAATAATTAAATTATTATGTAAAAAATTGCCCAAAATTAAAAAAAAAAAATAACCTTTGAAAAATTTGTTAGTTTAAAATGTTAAACGCCAAAATTATAAAAATTATTGTAGAAAACTTTAGATTCAGCCTTTTAATAGAGCTTATTAAAGCAAATACCTCTAAAAATTTAAAAAATGGGACGTTCTAAACATTGTAGTGAAGAGGAAAAAAAGATTATAAAGGATCTACACAGCCGAAGTTATAGCCAACGGAAAATTGCTGAAATTCTTGGGAGATCGCAAAATATGATAAGAAATGCATTGCAGCCTCCAAAACAAAAACTTAAAAGAGGTCAACAGCGAAAAACCTCGAAAAGAGACGATGATCGCATTAAGATGTTGTCAACTCGTAATCCTTTTATGTCCGCAGTTCAGCTGAAAAATGAGTTAAAGCTTCCCGTATCAGAGTGGACCATTAGACGTCGTTTAAGAGAAAAAAATTTATTCGGAAGATCGGCCCAGAAGGTTCCAATGCTTAATAACAGACAAAGAAAAAAGCGCATTGAGTTTGCAAAAGTACATGCTGAATGGGACGGCCCGGAAGGTATAAAAAAATGGAGAAACATACTATGGTCTGATGAATCCAAGATAAACTTAGTCGGACCTGATGGAAGAACATGGGTAAGGCGTCCAAAAAATAAAGCATATGATCCAAAGTACACCCCGAAGACAATAAAGCATGGCGGCGGCAACATAATGATATGGGGTTGTTGTTCCTGGTACGGTGTTGGGCCAATATTCTGGATCAAGGAAAATATGGACAAACATCTTTATCTGCATATTCTTAAAGAAGTAATGCTTCCGTATGCCGAGTAGGAAATGCCTTTAAAGTATGAATTCCAGCAAGACAATGACCCCAAGCATACTTCTAAGATCGTAAAAGAATGGTTCCAAGAGAAAAATATAAAGTTAATGGAGTGGCCTTCACAATCGCCGGATTTAAATCCCATTGAGAATCTTTGGAGAATCGTTAAGGACAAAATTGCACCACTCAAGGCTAAAAATAAAGAAGATTTGTGGACAAAAGTGAAGGAAGCTTGGTACTCAATTCCATTAGAGACTTGTCAGTCACTTGTCGAATCAATGCCCCGGAGATGTTCGGCGGTGATTCAAAATAAGGGATTTTCAACAAAATATTAGAAATTTTCTTGCAATTGCACTTTTTTTGTATAAAAATGTCATTCTTTTTTCAATGAACCTATTTATTTGCTCGACAGGCATCAATTAATATATTAAATATATCAATTTTTCTCATTTTTTTTTTAATTATAATTAAATACATTTTATGTGATTATTTATGTTTAATGTAATAAATATCGCTTTATTGTATATTACCGCTGTTTAAGTTATTTGAAGGCGAATTTATCAATAAATGTGATGTGAACCTATTTATCTGCTCGTAACTGTATGTACTTGATTTTCCGGCATGTATTTTGTTATTTGTAATAATTTTGACAATTTTTTTGTATAAGATGTCTGCATATTTGTGGAACATTTTCTGAATCTGCTTTATAATTAATTCTAAGTGTTGTTGGTACATTAATTACACGGTGCTACAGTGAAAATATACTTGGAAAGTGACCTAGTGTACGTTGTAGGCCTTATTGAGTAAATCATAAATCAATTTTTAAAAGTTCGGAAACACCCTCAAATTTCGGAGTTATTCCGGAAGAACTATTTTCGGGTAGGTTCGAGTACTTATGACCACGTAACTCAGTTGATTTTAATCCGATTTTAAATTTTTAAACGGTTTCTGAAAGAAGAAATATGTGCCTTTTTAAGTATGTACACATTTTGGTATATATATTAAATTTTTGTAGTGTTATTTTTAATTATATCTGATTTTAATTTTATTTTTTCAAAATTTTTTAACTTTGGCGCCATTTTTTTTAAATTAGATTGTTTAGAAATATACCCTCATGTATATATTTCATTAAAGCTAATTTAGTTCTAAGTTAAACAATCTTCTAATAGATAAAATCGAGTAAGAAATAAAAAAGTTATTAAGGTTTTTCAAAAGTTAAAAATTTTGCTTTTACAAATATGTATTGATCACGATACTACATTTTCTTTATTTTTTAGTATTTTAATGATATGATTATATAAATATTTTAAAAAAACAGTATTCAAATTATTCTCTTTAGAAATTTTGAATATTTGATTAAAAGTGCTTGCTAGACCTCTTTCGCTTGTACATCAAATCGCTTAAGTGACCAGCAGTAATTTGAAATCATTCATTGAAATCTATATGTACATGCAGAAAATGAACTTCAATGGACATTCTGCAATCCATTTTTGCATAAACCTCACGAAATTCATTTACTACATCAATATAATTTTACTTTTTTCATTTCCCAAAAAATTTTCACATAAACTAATAAAGCTTCTCCATGCTATTTTTTCCACACATTTAATTTTATTGCGAATTCTTCGTCAAGCATGATTTTGCGGATTTGAGGTCCAACAAAAATAAAAAAATAATACAATTATGTTTAGAAATCAATAAGGATTTGTAACTTCTTTTATTTTTGCTTCACTTATTCTTGGGAAAACTGATTTTAAGTGTAAAAATGCATCGCTTTCCCTATCCAGGCGTTTCACGAACTGCTTCATGTATCCCAATTTGAAGTGTAATGATGGCAAAATTATTTATTTATAATCATAAGAATAAAAAAATAAAGAAAATGTAGTATCTTGGTCAATACATATTTGTAAAAGCACAATTTTTATCTTTTGAAAAACCTTAATAACTTTTTTACTTTTTACTCGATTTTATTTATTGGCAGCTTTTTTCACTCAGAACTAAATTTGCTTTAAAGAAATATATACATAAGGGTATGTTTCTAAACAAACTAATTAAAAAAAATGGCGCCAAAGTCAAAAAATTTAGAAAAAATAAAATTTAAATTGGATATAAATTAAAATTACACTGCAAAAATTTAATATATGTACCAAAATGTGTGCATATTTAAAAAGGCACATATTTCTTCTTTCCGAAACCGTTTGAAACTTTAAAATCGGATTAAAATCAACTGAGTTACGTGTTCATAAGTACTCGAACCTACCCGAAAATAGTTTTTTCGGAATAACTCCGAAATTTGAGGGTGTTTCCGAACTTTTAAAAATTGATTTATGATCTACTCAATAAGGCCTACAACGTACACTAGGTCACTTTCCAAGTATAAAAAAAAGTTGCTCATTTGTAGCACCGTGTTATCTGTAACATCTCTAATAAATAACGACGTTTATTATTATTTTCTGTATTTAGAATTGAAATATATTCAAAGTTCGGGTAGTGATCTGATACTGAGCAATAATAAGATAAAGTGTTTTTTTGTGAATTAATGTCCCTATACTTTTGGTCTGTCTTATGACCAGCGAGTCTAGTCTTAAGTTTGTTCTTTGTTGTACCTACCTTTACTACAAACTTCGTTATCATTACCACCATTAATTTACTATTTAGGTTCTCAGGAAAATCATTGTCTGCCAAAATGGCCTTAATTATCTTGAAGTTTTTCATGTAAAATTCTCTGTCAATAATTGTCAATACCCTATCTATAAAATTTTTTTAGCAGTATTCTTAATAATCAAATGATTATGTTTTGAGAAATAATTAATAATTCTTCCTGAAGTTGTAGGTTTCTGATACCAATCAACTGTCAGGTGCCTACCTCTTCTAATCAATAAAGTGTCTAAGTAAGGAACGTTTTTTTATTAAAAAACAAAAAATATTTTTCGCCTTATTGGCAAAATACATTCAATATAATTTGAAATGTATGCTTTTGGGAATAAGCATGTCTCTATGGCCATTTCGTCTCTGCTTAAGAGACTCGTCAGGAGACTTTTTCCCAAAGGTGTTATTCAAAACTATAAATACTTATGTTAAAATAGTTATAGACTAAATGCGAAAAATATTTTTTGTTTTTTAATAAAAAAACTTTTTGTTTTTCTATTCATTTGCTACAGACATTATGCACAACCGTAGGTTGGCTTGCTGTGGTGGAACAGAGAAATAGAATTTAAATTTTTTGAAAAACAGAAATGTATTGCTTTGTAAATACTTTTGTTTGGTTGTTATATACTAAATGGGATATGATTCGCATTTAGTCTATAACTATTTTAACATAAGTATTTATAGTTTTGAATAACACCTTTGGGAAAAAGTCTCCTGACGAGTCTCTTAAGCAGAGACGAAATGGCCATAGAGACATGCTTATTCCCAAAAGCATACATTTCAATTTATATTGAATGTATTTTGCCAATAAGGCGAAAAATATTTTTTGTTTTTTAATAAAAAAAACTTTTTGTTTTTCTATTCATTTGCTACAGACATTATGCACAACCGTAGGTTGGCTTGCTGTGGTGGAACAGAGAAATAGAATTTAAATTTTTTGAAAAACAGAAATGTATTGCTTTGTAAATACTTTTGTTTGGTTGTTATATACTAAATGGGATATGATTTGCATTTAGTCTATAACTATTTTAACATAAGTATTTATAGTTTTGAATAACACCTTTGGGAAAAAGTCTCCTGACGAGTCTCTTAAGCAGAGACGAAATGGCCATAGAGACATGCTTATTCCCAAAAGCATACATTTCAAATTATATTGAATGTATTTTGCCAATAAGGCGAAAAATATTTTTTGTTTTTTTATATTATTTTATTTTATTTCTTTTTGCTTAAAATTATTTGAAAAATTCTTATTCAATACACAGCTAAACTTTTTATTACTCTTTTGTCATAGCGTTGCCGGATACATCTGTTATAAAAAATAATTTTTATTTTCATAAAAGAAACCGTTTTAAGAAATCTTTGATGAAATATATCTTTCATATTTGCAATTTTTACAGGATATTAAAAGGGACCGCAATGATAAACTATGGGTTATTAAATATAACTGTCACAAAAATATTGCAGTAATACTGGAGGAACGATTTAAGTACATTTTATCTTTGCAACATTATATTGCCGTAAGATTATTTTGTTACGTTTAAGATTACGCACTTTTAATATATATGTGTACGTATGTGTATGTGTATGTGTTTTTTTAGGCTATTTTGATTGATAATACAGATGTTTTTACAATGCATAAGTTTGGACAGTTATCTTTGAAACTAAATGCAACGGAATTAGCAGAATATGCATTTGAAAATTGTATTGTAAGAAATTCAGCTCACTGGAATGCAGCAGAAGGAATGCTAAATGTTATGGGTAGTTATGACAACATAATCGGCTTGTTTATCTGGGCAAAAAAAATCTTTGATCAAAATAACAATAACACAAAGGCCAAGGAAATATTAAAAGAACTTTCAATTTTATTTAATAAAAATGTATTGTTTTTCAAACAGTGTGATGGAATGAAGACTATTCCTTTGTTTGATACACAACAAAATTTTTCGTCTAAAATACTTTTTGGTGAAAAACAGCTTAAAGCAAAAGGAGAAAAACATTTATTAAATGAAGTAATGGATATACAAAAATTTTCTTTTAAACGACAAAATTGGATTTCAGTTGGCCAATTTATTATAAATGTTTATTCTAACTTATGTGATGGTAATTCCCCATTTTTCTTTGTTTTTGATTTTAATGATATTGTTGTAAATAGCCATATCGACAATAATTCCAAAAATAAAAATACAAGTATGACCGACCCTGATTCCAGTATATTACACACAGGGGTTGTTGAAATCGAAAGAAATGTTACTTGTTCTAATGATATATTAACGGAACAATCAAAACACACTATAACTGAAAAATCAGAAACTTATTCATTGGACTGCCACAACTATGATTCTGATTCTAATGCTAAATCAGATGGAGGTGATACAACAAAGACGAAACCTAGGCGTCGCTGCAGTGATCTACATTTTCTTGAACAATGGGGTTGGCACAAAAGTCGTCGATATTCGTCGCGAAAAAAAACGGATCGTGATGATTTAGATACCAGTCTTAATGGATATTTAAGAAAAATTTTAATTAAATATATATTGTAAGTATACTTTACTTTTAAATTTTTTTAAAGTATAGCTTAGTTATAAAACGAAATATTGTAAATATTTGTCGGTAAGTAAATCTTATACAAAATTTTTTTTCTTCAATTATGTGCCCCAATTGAAATGAGATAAATATTCAATTTATGTATTAAAAAATTTTAAATTTTATAACAGCGCAAAGGTAGTAATTTTTCGGAATAATTGTAAAAAAAAATTTTAAGTATCGTGACAACTGAAAGTATCCGCTTAAAGAGCATAAAATTCTTCATCATCAGACAAAAAATTAATCTGAATTAAGTATGTAATGGTGTTTTTGTGGTGACTTGTTAAAATTAAATATTGTGAGAAAAAAAGCAAAAAAGTGAAAAAATATTACGCAAATAAATACTGTTTACATTTGAAATCAAAAATATAAAATCTTATTATGCAGTCATTAAGTTCAGATGTATATCAATATGTTTTGCATAAATTTAAATTATTTGAGGTAGTGGTTTTGCTTTTAGTTTTTATGTTGGAAGTGCAAAAAAAATCAATTTTCTAAGTTCACGTGAACATAAAGTTGGGCTAAATTTGGCGGCAGGGAATTAACAGCCAGGCCCACGATATCGAATCGTGTAGTTTTAAGCGACAAACAGCTGATTTGCGGCACACTAATTTTTGTGTCGCCAAAAATAAATGCGATTGGTAACACAAAATTTGTTTACACACATACACATAAATAAACAAAATGGGAAAAAGTTTGTTTACTACATTTCTGTCAAGTTAAACTAGCACACGGTTGCATTTTTTACTGTACAATTTAAGCATTTCAGCGCTTTTTTAGTGTATATTCGCGATTATTGTTTGATATGTAGATATGGCAGCTTTGTTGTTTATTTGCATTACGTTGGTAACGTAAAGCAAAGCGAACGATAAAGTGACAATTAGTGGGCCGCAGTTTAGATTCACAGTGAGTGACTGAGTTTCTTTCGATATCGTGGGCCTGGCTGTAAATATAATTTTAAAGCCTGCACAGTTTTGCGTTATTTATGAAAAAAATTGTTGCGGATCGGTACGTCTTAGAAGTTATGAGCAAATTAGTAACAGCTTAACGCGCTAAGTTAAAAAAAATCAAACAAAAATTAGCAGGCATGAAACGGTATTTTTATAATGACATTTTAAAATTACACATTGTGACAAAAAAGGTAAAAAGTCCATAAATCATATCGTCGCAAGAATTAAAGAACGCTGTAACTGATAAAAAATCGAAAATACGTTTTTTGCATCATTTTTATCAGAAAAAAAATACGCGTCGATTGGTCCCGGTCCCAGATTTCTAGGATGAAAATAAATGCACTTACGCTATCTGCGTTTTGTAAAATACCAGTGTCTTTGTTCTACTTTCATACAGGCTTTTGGCTCTGGTGAACATTTAAGGTTTTGTCAGTTACAGCGTTCTTTAATTCCATTGACGATATAATGCAACCATCAATTCCAGGTATTTATTGACATGTTATACAGTAAGGGACAAATCTGTTCACGAAATTGCTTTTATTGAGAACTTATTTAATTTTCTTTTTATTTAATACATATTAAAAAAAACTTTTAAATAAAATTAAATACATTAATTGTTCTTAATACAAAATTAAAAATATTTCATTTAAATCTATAAATGTACTGATTTAAGACAAACTTATAGAAAAATTCAATTGTGAACAGTTATGTCCACTGATAAAAATTTCGTCCTTTTGCGGGCTTTAATACTTTGTATGTCCTCCGCGTGCCTTTTGTACTGACTTTATCCTTTCTGGCATACTTTCTGCAAGATTATTAAGAATTTCTGGATCAATACTCTCCCAAGCTTCGATGCAGCGGTCCCAAAGATCGTCAACCGTTTTTGGAGGTCCTTTTCTTGAAAAATCTTTCTTTTTAGTATGGACCAAAGATGATCGATCGGGTTCAGATCTGGAGACTGGGGTGGCCAATTTAAAAGTTTAATTCCATTCTCTTCAAACCATCCCATTGCAATTTTAGCCTTGTGTTTAGGGTCGTTGTCCTGCATAAATATGTCATTCTGCCCTGGTTCCAGCCCAAATATATCAAGACTTGGCAGGTAGGAGTATTCCAAAATTGTGATATAATGCTTTGCACACATCTTTCCTCTTATGCGGCGGAGAACTCCAAGCTGGTTTCCTCGAAAACATCCCCATGCCATTAATGACGCACCTCCAAATTTCATCGTTTGACTTATGTTTCTTTCTTGTAACCCAACATTTTTATCAACCCATTTTAATTGCCGCTAACTTGGTCCGATGAAACGAAAATCAACCAAATCGGGTCAGATGGGCAGCAATTGACATGGGTTGATAAAAATGTTGGGTTACAAGAAAGAAACATAAGTCAAACGATGAAATTTGGAGGTGCGTCATTAATGGCATGGGGATGTTTTCGAGGAAACCAGCTTAGAGTTCTCCGCCGCATAAGAGGAAAGATATGTGCAAAGCATTATATCACAATTTTGGAATACTCCTACCTGCCAAGTCTTGATATATTTGGGCTGGAACCAGGGCAGAATGACATATTTATGCAGGACAACGACCTTAAACACAAGGCTAAAATTGCAATGGGATGGTTTGAAGAGAATGGAATTAAACTTTTAAATTGGCCACCTCAGTCTCCAGTACTGAACCCGATCGAGCATCTTTGGTCCATACTAAAAAGAAAGATTTTTTCAAGAAAAGAACCTCCAAAAACGGTTGACGATCTTTGGGACCGCTGCATCGAAGCCTGGGAGAGTATT
The DNA here is from genome assembly GCA_963576795.1 of Metopia argyrocephala. Lineage (NCBI taxonomy): Eukaryota > Metazoa > Arthropoda > Insecta > Diptera > Sarcophagidae > Metopia > Metopia argyrocephala. The sequence goes on along the minus strand of OY756209.1, from coordinate 76,007,228 downwards.
GATCCAGAAATTCTTAATAATCTTGCAGAAAGTATGCCAGAAAGGATAAAGTCAGTACAAAAGGCACGCGGAGGACATACAAAGTATTAAAGCCCGCAAAAGGACGAAATTTTTATCAGTGGACATAACTGTTCACAATTGAATTTTTCTATAAGTTTGTCTTAAATCAGTACATTTATAGATTTACATGAAATATTTTTAATTTTGTGTTAAGAACAATTAATGTATTTAATTTTATTTAACACGTTAACTGCCGTGTCACCCGTATTCGGGTGACAGCAAAAGTTCTCATCAGGCCACGTCACCCGTATTCGGGTGACAGCAAGAGTTCTCATCAGGCCACATCGGGTGACTCCTTCCAAAGGATTTCCACTAAATTCACTCCATTCACTTTGTTGAACTGGAGCTTCTTCAGTATCATCAACGTTGCTTTCTTCTTCCACGACCAAATCTCGTAACATCTCGTCAATAGTATCTTCATAATATTCATTATCACTAAGATTGCATTTATCCGTATCCGTATCAGAATCTGATGATATGATACGATTTACTTTTCTTCTTTTGGGCAATCTGATCACTTCCTCATCGCTGCTATCCGAATTTGAGCAACTAGCGTGACTAGTCTTCCTTTCACTGCGATATGAATCACTGCACACTGACTTTTTCATCTTTCTCTTCACTATTGAAAAATTATGGGCAGAGATATTAGTTGTACTACTCAGTACACGGCAAAGATTACAACTGCTCGTGCAGAGTAATAACGTGATAAATGAGGATCGTAATAGATATCGGGCTGAGAGTACCGAAAGAAATGTAAACAGACATGCGGTAGCAGAGCACGCATCTTACAGTGGCGCCGGTGGCCTGACGGGGATTTTGTTGTAAACACGCGTGGCAGTCAACGTGTTAAAAGTTTTTTCTTAATATGTATTAAATAAAAAAAAAATTAAATAAGTTCTCAATAAAAGCAATTTCGTGAACAGTTTTTGTCCCTTACTGTATATACGGATATTTGCCCTACGCTTAATTGCCTTTTACGCTTATTTACTTAAATTTCTAAATCCCCATATTTTATCTTACAATTTTCTAACAAAATTCCACGCTTATTTAACTTTCGCTAAATTGCGTCATTCACTTAATTATCTCACATGTATTGTTCCCAAAGAGAAATTTCCCTTAAAATTCCCTCGTTTAATTAGACAAAAATAATTATTTTCTAAAACCTGTAGCTTAACACAAATATGTTTGTATAGGCATACAATGTCCGTTAAATTTACTTTCAAACTAGTTTTTGATACAACCTTCCAACTAAAGTCTACCAATTTTACGTATAAGTATAAAGTTACTTGCTTCTCACATGTATTGACGGCAGAGTATATACATAGGTATAAATAACTTCCACGCATAATTGCCCCAAAATTTTGACATTTTTGTCGAGGCGTGTACATATATTTCAATGCAATACATTTAAACTTGGCAGGAATGAGCTCAAACATTGTTTTTTAAGTCCCCAAAGCATTTTTAAAAATTGCAATGATAAAACAATTTTCGCAAAAAAATCGTTATTTTTAATTTTTTGTGAGTTAAAAAAATTAATAACAGCCAGGCCCATGATATCGCAACGTGTAGTTTTAAGCGACAAACAGCTGATTTGCGGCACACTAATTTTTGTAGTACAAAATTGCGGCTCACTAACATTATAAGTGCTTTGTTTGTACGAACACAAATGTCAAAATCGCTCACTAGTTGATTTGTTGTCATTTGCATAAACAAAGAAAGACACAAACAAGTCTTTGTAAAAATTAATATGAAATAAAAAAGTAAAATGGAAAATAAAATGTAAGTAAATTATACTTTATGTATATAACATGTTAATTGAAAATAATTGACTATTTCAGTAGCAAAAAATCAAATTTGAATCAACTGCTTGCTCTTGTGGAATACATGGAGGAGCATCATCCTGACTTAGCTCGAGGAAGTGTGATTTATGGGAGCAGTAAAATTGCAGCTGAGGAACAGATCGTAACAATATTTTCCAAAAAAATTTTTGTTTTCACAAATTTTTTTTTACATACATACAAACATATACATAAATAAACAAAATCAAAATAACCGGCAAATTTGTTTTTGTTGTTGTTTCACATATAAAAAGACGAATATCGTAAACCTTTCGTGTTCTATGAACAGGCTGAAAGTTTGTTTACTACATCGCTGTCAAGGCTAATTATCACACGGTTGCATTTTTACTGTACAATTTAAGCATTTCAGCGCTTTTTTTCTTGTATACTGGCGATTATTTTTTGATATGTTGATATGGCAGCTTTGTTGTTTATTTGCCTTACGTTGGTAACGTAAAGCAAAGCGAACGATAAGTTGACAATTAGTGGGCCGCAATTTAAGGCCTGGTTAGCCAAACGTTGCTGTATCGTAATGTAACGTCTCCTAACGTAGAAACGTAAGTGCACTTATAGAAAATTTAAAAACGTGTCATATGTTTTGGAGATAAACAACAGCAAAACAAAACAGAAAATATATTGTGAAATAGTAATTTGTTTATAGTGTGTACTTATTAGTGTTTTTTTTTTCAAATAATTAAAAGACAAATAAATAAATATGGATGCGGATTTGTGTGTTGGGCTACAGTTTTTTAATTTACTAAAAATTTCTTAAATTTCTTTCTTATTAATATTCTTGCTTTTCTTTGTAATACTCATGCTGAAAATGTGTATAATAAATGTAGGGTTGCCAAATATTGAATTGAAAAAAGTACATTGAGGGAAAAAAAGCGTACATTTTAGTAAAAAAAATACATTGGATTTTTATTAAAAATTTTTTGAAAATTCATTAGGAAAAATAAAATGGCAAATAATGATACAAAAAATATGATCGTAACCATTGTTTACGACAAAGTAATAGCTCTAAATTATTTGGATTTTTATTTTTAAATTTTAGTCTATACTATTCAACTTTTCAAATGTGAAATAATTTGGTATAAATTTAAAAATAAATTGTATGCCCGAATTCATAAAAAGTATTTTAGGTTTTTTGACAAGTATTGCATAGATATATGTCAAATAAACCCTTAATAAACCTAACATATTTTTTATGAATACGGGCATTAATATTTAATATTTTCTTTCTATAATTATTGTATATTTTATATACATTCATGTATTTGTAAAAACTTTTACAAATACATAGGCTGCTTTCCTAAACGTAGTTTGCTTTGCAGTGCGACAATGTCAAATATTCCTAAACGCAACTGTGCAAATGTTGACAATGCATTGAATTCCTAAAGTCATAAATTTTTCAGCTGCAAAGCAAATAAACGCAACTAGTGCATCATTTGAATTGGTTATGCTTTTTATTTTACATCTGTGCTTTTTATAAACAATGGCGGAAAAAGAAAGGTAAATAAATAATTTTAATTGAAAAATTAAATTTTTAATAAAATTATTTAATTATATATTTTTTTACAGTGTTAAATGGACATATGAGCATAAAAAGCTTTTAGTGGATTGTCGGCTTTCAATAGAGCCAGAATTTTCTTCTAAAAGTAAAAAACGTACAGTTTTGTGGGGGCAGGTGCTCCAAAAGATGCGTGAAAAAGATGAAAATGTCTTATTTTCTCGAGATGACATAGCACGCCGTCCGGCATTTGTTCAATAACAGAAGCAAAATTCTTGTTTTTTAGTATTCTCCTCGGATTATGTTGCTGAAGTGAAAAAAGCACAAAACGTTTTATTTTTAAGGCAATTCTAGCATTTATTCTTTGGCTCCTGGAACTATTTTCACAGCACAAATCCAAAATACTTTCAAACAATTTTATTTGTTGTCATTATTTTTCACAAATTGTTTTTAATAATGCAAAGCAAACATATATTCCTAAACGTCAATAGTGTTGCAAAGTTTAATTTGACAATGCAATTTGCTTTTCAGTGTTGCAAAGTAGTACTGCTTGATTTTAGCACAACTGTGACTTTGCATTCAGACATTTAGGAAAGCAACCATACTTACAAGTTTTTTTGAACTTGGTTTACAATGCTATTTTTACCAATGTTAGTTTTTAGAAAATTGTAAAACTTGGCAGAAGTGTGTTAAAATTAGTTTCAAATATCAATTTACATTCCAAACTTTCTATTAAAAGTTTGTTTTGTTCATTTCCTTCTTCCGAAAGGGCAAAACTCGAACTGAATGTTATTTCAGAGGCCGCATTTGAATGCGGTATAGCCAATATAAACATACAAATTCGTTTCAAAATTTTGAAACAATCTACTATTTAACAATTCTATTCATTTTCTTTTAATAATTTTTAAGTAAATGATTTTAAATAAATCACAGTTGGGTTTATTGTATTGAATTTATAATGCATTACCGTTTGCACTACCCCTAAAGACGGTAATATATGTAAAATTTTTGTGTAGAAGAGAATGAATACAATAGTATCGTGTTAACTTTATATGTAATGAGAACGTACGACATTGAGAGCAAATACGGATGCAAATTTGACAGTAAAAAGGCTCGCTTTGCTTTTTTTTCAATTTTAAAAAAAAGAATCACATTTCGTTGGATCAGAGATGCACTTTTAATTTATTTTTTGTTTATGTTAAATCTGTTGACAATGTATGTAAATTTTGTGTGGACGTATACGTGCATTTTATGTTTTCATTTTACTTTGTTTTGGTATTTTAACAGCCGTGTAAACGTAAAAAAATCTGCCGTAGAATTTTTACTCTTATTTTTAAAATACGGATGGAATGTCATAATATTTTTTCTATGATTTTACGTACGTAAAGTAAGCATCCACTAAATGCAGATAGAAATAATTAACCACTAAATTAAACCATTTTAGTGATAGTGGAAGTTTAGTTCGTTAAATGCACAATTTTTTCCACTACCACTCAATTTAGTAGAAAATTAAATCTATTGCAATAACCCCAATTTTAAAATAAATAAATTCATCAAACAGTAGATCCATGTGAATGTTATTGACAAAAAATTATTCAATAACTTCTGTAGAATTACTTACTTACTTACTTAGCTGGCCATAACAACCCATTAACAGGTTTCGGCCTGCCTCAACACTAGTCTCCAGGCGTCTCTGCTAAGCGCACGCCTTCTCCAGTTGGTCACACCAATTGATGACAGGGCTCCATCTACCTGGTCTTTCCAACGTAAACATGGACGTCCACTACGCCGACGTCCAGTGACCTTCGCATCGAAAACCTTTTTCGCTGGAGCAGATTCTTCCATCCGAACAACTTGGCCGAGCCAGCGCAGCCGCTGGATGTTAATGCGCTGGACAACATCTACGTCGCCGAGGAGCTCATACAGCTCATAGTTGGTCCTAATGCGAAACTCATCGCCTTGCTTCAGTGGACCAAAGATCTTGCGAAGAATTTTTCTCTCACACACTCCCAGGACCGCTGCATCGGCACAAGACAGCGTCCATGCTTCCGCACTATAGAGAAGCACCGGAAGAATAAGCGACTTGTAGAGTGTTAACTTCGTCGCACGAGAGAGGTCTCTGCTACTAAACTGCCTACCGAGACCGTAGTAGCACCTGTTGGCCAGTGTAATTCTTCGCTTGATCTCCAGACTGACATCATTCTTGCTGGTAATGGCGGTGCCAAGGTAAATAAATTCCTTGACCACATCGAATGTATAGTTGCCGACTGTAACCTGGGAGCCGATACGTTCAACATCCCTACTCGTCGACAACATGTACTTCGTCTTGCTCTCATTTACCGCCAGACCGATTTTAGCAGACTCTCGTTCAATAGCATTAAAGGCTGCGGTGACATCTCGCTTGGTATGCCCAATGATGTCTATGTCGTCGGCATACGCAAGGAGCTGGACACTCTTATTAAAAATAGTGCCATTACGATGTACACCCGCCTTTCGCAAAACACTCTCCATGACGAAGTTGAAGAGGTCGCAGGATAAGGGATCGCCTTGTCTGAAACCTCGCACGGTATTAAAAGGCTCGGAGAGGTCTCTTCCTACCTTGACGGAGCTGCAGGAGTTGCTCAGCGTCGTTCTACATAGCCTTATCAGCTTAGCAGGAATACCGAGCTCAGACATTGCGGCATAAACGCGATCCCTTATTGGGCTATCGAAGGCTGCCTTATAGTCGACAAAAAGATGGTGTGTGTCGACTTGACTTTCATGGGTCTTCTCCAGGATTTGGCGCAGTGTGAATATCTGGTCAATGGTGGACTTACCAGGTCTGAAGCCGCACTGATAAGGTCCAATCAGTGAGATGGCGAATGGCTTCAGTCGTTCACACAATACGCTCGTAAGAACCTTATATGCGATAGGGAGAAGGCTTATACCCCTGTAGTTGGTGCATATCGTGGGATCTCCCTTTTTCAGGATGGGACAGAGAGCACTCAGATTCCAATCGTTGGGCATACTTTCCTCCAGCCATACACTGCAAATGAGCTGGTGCATGCACCTAACCAACTTATCGCCTCCATACTTGAAGAGTTCAGCTGGCAAACCATCAGGTCCAGCTGCTTTGTTGTTCTTCAGTCGCTCGTTAGAAAGACGATCGGAAAACGACCTGGCTGTCTCTTGTGATCGCAGCTTTTTGATGTCCAGCTTCCCTTACACACTAGAACGTGTCGTATTCGACGCGCATATACGCAGTCCCATCTTGGCTGCGACAAGATAATGGTCCGAGTCGACATTTGGAGCTCTAAATGTGCGCACGTCTAGTATGCTGAATACATGCCTTCCACCAATCACAATGTGATCGATCTGGTTGTTGGTAAATCGATCAGGAGAGAGCCAGGTGGCCTTATGGATATCGAGATGCTGTAACCTGGTGCTACTCTCACGAGTCGCCTCGTATATACTTGGTGAAGACTGCTGCCGTTGTCTAAAAATCCTAAATCTTATATGTAAATTTAATTATTAACTTAATGGGAATTATTGTAGTAAAAGTAAATCTATATCATATGAACTAAAAATAATAATTCATGGTGTACCGTGTATGGTTGACACAATTATGTTTAAACAATAAAGTATGTAAAGTAGCAACATAAGTGCTACGTCACATTCTTCCCCTACCTAAATAATAAAAAAAATAAGAAAAAAAAAAGTAAATTTCCCAAAATACACAATTCAAAGAATAGTACATACACTCCGGTTCACTTATTTAAAGGCACCAAAAATCCCATATTCAGGAGCCGGTATCTTTTGCAATTTTTAACCGATTCCAGAATTTTAAAATAGAAATGGAAGCTAGACATCTTGAGATATAAACAAAATCATGACAATGCACAATGGTCCCAAAATTCAAATTTTTGGCCAAAACTAAATATTTTACATGGGCTACGATTATAATTTTGTTGTTGCAATCTAATAGAAAACACATCAGAGCAACCACAAATGCATTTTGTTTTTGTAAATTGCAATTTACCGAAAGTTCATAAACTTCAGTCCACTTGAAAAATAGTTGAGGGCAGGTGTTTTTTAACATTTTTAAATATTTTCTAGTTTTTAAAAAAAAATTGTAATTTTTAAAGTTTAAAATGGAAAATAAAGCTGAAGGTATATAGTTTATTCAAAACATTAAAAAAATTTAAAATATTTAAGGTGAAGTGAATAAATATCAATATGTTGGTGTATTATAAATTTTATGAATTTTTTACGATTCTTAAATTTACGTAGAGTTTTAAAATTTCGGCTAAGTTCGGCTGGCATACGACTAAAAAAAAGAAGATGTTGATGTATATTTTTCATTTCACCTTAGCTTGAATTGCTAAAATTTGCACTTTTTGAGATATTCATATTTTTATATGCCGTACACGGTGCTCTTGAAACCACTTTTGATCGAGGCTCATAGCACATCCGTTTTTTTTTTGATTTCGGTTATTTGTGTCCAAATTGTGTACTAACAATGTTCTACAAAAATGAAGCCACGGCATAGGCGAACAACTTTTGTGAACATAGTGATACAATCTGAGCCTGTCTAGGCGCACGAAAATCACTTTGTGCCTCACAAATCGTCTTTTTTTTAACTTTTTGAGAATACCTTGCAGATAATCAAAATTTCTTGTTACTAGTATTCTACAAAAATGTAGCCAGGGTATACGTGAATAACTTGCAAAAATTTTACCAATTTATTTTTTAAATTTAAAAATATTTTTTAATTTTTATAAAAAATTTTTGTTAATTTAAAAAAATTTAAATTTTTTTAGTACTTATAAGGCATATTTTCCGAAATTCTTTTTTTGTGATTCTTGTTTTAGATAAACTCAACTTCAAAAATGTCGAGATTTTTCAAATGTGGATAAAACACACAATCAAAGAAGAAAAGTACACTGTCATTCTTAATCATATACTGGAAAAAATTGAAGACAGAGACAAATCGGATCACTACTTAAAATATATTTCAGAAAAAGTCCGCTTGCTTTGTAAAAATTTGAAAATTAAATGGGAAAATTGCAATAGAAGATTAGATCTAGTTTTGGAAAGTGAATTATAATATAAAGTTATTTTAAAATTATTACGCATTCAAAATATGAAGTTCATAAAATATAAGGAAAGTAGGATTTCTATTAAAATTAAATTGTTTTTCTTGATCATTCGATGAAACATCTGAATTAGATTTAAAAACAGATTGCTTTTCGGATTTTTTCGGACTATATTGGGCCCTAATAAGAAAAAAAAGCACAACATTTTTTTTTTTTATTTTGGATTTTTTTGTGTATCCATTTCTTTTAAATTTTTGTTTACTCAGGCTTAAGCTGAACACAAAACTCATATAATGGCTTTTGACACACTTCGTTTTTATAAACATAGCGTTAGAAAATTAAATTTTACGAAAAAAAAATTGTTGTATATATGTATACAACATATGCATGAAAGGGTTAAACGGTTTTAAACCTTAGAAATTGATCCAAACTTAAGAAGATAAGCGTAAGCTTGATTGTAAGTGCTGTTTCTTAAAAAAATTTATAAATATGGCTTAAAAATAATATTGGCCAAATATTTGTTCTAGCGAGCCCTATGTGCAATGGTGGTTTCTTAACTAAGGAACCTTTTCTTGAGGAATTTATAAAAAAATCTAAAAATGTGTTTTTTTTTTTTTGGTTCACTTGAATAAAGGCACTCTGTTGTTTTTGTATTATTTTTAAAGTAAGCGGTGATTTTTTGTTGGGGGCGTTTGTTTATTGCAATTTATTACATCTTAGTCGATTTACGAGTCAAAATGGCAAAACAAAAATGATTTTCTGTAATCATATTTCATTAAACAAAAAAAATAAATCTATATATATAAGAAAGTGGCGTTAGTTACTACGCTTATAACTCAAGAACGCCTGGACCGATTTCGATGCTTCGTACCAATTCGGAATGGTCTCTGGCCAAATAAGAAGAATAGCTAAAAAATTTCTAAAATATTCCAGAAAAAAAAAAATAACGTAAGTGTGCACTTTTAAAATACGGGGTTCAAACAATGCCTTTCATGACTGTTCACACTAGGTTGCAATGGTGTTCACATTAGAGTTGCATGACTGTTCCCACTATGTTCCAATGGTGTTCACACTAAAACCGATTTCGATGATTCATACCAATTCGGAATGGTCTCTGGCCAAATAAGAATAATAACAAAAAAAATTTTTCAAATATTCCAGAAAAATGAAATAACATAAGTGTGTACTTTTAAAATCCGGGGTTCACACAATGCCTGTCATGATTGTTCACTCTATGTGGCAATGGTGTTCTCATTAGAGTTGCATGACTTTTTACACTATGTTGCAATGGTGTTCACACAAGAGTTGCATGAATGAGTCATGACTTTTGACACCATGTCGCAATGGTGTTCACATCATGCTGTTGATCAAATTAAAGCTTGCTTGAATTATAGGGATGTCAATCCTTATATGTATTACGATACTGAAAATTATGATTTTTAGGATTTACAAAATTGATTTTAAGGTTTTTTGCTTCTCCGTTTGCATTTAATATGATGATATGTATAAAGCTTTCAGTTGACGTGTGGCTTCACTATTAGTGTGAATAATGAAAATCAGTGTGTAGAAGGTAAAAAGCTTTCATTTAGTATGGACTTAATTATTAGTACTAATAATAAAACCGTGTGTATTACAATCGAATGCATGGAGCTTTAATTTAATGATAAGGCTTTTCTATTATTTTCGATAATTAGGAAGTGTCTTTATATGTATGATCTACATACAGATTTTGATTTAAGTAACCTTTGTTGACATTCTTATATATTTCGTAAAAAAAAAAACTGCAAGCCGTTAGTAATATTGATTTAAATCTGTTACTTATCGTGTTCAGAGTGTAATTGAATAAAAGTTGTGTGCAAATTGATAATGCAAATTTTGACTATTACACGCATGGAAAAGTTTCAATTGGAATAATGAATGTTGTTTGCAGTCATTGCATGAAATTTAAGTTTAAAAACGAGTTGTTGTTTAAACGGACAAGTAAAATTACAAGAACTTAACCTACCACCGGAGCCTTTGCATTTTTTGGTAAGTGAGGATACACCTATCTCCAATCACTTTTTGGCAAAAATTCAAGCCTATAACTCCGGATTTCAAATGACATCGTTCTGTGCGCCAAAAATTATTTGTGGCAATTTTACGCCTACTCTTAAGGTAATTTAATTAATTTTTTTTATTTATTGCGTAGTGCATTATTATAAAATTATCGGTATTTACCAGATTCAAGGCCAAGTTTATTTACCATAGACTTGGTTCTTTGTTACCCTGTCGGGATCAAAATTATGAATTTTTGCAAATATACTTTATGGGTAACACGAATATTGAAACAAATCTTCGTTGTGGTATTTCTACACATTTGCGTAAAGATATTGTTGAGAGCTTACTGGAGATGCTACATACGGAAAATAAACTTATTCGGATTTTTCAAACTGCTCTTGATCAAACGCCTTCGGAGGAATATTCAGTCGACATTCGAGCAGATAAGTGGGTAATATGCAAGTGGGTAATATGCAAGACGATTTAATGCGCCAACAATAGACGAAGTCGCAATTGTAATCGTTGGCGATCAGTTTAATTCCCGTGACATTGTACTACGTCGTACAGAAATGCGTCTGCAACAAGTGTCTGAAACTCATCGGTGCTACGATGGATTACAATTGTTGTTTTGCCGAGGTGAAGATGGTTACCATATTAGCATTAGAATGATCAACCCTGCTACTGGTGAGTGCATGTTCTTTTAAATAAATTCAAAAAGTTAATGTTCAACCGATCGGCACGATGTCTCCTCACGAGCTTTTAGGTTCAAGTTGACAGCACTTATGAATTTCATCGTAAAATCAAAAGTGTTTGGTGAAACCAAATGCTGACTGTATTCTGTAGAGTAGCAAAAGCGTGGTTTGCCACACGCTTATATATTAATTTGGCTTTTGAATAAAATTAAACAGGATGAAGTTGACAATATAATATTTGCAGAAATTCCGGACCTAGCAAGTGATCCTGAATTGTACGATGCTGTTGTTCAAAATATGATACACGGACCATGTGGAGAATTCAATATTAATTCCCCATATATGGTTGATGGAAAATCTAGCAAACGTTATCCAAGAGCTTTGGTTCTTACGCAGTTACAAGAAATGATGGTTACCCGCTATATCGTCGTCGATCAATGGAAGATAACGGTATATGTGTTACCATTAAGAACCTTGAAGTCAATAAACGTTGGATCGTGCCGTATTCTCCATTACTGTCCAAAGTATTTAAAGCTCGCATTAATGTAGAATACTGCAATTCTATTAAGTCCATCAAGTACATTTGCAAATACGTAAATTAAAGCAGTGGTATGGCCATCTTTGGAGTTGCTAATCAACACGACAACGATAAAATACATCAGTATCAAATGGGACGTTATATCAGTAGTTGTGAAACGATTTGGCATATTTTTTCATTTAAAATTCATGAAAGATATCCCACTATTGCGCATTTAGCTGTTCATGTTGAAAATGGATATCGTGTGTATTTAACAGACAAAAATGCTGCACAAAGAGCTGTATCTCTACCACATACAACTTTAACTGCATTTTTTAAATTGTGTAAAAAAGATGATTTCGACAAGACGTTATTCTATCTAGAAGTGCCAAAGTATTTTCCATGCAATGCATCAAAGAAAGAATTCGGCCGTCGTAAACGTGGAAATCGTATTGAAGGACATCAAAATTCAAGTAATGCTTTCGGACGTATTTATATTATTCACCCAAACAATGCATAGTGTTTTTATTTGCGTTTTTTATTAATAAACGTTCGTGGGCCAACATCTTTTCAACAGTTAAGAGCAGTTATTGGAATATTGTGTGAGACGTATCGACAAGCATGCCAACAGTTACATTTGCTGGAGAATTATAACTATTGGAAACAAAAACTTACAGATGCAGCAGTTGTCGGTCACCCCAATCAAATGCGATCTTTGTTTGCGATTATTTTGTCTACCTGTTTCCCCTCAAACCCATCTGAATTGTGGGAAAAATTTGAAAATTTTTTATCCGAGGATATTCTGTTTCGAATACGTGAAGTAAATCGCAATCCTGTAATAGATTTTACACCGGATGTTTACAATGAAGCATTTCTTTGTATTGAAGATTTATGTTTGTCGATAGTTAATAAAACTTTAGCACAATTGGGAATCACATCATCATATCGTAATATTCAAAACATTTTTCAGTTAGATCTGAAACGAGAACAGCAGTACGACCATCACCAATTGAATTCTTTTGTTCAAACGAATCATCCCTTATTAAATGCTGAGCAAAAAAGAGCTAACGAAACAATTATGCAAGTGGTTTATAATGATGCCGGTGGATTTTATTTCCTAGATGCACCTGCAGGCACTGGAAAATCGTTTGTAATTTCATTGCTCTTGGCAACGATACGCTCCGAAAATAAAATTGCCTTGGCATTGGCATCTTCCGGAATTGCAGCTACTTTGTTGGATGGTAGTCGGACAGTACACTCGGCTTTAAAATTGCCGCTGAATTACCAAATTAATGAAATTCCAACGTGTAACATTTCGAAAACATCTGGAACAGCAAAATTACTACAACTTTGAAACTTTGGAAAGAACAATGAAGGATATTCGAAACAGTTCAGAGTTATTTGCTGGAGCACTGATTTTATTGTTAGGTGATTTCAGACAGACATTACCAATCGACACCTGCTGATGAAATAAACGCCTGTTTGAAGTCTTCATATTTATGGAAATTTGTTAAACCATTGAAGCTTACTACCAAATGTTAGTGTACAATTGTGAAATAATGAAACATTTACTGATAGATTTTCTAAGCAGTTGTTATAAATTGGGAACGGTGCGATGCCTATTGGTGAATGTGGAATAATTACATTGCGAAACGACTTTTGCCACTCTGTACAGACAAAAGAGGAATTAATTCAAAATGTTGTTTGTAATATAGAACAACAATATAAATGTCACGCATGGTAAAGCGACAGAGCAATTTTAGCTGCTAAGAACAATGCCGTTAATGAGTTAAATATATCTATACAATCTAAGATTCCTGGCGAATTGGTTTCTTATAAGTCAATTACCCAACAAAGTTCTTAAATTCATTAGAATTACTAGGATAACCACCACACAATCTCCAATTAAAAGTTGGAGTTACTATGATAATGCTTGGCAACCCCGTTTGTGTAATGGTACAAGACTTGGTGTGAAAAGATAACTGGCTTATGTAATTGAAGCTACTATTTCAACTGGAAAATTTTAAGGCAAAGATGTATTTACTCCACGCATTCAAATAATACCATCTGATGTACCGTTTGAATTTAAACGACTTGAGTTCCCTGTACATGGATGGGATACTTCGGACAAGGCAAAGTCTCTGATTGGGGTCAACCTGGCGACCTCCAGAACGATCCTTGTACCCGTTGTATTCAAGTCGACATACAGCCTCCTCGTGGCCCTCCTGGATAACATTCTAGCACCCGCTAGCTTGTTAACTAATGTATGCGGCGATTGTCCAATCCCCTGGACTTTAAATTTGGGTTGTGCGTAGGGCTTGAAACCCACCACGTAAAAACGTTCTTCAATGAAAGCAAAAACAATAGCCTCTATACGGACCCCCTTTTATGTTGACGAACTTGGCAAACGTTTTAAGGACTATGATTTAAGGATATGCACCTGGAATGTGAGAACCCTTTATAGGGAGGGTGTCTCTATCCAATTGGCGGATGCTCTCACAAAATGCAGGGCTGACATCACCGCCATCCAGGAAATGCGATGGATAGGACAAGGTTGTACAAGGCAAGCAACATGTGACATCTACTACAGCTGCCATGAGAAGAAACACGAATTTGGTTGCGGATTCGTAGCTAGCAAGAGACTTCGCCATCACGTCTCGGAGTTCACCCCTGTGAACGAAAGAATTGCTACGATCCGCATAAAGGCGAAATTTTATAACATCAGCCTTATTTGTGTTCACGCCCCGACGGAAGAGAAGGATGATGTGGTCAAGGATGCTTTTTACGCAAAGCTCGAGGAAGTGTACGATGGGTGTCCGGCACATGACGCCAAAATTGTCCTCGGCGATTTCAATGCGAAAGTTTGACGTGAAGATATCTTTGGCCCCACTCTCGGACAGTTCAGTCTCCATAATTCCACCTCGCCGAACGGCTTGAGACTGATCGATTTCGCCGCGGCGCGAAATATGGTAGTTTGTAGCACCAGGTTCCAGCATCTCGATATCCTTAAGGCCACCTGGCTCTCTCCTGATCGATCTACCAACAACCAGATCGATCACATTGTGATTGATGGAAGGCATGTATCCAGCATATTAGACGTGCGCACATTTAGAGGTCCAAATGTCGACTCGGACCATTATCTTGTCGCAGCCAAGATGAGACTGCGTATATGCGCGTCGAATACGACACGTTCTAGTGTGCAAGGGAAGCTGGACATCAAAAAGCTGCGATCACAAGAGACAGCCAGGTCGTTTTCCGATCATCTTTCTAACGAGCTGAATTACATCCCATCCTCTCTCGAAAGTATTGGTGGACAGTGGTCTCACATCGCTCACTCTCTGCGCAGCGCTGCCGAAACAGTTCTTGGTTTTGAGCGTCCTCCCCGCAGAAACCAATGGTACGATGAAGAGTGCCGTGAGGCCACTGCAGCAAAGAACGCTGCCTATAGACGGACATTGGAGTCCACCACTACAAGAGCAACGGTGGAGGTTTACAGAGAAAAGAGGAGTGAAGAGAGACGCCTATTTAGAAAGAAGAAAAGGAGCAAGAAAGGCGTGATCGTGAGGAAATCGAGATGTGCAGGAGTAGAAATGATGCTCGAAATTTTTATAAAAAGATAAGGCGTCTTACTACTGGTTTAAATCCCGGAGCAACCTTCTGCAGAGACGTACATGGTAACCTGGTTACAGATGCACAAGGAACACTAAGATTATGGAGACAGCATTTTTCTAATCTACTGCAAGGCGATGACGACACAAGTTCCGCCTCTAGAGATGCTGTGCTGGACCCAATCGTTAACGACGACGTCGAGATCCCGTCCCCCAGCCATGAAGAGGTCAGGGTTGCCATATGGCGACTGAAGAACAACAAAGCAGCTGGACCTGATGGTTTGCCATCATGATGGTGTATGCACCAGCTCATTTGCAGGGTATGGCTGGAGGAAAGTATGCCCAACGATTGGAATCTTAGTGCTCTCTGTCCCATCCTGAAAAAGGGAGATCCCACGATATGTACCAACTACAGGGGTATAAGCCTCCTCCCTATCGCATGTAAGGTTCTTACAAGCGTATTGTGTGAACGACTGAAGCCATTCGCCATCTCACTGATTGGACCTTATCAGTGCGGCTTCAGACCTGGTAAGTCCACCATTGACCAGATATTCACACTGCGCCAAATCCTGGAGAAGACCCATGAAAGTCAAGTCGACACACACCACCTCTTTGTCGACTATAAGGCAGCGTTCGATGGCCCGATAAGGGATCGCATATATGCAGCAATGTCTGAACTCGGTATTCCTGCAAAATTGGTAAGACTGTGCAGAATGACGCTGAGCAACTCCTGCAGCTCCGTCAAGGTAGGAAGAGACCTCTCCGAGCCTTTTAATACCGTGTGAGGTTTCAGACAAGGCGATCCCTTATCCTGCGACCTCTTCAACTTCGTCATGGAGAGCGTTTTGCGAAAGGCAGGTGTACATCGTAATGGCACTATTTTTAATAAAAGTGTCCAGCTCCTTGCGTATGCCGACGACATAGACATCATTGGGCATACCAAGCGAGATGTCACCACAGCCTTTAATGCTATTGAACGAGAGTCTGCTAAAATGGGTCTGGCGGTAAATGAGAGCAAGACGAAGTACATGTCGATGAGTAGGGATGTTGAACGTATCGGCTCCCAGGTTACAGCCAGCAACTATACATTCGATGTGGTCAAGGAATTTATTTACCTTGGCACCGCCATTACCAGCAAGAATGATGTCAGTCTGGAGATCAAGCGAAGAATTACACTGGCCAACAGGTGCTACTACGGTCTCGGTAGGCAGTTTAGTAATAGAGAGTTTCGCATTAGGACCAACTATGAGCTGTATGAGCTCCTCGGCGACGTAGATGTTGTCCAGCGCATTAACATCCAGCGGCTGCGCTGGCTCGGCCATGTTGTTCGGATGGAAGAATCTGCTCCAGCGAAAAAGGTTTTCGATGCGAAGGTCACTGGACGTCGGCGTAGAGGACGTCCATGTTTACGTTGGAAAGACCAGGTAGATGGAGCCCTGTCATCAATTGGTGTGACTAACTGGAGAAGGCGTGCGCTTAGCAGAGACGCCTGGAGACTAGTGTTGAGGCAGGCCGAAACCCGTTAACGGGTTGTTATGGCCAGCTAAGTAAGTAAGTAAGTAAGAGTTCCCTGTACTCCTAGCGTTTCGTATTACCATTAATAAGATGCAAGGAAAATCGGTAGGAATTCGTGGAGTGGATTTAGAGTATCTAGTTTTCTCACATGGACCAAACCAACTCTTTTGTACCTATGTACATTTATGCCGAGAATGCAAAAACTAAAAATATTGTGTATTTTCTTAAAAACCTAGCTGGAGTGAACCCGGCAACGCCGAGTCACACCAGCTAGTATATTATAATATACGGTTACATATTTTCTAATTGTTTTTAATAAGTATCCATCTGTATCTAATAACATTGTTTTTTAAAAAAATAATATGGTTATTATAAAAATATGAAAATATATTGGGCTATAGTCATATGCCCGTATTCATAAAAAATAAAACAGCTTTATTAATTGCTTATTTGACAATTACTCCATAGAAATATGTCAAATAGGCACTCTATAAACCAATTTTATTTTTTATGAATACGGGCATATGTCATTAAAAAAGTATACTTTAGGAGTTATAAAGTTGACTTTTGTTTAAAGTACACTTTTTGTTAACCATAGACAAATTAAAACATACTTTAAATGTAAAAGTATATTTTAAAGTTAAAACATTCTGATGTTGTTTTTAAACTATTTAACATCAAACTTAAAACTCAAAAACTAAAATTACAAATTAACAATTTTTAAAAAATTAAATAATTTTGTGGTAAATAAAAATAATAAAAATGTGCTCAACTGATGGAATTAGAAGAGACTTTGCTATTTTGGAGAATTTGCGAGGTGAAAGAAAGCCCAAAATTTATAGGAAGAGGTTTGTGCCTTTTTAACTTGATGATGGCAAATTTTTTTTCAGGTATAGATTTGTTAAGGAAACAACATATACTTTTTTGAATCGAAGCTTGCTTTGAATTCGGTTTTCAGAAAATAAAAAACAACCAGCACAAACACAATCACATGTTATATAACACTAGAAAGACGGAAACTTTTTATATACCTACATTGCCCCAAGGCAGTCAAAATGACTGCATTGTGAAGAAATAACTAATGTGTAAAGAAATTTGTTAAAAATTAATTTTTAATATATGGGATATTCCAAGTCAAATCAACCAATGGTTTTAACCTACCCCCTCCGAATTTTATGATTTTTTGTAGAAATGTAGTATATCATAGAACTAATTTAAATACAAAGTTTGGAAGCACTGATACATCTGGATCCGGAAATATGAGGTCTTGAACATCGGAAAACAGTACAAAAATGCACAAGGTTCTACATACTTAATTGTAATTTTCTGGAAAAGTATTATAGCTACGCATCTCCTAAAAGTCGCATTTGGAAGGGTATTAAATTACCTTTGATTTAATATGCAACATAATTTTTTCTTTGAAAAAGTCAAAGGTCAATTTTCTTTATCTATAAGTCGGAAGCCTATATCTCCGAAAGCGACCTTTTTAAAAATTTGAAAAAAAATTATGCCAAAGATAGTTTCGTTCTCTACAGTTGTGAAAAATTTCAGAGTGGAGGTATTTTTAGGTCAAGAAATAAGAATCAAATCGCAAAAGAATGAGATTAAAACTAGTATAATAGTGGTGGAATGGTAAACGATTTTTCGATTTCGATTAGCTGGAACCGCTTATTTTGTAAGTTTCTACAAAAAAAAAAAACATGAAACAAAAACGGGGGAAGTGGGATGGGGGCAAATGGCTCTTCATCGGGGTCAAAGGTTGGGTTGAAGAAGTAAAAGTCCACAAAAAACTCCACAACTGCCCTGGAGTAGCCCCTAGAGGGATAAAATGTAAGACCGACCCTTACTAATATTTTGCCTCCAACAGTTTTTCCGAACATACCTAACCCCTATCCCCACTCCCTAGAGTGGTAGGAGCAAATTTTATAAACTTTGTACTGGAGCCCCTTAGGGAGTGGTGATAGGGGGTAGATATGTAAGTAGGGGTTAGGTAGGGGTAGGTATTTATTTTATTTATTTATTTATTTATTTATTTAAAAAGCTTAAATTCAGTACAACAAGATAATAAATCTTATTTAATAGTACTGGGTAGGTAATGGCATATAATAAAATAGTTTATAGAAAATAAGTTACTTAAATTAAATTAAAAAGAAAAAAAAAAAACAAAAAATAATATGCATATATAAAATATAGAATATTATAATCTGATAACAATTTAAAAAAATTAAATTTAAAAACAATAAGGAATACCAAGAATAACAATGGACTAAATCAGTTTCAATAGTACCTAAATAATTTTCAAGTATTATCACTCGAAAAGTGTGCCAACGTGGCGTTCATAAATTGCTTTGCATTGCATTTCATTTGAATATCGGATGGAAGTTGGTTCCATAGACGAATAGCGTTAATATAAAAGTGCCTCTCAGATATCAGCTTATCATACCTAATCGTGTTTATTTTACAACCCCGATTGGATCTTGAGAATTGCAGCCTATCATACAAGTAGGAAGGTTGTCTTTTGTAAATAATCTTGTGTAAAAATATAAGGCCACGATATTTCAAAAAATTATCTAATGTCATATTGTAAATTCGCCTTGAGTAAAATGAAATACTGCTATTTCTATTACGTCCATAAATATACCTGGCAATATTATTAAACGTAACGTTTAGTTTACGTCTGCTGACAGAGTCCAAACCCATGTAGAGTTCACATCCATACATTAGTGTAGGAATTAGAAAAGTTTTCGCCAAAAGCATACGTATGTTCAGAGGTGTATAAAACTGAGTTCTCCATAGGTTTCTCAACATACCATACGTTCTACCACATATATGGTTAATATGATCAGTCCAAGTGAGCTGGCTGTTAAAAATTATACCAAGATTTTTGGCATTTTGGACAATTTTAAAGAGGAGTTTCCTAGAACAATTAATGGTAGTGAGTCTGCCATGTAGCTCATCCTCCCAATTACAATAACCTTCGACTTTCTTGTATTCAGACTGAGACCATTAGCAGAAGCCCACCTGTATATACTATCAAGATCATAGTTCAGCCTGCTAATACAATTACCGATGTCACTCCTAACACAACTTATGCAAAGCTGAACATCATCAGCATACATCTGAGTCTTACAGTAAGTAATATGAGAGGGTAGGTCGTTAGAATATATTGTATATAATAGTGGACCAAGAATAGATCCCTGAGGTACACCTCTCTTCAACAAGCAACTAGCTGACTTCATATTACCACTGTATACTGCTTGACTTCAATCACAAAGATATGAACGAATTAATCTCACAACAGATGAGGAAAAACTAAATATGTTCTCCAGTTTATGGCAAAGTATATCATGATCCACAGTATCGAAAGCTTTAGAATGGTCAAGAAGTACTAGAAATGATACCATGTTCTTATCCACTTTCGATCTTAACTCCTCAGCAACATCCACTAAGGCTGTAATACAGTTGTGCCCCTGTCTAAAGCCTGATTGTCTGCTTGTAAGCAGTGACTTCTCGTTTAAATATCTATTAATCTGTTCATGGACTAAACGTTCAAATGCCTTGGATAAATATGGCAGTATAGCTATGGGCCTATAACTTTTATCAGGTTTAAGAACCGGAATTATTTTCGCGTTCTTCCACATTAAAGGAAATTCCGACGTAGTGAGGATTGTGTTAAACATGTGTGATATATATTTATTAACGTGGTTTAATATGATTTTAAGAAATTTTGGATGGATTCCATCACAGCCAATTGAATTAGATTTAATGCTATGAAAGGATCTTTCCACTTCCTCAGGAGTGACATTTGCAAACTGGAATCCAATATTGTCTATATTAGATGTCCAACCTGTATTCATGGGGTCATAAAAGCCGATACTAGAGCTAGGTAATTGTATATTGGCAAATTCGAAGTTTAACTGGTCAACATCTATATCATTTTTAGCCGTATTGCCCTCACGTTTGGCCACCCTAATTTTGGAATTAACCTCACTTCTTCTATTTCTAAAAATTTGCCTCAGTTCCGGTGTTCTAAACCTCTTCCAACGTTCGTAAGCATTATTTCTTTCATTAATTAAGACCATTATATCATTTGAGAACCATGGCTTTCTGCCGTTACTCAACGTTTTCGTCCTCAGCAAAACATATTTCTCGTATAGACGTTGAATATTATCATGTAAAAACGACACTTGTTCATTAACGTCCGGCATGGTGAAGACCATGCTCCATGGAATGCTTCTAAGTTCAACTTCCAAAGAGAAGAGATCAATATTCTTAAAGTCACGATAAGTTATATTCCTGTTTTCTGAAGATATTCTGTAGTCATATGATAAAAAAATTAAATCATGACTTGAGAAAACTGATGCAGACAATTGATCATATAATTCCACACGAGAAATGCTATCTGTAAAAACAAGATCAAGCAACGTTGCGGACGTAGGTGTAAAATGTGTCGGTAACACCCTGTTTACTAGGCTTAGTCCCATCGCACTCATGTCTAACATTAATCTACTATCAGTCAAGATATTTGAGTTAAAGTCCCCAGTTAGTACAACATCTGAATATCCAAGGGTGAGAGAAGATAAATTGTCGATAAGAGGTTCTATATCTACATTCCTATTTGGTCTATATACAGTACCTAATAAAAATTTTCTTTCGTAGTTAAATATTTCAAGAAATAAATATTCCGTTCTCAAAGTATTGTCACCATAATTAATATTTCTACATACAAGCTTACACTGTATATGTATCTTAACATAAATGGCCACACCGCCACCATGGGAGAATCTATCTGAACGGAAAATACGATAACCTTTCAGATCATAGGCACTATCAGGCGTATGACAATGAAACCACGTTTCCGAGATACATATAATATCCATTCCAGACCCCTCAAATAAATATCGGAATTCGTCCATCTTATTGTTAAGACTCTGAGCATTAATGTGGCATATATTGAGCACTTTGGTCCGTCTACACAAAATACGTAACAAACAATATAAATTATTCCCAGAACCAACTCCATCCCGATCATTAGGATGAGAAATCAAATTTAACATTAAAAATTATAAAAGCAATGCAAGCATATCTGAATATAATACTCATTGAAACCAAACGGCACACACATACAGAAATACTGATAATTAATCTTAAGTTATTTAATCTTAAACTAAAATTATAAAAAATATCAAACAAGGAAACATAGAGAGAAATAAATAAGATTTTATTGCTCCTACTGATTAAAATTATAGTTCTCACGAAACATATGGATAAGTCTATTGTACTCAACTATGCATATCGGCTTATCATCTTCATGCTGTTTAATATAGATTAATCCACGGTTGACATATGCTGCTACAATCAGATTTCTTTTCTTTAAACGCCGAGCCTGAAGAAGAATACGATGATTTTCAGGAGAGAGATTCTCATTTACGTAGAACGGTACGGAGCTATCAATACCCAATATATTCAGACGCAAGACATCTTTTTTCATCTTAACGAACGATGTAATAGATTTCAATAGGTAGTTACGATCGTAAGGTGATAGAAGCTTCACTACAATCGGAGCATCTAATTTAGGCCTGTTACCATCTGTAACACTGCTTTTGGTTCTTACCCGGAAAGCGGATATGATATTTGGTGTACGAATGTTTATTTTCTCACACAATTTACCGAATAAATTAACTAGGTTTTCACCTTGTTGCTCTGGAACACCAACTATTCGCACTTCATTAGCAACAATCGAGTTTTAATTCATTTTCTAGCATTTTCCTTGAGGTGTGCTATTTCCTTATTTAGTTTTTCGGTCTCATCTGTAAGTGCAATCACTTTTTCAGTATCGGTATTCAATATTCCACTTACACGATTTTCCAATGCAGCCACTCTTACGGTTAAATTATCTAAATCAGTTCTCGCAGTATTTAGTCTTTTATCTATCTCATGTAAAAGTCGGTCCTCATATTCATGGAACATGTTCTTTATCGTACTCTGCAGTTGTTCAGATAGCTTTTCAAATCTCTTGTCTAATACCTGCATAAATCTAAATGGGAACCCAATATTATCTGAAGAACAGGCTGAATTAACGTTAGGAAAACTTATACGCTTTGGGGTGTCCTCATTTGGTGTTGTATGTTTCGTACGAGCAGGTGGGTCAACAAACTCCATGTTACAAATATTTATGTTTTTGTTTTTAGACTGACTTCTTAATTTGAGTGATACATTTATTTTAATATTTTTTTTTTTTTAGTTATTTTGTTGAAAATTAATTATTTTATATTCAAATTGTACAATTAATTATGTGTTTTTAATTAGTTTGTTCAGTGTAAGAGTGCAAGCACATCCACTTAATTAAAAATTAAATTAATTATTTTATTTTCAAATTAGGCAATTTGAAGTTATTTTGTTCAGTGTAAAAGTGTAAGCACATCCACTTACTGTCATTTCATACACAGCTTGATGAACAGCTGTATTTTGTTATGAGGTTGTTGTGTATGTTAAAGCCTAGTATATTTTGTTGTTGTTATATTTATTTATATTTTTATTTCTTTTGTTTTGATTACTTGATGATTTGGTTGTTGTATTTATTGGAATGTGTTGTTATTATTTTCTATATAACGATCTTTGTTGTTATTTCTTATCGGTTTTTTATAAACTGTTTAAATATTTTGATTTATGTATGTAAATCAGAAAAAGCACCAACAAAAGTTTTGCAACGAATAAAGTTAATACTGTTAATGTTGTTTTTGTAACAATTTTTGTTTATTTAACACCGTTTTTTTAGTTTAAAATGTGAACACTGAGATATTACTTTTAAAATGTATAATATTAAGTCTAAGTTTAAAACCAATTGTATTGTAGATAAAAATATATTAATTTGAGTTTTTTAAATTTTTTTAGACCAAATTTCACGATTATTCAAGAGCTCAGAAAAATAACGTCTGTTCACTTCGATAGTCAATTTTTTTTTGGTATTTTTTGGTATTTACCCCCAACTTTTTTTCTGAACATACCTAACCTCTATCCTCACTCCCTAGAGCGGTAGGAACAAATTTTATAAGCTTTGTACTGAAGCCCCCTTAGGGAGTGGAGATAGGGGGTAGGTATGTTTGGAAAAAAGTTGGCGGGTAAAATATACGTAAGGGTCGGTCTTACATTTTATTCCTCTAGGGGCTACTCCAGGGCAGTTGTGGAGCTTTTTGTGGACTTTTACTTCTTCAACCCAACCTTTGACCCCGATGAAGAGCCATTAGCCGCCATCCCACATCCCTTCTTTTTGACTTATGTATTTTTTTGTTGAAACTCACAAAATAAGCGATTCTAGTTAATCGAAATCGAAAAATCGTATACTATTCCACCACTATTATACTAGTTTTAATCTCATTCTTTTGCGATTTGATTTTTATTTCTTGATCCAAAAATACCTCCACAATTTTTCACAACTGTAGAGAACGAAACTATCTTTGGCATAATTTTTTTTCAAATTTTTAAAAAGGTCGCTTTCGGAGATATAGGCTTCCGACTTATAGATAAAGAAAATTGACCTTTGACTTTTTCAAAGAAAATATCATGTTGCATATTAAATCAAAGGTAATTTAATACCCTTCCAAATGCGACTTTTAGGAGATGCGTAGCTATAATACTTTTCAAGAAAATTACAATTAAGGAAGTGTAACTTTGTGCATTTTTGTACTGTTTTCCGATTTTCAAGATTTCATATTTCAGGATCCAGAAGTGTCAGTGCCCTTAAATTTTATATTTGTCTTAGTGTTATGATATACTTTATTCATACCAAAAATTAGCAAATTCGGAGATAGTCATTTCAAAAACGGCATATTTTAAGTTGAGTTGATATGGTTTAACCCATATATAACAATAAAAAAAATTATTTCAGTTGGGAAAAAAATATTTTATGCATTATTTGTACTTGACAAATTTTTCGTTTGTTAGAATATGTTGTATTTGATGTTTGTGGGTCTTCATTTTCTGATGACTTTTTCTGTTTTGCATCTCTGTAATCGGTGGAAAGCTGTTCTGCTAATTCAAACAAAAACTGTTTTCGTTGTATTTGTATTCCTGTTGCTTCCTTGTAAAGGATCTAAGCTATTATAGCAGCCAAACCCAAAATGTTGAAAAATATTTGGAGGGGCCATCTACGAGAACTAGATTTTAGGGTATTATTTCTGGCCATTTGATCCGTCATATCAACTCCAAATTTTGTTTTGTTATAAAATTGAATAGAGTCCGGTAACATTTTTTTATTACTTCTATCAATTTTCAAAAATTTATGCATGGAACTTAGAACAGCTACTCCTTTATTCGGTTTGCTTTTATATATTGTAAGGACAGAATTTTCCGATTTATATAAGAGAGTGGAAAAGCGAGGCATGTAATCCTTCGTTTGTTTGGCTGCTTTGTGTAGTTCCCTTTTATTTACCCTAATAGTTCCAACTAGTGTTGTGATTTTGGCCAATAATTTCGTCGCGAGTGACATGCTGGTGAAAAAGTTGTCGGTCGTGACATTCCTTTACAATTTGTGTATGGCTCGGTCAGTTTCAGAACAACGTGTTCACTGAGAAGTATTGATGCTGATGTTTAGGTCAGAGTCGGGGATATAAAAGTAACATAACTCGCGTTCAAGGGGAATGAGATGCGTGGGCAGGCTTGGCATAAAGATTCGAATAACAAGTCACGTACGAGTAACGGTAATCAAAAAATATATAAACTGTTATGCAATTTCGGAGCCGATCCGGTCATATAAGAAATTTACTCAACCCAATAATAAAAGACATTTGATTACTTAAAATTTCCCAAGCAGTCAAAGTGACTGCTTTTAGGCAATACAGGTATAACACATATATATACCGGAAATGGAAGAGGGGAGGAGGCAACTACTATGATTAATAAACACAATTGTTTTTCTGATTTAAATTGGAAAGCAGTCAAAATGACTTCCTTCGGCAATCTAGTAATAATATAGTGTTACGAATTGTCCTTTATAATTCGTTTTATTATTCAAGGGTTCGATATTTGTGAACTAAACCACCGTTACTTTTTCGATATAAAGCTTTATTTACTTTATTTATGACGTTTAAAATACAACTAACTGTAAACCTTAATGTGTAGCCCTATTTATAGTTCTAATGTTTTATTCTAGTAATTTCAATTGTTTTTATGTATTAGTTTTTATATAATTATACAACAACAATTTCATTTTCAATTATTAATTTTATATAATTTTCATATACATTTTAAACAAACATGTATTTGTGTTTGTGTGTTTTATATATATTTTACCCCTACATGTATATTTGTTTTTGTAATGATTTATAATTTTATAAACATATTTGAGAATGTTCCTAATTTATTTTTGTTCGTAATACATAATAACAGCAAAACCTACTTTAAAAGACTGTAATGACGATTTTGCTTTATAAAATTTTTTCTTCGTAGCACTTCCGCCCACTTAAGCCTCTTCGCCCCGAATAGGCTCATTTGCACCTCTCCCATAGCTCGCTAGTCTTTCCAGGTGTACCACCTTCATTTTTGATCTCGGGCTATTGTTCTTCTGTATTTGGTAGACCACATCATTAATACTCTTGAATATTTTGTAGGGTCCATCCCAGTGTATCTGTAGGTTGGGTGACAATCCTTTACTTTGCTGCGGGTTGTAGAGTATCACCAGTTGGCCTTCATAGTAGCTCTATCATTTTGTTGCGGACCATTTTTAATCGGTTCCGCAGTAACTCGTGCAGTTCGTTCAATTTCTTCTGGGATTCATTGCTGCTTGTCCTCTGACACAACCATTGTCGCTCTTGACTTGAATTGCTTCATTAGGACTCGGCTTTTTCTTACTGGACGTTTCGCTGATATACAATGTGTACAATTCGCTATCCAGTCGGCTACAGCTTGTTTACATCCAACCCAATAGAATCGCCGCTTCAACTTTTTCATAGTTCTCATCACGCCAAGGTGACCACCATTCTGATTGTTATGAAACTCTTTTAAAACTTCATTCATTTTAGAGAATGGCACCACAATTAAGTTGGACGTTAATTTGCCATCCGCACTCTCCCATGCTCTGTATAAGCATCTGTCTATCAGCTTCAAGCTCTTCCACTGAGCCCATTACGCTTTCATTAGAGGCCCTTTAGCTGATGTCTCATTGCGGGTGGGACGTGTATTATTTTCTATAGCTGCTATGATCTCTGCCAAAAGTGGATCATTCCACTGTGCCGTGGACCAATCATCATTCTCTTCTATTCGAGCTAACCGGATATCCACAATGTCTTCTTTTCTTTCAGACTGAACAGAATGCTTACATTTCGCTCTTTCTCTTCCAATAGCACAATTTAAATTGGTTGTTGCATCGCACTTCCAGAGGCATATCAATGTTACGCCAACTCATCATTTGTTGTCTCATATTTAGGCTGATACCATGTACTATCATGAAGTCGACCCCAATAATAACCTCGTCGACAATATCTGCAACAACAAATACATGTTTCACACTTGTGTTGGCCATTGTCACCTTTGCTTCTATTTTTCCATATTCTGTAGCAAACTCACCAGTAGCTGTTCGCAATCTTACATTGTTTACTGGCTCACACTTCTCTCTTACTATATCCGGCCTGATAATGGTCCAGTATCTATAGTAAATAAAGGGTGTTTTTTATTGAGGTATAGAACTTTAAGTTGGCATCACTTTTTTAACTGCCGGTCATTTTGTCAGCTGTCAAGTGAATAATATTTAGTTTGGTTTGCCATTTCATCATGAACAGATTGACAAAAGAACAACGCTTGCAAATCGTGCAAATTTATTTCGAAAATAATGGTTCAGTTCGCGAAGTTTACCGCAAGCTCCGTCCATTTTATGGTCGACATAATCGTCCATCAGAGCAATTAATTCGGTTAACCATGGATCGTTTTCGCACTACGTTTACTCTATGTGATAATACGCATACGCAGAGACGTCGAACAGTGCGCACCGAAGAAACAATTGC
The DNA here is from genome assembly GCA_963576795.1 of Metopia argyrocephala. Taxonomy (NCBI): domain Eukaryota; kingdom Metazoa; phylum Arthropoda; class Insecta; order Diptera; family Sarcophagidae; genus Metopia; species Metopia argyrocephala. The sequence goes on along the minus strand of OY756209.1, from coordinate 75,979,379 downwards.
CGCTGTAGAGCAAAGTGTTGAAGAGAACCCGAATGAATCGATTCGCCACCGTGCACAGTAATTGGAGCTTTGTCCATCAACTTTATGGAAGATTTTGCGCAAAGATCTTGGCTTGCAACCTTACAAGATCCAGCTTGTGCAAGAATTAAAGCCGCGAGACCATGCAATGCGTCGTGATTTTGGTGTATGGGCCGAAAATGAGATTGATCTCGGTGCTGATTTTCATCGCAAAATTTTGTTCAGTGATGAGGCTCATTTTTGGTTGAATGGCTACGTCAACAAACAAAATTGCCGCATCTGGAGTGAAGAGAATCCACATGAGACCCTTGAGACGCCATTACATCCACAAAAACTGACTGTTTGGTGTGCTCTATGGGCTGGTGGAGTCATTGGGCCATACTTCTTCCGAAATAATGCTGGAGAGTCAGTTACCGTTAATGGAGACCGGTATAGAGCCATGATAACCGACTATTTTGTTCCCGAATTGGATGGCATGAATGTGGATGAGTTGTGGTTCCAACAAGACGGCGCTACATGCCACACAGATCGGCCACAATTGGCCACTAAGATCGTGTGATTTTTCACCATTGGATTATTTTCTTTGGGGATATGTGAAGTCGCTCGTCTACGCCAACAAACCAGAAACGTTAGGGGACTTGGAAGCCAACATTCGTGGCGTTATTGCCAACATACGGCCCCATATGCTCGAAAAAGTGGTTGAAAATTGGACCTGTAGAATTGGCTTTATTCGAGCTAGCCGCGGCGGCCACATGCCCGAAATCATATTTAAACATTAATGGCATAAAATTATCCTTCCAATAAAGATGTGTGTGAAGTAGCGAGTCAGAAAAACATATTTAATTGGAAAATTATTATTAAAGAGGAAAATGAATATTTTTGTAGATATTAATTAAAAATATTAAAAAAAACAGATAACAGCCCAATTAACAAGAAAAAAAGTTTAATTTTTTTTTTCTTTTTTAAGTATTTGTAACTTACTTGCTTTATTAATGGTCGTCTAAGGGATTTTAAAGACATATTTGGCCAAATGAAGCCATCGCTAGGAATACCACTATATGTAATGCATAGCTAAAGACCTCTACTATGACGTGGTAAAGGCAGAATTGCTGAATTGAGTTTGTGAATTTTGTTATTAATTTTCCAAAAATTCAATTCTGAGCAAAGTAGGTCTCTGGAGGATTTTGGACATATTTGTCAAAATGGAGCCATCGCTAGGAATACCACTATATGGAATGCATAGCTTAAGGCCTCTACTATGACGTGGTAAAGGCAGAATTCCTGAATTGAGTTTATGAATTTTGTTATTAATTTTCAAAAATTCAATTCTGAACAAAGTGGGTCTCTGGAGGATTTTAGGCATATTTGGCCAAATGGAGCCATCGCTAGGAATGCCACTATATGGAGTGCATAGCTTAAGATCTCTACTATCAAGTGGTAAAGGCAGAATTATTGAATTGAGTTTGTGAATTTTGTTATTAATTTTCAAAAATTCAATTCTGAGCAAAGTGGGTCTCTGGAGGATTTTAGGCATATTTGGCCAAATGGTGCCATCGCTAGGAATACCACTATATGGAATGCATAGCTTAAGACCTCTACTATCATGTGGTAAAGGCAGAATTCCTGAATTGCTCAGAATTGAATTTTTGAAAATTAATAACAAAATTCACAAACCCAATTCAGGAATTCTGCCTTTACCACGTCATAGTAGAGGTCTTAAGCTATGCATTCCATATAGTGGTATTCCTAGCGATAGCTCCATTTGGCCAAATATGTCCAAAATCATCCAGAGACCCACTTTGCTCAGAATTGAATTTTTGAAAATTAATAACAAAATTCACAAACTCAATTCAATAATTCTGCCTTTACCACGTCATAGTAGAGGTCTTAAGCTATGCATTCCATATAGTGGTATTCCTAGCGATGGCTTCATTTGGCCAAATATGTCTTTAAAATCCCTTAGACGACCATTAATAAAGCAAGTAAGTTACAAATACTTAAAAAAGAAAAAAAAATTAAACTTTTTTTCTTGTTAATTGGGCTGTTATCTGTTTTTTTAATATCTATCTACAAAATATTCATTTTCCACTTTAATAATAATTTTCCAATTAAATATGTTTTTCTGACTCGCTACTTCAAAAACATATTTATTTTCCACTTAAATATGTTTTTAGTTACTCGTTACTTTAAAACATATTTAATTTTGAGTTAAATATGTTTTAAGTAACGAGTTAGCAAAAAACATATTTAACTTGGTATATTTATCTTCACACACATCCAATAAAGCCAAATTGATGGACATTAAAACGATTTTCTTGTGTTTTATTTCAATTCGAAGTTCTATACCTCTAAAAAAAACACCCTGTATATAGTATACAATAACTCTAAGCTATGGAGTACTAAAAGTCTTCAACTTAAAATAAATTATCCAAACTAAAGGCTTGTATATTGAAAGTTATAATTACAGTCTATGTAGTATTTGCACCTTTATAAATTTAATGTTAAATAATGTCATGTTCCGCAATGCATTTGATATGAATTTCTTTAAAAACTTTTCCCACCAAAAAATAAAAAATATATTTGTATAAATAAAATTGTTGTTCCATATACTTATAACTTTAAAAACGTGTTTTTAAACAAAATTAGCAACATTATGCACTTAACGCATCATTTATATATTATATTATATTATATTGGGTTGGCAACTAAGTAAATGCGGATTTTACTCATTGATAGCATTAGTTGAATTTTTAGGTTAGATGACGTAATTGAAATATCAAATACATTTTGTTATTTGATAGTCGGTACTTCAGCTGTCAATCAGTAAAAAAAATTTTTGATCGGTTGCGTGGTTTTTGTTTGGCGTCTGTTGAAAAATGGAAAATCAAAAGTAACATTTTCGTCATATTTTGCTTTTTTATTTCCGGAAAGGAAAAAACGCTTCGCAAGCTCATAAAAAGTTATATGCTGTTTATGGTGACGAAGCCTTAAAAGAACGGTAGTGTGAAAATTGGTTTGCTAAATTTCGTTCTGGTGATTTTTCACTGAAAGATGAAAAACGCTCTATTCGTCCAGTTGAAGTGGACGACGACCAAATCAAAACAATGATTGATTCTGAACGTCACAGTACAACACGTGAGATTGCAAGGAAGCTTCATGTATCACATTCATACATTGAAAATCGCGTAAAGCAACTTGGCTATGTACGAAAATTTGATGTATGTGTTCCTCATGAACTGAAAGAAATTCATTTAACACGTGGAATTATGATGCTTCCTGAAAGATGGCAAAAAGACATTGCTCAAAATGGGCAATACATTACATAATAAAGTTATTTCGTTCCATGAAAAGATTGACTTTTATTTTCTAAAAAGAATCCGCAATTGCTTAGTTGCCAACCTAATACATATTGTTATTTTCAGCAATTTAGTACTCTAAAAAATTAGCATCACTGTATATGCCGCGGTTTTAACAGCTGATAATATACAACAGAACAGAGTTTGGCTACAACAAAGACACGAATACTACTTTTGACGGTCCTAGAAAAACTAAATTTTTATTTAAAAATACGGCAACACTAAATTTGATTTTAATGTTTTAAAATAGAAATTTATTATATATAAATCTAAATATATAAAATTGAATGTGTGTTTGTTTATTTGTTTGTTTGTACCTTATAGGAGACCAAACCTCTTCACCGAACTTCCTGAAATTTTCACAGCATTTAACTGGGACTCTGACATGATTAATAGGGTACTTTTTTTCGACCACGCCTACTTTTACGCCCACTTTTTTTAAATTATGTAATTGCCCCCATATAGTTTTTAAAAGATTTACTTCAAATTGTATACACATTATACTCCAGGCGAAATATAAATAAATAATTTATTACTCCACGCCCTCTTTCACGCCCCTTTTCACGCCAAATTTGTTTGAAAGTTTCAAACTTTTTGTTCTATGTAGAAATTTGTATTTTTTTTTATTTGGTAATATATTGCTCTTAATACTGTTAACGTCGTCATATAACTATGAACCACGCCCACTTCTCCGCCCCCTTCTCTTTTAATTCAGATACTTACTTACACCACTAATAATGTTTGCTATACAAAATACTTTTTTTGTAATATGTATATAACGAGGGGGTAGCGAAGCACATCGGGTTCAGCTAGTAGAGTATATAACATAAATAAAATTTTAGGAGTGCTATTACGTATACTGGAATATACTGAGCACAAAAAACAAAAATTTGTATAAAACGGTGTTCAAATTTCAAAGTCGTCAAAGTATTCGGTAGGACTGTTATTAGTTTGAACCCGGTGTTCAAACAATGCAAAAGTCATTGAAGTATGCTCTAAAACAAAAAACAGTTATCAAAATATGCTATGTGCAAAAATATATATACATATATTATAAATATATTTTTGAAAATTAAAATTACAATGACATATTGTCGCAAGAATTAAAGAACGCTGTAACTGACAAAAAATCGAAAATACGTTTTTTGCACAATTTTTATCAGAAAAAAAAAAATACGCGTCGATTGGTCACGGTACCATATTTCTATGATGAGAAGAAATTCACTTACGCCGTCTGCGTTTTGAAAAATGCCAGTGTCTTCTTTCTACTTTCATACAGGTTTTTTGGCTCTGGTGAACATTAAATATTTTGTCAGTTACAGCGTTTTTTAATTCTTGCGACGATATTAATTTAGCCTGTTTAAAATAAATTTTGGAAAGGATAAAAAATTAATGAACAATTTAATAAAATTATTTATACATATACATACATATCGATGCCTTACTTTCTCAACCTCGTATCTTAAAAAATACAACTTTTCAGGAGAGAGAAAAAACGGTTCATCCTTTTATACTTCGGTGTTTGAGTAAAACTTCAAATGCAATTATTAAGGAATTGGTTACATCTATGTATATTAGTAGAAATAATATACTAATCTTTTTTAGTTTAAGCATGAAACGCATTTATTGAGATACGAGTTTGCTGCACTAACAGTAATTTTAATTCTTGATACTTGATGAATAAGTTACTCGTTTGTTGCACTTATAGCTATAGAAAGAAATAACGCCATTATACCTAAATTATGCAATGAAAACAATATTTAATATAGAATGAATGTTTTATTTTCAAGAAAGGAAAAAAAAATAAAAACAAAGAATTCATAAATAATAATATCATTGGTGTGGCAAATTATCGTAAAATGAATGATAGTCGGCTGGAATCATACGTTTTAAGTCTTGCAAGTCGTCATATTTTCTTTTTGAAATTGGTAGTTGTTGATTGTAGAGACCCGGTAGTAAAATGTTATCATTGTGCTGCACTTGTGGTCGCAATTTACGATGAGGTAATAGTTGCCAATCTTCATCAAAACATAATTTGTATTGAACTCCGTCATTAAAGGTATATTTGAGAGCTCGCAAATTTATAACGCATGGGTCACCTTTTTTAGTGCCTGGTCGAATTGAATTTAAGTAATCGAGTGAAGAGAAATCTCGGAAAAATGTATGATTTAAATAATGTACTTGATACGGTTTCAACAATCTGGATTGTTTTATAACCATATTGAAATCAGCTAGCACATATAATTCTCTTCCTTTCTTCTTTCGCTCTATGGAGGCAAGCACAGAATCGCACTCCATTTGAGTGTGGCCAACTACCAGGTATTTTTGCTGAATTTCTGCTTGGTAGGTAATTGCATAATGTTGCAAGGCATTCGCAAGTGTCGTATTACGATTTTGGCTCTTTTAATTGTAATTACCCCAGTGGATTCATCCAACAATACAGAAGGAGATACATTGCCAGACAAATGTGAATCAGTGCTGGGCTGGTAATCGCTTTCATTTGCTGAAAAATCGGATTTGGAGGAAATGCTATACTGATCAGAATTCACTGAGACAAAATGTCCTGTTTCTTCATCCAAAATTACGTTTCCAGTTTGTTGTGTTTCAGGTTCTTGGCAAAGATTCTTGAAAACAAAACAACCTGTATCAGCGTCAAGAACAGCTATTGTATCACTCATTTTACAATAAAAACTAAAATTCCTCAGAATTAGATTTTCACCAAGCATAGCGAAGATCATAACTAAAATGCAATTATAGTACTACAAAAAAAAAAAAAAAAAAAAAAAAATGCTATTGTGAAGAAGGATAGAATAAAGAGACGCAAAGAAGATTTTTTTTTAAATTCTTAACTGTTTGACAACTGCACATATTAAGATAAGAGTTTGACGCAGTTATGGAAATTGGAGTGATTGAGATACGAAAATAAATTTTATTAATATTTACAGAATTGAGACAACGTATTGAGATAATAAATTGTTGCATTAATAGAACACAAAAATAGCAACCGTTTGATGTGAAAAAGTGAAAACCGTATTTTTTTAAGATACGAGGTTGAGAAAGTAAGGCATCGATATGTATGTATACATATATTTATATTACCTGTTAATAATTAAAGTGTATTTCATTTCTTTCATATTTTCACACACTTAGTTTATGCTCATAAGTGATAATTAAATTCTTATATCTTTTCCAGTACAACAATCGATGAAAAATGGCCATTTAATGAAAAATGTGAAAATTCCGTGGATGTTGAAATTCAATGTAAAGAGTGCAGAATTGATATATCTGAAGAAAATTTCGAAGACATCACAAAGAAGGAATTTGATATGTTCTTGAATAAATTAAAGGTAATTACTGGAAAAATTTTAAATTTTTTTTTAAAACTTAATAGTTTCTTTATAGAAACAAAGAATTGACCTGATAGAAGTTATATATAAATGGCTGAAGTACATATCGTTTGCCTGGTCTGTTCCCATGCCAAATAATATAAAAGCATGTTATGTAGAAATTTTTGAAATATACATGTAAGTAGTAAACATTTTGGAGAGACAAAAAGAGCACATTCGGATAAAAAAAGCACATTAAAAAAAAAGAGTACAAAAGAGTGTATTTTTTCAAACCAAAGAAAAATAATCAATCCAAATATGTGTTGTTATAATTTTATTTATTTAAGGGATAGTGTTGTATATTACATGAATCTAATACTTTACTTTAAAACACTTTGCCTGAATATATTTTATTTTAATCAAGTATGATTTTATTAATTTATAATATGAAAATTTTTTCAAATTCGATTATTACAAATATAGAAATAAAACTGTAACGAACAGTAAAAACTTTGTGTCCGATAAATATACAATAGGTTATGGGCCCAGCTCTTAATCTCGCGAAATAAAAGAAAGGAAATAAGAAAAAAAAGAGTTTTTCATATTTTAAAAGGGACCATTATGCAAAGATAATTTTGACACATGGAAGATTCAGGTGGAACATTTACAAAACCAGAAAGCCTTGCAGAAGATATCAGCTTGTGGGAATCAGAAGATACAAAAGCCAAAGCTGATAATTTTACTAATTTCTACAGCTGAACTGAAGCAAGTCAAAAACTGCAAGACATCGAAGGATGTTAGGGGTAAATTGCACAGCATTTATTAATCGAAAGGCCCTGCGAGATATCTATCTCGAGCTAGATATGTCCTATTGGGTCTGGGTACCAAATGGAAGGTATTGAGATGACGAACACATACATATGTATAGCTGGATCTTTGATTGATAAAAGGGTTCAAAATGTATTGATGAAAATAAGGCACATTAAAAAAAAAAAAAAAAAATACACTGTAAAATACTCAATAGGACATATCTAGCTCGAGATATAATTTGTCAAGTGAAAAAAGGAGAAAATGACAATATCTCAAAAACTGTTCCATAAAAAATTTAACCTTAATTTTTGAATTCAGCGGAAGAAAATACATAAGAAAAATCACATCTCATCAAATGTACATGAAAAAAATTTCATTTTGTAAACTAGTGATATTATTATTTGGCATTGTCGATAAAATAAATGGAATTAGAAATTATTGATGATTTATTAGTAATTCTATTATTATATAGTATTTCTGATGAGTATGAGTCTTTAAGGATTGCCATAGAAACCCAAGAAAAACTACCGAGTCCTGAAATTTTAAAAATTAAACTTTTAAAAGAATACGAAGCACGATAAAGAAACAGTATTGAAGAACTTTTAGATGCAACGATGGCCGAGAAGAAAAATAAAAAATATTTTAAATCAATTGAAAATCAGAAAAATAATGACAAGAAAATTAAGGGCCACTTTTTGAGTTGAAGATTAGCGATTAAATTAACTTTAATCTTTGATTTCACTTTTTGGGTTGACATAATCTTATTGTTAATTGTTAGTTTAATCGACCGATGCTGGTAGTTTAATCTTAACGGAGAACTGGTTTTTTTTTAATTTTAATAAATAGTTTACTTTACTGGAAGAAAAAGTCGAAGCCCGTTCAGCTTCTAAACTTTTCATATTAAATATTTTTTCTTCACTGTTTGAAGACATCTTTTTTTATAAATGTTTTAACTCTGTATTATGCTTAAAAATATTTGGCGGAATTATTTTTTCATTAATAACAAAAACAAAGTGTTATGAAAATGTATATGAATGGTATACATAAGTAGAATGTTGTGAAAATATATTTGACATTTGCAAAAACGAAGATGCCATTTGTCTTATTCAGTATGGCAATACTAATAGGTTTAAACTCTTACTCAAAAACAGAAAACACAATTTATACCGGATTAAATTTAATCTTAGATTAGTTGACTAAATCGTAAACTTGACTTTAATCTCCAACTCAAAAAGTGGCCCTAAGTTTGCTTGTCATCATTGTGGTAAGACCAAGGAATGTTGGTCAAAAAGTCGAAGTCAGTTCAAATACATTAATAAAAATCAAGAAACAACCCGAACTGCTAACGTCGCGCTTCACGTAAATGAAGAAGTCAAGTATTGGTGCTTAGATTCCGGTGCGCCATCTCACATGTGTTCGAATAAATCAAAGTTTTCAACAATAAAGATGTCTAGTAAAACACTTCATTTGACAAATAACGAATCAACAAAAATTGAAGGTAAATGAATGGTTAAAATCAAAACACAAACTGGATATACACCAAACTTAGAATACGCCCTATATATTTAGTGATATTTAATCGTAAAGAAGCTGTAGTAAAAGATCCAAAAACTAATGAAAATATACTGATCGCAAAACGAAATAAAGATTTATACTACGTGGAAGAAATAGTTGAAAGTACTAAATTGATTCAAAAATCCAGCATACAAGAATGACATGAGCGTTTCGGACATCTTAATGAGAATGACCTGAAAAATTTATTACGAAAAGAAATAGTAAAAGGTATCGATTTTGATATTAATGAAAATGTACAAAATTGTGAATCATGTATTAGAGGAAAGCAAGCCCAAAAGCCAATTACAAAGTCAACAGAATTATTAGAACTAATACACACAGATGTTTGCGGCCCAATGAGAGTAAATTCAATTGGCGGTTCAAAATACATACATTTCATTGACGATAAATCAAGATGGTGTGAAATTTATTTTCTAAAGAAAAAGAGCGAAGTATTTGCAAAATTTAAGGAATTTAAAAGTATAGTGAAAAGAAAAACAAATTTGAAAATTAAAACCATTCGATCTGATAATGGAACAGATTATATCAATAATAAATTTAAGAATTCTTTGATGAATGAAGGTATAAAACAAGAATTTACCGTTGAATACACACTAGAGGGCTGCGCAAGCATAGCTTAAATGTCTTACAAGCAATCATCCATTTTTTTAATATTTCATGTCAAGTACTTTCTCTTTATTATATAAATGTTTTGAAGAGAAAATATTTTGAACTACAAACAAAATCAAAAACATCAAAACTCTTGTAGAAAAGAATACAAAGCCTTTCAGAGAATAATGAAATAAGACATAATTGCTATAAAACATAAAGAACTGAAGCATAATTCAAACACAATCAATAAAACCTTGTGTTGGCGATAGGCGTTGTTTTTTTTTTTCTTTAATTTTTTGTTTAGAGAGAAGAGAATGAGAGTAATACCTTACATTATACACATGTGTGTATGTAGGTTGTGACCCTGCAGATAATGCGAGTACTCCATACATGCATGTAAAGAGTACTCCACAGAGGAGTAGGACTACTCCAAAACTAACCCAAATGTATGAAAAAAACATGGTCCATTTAACATTGCGATGTCCTAGGGCTGGACCATGTAACCCATCGGACTAACTAGAGGAGTAAATTATAATTTTTTAAATTTTATTTTGCCGCTTTATTTTTTTCACTTTGTTTAGGGTCGAACCTAAACACAAATAAAAACACGGTTCACTTTTTATTTAGTTCTCAAATAATTATTTTTGTTTTATTATGTTTGTATTTTACTTATTTGTTTTCAGTTTTATTTTTTATTTGTTTTACAATTTTAAATATGTCTTAAGTTTAGTTTACAATTATTGTTTGTTTTGTTCTTTGTTCACTTTTTGTTTTACACTTATTAATTTATTATTTTTACCGCCGAGTATTGACTGCACTGAGTTCACAAAAACGAATGAATCTCTTTTCTAAAAAGCGAAGAGGTGAAAGTGTCGAAAGAAACAGTGTTGACCACTTTAGCGTGTTTCTAAACATTCTGCCCCCTCCAGGTGATGTGTTTATGGGTACAGCTTCTTTGAGGGTCTGGCTGTGGAATGCTTGAAGGCTGGCAGCCGGCACAAAAAATACTGCATTAAAAGAAGGAGTCACTGCTAATTGTTTGGTCATTTTTGTTTCAATCTGTAGTGTTTTTTCATCGTTCGGTCTATGATTTTTTCTAAGCTTTTTCATTTGTGGGCGATTATGCAGGAGAGAGTGTCTTTTAGTGTATGCTCGAAACCCAAGTCCATTTATACAATCCTGGATCATATGGAACCGGGTCAAACAATTTGTGCCATATTTTTGCATAGAAAAAACATCGTATCTCTCGTCAGTACTACCATTACGAAATTTGTGGCTGGTTTTGAGTGCATAGTTTAGTTTGCATAACCTGTAGGGCAACTCCCAATGAGAAGAGCTGATGTGAAGGTTTAAAGGCATGACTGTAAATAGATTATGAGAATACATTAATAAAGATCTTTTAAATATGAGTAATACTACAAGTTGTATAATGTATTTTGAACCATTATTCTTTCTGTGGTGTCTACGAAATTTCCATTTATATCTGCCAAGTGTTTCGGCCAGATATCTATTTTTCAGTCTTTGACGAAATGATTGGAAGATGATTTTGATACATTTCCTGTGGTTGGCAATGGTAAAATTCTCATCTTTTAAATCCCGTTTGACTGAAATCAGTTTGAGTTTGACGATAAAAAAGTTTTTAGGAGTCAATGGGGTCAAATTAATAGGGTCATCGCTAGCAGGACTTAGGGGTCTAAAATTGAAGTGTGTTTCAATGCAGGCCAGAATTGTACATCGTCTTTCGTATGTGAATTTGATCTTATGAAGTATTTTTTGTAGATGTGTCTTAAATGATTTTAAGCCTGTTTGACGGAAACCTGTAATGTGGTGGGTGTCGGGTGGCATAAACTTCCATTCGATGTTTTTCTGCTTCTGCTGTTGAAAAATGTCTTGCTGTAGAGTTTTCAAAAATTCTAGACGATCACTTTTGATGAGTTCTGCTGCTCTGACGAAATTTGTCCCATTGTCCAAATGGATACAAGCGGGGTATGTACGTCTTCCAATGAAGCGTGAGAATGCTGCTAAAAATGCTTGTGTTGTCAAATTATGTGCTGCTTTTAGAACTGTAAACAGTTTCGTTCTGGATTTTATGGTGTCTTCTGTGATATGATCGCTTGCAAAAAGGTCGTTTACATACATGTTTTGTTGCGATATTTTTGAGGCTGAGTGGTGGGTTGATTTTACCTTGTCGGCTAATTGGAGGAGTGTTCTTATGGCAGAGAACGGTATGGAATTGACTTCGAATGTCGCGGTATGGCTCTCGTAATCCTCAATAGGATCATTTGGTGTCTTGCGAAACGATATTCGCTGGTAGTTGGTATGTGATGGGTTGATCAGTGTTTGGCGATACATTTTGGTAATGTCGGCATTGAATACATAACGGAAAAATCTCCACTTTGCTATCAGAAGAACAAGATCTTGCTGTAGAATGGGTCTTGGGTATAAAATGTCATTAAGACTATTCTTATTTGACGTCGGGCTGGAGGCGTTGAATACTACACGAAGCTTTGTAGTGAGCCTATCCGGTTTTATTACTGCGTGATGCGGCAGGTAATAATTTGGAGCCTTATTTATAACCAAGGGTGAGATTTCCTTCATATATCTTAATTTTAGATATTTAAGAATGACCTGATTGTTCTGTTGACCAATTTCAGGTTTTCTACTGAGCCTTTGCTCCACTCTTAAATATTGTGTCATCTTAATGTGTTGTGAGGAGCCTATTTCCTCTTCTTTTTTGAAGGGTAGGGTAACAATATACCTCCCTGTGTCATTTCTACGTGTTGTAGACTTGTTTTCATATTTTGTGTCCTCATCTGACCTCAAAATCTGTTTTGGGGTTTCCTCCACCTCCCAAAAACGTGTGAGGATTTGGTCAAGGGACGTAGTATTAAGTAGCGATACTGTTGTTTGTGACTGAGTCACTTTTGAAATTGGTCCCCCCACAATCCAGCCAAATGCTGTTTTTTGTGTCAAAAGGGATCCAATTGACCGCATCGGAGTCTTTAGACAATATATTGATGGGCCTAAGTCAAGGCCTATTAGTAAGTCGATGGGTCGGCTCTTGTAGAAATGAGGGTCTGCTAGTTGCAAATTTGCAGCTTCATTGATGATTTCTAAATTTGATATTTGCGATGGCAAACTGGGTGGGAGAGTCTTAAGTACTGGTGCAAAGACTTCCAATTTAAAGTTAGGGTCTACGCGAGAGCAAAGGTTAAACAAACACGCGTTTGTTGAAGTTTCTGAAACCGTTTGATTCAACCCACTTACGTGTACGACGTTTCGTTTAGTGGGTAAGTTTAATCGTTTCTGCAGTTTATGTGAGATAAATGTTGATTGTGATCCAGGGTCGATGATAGCTCTTGCCTGGTATCGTAGACCTTTAACTTCTATTTGAACTACGGCGGTAAATAATAAAGTGTCTCTGTTTTGAAATTCTGTAGATGAGTCAGAATTTTGTTGTAGGGTTAAGGACGTGTAGTGAGGAGTGAATGTATTTGGAGTGGACTGTATATTTTTGGTTAAAGCTGCAGAACTCGTGGATGATTGCTCCTCTGTATTTACCTGTGTAAGGTTTGCAGATTGAGTCGCAGCTGATTTGTGTAGCAAAGTATTATGTTTTTGTTTACATATTCTACAACTGTATTTGCTGGGGCAGTCCTTTACACTGTGGGCTGCTGACAGGCAGTTGTAGCATGAGTGTGTTATTTTTACTAGGTGTATACGATCACTGACATTTTTTTCTAAAAATGAAGGGCAGGATCGTAATAGGTGCATTTGGTGACAATATTGGCATTTTTCTCTTGTTGCAGAGGGGTTCTTTTGAATTTTGCAGTCAACTTGTTTTGAAAAATTTTCTTGAAGCGAATTAATGGTATTTTTATCATAAACAGTTTTTGCGTATTCAGGACTGTTTTGAGTGGGTCTAGTTTTCGACATAATATTTTCAACTGATTCTAAGGATTTGAATTTGTGTGTCAAAAACTTATCAAATTCGACCCATGTGGGAACTTCAGCACAGTCTGCACGTGAATTTTCAAATTCCAGCAGTAGACTTCTTGGAAGACTTTGAGAACAAATGATATTAGAAATGACTCCCATGTTGCTGTGTCGATGCCTAACATGTTAAGGGTTTGCCTAGAGTCATTTATAGTGCGCTGTAATTTTTTGATTGATTCACCTGAATTTGCCGATGCTTGAGGTAAATCTAAAATAATCTTATATTGTTCATTTACCTGCATCCATTTATTCTCATAACGGTCTATTAAATTTTTCCATGCTAAAATAAAACCATCATTTGTCAAGGGTACATGAGCAATTACTTCCCTAGCTTCGCCGCCTGTTTTTTGGGTCAAATAAAATAATCTTTCTACATTACTTAAGTTTGTGTTTCTTATATATATTGCTGTAAATAAGTCTCGAAAACTGGGCCATAATTTATAATCCCCAAAAAAGGTGTCTGTGTCGCAGGGCGGGAGTCTTATTGACGAAGTTTCACTTTCCTGAAATATGGTTGATCGTCGTTCAATTTTTTCAACTGGTTTAGAAAGCGCATGAATTTCAGAATTTATAGATGACAGACACACTTTGTACGCTAAGAGGGTTTTTTGATATCGCTCCCGTAATTTATTTTTACCAATTGGTTGGTCACCTTCCTTCTCTATGTCCCTGCATTCTTCATATGACCTCTTTACTTGGGTCCAAAGTGAATCTAATTCTACACGAAGAATTTCCAACGCATGAATATTGTCCTCTGCATGGCTGGCGGAGTATGACTTTTCAAATTCAATTAAATCATTTGTACAATTTACAAACTTTCTAAGAGACATTTTGAAAAGTTAAAATTTTCTACTTTGTGAAATTAGGAAGAGGTGTCGAAAAAACTTTGGGTCAAAAATGCCTGCTAGCGATTTAACAACAAGTAGTATCGAAAAAATATTAATATTTTTAAATCCTATTTCAGATTTAAGGTTACCCGTAAAATTTAATTTTTTGGCCCGTTGGTAACCCTTTTTCAATTTCTCCGTTATACCAAGTATTTTTTTGTTATTAATTTTGATATTTGTGTCTCATTTGTATATAATATTTTTCTTGTACTTACTGTTGTTGTTGTTGGGTCTTTTACTTGCTTGTTTAATGTTATTGTTGCTTACTGGTATTCTCTGTCGCTATTGATGCCGCTGCTGATGTCTCTGCTTTGAATTTTGCGTTGAATTTTGTTCAGGGTTTTATAACTGTTGTTTGTTGTTTTTATTGTTACTTGAGTTTGTGTCTATTTATTTGTTGTTGACTGCAATTTTTATTTTTTTCGTTAATTTTTTCTTGTAATTTAGTAATAATGTGTCAAGAATACTTTTTATTTCAATAACTAATGTTTTTTATTGCCTGAATATGTGTCTTTTTTTTTGTAATTATCATAAATGTTTTTTAAAGTTCAGATTTTAAATAACTTTTTTCTCTATCAAACCTATCCGGCTCGATTGGACCATAATGTTTAGGGTCGAACCTAAACACAAATAAAAACACGGTTCACTTTTTATTTAGTTCTCAAATAATTATTTTTGTTTTATTATGTTTGTATTTTACTTATTTGTTTTCAGTTTTATTTTTTATTTGTTTTACAATTTTAAATATGTCTTAAGTTTAGTTTACAATTATTGTTTGTTTTGTTCTTTGTTCACTTTTTGTTTTACACTTATTAATTTATTATTTTTACCGCCGAGTATTGACTGCACTGAGTTCACAAAAACGAATGAATCTCTTTTCTAAAAAGCGAAGAGGTGAAAGTGTCGAAAGAAACAGTGTTGACCACTTTAGCGTGTTTCTAAACACACTTTAACGCTTTTTTATTCTTTTAATATACTGTGAGCGTCAAAATAAAGTGTACAAAAACATTTTCTCTAAATTAGTTTTTATTTCAGTCTTTAAAAATACGATTTTATTTAACATTTTATGTTTTTTTAATTGTAATTCAATTCTCTACTTAAACATAAAAAAAACAACAAAAAAAAACTTACAACAACAAAAGTTATAAAACAAAAACAAAATCTATTCCATATTTTACGCGTCAAAAAAAAGTGTACAAATATTATTCATTATAAAAATTAGTATGATTTAGTATTTGGTTGCTTTTCCTTTAGCTTTAATAACGGCACTTAGTCTTCGGGGCATCGATTCCACTAGTTTTGTGGTTATGTCAGATGAAATTTTCTGCCACTCCTCTATTATAACGGATTTTAGCGTATCCTTGTTAGTGATTATCCTTTTTCGTATTTACCGGTCGAGATGCTCCCACAAATGCTCAATCGGGTTAAGGTCCAGTGATTGGGGAGGATGATCTAATGTTTTAGGAGTATGATAAAGCAGCCATTCTTTTACTATCCTTGCCGTATGTTTGGGATCATTGTCTTGTTGAAAGATCCAAGGTCCCTGTAAGCCCAATTTCTTTACACTACATGGCAAATTGTTTTTCAAAATGTTTAGGTGGTCCATTTTCTTCATGGTATCTTCAATAAAAACCAAACTTCCCACTCCACTAGCCGCCATACATCCCCACACCATCACCGAACCTCCACCATGCTTAACCGTGGATATTAGATTTTGTTCAGCATACTCTGTATTTTTGTACGCCATACTTTTACAGGTTTTTTCTGGCCAAATATCTCAAATTTACTCTCATCGCTAAACAAAACGTTATTCCAGAAAGAACCATCTTTAGTTTCGTACTTTTTTGCATACTCAATACGTTTTTTCTGATTCAATAACGATATTAGTGGCTTCTTTCGCGGCAGTCGACCATGTAGACCATTTGCGTGTAGAGCTCTTCGTACTGTGCTGGCGCTTACGTCGATATTTTTTGTTGCTGAAACTTCCTCCGATATTTTAACAGCACTTTTAAATGGATTCTTCTTCACATCACGCACAATAGATCTTATTTCAGACTCACTTAAAGATTTTGGTCGGCCTGCACCAGGACGATTTTCTACTTTGCCGAATTTTTCGTGCTTATCAACTATTTTCTTTACTGTATTATGGCTTCTGTTTATAATAGACCCGATTTCACGAAAAGTTTTACCCTCTTTTCGAAGTTTTATCACAAGTTCTCTGACATCTGTGGATGTTTGTCTACCCATTTTTAATAAAATAAATAATTTCTTTCTACAAAGAAGTTATAGTCCGAAAATTGCGTCTGTCTGATATAAAACATTAATAGTGATTTAAAAGAATGGAAGAAAGTAAATAAACAACCAAACATAACGGTATTTTATACGGTTCTACTTCGCTAAAATGCTACAAAAAAAGATGTACACTTTATTTTGACGCGTAAAATATGCAATAGATTTTGTTTTTGTTTTATAACTTTTGTTGTTGTTAGTTTTTCGTTGTTGTTTTTTAGGTTTAAGTAGAGAACTGAATAACAATTAAAAAAAACATAAAACCTTAAATAAAATCGTAATTTTAAAGACTGAAATAAAAACTAATTTGGAGAAAATGTTTTTGTACACTTTGTTTTGACGCTCACAGTATGTATGCATGCATCATATACACAAAATTTCCCAATAAAATGAACATATGGATAACAGAGTTGCCGTTGTAAAATATTTCATTAAAGACTTACTACGAATACTGGCAACAATGTATGAAAATATTAAGCACGAACACTTGTGTTAAAGCAATAAGCTGTTGTTTGCCAATAACATGGTCCATGTCTGCATTACATTGGACCATATTTGTAAGTAGTCCATTTCACAAAAATTGGACCATGTAACCAATTATTATTTGCAGGGGAATAACAGAAAATTGTTTTTGTTTTCTTTGTTGCTTATATGTGCTTTAGAACATAGGTCGGCAAAATTGATTTGTAATTGTGTTAGTGAGCATGAAAAAGAACTGTACTGAACAAAAAAATTTTTGTATTCACAAAAATATATGTTATTAAATTACATACCACTGTGTATGAACTTTTACAGCTGAAGGAAACATATCGGGTATGCAAATTTCAGAAGTGCTAACCATTTTTGAAGGAAGATTTTAAAAAAAGATTTAGGATTTAAAATTTACATATCTTACTTTTTAATCTGCAAGTCACATTGGTTATGATAATTTAAGACATTTTATGTGATTTTATAAAAAAAGAAAATGCACCCAATTGTCTTAATTTAAATCTAATATCGTCGCAAAAATTAAAGAACGCTGTAACTGACAAAAAATCGAAAATAGGGTTTTTAATCATTTTTATAAAAAAAAAAAAAAAAAAAACGCGTCGATTGGTCTTGGTCACAGATTTCTACGATGAAAATAAATTCACTTACGCCGTCTACGTTTTGAAAAATACCAGTGTATTTGTTCTACTTTCATACAGGTTTTTTTGCTCTGGTGAACATTTAAAGTTTTGTCAGCTACAGCGTTCTTTAATTCCATCGACGATATATTTAGCTTCATAAATTTTTACTATTAAATCTAAAAAATTATTTTAATTTTCATAAAAAAGAAATAAAACGTCCGGTCCACATGTGTACTCGTCAGCAGTTCATTGACGAATAAATCATTAAACAGCATTTGTCTCGTAACACGATCTATTTCTTTAAGTGTTTTTGCTAAAAATCAAATGCAAAGAGAGGTCAAAATGAAGGAGCGTAAGAATACATGTGAACTCTCTTAGCTCAATTGAGCCATGAAATGCCGACCTATGCTTTAGAATGACAATGACAATATTCTCTTAAAAAATTTCAAATGATACAAAAGCTTGTCTCTTAAAACACAAAACCACAAAACTTTTGTTTTTAATAAAAAAATTGAACTAAATAATGTCATACGTTTTATTGTATAATAATGTCGTCTGATTTTCAAATGGTCTTGCGCAGCCCTCTAATACACACCACAACAAAACAGAGTTGCTGAAAAAAAGAATCGTACTTTAATCGAAATTTCAAGATGTATGATGATACAAGCCGGGGTAAGTCAACAATTTTGGGCAGAAGGTGTACTAACCGCAAATCATATTCGAAATAGATGTCTCTCAAGATGTCTCAATGGTGAAACTCCATTCAAAATTTGGACAAGAAGAAATCCAACAGTTAAATATTTCCAAAAATTTGGCACGATAGCTTAATATATATATATAAAAAATAAAACCTTGGTAAGTTGGAACCAAAGTCAAAAAGATGCATTTTCGTTGGATATTCAATTATATCAAAAGCATATAGATTGTGGAATGAAATTCCAAATTCCAAACCGAAAAGCGACTTAGTGAAAATGAAACTGAGAAGCCTCAAGAGCAATTTATCGAATTAAGATTTACTCCGAAGGAGCACATCGAAAACGAAATACAGAAGAATATGAAGAAAGTGAGGAAGAAGAATTTTATGGCTTTACTGAACCTGATGATGAAACCCAATAAGATGAATACATTGAAAATTTTTAAACACCTTTAACTTCTAAAAAAGGACCCTGTAAACCAAGAAAAGTAAAAATCGGCAAGAGAGGAAGACCAAGAAAATTGTGTAATAAAATGCAAAACTCTGAAATCGAAAACGAACAGAATTTCGCAAATCTGGCTGATCAAAATGATCTATTAACTCTTGATGAAGCGCTATCGGGTCCAGAAGCTGAAGAATGGAAAAAAGCAATGAAGTCTGAATTTGATTCCTTAATAAAAAATGAAACTTGGAGTTTAGTGTACTATCCACAAGACAAAACGGTTATTGATTGTAGGTGGGTACTGCGAAAGAGATATAAAGTAGATGGAACAATTGAACGCTATAAAGCAAAACTTGTGGCGAAAGGTTTTACGCAAATACCAGGCATCGATCATACTGAAACATTTTCACCTGTTGCAAGAATAAGTTCTATTCGGTTATTAATGGCTATTTCATGACAACCTCACTTGATGTATACCAAATTGATTTTGTAACAGCATATTTAAATGGAGATATTGAGGAAACAATATACATGAAAGTGCCACACGAAATTGAAATGTTTTTGGATGAAAATGAAACGTAAAAATATAAATGTAAAGTATGCTTATTGAAGAAAGCTCTATACGGGCTAAAACAATCAGGAAGACAGTGGTACATAAAATTAGATGACAAACTTAAGCAAATGAAATTCAGATCATTAAGTTCAGACAATTGTATTTACATATTAAAAGAAGGAGAATATATAACATTAATTGCCGTCTACGTTGATGACTTAATAATAGCAACAAACAATAAAGAAAAATGGGAAGAATTGAAATCAGAATTAGCAAAATCTTTTAAAATGAAGGATTTAAATGGTTTAAATGTTTGTTTGGGCATCGAATTTAAACAAGATCAATATTCGAAGGAAATAACTATGAAACAGCGAAAATATATACAGAACATTTTAAAGAAATTCAACATGGAAGGTTGTAATCTTGCAAAAACGCCATTTAATACAGGTATAAAACTATCAAAACAAATGTTACCATACCAAAATTTAGGTGGAACATTAATGTACCTAGCAGTTTCAACAAGACCTGACATTGCACATGTAGTAAGCGTTCGAAGTCAATATAACACCAACTACGGAAAAGAACACTGGATCGCTGCCAAAAGAGTTTTAAGATATCTTAAGGCTACACAAGATTTTGGTCTACACTACAAAAGAAATACATACTGAAGAATTAACAGGCTATGCCGACGCAGATTAGGGAGCGAATATAGATGATAGAAGATCATACACAGGATATGTGTTTAAATTATCAATGCCTGCTGATATTTTAACACAAAAATTCATCAGTTAAAAATCGAAGCAAAACAATTCTAACAGACTATTTCACAATGTCGAAATAAACAGTCACTGAGCGCAAGAAAGATACACGAAAGAAAGGTATTTTGGATTTCTATATACCTTTCGCCTGCTCGTATGAGAAAAAAAAATTACTAATATTCAGTTATTAAATATTGAAACATTTTTTTTTATTATAAACTCACATAATCTAATATTTTGCCATTTCAGAAAATAATATAACTATAAACTTAATTACTTTTAGAACAGTGTCGTCAGATTAGGGGATTTATCCCCAAAATGAGGATTTTTTTTCTGAAATGGGGATAAAAAAATTCATTTGGGGATGGGGATTTTTTTGGGGATGATCGACAAGTTTTCGGCGATTTTTAAAATTTGTTTGCTTGTTTAATTATATACTTTAGACTTCTTACATTCATATAAAATTTTTGCAATGTGTGCTCTTGGTTTTAGTTAGATCTATTTTCTCATATAAATTAAAACATCTCCATATCATTACGTTTCCGATACCATTTTTAATTGTTTTTATTGCTTAGGAATTCAGTATTACAAGGTCTTCTTACAGCTAAATTACTTCTTTTGGAGATAAACAAACTAATTTTAGTTTCGTTCGACCACAATTACTTCTCCACTTATACTTTAAGGTATGGGAATGTCTTCCATACTATGTCACAGGACATATATTTAAAATTGAGGTACAATAGCACAGCGAAACACATATCGAAGTGAGCTAGAGGTTGGTTTAAAAAGAATGTCCTCAAGATTTAAAGTTGATCTGCACAGTCTCCAAATTTAAAATTTGCGTATCAAATAAAACATATGTACATACATGAAAAATTATTGATGCAGTTTATGTGGGGATTTTTGGGGATGAACTAATCAAGGTATTGGGGATTTTTGGGGATACGAATTTCGAAATTGGGGATATAAATTGAAAACTATCTGACAACCCTGTTTTAGAAAAAATTAATGTGAATGAAATGAAAATAGTGAATCTATTCAAGTGATCATCAGTGTATTTACAAAATCTTATATAAACAAAAACACTTTTTAACTTTATTAGATCGTGTTAGCAAGAGGAAAGTGACAGCTCAACTTTAAATAGTGTGATTGATACATGATTTATATACTGCAAATGCATCAAGCCAAACCGCCCTTAATTTAAGGAATACTCTTTGTCTATATTTAAATAGAAAAATAAATTTTATTTTATATAAAAAATAATTTCTTAATACAATAAATTTCAAATAAAAATAAAAAACTTCAACATTAAATAACTAAAATTCTTTTTTAATTATTAAATAACAATAACAATAAATATCATACATACATACATACATACATACATACATACATACATAATTGGCCATTACAACCCTGTGTCAGGGTTACGGCCTAGCTTCTCGCAGCACTCATGTTGTGTGTGTTAGTTTTTATCCATGAGTACCGGGACCTACAGTTTAAAGTCGACTCCGAACGACAATTTGAGAAGCTTTTTCATGGCAATTAATTACTCCCAGAGCTTTTGCCAGAAGACTGCTGAGAGGTAGTCGCCGAAAGAAATAATTTTTTCATATTTCTTTTTTTCAAGATGTCAGAGCTGAGATTTGAACCCAGCGCTATCGTCTTAGTAAGCCAACACACTAACCACTAGACCACGGCGACTACTGCACAATAAATATCAGCATATGATAATAAAAAAATATAACCAAAGTATTATTAATAGATACTTATGCACTTAGTTTTTATAAGCAATCTTTTCATTTAATAATTTTAAAATTTCAAGCTGTACGTTGTCTAATTCTCTTGGTTCTAAAGTATCGAACTTTTCCTTTACTAAATTAAAAAAGTTAACATATTTATCATTTGTTGACTTTGGTGGTTTTTTTAATAGCCATTAGCACATCTACATATATACAGTTCATCGGTTTTTCTTTTTCGGCTGAGATGTGAACTGGAGCCCGATGTTTGGCTGTTGCTTTCATCCAAAAGCCATTCCACACTTGAATCTAACTCTTCTGATGTATTATCGATTGTACTGAAATTAAAAAACGACATTTAAGTACTATTTCCACTTTTAAAAATACCGATATGTTACCCTGCAGGCTCTACTGTTTCAGCCAAAAAACTTAAGCTGTCCATGTACTTCCACGCAGATCCGAGCTTTTGAGATGAACCAGAAGGGAGATCTTCGGCCATTTTCTGCTTTCTGTACCCATCGCGTAAACTTTTCCATTTTACTTTGCACTCTTCGACTTATCACATATAACATAAAAAGTATAAATTATTTTCAAATGAGTAATATAATAGTTATATCTACTACCTGATATATTTTTTTTTGCATTGAGGCCAGCACTCAGGGGATGACCCCTACATATGCGGTACATTGTGCTGGTTTAGGAAAAGATGGTATGAGAAGGAGGGAATAGTGTTTGTGGACATTTGATTTAGACTTGCTAACATCGTAACAGACAGGGAAAACGTTTACTGGAAGATTGTTCCACAAACGATCGGTTCGGCCAAAGAACGAATTCTCTCTATAATGCATTGTGCGATTCACGGGACAATCAACCACTAAAGGATGTGACCTGAGAGAGATCCACGTAGTCCGCAAGAATACGCTACCACCCGGAATCAAATCCCTTATTTCATCAGAGCACCTCCCATGATAGTATCGATAGAACAATGAAACGCACGCCACATTGCGCCGATGAGCACCTTCGCCCTTTCCTGTACGAGGTCGACAAGCCCCAAAATAGACTCTGAACCACCGGCCCAAACAGGAGAGTTGTATTCCATCCTAGGTCGGATATAGGTCTTGTAAATATTGAGAAGGTCAGATTGAGTGAAGTATTTCTTGCACCGTTTTTAAAAACTTGAATGCTTCTTTCGTCACTCGAGATATGTGATCATTCCAACGGACATCACAATTAATACTCATGCCAAGAACATCAAGAGCGTCCACCTCGTCAATACTTACATTACCCATAGTCACAGATGGCAGGATTAAATCATCACAACGTGTGTGATAAAACAACATTGAGTCTTGAGCGCATTAAATTCCACCTTGTTCGCGAAACCCCACTCGGAGATTTTTTGCAGGTCATTCGATAGTGTGCATTCATATTCAACCTTCTTACCCCTATTTCCAAAAGGCTCGGCCTGCGATCAAATGAATATGAGTGACAAATGTTACTGTCATCTGCGAAGGAGTAAATGGGATTTAAAGTTAAAAGGAGAAGATCATTGAGGAAGATTAAAAATAAGGTAGAAGATAGGACAGAGCCTTATGGTACTCCCGAACTTATCCTGAACTCGTTGGAAGAGACTCCGTCTATAACTACTCTTACAAAACGGTCCCTGAGAAAACTCGTTATAAAACGACAAAAATTGTTACCGACACCAAAGGCAGCTAATTTGCGGATAAGATCATCAGGCCAGACTCTATCAAACGCCTTCGAGATATCTAGAGCAACAACTTTACTTTCACCAAAGCGGTGAATAGATCCACTCCATCTCTCGGAGAGTAATGCCAGCAGCTCACCAGTGGAGCCATAGTGACGGTCGCTCAGCAAGTTATTGGACTCGAAATTCCTCATAAGGTGATAATTTATCATCTTCTCCATAACTTTGGAGAATGTTGAACATATTCCTTCACGGACATCATTTCTTCTTTGATTACCAAAAAATTCATTGTAGTTAACTTTGATCTAATTAAAGCATTTCTGACGGTATAAAAACTTTTATTTGTTACTTAAAACAGCATAGATAGGTAGATTTAAAAATGCAACTTTTTTTTTTCTTGTTCAAAAATTGGCCAAAATTTTGAACGGCACTTTTTGCATTTATCAAAATATCAACTCCATGATAAATTGAAAGGAAAAGATTTAAAAATACTAAAATTCTAGAGACTTCATGAAATCGGAGGAGTATAAGACCTTCCCAATATACCTTGCTGTTAGTTTTTTATTTGCGATTGAAAATGTAGGAAATTTTTCGTTCAAAAGCTTCAAATCACAAACAAAACTGACGTAAATTCCGGAGGATCAAAATTCGTTTTAGACCTATGGTTTTTTTGGCAAAGTTTCTTGGAATGACCCATAGAATAAGAATCGTGATGAGCACTTGAGGTAAAAAATGTATCCTCTCTAATGTATAGCAATTAAAAATTAAGTTTATGAGAGTTTTTGCGAAGAATTGAATTTATATTTTATAATTTAATCATCTTTACCCATTTTTTCAATTATTTTTATTAACAAATTCCAAAATATATTAATTCATTTAAATTTTCAAATGTTTTTTCGATTTTCTTTTGTTCTTATTTTTCTTTGCGCCAATAACAAAAAACAATTTACCAAATGTATGAAATTTAATAAAAGTGTGGTTACATTGTTGAGAGAACTTGTTTCTAAAAATCAGAGCATAAGAAAAATAGACTAGATGACCCGTGCGAATATTTCGCACCGTTAGTTGCCAGTTTTGTAACATAAAATGAAAATAATTAATAGAAATTTTAGTAACTTCAATACATTTTATTAAAAGTATAAAAATATTAGAAATCATAATATATATTAAGACACCGTATTACTACACTTCATAAAACAAACAATACCATGACAATAACGGCATTACCAAAATGGCTTTTACAACTTTATATATTATGTGGAATAGCATTACAATTAAGCAGAGATCAGCAATTAGTAAAAAAAAGTGAGTAGACTCGAATCATGATTCATAATTTCTTGTACTTATACGCATTCATACTCTTGTTAATGTAATGGATAACTCTACTCATCTCAAAAGTTTGAAGTACTCATAGCATTTATATTTAATAATATGTTGACTTCAACTCTCCTTAACTCAGTGGATACAGATGAGAAAAAATAAGTATGATTCGATTACAAACTGTTGTGTGTTTGCTCTGCTTACTGCGTTAGTACGAGAGTAAATTAATGCTATAAACACATTTCTAGCTACCAACCATTTACCACACGACTGCAAAAGATGAAGTTTTGGGTTAAACTATGAATCGTGTTAAATAAATACTATGTAATTATTATTTTTTAATTTATTATTTTTCGTCAATAAAAAGAAAATAGATATGGTATATATTAAAATTAACATTCAAAATGTAAGAATTTACATAAGCGAAAAAGTTAATGTTTTTAGGAAATACATATTTTAAAGAAATTAAACAATTTTTCATTATTTTTTTTAATTTTTATAAGCAGGTTATAAAGAAATGGAATGCAAGAGTGAGAACAGAAAATCAGTGTCGGAGCCCAATATGGGCAATTTGCGTTCCAAGAATCTATTTTAAAAATATTGATTATAAAGATGTAGTTTAAGTATACTATAAGTTTTTACAATGTAAAATGTAGAAAAAATTTAAAAATATTTTTTTTTGTAATGAATTTCTGTTTATACAAAATTAAAATATAATTACGGATTATTTTATCTTCTTTAAAACATTTCTTATAAACTTACACTTTTTCGCTTATTTGCATGTTCATTTTTGTATACACCATATAAATTTTCTTTTTTATTGTATACGTCTATCGACTAAAACGGTAAAGTTTCTCCGTATGATTCGAGTCACTCGAATCAATTGTGAGTATCATCAGTACTTTTATAAAATTATGAATCCAAGTGAGTATGAGTTTGATGTCAACATTGGACTCATATTTATTGCAACCTTTATTAATGAATCAACGTTGTGTGAGTATGAGTGAGTTAGAGTAGTTGAACTTTAACTACGTGTACGCACTTATATTTAAAATTTTATAAGTGCTTATGAATCGCTAAAAAGCGACTCAATGCTGATCTCTGAATTAAGCGACCCTGTTTATCGCACTTGATCTAACAACTACTGCAAAGTATTGCCAATACAGCTTTTTATATTAAATAGCGGTATTGCCAGAATGGATTTTAAGATATACATACTAAGTCTGTTTCTTTACTCTACATTGGGCGCCCGCGGGATCCCAATATTACCAAAAAGCGTTCCCGAACACAAAATTTGGGTAAATGAGAGAAGTTTTGAGAGAGTAATATTCTTCTTCATGCACGAAATAGCCCGTACTTTTTCTTCGGGCTAGTTTGTGCAAGTAAACAAATAATCAGCTGTTTAAAAAATAATAGAAAAATGAAAAGTACAGAAAACTAAAAAAAATTTCAAAAAATGAATTAAAAAATATTTATAAACCTGCAGTGAAAGGCTTATAGTATAATTTAATTCAATATCTATATAAAACAGTTTTTTTTGTCTTAGTTAACATGTATAATTTGAATTATTGTCGTTTATTATTTGCGAAAGTATATGTTCAATATGTGTGTATGTGACATAAAGTTGTGTTTTTCATATTTTTATGTGAATGAGTAAAATATTAGCTTTTTTGCGTTCCCGTGTTTTTGGGTAAATTTGTCTTTTATTGAGAGAAATTATTGTTTACTCTCTATTTACCGAACTTTAAAGAAACACATATTATGTAGAACGGCATTACTATTAAGCGACCCTGTATTACCACACTTGAACAAAAACATATAATCATAATGACAACAGTATTATCATGCAGTTCTATATAAAATATAATTTTTACCAATGAAAATATTAATTTTTCAATTCCTAATTATTTTTCGTCAGTGTTAGAAATAAGCTTTAAAATGAGATATCATTTATTAAATTTAATGCGGTGGTATGGGAGATATTTGCTTTAGAAATAATATGTATGATTTCTTACTTTATACTTTTTTTGTTTTTTTTTTTTATTTATTTATTTCTTTAATTCATTATAAAATTTCAAATTATTAATTTTGTGCCTCAGCGCTCTACAGGCCTTACAGAAGCATAATGTGGCAACAATATTCATAACAAAAACACATGTACATTTATTTAAATAAATAAAAAAAAAGATAAAATTAAGTAAAAGGAAATGAATCACAGGTACTAATATTAAAAATATGTTTCTATAGTATATGTGTATTTACAATATTTACATAATTTTATAAAGAATTATGTTAAAATTGTATTAATAAGTTTAGTTGACCTTATTATATTAATATATAAGCGTTTAATTAAGCTTTAGGTCTAATATATAATTATTTTTTCGATATTTCGCTACTTCTCTGCGTAGCTTCTTCAGGAAATATTTTTAAAATAAATATTTTTAAAATAAAAATATTTCCTGAAGAAGCTACGCAGAGAAGTAGCGAAATATCGAAAAAATAATTATATATTAGACCTAAAGCTTAATTAAACGCTTATATATTAGAATTATGTTAAAGAATTATGTTAAAAGTGCTTCTATATTTTGGAGCAAAAATTGTTTAATTTGATTTTTAAATGTTGAAATTACTTGTACATCTCTCAAACTACTAGGTAGCTGATCATATTCATGTGGTCCAGAAAATGTTATGCGTTGTTTTGTTAAGTCAAGTCTACATCTTGCAGAATGGTGATTATAAGCTTGTCTAGTGACTCTGCTTGTACGAGATAAATTATCCACGAATTGTATTGATCCAATTTCGTTTTCTCTTAAAGATTTATATACGTACATTAAAACTTTTTGTTTATATAATCCTCTTATGGGCAACGTATTTTTAGCATAATTTTTGAATAAATTAAGCGTAGAATATTGTAAAGGGAGATTAAACACTAGTTTCAAAGCTTTATTTTGGGCTGATTGTAGTGATTTCAATGTATTATTTACTCTATACGCGTATATCGAAGGCAAATATGTAAAGTGTGTGTGTGATAATGCTTGGTATATCAGTAACTTTGTATAACAATTGAGCTTATTTTTAAACTTATAAAGAATTCCAATTCCTGATGAAATTTTATTTTTCAAATTTTGGATATGTTCGTCCCATAATAAGTTGTGATTTAAAATAACTCCTAAGTACTTTACTTCTTTAGATTCTTTTATGACAGTACCATCTACACAAATGGACATAGGCTCATCGTTGTTTAAAATATAAGGCTTGAATCTTACAAACTTTGTTTTGCATGGATTTATAATTAATTTATTACACCTAGAAAATTCCATTAAAATAGATGCATCATATTCAATTTGTGTCTTCAAGACTTGTGTGTATTTATAAGGATAAAACAAACATATGTCATCCTCATACACAAATAATTTTCCATTAAAGTTAATATTTTTAAGGTCATTTATAAAGATTTTAAAAAGAAGTGGACCCTTGTGGAACTCCGCAGTTAACTGGCAGCCTTGAACTTTTTGACTTGCTTATTTGTACGAACTGGGTTCTGTTACATAAATAGCTTCGCAATATATCCAACGTGGTATTAGATACTCCTATATTTTTTAACTTTTGTATTAAAATACTATGATCAACCAGGTCAAATGCTTTGGAATAATCGAAGAAAACTCCTGCTACTCCACTGTATCCACGATCAAGCTGGTCACATATATACTCTATAACATTGATAACAGCTTCCTCAGTTCCGGAGCCTTTTTTGAAACCAAATTGTCTTTCAAACAATATTCTATTTTTATTAACGTAATCAGAGATTTGTTCAAATATTAATTTTTCAATGACCTTATCCACAATGGATAACACCGATATTGGTCTAAAGTTCAGTGTATTACTTGCTCCAACAGTTTTAGGTATAGGAATTATTTTATGTATTTTAAGAACATCTGGATAATTACCCTCATCAATCATCATATTGAAAATATCTTTAACTATATCAGCATCCAAGTGTTTTCTCACTAATAACATTTTTGGAGTAATATTGTCGTATCCAGGTACCTTATTACAATTCAAATTATTCAAAATTACCTCAACCTTATCTTTATTGACTTTTTGTAAAACAAAGGTTGTTTGCTGTGGAATTAATGTGCGAAATATATTTACATCTCCATTAAGAGTTGTGGCGTTATTAGCAACAATGTTTGTATATTTTTGTAGAAAAGCTCATTAAATGCTATAACCTTATCTTTATCCTCACTTAATATACTTCCATTTTCTGTCACAATGTTTTTCTTACCACGGCAATTTCTACCATACATGGGCATACTGCATTACTTTTTTACTGCAATACGTAAACCAGTATTCAGTAAAAAGTACTGATTATTGAAAAGAAAAATCAGTATTCAGTAAATTTTACTGATTACTGGAAAGAAAAATCAGTATTCAGTGAAAAGTACTGATTACTGAAAAAAGAAATCAGTATTCAGTAAATTTTACTGATTACTGAAAAGAGAAATCAGTATTCAGTAAAAAGTACTGTTTACTGATAAGAAAAATCAGTATTCAGTAAAAAGTACTGCTTACTGAAAAGTGAAATCAGTATTCAGTAAAAAATACTGATTTGTGTACAAAAATTCAGTAAACATTATGTGAAATCAGTATTCAGTAAAAAGCACTGATTTGTGTAAAAAATTCAGTAAACATTAAATGACTGATAGTAGGTAGATACTGTGTGTTTTAAAAGTGATATGTACGAATTGCTCACTTACATGAATAGTGGCATAACTGAAAAACTGCATTTCGAAAAAAATTAAGAACTGAAAAAATTATTTTATTTTACATTTTTCAGTATATTTTTTGAACTTGAAGTCTCAGCTATATAAATCAGTTTTTATTTACCCACTAACACATTTCAGATTTAAAAAAAGTAAAAACATACAAAAAAGAAATATTCCTCGAAATGCAGTTTTTCAGTTATGCCACTATTCATATAAGTGAGCAATGCGTACATATCATTTTTAAAACACACAGTATCTACCATCAGTCATTTAATGTTTACTGAATATTTTTACACAAATCAGTACTTTTTACTGAATACTGATTTCACTTTTCAGTAATCAGTACTTTTTACTGATACTGATTTTTCTTATCAGTAAACAGTACTTTTTACTGAATACTGATTTCTCTTTTCAGTAATTAGTAAAATTTACTGAATACTGATTTCTTTTTTCAGTAAACAGTACTTTTTACTGAATACTGATTTCTCTTTTCAGTAATCAGTAAAATTTACTGAATACTGATTTCTTTTTTCAGTAATCAGTAAAATTTACTGAATACTGATTTTTCTTTTCAATAATCAGTAAAAAAAGAAAATACTGAAAAAGTACCAAAAAATGCCCATCTATGATTTCTACCTAATTCTTTGTTTAAAAATTGCCATGTTTTTTTCGTATCACCACCAAAGGACTTCAATCTATTTACATAGTATGTGCACTCTAAAATTTTTTTGAAAAGAAGCTGATGGAAGATGTCCCGTATATGGAAGCTGTTGGTTGCTTACTTTTTGCAGCACAAATAACTAGACCAGACATTTCCTTTGCCGTAAACCTGTTGAGCAGATTTTCTGAAAATCCAGGAAAAGCCCATTGGAATGCCGTGAAACGTGTTATGAAATACTTAAAAGGCACTATCGACAAAGGCTTGGTCTACAATGCGAAGTCGAGTGAAATCATTGGCTTTTGCGATGCTAATTGGGCCAGTGACATCGATAGCAGACGATCTACAACAGGCTACGTATTTGTTCATCAAGGTGCAGCAATTTCGTGGGGAACACGACGTCAACGTACAATCGCACTTTCAACTACTGAGGCTGAATTAATGTCATTAGTAGCCGCAATTCAGGAATTAATTTGGCTGAAGCGATTAGAAAAGGAATTACTAGTAAATGTGTCGAAATCAATGTTGATATACTGCGAAAATAAAAGCGCAATACATATTGTAAAGAACAACTCATATTCATCTCGCACAAAACATGTAGACATTAAAGCCAAATTTATATCCGAGGCTATAAAAGATGACAAAATAGTTTTAGAATAATACAAATAATATGTTAGCAGATATTTTAACAAAGGGCGTAGTTGCCGTCAAACAGAATAAATTTTTAAATGAGCTTGGAATTATGTAGATAATTGAATATTTAATGTATTAATTGAATTTATATTTAAGATAAACAAAGGTAAAACAACTACACAGGATACTTGTCCAGGGGAGATGTTGAAATAGTATGGACAATTATTATTGCCTATGGCAACCCTGTATATTTGTCATCACACTTTGTCTATATTCCTCTTTCTTTTACATTTTTAACATTGTCAATCTTATTATATTTAATAAACTCTCTCTTCATTTTTAACCTTTGAATAAGCCACATGTTTTAATCGCTGCGCTATTTCTACATATTTTAATACTTTTTGATGCTTTGAAGTATAAAGTAAGAAATAATTTTAATCTTGATTATTATTTATTTTTAACATAAAAAAATTGTAGTGTCTTTTCTTTTAAAAATGTATATATACCATACATGGGCACACTACATTATATTTTTAGTGCAGTATTTGAAGCAGTAAAATTTTACTCGTTACTGAAAAAAATTGCAGTAACCAGTAAAATTTTACTCATTATATATGTATATGCACGTATATATCATACATGGGCATACTGCATTAAAGAAATACTGCATTAAAAATTTGAAATTTACTGCTTACTGAAAAAAATTGCAGTAACCAGTAAAATTTTACTCATTACATACTGGTTACTGCAATTTTTTTCAGTAAGCAGTAAATTTCAAATTTTTAATGCAGTATTTCTTTAATGCAGTATGCCCATGTATGATATATACGTGCATATATATAATTCATACATACATATATAAATTAAAAATAAAAATAGAATTTTCTTATAATTAATTGAAAGATTATCAATTTATCATTCGAAAATTTGTCATTAATGAATATATACTTGTTTTTTTCTTATATTTTTGGAATTACATTTTTTGGTTTAGTTAACCTTTTATTTCAAATAAATATAAAATTAATTGTAGAGCTTAAATAAATAATAATAATAAAATGTATTTCTAACTACACTTTTATTACGATATTAAATAAGGCGCCATATATTCGATGTAGATTAATGTATTTTCCTTCACGCAACTACAAATTAAATATGCTTTGCCCTACAGTAGCTTATATAGTCGTATCGGAGCACTGTATTCTTTATTACAAAAAAATATTTGAACCAACAACATTCTCTAAGTTTTAAAATTTAAAAAACGAGAACAGCTCACAAACACATGAATTTTATTGTATGTGAATATTGTTGTTAGCATGAAACCGTTTCTGTACTTAAGCAAAAAAGAAACACAAAGTAAGATAGTAACAATTCTTTTTGCGGGTTCCAACATTACGACCCGCCTTAAGAAATTTTACTTGTACGTGATGAACATTCTATATGATTTATATTCTTCGATAAAACATACTCTTTGAAATAAGAAAGCACGACATTTTGTTGTTGATCTTGATTTTTGCTTTTATTTGTAATTATAATTTCAAGCACTCTTAACTATAAATATTACTAAATTATTTATAAATCTATCTAATTATAGGTTGCACTTTAATTTATCAGCCTGGAACCAATTAACACCCAGTAATTATGAGTCGTCTTTGAGGATTTGTATTCTTTATTTGGAATTGAGTATACAAAAACATCTAAATAATAACAGGTATTTAAGTCTAAAGAAACGGTCAAACAAATAAAAGCTGTTTATTTTTTTTTAACAAAACTATTTGCCAGTTAACAAATATTTTCCTAATGTAACCACAATATGAACACTACAAAGCAAATATTTATCACATTTTGAGGCAAAAAATTTGTAAGAGCAAACAAAAGCAAATAAAAAATATTAAAAGTAAAAATGAACTTTCCAAACTACGAAGATGAATAATTTTTCAATAGATTTATGAATTTTAAAAATCCGTTTTATAAAATTACTATAATTTTTTTTTAATGAAAATTACAGCAAATATCTAGTCGATTTATTTTACTACTTTACTTTTAAGAAGCTGTTGATTGTACCAAAGCTTTATCTTCATTTTGATTCTGTAATTTTACTCAATATATACATAGCAGTTTAGTTGATAATCAATAGACAAGACAAAGGTGTGGTGTTGCTGTGTAATCAATTTTAGCTTCATGCTTTTTAAATAAAATTTTGTTGACATTGAATTGTGCGATCTACATACGAGTATGTCTTCAAATTAAGGAAGTGATTGTTTTATATAAGAAATATGATGATAAATGCTATTGGTAGAGGAGGTTCAAAAAATAACGAAAGACTTATATTTATAGTAGAAATTTTTTCCTCAGAATACTAACCGATCTGAATAAAGAAAAAATCTACGGCAATGGTGTTACTAGATGTTAGGGCAGCGTTCGATTTTGTGTGGCACGATGGTCTTATTTACAAGATGATTACCTTTAACATTCCAAATTATTTATTTAAAATAAATAAAGAAAAAATCTACGGCAATGGTGTTACTAGATGTTAGGGCAGCGTTCGATTTTGTGTGGCACGATGGTCTTATTTACAAGATGATTACCTTTAACATTCCAAATTATTTAATTAAAATAATGGAAAGTTTTCTTCTTAATTGATCATTTAGAGTTCACATTGGATCATAACACTCAGAATTATTCAATATTCCGGCCGGATGTCCTCAGGATTCCTGTCTGTCTCCCACTTAATATAATCTTATACGTCTGATTCTCCTCAACTAGAAAACTGTACCATTTCCGTCTTTGCTGATGATACAGCAATCTTATGCTCAGACATACTTTACTTAAATATTAGTGCTAAATTACAGGTAGCTTTAGATAATTAGTTTCATTATTTTATTAAGTGGAAAATAACGCTGAACGCGTGTAAAACAACGGCAATAAACTTTACTAGGAAACGGAAACTATGTTCTGTTCCCCAGGGCAATATAACATTTTTAAACACTGATATTCAATGGGAAAAAAGCGTAAATACCTGGGAGTATTAAATATACATAAATAAATAAAGTAAATGTCCTCACACGTATACTTTATGCCTCTATAAATAGAAACTCAAATTTATCTATTGAAAACAAAATGTTGATATTTAAACTAATTTTCCATGCTGTAATATTTTATGCAGCGCCTATGTGGGCTAAGAGCGCGGCTTGCCATATTGGCAAACTACAGACTGCCCAGAACCAATTATTAAAGCTAATTTTCAACCTTTCTAGGTTTTTTATTGAGCTTGTTGCAACAAAGTTAAATAGGTTGTACATTAAATTTTATTCTAGATGCTCAGGATCTGAAGACCCCTGTATTAATGATTTAAGATCAGCTTAAGTAGGTATTCAAATTTTGCCTCCAATACTATTATATATAGTATATCCTAACATAATTTTTGTAAAAGACTATTAGTTACTTACTTACTTACTTAGCTGGCCATAACAACCCGTTAACGGGTTTCGGCCTGCGTCAACACTAGTCTCCAAGCGTCTCTGCTAAGCGCACGCCTTCTCCAGTTGGTCACACTAATTGGTGACAGGGCTTCATCTACCCGGTCTTTCCGGCGTTCAGTGACCTTCGCATCGAAAACCTTTTTAGCTGGAGCAGATTCTTCCATCCGAACAACATGGCCGAGCCAGTGCAGCCGTTGGATGTTAATGCGCTGGACAACGTCTACGTCGCCGAGGAATTCATACAGCTCATAGTTGGTGCTAATGCGAAACTCATCCCCTTGCTTTAGTGGACCAAGGATCTTGCGAAGAACTTTTCTCTCAAACACTTCCAGGACCGCTGTACCGGCACAAGAAAGCTTCCATGCTTCCGCACCATAGAGAATCACCGGAAGTATAAGCGACTTACAGAGTGTTAACTTCGTCGCACGAGAGAGGTCTCTCTTACTAAACTGCCTACTGTGAAAAACTGTCCGTAAAAAATATTTGTTCTCGTTGGATCCCGCACAATTTGAGAATCGCTCAAAAAAGGCTCGTGTGGATTGGTGCAAAGAAAAAATAAGATCGCGGTTGTTCAAAAGACTTATAAATTCGTCCCAGGTGACGAATCATGAATTTATGCGTATGAGCCCGAGAAAAACAACAATCGACCGTGTGGGTCTTCGAAGACGAGCCAAACCCAACGTTCGTAGAAGAAGCACTTCGAAGCAAACGGTTGTTTGTTTCTTCGGCAAAACTGATCATGTGGCCGCTATTCTGCTTGAACAACGTAGGACGGTCAATTCTAAGTGGTAGGCAACAATTTGTTTGCCTGAAGTCTTCGGAGAAATTAGAAAAACGGACAAGAGAAGAAGAATAATTGTTCACCATGACAATGCGGCTTTTACAAATCAAACCAGCGTTTTTTTGACCGGCTAAAACGTCGAATGGATGGATCATTCGCCCTGACTTCGCACCCAATGACTTCTTTTTTCCCGCACATCAAGAAAAAAATTCGTGGTCAACGATTTTCGTCGCTAGAAGATGCTGTTGAAGCGTTAAAAAACCAAGTTTTGG
The DNA here is from genome assembly GCA_963576795.1 of Metopia argyrocephala. NCBI lineage: Eukaryota > Metazoa > Arthropoda > Insecta > Diptera > Sarcophagidae > Metopia > Metopia argyrocephala. Next base: position 75,943,622 of record OY756209.1, on the reverse strand, counting down.
AGGTGTCTCAATCGGAGTGGGAAAAGTACTTTTAGCTCCGATTTTGCAGCCTCAGTTATGGTTTCCGAATTTAATATTTGTGTTAATAAATTGGAAGGGAGTGTCTTGAGTACTGGAGAACAAGCATGCTTTTTTTGAAGTTTCTGAAACTGTTTAATTCAGACCAGTTACAGTACTATGTTTAGTTTAGTTCAGTCGTTTTTGAGGTTTATCTGATACAAATGTTGATTGGGATCCAGGGTCGTTGATATCTCTTGCATGGTATCGTAGACCTTTGACTTGTATTTGAACTACGGCGATATATGTATAATAAAGTTTCTCGTTCTGGTAATTCTTGAAAAGATTCAACTGTCTTTTAAAGTGTCATGTACGTGTACTTGGTAGTGAGTGAATTTGAAGTTGACTGTGTATTTATAGCTAAAGCTGCAGCACTCATAGATGCTCTGTATTCACCTGCATAATGTTTGCAGATTGAGTTGATAAATCACAGAATAGTCAAAATTATCAACATTTACCCAGTCTTTGTCGCAGGCTTTTTTTTTGGCACTCATGTTGTATGCGTCAATTTTTATCCATGAGGAACTAGACCTTGTGTTTAGGAGTTTATCAAGTTTTGTTACATCGATTTAAATATGTTGATCTTTAGGGACTAATCACAGAATGTATATTAACGTAAACATTGATATATACGTACATATATATAAATATTTATAAATTATATACCTGTCAAACGTTTTGGCTGTATAGACCAGACCCGATTTTTTTTTTTTTTTTGACGAGTCTCTGAAGCAGAGACGAAATGGCCATAGAGACATGCATATCCCCATACATATTTCATATTATATTAAAGGGAAAAAATATTCTTTGATTTTGACTAATATTAATACTAATTAATTATTCTATATTTTTAATACTAATTATTAATTCTATATTTTTTAGTGAGTTGTGGCATACTGTCTTTAACCACATTCTTAGCACTATTGGTAACTGTTGCCTAATAAGCGGAAGGTATAAAGATATTTATATATTAAGAGTGATTTACTTGGAATATATTCTGCATAATAACAACCAAAGATTGGAAGATTGCATTTCATGTTTGGAAAATATCTTATATATCTTAAGTAGAAAGCCGCCATTTTTTAAATTACATTTGCCTAATTTAAACAAAGTTTGTGTAAATATGACTTGTATCCAGGAACTTCAATTGATGATTAAAAGGTATTGTTATTATTTATTTCAATTGTTTTACTGCTATTTTGTTTCAACTATAAAATTTACAGACAAATAGATGTTAACAAAATTCCTACATTATATAAAGAAAATGCTTGGGACCATTTAGTTGATATTATAACTGCTAATATAAAAATGAGCAAAAATAACTTCGATGATATAAATTGGTTAAAAGATGTGTGCGTGCAGGTTAAAATACTCTTGCAATCATTTTGGCAAAAAGCGTCTTATGATGTAAGTATACGATGTTAAAGTAAAATCTTTAAAAGCTTCTGTAAAAGCAAAAAAAAAAAAAAGTAAACATTAATGCAATAAGAAAATAATAATTTTGATTTAAACGCAATACATTTTTGTAAGCTTATTATTTATACACGGTGATTTCTTGTTTTTTAAAGTTTTTACTTCAATTCGCTTGTGGTTAAATTTTTTTTTCTTCAATTTTTTTTATTTTCAATTAAATCGAACACTTTAAAAATATGTGTGTATTTCAAACAAGTATTAAACACGTATGGATAAAAATACATATATAAGTACATACATAACATTACAACCCTCTTTAAGAATTACGGCCTAGCTTCTCACAGCAGCCATATTGTGTGCAACAATTTTTATATATTTTTTCGTTTTATAATATTTTTTCGTTTTGAAGAATTAATACAATTTTGATAATGATTTTTTATCAAAACGGTACTACTTAAAACTGACCCGGGATGACTATCAGTAATTCTTGATCTGATTAGAGACTTTTACAATTTCAATTAACCTCAGCGCCTTATAGGCAAGTTGGCAATTTCCCAAACTTCAAAATATTAGTTACAGCTTATAAATATATAAAACAATAACCTAAGGTGTGCGTCACTATAAACTGTAACACATCAAAAGTCAAATAAAAACTGACTGGAGTAAGCTAGAGTTAAAAATAAAACAGTTTTATTTTGCATTTTTATTACAGATTTATATTCTGTATTATTTTATTTAAAAATTTATTTAATTTTATAAAATTTTTTATTTTATTCATTATGCCATCCATAAGCAATGTTATAGTGTTTTCGGTGATTTTTTTTTTGTACCAGCTGTCCATTTATATCGAAAACTAGTAATGGTTTTAAGAACAGATGTACTCTTCTTTAGTTCTCTTTTGACCAGAGCCCAATATCTTTCAATAGGCCGCAGCTCTGGGCAGTTTGGTGGGTTAGCCTCTTTTGTAACAAAAATAACATTATTTTTATTATACCAGTCTATTGCGCTTTTACTGTAGTGACATGTTGCCAAATCTGGCCAGAAGAATGTTGATATGTTGTGCTGTCTTAGAAATGGGAGCAACCTCTTTTGAAGACACTCTTTGATATAAATATCTGAGTTTATTGATCCCAATGTAACAAACGATGCACTTCTGTTGCCGCAGCTACAAATAGCCTGCCAAACTAGGAACTTTTTGGGAAATTTTGATAGTTTTTTAGTTCGGAACTCTTCAGAAACATTGCCTCTACTATCCGCTACATAAAACTCTTGGCCAGGAAGCTGCGCAAAGTCTGCAAAAACGTAAGTTTCATCACCCATTACACAACATTCGAACTTTTAAAAAAATTCTTTTTTGAGGAGTTTTGCTCTTTTTTTGCTTCAATATTCTCCTTAGCATTTCTATCCGGAACTTTTTGGACTTTAAATGTTTTAAGGCCAGCTTTAGCTTTAACTCGGCGCACAAAACTTTCCGAACATTGCACGCGCCGGGCCACTTCGCGACCAGAAATGTTTGCAAGAGCCATCAAAAGCTTCTCAACCTTTTTGGCTTTCGCGTCGTTCGTTACTAGTTTTGCTTTACCTGTTCCAGGCTTTCTTTCAATTTTTAGGTCTTTGTTGAACTTTTTGACCACTCTGGAAACACATTGCCTGGTCACGTGGACTTCCCTAGCAACTTTTGTATAACTCCAATATGGTTTTTTTGAATTATTTGAATAATTTTTGTATGCACTTGTCTTTGATTATCCATTATGAACTAACTAACAAGTCAAATTTGACAAACTGATACATTTTAAAATCTGACATTTTTTTCAAAGATATTGTGATTAAGAAAAATAATTTTGATTAAAGGTGAAAAAAGTTATTAAGAAAAATGAGTGTTACACTTTATAGTGACGCACACCTTAGTAATTGATTTAAATCTCAAAGGCAATTTATTATATTCAAGTCTAACAATATAATAGGTACGTAGCCTTGTTTTTTCTAATCTGCATCTATCAATATGTAAATTATTTTGATTTCTTGTATTCCTTGGAAAAAACTTGATTTTGAGAAAAACCAATCGATCTATATCTTATGTTACGAGTGGACATAAACATGTATATTATGAGCTGATATTTATATTTCCCGCAAATGGGCAAAATGGGTTTACAAATTTCCCTATATGGGAATCGCAAAGGTTGGATATCGCAACGGTAAATTATAAATGGTTTTCAAAGCATTATTTTGCATGACTTGCAGTGTCTTTAATTCATTCGTATTCTTGAGTGCATACATTATTGCCATATAATTTATATGACTTTGTATCACGAACTAATAAATTAACAGTTTTGTTTTCAGATTGAGTTTATTTTTAATTTTATATAATATTCCAAGAACTGGTCCAATTTTAACTTTTATCCTATTAATGTGCAGATTCCATTCCAGATTACTTTGCAGTATAGTTCCTAGATACTTTACCTCATTTGTTTCCTGAATTAAATTTTTATCAACCTAAATCGCAGGGCTATTAGTCTCCATATTTGAGCGTGGTTTAAATCTGACTAACTTGGTTTTGTTTCCATTCAGTTTCAGTTTGTTTATACGAACATATTCAAGAATAAGAGCAACATCTCGTTCCATATAAGTTTTCAAGGTCAAGTCATTTTTGTATGGATAAAGTAGGCAATCATAATCGGCAAACATATACAATTAACCCGTAATTTGTATGTTACACAGATCATTTAAATAAATAGAAAAAAGCAACGGCCCAAAACAACTACCCTGAGGGATACCGTTTTTTACATTAATTATTTCACTTCTTACGTTGCCTACCTAAACAAATTGTCTCCTATCTTCAAGGAAACTTTCGAAAAGTCTGTATTTCTTTCCTATAATTCCATATAATCTTAATTTCTGTAACATTATCTTATGATCAGCATTTCATAGGGGTTAACCCCTGATTATTGGTCTCAAATAAAATAATTATAATAATAATTATCAACAAGATCAAAAGCCTTGCTAAAATCTGAAAACAGTCCTGCTACTCCAGTTGAACGCTTGTCTAACTCACCACAAATTAAATGTACAGCATTTAAAACAGCTTCTTCAGTACCACATCCTTTCCTAAATCCAAACTAATATTCTTACATAAAATTATTACCATTCAAATAAGTTAACAGTCTCTCATGAATAACTTTTTCAAAAATTTTATCAATAATTGGAAGAAGAAAGTAACTGTTCATAAGAGAAAAATAACTGTTCGCACCGATAAGTACCTGCAAACATGGATATATAATTTAATATGCGAATCTCTGAGTGTTTTCAAATCTGGCTGCAAATATTTGAAAAATTCAGCAGTCCAACTTCAATGAAATTTGCCTTCAAATTAGAATCACACTCGATATCGGTAATCTGAATTTGCATTTAGCTAAGTACAGATTCTATATTTATTAAGAAAATTGAAGAAAACAAAGAAAATTTGTTTTCCAATGATTTGAAAACAACAAATCGTGTTTCAAATTCAGTTTTTACGCTTAAACTTTTTCGGCGTATTTTTCATATATCAAATTCCCCTAAACAAGATTTATTCATGTTGCAGTACTAAAAATTCATAAAGTTTTTAATTCAGTTAGAAATCTAGAGAACTGTCGTTGATCGTCGTGATCTTATGAAATTGATAATGTTTTTTTTAGGCTTCAACACATTTTCTATTTTTATTACTTTTGTACATAATACTTCCTGATGAATAACACAATGGTTATTCTTCGTAACTATTATACTCTGATTTATGTTGCTCGTAGAGACGTTTAACACGACGTCATGGGCGTAGGCTCAAAATTACCCGCAACTTTTTTACTTGCTTTTCAAATTCACTTCTCTTTAGTTTTCTCAGTAGCTCAGATTTACTTAATCTGAATATATTTAATTTTAAATCGGTCAGATTTCAATTGCAATGCGAGTTACACGCGCTGAAATTTTAAAAAGGTAAATATGACACAACTCCGCAGTCAATGTAGCTATTTCGCGCCATGTGTATCTTATGCGTTTTGCGTATAAAATTATATTTTAAGCTAGAAAACTTTACATTAGTACTTAATATAATGGTGTTTTTATTTTACAATAAATTATTTTTGTTTCTTACTACTCATATATTGTTCCTATCTTAATTAAAGAAGGATTAGGAAGAAACGGCGCTGCAGCGCTACACCAAAAATTCTGAATGACTTGAATGCCATTAATAATCTGTCCGTAAATAGAAATAAGTATGGCTTGTCAACACTACACGCTTCGATAAGGTGTGCACTTTACATATGCGTGCGTACAGAATCCCAATAAAAAGGTGGCAAATTCGTAACACTGACAAATCTATTGTACAGCAAACTAAATTAGATATACAAGAAAAGTTAAGAAAAGAAATGTCTTTATTTGTTGGTATTCCTAAGCTCGGATCAGTAAATAATAAAAAATAACGGATATACGACTAGATTTTTTCAACAACCAAAATTTGATACACTTTTAACTGGAGTCAGTGAGGACCTAATCAGTAGATTAAGCACTATTTTACGCACTTTGGCTTGCGGGTACAATATTAATACACATGCGTTCAAAACATTTTGCTTGCAAACAGCAGAAATATTTGTAAACAAATATTCATGGTTCTATGTGTCATCTTCTGTAAACAAAATATTAATTCACGGTGCTGAAATCATAAATAATGCCTCTCTTCCAATTGGCATGATGTCAGAAGAAGTACAGGAATCGCGAAACAAAGATTTGAGAAATTTAAGAGAGCATCATACACGAAAAAGTGCAAGAAAAAACACAATTTAATGAATTCACTTGTTTTCTCATCTGATCCACACTCTCGGTATACCTCTATGGTCCTAAATTAATTATTTTTTGAACTCTTTACAGTGCTATGAGTAGTATGTAAGAATGAAGTTATTTTTCTGCACGATTATTTTTAATTACCTATTTTCCATCTCCATGCTTATTTTCGTTATTTCTTACTTTGTAATTATAGTATTATAAAACTTAAATTTGGATGCCTGCAATCTCTTGCAAACTGACTTAAACGCGAGAAAAATAATACGCAAAAAAATAAACTAAAGAAACAACTAAAGAAAGTAACGGTACTTAAGAGCATGGCACGATTTAAAGTAAAGTAAACCTCCACCTGCAAAAGCGTTCGAATAGATTTATATTGTACTACGTTTTATATTTACTTAATTACTTAGCTGGCCATAACAACCTGTTAACGGGTTTCGGCCTGCCTCAACACTAGTCTCCAAGCGTCTCTGCTAAGCGCACTCTTCTCCAGTTGGTCACACCTATTGATGACAGAGCTCCATCTACCTGGTCTTTCCAACGTAAACATGGACGTCTTCTACGCCGACGTCCAGTGACCTTCGCATCGAAAACCTTTTTCGCTGGAGCAGATTCTTCCATCCGAACAACATGGCCGAGCCAGCGCAGCCGCTGGATGTTAATGCGCTGGACAACGTCGACGTCGCCGAGGAGCTCATACAGCTCATAGTTGGTCCTAATGCGAAACTCATCGCCTTGCTTTAGTGGACCAAAGATCTTACGAAGAACTTTTCTCTCAAACACTCCCAGGACCGCTGCATCGGCACAAGACAGCGTCCATGCTTCCGCACCATAGAGAAGCAACGGAAGAATAAGCGACTTATAGAGTGTTAACTTCGTCTCACGAGAGAGGTCTCTGTTACTAAACTGCCTACCGAGACCGTAGTAGTACCTGTTGGCCAGTGTAATTCTCCGCTTGATCTCCAGACTGACATTATTCTTGCTGGTAATGGCGGTGCCAAGGTAAATAAATTCCTTGACCACATCGAATGTATATTTGCCGGCTGTAACCTGGGAGCCGATACGTTCAACGTCCCTACTCGTCGACAACTTGTACTTCGTCGTGCTCTCATTTACCGCCACCCCCTTTTAGCAGACTCTCGTTCAATAACATTAAAGGCTGCGGTGACATCTCGCTTGGTATGTCCAATGATGTCTATGTCGTCGGCATACGCAAGGAGCAGGACACTTTTATTAAAAATAGTGCCATTACGATGTACACCCGTCTTTCGCAAAACACTCTCCATGACTAAGTTGAAGAGGTCGCAGGATAAGTGATCGCCTTGTCTGAAACCTCGCACGGTATTAAAAGGCTCGAAGAGGTCCCTTCCTACCTTGACGGAGCTGCAGGAGTTGCTGAGCGTCATTCTGCATAGCCTTATCAGCTTAGCAGGAATACCGAGCTCAGACATTGCGACATAAACGCGATCCCATATTGGGCTATCGAACGCTGCCTTATAGTCGACAAAGAGATGGTGTGTGTCGACTTGACTTTCATGGGTCTTCTCCAGGATTTGGCGTTGGGCATACTTTCCTCCAGCTATACTCTGCAAATGAGCTGGTACATGCACCTAACCAACTCATCGCCTCCATACTTGAAGAGTTCAGCTGGGAAACTATCAGGTCCAGCTGCTTTGTTGTTCTTCAGTCGCCATAGAGCAACCTCTTCATGGCTGGGGGACGGGATCTCGACGTCGTCGTTAATGATTCGGTCCGGCACAGTATCTCTAGAGGCAGAATTTGTGTCGCCATCGCCCTGCAGTAGATTAGAGAAGTGTTGTCTCCATAATCCTAGTGTCCCTTGTGCATCTGTAACCAGGTTACCATGTTCGTCTCTGCAGGCGGTTGCTCCGGGCTTAAAACCAGTAGTAAGACGCCTTATCTTTTTATAAAAATTTCGAGCACATCTCGATTTCCTCACGATCACGCCTTTCTTGCTCTCTTTTCTTCTTTCTAAATAGGCGTCTCTCTTCCCTCCTCTTCTCTCTGTACACCTCCACCCTTGCTCTTGTAGTGGTGGACTGCACTGTTCGTCTATAGGCAGCGTTCTTTGCTGCAGTGGCCTCACGGCACTCTTCATCGTACCATTGGTTTCTGCGGGGAGGACGCTCAAAACCAAGAACTGTTTCGGCAGCGCTACGCAGAGAGTGAGCGATGTGAGACCACTGTCCACCAATACTTTCGAGAGAGGATGGAATGCAATTGAGCTCGTTAGAAAGACGATCTGAAAACGACCTGGCTGTCTCTTGTGATCGCAGCTTTTTGATGTCCAGCTTCCGTTTTATATTTAGGAATTCATAATATATTTAAATATTTTTTTTGAACATTATGTTATGTACAAAAGATGAAAAAGAACTTTCCATGTCTTCGTTAAATCGGTCCAATAAGTTGTCATAATATTATTGTTTTTCCTTTTTGAAGGTAACCGATGTGGATTATCTCGCGTATATCCCAAAAAAATTTGCCATCATCTTATTGACCGATAAAATTAACTTGGTATTCTTCGGAGCCGGTTCCGTTATGTACACTGCTGCTTGGTCTCTGATCGCCGTAGTCTAATGATTAGTGTGCTGGTTTACTAAGACCAGAGCTCCGGTTCAAGCCTCGTCTCTGACATCTTGAAGCAAAGAAATATGAAAATATATTTTTTTCGGCGACTACCTCTTTGCACACTTCTGGCAAAGGCTCTGAGAGTAACTGATTTCCATGAACAATCTCCTTAGGTCTGTCGTTTGGAGTCGACATTAAACTGTAGTTCCCGGTAGTCAAGATTTGTGCTGTGAGAATCTAGGTCGTAATCCCCACACAGGGCTTTAAAGGCCAATTATGTATGTATGCAGGAATTCCAGTTAAACAACTTCAAATAATTCTTTGAAGTTGTCAGATTATTACACTTATGGTCTATTGACAGCAAACTCTACATCCATCTTGCAGACAGCTTTCTTAAACCCAGCTGATCATTTAAGTCTTCCATATGAAATGCTTATGGCTTCAAAAATCAACGCAATTTTTCTCTTTGATCAGCCAACACCATATCGTGAATATTTTCGACATTTTCGGGTGTATTGACCCGAATTGGCCGTCCAGAACCTTCACTTTATTACCATTGAAATCGATGGTACAGAATCCCCGTAGTATTTATTATGATTTTCCTTGGTTAGATTGACGGTTTTTTTTTTGCAAAAAATAATGTTTATTAATCACCCGAATCTCATTTTTTTCCATTAAAAAACAAAAAAAATACACGAGGTTGTATTTTTTGAACAGCTGTTAAACGTAAAATAAATGTCGGAAGTTGATCAAAATTTGACAGTAGTCTATTAACAGATGGTACTCAATGGACTGCTGTGTTGCATTTTATATAATTATAAGGCAAGTTCGAAAACTTACGGACTTTCTGATCCGCCCTCGTATTATATTAGTGAATTATTTGTTTACTAAGAAGTCCTTTATATAGCAATCTTATTAGCATTTATATAATTTATTGTTTATGATACATGTGATATATATATAATTAAATAAAATATTGTTAAAATTTTCTTAAAATAGTGCTGTTTATCATGGTCCGAAAAAAGTTTGCATTACGCAGCATCATACTATATGGAAGAACCAAAAGCTACAATTCGGGCTATCCTCTTAGCTGATTTAATAAACTTTATAACTTCTTATATTGAAGCTATTATTCTGAATGAAGGATTCCATATAGGTAATTATATTTAATATAAAAGCATTTTTTTTTTTAATTTTTGTTTAATTTACAGTATCATCTTTAAAAAAAGAAGACTTATCTCGTCTGGTTCAGAATATCATACGCATTTTGGTTTATCAATTTGATGGATCTTTTGAAAAAAATAGTATGCATGGACAAGAGTTAAATTATAAACGCTGCTGGGTTATTTTACACCAACTTATTTTAAAGTAAGAACACATTTAAACTGTTTCTAATTCGTGTTAAATTCAAATTTTTTGTTTTTTTTTTTTTTTTGTAGACAAGAAAATAGTCCAAATGAATTAAATACTGGTGGCGATGATATTGAAGATGTAAATGAACTGATTCCGAGTTCATTTTTAATTTTATTCACTGCTCATGAATATTTAGGAAGGCGACAGTGGTGTACTAATGATAATGGTGAATTTCTTCAATATGTGTTAGATGCAGTCGTGTTTAATTTAAAGGCTCCAATATTTGACGTTTGCCGTGATATTATATATGAACATTTGGAACAGGTATGCCTCAAAAGAGATTTTGAATACAGATAGAAATTTTTGACCACCCTATTTACGGTAATCCGTTTAAGCATTCTTAACTCATTTTCATAGTATGCAACTAATAACAATTCTTGTTATAAACAACTTTCTAAAACGTATGAACTTCCCGAAATTTTTTTAATTTAATTTGATTTATTTTTACTTTTCTTCAACATTGGGATGCTATGCTATATATTACAAAAATAATAAAAAATATTCGTATTATGCTTATAATGTTGATGGCACTGGACTTGCAAATCTCATTCAGAACTTATTATGTCCACAGGCACGTTGCTTTCAAACTGCCCTCCATCGTCAGCTTTGTGTTCCTCAAATACTGCATTAACATTCAGGCAGGTTTATCTTGTGACTCCAACAACATACTTGAAATGAATCAGAAAAGGAATACAAAAAAAAGCGTCAATAAAATTGATATTACATCTGCATGGTCATTGACGTTTGTTGAAATTTTGCTCATCGGATTCGGTAGGGAGTTGTTTGATAAAATCGTCAAAACGAAAGTGTAGAAAATGCAACTTTAATATCATCGATGTGCCGATTTTCTCAAAAAATACAGCGTTTTTTCATCCATTCTCTTGCTTCCGGTTCCGCGTCTTGATCCCTTCCCAAGACTGGTGCACACACGCTGAAGGTAAATCCATGCCATTGAGCAATGATTCAAAGTTGCTCTTGAAAAGCTTTCTAATGTCAGGGCCTTTAATCACGCCTGTTAAATGAAGACAAAAAATAATGACAGAAAAGCAAACGTTTGCATAGTGTAAATAGTAACTACAATGAGATGAGCAAAAATTCGTCTTAAATTTACAAAACCTTTTTTAAATTTGTCATGGGTTTGGACAATTTACAACGTCCATTTAAATGAATTTTTTAATAATTCTACATTTTATGTGGAGCGGTGGCAGCAAGATGTTTATTAAAGGTGCATTCTTCAGTTTATGTTGTTTCATTTGTTCCTCCACACTAAGTCTCCACCAATTGCACTGAAATTGATTCAGAGATGAGCGCGAATCCCAAATACAAAGAAAACAACAGAATTTCGGAAAGTCGCCCTTATCAATGATCCCTTGCAAAATTTTGATGATCTTCAAATCACAGCAAATCTTCCATTTATTTTTGTAGTATTTGATTTTTCTCATTATAACTTTTCATGTTTCACAGCTTTCTTTCATGCACTGCTTTCAAGCTTGAAACAATAAATAATCTTCACTCATTTTTTTATGTTTATCCACAATTTATTTTTTAACACTTTTTAGCAATTTGTACCACTTTTTTGTATTAAATTTGACATTTGTTTACGAAAATGGTAACAAATTTGCTTATTTTGTTGTTTCATTTCCACATTCCACACTGATGTAATTAATTTTGCATACATTGCTGTCTTTTTTCTTTCGATTCCGTTTTTTTTTGTGGAATACCAATTTTCGATCGTTCCTGAACGGAATGCGGAAACTTAGTCGAAACGCAGAATAGGGGTGTATATTTTTACTTTTACAATTAATTTAAAAAATTATCATTGGGATTCGAACTCGGTTTGCCAGACCATATAACAACATTAATTTTATTTTGCTGGCAAAATAAAATAATCATTAGGGAGTACAGTATTCCACGGATAATTGCCTCGCCAAAAATGTAAAATTTTTTTGTAATTATGCTTAGAAGTTATTCAAACGAATACGCTTAATTGCCTATATACAGTGCTATCAATACATTTGAAAAACAATTATATTTATACTTATACATAAACTTGGTTAACTTTAATTCTAAGGTTGTGTCAAAAAAGTAGTTTAAAAGTAAATTTAATGCCTATACAAACAAAGTTGATCTAAGCTGCACTTTTTAGAAAACAATTATTTTGGATAATTAAATGAGGGAATTTTAAGAGAAATTTCTCTTTGGGAAAAAAACATTTGAAGCAATTAAGCCAATGACGCAATTAAGCGAAAGTTAATTAACCGTGGAATTTATTAGAAAATGGTAAGAAAAAATATGGGGATTTAGAAATTGCAGAAAATAAGCGTGAAAGGCATTTAATACTGTAGTTATTTTAAGTTTGCAATTTTCCTACGAAAAAGTAAGATTTTCACAGAATAAATCGATCAAATCGATTTCAATTAACAAATTTGTACTACCAATTAAATTGTTTACTAATTTTGCCTTTACAAACAATATTAATAATATCAATTATGAAATTAATAGTGTCGAGAATTTTGACCAAAAAAAATTTTCAATTAAATATTTAATTGGGCCAATTAATCATTTAATTAAAAATTCAGGCACGTTTTATTCAAATGAAATTACGCTGAAATTTTAAGTCGATTAAAAAATTAATTAAGAGAACTAAAATTTTATTTGATCCCACTGATTTAAAATGATAGGATATTTAAAATGCAACCCCCAAATTTACAAAAAATTGCAAATTATATTAATTTTTTATTACAAATAGACAACTAAAAACATAAATACGATAAATACAGGGATGAGTATATATTTAACCAGTACGACAAAAAGAAATTAACCACTTATTATTATTCTTTATACTAGTGCATATTTGATGTGTCTATTTAATACTAAATATTAATAGGAAATATTATTTATGTACATATTTAATTATTGCCAATTTGTCGTGCGGGAGTTTATGTGCTCTATCCGCTATTTTATATACCTCGAGTTAATGATGTCACTTAGGGATTTTGACACCGATATTTTTATAATCTGCAACCCGTTTCCAGCTATTTATCTCCAAAACTAGACGAGATATCCGAAAACGGGTTGCAGATGTGAAAAATTTGGGGTCGAAAACCTAAAGTGGCATCATTAACTCGAGGTATATAAAATAGCGGATAGAGCACATAAACTCCCTTATTAACTCGAGATATATAAAAAAATATGAAGAAAAGAAAATATATAGAAGAAAATCACTAGTAAGTGAAACGAACAGAAAAAAAGTTAGCTAATGCTGAGGACTATAGAAGCAAGGGCGATGACTTCTGGCATAATGTGTTATTCTCTAATGAGAGTAAATTTAATATTTTCCAATCAGATGGAAAATCATTAGTTTGGCGAAAACCAAACACTGCTTATAATAAGAACAACTCATTGTGCTCAGTTAAACATGGTGGTGGGAAGTAATGGTTTGGAGCTGCATGGCTTCATCGGAAATTGGAGAGCTTGTTTTTATCGACCAGATTATGTCTTAATATTTTAAAAGAAAATGTTAAAAACATGACAATGATCCGAAACATACGGCTTATGATGTGCGTATGTGGATAGCCTACAACGTTCCCTATACTTTACCCCACCCTCCAGAATCCTCTGATTTAAACCCAATTTTAAAAACGGATAAGAAAACACAACATTTCTAATAAAACCCAACTAAAAGAGATTCTTTGTTGAAATTTAGAACATTGATAAACTAAACTCCCGAAAGTGAAATTGGGTATATTTTTTTTTTCAAAACTGGACCTGGGCTTGGTACCTCCTATATAAACTACAGACTGATTTTTGTATACCTTAAGAACGGTTAAAGCTAAAGTTTCTGAGTTTGGTCTGAATGTTTTCATGGTCAAGGAAAATCATCTGTCAGAAAGTGTGCGGAATTGAACAAGTGGGCACGATATCTTCCATAAAAGTTAAATATTAATTTCTTGAATTTGGTGTAATTGATTTTGTAGTCATTTAAAATCGTCATAAAAAAAATTTGGACAAATTGTAGTGGTAGGTGTAGCGAAGCACAACTGTTTGATTTTATTTGTTTACACACTTGCATAAAATAAATAAATGCAGACGTACAAATTAGTTAAATATATAAAGCATAAACACTTTATACTTTATTAAAGATTAACAGCCTTATGTATAATAAAAAATTAGCAGGTCGTTGTACACAGTGGTTAAGTTTATCATTCCAATACGTGGAAATTCTTATTCAAAGGTACAAAGTATTTAATTGTTTGGGTTATCTGACTAGTTATCAAATAGAAGGTATGGAAAGTTTTAATAATATCAGTCTATAGCGGGTGATAAACTTGTCAGTTTTTTGTCCTGTATACTAACGAGTTGCTAATTTTTCATTATACATACGGCCGTATGTTCGTTATTAAAAGAAACTGTTTTTTATTTTAAATTTTATTTATTAATTCTTTATTAGAACAATATTTTTTTATTAATTACACAGAAAAACAAAATAACATTTATTTTTGTTGCATAAAGTTTTTCTACTGTTGTTTACTAATTTGGGTACGCTGATTGCAAATCTACCCTCAGATTTTTTGTAGCAGCTCTAGTTAAGGGGGGTATAGACGGTAATACAAGTCGTACTTAAAATCAATAAGAAAATATTATGAAATTACATCCGTATTTTAAAAATGAGAGTACAAATCTTACTACAGATATTTTTTACGTTTACACGGTTGGTAAAATACCAAAACATTCACAAAACCTTGTGATTACATTTAACATAAACAAACAAAAACATAAAAATGCATCCCTGATCTAATGAAATGTGGTGGTTTTTTAAAAAATTTCATAAAACAAAGAGAGCCGTACACCTGTAAAATTTTCATCCGTATTTTCTCTCAATGTCGTACGATCTCATTACATATCAAGTTTACATGATACTATTCATTCTCTTTTACATAAAAATTTGACATGTCGTACGACTTGTATTACCATCTAAACCCTCCTTTAGTGAGATACAGGTACCGTCTTAAATTTACATAAGTAGTTGATAGTTTCTATCAATAGTGGTGTAACTTAACTAGTTCTTTTATAAATTTCAGTATCTCTTCCTCAAGAAGGACGTGTTTACATAATTCTGATTGTTTTTGTGTTATTTGTGGAGAATATACACTGCGCGTCATCAGGTTAGCGCCCCTCTTTACACTCTCCGTTAATGTTAAATACCACCTAAACTACTTGTGCTATGGACTTGCAATTTTTATGTATTTGACTTCTATAAATTCTTCTTAAAATAAAACAATAATGGCTACTGTAATGTTGAAGTTACTATTTTATTTTTAATTTTTGGAAAAAGTATATTAAAAAAAGTAACAAAAAATTTCTCATCAGGATAGCGCTATTTGCGATAATCATCATATATATTATTTCTAAAGCACTTTTTGTTGTCGGTTGCAAATATCTCCCATATCACCGCATCAAATTTAATGAATGATATCTCATTTTAAAGCTTATTTCTAACACTAATGACGAAAAATAATTAGAAATTGAAAAATTAATATTTTCTTTGATAAAAATTATATTTTATATAGAACTGCATGATAATACTGTTATCATTATGATTGTATGTTTTTGTCCAAGTGTAGTAATACAGGGTCGCTTAATAATAATGCAGTTCTACATAATATAGTATGTATATATTAAAATCCATTCTGGCAATACCGCTATTTACTATAAAAAGCTGTTTTGGCAATACTTTGCAGTAGTTGTACGTTTAAAGATATTTTTGTTTGTATTAAGGATTCGTATGGGCAAAAAGTTAACGATGATCATGTCATTACCTCTAACATTGTATTCAAAGAAGTATTATAAAAACATTTAAACATATGTATGTATGTATGTAAATATGTATAATGATTTCTAATATTTTTATACTTTTAATAAAATATATTGAAGTTACTAAAATTTCTATTAATTATTTTCATTTATGTTACAAAAATGACAACTAACGGTGCGAAATATTCGCACGGGTCATCTAGGTTCAATATATTTAGTTTTTTAAGCAAAAATAATGCTTTTTATTGCCAGTTTATGATATTTTGAAAACCTTTAAATAAAATTAGTACCGTGTTGTTTCTCCCTTATTTGAAATCACCTCGAAAATTCGATTGGGAATGGAATTGTACAGACTTTCAATGTTGTAATTCAACAAAATGGTGGACCAAGCGTGTTTGATGCATTCAATTAGTTCTGTTTTTGTCCTGTATTGCTTTCCGGACTCGTATACTTTCCTAACCAACCATCCCCAGACGTTCTTGATTATATTAAGATCGGGCGAGTATGGTGGCCACTTAGGGCCGTAAACTCTTTGGGTTTGAATCCATGATTTTACGGATCTGGCAGTGTGAATTGGGGCATTGTCGTGTTGGAAATGCCACTCTAGACCCCCAAACGTGTTTTGGAAGTGAGGAAAAGCTATTTCTAAAACGTTTTTATAGTTTTCCGCATTCATACGTGACGTTAAAAACTGCAATTCGCAGGTGTCATAGTAGGATATAGCTCCCCAACATCACACCTCCCTCTCGGCTGAGCAAGAGGTCCAAGTAATAATTATACCCATCGGGTTCTTCTAAATTGAATTTCTTATCATCTGAAAAAACCACGTACTTTTCCACTCAGCAGACCATGTCATATGTATTCGAGCAAAATCTAAGCGCATTTTTTTTTTTTTTTTTTTTTTTAATTTCTGTCTACGAAATGTCTTGCTTTCCTTAATTTTGGTAGACGAGTAATGCGAATTTGATGCTTCCCTCAGTACGGCTCTCCTATCTGCTTCAGAAACCACTCGATTGTTACCGCCTTTAAAGTTTTTCCCTTAGTTTTTCTTATTTTTAAAAATATTGACTATTGTTGTCCTGTGCCTTCCAGTTTTTTCTGCAATGCTATGGAAGGATAGTCCTGCCTCCCAATAAGCTTCAATTTTCGATTTTTTCTCCAAAGATAAAACTGTTCCTCTTCCCATTGAATTTCATGAGAGTTATTGTGAGAAGCAAGGCCGTAATCCTGACACAGGGTTGTAAAGGCCAGTTATGTATGTATGTATGTATTGCAAAAGCAAACTAGATAACTTAAATTTAATTTGGGGGCGCTAATCTGATGAAGCAAAATAAGTGCAAAGTATTTTGACGAAAATAAAACAAAATATAAAATAATATATAACGGTTCTTTTATTGAGCTCAATTTTCTTGTAAGAGAAAACGTATATGATGATTGCAAAAACAAAACAAAAATTAAGAAGTTGTACCCAATATTAAAATAGAAAATGTAAAAAGTAAATGAGAAGTTAGGGGGCGCTAACCTGATGACGCGCAGTGTACTATGTAGTCGCCGTGGTCTAGTGGTCTTCTTGAAAAAAAGAAATATGAAAAAATTATTCCTTTCGTAGACAACTCTCAGCAGTCTTCTGGCAAAAGCTCTGGGAGTAATTGATTGCCATGAAAAAGCTCCTCAATTCTGTCGCTCAGAGTCGACTTTACACTGCAGGTCCCGGTACTCATGAATAAAAATTAACACACACAACATGAGTGCTGTGAGAAGCTAGGCCGTAACCCTGACACAAGGTTGTAATGGCCAATTATGTATTATGTCTTCACGGGTATGTTTGAAACCATCTTCAAGCCATTCTAAAATTTTCAAACACACTTCC
This sequence comes from Metopia argyrocephala, assembly GCA_963576795.1. Taxonomy (NCBI): domain Eukaryota; kingdom Metazoa; phylum Arthropoda; class Insecta; order Diptera; family Sarcophagidae; genus Metopia; species Metopia argyrocephala. The sequence continues at coordinate 75,925,657 of OY756209.1, read as the reverse complement.
AACTCTAAAGGTACGGTCACATTGGGCAAATATTTGATGAAAAACCTCAGTTATTTCTTTGTGTGACCACAAAATATTTTTAAGGAGCAAACAAAAAAAAGCTGTTTTTTCAAAAACAAAAGTATTTGCCAGATAACAAATATTTTCCTAATGTGACCACAATGTGAACACTACAAAGCAAATATTTACCAAATTTTGAAGCAATTATTTGTTTGTTCTTACAAATTTTTTTTTGACATTAAATTGTGCGATCTACATATGTCTTCAAATTAAGGAAGTGATTGTTTTATATAGGAAATATGATGATGAATGCTATTGGCAGATAGAGTTTAAAAAATAACGAAAGACCTCCTTTTATGGTAGAAATTTTTTCTTCAGAATTGCTAAACAATCCGACTAAAGAAATATTCGTGAAATTAGTAATTTTTAACTAATACTTTTACTAGTCAAAAATCTACGGCAATAGTGTTACTAGATGTTAGGGCAGCGTTCGATTATGTGTGGCAGGAGGATCTTATTTACAACATGATTATCTTAAATATTCCAAATAATTTACTTAAAATAATAGAAAGTTTTCTTCTCAATCGATCATTTAGAGTACACATTGATCATCACACTCAGAATTATTCAATATTCCGGCCAGATGCCCTCAGGGTTCCTGTCTGTCTCCTACTTTACATAATATTTATACGTCTGATTTTCCTCAACTAGAAAACTGTACCATTTCCGTCTTTCTTAGTGCTAAATTACAGGTAGCTTTATATAAATAATTTGTTTCATTATTTTAATAAGTGCAAAATAAAGTTGAACGCGGGTAAAACAAGGGCAATATACTTTACTAAAAAACAGAAACTATGTTCTCTCCCCCAGGGTAATATAACATTTTTAAATACTGATATTCAATGGGAAAGAAGAGTCAAATACCTGGGAGTAATACTTGACCCTAAAATGAAATTTAAATATAAATAAATAAAGCTAATGTCCTCACACGTATACTATACCCCTTTATAAATAGAAACTTGAATCTATCTATTGAAAACAAAATGTTGATAATGATCTACCACACAGCGGGATTCCAGTGGCAGATATATCGTCACCCTTCCCTTTAAGCCTGAATTCCCTCCGACTATTAATTTAGGTATATCTAAGACTGGTGCTTTACGGCAACTTTTGAGAATTGAAACGTCTCTTTCGCGCAAACCAGACATAAAGAACATGTATAATGAGGTTATGGAGGAATATTTAAAGTTAGGTCATATGGAGCCTGTGACACCTTCTACGAAGGCTATAACTTATTCCTGCTATTTGCCACACCATCCCGTTATTAGGCTAAGGTGTGCGTCACTATAAAGTGTAACACCCAATTTTCTTAATAACTTTTTTCACCTTTAATCAAAATTATTTTTCTTAATCACAATATCTTTGAAAAATGTGTCAGATTTTAAAATGTATCAGTTTGTCAAATTTGACTTGTTAGTTGGTTCACAATGGATAATCAAAGACAAGTGCATACAAAAATTATTCAAATAATTCAAAAAAACCATATTGGAGTTATACAAAAGTTGCTAGGGAAGTCCACGTGACCAGGCAATGTGTTTCCAGAGTGGTCAAAAAGTTCAACAAAGACCTAAAAATTGAAAGAAAGCCTGGAACAGGTAAAGCAAAACTGGTAACGAACGACGCGAAAGCCAAAAAGGTTGAGAAGCTTTTGCTGGCTCTTCCAAACATTTCTGGTCGCGAAGTGGCCCGGCGCGTGCAATGTTCGGAAAGTTTTGTGCGCCGAGTTAAAGCTAAAGCTGGCCTTAAAACATTTAAAGTCCAAAAAGTTCCGGATAGAAATGCTAAGAAGAATATTGAAGCAAAAAAAAAGAGCAAAACTCCTCAAAAAAGAATTTTTTCAAAAGTTCGAATGTTGTGTAATGGATGATGAAACTTACGTTTTTGCAGACTTTGCGCAGCTTCCTGGCCAAGAGTTTTATGTAGCGGATAGTAGAGGCAATGTTTCTGAAGAGTTCCGAACTAAAAAACTATCAAAATTTCCCAAAAAGTTCCTAGTTTGGCAGGCTATTTGTAGCTGCGGCAACAGAAGTGCATCGTTTGTTACATTGGGATCAATAAACTCAGATATTTATATCAAAGAGTGTCTTCAAAAGAGGTTGCTTCCATTTCTAAGACAGCACAACATATCAACATTCTTCTGGCCAGATTTGGCAACATGTCACTACAGTAAAAGCGCAATAGACTGGTATAATAAAAATAATGTCATTTTTGTTCCAAAAGAGGCTAACCCACCAAACTGCCCAGAGCTGCGGCCTATTGAAAGATATTGGGCTCTGGTCAAAAGAGAACTAAAGAAGAGTACATCTGTTCCCAAAACCATTACTAGTTTTCGATATAAATGGACAGCTGGTTTCAAAAAAAATCACCGAAAACACTATAACATTGCTTATGGATGGCATAATGAATAAAATAAAAAATTTTATGAAATTAAATTAATTTTTAAATAAAATAATACAGAATATAAATCTGTAATAAAAATGCAAAATAAAACTGTTTTAATTTTAACTCTAGCTTACTCCAGTCAGTTTTTATTTGACTTTTGATGTGTTACAGTTTATAGTGACGCACACCTTAGATAGGAAAACCACGAAACTTCGCGTCGTTTTCAACGCATCAAATAAAACTTCAAATGGAACTTGTTTAAACGATTGCTTGTTTGTAGGACCTACTTTACAGGCTGATTTGGTCATTTTAATTCTTCGTTGGAGATTGTTCAGATATGTTTTTAACTGTGACATTACTCAAATGTATCGTCAAATTAGAGTTCATCCCTCTCACACTTCCTTTCAGCGTATTCTTTATAGAGACACTCCGGATAGCAAATTAAGAGAATATGAACTTCAAACTGTGACTTTCGGTATAAATTGTGCTCCTTATCTTGCTATCAGAACGTTACTTCAGTTGGCGGATGATTGTCAGGACACTTCACCTTTGGCTTCACAGATTTTACGCAAGGGTATGTACGTCGACGACGTTTTGACAGGAGCACATGATATATCCACTGCTTTGATTGCTAAAGATCAATTGATTTCGACATTGTCTTCAGCGGGATTCCAACTTAGGAAGTGGACTTCAAACGACAAAACGATACTCAACGGTTTACCTGCAACTTATTTAGTTGACGCGAAACTTTTGACGTTTGAAGAGCATAGTAATTCTAAAACATTGGGAATTTTATGGAATGCACAATTGGATTCCTTCTTCTTTAAAATGAATTCTATTGAGATATAATCAAATTATACCAAAAGGGAAGTTTTATCAACTAAGGTGTGCGTCACTATAAACTGTAACACATCAAAAGTCAAATAAAAAGTGACTGGAGTAAGCTAGAGTTAAAAATAAAACAGTTTTATTTTGCACTTTTATTACAGATTTATATTCTGTATTATTTTATTTAAAAATTAATTTAATTTTATAAAATTTTTTATTTTATTCATTATGCCATCCATAAGCAATGTTAAAGTGTTTTCGGTGATTTTTTTGGTACCAGCTGTCCATTTATATCGAAAACTAGTAATGGTTTTGGGAACAGATGTACTCTTCTTTAGTTCTCTTTTGACCAGAGCCCAATATCTTTCAATAGGCCGCAGCTCTGGGCAGTTTGGTGGGTTAGCCTCTGTTGGAACAAAAATAACATTATTTTTATTATACCAGTCTATTGCGCTTTTACTGTAGTGACATGTTGCCAAATCTGGCCAGAAGAATGTTGATATGTTGTGCTGTCTTAGAAATGGGAGCAACCTCTTTTGAAGACACTCTTTGATATAAATATCTGAGTTTATTGATCCCAATGTAACAAACGATGCACTTCTGTTGCCGCAGCTACAAATAGCCTGCCAAACTAGGAACTTTTTGGGAAATTTTGATAGTTTTTTAGTTCGAAACTCTTCAGAAACATTGCCTGTACTATCCGCTACATAAAACTCTTGGTCAGGAAGCTGCGCAAAGTCCGCAAAAACGTAAGTTTCATCATCCATTACACAACATTCGAACTTTTGAAAAAATTCTTTTTTGAGGAGTTTTGCTCTTTTTTTGCCTCAATATTCTTCTTAGCATTTCTATCCGGAACTTTTTGGACTTTAAATGTTTTAAGGCCAGCTTTAGCCTTAACTCGGCGCACAAAACTTTCCGAACATTGCACGCGCCGGGCCACTTCGCGACCAGAAATGTTTGGAAGAGCCAGCAAAAGCTTCTCAACCTTTTTGGCTTTCGCGTCGTTCGTTACCAGTTTTGCTTTACCTGTTCCAGGCTTTCTTTCAATTTTTAGGTCTTTGTTGAACTTTTTGACCACTCTGGAAACACATTGCCTGGTCACGTGGACTTCCCTAGCAACTTTTGTATAACTCCAATATGGTTTTTTTTTAATTAAGTATTTGAATAATTTTTGTATGCACTTGTCTTTGATTATCCATTATGAACTAACTAACAAGTTAAATTTGACAAACTGATACATTTTAAAATCTGACACATATTTCAAAGATATTGTGATTAAGAAAAATAATTTTGATTAAAGGTGAAAAAAGTTATTAAGAAAAATGGGTGTTACACCTTATAGTGACGCACACCTTATATCCAAGCTTTTTGATCCTGTCGGTTGGTTAAGCCCAGTTATTGTTATGTCTAAGATTATTATGCAGCGAATTTGGCGAGATAATATTGGCTGGGATGATTATCTTCCTGCTTCTACGGAGAAGGAATGGATAAAATTTGTTGAGTCTTACAAAGGTGTTGATAATATTGGAATACCCAGTTGGGTTAACTTTTGTAAGGAGTCTATTGTTGAACTTCATGTTTTTTCTGATGCATCGGAAAAAGCATATGCAGGGGTGGCATATATTCGCATTCGGAACCCTGATGGAACTATTTTCACTCATCTGTTATCTTCAAAGACAAGAGTGGCCCCTATAAAGTCGGTGTCTTTGCTCCGTCTGGAGTTATGTGGAGCTGTATTGGCATCGGAACTTTTAGATAATTTGCTTAGAGGCATAGACATACCCATTCAGAAAATTTATTGCTGGACGGATTCGACCATAGTTTTGGCATGGCTACGCAAAGCTCCTTGTACGTGGACAACTTTTGTTGCAAATAGAGTTTGTAAGATTCATGAGAATACGGGGAGTCATAATTGGTATCATGTAAAGTCTGAGGATAATCCAGCTGACTTAGGGAGTCGAGGCGTCCATCCATTTGAATTATCTCAGAGTGAACTTTGGTGGTACAGTCCGCAGTGGTTGCGACAAGATGATACTAAGTGGAATTTGGCGGATCTCGGATCTCTGGACACCGATAAGGAAAGCAGGAAAGTTAAAGTTCACGTCTCGTTTTTTGATAAATTTGAGGACATTTTGGATAGATTCTCATCGTTGGATAGGGCCCTTCGGGTCATATCGTATATCTTCCGATTTTTCTTTTCCGTTCATTCTAAATATAAGGGTCGCTTTAGGATTGACAGTAATTTAATTACTTTATCTGAGATAAAGATGGTAAAATTACGCTTGGCTGTCTTAGCTCAAAAAGCATACTACGCGGAGGAATACAACAGCCTTTCGGGTAAAATATCTTTGCCGCCAAAGAGCTCATTACTTACCCTAAATCCCTTTTTGGATGAACATGGGGTTATGAGGCTAAATGGACGACTTGAAAAGTCACCTTCGTTGACATATGGCGAGCGTTGTCCTATTATTTTACCATATAGTTGTCGATTTGCTAAACTTTTAGCGGAATTTATACATTTGATTTCGATACATGGAGGAAATCAATTGATGCTACGCATTTATAGATTTGAATATTGGGTACCAAGATTACGTCCCTTGGTTCGTTCTGTTATAAATCGATGCAAGCGTTGCATTAATCAACGCAAACAAACGTGTAGCCAAATAATGGCTGCTCTTCCCCCCGAAAGGACTACCCTGGATCGCCCATTTACTAATACTGGTGTTGATTTTACCGGCCCTTTTGATGTTAAAACCTTTACTGGTCGGTCTTGTCAGATCACTAAAGGGTACGTTTGTATATTTGTTTGCTTTGCCACTAGGGCGATTCATTTAGAAGCTACTTCAGATTTGTCAACTGACGTCTTTCTGGGTGCTTTCAATCGATTTATTTCAAGGAGAGGTTGTCCCCATACCATCTTTTCTGATAATGGTACAAATTTTGTAGGAGCTTCTAATGAAATTTCTAGGGACTTTAGTACATTTCTAAAGGAATGTCAGGCGAGAATGTGTCCTAGTCTTGGTTATGATAATTTGAATTGGAAATTCATACCAGCAGGTGCTCCCCATATGGGAGGCTTGTGGGAAGCCGGCGTCAAGAGCTTTAAACTTCATTTTCGTAAAGAAGCTCAATCCTGTCGTTATACGATTGAAGAATTGTCTACTGTACTAGCAAGAATTGAGGCTTGCCATTATGTCCTATGCCAGATAATCCTTGTGAACCCGTTGCATTGACACCTAGTCATTTTTTAATTGGAACGCCTATCTTAGCACCACCGGAACCTTCGATAATAGATTATCCCATAAATATAGTAAATCGCTATCGAATAGTTAGAGCGTTAGTGCATCATTTTTGCAAACGATGGAAAGAGGAATATTTGTCTTGCTTACACAAGCGTTATAAATGGCAACATCCACAAAGGGATATACAATTAAAAGATTTGATCGTTATTAAGAATGAACAATTACCCCTTCTTGGCATCTTGGCATTGTCGAAAAGATATATACTGGTTCCGACGGTCATGTTCGCGTAGCGGATATTCGAACTAAAAATGGGATCGTAAAACGTCCAATAACAAAACTTGTAATACTAACAAACACTGAACTTTAAAATCAATTTCAAATTATTATTAGTTTTCTCCTAGAATAACGGATGCAGTAGCTTTTTTATTTGAGGAATACATACGAGTGCGTTTCAACTTTTCTCAATATAGCAACTTTGGTCTACAATCGATCCTTTGATCACAACAGGAGTCCTTCATGACTCACAGCATATATTTATACTCAACAGGAGTCCTTCATGACTCATTTATACCCTTATTTATTTATACAGTCCACAGGAGTCCTTACTGGCTCATATAAAAAAAAAAAAAAAATATCTGGCCCTTCATGGCTATTCATATGTATTATTAATTGCAACACTTTCATTGTTGCAAGGTGGCCGGCAATGTTTATGTATGATTTAAACTTGTTTAATTTAAATAGTCCTTTTTTTTGAGTGCATTTATATTACCTTATATTTTCATCCTTTATGGAAATATAAGAAAAATAGTAACAGTATTTAAACATTGTCTAGTTACCTTTTCTATTTTCTATGTAATATATACTTGGTTTTTCGGCCTTAAAACTGTGTGTGTTTTTTTCAACACGTATCGTCATATATATACATACTTATATACCTACGGTATAATATAAGTTTAAACCTTTACGAGGTAATATTTGAATTTAAATAAAGTGAGATTTATTCTCTATTTAATATTAAAATAATTGTATTTTATTTCTCCTTTTTGGAAAATTGTTTTTATTTATTGGATATACGCCAAACATTAATATGTATATCAACTTTATTATATTTAACTTTATTATACATATTAATACTGGTCCGTTTTAGTCAATTTTACTTTTCCGGATGAATTTAAAGAACACGGATATTTCCAACTATCTATTTTATTCTTAATATTTTTTTATTCGAATTATGTACATAAATTAAAAACAGTACAAGATATTTTGGTAAAATCAGTTTCCAATTGTACTATGAATATGAATTATTTTTAGAAATGCTTAATTTAAGTTTCGAATAACAGTCATAAAAATACAAAGAATGCAAAGTTATATATACAAGCACTTTGGAAAAGTAAATATTTATTTTAATGATTATTATCATTTAGATTTTTTTAAGACGGATTTCATATCATCTTGCTGAAATTCCAGTAAAAGTTGTTTTAATATTTAAAAAAATTTCATAATCTATCATATTTTTTAAGTTTTTATTTTTAGAAAATAATTTATTTTTTTGTGACAGTTTGATGAAACAATTTTTGCTTTCAAATATTTTTTTAGGTGTGACCATAGGAAAAACATGTTTCCCCTAGTTTATGTTTTTCATTACTTGAATGTTGTTTGTTAAAACAAAAAAAAAGCAAACAAGTATGTGCAGTGTGACCACAAAATAAAACAAATATTTCTTTGAATATATTTGAAAAAAATTCGTTCAAATATATTTTCGAAAAATATTTTCCCAATGTGACCGTAGCTTAATTCGTAAAGGCGAAACAAATAAAACAAACATAAAAAGTGGTTGTTGTCATTAGAATGTTAATAATGAGAGAATAGAGAGTATGGAGACATGAGAGACATGAACAGCGTTGCCACTATTGGTAGAATTCTACCAAAACTGGTAGAAAATTTTTCGTTTGGTAGGATGGTAGGCTGAATATGATTTGGTAGATTTTATCAGAAGCTAAAAAACATCTTCATAAGGAATTTCAGTCAGAAAGTTCAAGATTGGCGTATTTATATTCAAGCATAAAATCTAACTTTTTGCTCATATTAAGCAATTTTATCAAAACATATTGAATACACAACACTGAAACTGATTTTAAAACTACTAATTGATTAAAGTTTCAAAAATTTTTATCGGTACAAAAACCGAAATGTATACTACTAAAAATCTTAACCAGGAAGAAGTTTTTGATGTTAAACATGAGATTTTGCAATTTAACATTGAATTACTAAACCAAATCAATGCTAGATTTGATTTTAATCGAGAAGATATTAAATTGTTACAAATAATTGCTCCTGAGGAAGTATTGTCAAAAGAAAACTTGATTATATTGCCCCTTGTTTTAAAATTTTCTAATCTTATAGACTGTGATCCTGATAGTATTATGTTGCGTTTAAGAGAAACAAACCTTTCAACGGAATTAAACATTGAATTATTTTGGGCTAAAGTTAGTTCAACTAGAAACGGTTTAAATGAGAAAAGTTTTGGTGAATTAAACAACTTTGTTTTAATTAACTTTCTCTTAAGCATGGTTCTCGAAATAAATACAATTAATAATATAATGCTCTGTAAAGAGCTTGTAAAAGCTTATGATGGTCACTATGTGTGGTCAGCAAAAATTTAAATTTCTATACCTACATATCCATTTAGATTATTTTTGAAAAATTGAATTGTTTTTTTTTTTATTTTTTGTATTTATAAATGTATTTTCGATTTTATTGTTTAGAAATTGAATTGTTTTTGTTATATGTGTATTTTTTGTTATATGTATTTTCGATGAACTGAATTCTTTTCGTTATATTTTTTATTTTTGGTTATTTATATGTACATGTAAACGTGTTAATAAAAATTGTTTTTCATCTCAACAATGTGTTTTTAAATGGTTTTTAAATTAAAATAGTTTCTGGTAGATTTTGATCAATTTTGGTAGATTTTGAAAGAAATTTTGGTAGAATAAAAATTGTTTCAGTGGCAACACTGGACATGAAGCATAAGAGTTAGAATGGATTAAATAGAGTGAATTGAATGTCTTGTTTGTAATATGTGCCTCGTTTCTGTATTACTCGACTCGAGTAATATCTCACATGAAACGAAAAAATTGAAACAAAAACTATGTGAATTGACACAAAAAGTGCTGTTACTCACATACGTGTTTCTGTATGTAAAATAATGCGAGTACTATCTGTCATTTATGTAATTTTCCAATTATTATTGGAAAATGTGAGTAAAAGTGTTTCTGTATCTTTTTTTGTGAAAACTGAACCGAATGCAGTGTCAAATTAAGCCGCATATTAAAACGGTGCGAAAAGTGTTTTGCAAACAAAAAAAAAAAAAACAATGTTTGTATATTGTGCCTTTTTTAAATAATATTGTGTGGCTTTTTTATTAAAAATAATATTGCGTAGCTTTTTTAAATAAAAATAATATTGTATGAATGATATTTTTATTAAAATTACGAGTAATATTTTGTGGCTTTTATTTATTCAAAAAAGAATATAAATAATGGAAGATAAATCGACTGAAAAGACAAGTGCTCATAAGAAGTTCATTAAGTTTCTGTTAAAAAATGTGTATAAATATGAATTTGTTTTATTTTAGAAAATCGAAAGAATTTCAAAGCAAATTTCCCTAAATCGTTGCTCCGGAATATTAAACGGATCGGTAGTATCCCTTAGTTGGCGACGAAGAACTCGCAATATAATACGCCGTATTTAGCAGCAATTATCACAACACTATACAATTTTCCTAACTTGATTGTTTTAAATTTGATTTCTTTTAAGTTTAACTTTGTTCTTAAATGTATATTCTTCCTTTTTATAGTTTTTCATTTCTCTTTATACATTTCTTTACTGGTTTGTTTACATTTTTCACCAGGGTTGTCAGATAGTTTTAAATTTTCATCCCCAATTTTAAAATTCACATTCCCAAAAATCTCCACAGAAACTGTATGAATAATTTTGCATAGATACATATGCTTTGACTACTATTCTGTAGTTAGTGGAATTATCCTGGTTTTAAATAAGGTCCCAAAAGCGTTTTGGCATTAAGTCCACAAGTCGTCAAAACATATTGATTGCAATGGTTTTGCACACATCTTTAAATTCCCCCAAAGTTCCTTATTAGAAGGGTTTTTCGTCAAAGAGCCGCTTTCACAATTTGGCATAAATTTTCAAAATGGTTTAACTCTGGAAACTGAGCAGAGCAGCTTAAAATTTTGAAGCAAATATTTGGAAATAACTTTTTGCTCGCTTCGGTATCTGTTTTGGGTTGTTAACTTGGTGAAAAACCCATCGATGTACCATTTCATATTCAGCAAAAGACATCTTGATGCTGTTTAAAATATTTGTATAGTATTCAGCATCTATTGTACCTTCATTGTTGTCCGTGCTGTCTCACATGTCATCATACGCATTCGCATCACAACCAATGATGAAATGGTGATTCTTCTCCCGGCAGAACCTGATGACATTTTGGACCTCTGGAAAATAGGCAGAGGCGAATATTACCTCCCTTACACCAACATCAGTATTTAATTTTACGCTAACAGCTACCAGGTCCCTAATGATGAACTCTGTAATAGGAAAGAAGGTGATTTTAGAATTTACCAAAATAGTGGCCCGGGGAGACGCATACACCAACTTACACGTCCTGTTTTGAGTTCCTCTGACTTTTTCAGTAGGCTGTAGTATGAGCCTCAGGCTAATAGCTAATCTGTGGCTAAAAATGGCCGACGCACTCTTAGCCCTGTTCAGATTTGCCTGGATCATTTTGAGGGCATCCTCCATCATTTGCTCTTCTTTAAAAGCGCCGCTGATGGAACTTTCTTCCTTGCCTGCAGCAAATTGCCAGAAAGCTTAGTTGCCTCAGCCTTACGTTACGATTTTTCGCACTCACAGAACTACTCTTTTTCGCTTCAGTCCTCGGTGGGCTCTTCCTTGGCTGAATGACCGCGTCTTTTGAACAGCACGGTTCTTCAGAGTTCAACCGAGGACCCTCAACAGGTCTTATTGGGGTCACATTTGACGCTTTTGGTTTTGTCGTCTTAGCAGACTTCTCACCTCGTGAGACTACCAGGTGGGCGACTCCAAACCTGTAAATGATTTAGCACTCAATCTCTCGAAGCTGATTGAGAGTAGAATCAATTATTGCCATGACGATATGGGCGAGGCTATTCTCTGTCGTTCTTTGTAGTTGACGTGGGCAAATCTGCGTTCTAAGTCTCAATAGTCTCCAGTATCTTCTCCGTACCCACGTCAACACTCTGAGGGATTTAACCACGGATTACATGTGGCTTTGGGAATTCTTCCTTCACTACCTTCAACCCAATTTTACACTTCCTCTCAATATGACCGCAATTAAGTCTCAGACACTCAGCAGTCGCCTCATTACAGCAGGTGAACAACAACCAGCCAGTTTTAAACTGGCAGTTCAGAAATTGTGGGCTCGTTCGACTATTCTTCTGCTCTATTGACAAATTCAAACTAACGTCAATAATATAGCACGTGGTTCAAAAGAACAATTAGTTACTGACCTTAAAAAGTCTTTTTTGGTTCAGGATGCGCTCCGAATCTTGGAGTACATTGAAAGTTATGATGATGAAATAAACATGCAACGTCTTAATTTTCAGTCAAATGATTCTTATACTGGACCTCTAAAAGCATCCTATGTTGCAAGCTTCTAATTTAAATGGCATTAATTTTTGGAAATCTGTACAACCAAAAAATACCCTTTACTTTACAAGGAAATTTTATGTTTGTATTCCATGTTTGGTGCATTTTAAAATTTAAAATTAATAAAAAACAAGCTTAGAAGTACAATTAGCAACGAAAATTTGGAGGCCTTATTAAAATTATCTACAAATGATATCGACATAAATTTGAATAATTTATTGGAAGGATCATGGAAAGGAATTTTTTTTGCCGTGTACGTACATATATGCAGAAAAAATATGAAATACAGTATTCTCCGGATAACTGCCCCACGCTTAATTGCCTTTCACGCTTATTTACCTCAATTTCTAAATCCCCATATTTTTTCTTACCATTTTCTAATAAAATTTCACGGTTAATTAACTTACGCTTAACTGCGTTATTCGCTTAATTACCTCAAATATATTTTCCCCAAAGAGAAATTTCACTTAAAATTCCCCGTTTAATTACCCAACATAATTGTTTTCTAAAAAGTGCAGCTTAACTCAATTATATTTATATATGGCATAAATTGTCCGTTGAATTTACTTTCAAACTACTTTTTTGATACAACCTTCCAATTAAAGTATACCAAATTTATGTATATGTATAATTATAAAATTACTTGCTTTTTATGTGTATTGATGGCAGTGTATATAGACAATTAAGCATATTCGTTTAACTGCCTCAAAGAAGCACTTAACCGTATTCGTTTAAATGCCTTACACGCATAATTGCCCAAAAATGTTGACATTTTTGTCGAGGCAATTATCCGGGGAATACTGTATTTGTTTTCTTTTTTCTTTGTATGTATTGGTTTTTACAACAAAAAATATTAAATAAAAATTAGTTTTTCTTTAAATGTATTGGTGTTTACTCTTCCATAAGAAACTTTTGGGCACCCCTGATTTAAAGTTTTAAAGCCCAAACTCCATCATATCGTAAACAATTGGTTTTGACTCCAATCTTGAGTATGCACAGGACACAAAGAACTCTGATGAGACTACCGTAGCTGGAGTCGAAAACAATTGTTCAGTTTGGCTAGTGTACTACTCCTTCACGGACATCAATTTACCTTTGATTGCAGTTAACTTTGGTCTAATTTAAGCGTATCTGACGAAAGAAAAATTAATAGAAAAAAAAATTGATTACTCCTCCTGGGGCTCGAACTTCGGGCCTGCAGCACATCAAAATTGAAAGCGCTCGCTTCTGGCGATGCCCTGTAACCACCACGGCTACAGTCGTACATATCGTCAAAGTCGACTAATGTGAATGAAATGGAATAAGAGGGCAAAAACAAAAAGAAGTTGTAATTCTGATTCATACAAATAAGATGACAGTAACAAAAACTGCAATGATGGTGAGAAAAGTAAAATATTAAAAACTGTTGTTTGACTTTCCTTCGACTAACTCAAACAAGTGTATGTACATATGGAAAAGAAAAAGTAATTTCAGTATATGATTTCTTGAAAAGTGTGAGTTAAATAGTTGATATTTGGTCATGAATATGTACAGACACAATGAACTCTAATGATACTACAGTAGCTGGAGTAGAAAACATGTACAGTTTGGCTAGTGTACTATTCCTTCATGGACATAATTTTCTGACGAAACAAAATTAATTTAAAAATTGATCGCTCTTCCTGGGCTCGAACGCGGGTCTCTCTCGTAAATTTGATTATTTTTAACTTGAATTAAGACTTAAATCAAAATAATACGTTTTAAGAAAATATACGATACATTTCGTCTTTTTAATGAAAATATAGTCAATATTTAATCACGAAAATGGTCTTTAAGGTGATCTTTAATGTAATCGAAATATGTTGAAATTTTCACATCGGTAATGTATTTGATTTCTTGCAAAAAGTAAAAACTAATATATTTTTTGTTAATTCCCTTATTGTTGATCAATTGCGATATGCATGTTCATTCCAATCCCCTGGACTTTAAATTTGGGTTGTGCGTAGGGCTTGAAACCCACCACGTAAAAATGTTATTCAATGAAAACCAATACAATAGCCTCTAAACGGACCCCCTTTTATGTTGACGAACTTGGCAAACGTTTTAAGGACTATGATTTAAGGATATACACCTGGAACGTGAGAACCCTTTATAGGGAAGGTGCCTCTATCCAGTTGGCGGATGCTCTCACGAAATGTAGGGCTGACATCACCGCCATCCAGGAAATGCGATGGATAGGGCAAGGTTGTACAAGGCAAGCAACATGTGACATCTACTACAGCTGCCATGAGAAGAAACACGAATTTGGTTGCGGATTCGTAGTTAGCAAGAGACTTCGCCATCACGTCTCGGAGTTCACCCCTGTGAACGAAAGAATTGCTACGATCCGCATAAAGGCGAAATTTTATAACATCAGCCTTATTTGTGTTCACGCCCCGACGGAAGAGAAGGATGATGTGGACAAGGATGCTTTTTACGCAAAGCTCGAGGAAGTGTACGATGGGTGTCCGGCACATGACGCCAAAATTGTCCTCGGCGATTTTAATGCGAAAGTTGGACGTGAAGATATCTTTGGCCCCACTGTCGGACAGTTCAGTCTCCATAATTCCACCTCGCCGAACGGCTTGAGACTGATCGATTTCGCCGCGGCGCGAAATATGGTAGTTTGTAGCACCAGGTTCCAGCATCTCGATATCCATAAGGCCACCTGGCTCTCTCCTGATCGATCTACCAACAACCAGATCGATCACATTGTGATTGATGGAAGGCATGTATCCAGCATACTAGACGTGCGCACATTTAGAGGTCCAAATGTCGACTCGGACCATTATCTTGTCGCAGCCAAGATGCGACTGCGCATATGCGCAGTGAATATGGCACGTTCTAGTGTTCGAGGGAAGCTGAACATCAAAAAGCTGCGATCACAAGAGACAGCCAGGTCGTTTTCCGATCGTCTTTCTAATGAGCTCCGTTGCACCCGATCCTCTCTCGAAAGTATTGGTGGACAGTGGTCTCACATTGCTCACTCTCTGCGCAACGCTGCCGAAACAGTCCTTGGTTTTGAGCGTCCTCCCCGCAGAAACCAATGGTACGATGAAGAGTGTCGTGAGGCCACTGCGGCAAAGAATGCCGCCTACAGAAGAACGTTGCAGTCCACCACTACAAGAGCAACTGTGGAGGTGTACAGAGAGAAGAGGAGGGAAGAGAGACGCCTATTTAGAAGAAAGAAAAGGGAGCAAGAAAGGCGTGATCGTGAGGAAATCGAGATGTGCAGGAGTAGACATGATGCTCGAAATTTTTATAAAAAGATAAGGCGTCTTACTACTGGTTTTAAACCCGGAGCAACCTCCTGCAGAAACGAAAATGGTAATCTGGTTACAGATGCAAAAGGGACACTGAGATTATGGAGACAGCATTTTTCTAATCTACTGCAAGGCGATGACGACACAAATTCCGCCTCTAGAGATGCTGTGCCGCTCCCAATCAATGATGACGACGTTGAGATTCTGTCGCTCAGCTATGAAGAGATCCAAATTGCCATACAGCGACTAAGAAGCAACAAAGCGGCCGGACCGGATGGCCTGCCCGCTGAGCTTTTCAAGTATGGAGGCGATGAGCTGAATAGGTGCATGCACCAACTCATTTGCAGAATATGGCTGAGGAAAGTATGCCCGAAGATTGGAATCTCAGTGCCCTCTGCCCCATCCTGAAAAAGGGAGACCCCACTATATGCACCAACTACAGGGGTATAAGCCTTCTCCCTATCGCATATAAGGTTCTTACGAGCGTATTGTGTGAACGACTGAAGCCATTCGCCATCTCACTGATTGGACCTTATCAGTGCGGCTTCAGACCTGGTAAGTCCACCATTGACCAGATATTCACACTGCGCCAAATCCTGGAGAAGACCCATGAAAGTTAAGTCGACACACACCATCTTTTTGTCGACTATAAGGCAGCGTTCGATAGCCCGATAAGAGATCGCGTATATGCCGCAATGTCTGAGCTCGGTATTCCTGCAAAGCTGATAAGACTGTGCAGAATGACGTTGAGCAACTCCTGCAGCTCCGTCAAGGTAGGAAAAGACCTCTCCGAACCTTTTAATACCGTGCGAGGTTTCAGACAGGGCGATCCCTTATCCTGCGACCTCTTCAATTTCGTCATGGAGAGTGTTTTGCAAAAGGCGGGTGTTCATCGAAATGGCACTATATTTAACAAAAGTGTCCAGCTCCTTGCGTATGCAGACGACATAGACATCATTGGGCATACCAAGCGAAATGTCACCGCAGCCTTTAATGCTATTGAACGGGAGTCTGCAAAAATGGGTCTGGCGGTAAATGAGAGCAAGACGAAGTACATGTTGTCGACGAGTAGGGATGTTGAACGTATCGGCTCCCAGGTTACAGCCGGCAACTATACATTCGATGTGGTCAAGGAGTTCATCTACCTTGGCACCGCCATTACCAGCAAGAATGATGTCAGTCTGGAGATCAAACGAAGAATCACACTGGCCAACAGGTGCTACTACGGTCTCAGTAGGCAGTTTAGTAATAGAGACCTCTCTCGTGCGACGAAATTAACACTCTATAAGTCGCTTATTCTTCCGGTGCTTCTCTATGGTGCGGAAGCATGGACGCTGTCTTGTGCCGATGCAGCGGGAGTATTTGAGAGAAAAGTTCTTCGTAAGATCTTTGGTCTTCGAAGGCATGGCGATGAGTTTCGCATTAGAACCAACCATGAGCTGTATGAGCTCCTCGGCGATGTGGGCGTTCTTCAGCGCATTAACATCCAGCGGCTACGCTGGCTCGGCCATATTGTTCGGATGGATGAATCCGCTCCAGCGAGAAAAGTTTTTGATGCGAAGGTCACTGGACGTCGGCGTAGAGGACGACCGTGTTTACGTTGGAAGGACCAAGTTGATGAAGCCCTGTCGTCAATTGGTGTGACCAACTGGAGAAGGCGCGCGCTTAGCAGAGACCCCTGGAGACTAGTGTTAAGGCAGGCCGAAACCCGTTAACGGGTTGTTATGGCCATCTAAGTAAGTAAGTATGTTCATACGTATCAATTTTTAAAGTTTTGAAGCAAATATCTAGGAATATTTAATCTTTTTTAGTTAAAGATTTATTACATTTTTTTCTTTTCTTAAAATTTTTGAGAAAAATTAAGGCATCCAGTGTGTTATCTGAAAGGCTTGGTTTGATTTTGTTGTCTATATACACCACAAAAGGAAAACAACATTCAAAGTCAACGTTGTTGAAAGTATTGTCAACAATTTCAAAATACTTCTCTCTATCTCACCCTAAAATAAACACTTTTATTTCGTTATCAATATATGCAATATATCTGACTCAACAGATATCCAAAATATCACGAATTTTAAACTGTAGGTCCCGGTACTCATGGATAAAAATTAACAGTCACAACATCAGTGCTGCGAAAAGCTAGCCCAAATATTATATTAATGTAGGATAGTTGTTGTGTACCACTGTACAACGAGTGGTGTGATTTAACGGGACCTTTATGAGACAATACAATCGGACATAATACATACTGCAGAGACATTTTTTGCAGACATAAGTACATAAGTACACAGACATACATTTTTGCATAAAAAGATCACACACTTGTTGCCTTCAACTATGACAAGAGTCAGTGGTAAATCAGACGTCAAACAATCAAGTCAGTTGAGATCTTTAGTAAGTGAGCCAACACGAAAAAAAAATAAGATTAAACAACCACCATGTCATTATTATTTTTTTTAAATAAACTTATATTTTTAATCTAAAATCTCAACCCGTTGTTTGATTTACCACCAACGATGGAGGTAGCACCTCCACAAATGGGGGCTCAACCATAGAAAAAAAGTGTGTGGAAAAAAGAAAAACTAAAAACTATTTTGTGTGTTACTAAAAATAAAAAGTGTGTGGAAAAAAGAAAAAACTAAAAACTATTTTGTGTGTTCCTAAAAAGAAAAAGTGTGTGAAAAAAAAAACTAAAAACTATTTTGTGTGCTCCTGCAAAAAAAAAAAGTGCATAAAAAAGAAACTAAAAAACTGTCGTGTGTTTCCAGGAAAGTGAAAGAGAAAAGTATAAAATCTAAGCTTTTATTTCGGTGGACAACAAACTTGTGTAAAAAAAAATTTTAATTAAAAAATAAATTTAAATTCAAAAACATTTCTTTTATTCAAAAGAAAAGAGAAAAGACAAAACACTATTTTTCTGCAAAAAAAAAATATACAGAAACAATTTGTTTTTCTGAAAAAAAAACTACCGGTTAAACTGCAGAAAAATTATTAAGAAAAAAAGTCAACAACAATTTCAAATAAACAGAAAAAAAAACACCGTTCGTTAAAAAATAAAAATTTAACATTGTCGCCGCTATGCACAATCTAAAAAAAAAATATATACCTATATAATAAAAAAAAAAAGAGACACACATAAAAAGGAGAGTAAAGAAGTTTTATGTACACACAAAAATAAAAAATTTAACATTGTCGCCGCTATGCACAATCTAAAAAAAAAATATATACCTATATAACAAAACAAAAGAGACACACATAAAAAGGAGAGTAAAGAAGTTTTATGTACACACAAAAATAAAAAATTTAACATTGTCGCTGCTATGCACAATCTTTAAAAAAAAAAACAGACACACAAAAAATAAATTGCCGTTAAGCAGAATAATAATAGGAAAAAATAAAAAAGTCGCTCTGCTCCGAAGAAGTAGAGACTGCGTTTAAAACTACTGAGGAAGTCGCTCTGCTCCGAAGAAGCAGAGACAGCAAACAGCTACATCAAAACTATACGGTGAGACAGAAAATTCAACAGTGAAGCGAAATAAGTGAGTGACAGAGCAATTAAAGAGTTTGCTGATATTTTGTGTAGCATATATTTTCTTTGCGCAATATTACTATTCTTTGGAATTAATTTGCAAATTAAATTAATTAATTACAAATTAAAACGATAATATTTTTTTCCCTTTCAATATTTCTTATATTATTATATATTTTGTGTAGAATATATTTTTCTCGGAATATAACTATTTTTTGGAATTAATTTACAAATTAAATTAATTAATTACAAATTAAAACGATAATTTTTTTCCTTCAATATTTTATTTCAATTAAAGAGTTTGCAACAATTTTTTGGAATTAATTTACAAATTAAATTAATTGATTACAAATTAAAACTATAATTTTTTTTCTTTCAATATTTCTTATATTATTATAAATATTTCTTTTCCTTTTAAGTATATTTTATATTTTTTTGTACCATTATTTATAATAATTTTGTAAAAGGATCTCCACTGACCGCGTAAAATGGAGTTGAGAGAGATACTTACCCTGACAGTGGAAGAGTTGAGGGCAAGTGTGACTGAGATAGGACTAGACGCTACTGGGACAAAAACTGACTTACAAGAACGACTTATCAGATATTTTAGCGACTGTGGTGATGCTGGGGGAAGCCCTAAATTGGATAAAACGGTGGATGAAAAACCCACTACATATTCGTATTTCACCTTAAGAGATATCGCAGATTCAGTTTCCAAGTTTTCGGGCGAAAATGTTTGCGATGTAGAAAAGTGGATCGAAGAATTTGAAGATTGCGCAAGCACTTTAAATTGGAGTCAGCTACAATATTACATCTACGCTAAGCAATTGTTGACAGGTGCGGCGAAGACCTTCATCAGAAGTCAATCTGGTGCAAGAGATTGGAGTACCCTGAAAACTTTGCTACGCAAGGAATTCGGAATTAAACCATCAGCAGCCTCTATCCATAATATGCTGAAAGCACGTAAAAAGCGACAAAACGAAACCTTACGACAATACCTATACTCCATTATGGAAATAGGCAGTCCCATTAACCTGGATCACGCTAGTATAATCGAATATTTCATAGAAGGTATCCCAGGCAGCATGATCAGTAAGACAGTATTGTATCAGGCAAGAACTTTAGAAGAACTGAAAGAAAAATTGAACATATTCGAAAAAATGACATCCACAGACAAGTCTTCAAACTTTAATAGGGAAAACCCTAGGTGGAATAACAAAAACTCTGCGACACGCGGTGAAAGTGGAAAATGTTACAAATGCGATGAAGAAGGACATTTGGCAAGAGATTGCAAATCGTCTGCTATAAGATGCTTCAAGTGCAACAGAACCGGCCATAGATCATACCAATGTACTACGTCAAAACTAGAGAGAGCGGAAGTTGGAGCAAAACCACATATAAATACCCTGACAGAAGAAGTAAGCTTATCGCCAAGAAGAGTTTTTAAAGACATAACGATTTTAGACAAGACGATTTCGGCGATGATAGACACTGGCAGTGACATCAGCATTCTAAGATATGATACACTACTACAATTGACGGACGCTACATTAGAACCGACAAAGAAAACGTTGAGCGGCATAGGCGGAAAAAATATCACTACATTGGGTTGTTTAGCGGTACGGACGAAGTTAGATGCAGTTGAACTGAAGATGATATTTCATATTGTTAGAGAAAGCGACATAGTGTACGCAGCAGTTATCGGCAACGATATTTTAGACAGAGTAAACTTGGTGATTGACTCAACAGGCGCCAGGTTCAGAAACAAAATTCGTACGGTAAACCGATTTGAAGATGGTTCAGAAGACGAATCTACCGATGAATCTTTTCACTTTGTAGAAAACGTAAACGTCACCAGTAAACCAGTATTGGAAGTCAAGCCAATAGCTGAGTTGAAAAATGAATTCGAAGCGATAATACAGTCAGCAACATCCGATAATGATAAAATCGAGATGGAACTAGAGCATCTAAAAGACAACGTCAGAAGGGAAGTCCGGTCAATCATAGACAACTACCGACCACAAAAACCGTCAAAATATGCAATAGAAATGAAAATCATTTTGTCTGATGAAATTCCAGTTTCCAGTAGACCACGTAGAACTTCGTATGCTGATCGACAAATCATAGAAAATCAGGTGAAAGAATGGTTGAAAGAAGGTGTCATTAAACAAAGTTTCTCCGAGTACTCATCACCAGTCGTACTAGTTTCAAAAAAAGATGGTTCGAAAAGACTCTGTTGCGACTATAGGCGTTTAAATGAGAAGATAATTCGTGACAATTTTCCCATGGCTGTAATCGATGACGTCATTCAAAGACTACAAGAAGCCAAAGTTTTTACTACGCTGGATTTAAAGAACGGGTTCCTGCACGTACCGGTGGCAAAGGAGTCACAAAAATACACCGCTTTTGTTACGCCAGGTGGACAATACGAATTCCAGTTTGTGCCCTTCGGAATAAACAACTCTCCAGCTGTGTTTTGTCGTTATATTTCAGCCGTATTTCAAGATTTGGTTAGAGATGGCATAATGGTGATCTATATGGACGACATAGTAATATTGTCGCGAGATGAAGAGGAGGGTATTCGTAACCTAAAAAGAGTTTTAGAAGTCGCATCATCAAATGGGCTTCAATTTAAGTGGAAAAAATGCCAGTTCCTATGTAGAAAGATTCAATTTTTGGGCTATATCGTCGAAAATTCAACAATTTCACCCTCAGAGGAAAAGATTTTAGCTATAAAAAAATTTCCGATACCTAACAATATCAAGGCCGTACAGAGATTTTTGGGCTTAACATCATACAAGATTATGCCAGAGTCGCAAAGCCGCTAACAGATTTACTAAAGAAAAACATAAAATTTAAAATTGGCGATGAAGAGTTACTCGCAATTCAACATCTGAAAACAGTATTGTCAAGCAGTTCAGTCCTGAGGTTGTACAATCCGCGAGCAGAAACGGAGATTCATACCGACGCAAGTAAGTATGGGTATGGAGCTGTTATTCTACAAAAAGATTCAGAGGACTTAGCGTTTCACCCGGTAGAATACATGAGTCGGAAAACAACACCCTTTGAAGAAAAATACCATTCATATGAACTTGAGGTATTAGCCATAGTCGAAGCTCTGAAAAAGTGGAGGGTGTATGTGCTAGGCATGAAGTTCAAAATAGTTACCGACTGTAATGCATTCGCCATGACAATGAGGAAAGAAGATGTACCGGTTAGAGTGTCGAGGTGGGCCCTATTCCTTCAAGAATTTGACTACACAATCGAACATCGGTCGGGGAATAGAATGAAACACGTAGATGCCCTAAGTAGAGTTTCATGTCTTATGCTTCAGGAGTCGCTTCAACATCGCATTATAGAAGCCCAACAAAATGACGACTGGACGAAAGCTGTTATCAAAGTACTAGAACAAAGCCCCTACGAAAATTATTTTCTAAAACACGGTATTTTACATAAGGACCCAGCAAAAGAACTAATTGTCATACCCTCTGAAATGGAAACAGAAATAATCAAAATGGCACATAGACAGGGACACTTTGCAGTACGTAAAACCAAAGAATTGGTCGAGAAACAATTTTATATTCCAAAATTAGAAGTCAAAACTGAGGCGGTGGTGAGAAGCTGTGTAGAATGCATAATAGCCGAAGCAAAAACAGGAAGAAAAGAAGGCTGGCTTAACCCGATCGATAAATCGGATAGACCTTTTATGACGTACCATATAGACCACCTCGGACCCATGGAAGCTACACATAAAAATTACAACCACATACTAGTTATAGTAGACGCTTTTTCAAAGTTCATTTGGTTGTACCCAACGAAAAGCACGGGAACAGAAGAAGTGGTAGATCGCCTTAGAAAACAATCGGCTGTGTTTGGCAACCCCTCAAGAGTAATAACAGACAGAGGCACTGCATTTACCTCAGGCAAATTCAAAGAATACTGTGAGACGGAGAACATACAACATCTTTTGATTGCTACTGGTGTACCACGAGGTAATGGGCAAGTTGAGAGGATGCATAGAATCATCATGCCAATGTTAACCAAGCTTTGCGTAGAAAAACCCGGAAATTGGTACAAGCACGTCGACAGAGTACAGCAAATCATAAATAATACAGCACCCCGTAGCACTAATACCTCGCCATTCAAATTGTTAACTGGAGTGGAAATGAAAACCGCTGATGACACCGACTTAAGAAAGCTCCTTGACGAACTATCCATACAAGAATTTGAAGATGAACGAAATCTGATAAGAGAAGAGGCTAAAAATAATATATATCGCATGCAAAGAGAAAATAAGAAAACGTTCGACGCAAAGAGAATACCTGCTAGCGAATACAAAGTGGGCGATTTAGTGGCAGTGAAACGTACCCAATACGGAGTAGGAATGAAACTAAGACCCAAGTTCCTAGGCCCGTACAAAGTAATATCTAAATTAAACCACGACCGTTATGAAGTGGTAAAAGTTGGCGAAGGTGAAGGCTCGAGAACTTGCTCCACAGTGGCGGAATATATGAAACCGTGGAATCCAGCTTCGAGGTCGAAGCCAGCATCAGGACGGCCGAATGTAGGATAGTTGTTGTGTACCACTGTACAACGAGTGGTGTGATTTAACGGGACCTTTATGAGACAATACAATCGGACATAATACATACTGCAGAGACATTTTTTGCAGACATAAGTACATAAGTACACAGACATACATTTTTGCATAAAAAGATCACACACTTGTTGCCTTCAACTATGACAAGAGTCAGTGGTAAATCAGACGTCAAACAATCAAGTCAGTTGAGATCTTTAGTAAGTGAGCCAACACGAAAAAAAAATAAGATTAAACAACCACCATGTCATTATTATTTTTTTTAAATAAACTTATATTTTTAATCTAAAATCTCAACCCGTTGTTTGATTTACCACCAACGATGGAGGTAGCACCTCCACATTAATATATAAAAAATTTGTTTTTTTATGTTTTTACCACAAATAATTTATACATTTTCTTTACATATTTTGTAAAGGTAAATCGCATATGGATTAATAATTGTAAAAAAGAGTATTGTTTTCATATTACACCAATGTTACCATTATTAAAAAAAATTTTCTATCAAAATATTGTCCAAAATCAGGTCTTTTTTATAACTTTTCCAAATAATAGCATACTTTTAGTTGGATCTGCCAAAAATGTGAAGGGCAACAAAAAAAAAATTACTGAACCTAACCTCATTCAATCTGGCTTTACACAAGATGAGGAGTTAGCTACACCACTGCAGCCATCCCGTGTAATGCCCAGCCAGGAGCGAAATACAACACAAGCATCGTCCTTGATTTTAAATTCACACACTGAAATGCAGCTTCAATTGCAACAGCTTGAAGAGGAGATGCAGTTGAGAGGGGAATATATTCAGAAAAAGTACGAATTGTTGCGTTCAGCAAATTCTCGGCCGGTGACAAATATTTCTAATTGTGATAGTTCGCCAATTGATCAGAACTGTAATCAGACTACGGGTAGAAATGGAACGCAGAATAATCTTCTAAGCTCGAGTATAAATCCAACAGCTGGTATTAATTCTCAATATGCAAATTTATCCCAGACACAAACCATTGCTAACGTTTCTACACCGCAGTGTCAAAGCACAAATGTTAATATGACATTTGCAAACCATCGTCCACTGAACATACCCCGTACAAATCATCAAAATAATATTACAACTAATAATCAAAACACAAATTTGCTAAGAAATACAAACAATACAAGCGACAACATAGAAAATATAACAACAGCACAAATTGTAGCCCGACAGTGCATTTCTAGAGACCTACCTACCTTTAATGGCGACCCCAGGGAATGGGCAATATTCATAAGCGCATTCGAACAGAGTACCAGGGTGGCTGGTTATAGCAATGAGGAGAATCTCATTAGGCTACAGAAATGTCTGCATGGTAAAGCACGAGAGCTGTGCGCAATTGTTTAATATTGCCTGAAATGGTTCCGGATATTATAAGAACTTTGAAAATGCGTTTTGGAAGACCTGAGGGTATACTTCGAAATTTGATTGACGAAGTGAGACAGATTTCCCTCCAGAAGGGTAAACTCAACTCATTAATTGAATTCGCATTTGCTATTAAGAATATATGCGCTACAATTCGCGCCTCACAGCTTGATGACTATTTAACTAATCCCACTCTTTAGCAGGAATTAGTAGACAAATTACCCACTGAAACATTGCTCCAATGGGCTATGTTCTCGAAGGACATCGTACGACCTAACCAGATCTTTCAGACTAGTTGTATACTATAGCAGAAGCTACTTGCCGTGTCACAGTTTCTGTAACAACAATAAACCATCCAGGCAAGGTCGCCTTAATGGCCATTACGACTCTGTAGCTCAAAAACAAATCTATCAATGCTTTGTATGCAACGAAGACCACAAACTTGCTGATTGCCCTAAATTTGTGAACATGACCGTGCAAGAAAAATGGGAAGTTGTTAAGGCAAAGAATTTGTGTCGTATGTGTTTGTGTAAACACCGGCGTACATGCTGGTTCCAAAAACCTTGCAGCGAAAACGGATGTACATTGAGCCACAATTCATTATTGCATAATTATGACCAACCAGCTGAGAGCAGACTTAATGGTCACAAATCCTATGAAGGCTCTTTTTTCCGAATTGTGCCTGTAACACTCTACGGCGATAAAAAGTCAGTTAACATATATGCTCTAATGGATGATGGTTCATCCCTTACACTCCTAGAGGAAGGAATTGCTGACGAGTTAGGGGTATGTGGTGTAAGTGATCCTCTTTGCATTCGATGGACAGGCAACATATCACGATATGAAGAAAATTCGCAAAAAATTAATCTGAAGATTTCATCAGCAAAACCCAACTCAAAACTATTTCCAATCAATAATGTTTACACAGTAAAAAACTTAAACTTATCTGCCGAAACTATGGTTATAAAAAAAAATTAAAGATAAATATCCTTACCTCAGAATCATCCCACTAAAGAGCTACCTTAATATTGTGCCATCAATGATTATTGGTGTAAATAATCCAAACTTGATAGCACCAATACAGATATGTGAAGGTGGTTGGCAAGAACCAGTAGCCTGTAAAACAAGATTAGGTTGGACACTATTTGGAGGAAATATAAAGGTAGGTGGCCAGCTTCATTACCATAAATGTAATTGTCAAAAGGACGAAGAAATCCATAATATTATTAAACAATACTTTTCTGATGAAAGTGAGGGTATTTTACCACCGGAAAAAGTACTATTCTCGATAAAAGATCAACAAGCTATCAAAATTTTAGAAAAAACTTACAAATTTTATGACGGTCGATATGTAGTGGGTCTTTTATGGAATTGCGATCAGCCAGAACTGCCCAACAGTCTACAAACAGCTATAAATAGATTGCAATGTATTAGAAAACACGCAAAAAAAGATCCAATATTAGCCGAAAATCTTAAAAATCAAATACTGAACCTTGAGCAAAACAATTACGCTGTAAGATTACCTTACAGTGCTCTAAAAGAAAGTGGAGGAAAAATTTGGTATTTTCCAACATTCATTGTCAAGAATCCCCATAAACCGAACAAGCTCCGCCTTGTATATGATGCTGCAGCAAAATCGGGAGGGCATGCTCTAAATGATTTTTTGTTAATAGGACCCGACATGCTTATACCACTAATGAATATTTTATTTAAATTTCGAACCGGTGCTGTAGCCATATGTGGAGATATTGCCGAAATGTTTCACCGGATAAGAGTTCGAAAAGAGGATGCATGTGCAAAGAGGTTTTTATGGTGGGATGACAATGGATCCATGCAAGTTTATCAATTAAATGTTCTAACATTTGGTGCATCCTGCTCGCCTTTTATTTCACATTTTGTACGAAATTTAAATGCAGAAAAATTTGGCAGTAGCGAAAGAGTTATAGAAGCTATAACAAAGCAACATTATGTCGACGACTATATTGATTCAGTAAATACAGAAAAAGAAGCTATCGACTTAGACTTAAAAATTCGCGATGTTCATGCCAAAGTTGGGTTTTGCATGCGCAATTGGTCGTCGAATTCTGTCAAGGTGTTAAAGGCGTTGGGTGAAGGTAAGGAGTTTGTGAACAGAACATTTGAATACAACAGTACATAGTTATTCTAAGTGCGAAAAAATCCTGGGGCTGTTCTGGGATCCACAAAATGATCAATTTAAAATGAATCTTAAATTTGTTAGACTTAAGAGGCCAATACTTGACTCAGAAATAGTGCCTACCAAGAGGGAAGTATTGCAGGTATTAATGTCCGTTTTTGATCCTTTGGGTTTCGTGGCATGCTTTATGTCATACCTCAAAGTTATCCTCCAAGAGATTTGGCGAGCTGGAATTGATTGGGATTAATGTCTTAACGACGAACTTTATAAAAACTGGAAGAACTGGATTAAATATTTACCAACAATTACTGCTCTTTGTATACCACGTTGCTATTCGCTAGCTTTACAAAAACAATTTACTGCGGAATTACATACATTTGTCGACGCTAGCGCGGATGCTTATGCAGCAGTATCATATTTTAGAATTGAATACAATGGTAAAGTTGAGATAAAGTTAGTTGCAGCAAAATCCAAAGTCATACCGAGACTCGAACTATAGGCGGCAGTCATTGGGACAAGGCTTATGAAAACAGTTAGCTGCCATAATATAGAAATAAAAAGAAAAATTATGTGGACTGATTCTAAAATTGTCTTAAAATGGTTGCTAGGTGATTCACGAAAATTTAAGCAGTTTGTTATGTTTCGTGTTGCCGAAATTTTAGACCATACAAACGTTACCGATTGGAGATGGGTTCCTACTGCATTAAATGTTGCAGAGTATGCAACTAAGTTTAGACCGCCTAACGACACTTATAATGAATGGTTTAATGGGCCCTTATGGTTAGTGTTAATTGACTCGGTTGCCAATTAATTCTTTGTTTAACCTCAGCACTTATACTGGATTAAACTGTTTGAAATTAATAAAAGGATTCAATCTCAGCACATAAACTGGATTGAAATTGTCGTACTTTTTATTGAACAATTAGCGGCACTTGAACCGAATTGTTCCCGTTAAAATGAAAGTCTTGCTTTTGTTTTACGAGAATGTAAAGCGCAAAAGAAGCGATTTATTATAGTTGTATTCATTTAAATACAAAATTATTG
Source organism: Metopia argyrocephala (assembly GCA_963576795.1). Taxonomy (NCBI): domain Eukaryota; kingdom Metazoa; phylum Arthropoda; class Insecta; order Diptera; family Sarcophagidae; genus Metopia; species Metopia argyrocephala. The sequence goes on along the minus strand of OY756209.1, from coordinate 75,897,437 downwards.
ATTACTAATTATTTTCTACATATTTTTTACATAATTAAAATTATAGGTATTATAATGAATTACTATCTAAGCAAATTATAAAGTTCATTGGCTGTGTGACCATGACTTCAAAATTAAACAATTAACAAACGTGCTACAAACAAATGTGCAAACTATACATTTTTTATAAGTGCAAAGAAGTTAATAAACTGGCATTATATTTCTATATGAACAAAAAATAAATGTAAAAGAAATTAATGTAAACACTGAATTTTAATAAACCAGAAATAAACAAACAAAATAACAAAAAATATAAAATATCAAGTTTCAATTATAAATAAACCAAAGAATAAGAAAGGTGTGCAATTCAATGAACTAGAAGTAGGCAAAATATGTGCAGAGGTTCAACAAACTTAAATTAAATAAAAAACAATAAAAGTATGTATTAACATGCTCCCCCCGTTGAGTGTAGCTCAAAATATAGTCTGTGGGTGGAATCTGCAGAATTGATGAGAGATTGTGTTGAATTCTGATTGAAACTTCGTTAAGGTCTGCTGCTGATATTGATCAAATATGCACCGTGAAATCCGACGTTGTTTGTTGCTTGCGAGGCGCTGGAATCGATTGGTGTTTACATTTTTGTCTTGCAATTAGATAAAATAAGATGCAGAGAGTGATGATTAAGGCTGAGTAACCGACAGTCATATGATGATAATTATGAGTCTCAATTTTATTTGATTGGGTATGTATTAACAGTTAGAGAAGCGTGAATCTCACTGGCCTGCAAACGAAGGCACGGCTGAAGAAGAAGAAAAATATGTAACAGAAATTCGTCCATGCTATTTAAATGTTCACTCCTCTATTAGATCACCTGACATTTCAATTAATTGGTAATTAGTTACTATATATAAAGCGCTGCTACCAAAAAGCTAAACTGCAAGAGTTAGAAAAAACATTACTGCTATCCCATTTAAATCGAGCAAAAAATTTGATTTACAAGTTTGTACAAATGTCTGCATTTCCTAGCGAATACTTTGCTATAAAATTTGATAAAGAAATTCCGAAAGGCGGCGCTTGTGATAAACTTAACGCGTATATTGACGAGGATGGCGTTATAAAAGTTAAAAATCGTGCGCAATATGCATCGCCACTATGTGGTCTGCAACGAAACCTAATAATCCTTCCAGGCAATCACCATGTGACAAAATTAATAATAACAAGTTACCATCTCGCATTTCATCACTCTAATCATGAAACTGTTTTGAATGAAATTCGTCAAGTTTATTTTATTATTAGACTAAGAGTGGCCTATAAAAATGTTAGAAGAAATTGTTAATGGTGCAAAAATGAATCTGTGAAAACTTTCTTTCCTCAAATGGCACAACTACCATCCGCACGCCTTGGAGCTTTCCAAAGACTAAGGTGCGCGTCAAAATTATAAGGTCACCTTAATATTTACTCAATTCATCCAAACTATAAAATGTTGTGTATGGTCAATATATTCCAAAAAATTCTTCGTTAAAATAAGTGAGAATAAGCAGGTTTTGCTCTTAGAGATGTACCGTTATATTATGTTTATTTAAATTTATGCAAATAATTGCAAAATGCAATGCGTCAAAATGATAAGGTCAGTGTTTAATAAGCAATTAATCTAAGCAGAACGTATCACAACTGTTATTTTTTTTAATAATTTAAATAATATCTGTCCGCGAGGCATACCGGAAACCTTTGTCACTTTATGAACAAGGACAAATTGTGGCTCTTCATGAGCAGGGATTAAGTATGCGGGGAATGACGAAACAACTTGGACGATCTTTGTGTGTTGTTCAAAATTTTCTCAAAAATAGAGAAAACTATGGAAAATTAAAAAGTACGGGTCGTCCAAAGGTCCTGTCTGCCCATGAAACTCGGCTAGTTCCACGGAAGGCCTCCAATTCCATTTACATACATGGGAACGGATTATTTCGGCCCTATAACAGTCAACTTTGCTAGGAAGTCTCTCAAACGATGGAGTGTGATATTTACTTGTCTGACTATTAGCGCAATACATATCGCGATATCACACAACCTTACAGGCGTGGAGTTCCAATTGAAATATATAGTGATAATGGCACAAATTTTCGTGGCGCGGAACGTTTGTTAAAAGAGGAATTAAAAAATATAAACTTTAATGAAGTAAAAACAAGTTTGGCGTATAAAGGAATATCTTGGAAGTTTAATCCACCAGCGGCTCCTCATATGGGGGGAGCCTGGGAGAGGCTAATAAGGTCTATTAAAACTATTTTGTATAAAATTTGTCCTTCCCAAAAATTTTCTGATGAAAGTTTAAGGACCTCATTAATGGAAGTAGAAATGATTGTGAATTCGAGGCCTCTTACCTACGTACCTCTGGAAAGCGAATACCAAGAAGCTATTACTGCCAATCATTTCCTTTTAGGAACTTCGAACGGAGCTAAGGCCTTTTGTGAGTTAGAAAATCTTGATTACAGAATGTGTTTACGTCAAAGCGAGATATTTGCTAACTTTTTCTGGCGCCGCTGGATTAAAGAAATGTTGCCAACCCTCACCAGGCGGAATAAGTGGTAACAAAAAGTAAAGCCAATCGAAATAAATGACATAGTGCTTCTTGTCGATGAAAACTCAAAAAGAAATAATTGGCTAAAGGGAAAGGTTGTCGAAGTGATCAAAGCGAAAGATGGTCAGGTACGAAGGGCAAAAATAAAAACTTTAAATGGGATTATCGAAAGACCTGCAGTAAAATTAGTAGTATTAGATCTCGGTAATTAAATAGGGTAAACCGCTAGCGGAAAAAAGCGATTTACCGGGGGGAGAATTGTTACCGACAGAAATTTACGAAACTTTCTTGCCAGCTTAAATTTTTTAAACTAAAGTCAAATTGCAGTTCTGATTACAACTCTTGCTATAATTTGTCATAACTCTACAAAATATGTATACTAGAAAATTCTAGAATAAAAGGAATTTATTGCTACATTTTACATTCCTGTTTTGGCCGTCACAATTGCAAGACATAATCAGAATTATATATAATTATATTAAATTTTAAAAATTAGAAAACTAAGGTAAATTGAATTTGTATTTAAAGTTTATTAAAATGAACTAATTTCGCTTTTAGAATTTTAAAGCGATGTCAAAGTTTGCTCTTGAAACTTGGTTTTTTATTTAACAATTATAGAACACGGTCGATTTGTGAATTATACCAACCACAGCTATTGAAAAATTACAACAAAGAAATGGGAGAAGTGGATTTACACAATAATGCTGTACAAAGTTATAGTGTTGCAATTCGAGCAAAGAAGTGGTACTGACCTTTATAAATAGCTACTTTAAATTCTTCGTTGGTAAATGCTTGGACTGTTTCTGTCATCGTCAAAAAAATTAAAAAAATTAAATCGCAAGAGGAATTTTGAGTAAAACTTTCGTATTTTTTAATGACACAACAAGAACAAATAGATTGAGCTGGTGATGTAAGCGTTTTTGATTCTCCAATAAATATTCTTCCTGTAAGAAAAACTAAGCATCTTATAGTTAAAATAGAGGAAAACAAGAAGTGGAGATGTAAGCATTGTTATAAACGAAGCTCATTTTTATGCAAAAAGTGCAAGGTTGCGTTTCATACACATTGTTTTGGGGCATATCACCAAGAAAAATAATATATATTTTTAATATAAATAACTCTGTTCTTGCATTTTGATTTAAATGAATTAAATAAATTAATTTTTGGTTAGTTTTTGATTTAAATAATTTTACATGAATTAGTTTGAGTTTAAAAAAAATTGTTTTTTTATTATTTAAAATTTTTAGGAACAATAAAACTAATGTGCTAAATAGTGCCCAATGTTCGATTAATTGAACACCATTTTTCTGAAAACAAAAAATTTTAAAAAAATTTTGACTTCAGATTTGTGTCTTCTGGTCGCAATTACCTTCTAAAAACCAAGTTTTAAATGTCAATTCGAAAAAAAAAATTCTCTGGGACGATATGGGTTAATAATTAAGAATATTAATATAATAACTTTATTGACCTCTTATGTCTTAAAAAAATTTTTTCATTTTGTTATTATTTGTTAAAATAATAATTCCTGAAGACGCTACACGAAGGGGCAGCGAAATATTGAAAATAAATAAATATTTAATATTAATATAAAAAGACCTTAATGAGAGATGAGAGAAAAAGAGATTTATTACACTGGTTTACAGCCAAAAAATACCAAGAACGCCACATACCTAGATAACTTAATTGGAACCTCCTGAGCACGAAAAACGCAGTTATTATTTTTTCCTAAGTACCGTTTTTTAGATAACGGTACTTTTGTGTTTTTCAGTGTATGGCCCCACTCAAACCCTTGTGGTGTCCAACGGAAAAGTTCGATCGAGATAAGTGGCATATTGATGGAAAGGTAATTGAATCCCTTCTCCGTTGATATGCTGGAAAATTCTATCTAATAAAAAATCTCTGAGATATGGCACCTCAAGGTTCAAAATTTGCCTATTTTTTACGTTTTTTTCAAAATTTTTCATTTTCATTTAAATTTTTTCCTACGTTATATTGAAGATGTGGGGCCTATTTCACTAAACAACAATTCTACAAGTTTACAAGTTACAAATGCAAGTCTAATTCTTACAAGTGCTGATGAATTGTGTTCCATTAAAATTTTCATAACAATTGTGGATTTTTGTACTTGTAAATTACAATTTGTAAAATTACAAATTCTTTTGTATATATTGTGATATTAATTTTCGAATTCTTATTTATTATTACTCAAAGTGCTAAAATATCATATAAAAACGCAATGTAACACATTTTATTAATATTTCGTAAACTTTTTACAAAGTTATTTTGATAAATTAAACATATGTGTGAATATACAGACTCAAACAATTGACAATGTTCAAATGAGTACATTAGGAGAACAATTAGGAAACCGTTTTCTTTTTATATTCAAATAAATGAAAAAAGTGCATGTGGTCAATTTTGTCTGTTTGTTTAAACATATAAAATTTCTTAAAGTCCATAAATTAATATTTTATATAGTAACCGTTCGCAATTGTTACAGCTTCAATTTTTCGTAGCATGCTTTTCACTAGGTTTTCATAGATAGTGAGAGTTTTTTTTCCCTTCTCTCTTTGGGACTCCCACTACATTCATTTTCAGCTCTCCCAGAAGGTTTCAAGCAGATTGAGGTCAGGCTATTTCTGTGAGCATTACAGTTCGCTATCCTTTAACCACGTTTGAGTTATTTTGGCGGTGAATTTCTAACTATTGTAATGCTGGAAAACTAATTTAATTTAACTTGGTTTAGTACGGAAATAGGACCATTTTCCAATCCTCATAATCCAATTTAATTCCATTTAAGTGCGTCCGATCAAAATCCAGGCGAAGCTTTCGATGGCGTGGTTTGTTTACTTTTGCTTGACCACCCTGACCAGCAGAGTGTAATGAATTTCTAACTGGCTACACAGACAGATTAGAATTGTCAAATAAGATCAAATTTGTATAAATTTGCACTGCAGTCTCCACTTTCTGCTGGCTAAAGATTTTATTTCATCTGCTTGCACAAATAGGTAGTGAAAAAGCCACATTTTAGTGTAATTTTATAACGACCCTTTTACTGAAGTCGATAAATGGTGAGTCTGAACGACAGCTTTTACCTTTTCTTAAAAACTTGTGAATTACGCTCCACAATATTCTTCGGCCAAAAACGTACCATTGTTGTCATTAGAAATAATAAATGTATCAAAACTTCTTTAAAAAGGGTTAGAGATTTTCTTAACAACTCCAACATATTCTCAATGTCTGATTTCACGTCTAACTGCTTTTGGGGATGTAGAAAAATTTAACACACAGAATTAACAACCTGCACTTTTTTTAATTATCTGAATATAAAAAGGTAACGGTTTCCTAGATTTTTTTTCTAATACATCCATTTAAAAGAAAACACAATAACAAAACAAATGAGTGCTTCATGAACAAGATCAGAGAAATAGTTCTGGCGTTGTAAGCATTTGAACATCGGATATTCAAACACGTGGTCAGTTGTTTGAGCCACTGTATGTATATTAAAGTACCCAGGAATTACATAGAACTGCTGTATTCATAAAAAATATTATGATTTATTGAGAGGTTCATAAACCTATAATAATTTTTATGAATACAGCCTAAAAATTTATTTTAATACTCTTACAATTATGGGTACTTTATATACAGTGGCCGACAAAAGTCTACATACGACCCCTTTTTTTGCGATTTTATCAGTCCAAGTGAATAAATGAAAAAAATAATGATGCAGTTTTGTTTCAAATCTATATTTATTAATATAAACCAAAATAATATGTATTCCGATATAAACTTAAAAAACTATTCTATAAAAACTATAAAAAACATTCGACAAAAGTCTACATACGACAAGAGTGTTCACAGAAAAACTTAACGTAAATGTAAAAAATCATCACCTATTAATAAAATTAATATTTTGTCGGACCCCCACGGGCATCTATAACTGCGTGCAGTCGCCGAGGCATCGAGTTCACCATATTTTCTAATTCTAAGGGTCTTATGTTCTGCAATTCTTCTTGGAGCCTCTGTTTTAACATTTGGGCATTAGTAATTTGGTAGTTACGTATTTTTCGTTATAATATCTCCCAAACGTGCTCAATAATATTTAAATCTGGGCTTTGAGGTGGAGTGTACAGCTGTCTGGGAGCATAGTATAGCAACCAATCTTTCACAATTTGAACAGTGTGCTTCGGGTCGTTGTCTTGTTGGAAGTACCAATTTCGACCAAGGCTTAGCATATCGACGGAGGGTTTTAGATTCTGTTCTAGAATGGAATTGTAAAGGTGCCGATCCATATTACCCTCAATGAACACCAACTTTCCTACGCCAGAAGCAGCCATGGCACCCCAAACCATTACACAACCCCCACATGCTTAACAGTAAAAATTAAGTATTTAGGAGCCAGTATTTCTTTTTCACCACACCTTAGATCTACCGTCACTACCAAAAATGTTATTTAGATTCATCAGTAAACAAGATCCGCTCCCAAAAATCAAAACCTTTGTCAATATGCTTTTGGGCAAATTCTATACGAAATTTGAGGTTTTTTTCACTTATTAATGGCTTTTTTCGAGCAGTTCTGCTAAAATAACCATTTCCATTCAATGTTCTTTGAATAGTACGGGGATTTACAATCACTTCTAATCTTGTTGCAAGCTCTTCGGCCAATTTTGTTGTATTAATTTTAGGGTTTTTGTCCATTTCTTTGAAAATAAAGCTTACATCTCTGCGAGTAAGTGCTTTTGGGCGTCCACTACGACGCTTATTTTCAACAGTTCCACTATTTTTATAATTCTTAAATATTGTCTGAACTGTAGATTTACTTAAATTTAATAGTTTTGCTATTTCTCCAAAGGATTTCTCTTCAGATCTGTACTTAACCAATAAATTTCGGATATCAATTGAAATTTCTTTACAAGAAGACATTATTTTACTTAAATATACACCGATGAAGTCTAAATTACAACTTAAAGCTGTTTAAAACAATCTATAAACTTAACAAAGAAAATTTTGTAATAAATAACGGCGCTATCTCGTTATTTAATAGCAACAAACGCCTGGGTATGCTGATCGTATGTACACTTTTGTCAATGCATTTTAAATGTTTTTCTTGAGTAATTTTTCCTATGTTTATTGAAAAAACGTAAATTTTGGTCTGCTTTAATAAAAATGTATTTGAAACAAAACTGCATCATTACTTTTTTATTTAAGTATCTTGGGCTCCTAAAATCGCAAAAATATAGGTCGTATGTAGACTTTTGTCGGCCACTGTATATACTTATACTACTTACTATGCTTTTATATAGTTTTTTTTATTACATTAAAAAATAAATAATTAAAAACAAACAAAATAAATAAATTAATGGTAATTAATATTAAAATTGTTTGATTTTGTGTTTATTTGAACTAATTTTTATTAAAAAATAGTTACAAATCAAATTTGAATTCATTTTATCATTCACTTGTAACTTGTAAAATTTTTTTGAGAGTCTCTGTCGACCCTAAGCTTTTTTTCTACAATTTTACATGTGTACAAGTGAAAATTTAGTTTAATGAAACAAAACGACTTGTAGAAGTATGACTTGTAGACTTGTGAATTGTAAAAATCACTTGTAGCTACAAACTTGTAATTGTATTTTTATGAAACACAAACTTACAATTTAGTGGCAAAAACACTTGTAATTGTAAACTTGTAGCTTAGTGAAATAGGCCCCTGGAATGTTTTATTTTTTTACCAAATAGTTTATTTAATTACCAATATTTTAAGCGTATTTTGAAAAAAAAATTTTCATTGCTCACACAGTATATTCGGCGTAAATTCAAAAAATTTAAATTAAAATGACGAGCGACTTGATCTTTTGCGTTTTTTTCGGATGGATCTTCGCGAATGAGGAACCAACAATAGTCCTCCATCATTTGCTCATCCCACCAGCCTTTGTAACGTCTCTCGATTTGTTCTATTTCCTGGTAAAATCTTTCACCTTGTTCACCACTTTCGAAGCCCAAGTTCGTGGGGAACATTTCCAAATTTTTTCGATATTTCGCTACTTCGAAAAAATAATTATTTAATCGACCTAAAGCTTAATTAAAAGTTTATATATTAATGAATAATAAGGCAATTAAGCTTATTGATGCAATACTTTGATAATAATAAAAAAAAATTTACTAATTTTGTTAAAGGAGTTAGACAAACTATTTATTTAATTAAAAACTATTGACTGTTAATTAACTGCCCTCTTCCACATTTTTTAATTCTTCTACGTACGAATGTATATAACAAAAATGTATTCTACTTGCATATGGGTATGAAATTAAAAGTAAATTGTAATTAAAAAAAAAAAACATAAGTCTGTTCGTAAAAATTAGAAGAATGTATTTTTAAACATACTTATTGCACACCAAGAAAAACATAATTTTTAATCACGGCATATATTTAATTTTTTTTAGGTTACATACTGCTTGTTTAAATTTCCTCCCAAAAAGGCACGTTCCAGACATTTAGAAGATCATGAGGCTACCCAAATCAAGCTAAGTTGGTCAAAAGCAGTTCAAGTATTTGATTTATATAGACCAATAGAACTGCCAGAATTTAACTCTTATAAATTGGATTCAATAACATCAGATATGGAGCAACTATTATTAAAAATAATTTTATTAATACCTAAGGATTTAGATCCTTCAACATCGGTTCATCATGTCACAAATTTTATCGAAGGTCGATGTGAATTACCACCTACAGAAGTAACTGCTTTTAAAATGCCTTATAAGATTCTAAGCTTGTTTTATTTGTTGGCAGATTTCTACTTTAAAACAAGAGATTTTCAAAAGGCTATAAAATTTTATACTTTAGACTTATCAGTTAACCCAACACGATTTGATTCGTGGGCTGGAATGGCATTGTCTAAAGCAAGCAAAATAGAAACGAAAATAAATGGACTGGATTTGATAAGGTAATATGAGTATAACAGTGTAGTCAATTAGAGTATGTTTGTACCTACTTACATATATAGTGAAATAAAAGGTTTGCATTATTTTTTCTAAGCTCACATTATGATATGCTAATATAACTAGGTTAAATAGCTTAATTTACGTTTAATAAACCTTTGCTAATTTACACATTTTTATTTAAACTTTTACCCTTGCTTAAGGTGCTTTTACACTATGCTACAAGTCTTAAGACTTTCATTGGATTTTGTCGAAAGAAAATCTAATGGTTTTTGGTCTGACTGTCAAAAAATCAAACGTAAAATGTTTTTATTACATTTTGCTTTTACACTATCACATTTAAAATAAAATGGAAACAACAGCTGTTTTTGTTTTTTTCTTTCTCCAAGGATGGACATGTTGATACGGCAATATATGTTTTATTAATATTTCATAACATAAGCCATATTTAATTATTTTTTACAACAAATATTTGTAATTTATTTTATGTTAAAGAGAAAGAACTTCAAATGTTAACTATATTTTGTATTTTTGTAGTTATTTAATAAAAAAGGAGTTAGCAAAATTATGGCTGAAAAATTTCAGTTTTCCAACCCTGATTTTTTCTTATATTTGCGTTAAAAAAGCAACTCTGATAAAATGAAAAGTCTAATGGTTTAGAAAAATTTCTAAAAATTATGACTGTAAAATTTCTATCCGTATTTTTTGACAATTAATTACAAATTGTTTTCACACTATTATACTTTTTCATTTTATTTGAGTTTTTGATGTGTCGTCTTACTCAGTGGGATAGTGTAAAACCACCTTTAACTGTTTAATAAAAATTTTTAATATGCTAATTTTTCAGTAGTATCGGAGATTTTCTTGTTTACTTTTTGGTAAATGTTTAGAAATAAATAACAAAATTAAATTAATTGTAATGGATTAATCAATTTGATATGAAGTAATTAGTAAAGGTACGTACAGACGATTGTCAGTTCTAACAATATTGTCAGGTCTGGCAATATACTGCCAATATAAAATTGTCAACACTCAGATGATTGTCAGTTTACACGATTGTCAGAAAAGCTTATAATTTCATTGTCAGTCAATTGTCATACAATAAATTTATCTGCCAATAAAAATTGTCAGTTCACACGGTTGTCAGATTGCTGTATATAAAAAATTACCAGATCATTGCCAAACTGAAAAAGCAATTGAAGAAAATTTATAATTTTGTTCTATTTGTGAATTATAGTGCATTCAATTTTCTTAAATTAATTATAATTTTTGGTTTTAATTTGTTTAGCACTTTTTGTTATTTTGTTTTAAAACCGGAGTTGCCAATAGAAATATTTCTCTGACAATGATGCCAATAAAAAATGAGTTTACAATGACTACCAATCATAAGACAACAAAATCGTTGAGTGTTCACACTATTGTCTGGGATGTGGAAATTCTATTGTCTTACAATGTACTTTCAATGCTTTTTCTTAAAACGTTGTAAGACAAAAATTGTAAGATTAGACGGTTGTTAGATATTTTTAGCAAATTTTACTGCCAATATTGTTAGATCTGACAATCGTCTGTACGTAGCTTAAGTTAAATAAACGTTTATGGTGAAACATATATACATAATTCCACAACAACAATTTTCATTTACAGTTTTTAATTTTATTTATGATTTTCCTACATGTATTTTTTTTTGTAACTTTTGTATAATTTTGAAACCTACACGTATTTTGTTATTGTAAAGATATATAATTTTAAACATACTCGAATGTTCCTCGTGTATGTATTATTTATGTATAAGTATATAACTTAATTGCTACAAATAGCAACAAAAACTAATTTAAAGGAATGTAATGATGAGTTTACTGTATAAAATTATTTTTTCGTAACACTGACGCCCATTTAAGCCTGTTCAATAACATCTCTCCCGTAGCTTGCTAATCTTTCCAGGTTTACAACTTTCATTTTGATCTCTCATCATGGATTCTTTTGATGTTGAGTCATGAACTGCCTGATCGGTACGCCAATAGAAATTTAGGAATGTCTTCGTCCTAATCTTTTTGTTCTTCGTTAATCACTTTGCGTAGGTATTCTTCAATGGCTCGATTAAATCTTTCTACCACGGCGTCGGACTGTGGGTGTAGCGGCGTCGTTCTGGTTTTGTTGATGCCATACGGCTTGGACATTTCTTTGAACACATCTGACTCAAAATTTCAGCCTTGGTCAGAATGAAGTTCCATAACGACATATCCATTTATTTACAAATTTTTCCACAATTGTCCTTATTGGGCATGGCATACACCTCTGGCCACTTGCGGAAGTAGTAGATTACCACTAGAACATAACGATTGCCATTATTGCTGGCGGGAAAAGGGGTTGCTACATCGACCGCTATTCGTTGGAATGGCGCACCTGAGTTGTATTCTGCATTTGACCTCGACTTCTTCTTACTGAACCTTTCGCTGATATACTTGGTGTACAATTCGCTATCTAGTCGGCTAAGGCTTCCTTACACCCAACCCTGCTTCAAATACTTCAAAGTTATCGTTACACCAAGATGACCACTACTTGAACCGTTATCTAACTCTTTTAAAACTTCACTATTCATGGAGCATGGCACCACAATTAAGTTGGCTGACTTGTAAGCTTCCAAATATTCCATTGAGACCATTAAGCTTTTATTAGAGGTCCCTGATATTTCGTTTTGAGTAGGATCACTCATCTGCGTTGTCGACCAGTCGTCGTTAGCTTCTATTTGTATTTCTTTTTTGTAAAAATGCTGTTATTGTCTTTAAAATCACGCCAAAGTACAGCGGTAACGGAATAGCGATGCACAAACAAATGCAGTTCACAAGTTTCTTAGTTTTTATTAATTTTTGTTTTTAGATACCATTAATTTGATTTAAAATTAGGTCTAAAAATACGCTTAGCTAGTTTTTTTAAATTTCTCTTTAATCGTCCAATTACTTTTGTAATGAAATAAAGATGCGCACGTCACTAATCAATGTTGCAATTTTAGAGATTTTCAAGAGAGTGTACGATCGCGTAAATCACGAAAAGAAAAGGGCTCAAAATTGAGCCCTGCGGCACGCCTCTGTAAATTTGCAAGGTACTCGATATATCCTCCCCATGGCGAACATATTGATATCTATTAGAGAGGAAAGAAAAAATTAACTTACATGCCGACTTATCTACATTCAAATGGCTAAATAATTTGTTACATAAAAGTTCATAACTCAAAGCGTCGAAAGCTTTGCTAAAATCTAGAAATACTGCTGCAGAATTAAATTTCTTGTCCAAATTTATTCTTACTTGCTCTACAACTTACTTACTTAGCTGGCCATAACAACCTGTTAACGGGTTTCGGCCTGCCTCAACACTAGTCTCAAAGCGTCTCTGCTAAGCGCACTCTTCTCCAGTTGGTCACACCTATTGATGACAGAGCTCCATCTACCTGGTCTCTCCAACGTAAACATGGACGTCTTCTACGCCGACGTCCAGTGACCTTCGCATCGAAAACCTTTTTCGCTGGAGCAGATTCTTCCATCCGAACAACATGGCCGAGCCAGCGCAGCCGCTGGATGTTAATGCGCTGGACAACATCGACGTCGCCGAGGAGCTCATACAGCTCATAGTTGGTCCTAATGCGAAACTCATCGCCTTGCTTTAGTGGACCAAAGATCTTGCGAAGAACTTTTCTTTCAAACACTCCCTGGACCGCTGCATCGGCACAAGACAGCGTCCATGCTTCCGCACCATAGAGAAGCAACGGAAGAATAAGCGACTTATAGAGTGTTAACTTCGTCTCACGAGAGAGGTCTCTGTTACTAAACTGCCTACCGAGACCGTAGTAGCACCTGCTGGCCAGTGTGATTCTTCGTTTGATTTCCAGACTGACATCATTCTTGCTGGTAATGGCGGTGCCAAGGTAGATGAACTCCTTGACCACATCGAATGTATAGTTGCCGGCTGTAACCTGGGAGCCGATGCGATCAACATCCCTACTCGTCGACAACATGTACTTCGTCTTGCTCTCATTTACCGCCAGACTCGTTCAATATCATTAAAGGCTGCGGTGACATCTCGCTTGGTATGCCCAATGATGTCTATATCTGGACACTTTTGTTAAGAATAGTGTCATTACGATGGACACCCGCCTTTCGCAAAACACTCTCCATGACGAAATTGAAGAGGTCGCAGGATAAGGGATCGCCCTGTCTGAAACCTCGCACGGTATTAAAAGGTTCGGAGAGGTCTTTTCCTACCTTGACGGATCTGCAGGAGTTGCTCAACGTCATTCTGCACAGTTTTACAAGCTTTGCAGGAATACCGAGCTCAGACATTGCGGCATATACGCGATCCCTTATCGGGCTATCGAACGCTGCCTTATAGTCGGCAAAGAGGTGGTGTGTGTCGACTTGACTTTCATGGGTCTTCTCCAGGATTTGGCGCAGTGTGAATATCTGGTCAATGGTGGACTTACTAGGTCTGAAGCCGCACTGATAAGGTCCAATCAGTGAGATGGCGAATGGCTTCAGTCGTTCACACAATACGCTCGTAAGAACCTTATATGCGATAGGGAGAAGGCTTATACCCCTGTAGTTGGTGCATATTGTGGGGTCTCCCTTTTTCAGGATCGGACAGAGGGCACTGAGATTCCAATCATCGGGCATTCTTTCTTCTAGCCATATTCTGCAAATGAGCTGGTGCATGCACCTAACCAGCTCATCGCCTCCATTCTTGAAGAGTTCAGCGGGCAGACCGTCAGGTCCGGCTGCTTTGTTGCTCTTCAGTCGCCATATGGCAACCTTGACCTCTTCATGGCTGGGGGATCACATGGACCACAATGTCATCATTGATTGGGTCCGGCACAGCAACTCTAACAGCGGAATTTGTATCATCATCGCTTTGCAGTAGATTACAGAAATGCTGTCTTCATAATCTCAGTGCATCATGTGCATCTGTAACCAGATTACCATGTTCGTCTCTGCAGGAGGTTGCTCCGGGTTTAAAACCAGTAGTAAGACGCCTTATCTTATAAAAATTTCGGGCATCATGCCTACTCCTGTACATCTCGATTTCCTCAAAACCAAGGACTCTTTCGGCAGCGTTGCGCAGAGAGTGAGCAATGTGAGACCACTGTCCACCAATACTTTCGAGAGAGGACGGGATGCAATGGAGATCATTAGAAAGACGATCGGAAAACGACCTGGCTGTCTCTTGTGATCGCAGCTTTTTGATGTCCAGCTTCCCTCGAACACTAGAACGTGCCATATTCGCTGCGCATATGCGCAGTCGCATCTTGGCTGCGACAAGATAATGGTCCGAGTCGACATTTGGACCTCTAAATGTGCGCACGTCTAGTATGCTGGATACATGCCTTCCATCAATCACAATGTGATCGATCTGGTTCTTGGTAGATCGGTCAGGAGAGAGCCAGGTGGCCTTATGGATATCGAGATGCTGGAACCTGGTGCTACAAACTACCATGTTTCGCGCCGCGGCGAAATCGATCAGTCTCAAGCCGTTCGGCGAGGTGGAATTATGGAGACTGAACTGTCCGACAGTGGGGCCTAAGATACCTTCACGTCCAACTTTCGCATTGAAATCGCCGAGGACAATTTTGGCGTCATGTGCCGGACACCTATCATATACATCCTCGAGTTTTGCGTAGAAAGCATCTTTGGCCGCATCATTCTTCTTTTCCGTCGGGGCGTGCACGCAGATGAGGCTGATATTATAAAATTTTGTCTTCATCCGGATCGTAGCTATCCTTTCGTTCACGGGGGTGAACTCTGAGACAAGATGGCGAAGTCTCTTGCTAACTACGAATCCGCAGCCAAATTCGTGTCTGTTATCATGGCAGCTGTAGTAGATGTCACATGTTGCTTGCCTTGTACAACCCTGTCCTATCCATCGCATTTCCTGGATGGCGGTGATGTCAGCCCTACATTTCTTGAGAGCATCCGCCAATTGGATAGAGGCACCTTCCCTGTAAAGGGTTCTCACGTTCCAGGTGCATATGCTTAAATCATAGTCCTTAAAACGTTTGCCAAATTCGTCAACATACAAGGGGGTCCGTTTAGAGGCTATTGTTTCGGTTTTCATTGAATTTTTGTTTTTACGTGGTGGGTTTCAAGCCCTACGCACAACCCAAATTTAAAGTCCAGGGGATTGGACAATCGCCGCATACATTAGTTAACAAGCTAGCGGGTGCTAGAATGTTATCCAGGAGGGCCACGTGGAGGCTGTATGTCGACTTGACTACAACGGGAACAAGGATCGTTCTGGAGGCCGCCAGGTTGACCCCAATCAGAGACTTTACCTTGTCCGAAGTATCCCATCCTCTACAACATCAAGTAATAATCCATATGTGTTATAATGCCTGTGAAAACCTGATTGGTAAGGCCTCAAAAAACCATGCACGTTCACGTGAGCCTGTAACTAATCCCTTAAAAGCACCTCAAGAATTTTAGAAAATGCACTCAGCACTCTAATCGGCCTATAATCGGATAAAACACGGGGAGTCTTAGTCTTCGGTATTGGTGTTATTCTACTAATTTTCCAATCAGTAGGGAAATGGGACGAGGTTATAATACTGTTCAATATAAAAAACATTAGCTTAGATATTTTTGGAAATATTAGTTTTACAAATTTTAATGGTATTCCATCTGCACCAACCGCATTATTTTTAATTTTCATCATTGCATTATAGATCTCCAATACCTCAACGTTTCGAAAGGTAAAACCACTATTATTAGATGCATGCCACAGAGGATAAATTTGTCCAAAGATAGGTTCAAGTGCCGATTTTCTATTAAAACTCTTCAACATCCAAATCCCTTAATATTTTCCATATATCCTGACTCGAGCACCCCTCAAAATGTTCATCACGTCTCATAATACATTTAACCCTATTTCGGTACTTATTAATAACTCTACGGTTATACTCGGACTTGTCCTCACAATAAGCCCGCCAAGCTAAATCTCTATTAGTTCTCGCCTCTCTAACCATACTGGAATTCATCCAATTCCCTTGTCGGCGATGCGAAGACTTTCTTCATATACTTTTCTAATTATATTATTAAATATTCTCACCTGATCATCTACCAGTTGAGTATTATATATTTCTGAAAAATCAATCTCATCTATCTGAGAATGACACAGAACTTGATCAAAAGCTCTATAGTCCCTATACCAGAACTCGTTAATATTCCTGACCACTTCCATATAGTAAGCGGGCGAAACAAGAGCGTGACATGAGTTTAAAGCGGGTATTTGGTACTGTCCCTTACCCAATACTTTATGTCCGAGACAAAAAAGTAATCAATCAATGAAGATCTATTATGTCCCTGTGAAAAATAAGTAGGCAAACTGTTATGCACTACATCTCATCTCATGCAAAAATCACGTATCAACGATGTATTCCTAAACACATCAGTATTGAAATCGCCCATATACAAGACAGATCACACAATAGATCTTCGCACTTCGCAAAACAACCATTCGGCAAGTAAATTATACCAACTAGAACTTTCTCTAAGTTATTTAATGCAATTTCAACGAAAAGTCTCTCTATTACACCCTCCTCCATATAATCACACGCAATACGAGCCTTAATCCTCTCTGATATATATGTATAAACACACGCCACCACCTCTATGCCACTTCCGATCATTCCTAAAAAGCCTAAAACCCTCAATTGCAAGCACATTACTAGACACATTGTCGAAAACCATGTCTCCGTAACCCCAACAATATTATAAATGCTCCCAGCGGGAAATGGTATCAATGAGTATCGAGGAGCTAATACAAGGAATGTATAATATATTGATTACGGAAACCATTACCCTTAACACAGATCATGTCCTACGAAAGTAATAAATTCTTTTACTTTCCTAATGTAATAAGTATTAGAATTCATTATTTGTAATGCATAAAGTAATTATTTATTAATAATTTCAATAAATTCTATGATGCATTACTTTTAATGCATTATATTATTAACGTATTTAAACGTAAACTGCATTTTTTAATAAAATAATTTTTTTTTTGCATAAAAAGTAACGGATTTTTTAACTATGAAAAAAAAAATCCACAAAAAATATACGCACAAATAATAACTTCTTTCTTCTATAGAAGTGGGAATATACATGGTAATCGATATGTAAAACAGAGTAGGAAAATAAACAAAACTGAACGTTTGATCTCATTTTGTTGTGTTCTTTACAATGAGTAAAACAAAAATACAACAGAAACAGTGAGAACGATTGTCCCATTTAATTTTGTATATTGTTTTTGTTTTAAGTACTACAAATACACTAACTCAAATGTGCGTAGGTACAACAAAAAATGAATGAGAAGAAAAAGGATAGAAGAAAAAAAAAAAAAAAAGAAGAGAAAAAAACAACAAAAAACAAAGCAAGCACAAGACCGAAAAGCTAATTGTTTCATTTGCGCTCTGTCTCATTTAGAAAGTATTTGTTTTGGTTTTGCTCATGTAAAAATTTTGAAAAGTGTATGACTTTGTTGTGAAATGTTGTGTTTGTTTGCCCACTCTGATGTAAAATATAAAAAACCTAATTACGGTGTTTTTTAACAAAATATACGAAAAAGACAAAAACCAGCAAGCAATAACTTCATTCTTCCTAGATTGGGAATACATATGGTAATCAATATTTAATTGTGTGCCACATGAAATTACCTTCTCGATTCAAAAAGTAATATATAATTGATTATTAAATAGGGTAATCAATCTTTTCACGCTGGGCTATTATCAAATAAGCTTTTCACCTCATGAAATTTAGTTGACCTCTCATTAAAAATAAATTAATTCATATCTAAGTAATCCATTATGACAAAAAAAAATTTGATTATGCATATGAAATTAAAATTTCAATTTTAGGCTACGAAATAAAGAAACAACATAAGGAAAAGTAAAAAAAAAGGAAAAAATTGAATAAAAAAATATTTGAGAATATTAGTAATAAAAGAGATACTCTAGATAAAATATTTTCTAAAATAAAGGTTTGGCTTTTAACTTCTTAATCCCAATAATCCAGTCACTTCTATTGACCATTTTTCTCGCGAACGTCATATGCATGTGCGAAGGAATTTAGTAGCTCCGTGAATTTAAACTCGGCTTCTTTTCTGTTTCTGTGTGTTAGCTTTACATTAAACGGGCTATAATTTTGGATATTATAGTTTACTATTTCTCCACTACGCTTGATATAATATATAAACATTTTTATTAAGGCTGCTGTGATCTACAACAACACTATTGCAAAATTTTGGTGTTTGTTATTGTTCTGTTAGTTTATTGTTTATTTTGTTTCTTGCTGCTTCTATAAACTTTCCTGTTTGTTCTGGCAATACCGCGTTCATACTTGGTTTTTGTCTTGATTAAGAATTTATTGGAAAGTTTTATTTGTTTATTTATCAAGCGTTATATTTAAACTAAATATGGAGTGTTCAAATGTCCAATTACTGGAAATATTAGAATGGTCTCCTGCTGGTTATGTATAAACCATAATCATCTTACTTGCAGCGGTCTTAAAACTCGTGATCCTCAAAAGTTCCTTCAATGAACTTGTCCAGCATGCAGAAAAGTAAATATTGAATTTTACAAATTATTTAAGGAGTCCAAAGAAAAATTTAACAAAATCAATGAAGATCTTCTTGAGTTACTAAAAAAGTTTCCGCTGTTTGTGAGTTGTTTGATAATTATGCTAATATAGAAAAATTTGTTAACCACGACAAAATACCTCACCTAAACGTACACGAGATGGTTTAAGATCTGCTACAACTCAGAACTTTTCCCCATCACCATTGCCTACTTATAATCCCAATAACAGTGTCAGACTAATCCCATCTAATGAGTTGCAACCACCAAATTCTCAGATTAATGGTGCATCGTCATTCACTAATTTAATAAAATTTACAAATAATACAAATTTAAAACTACTCGACTTAGTATTTGTTAATGACTGTGTTGATGTTACATCATCCTACAATTGAAGTTTGTTTATCAATCCCTACACATAACCCCTCTAAACCACATTGGAGTGAGGGAAAAGTAAAATTTTGCTGCAAAAGGTAAATTATAGTTTATTAACAGAAGTGCTGGAAAATATCGACTGGAATAATCTAATTTTTTCTCCGAATTTTGTACTCAAATATAGACGATACAGTTGATAAATTTTACAACCAAGTGTATATGTGTATGAACCAATGTATCCCTAAAGGTTCTGAATATAAACATACTGGTCCAACATGGAATTCTAAGACTTTGTCCGTTATAAAAAATAGAAAAAATAAGTTTAATAAGATGTACAGAAAACCTGGATCTCATATTGACTTTGCAAAATATTCTATTGCTCGTGCTCATTATAACTCGTTTAATCAATTATGTTATAATAACGATTTAAAAAGAATTCAGAATAACTTCAAATATGATCCAAATTCGTTCTATAAATTTTTTAACTCTAAAAAGAGGTAAACTACATTTCCAACAGCTATGGAGTATAGAGATGCCGAGACTGAGGATAACATGGAGATAAGCAATTTATTTGCAGACTTTTTCTGGTATTTATTCCAATTCAAGTTTTGATAACTCCAAATATTATCCTCTCTCTGAATTGTCATAACATCCTATTTCTGTTCCTTTAATTGATGACACAACAGTCTTTAATACTTTATGTAGACTTAAATATTCTTATAAACCTGGACCTGACGGAGTTCCTAGTTGCATACTTATTAAATGTGCTGCTGCACTGGTTGTTCCATTAAAAAAATTTTTATAAAATTTAAATATTTTCCTTCGACGTGGAAGAGCTATTATTTAAATCAGGCTGTAAAAATAACGTAGAAAATTATAGGGGTATTGCCAAGCTGAGTATGATTCCAAAACTTTTTGAAAAACTTGTAGCGGATTATCTCCATCATCAAATATCACCAATACTGTCGCCTGCCCAACACGGTTTTCGAAAAGGATGCTCAACTATCACGAATATATTACAACTGACAACTTTAGTAAATCGGGGATTTGTGTTTCAAAAGCAAACTGATGTGATATACACTGACTTCAGCAAAGCATTTGATAAAGTCAACCATAAATTACTTATAAAAAAACTTTCCCTAATGGGTTTTTCACCAAATTGCCTTTTGTGGATTTATTCCTATTTAACGAATAGAACACAAAATGATTGTTACAAAGGTATGTTGTCTAAACCAATTTCTGTTTTGTCTGGTGTTCTACAGGGAAGCCATCTTGGCCCATTATTGTTTTCGTTATTCATAAATGATTTACCAAATGTAATCAATTATTCCTATATTCTGATGTATGCTGACGATGTAAAAATATTAAAATAAATAAATAAAGACGAGTTTTATTCATAATATGTCCATATATAATATAATTGAAAACATTTTTGATTGCTTTATTTTTATTTGCAAAACCTAAAAACAAGATGGCGAGAACATATCGCTCATTTGCGAGAAGAGTGGCATAACTCAAAAAAAGCGATTTTGTAGTCGCCGTGGTCTAGTGGTTAGTGTATTGGCTTATTAAGACGATAGTGCCGGGTTCAAATCTCAGCTCTGACATCATGAAAAAAAGAAATATGAATAAATTATTTCTTTCGACGACTACCTCTCAGCAGTCTTCTGGCAAACGCTCTGAGAGTAACTGATTGCCATGAAAAAGCTTCTCAAATCTGTCGTTCGGAGCCGACTTTAAACTGTAGGTCCCGGTACTCATGGATAAAAATTAACACACACAACATGAGTGCTGCGAGAAGCTAGGCCGTAACCCTGACACAGGGTTGAAATGGCCAATTATGTAAAAAATGTAACACGTTTAAACATTTTAATTCAGGCAAATTTATATGAAAAGTAGAAGATACTTTTGGTCGCAACTCAGTGGAAAAAAGCGGTAGAAATACAATTTTAAGATATGAAAAAAAAAAAACAAAAAATATTTTTCACCTTATTGGCAAATACATTCAATATAATATGAAATGTATGCTTTTGGGGATAAGCATGTCTCTTAAGCAGAGACGAAATGGCCATAGAGACATGCTTATCCCCAAAGGATACATTTCATATTATATTTTAAGATATCTTTTAAATTACAGTTTGCCCCATATTTCTGCATTATTAACTCTAAAACTGTGTTTTTTTTTTATTTTATTTGAGACCAATACTCAGGGGTAAACCCCTACGGAATGCTGTGCATTGTGTTGCCACTCTTCTCACAAATGAGCGATGTGTTTTTATGTAAAACTTAAAGGAAAGAAGGTAAAAACTCGGCCTAAGACTAATAAAATTATAAATTAAAATGTCGCATAATGTAAAAATATTTTTTACTTTATTCAAATACAATTTATTAAATATGTATCTCGAAACAAGAAATATATGACTTAGACTACTTACTTTCATAATTATGGGCACATACGAGTATGTATGTATGTATTAAAAAATTTTTTTAATACAATAAATATTTCCTGAAGAACCTACGCAAAGAAGTAGTGAAATATCGAAATAATAATTATTTTAATTGACCTGAAGCTGCACAAAAAGTTTAAATTTTACTCAGTAATAAGTGTAACGTGGTTTTGTCGTAGGCTGAGGTCACTCAACGGTGTCCAGGGTCTACTTACGGGTCCACGAACCTTAAGTGAATAAAAAGAAATTACAATTTCGTTCCCTTCGTAGGCAATAGTAACATCAATTCTTTATTAATAAAATAGTAAATAAAATAACAAAGTTTAGTACAACGGCAGGTGGTTATGGTGGTTCGGTGCGGCGGTAAGTATCTTTAGCTGGATGTATTATCTTTTGACTCAGTGTGATTCAGTAGCAATCCCTTCGGGTTCGGTATAACTCGGTCGTTACTTCACCTTCGGTTCGGTAGAATTGGCTTACGGCTAATTCGGTAGAGTATCGTCTTGGGTATGGTACGATTCAGTAGCGACCACTTCGGGTTTGGTATAACTCGGTCGTTACTTCACCTTCGGTTCGGTATAATTGGCTTACGGCTAATTCGGTAGAGTATCGTCTTCGTTATGGTACGATTCAGTAGCGACCACTTCGGGTTCGGTATAACTCGGTCGTTACTACGTATTCGGACTAGTATACGATCTGGAAAGATAAGATAAGAGAGAAGTAAGTCAGAAAGACCCCTTCGGGAGAAGTAGGTAACGAGAACCCCTTCGGGAAAAGTAGGTAACGAGTACCCCTTCGGGAGAAGTAGGTTGCGAGAACCCCTTCGGGAGAAGTAGGTCACGAGTCGCCTCGTATATACTTGGCGAAGACTGCTGCCTGTACCAACTCTGGCTGCCGTTGTCTAAAAATCCTAAATCTTATGTGTAAATTTAATTATTAACTTAATGGGAATTATTGTAGTAAAAGTAAATTTATATCATATGAACTAAAAATAATAATTCATGCTGTACCGTGTATGGTTTACACAATTATGTTCATACAATAAAGTATGTAAAGTAGCAACATAAGTGCTACGTCACATAAGGTCAACTAATCTTATTGATACAATTTAAAAATTTTTTCTTAGAAAAAAGAGGGTTCAAAACGAAATTAAGTATATACCTGTATGTATGTAGGTTTATGCAACACAAAGTCATTCAACTTTTCCTTGAATGTAGGTGTATTTATACATATATGTAGGTATTGTGTTATTCATACAACGGCATTTCTATTTCAACTGTTTTATTATTATCTATTTAAGTTATAAACACAATCATATATTCATATACATAGCAAAGGTTTACATTTATATACATACTTTGTATGTATATACAACATCTCCCTCTTTAGGACGATATACTATATACATACATATATGCATATACTAATAAATATATACATATATATATATATATATATATATATATATATATATATATATAAATTTTATTTTTTTTTTTTAAATAATTTATATTTATTTAAGGGCGTTTACGAAGCCACTTGGAGTTCCTTCTGAGAATCGTACCATCTTCTAGGCGTATCCAATAGGAGCGTGGTGTTGGATGTTTACTTTCTACTGTAGCTTTTATCCACGTGTTTAAACCCTTATTGTACCATACATTCTCCCCTTTTTTGAACGGCAATTTCGCTTTGGCATTTTTATCGTAGTACATTTTTCCATAATTTTTTTTATATATAATATTCTTGTTGATATTCGGAATGCAATGTGGCTGAAATTGGCTGAGCTTGCCTGGAATAAGTGTGCGAGTTTTACGACTCATTAACAGCTCTACTGGTGAAGCATTAATTTCTTTTAAAGGTGTATTTCTATACTCTAACAATGCAAGCCAAATGTCCTCATTACTTTCCATAGATTTTTTTATAAGATTTTTTGCTATTCCCACTGCTTTCTCAGAAAATCCGTTAGATTGTGGGTATCCAGGGCTGGTTGTTATCAAATTTATATCAAATTTTTTACAAAACGATTTAAATTGTTGCGAATTAAATGGCATATTATCTGAAACAATATCAATTGGAAGGCCATGGGTTGAAAAGCATACTTTAAGTTTATCAATACATTCGCCAGCGGTTTTAGTTTTTAATGGAATAATGTCCAAAAAACGGGAATAATAATCAGATAAAATTAAGTAATATTTTTTGGCATATTCACAAATATCCAAGCCTATTTTACTAAAAGGTAAGGTTGGCACTTCGTGTGAAAGCAATGGTTCTTTTGTGTTGGAAGAACGATGTTTCTGACATATATTACACTGGGTAATCATTTTTTCAATATCCTGTTCTATATTAGGCCAATATACTAAACCACGAGCTCGTTTCTTGGTTTTTTCTATTCCGAGATGTGAGGAGTGTAATTGCGTTAACACATTTACACGCAGTTTTAGAGGCACTATAACTCGATCATTAAAGAATATAATATCATTTTCAATTGTTAAATCATTTCTATGCTTCCAAAAAATCTTTAGGTGTTCGGGAATTTTACGTTTGTCATCTGGCCAGCCTTCTAATAAATATTTTTTAAGTTCTATCATATTATCATCATGATGTATTTCATTTCTAAAGAATTTTAGACGGTTGTCAGACATATTAAGGGAATGTACAAATTCTTGCAAATCTTCAATTTCAGGCGTTTTATCGCTTTCATCATAATAACGGGAAAGGAAATCAGCAATATATAGAAATTTTCCTGGAACATGAATCAAATTGATATTGTATTTTATTAAACTTAATTTTAACCTTTGCAATCTGGCTGAAGGGATTTTACAAAAATTTTTTTTCATAATTTCTACTAACGGTTTATGGTCACTTTTTACCAAAACTTGTCTACCATATATATAATAATGAAACTTACGGCATGCAAAAACCACTGCAAGCAACTCTTTTTCCACTTGTGCATAATTAATTTCAGCCTCCGTAAGACTTCTTAACGCAAATGCGACGGGTTTTCCTTTTTGTAATATGCAACAGCCAATACAAAACTTAGACGCATCAGTTTCAATCGTAATTTCTAAATTTTCATCAAAATTTTGCAATGTAGGCGCATTTGCGATTAAATGTTTTATTTCATTCAAGCATTTTTCATGAACAATTTGCCACTTATAAATTACTCCATTTTTCAACAATTCCCTTAATGGATGTGTTTTTTCTGCAAGATTTGGAATGTACTCTCTAATATAATTGATCATGCCCAAAAGTTTCTGCAAGTCTTTTTTATCCTTGGGCTGTGAAATTTTAAGAATTGCCTTAACTCGATCAGGATCACATTTTACACCTTCTTTTGAAATAATTTTGCCCAAATACCTAACTTCAGTCACTCTGTATTGTATTTTATCCTTATTAAACTTTATGTTAATTTTTCTGGCACGGTCAATAACTCGTTGTAACAGCTCATCATGTTCTTCAATTGTATCAGCAGCAATTAATATGTCATCTATAAAAACAGTAACATTAGGTATATCAGAAAAATTTCTTTCATTATACTTTTGAAAAACTTCCGGACCTATTTTTATACCATACGGCAAGCGCTTAAATCTATAGCATCCGAATGCAGTATTAAATGTGCATATTTCTTTAGCCTGTTCACTCAAAGCTTTTTGCCAAAATCCCTCTTTCAAATCCAAGACAGTGAAATACTTTTTTCCTGCTAATTTAGCTGAAATTGATTCAAATGACGGAATTGTGTAATTTTCAAGTAAAATGTCAGAATTAACATCTTGAGGATCAATACAAATTCTTAATTTACCATTCTTTTTTTCAACTATTACCATAGTTGAAGCACGTTCAACTGGACCATCGACTTGCTCAATAATATTTCTTTTTACCATTCTCTGTAGTTCTTCTTTAACCCGAGTTGTTAATGCTAAAGGGATTCGTCGTGCAGGCTTTACTGTTGGTTGTGCATCTTTACGCAGTTTTATTTCTAAATTTTTAACAAAACAACCCAATCCTTCAAATATGTCACAATTTTTATCTATAAATTTTTGCTTCTCTGTATGTTCAATGCTATGTACACGTTTTATTAAATTTAAATGTAAGCAGGCTGATAATCCTAATAAGGCTTCATACTGTGTATCTATTACAAAAAATTTTAAAGTAGTAATTTCATTCCTGCACATGACGACGCATTCGCACATTCCTTTATATTTTAAGTCAGAACCGCTATAGCTCTGTGGTGGTATACCACCCACCTGAAGATTCACACCATTTATATATTTTAAATATCTTAATGGGAGAACATTAACATCGGCACCGGTGTCTAACTTAAATTTGATCAAAAAATTATTTAACCGAACAATTTCATGCCATCTTTTATGGTCTTCAAACGTGTCGGCAATCCGATGAAGAAAAATATCTGGTTCTTGAGACTCCTCAGTTTCAGTTTCTCTAATTTCTCTTATTTTAGAAGCAAAACACGCCACACTGAAATGGTTAAAACGACCACAATTATTACATTGTTTACCAAATGCGGGACACTTTCTATATTCATGCTTGCTTTTACAAAATTTACATACAGGTTGTCTATAATTATTATTGTTGTTAGTGTTATTACCATATGCTTGTATATTTTGATTGATTTGGTTACTTTTTCCGCTATTCGTTTTGCTTCTGTTAGTTGTTGTTGCATTAACGGCATCAATAAGTGTACTTTTATTTTGTTGTTGCTGTTTTTGTATGTCATTTACTTGACTTTCTACTAGTTCAAAGTTTCTTGCAATTTTAATTGTTTTCTGCAAATCTAGTGCCTCAGTTTCTAATAATTTCATTTGCAAAATGCTGTTGTTCGTCCCAATTACAATTTTATCTCTAATCATTCTGTCTTCATCTTGATACTCACATGATTTTACCATTTTGCGCAGGTCTAAAAGAAAAGAGTCAAATGATTCTCCTTCCTCCTGCTTTCTTTTATTAAATTTGAAAGCCTCATAAACTATGTTCTTTTTTGGGGTGCAATATGCCTCTACAGCTCCAACCACTAGATTATATTTCCTTTTATCTTCTTCTGATAACCCTAAAGAGTTAAATATTTCAATAATTTCAGGACCACATATATTTAAAAAAATGCCAATTTGCTGCTGTTCCTTTTTATTTTCTAAATCTGTAGCAATCGCAAAAATATCATAATTTTGTTTAAAAATACGCCAGTTTTCTGATAAATTGCCATCCAACTTAAGGGGTTCAGGTTTATGTACATCAAAGCTACTCATCGTTGACTTTGTTGACACCTCAATGGGATTTTGAGGAATATCTTCTTCAGAAAATTCTTCTTTTAGCTGATTATTTTGCTCTTTCGTAAATCTACTTCTTGTTAACATTCCGCGACGACTGCGCCATGTGTTATTCATACAACGGCATTTCTATTTCAACTGTTTTATTATTATCTATTTAAGTTATAAACACAATCATATATTCATATACATAGCAAAGGTTTACATTTATATACATACTTTGTATGTATATACAACAGGTATATAGTCAGCAATTACACGGTGCGACAGTACAAAAAACCTGGGACCGGATATTATTTTTCTTGTGGGGCTTGTCGAGGAAAACAAGATTCCAAAAGTGAAATATGCCGGACACCTCCAAAATCCGGATTTGCAGTTAAAAAACCGGTTTTTGTATCTTTGCGCACTTAACAGCCTGTAATTTTGTTGATAATGATCCGATTTTCAATTTCTTACTTGATATGGAAAGAAGAAACTGAGATCTTTCGAATATATAATTTAAGTTATTTAACTTTTCATGAAAATAAACTTTTAAACATTTTATACAAATTTTATTTTTGGTTATTTATCTCAAAAGTGTTTGCTTGTCGTTTTTTTTTTAATCAGCATCATCAGTTTCTCGTTTAAGTGACCAGCAATATTCTAAAATAATTTTTATCTTACTTTTTCCTCCAAAGCGTTTTTCAATAGTTGCCATTTCCTGGTGAAAATGTTCACCTTGTTCATCACTGAACTGGCCCAGGTTAAATGGGAAGAAGTCTAAACGCGAAATGAAAATGAATTTTTATGGACATGTTGCAGCCTTTTTCACGATACGCACTTAAAAACTCATTGACAACTGTGACATAGTCGTCGCTTCTGTGATTTCCCTATCGCATAGGGCAACAAAACTCTTCCATGCACGTCTTTCAAATTATATATTCTCAAATGTTTACCATATAGTTTTAACACCAAGTGGCACAATATTCCGCGCGAAAAGCATTAAATTTCAAAAAAAAAAAAATTTCGTCCATATAACCTGCTGCCACCCTAATGCAATATGTATTTGTTTGTTATACTATTATCATTTTACTAATATGTATCTAAAACAGTATCAGTAAAAGTCAAAGCAATTAAAAAAAGAATATTGCGAATAAGCCGCTTCCTTCAGTCGGTTGACTTCGTTCTCTTGCTTTGACATTTTGACATAAAATTTCAGGAATATACAAGCAAAATAGTGTTGCCAAAACTTTAAAAAATATTCCACCAGATTGGACTTAAAAAACAGCCAAAAACCACTAAATCTTTAAATAAAACCAAACCGCTAAATTTTCACTTAACAATTAATTCAAAACTGTTTAAAAAACAACTTAACTTTTAGTAAAAATGTCACATATTCTGTTTTTGATTCTAAATTATATTTATTTTTATATAAAAGCTAATTTATAAATTAATAATTAATTTACATCTACCTATTCAAAATTATCATTTGGAGAACAATATATTTCTGAGGTAGCATACTAAATTTGAAGTTTTCTGGAACCTCATAATCATAGCAGCACTTTTCATGTCGACGAAGACCATATCAAAAAAAAGTTGTTAATTAAAAACATTGTTGACGCCAACATAGGCCTTGGTGTACTTGTAAAAAATTATTTCTTATTTTATTATTTTGTTTGATACGAAAAATGTAACGGCAAATGTATATACATATCAAATAATATTGTATTACTTTTGCATTGATTAAATTCCTTAATTTTGCTACCTAATGTTAAATTTACATACATATTTATCTCTGCTCAAAAAAAAATACCTAACTGTTTACTAAAATTTCATATTTACAGGCAAACATACATATTTCTTTTATAATGTGAATTTATTATTTTTGTTTTATTTTACTCTCATATATTTGATCATACACATTGTTGGATCAAAGAGAATTCTTTTAAACATGCAGCGACTGCACTTTATGTATGACAAATATGTATGTTTGTATGTATAGTTATTAACATAAGTATTATAAACAGTATAAACATTTTTGTAGCCCTTTTTTTACTTTGTATTACATTTTAACTTCACTTGGTTTTTGTTCGTTGAAAAGATTGCACTTAGGCAATAAAGTTTTAAAAATCATAAAATTTTGTATTATTCGCACCAGCTTACAAAAAATATTGTAAGCTCGAAACAAACATAATAAAATTAAATACCCTTATTAATTAATTTACTGTCAAAAGGCTATTAACCGATTTCTTAATTTTGATTTTACAACATTAAGTTGACTAAAAACTCGCTCAACATCGACATTGCAAAGCAAAGTTACCTAATTCCTTGAAGATATTATTTCCTGCAGAATCCTGATATGTCAAAACTTCGAACCAAAACAATGTAGCATATCAAATATTTTTCCATCTTATGATGTTGATGTTACCAAGCTGCAATAAAGTTTTTTTAATTTTTTTGACTACTACCAAATTGTTCGGAAAAAGTATCTATTTCTGACAAAATATCTCTGTTTTCTGGTAATCAGATAGTTTGTAAAGATAGTTTGTAATCAGATAGTTTGTTGTAAAAGCATAAAAATAATACTTTTTAGTTTCCTTATTTCTGAATCTTTTTCAGACGTAATTATACCATTGCGTTTGTATTTTAGTATTTTAGTTTCAAACAGATAAATCAAATAACTAAGTTTAATGTAATTTTTAAAACATTCGATTTTAAATGGTTTTTCTGTACCGCATATACTTCAAAAATAAATAACAAATATTGCTGTTTAAGATTTGTTTAAGTAAAAACAAGGCGATAAAAACACCAAAAACAGCCAACTGAAAATAGTTTGCAGCTAGAAAAACCCCTTACAGGTTTTTTTTCGAAAAATACCCGCAATAGAAGACAAAATATCTCTAGATCTAGCTGAAAAACCGCCGTTTTGGCAACACTGAAGCAAAAGTTTCACGACTACGGTTGGAATAAAACAATTTTTTCATAACGTGCACGGGAATCGTAAATTATGAAATTGTGATATGATAATGCGAAAAGTGCCCATGAAAACGAAAATGATAAAAAATTATTCGTTTCACTGTTTCATAAAACCAGCACAAAACACGCATCAGCACTCTTGTGAAATATTTTGTTTCGTTCCACTTATTGTTACATGAAAAAATTATATGTATCTTTTGATGTTTGCAAAGAACTAAAATCAAAATCACTATGAAACAGTGAAAAAACTTTTCATTTCGCCGTTTCATAGAATAAGAATTGACCCCCATGTCTTCTTTCTGCTCTTAAAGTGGAAATATCAATAATCCAAGACGGATCTATTTTATCGTTTTCTTTTATTAAGAAATTATGTTATATTCAAGAGTAGTCGCGGTAGTCTAGTGGATAGTGTTTTGGCTTGCTAAGCCATGAGCCCAGGGTTCAAACACCAGCTCTGACATCTTTAAAAAAGAAATATGAAAAAAATATTTCTTTCGTCGACTACCTCTTAGCAGTCTACTGGTAAAAGCTCTCAGAGTAACTAATTACCATAAACAAGCTTCTCAAATCTGACACACACAACATGATGCTGTAAGAAGCTAGGCCGTAACCCTGACACAGGGTTGTAATGGCCAATTACGTATGTATGTATGTTATATTCATGACGCCTTTACAATTTTGTTGACGTTACAAGTTGGGTTATGAATGCTTTTTCAATGCGTCTTAACCCAAAAATAGTATTTCTTTTTAAACAAATTTAAAAACGTTCAAAAATACTTAAATATCTCCCCTCTAAATGGCCAACAGGATATTCAACTCCTCTTCTACTTTTTGATAAAGCATTATTTAATTGCGTTTGACGACGTAATTTCATATATTGTAGAATCATTACACCTTCCAAGACTTCCCACTTTTATGTACATACAATTATAACGTAATCAAAAGTAATATTATTATAGAGATACATACATACATAATCGTATTTATATAGATATAATGCAAATATTCTTTGCATCTGCTAAAGCAAAAAACACAACAGAATACTATCCTACATACATAGTTAAAATAATCGATATCACTGGCATCTGCGGATGAAAAGAGTTTAGTTTATGATAAAAAATAAATAATAATATTACCAATTGCTCCTAAGTACTGAGGAAATCCGATCTGTAAGAAACCATTTATAGAACGTGTAATCGTATTTCTGTCAAGAGAAAAATAGTTCATATAAGGTGGATGACGTATTCTCCAAGTTTCTTCACTAAATTCAAGAGAAAGTTCACAAAATATTGATATTCCAACACCAAAAATGTTTTGATAGTATGATATTTGGTAGCCTTCCCAAAATTACTTACTTACTTACTTACTTAGATGGCCATAACAACCCGTTAACGGGTTCCGGCCTGCCTTAACACTAGTCTCCAGGCGTCGCTGCTAAGCGCTCGCCTTCTCCAGTTGGTCACACCAATTGACGACAGGGCTTCATCAACTTGGTCCTGCCAACGTAAACACGGTCGTCCTCTACGCCGACGTCCAGTGACCTTCGCATCGAAAACTTTTCTCGCTGGAGCAGATTCGTCCATCCGAACAATATGGCCGAGCCAGCGTAGCCGCTGGATGTTAATGCGCTGTACAACGCCCAAATCGCCGAGGAGCTCATACAGCTCATTGTTGATTCTAATGCGAAACTCATCGCCATGCCTTAGAGGACCAAAGATCTTACGAAGAACTTGTCGCTCGAATACTCCCAGACCTACTGCATCGGCACAAGACAGCATACATGCTTCCTCACCATAGAGAAGCACCGGAAGAATAAGCGACTTATAGAGTGTTAATTTCTTTGCATGAGAGAGGTCTCTATTACTAAACTGCCTACTGAGACCGTAGTAGCACCTGTTGGCCAGTGTGATTCTTCGTTTGATCTCCAGACTGACATCATTCGTGCTGGTAATGGCGGTGCCAAGGTAGATGAACTCCTTGACCACATCGAATGTATAGTTGCCGGCTGAAACCTGGGTGCCGATACGATCAACATCCCTACTCGTCGACAACGTGTACTTCGTCTTGCTCTCATTTACCGCCAGATCCATTTTTGCACACTCTCGTTCAATAGCATTAAAAGCTGCGGTGACATCTCGCTTGGTATGCCCAATGATGTCTATATCGTCTGCATACGCAAGGAGCTGGACACTTTTGTTAAATATAGTGCCATTTCGATGTACACCCGGGCTATCGAACGCCGCCTTATAGTCGACAAAAAGGTGGTGTGTATCGACTTGACTTTCATGGGTCTTCTCCAAGATTTGGCGCAGTGTGAATATCTGGTCAATGGTGGACTTTCCAGGTCTGAAGCTGCACTGATAAGGTCCAATCAGTTAGATGGCGAATAGCTTCAGTCGTTCACACAATACGCTCGTAAGAACCTTATATGCGATAGGGAGAAGGCTTATACCCCTGTAGTTGGTGCATATAGTGGGGTCTCCCTTTTTCAGGATGGGGCAGAGGGCACTGAGATTCCAATCTTCGGGCATACTTTCCTCAGCCATATTCTGCAAATGAGCTGGTGCATGCTCCTAACCAGCTCATCGCCTCCATATTTAAAGAGCTCAGCGGGCAGACCGTCAGGTCCAGCCGCTTTGTTACCTTTCAGTCGCCGTATGGCAACCTTGACCTCTTCATAGCTGGGTGACGGGATTTCAATGTCGTCGTCTTTGATTCTATCCGGCACAGCATCTCTAGAGGCGGAAATTGTGTTGTCATCGCCCTGCAGTAGATTAGAGAAGTGCTGTCTCCATAATCTCAGTGTCCCTTGTGCATCTGTAACCAGATTTCCATGTTCGTCTCTGCAGGAGGTTGCTCCGGGGTCAAAACCAGTAGGAAGACGCCTTATCTTTTTGTAAAAATTTCGAGTATCATTCCTACTCCTACACATCTCGATTTCCTCATGATCACGCCTTTCTTGCTCCCTTTTCTTTCTTCTAAATAGGCGTCTCTCTTCCCTCCTCTTCTCTCTGTACACCTCCACCGTTGCTCTTGTAGTGGTGGACTGCAACGTTCTCCTATAGGCAGCGTTCTTTGCTGCGGCTGCCTCTCGGCCCTCATCATCATACCATTGGTTTCTCCGGGGAGGACGCTCGAAGCCAAGAACTGCTTCAGCAGTGGTGCGTAGTGGGTCAGAGATGTGAGACCACTGTCCGCCAATACTTTCGAGAGAGGATGGGAAGCCTTGGATCTTACTAGAAAGACGATCGGAAAATGACCTAGCTGTCTCCTGTGATCGCAGCTTTCTGATGTCTAGCTTTCCCCGAACACTAGAGCGTGTCGAGTCGATGTTTGGACCTCTAAATGTTCTCACGTCTAGAATACTGGAAACATGCCTTCCTTCAATCACAATTTGATCGATCTGGTTGTTGCTAGATCGATCAGGGGAGAGCCAGGTAGCCTTATGGATATCGAGATGCTGGAATCTGGTGCTACAAACTACCATGTTTCGCGCCGCGGCGAAATCGATCAGTCTCAAGCCGTTGGGTGAGGTGGAATTATGGTGACTGAACTGTCGGACAGTGGGGCCAAAGATACTTTCACGTCCAACCTTCGCATTGAAATCACCGAGGACAATTTTGGCGTCATGTGCCGGAAAACCATCGTACACTTTCTCAAGCTTTGCGTAAAAAGCATCCTTGACCACATCGTCCTTCTCTTCCGTCGGGGCGTGAACACAAATAAGGCTGATATTATAAAACTTTGCCTTCATTCGGATCGTAGCAATTCTTTCGTTCACGGGGGTGAACTCCGAGACAAGATGGCGAAATCTCTTACTTACTACGAATCCGCAGCCAAATTCGCGTCTCTTGTCATGGCAGCTGTAGTAGATGTCACATGTTGCTTGCCTCGTACAACCTTGTCCTATCCATCGCATTTCCTGGATGGCGGTGATGTCAGCCCTACATTCCGTGAGAGCATCCGCCAATTGGATAGAGGCACCCTCCCTATAAAGGGTTCTCACATTCCAGGTGCATATCCTTAAATCATAGTCCTTAAAACATTTGCCAAGTTCTTCAACATAAAAGGGGGTCCGTTTAGAGGCTTTGGTTTTAGCTTTCATTGAAGAATGTTTTTACGTGGTGGGTTTCAAGCCCTACGCACAACCCAAATTTAAAGTCCAGGGGATTGGACAATCGCCGCATACAAGCTAGCGGGTGCTAGAATGTTATCCAGGAGGGCTACGAGGAGGCTGTATGTCGACTTGAATACAACGGGAACAAGGATCGTTCTGGAGGCCGCCAGGTTGACCCCAATCAGAGACTTTACCTTGTCCGAAGTATCCCATCCATCCCAAAATTAGTGTCTTTTTTTGTGGATTTTAGTAACAGAAAAAATTGATCAAAACTGACCCGGTTCATTCGCATATACAATGTAAAATAATTTTCAATGTTTGTAGTTTCATTTATTGTTAGTTCTATTCTAAACAAATTCATGTTATGTAAATGTAGCAGATCACCATTAGTTTGAGTGTATTTACCAATATTTTTTTTCTTTTAACAGCTTTTAACGTTTTTTTATAAAATCAGTTAATTTCCAAGAACTTCAATTTTTATGAATAGATTCACAATTTCAAAGTATTCTTTTACAAAATATAAATAATTTCAAGCTTATTTCCTAATTTTTCTTATTTTTTAGTTTTTTTTTCATATTTTTCGTCCGAAAAATACTTGTATTTTCGCATGTTATTGATATGTGTCCTAACAAAGGCATTTTTATATCGTAGGGGTAGAGGAATATACATATGCGCAGATTCTTACCTTTTTATACCCATTTGAGATTACTGGTGGTAGAGAAATTGTAAAGGAAAATGTTATTAGGCCAATATATTTCGGCTTGCTGCAAGGAAATTTTAATTTTATTTTATCTGCTTTACTTTAGGAATAACCTGGGGCCTATTTCACTAAGCTACAATTTTACAATTACAAGCGTTTTTGCCTGTAAAATTGTAAATTTGTGAATAATTGTGTTTCATAGAAATAAAATTACAAGTTTGTGGCTACAAGTAATTTTTACAATTTACAAGTCTACAAGACATGCTTCTACAAGTGGATTTGTTTCACTAAACTAAATTTTCACTTGTACACTTGTAGAATTGTAGAAAAAAACCCTAGGGTCGACAGAGACTCTCAAAAAAATTTTACAAGTTATAAGTGAATGATAAATTAAGTTCAAATTTGATTTTTAACTATTTTTTTAATAAAAATTAGTTCAAATAAACACAAAACCAAACAGTTTTAATATTAATTACCATTAATTTATTTATTTTGTTTGTTTTGAATTATTTATATAATGAAACAAACTATATCACATTGTTTGCTTATTATAAATTATCGATATACATACATAGATTAGAGTACCCATAATTGCAAAAGTATTTAAAATAACTTTTGGAATTTTCATATATGTATGTATGTAGAATTTATGGGTACTCTAATATAAATATATGTACAAGTATTCACACATATTTTTAATTTCTCAAAAGAACTTTGTAAAAATATTTCATTTTATTTAAAATATGTATGAAATATTACAGTATTCCCCGTATTAGTGCCCCACGTTTAATTGCCTTTCACGCTTATTTACCTCAATTTCTAAATCCCCATATTTTTTCTTACCATTTTCTAATAAAATTCCACGATTAAATAACTTTCGCTTAACTGAAAAATAACATTTTTAGGGTACAAATTGGTTTTGTAAGCTATTTTGATGCCTAGATACGTTCATATTGTATTTATATGTTGTTATTGTTAGTGAAAAATTACGAGTCCCTATAAGTTTTGCTGAAAAAAAAATTTTGTGTACATTTTTGCAAAAAAAAAGTTCAAGAAAAAATTATGTTTTGTACAAAAAAATATTTTAAAATTTGTTCAGTAGAGTCTTCACTACATTATTGCCGAACATAGTTAAGCAGTATATTTAAGTTTGAGTTAGCTGTTGGCCAAAAACTAAGGACACCTTTTTTTGAATGATGCAGTGATAATCAAAATCTTTTGAGGTCCATAAGAAAAATTGGTAGTCAATCTGACCAAACCGAGTACAGGGTTTTACTAAGTTTTGGTAGTACAATCGAACCGTGCATTTTTCCAAAAGTCTTCATTTGTCGCATAGTGTAAATAATAAGATTGTAGAAATTGTAGTTTAAAAGTACAAAAAGCTATAATTGTTATGAAAATTTTAATGAAACACAATTCATCAGCACTTGTAAAAATTAGACTTGTAATTTTAACTTGTAGAATTGTAGTTTAGGGCCTATTTCACGCCCTTGAAGTTGCAGATCGTTAGAATTTAGAAATCGTTTAGAGAATATAAGCGAGTTGTGCCCGGAAATAGTCACTTGTAGCGGAGAATGAGCACAATTTATTTAATTTATTGGCTTGATTTTCAGTTTTAGTTTAATGTAAAATTTTGCCATTCCTTATCGTATTGCAAATAATCACTTCTCATTTTTAAATAAGAGTCAATTACTTTTTTTTTTAGGAAAGATGATATCTTCGAAAGATTTTCATTAGTATTAGCTCCTGGCAAGGCCAAAATTTTTGTTCAGGGGTAGTTATATTAAGTTTTGTTTTTGTCTAAAATTAGTTGAGGTTGAGCACCCCAACGATATCTGTTATTTTATTATTAATATGTAATAGGTATTTCCACTTTGCAACGACCAAAGCTCTTTTGATATTATGAAGTTGTTGTTGTTATTTGTTTTACAAAATAGTGTTACGTCATTTATTTTTGTTTATTTCGAATTTTTCATTTAAATAATGTTTATTTTATTATATTCCTCAATATTTTATTGTAAAATTTACTATGATAAAAATTTGTTTTTAAAAACTTATTTTGTGAATGGCAAATTTTCTATGTATTTGGAATAAAAATATAATGTTTTGTTTTTCATTTTACTTTAATACATAAATATTTTTTAATAATGTGTATATTTTGTTTATTTTGTTTTTAGTGCTGAATCTATTTGGGAAGAGTGTGAAGAAGTTCTCCGCTGCTTTGAGTGCTGCATAAATCTAAATCGATTTCAAACACTTTTGTGGATTGAGTATGGTTCTTTTAGCTATACCATTCATTCGTACTTTTCTCGCTATATTAAAAGGAATTTACATAATTTATCATCAGATGCGTAAGTAAATCTTTACGACATGCTTTCAAGTAATTATTATTTTTACATTCTTTTCCTATATAAACTTTTTCTTAATATAACTTTTATGATTATTAATCAGACTTGTTTGAATAATAATTTAAATCCAAATCCATCAAACCATTAAGACTTTGTTAACTGACAGTAACGTAACGTGTCTGCTGGTCGTTTTTGGTATATGAACGAATTTTAATGCATCGTTGCTGTAACGTTGTGACGTGTAGAAAATAGGTATTTACTACGTCACGTGACATTTGTTAAGCAGTGATGGACTGTTTGTATTTAAATTTTTATGTGGGTAGTTAAAGTTTTTTTTTATGTATTTAAAATAAAGTAACTTACCGATTTTTATAAAATATATAAAAGGCTTGAACAATTTGCTGGTTGTCTTTCGAAAATTTTTTATTTTTTTTAATATGTAAAAACTAAAACTGTAAAGTTAAATAGAAAAGACTAAATTACTGCTTGCAATTCGGGAATACACATTTCATTATTGACTGTACATTATTTTAACAACTTTAGAGTGAGAGTTATTTAAAATATTTTAATTGGATTTTTTTTTTTGTTGTTTTTATATAATTTTTAAATCCTGAAGATGATATCCGAAGGATATCGAAATATTGATGATTAAATTGAAAATAAACTTGACCTTGAGCTTGAAAAAAGTATTTGCTTATTATTTGGATAATTTGGAAACAGGTCGAACAATTATATCATTTTTCTGATTTGATTTAAAAAAAATTTTTAGTATTAAAAAATACAATGAAAATCCATTAATAAGGTCTGTGAAACTCTACAACCAAAAGGCCTTCCTGCTCGGATTGGCAAAAAACAATCAGGTGATTACTTACTTGCACACACCGGTATAAATATTTGTTTTAAATAAAAAGGGAAGGTGAGCAGTATTTTGGTATATCGAAAAAGGTACTTTGTCAAAAAACTTCTAGGCAACTTGGAGAGTCTTGTTCATCACAATATTGCCAAAAAAGTTCATTAAGAAATTATTCAAAGTTTACGGAAGTTATTCGAAAAGAAATTTTTAACTTGTTTTGGAATATGGTCTTACAAAAATATCAGAGAAAAAAGAGAATTGCATTGAAAATTCAAGACGAAATCACACAATAACATATTTTTTGAGAAATAGCTCAAGCAAGTTTGCGCAAGTCTGCTAAACGATCATCGGCAATAGGACAGCACAACAATCAACAACGACGAGCCTTTTTACAAAAATGGCGATCCAACAGTAAATATGCTACAAGCCCTAGCGTATGATTCGTCAGGACTAATTTATTTTAAAACTAATATTACAGACGTATATCAGCTGCTCCCACAGAGAGCAAAACCACCTATTAATAATGTTTCCCCTGAACAACTTTATAAAGGAAAATTATCAATATCAATGAAAAAGTGGGACCATTTGCAAGATTTGAAAAAGTTCCTGCCGGAAGATTGCCACCGCTTCTATGATAGTTTGCCTTATAAAAACTAGCATATATTTTTTACTTAGATTTATTTTTTGTTAATTTAATTTAATCTGTTTTGTTCATTTGAGAATGAATTGTTTTATTAATATTATTCAGTTTTTAATTTAGTTCAAAAAGTCCAGTTTTTATTGAGTTTTGTCCTTCTCCTGTAAATAGCCAAAATTTAACGACCTTTCTATATTAAACCATCGAGTTATTGTAACTCACAATAAAACAATTGGCTGAAGTTTGTTTATTACATGGATTAATATTTTTTTATGTGAAATTCATTATCTTTTTTTCCCCAACTTTGTACTAATAAAAAAAAGCCCTAACTCTACATTAATATTAAACAATTTGAATACCAAAAAGCCCTAAGTTAATTTTCTCCTTAAAATGAACAGAAAATGAAAAAAATCTTTTTTTAATTGAATTCCTTATTTATTTTAAATAAAAACTGCATTTACACTTTGTTTATAACTATTTTTTTAGATTTTATTAAGTTTTTTCCTTCTCCTGTAAAGTACTGGAAATTCGAGATACGACCTTTCTATATTAAGCCATCGATATACATAATATTCACAAAGATATGTATGTATATTAGGGTGTTTCATTTTTTCCAAAGATGTGTTTTTCATATGGCTTTGTTTACGCCACGAGTCTGGGTGATATAAAAGTTATACAAACCAGATTATAAGAAGATTGGATGACATTTAGAGGTTGCACAAAATAATCACTTTTATCTCAAAATAAAGAAATTTAAAATATTAAAGTAGGCGTACTTTGTTCGATTTTGAAAAGACGGCCGTTAGTTTTGCTTTCTTGTAATATTTGTTTTCTTGCGTTTGTGTACCAACCTCCTAGGTAGAGGAGACATAGCTGCAGTAACTCCTTGTAGTCTTCTCTTGGACGATTTCCCTCTCTTAGGACATCCTGAATGTACTTAACCATATGCACACGTTGCACACTGGGGATTTTTGTATGGAGGTGAGGAAAAAAATATATTTGTTAAAAAATTTTGTGATTTTATCACAAATTTAGTTTTATTTATATAGTACGTAATACACAAAAGTAATCAAAATACCGTTTTTACCGTTTTGGATTTTTTATGAATTAAAAAAAAATTAATTATTTAGGCAAAAAAAATATTTTCCTTCATACATTTATTTATATGTAACTGCGAAACTGTTGCTTATGTATACGGTGACCATATTTTTAAAACCAAAATACAGAACAAGGAAATATCTGACCGATAACAAGAATAAAATGCAAACAAACAACCTTTCATACGTACATATTCGTATCATTTTCCAAGATTTTTATAGAAAATATAGAATTTTCTTGTCCTTATTTTGCTCTAATCCTCGTATTTCTACGACCTTTGGAACGTAAGATATGCAGTTGACTAATCGACCTCTTTCAGACTATCCCCCAATTTCAATTTGACAAAACGGCTTCTTTCAGAGAATTAAGAATAATTTGAAAAATTGAATGTCTATAAAAAATTTTATTTAATTTTTATTATTATTTTATAATTATCTGCATATTGTAGGGAAAAATAGAAGTATTTATTTTTAATAAAGCCGAAATATATTTTCCAGATCAACTTCTTTCAACCTTCATATTCTATTTTAACAAAACAACTTGTC
Organism: Metopia argyrocephala; assembly: GCA_963576795.1. Lineage (NCBI taxonomy): Eukaryota > Metazoa > Arthropoda > Insecta > Diptera > Sarcophagidae > Metopia > Metopia argyrocephala. The sequence continues at coordinate 75,856,968 of OY756209.1, read as the reverse complement.
TTGACTTAAGCGATTAAGATAATTTTCAAATATAATCAAAAAAATTTTGACAAAACGACTTATATGGTGGAAGCTAATTTTTTTCTTTAAAATCTATTTAACAAAAAGTCTTTAATTAATTTTTTGTCGTTTTAAAGAAAAGTATTGCTTCTAGAGGGAAAAGATCGCATGATGTTCTTTAATTTTCTAAGCAATAACTTCTATTAGCCTTTTTAACTGTTTTTTTGCTCTACTGAAAAGTTGTTGATTTAGAAAGAAGACGTTTTGTCAAATGTCCACAGATATTTATTATTTAAATGCAAAATTAACAAAATTAAAAAGGAAAACAAAATAAAATAAAAAAATTCAGAAATAACTATAATTTCCTAAGATCATTAAATAAGTACATAATCATCATCATAATCATATGTACATCATTTTTAAATACCATAAAATAAAAATTAGTTTCTAGATATCAAAGTTAAAGTTAACTTAAGAAAATTATATGTATATTGTTTTTATCATTAAGTAAACATTCAAAGTAGATTCCATGGAAGGTGCATTGAAGGGGTAAAATAAATTACAACAAATTTTTCTGATGAATAAATTTGTTTTACCAAGTTATCATTTACTTTAAAATATTGTTTAAACTGTGTACAATTGATATCATCGTTTAATTTAGTAACAAAAATGACTTCGATGTTTTCCATTTTCATATGAATTTTTTCATTGGGTCATAACTTTTTTAATACAGAAAAAACCCTTTCTGTTGGAGCATTTGAACCCGGTAAACACAAACTGAACCCGGCAACCGTTAAAATAATTTTAAAATATATCTTTCTTTCTACAAAATGTACATACATATGTATGTATATGAAATGTATTGCTTACGGAGATCATGCGTTGAGTCTCTGCTTAAGATGCTCGTCAGGAGACTTTGGGTGGTATTCTTGATTCCGTTCTGTGGCTGCGGAAAGCCATATTTGCTATTATTCATTCCGTTGTTGCCATATTGTTGCGTTGCTGCGGTATCATATCGTTACTGCGGTATTGCCTTATTATTGATTCCGCAGTATAGATAAAATCGACATACAGATTTTTTTTAGAAATAAAATAGAAAAATATACAAACAAACAGCAGTTGGAAGAAATGGTAAATACGTATAATGAAATATAAGAAAGATATTTCCTGCGGTTTAAGCCAACGAGCGCGAATAAAAGATGCCGGTATTTGGAAAAAATTTAAACAGTATTAAGAAAAAATATTGTTAATTGATCTTTGATTTCTTTTGTATTATACTGTAGGTATAGACTGATTATAAAATCAGAGTGCGAAAAGAAGCTGCCAAAGAATATACAGCTCTTAACTGGAACAGGCTGTGATCCATGTAAAAAAAATTCCTTTTACAAAAATTTTGGAAGAAGTAAGCGCTTTCCTGAAGGTTAATACCGCGGTTCGTGGTATACAAAATGTAAGCAGTTTTGCTGTTTTCAAGAAGAGCATGCCGACTGAAAATAATGCAAGTGAAGAAATTAAAACGGCGGAAGAAATTTTTATATTTTATACATATGTACATATATTTTGATTTCACAAATGACAAAAACCTTTTATATTTTGGACTAAACTTATTAAAACAGGAACGTTATATTAAAGACGCGGAAATCTCATACCGCAGGAATAAATAATTGGAATTTGCTTATCGATCGATATTTCTTTCCGTTCAGCTTTCCTTTCCGTGCGGAATTATCTCAAAGATGTTAATCAAAAGTGCAAATACTACTTTGAGACATGAAAATAGAGAACAAATACTGAACATTAAATAAAATACAGAACATTTTTAAGTTTTTCCCTAATGAATAATTTATACAGAACCCGGGATTCAAATACAGAACTGTTCTGTATAATACAGAACGGATGGTCACCGTACTTATGTAGCAAAACGTTATATAAACAGGTGAAAGTAATTGTAATTTTTGATTTTTCTAAATTTTTCAAGCAAAATCCGACTAGTGGTTCTTGAGTTTGTTAAACAAAAGAGCCTTATCAGCTGAAAAATGTTGTAGTGTGTAATGCAACAAATTGAGAGGTGGCAACTGGTGGCAATTGAAATTGATTAAATATGTCAAAACATATATAAGACAATGTATTAGTAGTGATTTGCAACTGTCGGAAAGTATGGCTAAAATTGCAAGTCCCAATGTTTGTAGAAAAAAGGGATTTTTGTTATATGTTCATAAAAATAAACAAACAAACAAAAAAACTTAAGTCTCTGCAGAGTTTATTTTCCCAATTTTGGTATACTGAAATATCCTACTTTAAATAAGAAATAAAAAGAAAAACGTTAGCTCACATAATAAAATAATATTCGTTTTGAAATTCTTATGTTTAAATTAAGTTGGTTCGGTAAAACATACAAGTACTGAGTTTGAGACGACTATAAAAAAAACTCGCAGTCAGATCGGAGTAATTCTAATTAGTCTAAAATTTCAAAATATTGCATTAAGAGATTGTTGAAAATTTTAATTTTTTTCGCAAAATCCCCAATGTGCGTTGTTCTTCGACATAGTTTTCAACGTTATTTTCTTCCTCTAGCATTGTCGTATAAACGGTCTTATCTAATGCACACCTAAAACCTTCCGCAAAATTTTCCACGTCGTTGAGTAACAGAGGCCCAATTGCTGCGAACGACGACGAATCGATAATTAATGGTCATCATTAACACTGGCCGATACAGCTGCGATATTTTCTTCATTTCGCACTCTACGTAAGCGTGTTGGTGGTTTAATGTCAAACAATGTAAATTTGGTGCAAAATTTAGTCACAATAGCCCGAATAGCCGCTTTAGTGTGTCGATTAAACTGACCATAAAATGGAAGAAGCGCGCGATGAACTTTTTTAACAGAGCACGCATTTTGATAATAAAATTCAATAATTTGGAAGCGTTGTTTGTTAAATTCATGTTTAAATTATAGACCAAACTGAAGATGTTTGACAGTGAAACAAAACACGAAACGTGCGTCAGCTGTTTAAACCAGTGTTGCCAAAAAGATAATAGCTAAAAAATCACCCTTTATATTATCGGATTAACATATTATATTTATTGAATGATTTTATTAGTCTTAAGATCCTGATACTGGTATTCTGCTAGTGTTGTACATATTCCTTAACGGATGTTACTTCTCAAAAGAATACCAGTATCAGGATCATAATAAATAAAGTAATGCGTCCATCTTCTGACAAACGCAAATCGTTTAAATTTTTCGTTTTCGTTTTGAAAACGCCAAACAGGTGTTCTGACAAACGCAAATTGCCAAAAATGTGTTTTTACTATTTCAAATCGCCAAATTGGTGTTCTGGCAAACGCTTAACGCAAAAAATTTGCGATTCAAAATCACAAGAGTATATTGTAGTGAACTGATGAAATATGTTAAAGCAGAACTTCCAAGACAAAACAAAATAATACACAGTTATAATTTAATATGTTCTCTTTTGATCTTTAAAAAAATAACAATTTTACACTTTTTTAAATAAAAATATCAAACTAAAACTTGCTTTATTATTTTCTAATTGTTTGTATCATTTGTTTACATAAACTGGCGATTTGAACAAACAGCTGGTTTTATACATAGATGTTCGAAGAATGTATGTTGATAGTGATGTTAATACCAAATGAAGTACTTGGTTATTTTATTTCAAGTACTTGAAAAATATATAAGAAGTAGTTTTGTTTCGTCAGAAACGCTTAAATTAGATCAAAGTTAACTGCAGTGAATATTTTTGGTAATCAAATAAAAATTGATGTCCGTGAAGGAATACTACACTAGCCAAACTGTACAATTGTTTTCGACTTCAGCATATAAAAATTCTAATGCGCACGCTTCTGGCGCTGCAATTAAGATCTTATACTTTAGTAGTTCCTTTTTGTCTCTTTCTTTAATTTATCAAAATATTTCATAAATTTAGATTTAATAGTGCCCTAGACTTTGGAACATCAAATCAAATCAAATCATTCAAATTTTTCCCAGTTCAAGTAATGTTATGAAAAGACATACATACATAATTAGCCATTACAACCCTGTGTAAGGGTTACGGTCTAGTGTCTCGCAGCACTCATGTTGTGTGTGTTAATTTTTATCCATGAGTACCGGTCCTACAGTTTAAAGTCGACTCTGAACGACAGATTTGAGAAGCTTTTTCATCTCAATCAATTACTCCCAGAGCTTTTGCCAGAAGATTGCTGAGAGGTAGTTGCCGAAAGAAATAATTTTTTCATATATCTTTTTTTCAAGATGTCAGGATATCGTCTTAGTAAGCCAATACACTAACCACTAGACCACGGCGAAAAGAGGAAATGTTAAATTGTTACCCACTGTCAAATACGTATTAGTAGCAGGTAAAGATTTTTCCACTCTTGGAAAAGCAAATCTTTAATATTTTTTTTCCAGTTTCATCGCGACTATTTTTTTCAATTTTATATTAAAAATTAAGTATTATTAAGTATTATTGTATTCTTTATCAACAACCTAAGCATAAATATGTATTCCAAAGTGAAGCAATCGCATTCATATTATTATTATTGAATAAACAAGCTTTGTTTATTTTGCTTTATAATTTTTAAAGAAAGTTTAACTAAAAAATCGAGTCACTCGATCTGATTCGCCATTTGTCTTTAAAACCTTTTACATATTTTACATTGTGCTTGTGGTGGTCGTTTTAGGTCTACTAGAAACTAGCACTACACAGAACTACTATTGTAATTTTTTGATTTTATACATATTTTATTTTTACTTTATACTCGTATGTTGCGCTGGTTTATTTATATTTATATTCAAAGTAATAAAATAAGAGTGTTTCTTCTTACAGCATTGCTTACTTACACGATTTATCCAGGCTGCCACATATGTTATTGAACTGTGCTTGTTTGGTACACTTATAAAAAAGGGACGAAATTTGATTCCTACCAAATATTCTATTTGTATGTATATGCTTCTAAAATTGTAAATGAAAATACTAAAATATGTATATTTTAAATAAATATAAGCTTAGATATGTAAGTTCATAATCCCGAAAATCCCGGGATATCCCGGACAAGTTTTTTGAAATCCAGGGGTTCGGGATATTCCGATCGCCATTCCTACTTCTGACCCATCCTATGCAAACAAGGGAACTCCCCGTTTTTATCACAACAATTTAAAAACATTGCAAACAAAAAACAATAGACTGATCTGTTGTTAATGGTTATTACCGGTTAACCGGATTACGGATAATCGAGGCCCGACTGTACTTAGATCCAATAGTATTAAAATAAATGGCAATTTACCAAGCTTAAGACCGCTGTTGTAGAATATACACATATACATAGTAGAAGAAAACAAAAAGGACAATTGTACTAAGCTTATCAACCAGGGACCGTAACAGTTACGACTTTTTTCAAAAAAGTCACTTTATAATAGTTATTTTTTGACTTTTATTTTTGCGGTCAGAAATAAAAGTTAAAATTTGACTTTTATTTTTTCGGTCAGATATAAAAGTTAAAATTTGACTTTTATTTTTTCAGTCAAAAATAAAAGTTAAAATCTGACTTTTATATTTTAAGTCAAAAATAAAAGTTAAAATCTGACTTTTATTTTTTAAGTAAAAAATATAAGTTAAAATTTGACTTTTATTTTTAAGTCAAAAATTAAAGTTAAAATTTGACTTTTATTTTTTAGGTCAGAAAAAAATTACTATGCCATAATAATAACAATGTAATGGAAATATAAGAAAAATAAGATCGATGACAATGATGTTGTTTTGGTTATTTCTAACCAACCTAACTTTAGTCAAATTTGCTATTCCATTTTAACAAAGTTTAATGCACCCGGTATAATGTCATGTCTGCTTGACTCATACAAGGAGAAGCGTATTGACGTTGATGTCGACCTTGTGGAATATTGGGAAAACAAAAAATGTGTATATCCCCGTCTAAAGAACTTGGCATGTATTATTCATCAAGTACCTGCGACACAAGTTAGTGTAGAACGCACTTAAGATTGTTCTTAGCGACTTGCGCTACAATTTGTCTGAACAGAACTTGGCAGCAATATTAATGGTGAAATTGAATTCTAAGTCATTGCAATGAAAGAGTGAACAATTTAATATTGAAATTAAGGAAATTAAATGCAATTTGTATTTTCAGAGCAAAATATCCAAAACACCAACTCCTTAACTTTCTTTGTATAGATACTCTATTATAATTTTTTTTTTCTTTTTGTTTTAATACAAATACAACATGTACTTATAATTCTAAAAATAAAAACTATAAAATTCTAAAAATAACATCTGCTTTCAATAAGAACAAAAGTCAAATTTTAACTTTTATTTCTGACTTAAAAAATAAAAGTCAAATTTTAACTTTAATTTTTGACTTAAAAAATAAAAGTCAAATTTTAACTTATATTTTTTATTTAAAAAATAAAAGTCGGATTTTAACTTTTATTTTTGACCGAAAAAATAAATGTCAAATTTTAACTTTTATTTCTGACCGAAAAAATAAATGTCAAATTTTAACTTTTATTTCAGACCGAAAAAATAAAAGTCAAATTTTAACTTTTATTTCTGACCGAAAAAATAAAAGTCAAAAAATAACTATTATTATTAAAAGTAAAAAAAATTAAAGTCTTTTAAGTTTATTATTCCTTAGCATAACAGCATCAATATGCTGTATTTAAATATCTGATAGACAAATTATATCCACCTGACTTTTTGATTTTAAATTTTAAAAATAACTGTTATTTTCGGTCCCTGTTATCAACATTGTTATGAAATAAACACATTGAATACAACAAGAAAGGAAAAAGATGTGTTTGTTTTTCTTAGGCTGATGCAGAGTGCGCGCGATTATTATTATTATTAATCGGTTCAGACCCAGCACTAATGCAGGACACTGTGACCAATAAGATCTATTGTGTCCCCTTGGGTCTATTGTCTGTTCAACAGACCTACTACCCTCCTAATGAACGCAAGCAGGTCTGAGTGGTGGATATGTCCGCCAACGAGACCATATGTCTCCCTAGGGACATCCATCTGAATCTATCAAGAGCCACACACTCACACAATATGTGCTCCGCTGTTTCCGATGCTCGTGAGCAAAGTCTACAAGTATCTACGTCTGTGATCGCCATCCTCATAAGATGCGCTCTCACACTACAGTGACCCGTAAGGAAGTCCGTTAGGATCTTCAGGTCCGGTCTTCTATGCTTTAGAACATCCGACTTACCCCCAAATCGCGGACGGATCACAGCCTTGGCATGTCTCAGACCCGACTGGGCGTTCCAGTGTTCCAAACACTTGCCAACTTCCCATTCACAAATTATTTTGAGAATAGTAGAAAGCGGTGCCGCACAGCAGGGCTCCGGACCAATATAAGACGTCGCAGACCCCTCCCTAGCCAATGCATCCGCTTCCTCGTTCCCGCTTATGCCACAGTGTCCAGGTACCCAGAACAGCTGCACCCTGTTTCTAAGGGATAGTCTTTGCAACGTGTCGTAGCAATATTTGACAAGCCTAGATGTCACACGATGAGAGTCAAGCGCTTTTAAGGCAGCCTGACTGTCCGAGAATATATTAATTGTCTTGCCCCTGAGCCCAATATCCAGGTTAATCTCAGCGCATACGGTTATGGCTAGGATTTCAGCCTGGAAAACACTCAGTGACTTCCCTAGTGAAATTGACAGGTTTCGATTGGGTCCATAGACCCCAGCTCCTACTCCACTGTCCATTTTGGAACCATCGGTGTGCCAGTTTAGGTCGAACTCACTTCGAGTCAAATGCCCAGTAGACCAACGTTCCCGGTCTGGTACCTCAACCTTGAATCTCTTGCCAAAGCACAGTTCCGAAGGCATGGCATCCAAGACCGAAATTGGATTCCTGACTACCTTGTGAAGAATGGCCAGGTTCCTCGACTCATTTCGAGGTGCTCTTACGAGCATTTTTGCCGCCGAACACGCGGCCACCCTCATCAGATAAATATGAAGTGGTGTTAATCCAATCAGGGCCTCTAAAGCCACTGTTGGACAAGTTCTCATTGCCCCGGTTACTCCAAGGCAAGCAAGCCGCTGTATCTTGCCCAATTTCTTTATGGTGGCAGACTCTTCAGTCTTTTTCCACCAAACTATTGCCGCATAAAGTTGGTTTTACACTATCCCACTGAGTATAACGACACGTCAAAAACTCAGATAAAATGAAAAAGTATAATAGTGTAGAAGCAATATGTAATGAATTGTCAAAAAATACGGATAGAAATTTGACAGTCGTATGGCTCTCTTCATTTTTGGAAATTTTTCTAAACCATTAGATTTTTCGTTTTATCAGGGTTGCTTTTTTACACAAATATAAGAAAAAATCTGTGTTGGAAAACTGAAAATTATTCGCCATAATTTTGCTTATTCCTTTTTTTATTAAATAAATGCAAAATATAGCTATCATTTCAAGTTTTTTCTCTTTAACATAAAATAAATTACAAATATTTGTTGTAAAAAATAATTAAATATGGCTTATATTATGAAATATTAATAAAACAAATAATGCCGTATCAACATGTCCATCCGTGGAGAACGAGAAAAACACAAACAGCTGTTGTTTCCATTTTATTTTAAATGTGATAGTGTAAAAGCAAAATGTAATAAAAACATTTTACGTTTGATTTTTTGACAATCAGACAAAAAACCATTAGATTTTGTTTCGACAAAATCCAATAAAAATCTTAACACTTGTAGAATAGTGTAAAAGCACCTTAAGTAATTATGGGCCGAACGATAGCGGTATAAATCCACAGTGTCATCCTTGGCGATAGACCCTAAGTCTTACCGAAAGAAGAGCGACATGCCCAAAGTGCCCTTGTCGTCTTAGTCTGGACAGCACGAACGTGCGAATTCCAAGTAAGCCTTCTATCCAGAATGACACCTAGATATTTAACCTCCTTAGAGAACATAATAGTAGTACCCCTGAAAGAGATACAGTCGCACGTCAGCTTATATCTCTTCGTAAAAGGTACAACTACAGTTTTCGAAGGATTCACTGAGAGTCCTTCCTGAGAACACCAGTCTGACACTTCCCTTAGAGCATCAGCCATAAGTTCACATAATGTGGTCTCAAATTTTCCACTAATTGTCAAAACAAGGTCATCAGGGTAACCAATCACACCGATTCCCCTTTGAGACAATGTGGCGAGTAAGTCATCAACTACAATCGTCCATAGCAATGGAGAAAGGACTCCACCCTGAGGGCATCCCTTCGACGCCAACACGGTCAATTCCTCTCCATCAAGGGACTCGCTGATAACCCTGCCCCTAAGCATGGACCCAATCCAGGCTATAATTGGCTTCTCCACGCCTTTCCGCCTCAGCGAATCGGTAATGGAGTCGAAGCCCGTATTGTCAAAAGCACCTTGGATGTCCAAGAAGGCACAAAGAGCAACTTCTTTGTCCGAATAAGCTTTCTTAATACTAGGAGAAATAATATTGCACCTTCAGTCGATCCGCCCTTTACATAAGCGAATTGATTTGGATGCAGGGGACATTCCACAAGATACGTCTCCCTTATATAAACATCTATCAGCCTCTCCATAGTCTTCAGGAGAAAGGATGAGAGGCTAATAGGTCTATATGATTTTGGAAGGTCACTAGGCCTACCTGCCTTTGGTATAAAGATAACCATAACCTCCCGCCAAGCTTGTGGTATGTAACCAAAACCGAAGCTGGTCTTAAAAATGACAATAAGTTTTGACACTATTATGTCAGAGCTCCTCTGCAGGAGAGCTGGAAAAATCCCATCCCCACCTGGAGCCTTATAGGGTTTAAATGAGCTAATAGCTCACAAGACCCTGTCTAGAGTGAATATCCTACCCGCAAGACCTCTGATTCTCCTGGTAATACGAACAGGTGTGGGACTATCCCAACACCCCCGTTCAGGAGTCACCTCTTGGGAACCGGGGAAGTGCGTTCCGATCAAGAGATCTAAGGTCTGCCTCCTAGACTGAGTGTACCCTCCGGTACTTGTACTCAGGGACCCTATGCCGTTAGAGTGATCCACAGTGAGAGACTTTTGAAGCCGGGCCAAAGCCGGCAGCTCCTCAACGGACTGGCAAAATGCCCTCCACGTCTCCCTTTTGGATCTTCTAATCTCCCTATTGTACTCTGTGAGACTGGCCCTATAGACATGCCACTCGCCCGTGCGCTTGGCCCTATTGAAGTTTCTCCTGACTGTCTTCCTCATCTTTGCCAGAGTGTCGTTCCACCATGGCACCTTACGCGCAGCCGTATGGTCACTATGACGCAAACTGCTGTCCAGTGAGGACCTTATTGTCGACCGTAATTGATCTGCCGCCAGATCCAGTTTGTCCACTGACTCCACAGAATCTGGCAGCAAGTCAACCTCCCTTGCCACTCTTTCCCTAAATAGGGTCCAATTTACCCTCCTAGAAATTGTTGGCCTATCATTGAGCCTGGCAGAACTAGCCAGGTCAAATCTAATATGCATATGGTCGGACAAGGATACCTCGTCCGATACATGCCAGTCCCTCACAAGACCAGGCGTGAATGTATCACACAAAGTAATATCCAATACTTCCGACCTTATGGCATTAATGAAAGTGGGTCTGCTGCCTCTATTGGCAGCTCACCCCTATCGTTGTTATCCGTGCTGCCCCACACGCTATGGTGTGCATTCTCATCACAGCCAATAATTAAATGGTGACCCTTCTCTCGACAGAACCTGATGAAGTTTTGAACCTCCAAGGGTGGTATACATTCCAAATCCCCTGGGAAATAAGCAGAGGCGCATATCACCTCCAGTTATGTGATACATGATTTTGCTCATTTTTGCTTTTTTACAGTTTGGCTGTTAAACCAACGGTGGGTTTTAAAGAGAATAATATTATTTTCATTTATTTAATGAAAAATATAAGTCCAAACTATGAAACTAAGGGTAAATTAAACTATGAAACTGAGTTATTTGTTCACTAATCTAATGATATGGTTCATTCAATTAATTAACTAATACGTATTTTTCTTTTTGTTACTTAGTTTTTTATTTTTATTTTTTATTTTTATTATTGTTAAAAACAGTAATGTTGAGAATATTTGCTAAAAAGAAAATTTATTTCTGGTATAATTTTTGCACCAAATGACAAAACTAAAAATTTCACAAACTCAATGAAATTTTTGAATGAAACTATGAAATCTAATGAAGTGATTTTAATGAAACTTATTAATTGCATCTATGAAATTTCATTCAGTTTATGAAATATTACATTAGATTAATGAAAAAACATATTATGAAAACTAAAGAGATTATATCATTAAAATAATGAAGCATACGCCCATGTGCTGGAAAACGTGCGATTTCAAATCACTTGTGATTTCAAAATCGCCAATTTTAGTTTTTCATGTGTTGGAAATCGTGCGTTTTCAAAGTTATGTTCGAAAAATGAAAACATGTTTTAAGTGTCAAAAGTAATAAAAACAAACGTAATATAAACAAATTATTAAATAAAATTAATAAAAATGCCAGCTGCGTCATTGTTAAGTTTAATTAAAAAAAAGCAATATGAAAGAAAACAACGTATTAGAAAGCGTTTTCTTAGAGATGAGCAATGAAAAAGAACATACTTTTTATTTTACATTTTCTATTAAAATTAATTGTAAAATATTACTTTTTTTACTTTGTATTTATAAAAAACATATTAGATTTTATTCATGTATGCTTTTATGTTAAATTATATGCAAATTTTTAAGAAAATATGCAATTTCACTTATAGATCACATACGTAAAAGTTTGTGATTTGAAAACGCCTAATTTCTGGCGATTGTGAACTCTAGCACACTTCTTTTGCGATTTCATATCGAGTTCGCCTATTTCATGCGATTTCCAGCACATGGGCGATAATTCTTTCAATGTAGTATGCATATACTTAAATAGATAACTCTTTAATATAAAATAAATAATGTAAATATAACAAATATACAAATATATTTGTTTACACTATGTATGTACGTCTATGTGTTTTAAAAATATACAGTCACTATGCATACAGCTAGAAGCTAGATCGTAACTCTGAAACAGGGTGGTAATGGCTAACTATGTATGTACACTGTCTCAAACAATTGCCCGTACCCCATGCAACTGGAAATATATTTGATTATAATTCGAAAAATACTTATCCAATTCAAATGTAGTAAATTTTTTTTAAAAGTCCAACAAGTAGTTATAAAAATTGCCAATTAATAGTAAAATAAAAAAAGATTCACTTTTATTTTTAACAAAAAACTTAAAAATAGTTCAAAATATTAACTAAAAAAATTGTCCGTACCCTGTAAAAAAATTTACATATTTACAAAATGTACATATATTATGATGTCCTTAATATTTAGTGTGGTATCCTTTAGCAGCAATTCCGTCTCTTAAGCGGTTTTTCATCGATAAAGCCAGTTTTTCTGTGGTTTCTGCGCCAATATTCCGCCATTCTTGAACGATGACATCTTTCAGCATTTGCCTATTAGTTATTTTATGCTGGCGAATTTTTTTTTCTGAAATACCCCATAGATGTTCTATGGAATTTAAATCTGGGCTATGGGGAGGATGAGGCACCACTTCCTTAACGTTGTTGAGCACCCATTCTCGCACAACCATGGAAGTGTGCTTTGGGTCGTTATCGTGCAAGAAACGATAATCGTCTTGTATGCCCAAATTAGTGGCGCTAGCTTTTAATTTTTCCTTTAAAATATTCAAATAACTAAATTTGTCCATCGTGGTTTCCACAAACACGAGATTTCCCACACCTCCAGCTGCCATTGCACCCCACACCATCACCGAGCCACCACCATGTTTCACTGTTGCTTTTAGATGCTTTAACTGCAACGCGGTGTTTTCTCTTCCCCACACAAAACGTCTTCCATCCGACCCAAAAATATTAAATTTACTTTCGTCAGTGAAAATAACTGTTTTCCAGAAGTCGTCAGGCTTGTCTACATATTTTTTGGCATAATCTAAACGCTGTTTTATATTCTTTTTTGATATAAAGGGTTTTTACGTGGAACACATGCCTTATATTGGTTATCATGCAGAAAGTTCCGTACCGTTTGTGCGCTTAAAGCAACGTTTTCATCTTTTTTAATATTTTTAGCTATTTCCACAGCACTTGTTTTTGGTTCTAGCTTAACCATCCGGTCGATCTTTCTTCCCAATCGAGCGTCTATGATTTTTTTACGACCTCTTCCTGGCGCAATTAAGAGTGAGCTTGTTTTTTATAATTTTGTATCACATATTGGACAGATGATTTTGGTCTTGAAATATTTTTGGCGATTTCAAGATAAATTTTGCCTTCATTGTGCGGTTTTATAATCAATTCTTTGATGGAAATAGAAATTTTAGTATGATTTTTATTATTTGAACTCATATTGAAAATTTTTATAACGCACTTATTCAGACAAGCCCTTTATAAGACTGGGCAATTGTCTAATTTTACCTCAACATACAAAATTAAAGATCCATTATATTAGAGAAATTTATATTTCTCTCTGGCCAATGATCCGATTTTAAAAAAACAACAAAAATGAAGGAACCGTTGTGCCGTACGGAAAATTTTTTGAGTTAAATTTTTGGACTTTTTTGTTTGTTTTTTGTATATAATAGTAGTGAAACATGTTTATTTTATTATTAAAATGTGCGTCACTATAAAGTGTAACACCCATTTTTCTTAATAACTTTTTTCACCTTTAATCAAAATTATTTTTCTTAATCACAATATTTTTGAAAAATGTGTCAGATTTTAAAATGTATCAGTTTGTCAAATTTGACGTGTTAGTTAGTTCACAAGTGCATACAAAAATTATTCAAATAATTCAAAAAAACCATATTGGAGTTATACAAAAGTTGCTAGGGAAGTCCACGTGACCAGGCAATGTGTTTCCAGAGTGGTCAAAAAGTTCAACAAAGACCTAAAAATTGAAAGAAAGCCTGGAACAGGTAAAGCAAAACTGGTAACGAATGACGCGAAAGCCAAAAAGGTTGAGAAGCTTTTGCTGGCTCTTCCAAACATTTCCGGTCGCGAAGTGGCCCGGCGCGTGCAGTGTTCGGAAAGTTTTGTGCGCCGAGTTAAAGCTAAAGCTGGCCTTAAAACATTTAAAGTCCAAAAAGTTCCGGATAGAAATGCTAAGAAGAATATTGAAGCAAAAAAAAGAGCAACACTCCTCAAAAAAGAATTTTTTCAAAAGTTCGAATGTTGTGTAATGGATGATGAAACTTACGTTTTTGCAGACTTTGCGCAGCTTCCTGGCCAAGAGTTTTATGTAGCGGATAATAGAGGCAATGTTTCTGAAGAGTTCCGAACTAAAAAACTATTAAAATTTCCCAAAAAGTTCCTAGTTTGGCAGGCTATTTGTAGCTGCGGCAACAGAAGTGCATCGTTTGTTACATTGGGATCAATAAACTCAGATATTTATATCAAAGAGTGTCTTCAAAAGAGGTTGCTCCCATTTCTAAGACAGCACAACATATCAACATTCTTCTGGCCAGATTTGGCAACATGTCACTACAGTAAAAGCGCAATAGACTGGTATAATAAAAATAATGTTATTTTTGTTCCAAAAGAGGCTAACCCACCAAACTGCCCAGAGCTGCGGCCTATTGAAAGATGTTGGGCTCTGGTCAAAAGAGAACTAAAGAAGAGTACATCTGTTCCCAAAACCATTACTAGTTTTCGATATAAATGGACAGCTAGTACCAAAAGAATCACCGAAAACACTATAACATTGCTTATGGATGGCATAATGAATAAAATAAAAAATTTTATAAAATTAAATTAATTTTTAAATAAAATTATACAGAATATAAATCTGTAATAAAAATGCAAAATAAAACTGTTTTATTTTTAACTCTAGCTTACTCCAGTCAGTTTTTATTTGACTTTTGATGTGTTACAGTTTATAGTGACGCACATCTTAGTTTGCAATTATTATAAACAATTGTTACACTTTTAAAAAAAGTTTACTTCACTCGAATCGGGTAATTATTTTTTCGAATTATAATTAAATATATTTTCAGTTGTATGGGGTACAGACAATTGTTTGAGACAGTGTATGTATGCATTAGGGTGGGTCAATTTTTTAGCCTACTAAGCGTATAGCAAGGTCGTAATCTACGAGAAATTCTAAGAACTTTTCCCAAAGAAACCATGGATCTAAAATCAAAATCGAGCTTCCGGTTTTTTACGAGAAAATTTGGTGTTCAGGTCATCCGAAAATAATGCTATTTTTTTGGAAGTATTCATTGCAATTGGTGAATAGTTGACTTGTAACGCTGGAAGAGGGCTTATTTTAAAGGAAATTTTCTCACCTTTTTATATCTGTGCTCATTTATAGAAAATTATTTACCCAAATAATGGTTTTAGAGGTTTATGTCACAATAATAATAGTTTTAGGTTTTTAACAGTTTGACTATTATTATTTTGACATAAACCTCCAAAACCATTATTTCGGTAAATAATTTTCTAAAAATGAGCACAGATGTAGAAAGGTGAGAAAATTTCCTTTAAAACAAGTCCTCTTCCAGCGTTACAGGTCAACTATTCACCAATTGCAATGAATACTTCCAAAAAAATAGCATTATTTTCGGATGACCTGAACACCAAATTTTCTCGTAAAAAACCGGAAGCTCGATTTTGATTTTAGAACCATGGTTTCTTTGGAAAAAGTTCTTAGAATTTCTCGTAGATTACAACCTTGCTATACGCTTTGTCACGTTTTTCGGTCCCGAACAAATTGACCCACCCTAGTATGCATACAGCTACATCAACGTTCGGCTAACCGGACCTTTAAAGTCATTTAACTTTAGTTAGTTATTTATCCTTTAATATACTGGAAATTTTAAACATTTTAAAAACATTAATTCTTCTCTTTATAGTTTCTATTATTCTATTGTCTATATCATCTTTATAGTTTCTATTTATAAGAAAGAATATATCACATCTTTTTTTATTATTTGTATTTTTTTGAGAAAAATAAACCCGGCGTGTCTCGTTACACCTAACACTCCCTCCTGTCTCTCCCTTTCTTCCCTTCTATGCCCTTTCCCTTCCTAATCTACAAAGAATTCTGGCCCCATTGGGGCATGGATGCTCCTTTCTTGGCGTATTTATTTCTCTGAGCACCCATATGACAAGAGACCCAGCATATGCTGGCCCTATTGATCCTGCCCAGCCGGTTCAGTACAGAATCCTTGGATTACAGCCACAAATTTTTCTTTCAAGCCTTTTGGGTACCATTAGGAGGGAAACGCCCTCTACATGAACATTCGAGGAGGGAGGGAGGATAGTTTACTATCCAGTACTATTCCTGGTTACTTAACCTCCTTCCTATACTAAATCCTGCTGACCCAGTAACTCAATATTCCCACATTAAGGGAGGCTCCCCTTGCCTTGTAAAAGGCACTATTGTAGTGTTGCCCAGCCCCGCTGACTCACACTACCTAATTATCCTAAGTGATCTTCAAATAGTGTCAGAGAGAGTGACTTTGAACCTGCCACTAATACAATATTGTCTGCATAGCCCTGGCAGTCAATTCCCACCTCAGACAGTTTTTTAAGATGCTAAGCCCCATAGTTGTATTGAGCCTTACCCTCCCTTCCTCTGCGTCAATTTCCGCAAATCTAGTAGAAAGGGCTTCCGCCATCTATCTGGATATCACGAAATCCATTCCCCTTGTTATTGCTAACGGTATCTAAAAAAAGATTAAGAATAAACAATGCATTTACAAAAGTAAACTCTACAGGCAATACAGTTGCCACTGTTGATGAATAAAAACAAAACAAAAGCAGTAATAATATGAATAGGCAGTAAAATCGAATCAACTCATGTCATTCTCTGGTATGTACCAGAGAACAGCATTGAGTCGCTTTTTAGCGATTCATAAGCACTTATAAAATTTTAAATATAAGTGCGTACACGTAGTTAAAGTTTAACTACTCTGACTCACTCATACTCACACAACGTTGATTCATTAATAAAGGTTGCAATAAACATGAGTCCAATGTTGCATCAAACTCATACTCACTTGGATTCATAATTTTATAAAAATACTTATGACACTCATAATTGATTCGAGTGACTCGAGTCATACGGAAAAAATTTACCGTTTTAGTCGATAGACAAATACAATAAAAAAGAAAATTTATATGGTGTATATGTATGTATATGTATATAAATGAACATGTAAATAATAATCAAAAATAAGCGAAAAAGTGTAAGTTTATAAGAAATGTTTTAAAGAAGATGAAATAATCCATAATTATATTTTAATTTTTAATAAACAGGGCCTAAAGAAATTCATTACAAAATAAAATATTTTTAATTTTTTTTTACATTTTACATTGTAATAACTTATAGTATACTTAATAAACTGCATCTTTATAATCAATATTTTTAAAATAGATTATTGGAACGCAAATTGCCCATATTGGGCTATTGCCTTTATGTTTCCGAACTATTCGGTAACCTCCGACACTCTTGCAATCTATTTCGTTATATCCTGCTTATAAAAATTAAAAAAAAGAATTAAAAATTGTTTAATTTCTTTAAAATATTTCCTAAAAACATAAACTTTTTCGCTTATGTAAATTCTTACATTTTAAATGTTAATTATAATATATACCATATCTAATTTCTTTTTATTGTCGAAAAATAATAAATTACATGGTCAAAAACATAGTACTTATTTAACACGATTCATAGTTTAAGCCAAAACTCTTTCTTTTGCAGTCGTGTGGTAAATGGTTGGTAGCTAGGAACGTGTTTATATATTAATTTACTCTGGTAATAACGCAGAGCAAACACACAACAGTTTGTAATCGAATCATACTTATTTTTTCTCATCTGTATGCACTGAGTTAAGGAGAGTTGAAGTCAAAAACATCGTACATATTATTAAATATAAATGCGATGAGTCAAGCTACTGTGGTCTATATTTAGTTCTTTCTCCAGAGCATATATATGCCGCTGTTTGCTGGTTATATGCCGGCTAATTCCATTTCTTAGTGGATCATTTATTACTCTAGGTTGTCCAGGAGATGGTATATTTCGTACACGTTGGTTGTTTTTCCTGTGTAGTCTCTCTTTGACCTGGATTTCATGCCCAGTCTCTCTCTCTCTCTTTGTGTAGACCGGTGGCTATCATTTAGCATTGCTTGAATCTTTCCTTCCCTAAGTCGGGTTGCTTTTTCCTCTTTATGTTTCACTGCGTAGCTTTTGTCGCGGTCGTTACCTTGGGTGGGCTATTCGACGGTTTAGCAATAATCATCGCCTGTTGTCTAATGTTGCTTTCCTGCAAATTCTTACTTTTGCTCCTGTTGGGAGCAGATACGCCCTACAGATTTTCTCCACAAAGCTCATACTTCATACAGTTTGCCAGTTCTGATGCGATCGATGACCCATTCAAAGTGAGTCTGGATAGTCGACCATTGCAGAGCCCGTATGTCCTTATTTATTCCTGAATTCGGCCTGATCTTCAGAAGGCTCCCTTAGTGACTGAGTTATTGTGGGACGCTCAACATGATCGATCAATCAATTAACGGATCAATTAGCACCCTGATATAATCCTTAGTTACTGCTCTTCAACTGCTTTTCTGAAATGGCTTGGCAGATAATTTTTGCCAGTATAGCCAGTTGAATCCTTACTGTGTAAGACTCTACACCACGCCAATGTGATTTTCATGTAGAGGGACGTCAATAATTAGTTTGGCTCTTTTTCCTACAAATGGTTTTTATTACCTACGAAATCAATCAGACTAAGTTCAGAAACTTTAGGTTCAATACTTCTCGAGATATTATATTTAGCTTGTATAACAGCTATCACGACCACTTTTCTAATTTTGATCACTTTCTAACTGATGACTTGCCATGATTATGAGTCATCAGGGCTAAAAGCATGTTTCTATATTACAAGCGGGTCGACAGACAGGCAATCAATGCACAAACAGTACGTAAGAAATTGAGTTTATATAACATAATTGTCTAACTTACGGTCGATATTGTAATATAGAAACAACACAAAGAGAGAATTTATATATACACTCCGGTTCGCTTATTTAAAGGCACAAAAAATCACATATTCAGGAGCCGGTATCTTTTGCAATTTTTAACCGATTCCAGAATTTCAAAATAGAAATGGAAGGTAGACATCTTGAGATATAAACAAAATCATGACAATGGTGGTTTCTTAACACAGGAACCTTTTTTGAGGAATTTATAAAAAAAATCTAAAAATGTGGTAATTTTTTTGTTCACTTGAATAAAGGCACCTTAACTAAATTTAATGAAAAACAGCTTTTCTTGTTTTTTAAGTTATTATTACTTTATTTGCTTTATTAAAGAACTATTAGTAATGGATACAACCCCCTTTGTTTTTAATAACTTCAAATATACGGGTTTTCATTGACAGATAAAGAGAATTGATGTAATCCAACGAAATTTCATTCCAAGCATTCTTAATGGCCTGAATTAGTGACTGCTTGTCATCAAATTGTCCACCTCCTTCATAGACCTTACGAGATAACCAACCCTACACATTTTCGATAATGTTTAGATCTGGTGAATAGGGTGGGGGATGGATGGGATACTTCGAACAAGGCAAAGTCTCTGATTGGGGTCAACCTGGCGGCCTCCAGAACGATCCTTGTTCCCGTTGTATTCAAGTCGACATACAGCCTCCACGTGGCCCTCCTTGATAACATTCTAGCACCCGCTAGCTTTTTAACTAATGTATGCGGCGACTGTCCAATCCCCTGGACTTTAAATTTGGGTTGTGCGTTGGGCTTGAAACCCACCACGTAAAAATGTTATTCAATGAAAACCAATACAATAGCCTCTAAACGGACCCCCTTTTATGTTGACGAACTTGGCAAACGTTTTAAGGACTATGATTTAAGGATATGCACCTGGAACGTGAGAACCCTTTATAGGAAAGGTGCCTCTATCCAGTTGGCGGATGCTCTCACGAAATGTAGGGCTGACATCACCGCCATCCAGGAAATGCGATGGATAGGGCAAGGTTGTACAAGGCAAGCAACATGTGACATCTACTACAGCTGCCATGAGAAGAAACACGAATTTGGTTGCGGATTCGTAGTTAGCAAGAGACTTCGCCATCACGTCTCGGAGTTCACCCCTGTGAACGAAATAATTGCTACGATCCGCATAAAGGCGAAATTTTATAACATCAGCCTTATTTGTGTTCACGCCCCGACGGAAGAGAAGGATGATGTGGTCAAGGATGCTTTTTACGCAAAGCTCGAGGAAGTGTACGATGGGTGTCCGGCACATGACGCCAAAATTGTCCTCGGCGATTTCAATGCGAAAGTTTGACGTGAAGATATCTTTGGCCCCACCCTCGGACAGTTCAGTCTCCATAATTCCACCTCGCCGAACGGCTTGAGACTGATCGATTTCGCCGCGGCGCGAAATATGGTAGTTTGTAGCACCAGGTTCCAGCATCTCGATATCCTTAAGGCCACCTGGCTCTCTCCTGATCGATCTACCAACAACCAGATCGATCACATTGTGATTGATGGAAGGCATGTATCCAGCATACTAGACGTGCGCACATTTAGAGGTCCAAATGTCGACTCGGACCATTATCTTGTCGCAGCCAAGATGAGACTGCGCATATGCGCAGTGAATATGGCACGTTCTAGTGTTCGAGGGAAGCTGAACATCAAAAAGCTGCGATCACAAGAGACAGCCAGGTCGTTTTCCGATCGTCTTTCTAATGAGCTCCAATGCATCCGATCCTCTCTCGAAAGTATTGGTGGACAGTGGTCTCACATTGCTCACTCTCTGCGCAACGCTGCCGAAACAGTCCTTGGTTTTGAGCGTCCTCCCCGCAGAAAGTAATGGTACGATAAAGAGTGTCGAGAGGCCAATGCGGCAAAGAATGCCGCCTACAGAAGAACGTTGCAGTCCACCACTACAAGAGCAACTGTGGAGGTGTACAGAGAGGAGAGGAGGGAAGAGAGACGCCTATTTAGAAGAAAGAAAAGGGAGCAAGAAAGGCGTGATCGTAAGGAAATCGAGATGTGCAGGAGTAGACATGATGCTCGAAATTTTTATAAAAAGATAAGGCGTCTTACTACTGGTTTTAAACCCGGAGCAACCTCCTGCAGAGACGAAAATGGTAATCTGGTTACAGATGCACAAGGGACACTGAGATTATGGAGACAGCATTTTTCTAATCCACTGCAAGGCGATGACGACACAAATTCCGCCTCTAGAGATGCTGTGCCGCTCCCAATCAATGATGACGACGTTGAGATCCTGTCGCCCAGCTATGAAGAGATAAAAATTGCCATACAGCGACTAAGAAGCAACAAAGCGGCCGGACCGGATGGTCTGCCCGCTGAGCTTTTCAAGTATGGAGGCGATGAGCTGGTTAGGTGCATGCACCAACTCATTTGCAGAATATGGCTGGAGGAAAGTATGCCCAATGATTGGAATCTCAGTGCCCTCTGTCCCATCCTGAAAAAGGGAGACCCCACGATATGCACCAACTACAGGGGTATAAGCCTTCTCCCTATCGCATATAAGGTTCTTACGAGCGTATTGTGTGAACGACTGAAGCCATTCGCAATCTCACTGATTGGACCTTATCAGTGCGGCTTCAGACCTGGTAAGTCCACCATTGACCAGATATTCACACTGCGCCAAATCCTGGAGAAGACCCATGAAAGTCAAGTCGACACACACCATCTTTTTGCCGACTATAAGGCAGCGTTCGATAGCCCGATAAGAGATCGCGTATATGCCGCAATGTCTGAGCTCGGTATTCCTGCAAAGCTGATAAGATTGTGCAGAATGACGTTGAGCAACTCCTGCAGCTCCGTCAAGATAGGAAAAGACCTCTCCGAACCTTTTAATACCGTGCGAGGTTTCAGACAGGGCGATCCCTTATCCTGCGACCTCTTCAATTTCGTCATGGAGAGTGTTTTGCGAAAGGCGGGTGTTCATCGAAATGGCACTATATTTATCAAAAGTGTCCAGCTCCTTGCGTATGCAGGCGACATAGACATCATTGGGCATACCAAGCGAGATGTCACCGCAGCCTTTAATGCTATTGAACGGGAGTCTACAAAAATGGGTCTGGCGGTAAATGAGAGCAAGACGAAGTACATGTTGTCGACGAGTAGGGATGTTGAACGTATCGGCTCCCAGGTTACAGCCGGCAACTATACATTCGATGTTGTTAAGGAGTTCATCTACCTTGGCACCGCCATTACCAGCAAGAATGATGTCAGTCTGGAGATCAAACGAAGAATCACATTGGCCAACAGGTGCTACTACAGTCTCAGTAGGCAGTTTAGTAATAGAGACCTCTCTCGTGCGACGAAATTGACACTATAAGTCGCTTATTCTTCCGGTGCTTCTCTATGGTGTGGAAGCATGGATGCTGTCTTGTGCCGATGCAGCGGTCTTGGGAGTATTTGAGATAAAAGTTCTTCGTAAGATCTTTGGTCCTCGAAGGCATGGCGATGAGTTTCCCATTAGAAACAACCATGAGCTGTATGAGCTCCTCGGCGATGTGGGCGTTGTTCAGCGCATTAACATCCAGCGGCTACGCTGGCTCGGCCATATTGTTCGGATGGATGAATCCGCTCCAGCGAGAAAAGTTTTCGATGCGAAGGTCACTGGACGTCGGCGTAGAGGACGACCGTGTTTACGTTGGAAGGACCAAGTTGATGAAGCCCTGTCGTCAATTGGTGTGACCAACTGGAGAAGGCGCGCGCTTAGCAGAGACGCCTGGAGACTAGTGTTAAGGCAGGCCGAAACCCGTTAACGGGTTGTTAATGCCATCTAAGTAAGTAAGTAAGAATAGGGTAGACGGTCAAGAATATTAACATTTTGGCTTACAATGTACTCCTTTACTACTCTGACGTTGTGTATAGGGGCATTATCCTGTTGCAATATCCAAGGTATTGGACCAAATAGTTCATTGAACTTCGGAAAAGCCGACTCCATTAACGTTCTATAGGTTGCACCAGTGATTTTTGCACTTTGAAATTCAAGTACGTAATAGCACCCCACACCATAACGCCGCACACTGGTTCAAGAGCGGCATTAATTAATTTTTTGCATGCCTTCTGATCCACCTGATTTTTTTACAGTTTATAATAGACAATCTAATTATCATGTACCAAAAATATTAGGCTTATATCTTTATTACTTTTTTGTCCAGAGACATTCAAAGTTGACCTAAGTGAATGCGTTTGAAATGACCGTATTATATATGCTACATTCTATCGCTTCATGCTTTTAAAATACTCTTGTAATGACACTAAAAAGATTTTTTTTCATACAATTGGACGTTATTTATGATATATATATAAATAAAAAAAATTTTCAAATTTAAAAAAAAATTTTTTTTACTACAAAAAATTGTCCAAAAATATATATTTTCTCCAAATTCTATGGATTGCATCTTCTGTGCACCAACGAGCCTCAGCCAAATACTTATATCAAATTAAAGCCTGAAGTCTCAGCTAATTATTTATTAAAAATTCAGCTGCCCGTTTTTGCCCCTAAGCAATTCCGGCTTAAAAAACTAAAATTAGTTAGGAAAAATTTCTTTCACAATCATGTAATTTCAGTAGACGTTTGTATTAAAATCTGTTGCATACTCTTAGGATTGCACTTCTCTGCAATAGATTTTATTGCAACTTGTCAGCAGTTTTCCCGGCCATTTGCAGAAAATTCATAAGTTTGTTTAACGATCTGTAAAAGCTTGTGGATTTTTTTGGGTAAATTCAAAGAATAGGCTTTTAGGGTTCATTTGGGTTCCAGTAATATAGCCGGACCTATCCTTTATTTAAAAGAAAAACTGAAAATTTTGAGGCTTAGAAGGCAATTTTAATTCGGTCATATCTCCTACACTACATACGCAATCTAAACAATTTTTTCTACGAATTATAAAGGAAGTGATATATTTCAATAAAAACGGCATTGAAAAGTTATCAATTAAAATATCTGACATATGGAAGCTACTAAACTGTGTAAAAATTTTCTTCAGTTTTCGTTTTACAATATTTAAGTGACTTTTGAAGACTTTTTCTAAGACAAAATATTTCTTTTTAATCAAATAAATTATGAATTTGTCTCAGTGAAACACTCTTCTTTGCAATGGTATTATTTGATTTGTGAAAAATAGTTTTAAAAAATCGAATTTTAGTCACCAAAATACCGCCTACACAGAATGCAAGACGGTGCGATGGGCGTGGCAGATTTCAATAAAACTTGGCATGCGTCTTTTGTTTTTTCTAAGTAGTATATGTACTAAATTTTAAGACTTTTGCTTATATACGAAAGGTTTTATGTGAAAATATCCATTTTGATTGTATGAGCGGTGGGCGATGGGTGTGGCTGATTTTCATGAAACTATTTTATTTTCTTAATTTAGTCAATATAATACTCTGTGCCAACTTTCAAGTTTCTAGGTCCACTCCTTATAATTAATGCCACCAATCGAATGAAGCTGAACCAGTGTGCGCCGCCCTCTCGGCTGTGATGTCGGTTCAAAAATCGGTTTTCTTTACGCAAATCATGGAAATAATAGTTTTAGCCATCAGGCCCATCCAAATTAAACTTCTTTTCATCCGTAAATACAACGGTTTTCCAGTCATTTACATGGCCTCTTTGCTGCACATCCCATACCATGTGGTCTTTTGTGAATTTAAGACGCTTTTCCCTACGAGGACCATTAAGTGGCGGCTTTTTTTGTAATTTCTGGTATTTAAGATACTCATAGCTCTTAATTACTCTGCGTACTGATGACTTGCTCGCTTGCACTCCAGGTTGAGCTCTTATTTTTGACAAGGATAAGGCAGAATTAGAAGCAATTCTGATGATTTTTCTTTTTTCAAAAGTAGATAAAGACAACGAAACCCTTCCTTTAAAATTTTTTCCATACCCCTCGGGGTCCTTGATGTTATTGTCGACAACTGTTGGGCTCCGTCCAATTTTTTTTAGCTATTGCGCGGTTAGAATATCCTTCAGAACGGTAAACATCGATTTTAGCCCTTTCCGATAGATTTAAAATTTTTTGTTTTGCCACTTTGACTCGTAAATCGACTAAGATGCAATAAATTGCAATAAGCAAACACCCCTAACAAAAAATCACCGCTTACTTTGAAAATAATACAAAAAAAACAAAGTGCCTTTATTCAAGTGAACCAAAAAAAAAAAATACCAAAAAATACCTTAAATATTGATATATTTATTTATTTGTAAGAAATTATTAGCAATAAATACAATTTTTTTAAATTTTGCTATTTCAGGACCTATTTGAAAGAAAGTAAACATATGATCATTCAGTTTTTGTGTACCCTTAAAAGGAAAGGGTATATTTTAATAATTTAAGAAAATAATTACTCGAAATAAATATTTAGTGGCTTTGAAAGAAATAGATTATGATTTTGTTAATAGCGAATCAGTGAAGCAATTATAAAAAAATAAACATAAAGCCATTTTAGAACTTCGAACTACTTGTACATAGACACGTAAAACCAACAAACCTGAAGACAAAGCCATAATTAGTTTTTTAAAAAAGGATAATTTTATTTCAGGTAGCTTCATAACTTCTCAGCTTTAAATGATTTAAAGACGAGCTGTAGAAGGTGACATAAAATTGCACAGAATCGCAAAAAAACCTTAATTTTCAGGAAAAAAAAAGTGATGCTAGGATTGATTTTTAAAAACCGCACAATATTTATCATAAACTTGTTAAGGCAAACAAATCAAATTGAACCATTTTGACAATAAAAGTACAATCTCTCAGCGTATTTTCACGTGCTTGTTCAAGAACGTTTTATCGTCTTTGAGCGTCTATAAGAGCAAGAATTAATATATCCGACATTTTTCACACAAACTTGTTACACACTTTCTAGATTTATTTTCTATATCTTTTTATATATTTGAATATATAAAATATATTTTATGCATTTGAAAAGCAGAGATTTTATACTTTTTGACAGAAAAAAGAAATCATTCTGAAAAAAATTAAATAAAATCGATCAGAATTGCAAATATGGAATCAAAATCATTCCAATCGGAATTTGTGACATGCTCGGTAATATTAAATAAACGTATACATAGTAATAATGGTCCTTAATATACAAAATACATATATATTTTTATTAAAATTTAGTATTGCAACTGAATCAGATTTCTTATATGATACAGACTAATTTGACATTCTTAAACCTCCAATTATTAATTAATTCAAAAATTAAAAAAATCATGTTAAGTTTAATTTTATTTACATTTTAATTTTTTTTTTTTTAGTATTTCTACTACTGAAGAGAGAAAAAACAAAATGTTGACAATTGCTTTCAATTGTTTTTCGTTGGCTAATTCTCTTCAAAATTCGGTTACTACAAATAACAATGAAGATAATACTGATGATAATGCTAACGACGAAAAATGGCTATGTCAGTATATGTTGGGTAAAATATCAGAGAAAAGAAAAGAGGAACCAAAAATTTACTTAAATCATTATTTATTGGTAAATATTTTTGTATATATATATATATATACTATGTATGTATAAACTTTTCAAAAATAATAATTGTTTACCTTGCAGGCTGCGAACTATCTTTATGAAAACAGCGCGACTTATCCCATTAAAATAAACCATAGCAATCCTACCACACTATCAGTTGAAGCATTAGAAGTTTTTTATCGCATTAATGCTGCAATTATAAAGTATCTTCATTATGGCAAAGGACTTACTCGATGTACAGCAAACTTTTTTAATAGAATTTTAATAGATTTATCAAACAGTCCATTTGCATATAACAAGGCAAAAATAGACGGTACGTATATTTTATGCAGTTCTATTTACGCTTTCGTATTTAGAGCTAAAAGTAAACAATAAATTTAAGATAAAAACATGAAGTTGAACTTTAATTCAACAAAACGGTTTTTTTAACCATAAAAATGTACAGAGTACAGTATTCCATGGATAATTGCCTCTACAGAAAAGTCAAAATGTTTGGGCAATTATGCGTGGAAGGCATTTAAACGAATACGGTTAATTGCCTCTTTGAGGTAATTGAACGAATAAGCTTAATTGCCTCTATACAGTGCTGTCAGTACATGTAAAAAGCAAGTAACTTTATCCTTAAGGCCTGATTAGCCAAACGTTGCTGTATCGTAATGTAATGTCCCCTAACGTAAAAACGTAAGTGCCAGGGACCGTAATCATAATGAGTTTAATAATAAAAAATTACACAATAATGATTATATTGTGAGTTTTAAAGATTTTCTTCAATGGCAATGATTATTTTTGAGTAATAATAATAAAAATCAGTCATATATATTTGAGCAAAAGAAATAAAACTCAAAAATAATCATTACACAGGTTTACAAATTTTTAATTTGGAAAAATACCAAGAACGCCACATGCCTAGATAAGTTAATTGGGACCTCCTGAGCACGAAAAACGCTGTTATGATTTTTTCCTAAGTACCGTTTTTTAGATAACGGTACTTTTGTGTTTTTCGGTGTATGTCCCCACTCAAACCCTTGTGGAGTCCAACCAAAAAGTCCGATCGAGATAAGTGGCATATCGATAGAAAGGTAATTAAATGTATTTTCCGTCGATATGCTGGAAAATTCTATCTGATAAGAAATCGCTGAGATATGGCACCTCAAAGTTCAAAATTTGCCTGTTTTTTACTTTTTTTCAAAATTTTTCATTTTCATTTCAATTTTTTTTTTCTACGTTATATTGAAGATCTGGAATGTTTTATTTTTTTACCAAATTGTTTATTTAATTACCAATATTTTAAGCGTATTTTGAAAAAAAATCGGATAAAAAATAAAGTTTTTATTAAGGATTTTGTGGAACGACAATATTTTCATTTTCATTGCTCACACAGTATAGTGTAAATTCAAAAAATTTCAATTAAAATGACGAGCGACTTGAACTTTTACGTTTTTTTTCGGATGGATCTTCGCAAATGAGGAACCAACAATAGTCCACCATCATTTATTCATCGCACCAGCCTTTCTTCCATTTCCATGGCGTCGTTTGCTGTCCATGTCGCTCTACTTTTGTAGCGTCCCTGTTGAAAAACACTGTAGAAACAGTTGTGTGACTTTACTTCGACTAACTCATATGTACATACATGTGAAAAAATGTAATTTCAGTATGGGATTTCTTAAAAAGTGTTAGTTAAATATTTGATGTTTGGTCTTGAATATGCACAGGACACAAAGAACTCTGATGAAACTGCCGTAGCTGGAAATGTCTACTGAACAAATTTTTAAAACATTTTATATGCAAATAATAATTTTTTCTTGCACTTTTTTTGCAATTTTTACTTTTTTCAGCATAACTTACAGAGACTTATAATTTTTCACTAACAATATATATCAAAATTGTAACCATTATAAATCTTAACAACTATTGTGAACATATCAATACAATCTGAATGTATCTAGACATACAATATAGCATACTAAGACCACTTTGTACTATTTTTAAATTAAACGAATTGTAACGTTTTAAAAACGTTTTATTTCTATAAACATTTTCTATAAAAATAATTATTATGTCGATTCTTAATTGCAATAACAAACACTTTATTTAATTGTGTATTTACTAATTTATTATATCTGCATTTAATACACTTTACAATATATACACTGTTAACCAATTCTACACTTAGGGACTCTGTTAATTTACTTTGATCTTTACTCTGTCGTAGCCAAATCACAATAGACTTGGTTCCCAATCTCTGCTCTGCCTTTTATGTGTATATCTGCAACACATGTCGAAGTTTGTAGAACACAATATCTCTTATGTTGTTGTTGTTGAAATAATTTCGTAGTTATATTTGCAGCATCAATGTAAAGATGTATGTGTGCATGTGCGTATTTGTTTTTACTGGTAACAGCACAAGACAAAATGACGTGGTTGTTGTTGTTACTGTTTTTACTTTAAAATGTTACCATAATATGAGTTTTTCTTTTATTTTAGCTTTAATCTTAGTTTATTTTTCGTAACACTGCCTCCCACTTAAGCCTGTTCGTCCCGAATAGGGTCCTTAACTACTCTCCCATAGTTTGCCAGTCGCTCTAGGTGTATGACTTTCAGCTTGGACCTTGGACTTTTGTACTTTTGAATGCTGTAGACAATATCATTAAGCCTTTTGATTACCTTATTCGGTTCTTCCCAGTTAATCTGCAATTTGGGAGACAAGCCTTTTTGCCGCTGTGGGTTGTAAAGTAGAACCAGTTGGCCTTCATGATATTTGTTGCTTTGTCGTATCTCGCCTTCATTTTGTCCCTGACCATCTTTATTCGAGTGCGTATGAAATCATGTAATTCATTGAGTTTTTCTTGCTTTACGGCAGAACTCTCATCTGTCGGCTGTTGTTCTGGCGCCAAATTCCAAGTCACCAGGTAATTTCAGCTCAGTGCCATAAATAATCTTGGCAGGTGTTTTTGATGTTGAATCATGCACAGCTGATCGGTATTCTAACAAATTTAAGTATATGCTCGTCTCAATCTTTTTGGTGCTCGCTCTCCACTTTCGATAGGTATTCCTAAAGTGGTCTATTAAATCGCTTTACCATTCCATCAGATTGGGGGTGTAGCGCTGTCGTCTTGGTCTTCTTTATTCCGTAGATCTCGCATATTTCTTCAAATAGCATGGACTCAAAATTTCTGCCTTGATCGGAGTGCAGTTCAATTGGTACACCATAGCGAAAAACCCAATTGTTCACTAATGCGTCTACAATTGTTGTTGGTTCTTGATTGGGTATGATGTACACCTCTGGCCACTTGCTGAAATAATCCATCGCTACGAGAACATAACGATTACCCTTACGTTACTGGAGATACCCCTTGCTCTTTTTCGTGACTTTTTGCAGTTTCTTTGGAAGTGGTCACTCTTTCCACAATTGAAGCACTATGCTTTCGTCTTTTGCTGCATGCCGGGACAAATTTGTTTCAGCATCGCTTTAAAGTCGTTGAGCATGTCATTTATCTCTAACTCAACTTCCAAAGCACTCATTTTGTGTACCTGTGGAATAGAAATAGCTCGAGCGGTCTACTGCGCTAATGCAAAAGCTACTGTCTCAGCGAAGGTATTCTTCTGAGTGATGCATACCGCGAGCTTTAAGTCAGGGTCACATATGCCATTCACGAAAGCTTCGGGTTTAAAACGATCTACCAGTGGATGGATATGTAGTTATACCAATTTCTCAATCTCCATAGCGAAGACCTGTAATGACTCATTGGACTTTTGCGTTATACATCTCAATTCCATTTGGTACAATTCTCGCTTGTGCTCAATACCGAACTACCGCTGCAATGCCACCATTAGGTCTTCGTAATTATTTCTGAAGCTCGCTGGAATTGTCTTCAGGATTTCCGCGTCTGCACCCTTTAAGGCCAATATTAGTTCTAGAGCCTTCTCCTTGTTGTCCCATTCATTTTTGTTCGCAAGAGTTTGAAATTAAAGTTTAAATACAGAAAGTAGTGTGTTACCATCAAGGTTTTTTCACTGAGTGGCGACCAAAAGTGTCTTGTACTTTTCCTATACGTCAAGGCTAAATTAAAATCTTCAAATGCATATATCTCAGAATCGCTTTTTTTGAGTTATGCCACTCTTCTCGCAAAAAAACGATATGTATAAAGCATAATTTTTTTTTTCTTTTGTTTAGGAAATTCACTTAATATCTTGAAAGGAAAGCTAATTAAAAAATACAAAAAGTCATATAATTATGTTGAAAAGCCAAGTCTTCAAACAATAACAATTAAAGAACAAAAATTTACAACGCATGAAAATATTGCAGAGAATATGGAGTCCCTTGGGGTAAAAAAGGCTTGCGAACAGTTACAAACAAAACATTCACAGGTGAGTAT
Source organism: Metopia argyrocephala (assembly GCA_963576795.1). Classification (NCBI taxonomy): domain Eukaryota; kingdom Metazoa; phylum Arthropoda; class Insecta; order Diptera; family Sarcophagidae; genus Metopia; species Metopia argyrocephala. Next base: position 75,826,039 of record OY756209.1, on the reverse strand, counting down.
TAACTTAATATCTTAATAGTTATTAGGGATAAAACGACACCACTAAGTTATCGATACTTATTATCGATCTCGAGCATAAAGTAATTTGTGTATTTTTTGTCTATAACTGGGATCATCAGTTACAAAGGGAAAGAGAGTACCCTTCAGTAGAAAACCACAAGTTTTTTCCAGCTCATATATTTTTATATGCCCGCACTATGCTGTAAAAAATTTATTTCGCAAGTGTTCGCAAAAAAATCTTATGCTTAAGATTTTTGCTTATTCTTCTTTAACACTAGATTTACTAACAAATTTGTATACCTATTTATACCAACACCAGTCATTTTGACTGGAATTGAAGTGTTTTCAATGTGTAGAATTTGTATCTGCTATTAAGAATAATAAATTAATAAACAGAACTAATAAAATATAGAATAAATAAGAAGTCAGGAGCTGTATTTTAGTTATTATTCAAAATAATTATGGATTTTCATATTTTTTACAAATAGAAACTTTTTTTCTGTGCATTTTCCGCACACATATTTTTGCAGACATCGCAATTTATCGTAGTCCTATTGTTATTACAGAACCCGACTTGGCACCATTTACGTATTGGACGGGGGGTTTTTTTTTAGAAGATTGGGTGTTGGATTGGAAAATTGGTCAGCTTCACTTGCTATATCTTGGGTTAAAGACTGAAAGCAAAGAATATAAATCATATAGAATGCGCATCTCAACACTTATCCAAATATTTTGTCAAAATTTTTTCAGACGCGGGAAGGAAGGGCAAAAGGCAAAACAAAAGAAAAGAGCGTAACAAAACAAGAGAAACCAAAGAGAAACTAATGTCACAGTGTATGCACTGTGCTAATGTGTGTTTTACTTCTTTTGCATTGTTGTTTAGGTTTTTTCGTTCAGCCACAGTACACACAGTGACGAAATTCCAACAACTATAACAAGAACATCACACAGCAAGATAGCCACAACAAAATTTTTGCACACACAACATCACAGTGTATAAGACGATAGCCACAACAAATTTTTTACTTCGTGTTTTTTTTTTTTGCTTAAGTACAGAAACGGTATCATGCTAACAACAATATTCACATACAATACAATTTATGTGTGTGTGTGTGTCTTATTCATTGTGAGCTGTTTTCGTTTTTTAAATTTTAAAACTTAGAGAATAATGTTGTTGGTTCAAATATTTTTGTGTATTAAAGAATACAGTGCTCCGATACGACTATGTAAGCTAGTGTAGGGCAAAGCATATGTAATTTGTAGTTGCGCGAAGGAAAATACATTAATCTACATTGAATATATAGCGCCCTATTTAATATCGTAATAAAAGTGTAGTTAGAAATATATTTTATTATTATTATTTATTTAAGCTCAACAATTGATTTTATATTTATTTAAAATAAAAGGTTAACTAAACCAAAAAATGTAATTCCAAAAATATAAAAAAACAAGTATATATTCATTAATGACAAATTTTCGAATGATAAATTGATGATTTTTCAATTATAAGAAAATTGAAAAAATTTTATTTTTAATTTATGTATGTTTAAAATATATAACTGTATGTATATATTCATTTTTAGAAGAAAAGATACTTCAATTTTTTATGTTAAGAATAAATAATAAATAAATATTAATGAAAATTAAAATTATTTCTTAGTTTTTACTTTGAAGCATCAAAAAGTATATTTTGAGGATTTTCATCTCCATAAAAAGGCTAATAAGGTTACTTTTTTAAAAATTATTTATTGGATAGAATATCTATTTTTGGAACTTCCTTTTTCTGTAGTCCAAGAGCAATGCTTTCGAAGGAGCAGCAAATCCAATACCTCTATTCTGTGTTGAGAACAAGTGTTGGCAAACCACTCTGGGGTGATTCGTTTACATGACTCAATAATAAAAGATTTTATACCAATTTTTTGAGGTTCAGATTTAAAGACATTATGAAATATTAAAATATGTTTTTTGCTTGCATCCATTTAGCTATCATTCTAAATTATTTTACTTCCCAAAATGGCTTATCTGCAGATTCTTTAAGTGAAATTGTTACAGTAAATGTAAATATTTTAAAAAGCATTGCTATTAATGTTTATGCCCTTATATGTGATGAAGGCTCGACTAACCGAAAATGATTTTCCAATCTTAAAGTATCTGCTAAAAAACCGTTTTTTGAATTAAGCGATCAAAATGTTTTTTGCCTTTATGATTTCCCATACTCAATTAAATCTTTGCGGAATGGGTGGCTGAAATGTGACATAAAAACCCCGGATGGGACGGCAAGCTTTCAGGTAATTAGGGAATTGTAAGAAATGGAAGCAAATGCAAAAACAAAAATGTGCCCAAAACTAACACGGCAACATATGTTTCCTAACACTTTTGAAAAATGCTTGTAGTATTTGCCACACAAATTTTCAGCAGGCTTGTTTCTGCTGCTATTAAAACAACGTCTGAAACCACAAAATTTAAGACATGTTCCGCAGAATTGGCTTTATCACAGCTCAGTTTATGGAAAAAATGGCAAAACTTTTTATTGTCTTAATAGTGGCTCCCTTTATCGAGATAATTGCTACAGATCTGCAATTCAGATTAACAATGAAGTATATTAATATATTCAGTTCTTTTTAGAATATTTAAAAAAGGTGGAGTTTGTAGATCAAAACAAGCGTATTTTCTTTTCAAATAAAATGAAACTCACCCTAAATTCAATTCTTATGTTAACAAATGAAATTTTAAGGGAAGGTGGTGATTTATATTTCTTAATGACAAAGTCCCTCAATCAAGACAAATTAGAACACTTTTTCTGTCTTTAAATCTGAACCGCGAAAAATTGATACAAAATCTTTTATTATTGAGTCATGTAAACGAATGACCCCAGAGTGGTTTGCCGACACTTGTTCTCAACACAGAATAGAGGTATTGGACTTTCTATTATTGATTCTCCTTCGGAACACTGCTCTTGGACTACAGAAAAAGGAAGTTCCAAAAAAAGAAAATTAGATATTTTATCCAATAAATAATCTTTAAAAAAAAATTAACTTTATTAGCCTTTTTATGGAGATGAAAATCCTCAAAATATACATACTTTTTGATGCTTTGAAATAAGAAATAATTTTAATCTTGATTATTATTTATTTATTATTTATTTTTAACATAAAAAAATTAAAGTGTCTTTTCTTTTAAAAATGTATATATACGTACATATATATAATTCATACATACATATATAAATTAAAAATAAAATTTTTTCAATTTTCTTATAATTGAAAAATCATCAATTTATCATTCGAAAATTTGTCATTAATGAATATATACTTGTTTTTTTATATTTTTGGAATTACATTTTTTGGTTTAGTTAACCTTTTATTTTAAATAAATATAAAATCAATTGTTGAGCTTAAATAAATAATAATAATAAAATATATTTCTAACTACACTTTTATTACGATATTAAATAGGGCGCTATATATTCGATGTAGATTAATATATTTTCCTTCGCGCAACTACAAATTACATATGCTTTGCCCTACACTAGCTTACATAGTCGTATCGGAGCACTGTATTCTTTAATACACAAAAATATTTGAACCAACAACATTATTCTCTAAGTTTTAAAATTTAAAAAACGAAAACAGCTCACAATGAATAAGACACACACACACACATAAATTGTATTGTATGTGAATATTGTTGTTAGCATGAAACTGTTTCTGTACTTAAGCAAAAAAAAAAAGACACGAAGTAAAAATTTTGTTGTGACTATCGTCTTATACACTGTGATGTTGTGTGTGCAAAGTAAGAGAATAAACGAATTCTCTTTGCTAAGTAAGAGAGTAACAATTCTTTTTGCGGGTTCCAACATTACGACCCGCCATAAGAAATTTTACTTGTACGTGATGCACATTCTATATGATTTATATTCTTTGCTGAAAGTCAAAAGTAAGCTCTTCCGCTGTTGTCTGTATCAATTTTGACGCCTTTGTGCTTAGAACTTTTATTATTGAAGTGTATGTTTTATAAAAAAAATAAAACACCTTCTCTTTTTGTTGTTCAATAAATGACTGCTTTATTAATTGAAAAATAATTTCTTAAATACTAATACAAAAAAATGGTTTTTAGAAAACTGCAAGTTTGCATTTGCGAACTTGCATTTACAAAAGTTTAATTCAAAAGAAATATAATATAAAGTGTGTGTATGTGTGTAATTCTAAATAAATGTTTTCTGAAATAGTAATTGTAACTAAAGAATAACCGGAAATACAATAAATGTATTTTTGGAGAACTGCAAGTTTGCGTCTGCAAAGAATTGCAAACTTGCGTTTGTAAAAGGCTAAATTAATAAAAACAATTCCAAATAAATTTAATATATAAAAACAATAATAACGTGTGAATTTTATTATGATACTAAAAAAAGAATAAGTTGTTGATAAACACACATACACATGTTAGTATTTATTATAGTTATACAATGTCGTAACACCCCCACCGCTAGTTTGAGGCTCCGACGAAATAAATTACATACTTATATTTTTATATTATTTTTACAGGATTATTTATAGTTGTTTCATTTTTTAGTTGTACATTTGGAATATATACTTGTCTCTTTTTAAAGAGATATACAAAAATAGCTAAGATACATATTATTGCCATAATCGAGGCATCTATGCCAAAACTAACAATTTTAGAATTTTTGTCCTTATATAGTATTTGTTCAATTGTCTTTTCATATTCTATTTGTTTCAAGTATAAAGATTCAATTTTTATGTCAGCTAATGTTGTGTTACTATTCTCTTTGATTTTGGTTATAAGGTTTGGTAAGATAAATTTATCGTACAATTTTATTTTTATATTTGAAAAAGTTCTATTCAGTGCGTTTATTTCACAATTTTCAAATTTAATTAAGAAATTCCCATTTAACTTCAATTTAGCATTGTTACAATTATGGGATATAGTATCATTAAAATTTTTTAAAATTAGTATTCCTGGTATTATTTCAGTTATTTCTTTTTTATTAAGTATTTGCATTTTACAATTAGCCTCTTCAAAATTAAGTATATTAGTTAAACATTTGTCATTTATTATTCTTAGGTTTCTTTTTAGATTATCCTTAACATACGTATTATAAATGTTATTTCTTATATCTATAAGTACATTATAATTAGTTAATTCTATTGATTTGTTAATTTTATTAGGTATTGGTTCAAATGTCACCATTGACAGTGGGTCTTTTGAAAACTGAGGTATTAGAAGGATTATAATGATATTATTTTCATTAAGTGCTATGCTTACTTTGATATTTGTATAACTTTCAAAGTCTTGGATTAGGTCTAATTCAGTTTGGGTTAAGATGTCTGTAGGGATGACTCCTAATTTGCTAGAGAAAATAATTTGTCCAATATCGTCTATATGGTGGCGTAAAAGTGAAATGTCGTTATTGATCTGATATATGTGTTCTATAAATTTTATTTCGTCTTCTATGGTTGAAATTTCCTTTCCTATAGTGTTTTTGAATTTATTTAAATAGCTTTCTATTATATTTTGTTGGTAATTAATATGATTAGTAATATTTTGGATTTGGAGTTTCATTTGTGTGTTTACATATGTTAATTTATTCATTTTATTAACTAAGTTCTCGTCATTTTTGTATAGCGTTCTTAAAGTTGTATTTATTTGTTCCTCATCATCACTGTCCATGGTACCTGCTATGATTTTGAGACCTTTTCCTACAATATTTAGTAGTGCACGTTTTCTTCGAGAATGTGGGTTAAGATTTTCTATTTTTGTCTTTAATAGTATAAAATTTTTATTTATTGTGTCTAATAATTTTCTTGTTTCCACACTTGATGTCTTCAGGGTATCAATATTAGTCTTGATTATTTGTATTGTTTGTTCGTATTCTGTCATATTTATTATATGCAGCACTTTAATGTAGTGGTCAATGGTTCTAATTTCTCCTGTTTTTATTGGTATGTATCCGTTATTGTTCGATAGGTCTTGTAAGTCGATAGTTTGAGTCCTGAATGTTGGAACAATTGTTACTATTATTATGATCCATTTAATCATCTGAAACAAAAATTTATTTAATTGTTGCTTTAATTTTGGGGTTATTTTTGTCTTGGTATTTTTTCTTGGGTCTAACGTGAGCTTTATAATATTTATGTCCAGTACCTATCGTCTGTATATGGTCATCGTCTATTTTTTCCGCGCTAACCTTTCTATATTTTCTGTGGTTTTTTCCACCTCGTATCTCTTTAATATAATTCGGTCCGTTTTCTAATTCAAAATCTTTTCTGTTTTTATTTAACTTCTGAATATACTTTTCTTTTTTTGCTTTTATAAGATCACGAATTTCTATATATCTATTCTCGTGTACTTTGCCATTTACAAAATCAATCGGTTTGATGCCTGTTGTGCTATGTGTTGTGTTATTGTAAAAACCTATTATTCTTATTATTTTATCTTCCATACTTTCGTCTTTGTTATCTTTATCATGTCTTAGCAAGCGTATATGTTCATTGATTGTGTTGTGTAGTCTCTCAATGTCGGCGTTAGACGTATGGTTACTATTTGAGGTATAATGGATATCTATATTCTCTTTCTTTAAAAATTCCTGCATCGGTATAGCCTTAAATCCTAATTCGTTATCTACAATAATTTTGTCTATTTTCCCGTAAGTGTTAATTATCAGCAATAGTTTCGTTTTGAATTCTGTCCAACTTCTACCGTTTATTTGAAATGCTAAAGCGAATTTTGAAAATTTATCGATTGCTGTCATAAAGAGTTTCTTGTCCAGAGTATAAAATACATCTATATGTAGTATTTCGAGAGGTTTAGATGGGGTTTCCGTAATTTTATAAGGGATTTTTGGAGGTTTCCTGTCGTATTTTTCCAAGTTGCATATTTCACAATTATTAATGAACTGAGTTATCCTTTGCATCAATTTCGGATTGTAGATTCGTGTAATTAATTCTTTATATACCGCCTGAATTCCTCTATGGTTTTTGTCAAGATGTTCGTCTTTAATCATTTCAGTTAACCGATTTTCATCTTCTATGTCTTCTGTTATGAGTGTGCATCTAAGTACCTTAAAATTTGTGTTATTTGAAAACATTTCTTCATAAACATCTTTAAACATTGTGTAAAATTCGTCTTCGATAAAAATAGCGTTTAGTTGTGTTGGGTTAAAATGGTTCTTTAGTATTGTAATGGCTGTTTCCCTGTCCATTTCTTTCATAAAGATTATTTTCCTTTTATTGTTAAAAACACGTTTATTTTTTATTCTCAATGATCCGGAGGTTGTTTTCGCTATAACTATTTGATTTTTAAATATATTAATTGGTGAAGTAGTATTTTTTATTGTTACGTTGTCACATTCTAGTGTATTTATGCTGGGTTCAGTTTCAATCCTTGACAAAGCATCTGCATTGCTATTCTTTGTTCCTTTTTTGTACCTAATTTCGTAATCGTATTCGGACAGTTTTAATCTCCACCTAACAAGTTTTGAGTTGGGTTCCTTTATAGAGAAGAGCCATGTTAGTGGTTTGTGATCTGTTTCTATTATAAACTTGCGACCAAAAAGGTAGGGCCTAAAATATTTTGTAGCCCATATGATAGCTAATAATTCTTTCTCTATTGTGCTGTAGTTTGTTTCGTGTGTATTAAGGGTTCGGCTTGCATAACATATTGGGTGGTTATTCTGCGAAAGCACTGCTCCTAAAGCGTAATTACTTGCATCTGTTGTCAATGTAAATGTTTTAGAAAAGTCCGGATATGTTAGTATAGGATCATGCGTAAGTAGAGTCTTGAGGGTGTTAAAACTTTTTTCGTATTCTGGATCATTTATGTTTATTTTTGAATCTTTCTTTAAGTATTTAGTCATTGGCTTAGCGATAGATGAGTAGTCTTTTATAAATTTTCTGTAATAGCCTGTAAGTCCTAGAAATTGTTTAATCTGTTTTGTCGTTTTGGGTATTGGAAAGTTAACTACGCATTCTATCTTTTTAGGATTGGGCTTGACTCCCTCCGTTGTAACTATGTGTCCAAGAAATTCTGTTTCCTTTTTTAAGAATTCTGATTTATCCAGTTGGACCTTAAGGTTTGCTTCCTGTAACCTTGCGAATATGAGTTTAAGTGAATTTATGTGTTCCTGTAAGGATGTTGAAAATATTATTATGTCGTCCAGGTATACCAGACAGATTTTGTTGATGTAATCTTGGAGTATATTATTCATTAGTCTCTGGAATGTTGCAGGAGCCGTTTTCAGTCCGAAAGGCATCCGCAGAAATTCATAGTGTCCTCCTTCAACACTAAATGCAGTTTTGTGAATATCTTCTTCCTCTATCTCAATCTGGTGAAAACCCTTCGCCAGATCGAGTGTGGTGAAATATTGGCTTCTTCCCAATTTTTCAAGTATCTCGTCTATATTCGGAATGGGAAACTTGTCATCGATCGTTACTTCGTTCAGTTTACGATAGTCGATTACGAGTCTCCACTTTGGTTTTCCACTGGCATCGGCCTTCTTTGGCACGATCCAAATTGGAGCTGAATATGGGGAATTGCTATTCCTAATTATTTTATTTTTCAACATTTCTTGGATTTGATCTGCAACTTCTTTTTTGTGTACGTATGGGTATCTGTATGATTTCGAAAATATGGGTATATTGTTCGTAGTTCTAATTTTGTGTTTTATCGCGGAAGTAAATGAAAGTCTATCATTTTCCTGATAAAAAATATTACGGTATTTATTTATTATTTGTAGTAATTGTGATCTTTCTTCTTGATTTAAATGTCCTATTCTAATTTGGTCACCCAATGGTTTAAATTCTTTATCTTCGATTATGCTGAAATTTTCGTGATCTACCTTCTGCGTAGTCAAGCGACTGGTTTCAGATAATAAGTTTATCTCTACTTCTCCATTTTCCACGTTTAAAATACCTTCCTTTAGTATATATCCGCCGTTTTCTTCTTTATAATATATAAGGTCGGAATTGTCTGATGCTATTATTCTTTTTTTATTCAAATTTTCATTTTCGAAGTGCATTGGTAATTTCTTGTTACCGATGGTTATTTCTTTCTTTCCATAATCAATACAGGCTTTCAGTGGTCTCAATATATCATTACCTATTAGACCATCGTAAAAATTATGAAATTTTATTATATAAAATTCTAATGTTCTATTTGTCCCAATGTCGTTAAATTCTTCAAATATAGGTACTATGGCTTTCTCTTTTACGTAAATTTGATGCTGAAGAGTCTTAATTAAAAGTGGGTTAGTTGGATGAATTCTTTTCGGGTCGCAAATCCCTGGATTTAAAATTGAATTTGTTGCGCCTGTGTCTATTATAAGTTTTATAAAGCCTAACTTTGTTCTTATTGTTATAAATGGTAGTTTGTTTTTGAGGCTGATCCCTGAAAATTTTCAGCTACTTCTACTTTTCCTATGTCCATAGGTTCTGGTTGGTTTCTAAAATTTGATCTATAGAGTGGGGAATTTGGAGGATTAGGATTTTGTAGGTTTGCTTGTTGATGCGTGCGGTGTTGTTGGAATGGTTGTTGATAGTCTCTTCTGTTATTTTGGGGCATTGGTTGGAAGTTCCTTCGGTAATCTTGAAATGGTTGTTGGAATTGTTGTTGATAGTCTCTTCTGTTATTTTGGGGCATTGGTTGGAAGTTCCTTCGGTAGTCTTCAAATGGTTGTTGGAATTGTTGTTGATAGTCTCTTCGGTTATTTCGAGGCATTGGTTGGAAGTTCCTTCGGTAGTTTTCAGATGTTTGTTGGGAGTTCCTGTATTGTGTGCTATTCCTACTTCGACTACTATCCTTTTTATTGTATTCTGTGTTATTTCCATTATTGTTCTCGGTATGTGCGTACCCGGCTTGGAACAGTATGTCCATAGCCTGTTCCAAGTCTTCTGGGTTCCTACAGAATAAGATGGATTTCATTGGCTCAGGGATTTTGCTTTTAAAGATGTTGAGGGCGGTGCGTTTGTTATTCACCGCACTCTGTCTAGTTGCTTCGGTTTCTCCTAGGATAACTACTAATTTGTTATTCAATCTGTGTAACCTGTTCTTTACATCGTTATAAAAATCTAAAGCGTTCGTTCTAAAAGTCACGCTTCGTAGTTCGTCGAAAAGTTCCTCGCAGGAACGTCTGTCTCCGAAATTATTTTGTAGTATGTTCCTTATATCCACCCAAGAAACTGCATGGCAATTTATTTCTATAGCTTGTTTAGCTTTACCCTTAAGTTTAGACTTTATAACGTCTGAAAATAATTGTTGAGAAAGTTCGTCATATGTTCTTAAGTGTGGGTGAATCCTGTCTATAAGGGTTATGAAGGTCTGTAGATCCCTATTGTCTCCGTTGAAGTCAGGTAAGTTATTAAGGTATTTTAAGGGATTAATTACTAATCTATTTTGCTCTTGGTCTACCATGTTTAAAAGAAATTTCTAAGTTTTTGGAGGACTCGAGTGTAAACAAAATTTTATTTGTGTATTAAAAAAAGAAAAATATATATATATATATATATAAATATATATTTATTATTTATTTTTTTTTTTTTTTTATTTATTACTTCCTTATATTCTAATATTTTTGACTCTTTTATTTTCTAGTTTCTTATACTTTTTCTTCGCGTGTTTTTTAATTAAGGTTATAATAGGTTTCTTTAATTTTTCAATATCTTCTTCTTTTGTACTATACAAAATAATCCTTTCTTTTCCTTCTTCTTTTTCATATAATAAAATTTTCATTGATCTTATACATATACATATATATATATATAAAAAAAAATATTCTTACTTTAAAGTTGTTTGCTGGTGTTGAAAATTACACTGTTGAAGTTAAAGTTGATTAGGACGTATTTTCAAGGATGTATATTTGCTTTAAAGTTTCTTGACTATTAGGTTGAACCTTGTTGGTCTTCGTAAATTGATTGATGAACTGTTGTTGGCTGGTGTTGAAAATTATACTGTTGTCTGCTTGGTAAAAAATTTTTCCACTGTTGAGTTTAAAGTTGATTATTTTCAAAGATGTATATTTGCTTTAAAATTTCTTCACTATTTCGTTAAAATTTTCTCACTAACTTGGAATATGTTTTTGTATTCGTTTTCACTTTTGAGTTTTTAAGGATATGTCTTTATATATATCTTGGCTTTTGTATGAATTCGTTTTTCACTTTTGGGTTTTAAGGATATATCTTCATATCCTGGGTTTTGTATGAATTCGTTGTTCACTTTTGGGTTTTTAAGGATATATCTTTATATCCTGGGTTTTGTATGAATTCGTTGTTCACATTTGGGTTTTTAATTTTAATTCTTGTCCGAAAAAGGATATACGATCGCGTTAATACGTTCACACTTGAAATTTTAATTCCTTATCGGCTTCTGCCCGAAAAAGGATATACGATCGTGTTAATACGTTCACACTTTAAATTTTAATTCCTTATCGGCTTCTGCCCGAAAAAGGATGTATGATCGCGATTAAACGTTAACACTTGAAATTTTAATTCTTTATCGGCTTCTGCCCGAAAAAGGATGTACTATCGCTATTAAACGTTAATACGTTCACATTTGAAATTTTAATTCAAACGTGTCGCGATCCTACCGACTGCGCCACTTTTATTATTGAAGTGTATGTTTTATAAAAAAAATAAAACACCTTCTCTTTTTGTTGTTCAATAAATGACTGCTTTATTAATTGAAAAATAATTTCTTAAATACTAATACAAAAAAATGGTTTTTAGAAAACTGCAAGTTTGCATTTGCGAACTTGCATTTACAAAAGTTTAATTCAAAAGAAATATAATATAAAGTGTGTGTATGTGTGTAATTCTAAATAAATGTTTTCTGAAATAGTAATTGTAACTAAAGAATAACCGGAAATACAATAAATGTATTTTTGGAGAACTGCAAGTTTGCGTCTGCAAAGAATTGCAAACTTGCGTTTGTAAAAGGCTAAATTAATAAAAACAATTCCAAATAAATTTAATATATAAAAACAATAATAACGTGTGAATTTTATTATGATACTAAAAAAAGAATAAGTTGTTGATAAACACACATACACATGTTAGTATTTATTATAGTTATACAATGTCGTAACACTTAGACTCAATAAAACGACTATTTTGTTGGGCTTACTCTTATAAACTGTTAGTGTAAATTCATTTGTTGCATATAGTAATGTTGAAAAACGAGCCATGACATCTTTCTTATCTTTAAAAATTTTTGGCAGTTCCCGTTTGTTACAACGTACTGTACCCACCAACGTAGTATTTTTTTCTAATAATTTGGAGGGTAAAGAAAGACTGGTAAAAAAGTTGTCCGTTTTAACAGTCCTACCTTTCATGGTATACGGCTGCATTAGTCTGATTACTACATAGTCGCTGAGAGGTGTTGGCAAATCTCGTGTCTCGTCCTTTCCTAGAAAAGGAAAACCGTTTACTACATACTTTGTTTCAACATCGGACGCCAGCCAGAATTTGATCCCAAACTTGTGTGGTTTGTTTGGCATATGCTGTGTGAATCTACATCTGACTTTCGTAGGAAACAATTGCTCATCGACTGTAATATATGGTCCTGGTTTGAAACGGTTTTGACTGTTGGCAATAAATTTATCCCAAACAGTCGACACTAACTCAAATTTATCACTTTGTAAGCGTTGACTTCTTTCATTTCTTTTATCGAACCGAATGAACCGTAAAATTTCTGTAAACCTATGCCTATTCATACTTTTGGAAAAAAATTCAGGACCCAATTTTTTGTTCCACACATACGATAGTTTTAAACTTTTTGCTTCGTATGCAACACGTGCATACAGAATTCCAATGAAGGCGTTCAATTTTTCTTGTGAAAGTGTCCACTTTTTCCCCAAAACTCTGGAAGCTTCTAATTCGGTGCAAGTTCTTATATAGTCTAATATATGATGGTCTATCAATAGTAAGAAGGCACTGCTTACCTCCTTTTCCATAATATTTCTCGTTGGCAACACGAAAAAAGGTTGTAGTAAGTATATCCTAAATCTAAACTAAAATCGATTGATGATATGGAAAAACACACCAGTCAAAATGACTGGTACCGGTATAAGTATAAAAAAATAAAATTTATTTTTTTTTCTGTGGACACAAAATCGAAACAAGTTATCAAATTAATTGTATATTGTTGTCGTTATAAAAATCATATACTAGTTTTGGAAAAAAATATTCACACAAATTCAATATTTGTGGTAAATAAAGCAAAACCAGTCATTTTGACTGGTGCGGTAAATCTGGTGTTAAACTATCTATCTATCTGAATAATTGTGTGCACGCATATGAGCAATTATCAATGAAAGAGTAAAGCGTATCGTCAGTACAATATAGAATGATCGCGTCAATTTCGCCTATAAATTAGCATTCTTCGAAATACGACCTCTACATTTAAACACAGACTTAGAAATGGCATATTGTATATTGGATAATGAGTGTCTATTTGTCTTTTTTTTTAATTGTCATATCTCCTCCAGATTGCTGCTAAAATTCACAAGTGAATTGCATTACAATAAATGCAATATATAGTATGTTTCTTTTGGGTATATTTTACTCATGGTGAAATTATAGAAGATGAAAAAATACAAAAACAACAGGGTTTTTGTTTTTGCTTTTTCGGTCGTGATATGTCAAAAACAAATCGTGAAATAAAATATTTTAAAATATTTATGAGTAAAACCATGGTGAAATTACTTACAAGGTGGTGTTGCCAACCCAGCTGGTTTTTTTTTATCATACCGCTTCTCTCAAAATTTTTGTTTATATTTTGCTTTGTGTGTATTCATGTTTTCGTTTTGGTGTAGAGACATATATGTTGTTAATAATAAACTCACACACTTCTGACATGTGCTTTTTTAATTCATCATACCTGCTTTTGACATTATTAAAAATTTTACGTTTAAAATTGTTTTATGTGTTTTTTTATCACAACATAATAGAATAATGATGTAGATCTGTTTGCGTGTCTGTGTACTCAAAAAATTTCCTTTAAATTTGTAGAAGTTTTTACTAATATATTTATTTACACAAAACCTCAGCAAGGATAGAGAAATAAGGAGAGTAAAGTAACAGTTCGATAGTGTTTACTGCACAAATTTTTGCTAGTGAAAAATTGTTAAATATACATACATATATAAACAGATGATTGACAAAAATATACTTGCAGAAAAACAAAAGATTTGTAAAAATACATGAAAATATGAACTATTCATATGTGGATGTTGTGGATTAGGAAAAAGTTAGTTAATCCTAAATGTTTTCTACATGTTACATTATGTTTTCTCTATAGATTTTATCTGAAACTTAAAAAAAAACAATATGATCTAAACGTATGTTCCGATACTTATCAACTCACAGATTTCTTTTATTCCATACTTTAATTTCAACTTAATTTATATGTTTATTTGTTGTTTTTTTATGAATATAAAAGCTTAGCTTATTTTTCAGAGTAAATTGTATTACTATCCGTAAATTTTTACCAAATAAGTACCCAAACAGACCTAATATATTTTGACAGTAGCTAACCGTTAACAAAAAAAAAACCCTGATGTTACTTTAACACCACCTCTTATATAATTTCACCATGCATGAGTCTCTTTCAACATATCTCTTTTTCGTTCACTTGCATAGGTCGACAAAATTGATTTGTAATTGGGTTAGTGAGCATGAGGGAAAACTGCATATATATGTATTACGGCTGAAGAATATCTAATTCGGGTACGCAAAATTCAGTTCTTCTAATAATAATATATAAAATAATAATTTTTTTTTTAATAAATAAAACGTCCGATACACAAGTGCAGTCGTCAGCATTTCATTGGCGAATAAAACATAAAACAACATTTTCTTTAAGTGTTTTTGCAAAAAGACAAATGCAAAGAGAGGACAAATTTAAGGAGCGTAAGAATGCATGTGAACCAGGGAAGGAAATCCAGTACTTTAGTACATTTGTCAGTACATTTTAAGTCCAAAAAAATTCTGCATTACCCCCGCGACAAATTTAATACTTTTTTTATAATCACTTAGAAACAAAATTAAATGAGTATTGGAAACATTGCGTACTTACTTACTTACTTAGCTGGCCATAACAACCCGTTAACGGGTTTCGGCCTGCTTCAGCACTAGTCTCCAGGCGCTTCTGCTTAGCGCGCGCCTTCTCCAGTTGGTCAAACCAATCGATGACAGGGCTTCATCAACCTGGTCCTTCCGTAAACAGGGTCGTCCTCTACGCCGACGTCCAGTGACCCTCGCATCGAAAACTTTCTTCGCTGGAGCAGATTCTTCCATCCGAACAATGTGGCCGAGCCAGCGTAGCCGCTGGATGTTAATACGCTGGAGAACGCCTACATCGCCGAGGAGCTCATACAGCTCATGGTTGGTTCGAATGCGAAACTCATCGCCATGCCTTAGAGAACCAAAGATCTTACGAAGAACTTTTTTCTCGAACACCCCCAGGATCGCTGCATCGGCACAAGACAGCGTCCATGCTTCCGCACCATAGAGAAGCACCGGGAGAATAAGCGACTTGTAGAGTGTTAATTTCGTCGCACGAGAGAGGTCTCTATTACTAAACTGCCTACCGAGGCCGTAGTAGCACCTGTTGGCCAGTGTGATTCTTCGCCTGATCTCTAGACTGACATCATTCTTGCTGGTAATGGCGGTGCCAAGGTAGATGAACTCATTGACCACATCGAATGTATAGTTGCCGGCTGTAACCTGGGAGACGATACGATCAACGTCCCTGCCCCTCTACAACATGTACTTCGTCTTGCTCTCATTTACCGCCAGACCCATTTTAGCAGACTCCCGTTCAGTAGCATTAAACGCTGCGGTGACATCTCGCTTGGTATGCCCAATGATGTCTATATCGTCTGCATACGCAAGGAGCTGGACACTTTTGTTAAAAATAGTGCCATTACGATGCACACCCGCCTTTCGCAAAACACTCTCCATGACGAAATTGAAGAGGTTGCAGGCATAGCTGCCAGATTTGACGATTTATCGTCATTTTGACGATTTTACGACACAAAAATAGCATCTCGACGATTTGACGATTTTTGCCCTTAATTTGACGATTTTTATTTATTTTGACGATTTTTGGAAATTCAAAATTTGCGACGTTTATTTCTTTGAATTCTTTAACATTGTTATAATTAATATCACACTATTTGTAACTATTGTAATCTCTATTTCTGAAGAGATTTTTGTATTTTTTACATAAATAAAATCCAAAATGGGTTTTGGAAATTCAAATTAATAAATTTAAATGTGGAATATTATTCTATTTCTGAAAGGAATTTTATGCTGTTTTTATACAGTAAAATCCCAAATTGGCAACTGTTGCATCCACCAATTTAATGCATTTAATTTTGAAAGATGTTATTATTAGAAATAAAGCCAAGATCAAACATTTTGATTTGGTAGATTATAAAGATAAAAAAATTTTTAAACTTCGAAGAAAAGATATTTTTTTAAGGAAATATAAAAACGTACTATTATTATTTGTTTCAAACATTTTTTTACAACAGTGTGGTCAAATAAGATTTGATTTTAAAAACGAATATTAAGCTTTAAGTACTTAATATATATTAAACAAAGAAAATCGTTCGTTTTGTGAATGAACTTAACCATTTTATTGAAGAATGTGAAAGACAAGAGCTAAAGGCTGAATTAAGACAGTTAAAGTTATTCAATTTAGAGAACAATTTCGCCCAAAAGAACCTTAAACTGTTAGATTTAAAAAAAATATCAGAAATGGAAATGAAAAACTCCACTTGTTTTTCCTAACTCTACCTATATTTATTTGAAAAAAATTAGATTTACTACATTATTTTGCAAACGGAAAATGAATATTTAGACAAATAAATCTAATAAAGAAATCGTCTTTGGCGGCCATTACGTTTACAAAAAACCATTCTACTATAAGGAATTGAGAATAATTAAATTAAAATTGTAATTAATTTAAAATTGTATTTTTGAGGTTTTTTTTATTTAGGTTTCGAAATTTTATATACTGTACTGTCAATTCTATTTTTCAGTTTTACTCAAATAAAAACAAAAGTTTTTTTAAGAAGGTTATATTTTCTAATTTATAATTTTGTTGACGATTTTTTAACGATTTTATGGAATCAATTTGACGATTTTGACGATTTTTTTGTTGATCTTTGACGATTTCATGGTCATTTTATCTGGCAGCTATGGTCGCAGGATAAGGGATCGCCCTGCACGGTATTAAAAGGCTCGGAGAGGTCTCTTCCTACCTTGACGGAGCTGCAGGAGTTGCTCAACGTCATTCTGCACAGTCTTATCAGCTTTGCAGGAATACCGAGCTCAGACATTGCGGCATATACGCGATCCCTTATCGGGCTATCGAACGCTGCCTTATAGTCGACAAAGAGGTGGTGTGTGTCGACTTGACTTTCATGGGTCTTCTCCAGGATTTGGCTCAGTGTGAATATCTGGTCAATGGTGGACTTACCAGGTCTGAAGCCGCACTGATATGGTCCAATCAGTGAGATGGCGAATGGCTTCAGTCGTTCACACAATACGCTCGTAAGAACCTTATATGCGATAGGGAGAAGGCTTATACCCTTGTAGTTAGTGCATATTGTGGGGTCTCCCTTTTTCAGGATCGGATATATTCTGCAAATGAGCTGGTGCATGCACCTAACCAGCTCATCGCCTCCATACTTGAAGAGTTCAGCGGGTAGACCGTCAGGTCCGGCTGCTTTGTTGTTCTTCAGTCGCCATATGGCAACCTTGACCTCTTCATGGCTGGGGGACGGGATCACAACGTCATCATTGATTGGGTCCGGCACAGCATCTCTAGCAGCGGAATTTGTATCATCATCGCTTTGCAGTAGATTGCAGAAATGCTGTCTCCATAATCTCAGTGCACCATGTGCATCTGTAACCAGATTACCATGTTCGTCTCTGTAGGAGGTTGCTCCGGGTTTAAAACCAGTAGTAAGACGCCTTATCTTCTTATAAAAATTTCGAGCATCATGTCTACTCCTGCACATCTCGATTTCCTCACGATCACGCCTTTCTTGCTCCCTTTTCTTTCTTCTAAATAGGCGTCTCTCTTCCCTCCTCTCCTCTCTGTACACCTCCACAGTTGCTCTTGTAGTAGTGGACTGCAACGTTCTTCTGTAGGCAGCATTCCTTGCCGCAGTGGCCTCACGACACTCTTCATCGTACCATTGGTTTCTGCGGGGAGGACGCTCAAAACCAAGGACTGTTTCGGCAGCGTTGCGCAGAGAGTGAGCAATGTGAGACCACTGTCCACCAATACTTTCGAGAGAGGATCGGGTGCAACGGAGCTCATTAGAAAGACGATCGGAAAACGACCTGGCTGTCTCTTGTGATCGCAGCTTTTTGATGTTCAGCTTCCCTCGAACACTAGAACGTGCCATATTCACTGCGCATATGCGCAGTCGCATCTTGGCTGCGACAAGATAATGGTCCGAGTCGACATTTGGACCTCTAAATGTGCGCACGTCTAGTATGCTGGATACATGCCTTCCATCAATCACAATGTGATCGATCTGGTTGTTGGTAGATCGATCAGGAGAGAGCCAGGTGGCCTTATGGATATCGAGATGCTGGAACCTGGTGCTACAAACTACCATGTTTCGCGCCGCGGCGAAATCGATCAGTCTCATGCGTTCGGCGAGGTGGAAGAATGGAGACTGAACTGCCCGACAGTGGGGCCAAAGATACCTTCACGTCCAACTTTCGCATTGAAATCGCCGAGGACAATTTTGGCGTCATGTGCCGGACACTTATCGTATACATCCTCGAGCTTTGCGTAGAAAGCATCTTTGACCGCATCATCCTTCTCTTCCGTCGGGACGTGAGTGCATATAAGGCTGATGTATAAAAACTACGAATCCGCAGCCAAATTCACGTCTGTTATCATGGCAGCTGTAGTAGATGTCACATGTTGCTTGCCTTGTACAACCTTGTCCTATCCATCGCATTTCCTGGATGGCGGTGATGTCAGCCCTACATTTCTTGAGAGCATCCGCCAATTGGATAGAGGCACCTTCCCTATAAAGGGTTCTCACGTTCCAGGTGCATATCCTTAAATCATAGTCCTTAAAACGTTTGCCATGGTCGTCAACATAAAAGGAGGCTTTTGCTGAAGTTTTCATTGAAGAATTTTTTTTACGTGGTGGGTTTCAAGCCCTACGCACAACCCAAATTTAAAGTCCAGGTAATTGGACAATCGCCGCATACATTCGTTAACAAGCTAGCGGGTGCTAGAATGTTATCAAGGAGGGCCAAGTGGAGGCTGTATGTCGACTTGAATACAACGGGAACAAGGATCGTTCTGGAGGGGCCGCCAGGTTGACCCCAATCAGAGACATTGCCTTGTCCGAAGTATCCCTTCCATCATAAAACTATTATCATCCTACCTAAATAATAGAAGCCAGAGTGTATGCTATGATTCCAAAATCTCACGAAGCAGTTTAATGCCCAGAGGTGATATGTAAAGTACACCAATTATAAAACTAAGTTTATCAATATCAATGAGATCTCTAAACGCACGCTTTGTTTTTGACATTTTCAATCAAAACAGGTAATGCGTTAATACAATTTTTACAAGTAATTTAATTAAAATAAAACCTTAAATGGAAGCCAAAAATTTTAGGAAAATTTATTACAAATCATGTAATAATTAAGCGATATTTAAGATTTTTAAATTACTTTTAGAAAAATAAGAAAAAAATACGTCGCAGCGTTTCATGAATAATGGAAGGAAAAACTCCCATGGCTACAGAATACTAAAAATGGTAAGAAACGCAATATATGCAACGTTTCCATTGTGAGCATATAGAACGCCATGCATCACGAGAATCCCATATTAAAAAAGTGGAAATTTCAAAAAATACTCAAAAATAATTGCCTTAATGGAAAAATCACTCACTTTGCATATTCTGATTCGGCCAAAAAATTGAAAATATCACTATGCTTATTTGTGGCGGAGAACAATTTGGATAAAAAACATTATCAAAAATGGTCTTTCAGATTCGCAAACCACAAAAATATTTTTTTATGAATCGACAACAAAGGTCAAACAAATGAAAAATTTTGCAGTCAAAATTTATACATTCATTGGTTATCGATGAAACCACGGGTTGTTCAGTGTCAAAAAAAAGAAGAACTAGAAGATTCGGCCGCTTCAGATATAACAAACAAAATTACCGAAGTTTTCGAGATAAACAATATTCCAAAAAAACAAAATATGGTGGGATTTACCGCAGACAACTGTGCAGTGATGATGATTAAATAAATCAAATAAAAACAATTGTACCATTTACTCCGAAAAGTAACCATTTTTGTCGGGCTTCAATACCAAGTCAAAAATTAAATTTTCCATCCCTGATATGAACTCTCTCAGCTCAATTGAGGTATGAAATGCCGACCTATGTACCGAAATGCCGTTTTGGTCCGATTGGAACAAAATTGGTAGTTTTTCGTGTTTTTAAAACCGTTTGGTAGTTTGTTGGTTTGTTTCAAATTTCCTAGGTTTTTGGTAGATTTTCATGTTGGAAACCATATTTATAATTTTTGAGTAAGAAAAAAAACTTTTTTCGGATAATCAATTTGCATTAATGATTAAACAGAATACGACCGCAACTTTAGGAAAAAACGACTCTCACAGAAAACATGCCCAAATTAAAACGACCAAATTAAAAACTGGGGCATGACGTTTTTTTCCATACAAATTGTCAGACAAAAACACTGGAAAATGAAGTCATGAAATTGAAACTATTTTATTTTGACAGCGTTTTTTCTTATGCTCTCATTTTTAGAAACAAATTCTCTCAACCATGTTACCACACGTTTATTTAAATTTCATAAGTTTTAAAAAAAAAACCATTTGTTTTTTGTTGTTGGCGCAAAGAAAAATAAGAACAAAAAAAATCGAAAAAAAACATTTGAAAGTTTAAATAAATTAATAAATTTTAGGATTTGTTAAATCAAATGAGTGATATTATAGAAAAAATAATTGAACAAGGGCGTAAATATAATTAAATTATAAAATATAAATTCAATTCTTTGCAAAAATTGTCATATACTTAATTTTTAATAGCTTTACATACAAGAAATGTAAAATCAATAAATGACAGTTCGTGAAGTTGCGGCCGTCGTTTTAATTTTGGGCACGTTTTCTCTGAGAGTATTTTTTGCCTGAAGTTGCGGTCGTATTCTGTTTAATTATTTTAAATTAGTGGTCACCAACCTATACTATTACATTCTGAGATTGTATGCGTTATATTTGCTCTCCCTTTCAGGACGAACCGGTGTTGCCAGTAAAAAATTTTCTCATATTACCAATTTAAAATTAAAAATCTCCAATTGTTAACTTCAATAAATACATCGTCGATGGAATTAAAGAACGCTGTAATTTACAAAACCTTAAATGTTCATCAGAGCCAAAAAACTTTTATAAAAGTAGAACAAATACACTGGTGTTTTTCATTTCGCAGACGGCGTAAGTGAATTTATTTTCATCGTAGAAATCTGGGACCTGGACCAATCGACGCGTATTTTTTTTTTCTGATAAAAATTATGCAAAAAACGTATTTTCGATTTTTTGTCAGTTACAGCGTTCTTTAATTCTTGCGACGATATGATATGGATAGAAATTTTTGTATAATTATTTTTTGCCATAAGCTTGGAAAAATGCACTGCCATAAACGACATACACTGCGCGTCATCAGGTTAGCGCCCCTCTTTACACTCTTCGTTAATGTTAAATACTACCTGAACTACTTGTGCTATGGACTTGCAATCTTTATGTTTTTGACTTCTATCAATTTTTCTTAAAATAAAACAATAATGGCTACTGTAATGTTGAAGTTACTATTTTATTTTTAATTTTTGGAAAAAGTATATTAAAAAAGTAACCAAAAATTGGTCATCAGGATAGCGCTATTTGCGATAATATATTTAGTTTTTTAAGCAAAAAGATTAAATTTTAAGCAAAAAGATTTAAAAAAATTTGTAATGTGTGGTTCCGCCCTTATTTGAAATCACGTCGAAAATTCGATTGGGAATGGAATTGTACAGACTTTCAATGTAATTCAACGAAATGGTGGACCAAGCGTGTTTGATGCCTTCAATTAGTTCTGTTTTTGTGCTGTATTGCTTTCCGGACTCGTATACTTTCCTAGCCAACCATCCCCAGACGTTCTCGATTATATTAAGGTCGGGCGAGTATGGTGGCCAGTTAAGGACGTCAACTTTTTGGGTTTGAATCCATGATTTTACGGATCTGGCTGTGTGAATTGGTGCATTGTGTTTGAAATGCCACTCTAGACCCCCAAACATATTTTGGAAGTGAGGAAAAGCTATTTCTAAAATGTTTTTATAGTTTTCCGCATTCATACGTGACATTATAAAATATAAAATAATATATAACGGTTCTTTTATTGAGCTCAATTTTCGTGTGAGAGAAAACGTATATGATGATTGCAAAAACAAAACAAAAATTAAGAAGTTGTGCCCAATATTAAAATAGAAAATGTAAAAAGTAAATGAGAAGTTAGGGGGCGCTAACCTGATGACGCTCAGTGAATATGTTACCTTCTATTGCTTCATGCTTTTCAAATACTTCTGTAATGACACTATAGTTTTTTTTTGATACAATTAAACGTTATTATTAATATATATATATATTAAAAAAATTTTCAAAATTAAAAAATGGATTTCATCTACTGATCTCCAACGAGCTCTAGCCAGAGACTTATATCAAATGAAAGCCTAAAGTCTCAGCTAACGATTTATTAAAAATTAGGCTGCCCGTTTTTGCCCCTAAGCAATTCCGGCTTAAGAAACTAAAAAAAAGTTAGGAAAAATTTCCTTTACAATCATGTACATAGTTGCGCATGCAATAACATCTTTTTTGTTTTGCTTGCTTGCTATGTTGCTTTGTCGTAAAAATCCAAACAAAAGACAATCAAATAAAATATGTAACAGAAGTTAATGCACTTAGTGCCTTTAACTAAAGGCAGGATTTTTACGGGCAGATAATTAATTAATTATAATTAAAATTATAATATTATTACAACTTGCCTTTAACTAAAGGCAGGATTTTTACGGGCAGATAATTAATTAATATTATAATTTTAATTAAAAATTTTTTTTTAATTATAATTTAAATTATAATTAAATTATTATATTTATTTCAAATTATAATATTAATTAATTATAGTTAAAATCCTTCCATTAGTTAAAGCAAGTTGTAATAATGGCACTTCGTATCACTTGCAATAAACTTCTCGCTGTTTTTGATGCTGTTGAAAGTTCAATATTTTTATCAGCTGTGATTATTTAATATTTTCTTTCATTTATTTACAGATATTTTCTTTGAATATGCGCGTGATTGTTTTTGCATTTTATTTATATTTTAATCAAATAAAAAGCACGAAAATTAAAGCCTTTGTAGCGTTTTTAAGCGATCGGGCGTTGTTAACAAGGAAAATATTCACCCTTATTCTATTTGGCGTCGGCAATAACAATAGCAATTTTAAGGCAATAGCAATTTTAAAGAACGGCAACGTCAATTTAATGTTAATTTGGTATTCCATAAGAGTATTATGACGACGTTGCCTGTTTATCGATAATGTTAATAAAATATAGCACACATCTCTAATGTTTGAGACAGCTTTTTAATTTTTTTTTTTTTTTGTTTGTTCATTGTTTGGTAAAAAAATAGTTTCGTGAAAAATATAAAAAAATAAAATAAAATCCAGTGAAGAAGAAATTGAAACCAATTTAGTTGTGGAAAAAAGACATCAGAAGTCGTGCACTTTTTACTTGCCCAATAAGAAGTAAGAAGTAAATTTAAAATCATCATGTTCAAAGTTTTTTTTTATTAATTTCATTACAGTTTTTAAGATTTGAAAGTTATTTCACGGTAAAAAAGGCATTATTTAAATATGTGCCATGGATCCCAAATTAAAAAAGGAACTCGATCAAAGTACTTTCCAAACACCATAAAATTGGCAGCCACATTACGATTCTAGGCCAGGGGTTTGAAACGATTATAACCCGGAACTTTCACAAACCAAAATACGAAATAAAATGCAATATGAATTAATAGAATCATTGTTAAGAATAAATAGCTATTTTAAAAACAATGAATTTTGTTGCGATACATTTAATGTTAAAGTTATGTACCAAAAAAATAATTTAGAAGAAGAACAACGAGATCTCGAAATCTATGATTTTCTTAATGAAATGAACATTTAAGCTATATATAAACATACATATATATCAAATAAAATATATATTTACATATAAAATGAAATCTACTTAACTCTTATGTTAATGACAAAAAAAAAACACCTTAATCTTAATGGCAAGGTACCCGAGTACCTATATGAAAATAGTATAGAAAACAAAGTTACTTGCACCATATTTGTTTATAAAATTAAACATAACAATTTTTAGATTTTAAAACGATATCAATAATATATATTATTACCATTTTAAGATATGCTACATATACATACATCATAAACTTTAGATCTATAAAAATAAAACTACGATTAATTTGTTTCCCTTTAGGAAATAAATAAATGCCTTTGATGTGCAAAAAAAGGTTTTTTTTTGCTGATTTAAGGTAATCTTCTATAACTTTTTTACAATAAGATCAAGTGCTTTTCGTTAAAATTAATGCAAGTATAGAAGCTTGTTCTAAGAGATAACCTTCGGTAGAATATTTTCTTCCAGTGAATGAAATGGAAGCTTCAGATAATGAGTTTGTAGGAACTGTTGAAAATAACGAAGAGCCATATCAGTCGGAAAATACTTAGTATAAAAATAATGAAAGTGAAAAGAATAGTAAACTTTCTGCTAAAAATGGAATGTATTGGAAAAATAGCCCATTTAGTGAATCACAACAATTAGGATAAAATGTTTTACGAATAAATGGCGATGCAGCTCAAAAATTCAAGTTCTATACCAGCGAACAAATTCTCAAAAATATTTTATTAACCGAAACAACATTTAAGCCTTTTAGAAAAAATGAGATGGATGTTTTGTTTTTTTTTTATTTCTTATTTTTGCGGGTGTTTACAAATCATATTATATTTGTGGAAAACAATTCACAGTATTAATCCACAGACCGTCGTAGGAAACTTTTAAAAGAATTAAGTTTCCAACTTTGCATGGAAAACGTAAAGCAAAGATGTAAAAGTCTGAAAATTATTTCCAAATAATCTGTTAAAACTGTAATAAAAAGTGCACTTGGAAATGACTCCTAAGAAATATCCAAACATGCTTCTTCTTTGCAAAAAAAGATAAAAGTGGTCGTACTCTGGTAGTAGAAAATAGTTATGTATGCTCGAAGTTAGGAAAAAAAATTAAATACCCGTAAGGGATGTTCTAGATGTTCGAAAACTGTTTGCAACGGACGCTCTAAGAATAACATAACATGTTCAAAGTGTTCGCAAAGTGGTAATCGTAGTTTAGTGGTTAGTGTGTTGGCTTACTGGACAAGAGCTCCATATCCAACCCCATCTCTGACATCTTAAAAATAAAGATATATAAAGAAAAAATATTTCTTTCGGCGGCTACATCTACGCAGTCTTCTAGCAAAAGCTCTGAGAGTAACCGAATTGCTATGAAAAAGCTTCTCAAGTCTGTCGTTTGGAGTAGTGCTGGCAAAGTATTGAGTAATGTGTACCGATTATCAAGTATTTGTACTATTTTTTTGGTACTCAATACTTAAAAGTAACTACTCAATACCTTAAAAGTTGTATTTTTCCTACGAGGTTGTATGGAATGTTTCAATTTAAACGGCTAAAACAAAATTTTGCCTAAAAACACAACACTTTTTGAAATTGTTTTCTCTTAAACATAAAATCCGTTAAAAGTATCGAGTAGTATTGTGTACCCAAATGAAAGTACTCAATACTATTGAGTAATGAAAAGTAGCAAATTTGACAGCACTAGTTTGGAGTCGACATTGAACTGTAGGTCGTGGTTTTCATGGATAAAAATTGACACACACAACATGTGGGCTGCGAGAAGCTTGGCCGTAACCTTTATACAGAATTGTCATGGCCAAATATTATGTATGTATGTTCGCAAAGTAGTGAATAAAATGTATTTATAGCTAAGCTTCTATATATAATTATATATACGAATATACTTATTCATACATGTGTATGTATGCAATTTTGTTTAACAAATAACTATTTTATTCTGCAATTGTTATTTCTTATGTTAAATTTCTTAAAAATATCAAAAAGAAGGCAACTAATAATGATATTCTACATACAATAAGTATAGGTACACGGGTACCTTTTCATGATGTTAAGGGTGTGAGTTGTAAAATTGCTTCCTATGTCTATCCAAAATTATTTTCTATCCAAAATTTAGCAAAATTATAAGGTATACTAAAAGTTAGGAGTTCTCAAGTAGTTTCAGGCATGTAGTTTGACAATTTCCATTAAAAAATTTAAATCAAAAATGCTAAAGGTACCCGGGTACCTTGTCATTAACATAAGGGTTAAATTCATGCAATATTATTTATAGAGTATCTGTAGGGATTTTTGGGGATGAACTAATCAGGGTTTTGGGGATAAGAATTTCGAAATTTGGGATAAGAATTAAAAAGTATCTGACAACTCTGCCGTTACATTCGTATAATTGAGGCTCCCACCCTTCAAAAACTCTATCTTCAAGAAATCGCTCCGTGACCTTCCAGTCTATTCCACCAGAAACGAATAATCAGGAGTATAGCACCACTTTCTGGGAAGTTAACAGCTAAAACCTACTGAAGACGCTCACCACTCAACATCCACCACCAACAAATGGGGCAATTGCTGTTGATCATTCAAGGGTGAATCACAGCAACTTGTCTCATAAACAAATAGGCGCATAATTATATCTATCTTTTGTTAAGCTTGTGGTGAGGTTCAGCCACTTTAGGTATTACAACATTATAAATTTGGTTGTATTTTTTTTAAATTCATTTTAAAATAAAATAAAAAACCGCTATGTTTTTATTATTGTAAAAATAAGTAAAACAAGATAAAACTATAAAAATAAAACGTAATAGATCCCCATATGATTGCAAAAAGTTTCAAACATTAGTCGTAATCGTTTAGTGTGCGGATTTATAAATGACTCGTTCAGGGGAGTCACAAATGATTTGTTCAGCGGAGTCGCGGCAAGGGTACCATTTTCTCCCGACAAAACATTCATTTTCGACTCAGAAATGAGATCAAAAGTGATTATTTTATCGCCCTGAGGAGTCAAAAAAGACTCAAAATTTTCCAAAAATGCTGACACATTTGAGTTAGTGTATTTGTAGTGCTCACAAACAAAAGCAATATACAAAACTAAATGGGACAATCGTTTTCATTGTTTTTGTTTTACTCATTGTAAAGAACAAAACAAAATGAAATCAAACGTTTAGTTTTGTTTACTTTCCTACTCTGCTAAGAAGAGTACAATATTTTTATTGTACTCTGAACCAACTGTATTTTAAAATGTTGTACAATGGCTTTTGTGTGCTGTTGTTTTTTGTTCTCTGTTTTTGCTTTACACTTATTTATATTTGTAACTACAATCAATATTTGTTCATGAGAAAAATAAAATACTGTACTGTTAATAATAGCGTTTTCTTTATACGACACTTTACTGTATTTAATATAACGCAAATAAAGAAAAGCAAAAGTATTGAAGTATGTAACCTATGTATATATACATATGTATGTACTTATGTTTACAGGCAAAAATGAAAAATAATAATTTAACTGTTTTAAGCTACGGTCACATTGGGTAAATATTTGACGAAAAAAACGTAACCACTATTTTATGAAAATATTTATTTTTTAATTTTTCATTTCTTAAAGTTTAGTTAAATATATATCCAAATATTTTTTCTTATTAATATCGTTTTTAAACAATTTTTGAAGAAATATTTACATAAAAAGAAATATTTGCATAATATATTTCAAAAAAAGTAGTGGTTACGTTTTTTTCGTCAAATATTTGCCTAATGTGACCGTAGCTTTAGTCTGCTCCGTTATTTTTTATTGTAAAATAAAATAAATTTAAAATTTTGAAAATTATAAAATGGTGCATATGTAAATATGTATGTATATATAGTACATATCGTCAAATTTCGAAATTGAGTTTTTTATTAATTATGGTTCGTTTTATCAAAATACATGTTCGTGTGAAATTTTAGACTCCTACGATCAAAAATGGCGATTTAATAACGGAATTCAAACGGACGTAACTACATGTGCGTGTATTTTTAAATGCAAGAAGGTATAACTACACAAAAGACCAATCTGTACCCTAAAAATGTTATTTTTCACTATTTTTTAAAATAATTTTTTTTTTAATTTTTAAAAAATAGTGAAAAATTAAATTTTTAGGGTACAAATTGGTCTTTGTAAGCTTTTTCGATATGTTCACAAAAGTTGTTCAGATTTACAATGGCTACAATATTATCATATATTGTTAGGGAAAAATTATGAGTTCCTGTAAGTTATGCTGAAAAAAGTAAAAATTTTTTCGTACATTTTTGCAAAAAAGTGCAAGAAAAAATTATTTTTTGCACAAAAAATATTTTAAAATTTGGTTAGTAGAGTATTCACTACATTATTTCCGAACATAGTTAAACTGTATCTTTAAGTTTGAGTTAGCTGTTGGCCAAAAACTAAGGACACCTTGTTTTGAGTGATGCAGTGATTTTCAAAATCCTTTAAGGTCCATAAAAAAAAATTGGTAGTCAATCTGACCAAACCGAGTACAGGGTTTTACTAAGTCTTGGTAGTACAATCGAATCCATACAGTGGAGTTCGTGCATTTTTCCAAAAGTCTTCATTTATCGCATAGTGTTATCGGAACCCTTATTATGAACATGCTCTTAATGTGCGACTAAACTTTTAGGTACATAAAAATCGTCTCTTAATTTGTCATACGCTAACAAATTAGTACATGCAAAATAGTCCACATTACAAGTTGGTTTTGATTTAATTTATTTTTCGATTTGAAAGCCCATTATGTACATATGTATGTAGGAAATATTTAAACATACATATCGAGGGCTTATATTCAATACCGTCTATCTACATTTTGACGAAATTTTTTTTTCATGCCAAACTCATCTCTGACCACATCTGCATGTACTGTAAAAATTTCAGTGGAAAAGAAATGTTTTTAGTACTATATATCCTATATTTTATCATATGTCTATCTACAAAGATACTAATTTATGAATTTTATGACGACAATACCGTCTATCTACATCATAGATTTTTGTCGTTTTATTTAATTTCAGGCTATTTCTCTGTTTGATATCTATTTATTCACTGTTCGTTTTTCGGATACATACTTCTCTTGTCGAACGATCAATACATACCATAATAATAATTTACTCCGATGGATACGGTTACCAAAACCGTAATCACTTTTTGTCGAATGCTTTGTCCAATTTATCAATAGAAAATAACAAAATCATAGAACAAAAATACTTGCAGAAAGGACACACCCAGATGAAGTGTGACAATGCCCATGCAAAGATAGAGGCTAAGTTGAAAAATCAAACCATATATTTGCCAAACGATTACGTCAAGGTAACCAAAGATGAACGCAAAACAGTAAAATCAAGAACAAAATTAAATTAAATTAAAAAAAAAAATGCTATTTGATGCATTACATTTAAAGTATGATTTTTTTCAAAACTATAAGGATACGAAACTTATTCGATTTTCCAGTATTAGACCTGAGGCCTTATTCTGTAATTCTCCTAAGCTAAAATTCTATCGCTAAAAATTTATAAACTTGATTTAGCACTTTTTGGCTATGAAAACATTTCTGAAACGCATGTTGTCGTTTAAAAGCTTCACGTCTGTCATCACTTATATTTTTAACTTTATGTATTTTAACGCCCAGCCTGTTTTAAAAACACAAAATTTTAGCTTTTTAGCTTAAGAGAATTACAGAATAAGGCCCCTGGTCGAGCAAAAAATGTTACTACAGTATCCCAACTAAGATCTCTCTTATATTCCCCAAGTGGTGCCATTAAGTTTAAAGTGAATTTTAATCATAATTACACTGAACTACCTATTAAAATAAAGCAATATGAAGGTAACATAAAACCAAAACAATTGTATACCGGTCGACTACCAATTCAGCAAAACAAATGGAAACATTTACAGGAGTTAAAGGCGGTAATTCCAGAGGAGTATCACAACTTCTATGATAATCTTAGATACGCGCAGTAAAAATTATAACAAATTATAATAAAAAAATTATAGAAAACATTGTCTTTGAATTTAAACTGGTTAAACAATTCTTCTGAACACACCTACCCTCTATCTGACACCCTTTTTGAGACACCCATGCCAAAAACAAAAACAAACAAAAACTAGTCAAAAACAAGCCCTAGCTCTCTGAAGGGTTCAAATGTTAGAACAGGTCGTACTATTTTTTTATCCCCAACATTTCTTGTGAACATATCTAACCCCTATCTCCCACCTTTTTCGGGGTCCCCATACAAAAACCGTAATACAAACTTAATTTTAAAATTAGGCAATACCGTCTATCTACATATTATTTTCCTACACAATGATTTTATTTTTAAGGCAATACCGTCTTTCTATCATAGAAGCTAAAATAACGCGAATTTCAAGCAACTTTTTAGTTAGAACGTTTGTTAGATGCATTCTGTTAATATTGTGGAAGATGAGTTCATCAAAAATGTTGCTTATTTGCGAATAAAACTGTTTTTTGGCTCTCCTGAAAAATTATGTTTTTGTAGATAGACGGTATTGAATATAAGCCCTCGATATGTATGTACGTAGATTAAATTATTTATTAAAAAGTTAAGTATTTTGAAGTATAACAAAAAAAGGCTTGCGAACATTTTCTACAGTGTTATTTATGTTTACGTTTTTTATATGTCTTATATTTGGCTGGCCTGAGTATGTTTTCTATGGTTGTATTTTTTACTTTAAACTTTATGAATTTACTACTTAAATAAGTTTTATTGAAGTATTAAATCAAAAATCTTCTTAGTTTAATAGAAATATTTTCTTAGTTTTTTTTAATTCTTTATTTTGGTAGATGTGGGAAAAGCTGATAAGATAGAGTTTGAGAAGATAATTTTTGTTGTCCAATATACCAAGTTTTCAACCGATGAGTTATTTCAGCGAAAGATGGTCTTCTTACGGACTGTTCATGCCAACATTCTATCATTAAAGAATACACAGCAGCTGGACAGTCTTCTGGACATGATAAAAGTTGGCGAGATCTCACCAGATTTATGACTTCTTGATTACTGTGTCCGAAATATGGCTATTAAAAACACAAAATGTTATTTTAGTATATGATGTTAATGCAGCAACATACTTGCATCCCATAGCTATAAATTTCCCACAAAACAATTCCAAATGACCACACATCACTCTCCGTCGTAAATTTTCCATATAAAATTGATTCTGAAGGCATCCACCGAACAGGTAGCAAGGATTTAGATTGAACTCTAAAGTAAAGTTATTTATAACATTAAATATAATTGAATATAAATGTAATTAATATAAATATACCTGTAGTAATCGGAGCTATAAATATCTCGAGATAAACCAAAATCGGATATTTTAACCATTAGCTGTTCGCCAACTAAACAATTTCGGGCGGCTAAGTCGCGGTGTACGTAATGATGTCCTGATAAATATTCCATACCTTCGCTAATTTGAAGGGCTATTTTAAGAAACTCAAACTGTGTTAAAGATTTATTTTCGTTTGGTGAATTTGCAATTAGAAATTCATGTAAATCTCCATTAGACATATATTCAAAGAGCATACAGAATGGTTCCTTATTCAAAACTACTCCTAAAATACAAACTATGTTTTCATGCTTAAGATCTGAAATTAATTCAATTTCGCGCTTAAAATCTTGCTGTGTTTTAAAAGAGGCATTTTCCTTTAAAGCTTTTACTGCAACAAATATTTTTTCTTCGCTTGGTAACGTAAGTTGTCCTTTATAAACTTTTCCTAGAAACAAATATGATTCTTATACATATTAGTTTTAATTATTATACATTTTTCAAATTCCAAATTCTAGTCTTCATTGGATCTATGTATATTATATTAATTAATTGTAAAATTTTTATTAGTCTTAAGATTCTAATACTAATAATAATAATTAAAGGATATTAATTCTCTTAAGAATACCAGTATTAGGATCTTAAGACTAATAAAAATTATACAATTTGTATATATTTATTGTAACAGTAATTTCAATATACCAAATGCTCCTTCGCCCAGTTCTTCAACAAATTCAACGTCTTGTAAAATATAATGTGGAATTTTTAGCAAAGATGTTCTCTCAATATTTTGCAAAAATGCAGGCGATAGTTCATTTGTACCATTTGTATTAATACGTGACATTTCAAGTGAAGAATTAAATTGAGAATTCCCGTATATATTTTTGTCTGCATTAGGTGTATTTATCTAAGAATTAAAAAAGTAAATATATATTATGAAAGGTATATTAAGCGTAGGCAAAACTTACATTTTGAATATTTGTCATCCCACTGTTTTCTCTTCGCTTTAGAAAACTTGCTATTGCATATATTAAAAATATACTTAGAAGAGTACCTATTGTCATGTAGATATATATCCATATACTATCGGAACATTTTGGAATATTGCACGGTTCAATAATCTTTTCAAAAGACTTATCACCTACGAAGCACCATGGTCTGTCTTCCATACTTCCAGGATTCCTAGAAATATATGTATATTCCAGTTAGTCTAAATTATGTTTAAATGTTTTATGAATTTTCCAGCATTACCTGCAATAGTTTTGACCTGCTAACTCTGGATAATCTGATATTTCTTTCATTAACCATGACCAACGTAGACATTTTTTGCCTGACGCAGATATGGATAAAGTTCCTCTGTAACCAGCACCATCTTCCCAATAACATGTTTGCGTAGGATCAACATCAATAGCTATTCCAAGAGTTGAGCAATCCGTGTGCCGCGGCAAAAATGAACAATCTTCAAGAGGCAATTTTTGTCCAATTACTGGATGTCTCTTAGCAATAGCATACTCCTTTTGACAAAGCTCATTTTCAAGTAATTCGCATTCATCGCGGCAAATTCGTCTCAGGTTTTCCGACTCTCTTGTAGGTGGGTACTGGCTTGATATTTCACCGGAAAATATGTCATCATATGTAACCGTAGGCTTTCTTTTTAGTACTAATTTTCGTTCTTTAACACTTTTTTCTAAAAATCGTCTTAGCCTACTATTGTTTATTATATGATTTTCCCTTGCTAATGCAGTTGTGGTTACATTTTTTTTTAATTTTCTTTCCTTCTGTGTCGCCCTGTTTGCAAAATATAAAAGATTTGTACGTTCAGGGGTTCGACAAATAGGCAGTGTACTATAACATAAGCTTGGAAGAGCATAAATTCGACAATTTGGGTTCATATCCCTAGAAAATCGAAAGTTATTTTTAATATATAAATCTTTACTTGTTTCGGACAGTATATACTTGGACTCTTTTATTACTCCATAGGCAGCCTTTAATCTCTCTTCTAACTCATAAAGAGATAAACCTGGAGGAACAAATACATGTTGTTGTGATAAATAATGTCTACATGTAAACCCGTTATATACTTGGCAAATGCCAGTCGGAATCTAAAAATGAGTGTTGTATTACTGGTTTTTCTATAAAGCAAATGAAATTAATTTACCTCATCGTTGAAGCTTTTATTTGAAATATCTGGAAATGAGCTAAAATAGAGTAAGAAATTTTAGTATGTATAGTTTGTATTTTTATATACAAGTGTTTAAACTGACTCTTTCTGATAATTGGTATTCTGTGTTCCTTCTGCAGTATTATTTAATATTATTAGTACAAAAAAAAATTGTATAAAAACTAAGACAAAAGAATCCAGTTTCATTGTTGTAATTTTTTATTTTATTCTATTTAAATTTACATAATTAAATAATCTTTTACAAGTAAATAAGATGGCAATCCACTTTTAGTTATTTTCAACCCCTAGTTTTACATTATTTATAAATCAACCACCTTTAGAGTAAAGTGTTGCCAGTTTAAAATTGATTTGATTTTTATAGTGCATTTACTTGGGGGTTACACTTTCAATTTCTGGCTTTCAATTTTCAATACATTCAAACTTTTTTACGAATACACTGACACTTTTGGACATTGAAACGAACTGGATATTTTTATTTTTTTATTATTTGCTTTTCATACGAGTGTTTCAATTTATTATCAATTCGTCATGTAATTTTTTCTTCTTCTTTTTTTTTCTTTTTGTACGACTGCCATAGTTATTTTGTTTTGTTGTGCAAACATTTCGTAAAATATTAAAATTATTAAATAAAATTAAATTAAAATCTGAAATTCTTATCATATATTAAAAAAATATGATTAAAATGTTTACAAACAAACGAAATAAAGAAAGTGATGTACTGCGGTTTAAGGAGCTATGTAGAAGCCATGACGTTTTATGCAATATGAATCTTTCTTCATATAGAAGAAATGATTTAAAATGAATGCATATGACTCTATAGCTCTGGAAACAAAAATGACAGTGGAAGAAGTGAAAAAAAAAATAATAAAGTCTCTTCGAACAGTTAATTTTAGTTGTTTAGTTGTTTTCTTGACGAAGGCATTTTGTATAATAAAATTGCTATCAAATTGAATGCAGCCTACGTCACAGCTTTCAATTTCTACAAATTTTGACAAGAAGTGTGTGTGAAAAAGTTGAAAGAAAACATTGAAAGTGTGTCAATATAATACATCTAAAGAAAAAATGTCGTCAATTAATTTTAAAATTTGACTCAAGATCTAATGTGTTCATATTACATTTTTTGATGTTTAGTTGGATTTCATTTTCATAACAAAAATCTTTTTTCTTTTTCCGCACTAAAATCAAATTTTTTTTTTCTTTTTATCCAAGATATTTTCTTTTC
The DNA here is from genome assembly GCA_963576795.1 of Metopia argyrocephala. NCBI lineage: Eukaryota > Metazoa > Arthropoda > Insecta > Diptera > Sarcophagidae > Metopia > Metopia argyrocephala. The sequence goes on along the minus strand of OY756209.1, from coordinate 75,791,023 downwards.
TTATGTAAATACATCTACTTTCTATAATTAGGAAGTACAGTCGAATTCGGAATAAGCACACCGTTTAAAAGAAAAAATCTGATAATTGCAAAACAAAGGTATTTAACTCCGTTTAAAAGAAACAACCGCTTAAAAGAAACACATTTTACGTTAAAAAGCACAAAATTGTATAAAAAGAACGCTGCTTAATTGCAAATACGAATATTAAGAACTTATCGAGAATTTATTTTAGCACCGGCTCATTTCTTTTTTATTTTGTGCATACCTACATTTTCAAAAACATTTTTTATGGCAAGAATGTTTATTTATTGCTTAAATTGACTATAATTTGTCTGTTAACTTTGTCAGAATTTGAATTTTTCTAAAACATATTGATTTGCTTTATTTTTATTTCAATAATATATTAAGAATTCGTGTAAGGAAAATTCCGGTTATAAGAAAAACAAATGCTGCTTTTTACATTTTCTTATAATATATAAGTAATTCGACTGTTATTCTGAAATTAGTACTACACGTTACGGTATTGCATTCGTTTCCAAAAATTACTGTATTCATTTTATAACACTTTAGCGATAGAAAATAAGGCCCCTATGCCTCGTTTCTATATTACTCGACTCGAGAAATTTCTCACATGTGCACAGTGGTTCAAGTCTCTAAGGAAGGCGATCATACATAGTTTACTTATCCCATTTCCGCCCGCTGTACTATATATAGTACACAACTTAAAGTTCAAGTAGAAATTATAAAATGCAGCTTTTTTACTCGGGAAACGCTTTTTATCAGTCAATAAGAGTACATGCAACATCCACGTAGCTGTTGTATATCAACTTATCATATCATAGTTGAAAAATATCAATTATATTTTGGCTAGTGATTTATTTTTTGTGAGATTGTGAATGGTTATGTAGTTTATTTTACATCAGTTAACTTTGAAGAACGTTAATTAGCAGTTTATTTACTGTTATACTTTAAACTAGCGTGGTTGAGTTTCAGTTTAAGACTGTTTTTATTATTTACATATTTATATGTTTAAGCTTATACTAAAAATAATACATTAAAAAGAACTTAATAATAAGAGAACTTAATAATAAGAGATCTTAATAATTAAGAGAACTTAATTATAAATACATATCATTCCTCCCAACTTAAATAATTTCACTCCCCCACTACATCTTCATCTTCCTAGCCATACTACGCGTAACAATCCTCCTATCTTCCCTATCATCCGAGCCCCCCCTTTCCGCGTCCTCAGACACGCCCGACGGTACTAACATAATATCCCTAGCACGAAAAGAATACCTCCGAATCTGATCCGTGTGCGCCTGTATCAACGCGCCATTAATCAATACCATATACCTACAGCTACTTAGTTTCCTTATGACTTTCCCCTTCACCCATCTCACCAAATTTGAATGAACATTCCTGTACCATACCTCTTCTCCCTCCTTAAAACATGGTAATACCTGTCCAACTCCCCTTTTTGACTGACTCTGAATTTTCCCAAATGCTGAGTCCGGTTTATTAAAAATTAAAGTTGTAAACAAGGTTCTTGGTTTGTATTGAAAAATCATATCCGCTGGGGAAAGGCCAGTTGATAAAGTCGGAGTTGTCCGATACTTTAATAAAAATCTATCAATTCATATCTGTAAGGGTGTCTTCCTTTCCTTACTGTCTAGCAGAGACTTCCGTAATCCATCTTTAAAAGTTTGTACTGCTCTTTCCGCACTTCCGTTGGACTGTGGGTGATATGGCGGGGATTTTAGTACCGTTATACCATTTGATTTGCAAAACTCTACAAATTCTTTAGAACTAAATGGAGGTCCGTTGTCACTCACTATGTAAGTTGGCAATCCAAAAATAGAAAACATCGTTCTGAGTTTTCCTATTACTATAGTGGCCGTCGTTGAATTAAGAGAAATAGCCTCCATCCATTTTGAATATGCGTCATAAATTATTAAAATCTGTTGGCCATTTAATAAACAAAAGTCAATATGAACTCGCTCAAAAGGATATGTTACTTCGGTCCATTGCAATAAATTAGCTGGTTTTGACTTCCGGGTTGACTGACACTGGTGACATTTGGCATTATAATCCTCAATGTCCTGGTCTATCCCTTTCCACCATACTACCGTTCTTGCCAAAGCTTTACTTCTGACTACTCCTATATGTTGTTCATGTAATAATTTCAAAACCTCTTCACGCATTCCACTGGGAATCACTATTCGTTCTCCATAAAATAAACATCCATTTTCGGAAGCTAAAGAATTTCTTTTCAGGTAGTATTTTTGAACTCCTGAAGACATTTTGGTGGGCCACTTACCCGTAACAATTGAGTTATAGGATTGTGTTATATCATCATCGTCTTTCATTGCATTAGCTATATCCTCGGTACACAAGGGGAATTTTACAGCATTTAAATTATTTATGCTATCATCTTCAATACCTGTCTCAATACCCAATGGTAGTCTTGACAACGCATCTGCATTCGCCATCTCTTTTGCCTTTTTATACTTTATATCGTATGAGTACATAGATAAGAAAATAGCCCATCGTTGCAACCGATTTGCTGCCACCCCCGAAACATCTTTCTTTTCACCAAAAATTGTCCGTAAAGGCTGATGGTCGCTCTGAATTGTAAAATGAAGTCCAAATATATATATATGAAATTTCTTCACAGCAAATATTATAGCAAGTGCCTCTCTGTGTAACTGTGAGTAGTTACGTTCGGCCGCACTCAACGTACTCGAGGCAAACATTACTGGACGTTCCACATCATCGATAATGTGGGACAACACACCCCCAACTCCGTATGGACTAGCATCTGCCGATATGATAATCGGCTTTTTAGGATCATAATGTGTTAGTATATTAATGTTATTCAGTAACCTCTTACTACGTTGAAAACACTCACTGTGCTGTTTTTTTCCACATCCACGGTACATTTTCTTTTGTTAGATTATACAAACACTGAAGTTCACTTGACAGGTTGGGAATACATTTATTATAGTAATTTAACATTCCCAGATATGACTTTAACTGAGTTTTATTACATGGCTCAGGGGCACTGACAACGGCATCAACTTTTTGTGCACTCGGTGATATACCAGTTTCATTAATTCTGTAACCTAAATAATCAATTTCTGACTTAAAAAATTCACATTTTTCCAGATTCACTTTAACATTATATTGCAATAACTTATCCAAGACTTTAGTCAAATTGTTTTTACAATCCTCCTCAGATTTCCCACCTATCAAAATATCATCAAAATAAACTAGATCGTTTTCAATACCACGTAATACTCGGTCAATTATAGAACAAAATATTTGAGGTGCTGTCTTAAGACCGAACACCAGCCTAGTGAATTGGAAAAGGCCAATATGTGTATTGACAGTCAGAAGTTCCCTCGAACGCTCTGAAACTGCAACTTGTAGATAGGCGCCCGTTAAATCGAGTTTAGTAAAAATTTTCCATCCTGCCATTGAAGCCAATATATCATCTACACGAGGTATTGCACTATGCTCCATTTCCACAAACTTATTAACTGTTCTTTTGCAATTCACACACAGTCTAATTGATCCATCCCCTTTGTTAACAATCACAATCGGACTGGCCCAATTACTTCTAGTTACTGGTACTAGCACACCCTCATCACATAATCTTTGAATCTCCCGTTCCACTTTAGATCTTAATCCAAATGGTACAGTATTGGCCTTACAAAAAATTGGATATGAATTATTTTTCAATACTATCTCTGCTTTAAAATTCTTTATAACAGAGTTATTTGATTTAGTAAAAATCTCATAATACTTTTCCAAAAATTTCATTTTATTAGATCTTAATTCAGAGTTAATTATTTTTACATTTCTTTTACCATAATTCAACATTCCAAGATTTAATTCAGAATCATTCACAGTTCCATCAACACCATTACCACATTCATAATCTGTAAAAAACTTCTTCCATCCACTAAAAATTTGGTCTAACCAATTTCTACCTAATAATGGAAAAAAATATGCCGCAGTATCCAAAACAATCAGTTTTAAATAAAATTTAAAATTTCTAAATTTCACATTAATCATAAATTCACCAAGAGCCCTTACATTCCCACCAGAAATTAATCCATACAATTTTGCTCCATTAACCAACTTGATATAAGCAAAATATTTATAATAATCATCTTTATGAATTACAGTAACTACCGCCACTGAATCGATCTCAAACTTAATATTCTTACCTTCAATACATAATTCAATTTTAAGAGACTTATTCTTAAGAGAAGATATATTATTTATATAATTAAAACTATTTTCTTCCTCTTCAGACTCTTCCTCTAAGCTTTTTAGTTTGAGCTGTTCCCTTCTCTTTTTACAAAATCTTTGTATATGGCCTGGCTTACCACAGTAGAAACAAACAATATTTTTATAAGAATTTGTTTTCCCGTTATTCGCTGACCATGCTGTTTTATTATAAGTACTATGTGGTTTATTTGTTACTGCGCTGCTTCGCTGCTCTACTGGGTCGTCTTTTTTTGTTGTTCCATAGTTTATTTTTCTCACCACGTTCAGTTTTACATGTTCTTCTTCGTCTTTAATCATCTCCACGTTTGTTGTTGTTAATTCGACTGCATTTGCTAATTCTATTGCCTTTTAAAATTTGTCTAAATTACTTTCGCTTAGCAATTTTTGTTGTATTCTTTCATTCCCAATTCCACACACAAATTGAATAAGCAATGCCTTGTTTAAAAAATCACCAAAATCACAATACTGTGCTTGTTGCTTTAGCTCAATAACAAAATCTGACAATTTTTGACCCACAGTTCTAGTTGTTTTAAAAAATTTGTAACACTCAGCAATTATATTTCGTTTTGGTTTCAAATGTGTTTTTAATTTAGTCACCAATTCAGCGTATGTAAAATCGTTTTCTGTTTTAGGAGATAACATCACATTCTAATTAAAGCAATATAAAACAGTTTAATTCGTATAGAATTCTTTGAGCTGTAGCATATTAAGTGCTGCTGTACTAAGCTTAGTACACCTGAAAAAACACAACTCAGAATATTTATTTTTGGTTTTTTTTTACTGTACTGTAAAAAATGTTGTTTAAATCTAGTAATAAATATTGAATTTTAAAAATTGTTCTTGGTTTTCATTTGGGCGTTGTAACGACACGTTCGCGCTGATTGCTGGGGTAGTTCAGCGGTGTCCAGTGGTTACATAAAAAAAACACTTCGTTGAAGTCTGTTTAAATATTTATTTAAAAAAATAGTTCTACTCACTAAACTATTATTGAACTTAAATTTAATAAAATAAGAAAAAATAATAATTAATTGTATGCCCTAAGCCGGCTAAATTAATATTCGTCAAGTACGACTGTCCAATGAAGCAAACGGGTGTCAGAACAACAATCAAACGGCATACGCACAGAATGACCGTTGCTCCAACAGCCTGTTAGTATATGTAAGTCCAATTTGTCCAATCTATTATGAGGATCAGAATAACAATCAAACGGCATACGCACAGGATGACTGTGATTCTTAATGTCCCAATAACGGACGTCAGATCAAATTTGTCCAATCTATTGGGAAGATCAGAAAAACAGTCAAACGGCATACGCACAGGATGACTGTGATTCTTGATGTCCCAATAACGGAGTCAGATCCAATTGTCCAATTAAATCAGTGGAGGTGCCAGAACAACAGCCAAACGGCATACGTACAGGATGACTACTGTTCCTTAGCCTCCACGTTTTATCTAAGTCAGTCCCAGGAAAGATTTTCCCGAACAACAATTGTACGGCATACGCACAGAACAATTGCTGTACAGGCTCTCCCAGTTAGCTGTCAATGCGCCGCTGATAAATAAATTTTACACTAGTGTGGTCTACCACGCCACTAGTATATTCATTTATTTTTCTCTAAGCGAAAGCCGATGTTATTAAAAAAAATAAAACCGACCTCACTTACCAGCAGCTCATCACCAACTAACTCTCTACTCAGTTGCGCTTGCTTATTAATGCAAAAAAACAGACAAATGTAAGCAAATGTGTTTGAACATTTGCCCATATCAAACATGTTGTATCATACTCTACACAATATCATTAAGAGCCATCCCTAAATAAAAGCGGCAAGCGGAACGTTCTACAACGCTCAGCGCTTACGCTGAACCGCCATCCCTAAATAAGAGCGGCAACGTTTTGTCAAAACATTAAAAACAGAGTAATACAAAAACATATGCTTATATAGCAATTCTGACTATTTTAATAATAAACTGCACTAGCAGAACTGCTAGTGTTTGTACATATTCCTTAACGGATGTTAATTCTCATAAGAATACCAGTATGAGGATCTTAGGCTATTAAATTTCATGCAATAAGTATAATAAAGATCCATTAAAAAATATTGGAATTTAATTCGAAAATGTATAATAATTATTTTTATTATATTTTATTTATTTATTTAATATTAATATTTATTATCTTCTATTTTGTTTATTTTTTGCCTTTGCGAATAAAACATGGTTATGCAAATAACATATCTTTATATCACAACCCTGTTCTTTTCCTATTTGTTTACATTTTAGTTGCCTTTTGCGACCAACTTTACTATTAAACGCTCTGTCAAAATTGGATTTTCCAATTGCAAAGCGTTGCCGCCGCGTTATTTTTGGATGCTTCATACAAATTGTATGTGCATGAGAAATTTTGACAGCTAGAAAACGCTTGCCGCTTTTATTTAGGGATGGCAGTAAGAGAGTAAGCAACCACCACTGAGCAGTGAGGCTTTGTATGTAAATTATATGTCATACAACAACCGTTAATAAAAACAAATAACTAAAAGTAGATAATAACTCTTCATAACAATTTTATACGAAATTCCTTTTGCACAATGGGACTTGTAAATTCAATAATCTAACTAATTAATAATTACAATAGGAAATAATAATAATACAATAATTCCAAATAAGAATAATAATAATAATGCTAAGGATACTAGTACATATAATTCAATAATACTGGTAAAAGTAAAAATAATCAAATCTTCCGGACCAGTCAGTGGAAATAGGTACGGTGTAGACAAAAACAAGGTAGCCGCCTTTTGTCGTCACAGCGTTAATGGGTTAAGCCCTTATGACACTACATTTTTTTGTATTGAATTGTTATATAACTGAAGGAAAGAAACGACAAATGTTAGCAAGAGTGGAATATAAAAAATGTAAACAAAATATTTATTTTTGTTTTTGTGTTTATATTTATTTCAATATTGATACTTTATATTTTGTAAAAAAAAAACGCTACTTTAAAGGCCAAATACCGTAAAATCGCTTAATTGTAGAATAACACTATAAAGTTGGCAACACGATAGTATTTAAAGCTCTAAATGCCAATTTCAATGTAAAATATTTTAACTTGTTTTTGATAAACTCCACTTTTTTATCGATAACATTTGTATATATTTTGACAATTCTGTATTGATGTGAATATAGTTGAAATCTTTACACCCGTAAGACTTTCTTATTATACTATATTTGCACTGTTCTCCAAATCTATATCAATACAAAAAAATGTAGTGTCATACAGACTTTAGCTATACTCATCAAAATTAATATAAATGTCTGTGTTTACGCTATTTAAAGGTCAAGTAGGGTAAAATTATATAAAAAATCAACAAGGATAATGTTATTATAATTTATTTTTCAAAAATGTTAGTCATTAATTAAATAAAAAATAATAAAAAACAATAAATTTTGTAACGCCAATTTAACGCAACATTTGTATATAATTTTTAAAAACTTAACATATTTCAGGCTTCAGGTGATGGCATAGACTTCTTTTGTGGTAATGTGCGTAAAGAAGAAATTAACTGGTTGAAATTTAGGAGAAGTATGCAAAAGATCAGTGTTAGTGACAACACGAGACATTTTTCGCGTGTTGTCTCGTCTGAATTGCTTAAATAATTCATTACAAGATTTAGCGGCTTCTTCAGATAGCTCGCCTATGGAAACTAAACAATGATCAATTACTTTCGATCCCTGAATTAGCACTTTATGAACTGAAGGATGCAAATTATACAATAAATACGTACTAATAAGCATTCGCACGGTCCGTAATGAGTAATCTGCAAATGCAAGACTAGCCTAAACAATGTTTCTTTGCCTCCAAAACTTTATGATAAAATGGCAAATACATTTGGTAATTGTGAATTGAGATTACTAAATACTGGTGTTTTGTTAATTTCGCTTCGTTTATTACTGATAAAACTGTGTTAGAATCACTCATCAAATGGTTTATCGCGGAATCATCTACCACAGCTAACTTAGCTAATCCTTGGCGTTTTGTTTTCTTACTGCAGTCCATGACCTCCTTTCTAGTACACAAGGTCGGTTACTTTCTCTAGCCTTCAGAGTATGTTCGCTGACTATCGTAGGTAGTTCACAAAGTTCGATGTCGTTATGCCAGTCAATATATTTATCACCATACACAAACGTGATCGGTTAAGTTGTTTCCAGTACGCTACCAATCTTCTACAAAAGTTGGTTATTTTAATTATCAAACTGCTAATGTTCCGCATCTGGCAGTAACTGCGTTAAAGTTTGAAACACATGATGACGCTCACTTTCGGTCGAACTTTCCTTAACCCTAGGATGTCTGACTGCCTGGGCAGTGGTAAGTGACTCTACTGGGCCTGGCGAGGCCCTTACTATTTTATTCCCCTTTTGAGATTTTAATTGATTGCTGGGATTGTGTAGTGTGTAGAAGTCTTGTACCACACTAATTGTTAATGCGTGGCTCAGACTTGGGCGAGGGCGTGGGGTGGGTGTGGGTGTTAATGATGCCTTAAAAATATTTCTTTTTTTTTAATTTAAAGTTAAATTTTAGCTTATTTATTAAATCTTTTATAAAATGTTTATCAGTTAGCAAAGAGATAGATATTTTTGATAGCTTTTGAGCTTAAAGTAAAATTAGAAAGCAGCCGCGCTCTTAGCAGAGACAAACTTTCTTTATAGAGCCATGTTCAAGGCACATGAACTTGTTACATTTTTCACACGTCAAAAATGTTTTGCACCGTTTTTTGTGAGGGTTAAGATTGCAGCACGCACAGTCCTTTCCTTGCTTCTTCGCTGGTTGTCCAGGTTGTTATTGGTTGTTCATTCAATGGTGCCTGCAAATATAACACAACACCATCTTTGCATGCGTAAAATTAGCCAGCTGGAAAATTGGAAATTACTTCACCCAATTCTTTTTCAACAGCTGCTTCACAGTCACTGTCCACTTCATAATTGTTATCAATGTTTAAATATTCTTCAGCGTCCGAGGCTGCTTCATCAGATAAGATATAATCTACATCATCACCATTTTCACATTCAAAAGGAACGTCTTCTTCATCTTCGATGTTCTCACTTGCAAGAAATGCGGCCAGTCGGCTCTCAGTGAGCTGTTGTTTGTCTGCTGTAAGTCTGGAAAATCGCTGCCTCCGATGTAGAACCATGTCCATGTCTTCCCACACCTCATTACTTATTCCAGACATATGAAAAAGTTGAATTCAGTAAACCCGATAAGCACAAGAAACTAAAAAGCCAACCGAAATGATAAATTCTAGAAACCGATACACAATACACTTGTTTGTACAGTTTTGCCATGTGTTTGCAAGAGCTTACACAAAACCACATTTGTGTTTTTAACGTCAATCAGAAGATCAATTGTGTTGAATGAGGATTAGCTGTCATTAATTTTCCATATGGGCTTCATGAGGCCCAGTAGGTACACTTACCACATTTTTACATAAACAGACAAGGTTGTTCAACGAAATCAATAGTAACAATATTTTACTAAATTCATTATGTTCAGAAGGCATTAGCGGTAGTTGACATAAAATATTTCTTCGCTCAGAGCAAAGGTAAAAACTTGGCGACTACTCAAAATCAAAATGGGCCTCGAAAAGCCCAGTTGAACATCCTAGGGTTAATCGACAGCCAAGTATCACATAGAAGCATTCTTGTAAAAGAACACTTTATAACAGCACCATAAATATGTTTAATATATTTTTCTAGAAAAATTTGTGAAGAACTACAAGATCAAAGCAAATCGTAAACATGGATTGTGCGGTGGGCAAATGTGTGAAAACCAACTGTAAGATATGTGAAAAATACATATCGTCGTACGGGAGTTTAAGTGGTCTATCCGCCATTTCATATTTTTTATATATCTCGAGTTAATAATGCCACTTTAGGTTTAAGACCCCAAATTTTTCAAATCTGTAATCCGTTTTAGGTTATCTCGCCAAGTTTCGGAAATAAATAAATAGCCGAAAACGGAATGCAGATTTTAAAAATTTTGGTGTCAAAAACTTAAATTCGCATCATTAACTCGAGAGTTAAAAAATGGCGTATAGAGCACTTAAACTCCCGTACGACGATATGTGCTACCAATCTAGTCCTAGAAACGAAGTAAAAGAAAAAAAGCAGAATTATAAAAAGAAAAAAATACATTTGTGCTAAACAAAAAAAAATTAAACTTAAAAGAAATCAAATTTAACAAAATCAAATTAAAAAAAATTTATTGTGTTGTGATAATTGCTGCTGACATAAATGACCGGCGTAATATGTTGCGAGTTCATCGTTGTCAACTAAGGGATACTACCAATCCGTTTAATATTCCGGAGCAATGATTTAGGGAGTGTATTTTTTTTTGTGTATTTTTGAGTTTTGTGTTTAACTGATCCAAGAGAAAGAATGAAAATTTTTAGGTAGAATTTTGCTAAATTTTTTAACTCCAAAAGAATAATGATAATGTATAAACATATATATCGATGGCTTAATATAGAAAGGTCGTATCTCGTTTTTTTTCAAAATCGCTTTTTTTACATATTCTGGTAGAAAAAGCACAGATACACTTCCCTTAAAAAATTCAGGCTCCAATGTTGACGAATTACAGATTTGTAATAATTTAAAAAAAGCCCTATCTCATTTTCAAATTTTTTTGAAAGAAAAAGCCCTAACTCGTTTAAAATAATAACATTTTTTAGTTAATATGAAACAATTTTTTTAGTATTAAAAAATACAATGAAAATCCATTAATAAGGTCTGTGAAACTCTACAACCAAAAGGCCTTTCTGCTCGGATTGGCAAAAAACAATCAGGTGATTACTTACTTGCACACACCGGTATAAATATTTGTTTTAAATAAAAAGGGAAGGTGAGCAGTATTTTGGTATATCGAAAAAGGTACTTTGTCAAAAAACTTCTAGGCAACTTGGAGAGTCTTGTTCATCACAATATTGCCAAAAAAGTTCATTAAGAAATTATTCAAAGTTTACGGAAGTTATTCGAAAAGAAATTTTTAACTTGTTTTGGAATATGGTCTTACAAAAATATCAGAGAAAAAAGAGAATTGCATTGAAAATTCAAGACGAAATCACACAATAACATACTTTTTGAGAAATATCTCAAGCAAGTTTGCGCAAGTCTGCTAAACGATCATCGGCAATAGGACAGCACAACAATCAACAACGACGAGCCTTTTTACAAAAATGGCGATCCAACAGTAAATATGCTACAAGCCCTAGCGTATGATTCGTCAGGACTAATTTATTTTAAAACTAATATTACAGACGTATATCAGCTGCTCCAACAGAGAGCAAAACCACCTATTAATAATGTTTCCCCTGAACAACTTTATAAAGGAAAATTATCAATATCAATGAAAAAGTGGGACCATTTGCAAGATTTGAAAAAGTTTCTGCCGGAAGATTGCCACTGCTTCTATGATAGTTTGCCTTATAAAAACTAGCATATATTTTTTACTTAGATTTATTTTTTGTTAATTTAATTTAATCTGTTTTGTTCATTTGAGAATGAATTGTTTTATTAATATTATTCAGTTTTTAATTTAGTTCAAAAAGTCCAGTTTTTATTGAGTTTTGTCCTTCTCCTGTAAATAGCCAAAATTTAACGACCTTTCTATATTAAACCATCGAGTTATTGTAACTCACAATAAAACAATTGGCTGAAGTTTGTTTATTACATGGATTAATATTTTTTTATGTGATATTCATTATCTTTTTTTCCCCAACTTTGTACTAATAAAAAAAGCCCTAACTCTACATTAATATTAAACAATTTGAATACCAAAAAGCCCTAAGTTAATTTTCTCCTTAAAATGAACAGAAAATGAAAAAAATCTTTTTTTAATTGAATTCCTTATTTATTTTAAATAAAAACTGCATTTACACTTTGTTTATAACTATTTTTTTTAGATTTTATTAAGTTTTTTCCTTCTCCTGTAAAGTACTGGAAATTCGAGATACGACCTTTCTATATTAAGCCATCGATATGTATGTATGTATGAGCATATAATTTTGTAAAAAAAAATTTTTATATATAATTAATAAATTATAATATAAATGTTGTTTATGTAATATCTATATTAAATTTATTTTATTTCGTTTTTTAGTTGGTATATAAGAATGATTTATTTTATAATTGTTTACCAAATTTAACAAATACATATTGCAAAAACAAACAAAAAAAATTTAAATTTCGGACCAAACTTTTAATATGTAGTATAAACTTTCTCTTAGAGAGCGAGGGAACTAAATTTGTGCTGAGTACTCTCAACTTAATTTAAATTAATTATAAATTTGGTCCGAACCACATTAAAAAAGATTGCCACACCATACAAAATTTATGCAAGAGTCATGCCATATTGTTTGGCATTTGTATTAAAAATTTTGTATGGTAAATTGAAAAATGTAAAGATAAAGCAAATAAGAAGAAAACATATTAGAAAATAAGAAATATTAGCGGCAAAAATAAAAATATTTTAAATTAAAACATATCTGTGGCATTTTGACAAAACATCCTAAGTCAAATTTAACCCTTAACTACAGACGTCCGGTACTTTTTACCGGGAAGCAGTTACAGTATTTTTCGTTTAGCTGCATTTCGCTTAGCTGCATTTTTTGCCTAACTGCACAAAATACAAAGTATTGTGTATGATGGCTTAATGTTGTATGAAAAAAAAATCGTTTACGTGCGTTTTGCTTAAGTGCATATTTTGAATAAGAGCATTCGATTTTTTGTCAGCAATATTTATTTTTAATACAAAATATTATTCTTAAGTGCCTCATAAACGCAAAAAAAAAATTTTTATGATAATCGCTATTTTTAAGAACAAAAAAAAGGCAAAAAATTGACTTTGTTTATGTGGCAACTCAATTCACTGAATTATAATGCCGGTATTCATAAAAAATAAAACCGTTTTATTAATTACTTATTTGACAATTACTCCATAGAAATATGTCAAATAAGCACTCTATAAACCAATTTTATTTTTTATGAATACAGGCATAAATATATAAATAAATTATAAATATATAAAAATATAAATATGTATAAAGGCCTGGTTAGCCAAACGTTGCTGTATCGTAATGTAACGTCCCCTAACGTAGAAAAGTAAGTGCACTTATAGAACATTTAAAAACGTGTCATATGTTTTGGAGATAAACAACAACAAAACAGAAAATATATTGTGAAATAGTAATTTGTTTATAGTGTACTTAACCGTTTTAGTGCTAAGCAATTTTGGCAAAAATAAATGAAAATTGCTATACACATATTGATTAATTTAGAGGAAAAAATAATGGTGTCAAATAAAACACTCTAACTTAGACAAATATCAATTTTATTAATTATTTTTGCATTATAAAGATAAAATGTTTATTGTTTATTAATGTTTATTAAACATAAACATAAAAGCAATTTTCGATACAAACGATCGCAGCGCTTTTGCGCCGCGTAGCATTCTAACAGTTAATAGTGTTTTTTTCAAATAATTAAAAGACAAATAAATAAATATGGATGCGGATTTTAATTTACTAAAAATTTCTTTCCTATTAATATTTTTACTTTTCTTTGCAATACTCATGCTGAAAATATGTATAATAAATGTAGGGTTGCCAAGTATTGAATTGAAAAAGTACATTGAGGGGAAAAAACGTACATTTTAGTAAAAAAAATACATTGGACTTTTATTAAAAACTTTTTTAAAATTCATTAGGCAAAATAAACTAGCAAATAATAATACAAAAAATATGATCGTAACCATTGTTTACGCCAAAGTAATAGCTCAAAATTATTCGAATTTTTATTTTTAAATTTTAGTCTATACTATTCAACTTTTCAAATGTGAAATAATTTGGTATACATTTAAAAATAAATTGTATGCCCGTATTCATACAAAGTATTTTAGGTTTTTTGACAAGTATTGCATAGATATATGTATGTCAAATAAACCCTCAATAAACCTAACATATTTTTTATGAATACGGGCATTAATATTTATTATTTTCTTTTTATAATTATTGTATATTTTATATACATTCATGTATTTGTAAAAACTTTTACAAATATATACTGACAAGTTTTTTGAACTTGGTTTACAATGCTATTTTTACCAATGATAGTTTTTAGAAAATTGTAAAACTTGGCAGAAGTGTGTTAAAATTAGTTTCAAATTTCAATTCACATGCCAAACTTTCTATTAAAAGTTTGTTTGTTCATTTCCTTCTTCCAAAAGAGCAAAACTCGTTTTAATAATTTTTAAGTAAATGATTTTAAATAAATCAGATTTGGGTTTATTGTATTGAATTTATAATGCATTACCGTTTGCACTACATTTAAAGGCGGGTTTAGACGGTAATACATGTCAAATTTTTGTGTAGAAGAGATTGAATACAATAGTTTCGTGTTAACTTTATATGTAATGAGAACGTACGACATTGAGAGCAAATACGGATGAAAATTTGACAGTAGTAAGGCTCGCTTTGTTTTTTTTTTCAATTTTTAAAAAAAACAATCACATTTCGTTGGATCAGAGATGCACTTTTATTTTATTTTTTGTTTATGTTAAATGTGTTCACAATGTATGCAAATTTTGTGTCGACGTATATGTGCATTATATGTTTTCATTTTACTTTGTTTTGGTATTTTACCAGCTGTGTAAACCTAAAAAAATCTGCCGTAGAATTTTTACTCTTATTTTTAAAATACGGATGGAATGTCATAATATTTTTTCTATGATTTTACGTACATAAAGTATTATCGTCTAAACTGTCCTAACACTGCCGTTAGACATGCAAGTAATCACTTGAAAGTAGAGCATACGTATTAACATCGAAAATGCCGAAAAAATAGCCGAATATTTGCAAGTAGCTTGAGTGTTTACACAGCCAGTTGCAAGTTCATTTTCAAAATGTTCACGAAGCGTAAACATCATATGCAAATAGCTTTACTTCTAGAATTAAAAAAACTAGAAATACAAAACAATAATTATAATATTAAAAAAAATAAAAAGACAGTTGTTGTTCATGTTCCACAGAACTTCATTTGAGCGATATAAAGAAATTAATTACAAAATTTCCTCTTTATTTACCTTTTTCTTCAGCTTGAATAAAAATACATATGAATATTGCTTTATTTTTAAATTTTTTGATATTTTATAAATTCAGTGTTGCTGTGTTTCTGACTTTATAAAATTACTGAAAAAAATATATGGATAAGTATTTTTTCCCCCAAGTGCATGAAATATATAATTAAAAATACTTTTTGGGTGAATAATTGGACAATTCTTTTATTTTTTATTTATAATTCTGTATAAATAGTGCGAAAATCAGCTAAAAATTTATACAAAACTTAACCGTGGTAACACCGTTTTTTCATATTTCATTTCACTTGTCGCTAGTGCCAAAAATTTACTTACAAGGAAATTCTCTTGTAAGTTGAGCTGCAAGTGTGAAAAATGTGATTGTGTGAGTAATAAAGTATTAGTGTATTGAGTTTTTCGAACTTGCACTTGCATGTCTAAACGCCGGGTAAACGATATTGCAGCATCCACTAAATGCAGATGGAAATAATTAACCACTAAATTAAACCATTTTAGTGGTAGTGGAAATTTAGTTCATTAAGTGCACTATTTTTTCCACTACCACTAAATTAAGTGGAAAATTAAATCTATTGCAATAACCCCAATTCTAAAATAAATAAATTTATCAAACAGTAGATCCATGTCAATGTTATTGACAAAAAATTATTCAATAACTTCTGTAGAATTACGAAATGAAATTTTTGAATTGAGACTAAAAAAAACACAGACCTTTTCAAAATAATAGTGCTTTGGTGGCAAATGTTCTTTAATATTATTTATGTTAGTTTCAAGTGTTCAGAACAAAAAAGAAATACAAAAGATTAAAAAAAGTACATTCGCGTACTTTTTTGGGTGTTATGCAGAAATATATACATTGAACAAAATAAAATTACCCTTACAGCTTAAAAAAGGACGTTTGGCAAGTCTAAATAAACCAGCTGTTTACAAATGTTCCCTAAAAACGTAGAGAATTTCTATTTTCTACAGATTAATACGCGCCGTTACGTTACATTTTTTATTCGGTAAGCGCTGCCATTACTTTGCATGTAAAATAAATGATCAGCTGACTCGTCAACGTTAAGATACGTTACGTTACGTGTGGCTTATTCTACCTTAAGTCAATTTCGCTTTTGAATACCCTGTATTTTATAAAAAGAGCTTGGTCTTACCAACCGACCTGAAACAATATCTAATTGTCTTAAAAAGGTAATTATAAATATACATATGTACAAGTATTTATGTAAAAATGCATAACAGAAACTAAAGTGATACCTCTTTTTGATAATTTCTGGGCCAAATTCTATGAGGCTTCAAGTTCTGATTTTGAATTATTTTCTAACTATGAAAGCTATGTAAGATGTGATGACAGTTTCGAATGCTATGGAAGTTTAAATGACGTAGATATTATTGATTGATGCTGTACGAGACAACAAAACAGAGGAACAATAGAAAAATGTTTTGACGATGATGGAGGCTTTAACCGTTTTAGATGTGCTACAAAAATATTGATCTTTAAATAATATTGATGGCACTTTGGATGAAATAGAAAATGCAATTCTTAAGCAATCAGTACGTGCTTTAAAGCATACAAGTATTACTAAATATTTTTCAAAATCACATATTATTTGGTTAATATGTAGTACTTATTAGTTGTTGACTTTTGTTTCCTGTTTTTTTTTTTTTTTTTTTTGCTTTTTTTGCTCTTGTATTTTTAAATAAATTGTTCTTGTTTTAACTTTTTTTGTTTAACTATTTTTACATATGACTCTGAAGTTATTGATTATTAAAAGATGCTGCATATATAAATCCATTTTTGCAAAGAGAAAAAACTTTTGCGTAAGAGCACTTTTATTCAGGTAGGCGAATTCACTTAGCAGCGTTATTTATGCTGCTAAGTTAATACTGCGTAGCAGAACATTTTGCGTAAGTGCACGAATTTTCATGCAAACTTGAATGTGCAGCTAAACGAAAAATACTGTACAATTTTTCAATTTCGGAGGATCCTGGTAAGTTACGCATTTTTACGTTTATGTACCTTTTCAGTGTATAGTGTAACTTTGTTTGCTGAAGTGCCAGTTGTGTGCAGTTCGATTTGTTTAACTTACTACTATTTAAATTTAGTAACCGGTAAAAATTACCTGGTGTCTGTCTTGCCGTAAGAATATTTTTAATTTGTGTTATACTTAATTTAATTGGATAAAAGTTAATTTTATTTACATTATTACTCTGTGTTTTTAATGTGGAATATAGTAATGGATGGTAGAAGCAGTCCGGGCTCTTCAAAGAGGGTTAAAATGGACCAAAAAAATTTTTTTGAAGAGGCTGTGAAAACATGGCTGGAAGAAATTGATTCTGATGTTAGTGGTTTAGATTCTGATAATGTGGTAAGTAACCATGACACTTCATCTGAAATAGAAGAAGAAAATGAGGACATTGATAATCCACCCACTGATGTCGATTAAAATACCAACTATTTTCATGGTAAAAATCGTTTTAAATGGACAAAGGATCCTACAGTCCGACCTGAGTTTTTAACCAAATTTACCTCTTGTAGGTTTTTTTTTAAATGCATATTTTCTTTTTCATTTTTATATTTTGTATCTGAATATATTATATTTTAAGTTTCTATAATAAAATGAATTTGTGTTCTGTTTAAGTATTTTTTATTGTAATTTTTCTACAACCTTAAAAAATACTAAAAACGAGTGTGTGCTATTTTTTGCTTGCTGAGCGAAAAAAAATTTATTTTGGCTTCTCTACATCAGTAGTGCGATTCACTATTATTCACTATATTTTTAACAACAATTGTTTCTTTTAAAAATTTTAACCACAAAATTAACCATTCTGCTATTCACTAACACTTTAACGATTTCTGTCGTCGTTTAAAGTCATCTGTTTCAATCAGCTGTTATTTTTAACCAAATAAATTGTGGTTTATTAACGCCAACGTTTTTGGTGCGGTTTAATGTGTTTTTTAGATAAGTTTTTTTTTATAGCATTTTCAGTTTAAATTAAACCTTTTTCAAAATAAATGAAACCTTTTTCAAAATGAACGCAACCTTTTTCAAATAAAACGAAACTCTTTTCAAAATAAGTGAAACTCTTTTCAAAATAAATGAAACTTTATTCAAATTCATTTAAACATTTTTCAAATTAAATTAAACCAGTTATAGAATTTAATAGAAAACAAAAGAAAAAATAAATAAAACATTCATTTTTAATTATGGATAACGCCAAAATTCATAAAACCCAGGAAATTCGAAATATGGTGGATAATAGTAACTGTACGCTTAAATTTTTACCACTTTATTCTTCGGTTGGACTCCACAAGGGTTTAAGTGGGGCCATACACCGAAAAACACAAAAGTACCGTAATCTAAAAAACGGTACTTAGGAAAAAAAAACAGCGTGTTTCGTGCTCAGGAGGTCCCAATTAACTTACCTAGGCATGTGGCGTTCTTGGTATTTTTTGGCTGTAAACCAGTGTTATATACACTTACTATGTTATGTTCTGTAGTAATTTCACTTTAATAATGATCGGGCGTGGAATTTTATCTTCGAAAATGTTTTCTCTATCGGGTTCCACATAGGAGAATAAAGTGGTAAAAATTTAAGCGTACAGTTACTATTATCCACCATATTTCGAATTTCCTGGGTTTTATGGATTTTGGCATTATCCATAATTAAAAATGAATGTTTTTTTTCTTTTGTTTTCTATTAAATTCTATAACTGGTTTAATTTAATTTGAAAAATGTTTAAATGAATTTGAATAAAGTTTCATTTATTTTGAATAAAGTTTCATTTATTTTGAAAAGAGTTTCACTTATTTTGAAAAGAGTTTCGTTTTATTTGAAAAAGGTCTCGTTTAATTTGAAAAAGGTTGCGTTCATTTTGAAAAAGGTTTCATTTATTTTGAAAAAGGTTTAATTTAAACTGAAAATGCTATATATAAATAATAAATTGTAATTTTAATAAAAAAATATAATGGCGTTTGAGTATTTAGCCTATAATTTATCTGATAATGATCCAGCTCCCTCAGTCAACCGGCGTGATCTTCGTGACTTAGATAATCCTTTTGAGTTGGCAGTAACAGTATTCATCCTATCAAAATAAATAAAAACCTAGTTAAAATAAATAAAATAATAATTATTTGTAATGTTTTACTTACCTTGCTTTTTTAAATTTCCCAAATAATGGGTTTTGATTTGTTTTTTTTTTTTTTTTCTATTCTTCTTTGTGCTTTTCCCTTATTATGACATGCCATTTGACAAAGTTGTATAGACAAAAATAAAACTGTTTACCGTGGCTAAAAATAAGTTAGTGGTTAGTGCAAACCTCAAAATGTGTGGTTAATGGTAAAACATGTTGAAAGTTTTAAAAGTTAGTGAATCGCACTACAGAATTGTGTGCGAACAAAACAAGAAAAAGAAACGGGAAAAACGTAATGATTGTCATACAAAAACCACTTTCACAATGTCGAATGCAGCGATTTACATTACGTATTACATTACGTTCTTCTATTTAATATTAATTTTAGTTAGTTTTACTTTTGATTCGTGTTTATTATAACTTTGTATTTATTCTACTTTATAAATAACAAACTTATACCTTTTTATCAGGGACCGTAACGGTTATAAGTTATATATTATATCGGTTATAAGTTATATAAGTTATACTCTCAAAAAGAGAGTTTTATTTTTCCGTCATAAAATAAACCTAATTTTTGAGTTTTATTTTTCAGTCAGAAAATAACCGTTATTCTTCAAGTTTTATTTTTCCGTCATAAAATAAAACTCTATTTAGGAGTTTTATTTTTTCTTTCATAAAATAAATAAACTCGTTCTTATTTTATTAGGTTTTTTTTTTAAACCTAATCCTGATTTGACACATTATCCTCTGCAAACTGTGTATTACAAATGTCATTTCTATCATATTTTGTTCCTTGCAGAACGTCGTAGGAGACGCAGTCATCGGACCCGCTTTCATCCTCCTAGTCAAATATTTGTAACATTTTTTGCAAATTCTGGCTATTATCGGTTGTAATTGTATAAATTTGCCTTTTATTTATATTAAAGCACCCTACAACTCGTTCAACTTGAGATTTTAGATATTCAGCTATAAAAAACAATAAAATAAAGATACCACAAGCAACGGGATTGGATGAAAAATAAAATCTGTATTAAAAACGAGTTTTATTTTATGACAGAAAAAATAAGAGAGTTTTACTTTTTAACGGAAAAATAAAACTCGAAAAATAACGGTTATTCTCTGACTGAAAAATAAAACTCAAAAATAAGTTTTATTTTATGACGAAAAAATAAAACTGTCTTTTTGAAGGTTTCCTCTAACCTTTTATTTTTCCGTCAAAAAGTAACAGTTTAAATCTGATTAATGATCATTTTTGCAAGATCGCCACAGATTCTGTGAGAGCTCTCCAAGACGATTAATTTGGTATATAACATCATATATGTCTGTCGACTCTAATACGATGATTTTTTTAGTTTAATTTTTAAGCAATAACTGTTATTTGCGGTCCCTGCTTTTATTTTTACGATCACCTATTCTATTTAAATTTTGTAATATTATTTTTTCTGTAGAATTAATTTGATTTTCAAAATAGAGAGTTTTGAAATATTAAAAAATAATAATTTCTTTACAAAATAAAACAATATGAAATATTGTTTTATAACTGGCGCAGTCGTGTTTTTTCGAACCAAATTTAAAAGCAAAATTAAAAAATAAGCAAAACTTAAAATTAAATGGAATAAGAGGGCAAAAACAAAATAAAAATTGTAATTCTGTTTCATCCAAATAAGATGACAATTACAAGAACAGCAATGATGGTAAGAAAAGGAGAATATGATAAAAACTGTTGTGTGACTTTACTTCGACTAACTCATACAAGTGTATGTACATACATGTGAAAGAATATAATTTCAGTATGCGATTTCCAAAAAAGTGTGAGTTAAATAGTTGATGTTTGGTCTTGAATATGCACAGGACACAAAGAACTCTGATGAGACTACCGTAGCTGGAGTCGAAAACAATTGTTCAGTTTGGCTAGTGTACTATTCCTTCACGGACATCATTTCTTCTTTAATTACCAAAAATATTCATTGCCGTTAACTTTGATCTTAAATAAAGCGTTTCTGACGAAACAAAACTTAAAATCGTTTTGCAATAAAAAAAAGTTAAAACGGTGTGTTTTATTAACAAATTTTAAATTATTTGTTAAAAGCAAACCACAAGAAGAGATATCTGAAGTGATCGATCAAGAAGAAACACAAATTTTAAATCATTTGTGGCAAAACAAAATAAAACATTTCCCAGCAAATCTTTTTGGAGGAAACTGTAAAAATGAGCAATAATCATACAGACAAATAAACAACAAGATTCAGTATAGATTCTAGGGGGGCGTGGTATAATGGTTAGAGCGCTCCTACAAAAACTCAAACGGCCCAGGTTCGAATCCCAGCAAACATGAAAAATTAAAAAGTTAGTTTACGGTTTTTTCAAAATTATAATTTAAAATTAGAAGTCCATCTACAAAACAACGGCTCCCTGACATTCCACCTTAACCTTTGACAATGAAAAACGAATGATCAGCAGAAAAGCGTCACCTATTGGGAAGTAGCAGATAACAGCTAAGAAAACCTACTTAGCGAAAGCACTTACCGCAATCTACATGCAACGTCTTATTTTTGACAAACTGTATATACATACATACATACAATTGTAAATTTGAATTTGTCACTTGAAAAGCAAAGCGAGTATACATGAGCGAGTGAGTGTGTGAAAAAAAATATTCACGCTCACAAAAGAGTATTTGTCAAAATTTGAGTTTTTCATACATCAATATTCACACATGGAAAAGAACCAAGCAAAATATTTTCTGTTTTATTCAAACATGTGTGAGGAAAAAAAAAATAAAAACTGAATGCACACGTCCACTCATAAGTGAAACGATTTGGTACTCTGCTTAAAAGTAACTCTAACACCGAAAGTCATTTTACTTGTTAGTTCATTTAAACCATTTATGTCCATTAGTTCTAAAAAATCATCTTGTTTGGATACATATCACATTTTTTTTCCACAAAGAACCTTGATCTATATTTTCAAGAAATTGAGAGTTTTCTTTTTCTTTCATTAAATTAGGCATATCTAACAATTTGCCATTTTTCTTCTAGAACTTTTCTAAACGTATCTTTAATAGACAAAAAAACAAGTTTGGTTTCTTTTCGAAAACAGATTACCTTTTTGATGTGAAAGCACTCATTTGTGTCTATAACGACTTCTTCGATGCTTGAAAATATATATATCTTCTTCTGACGTCATCATTTTTAAATTATGTTGAGTCTTAAGATTCCTGAAACAACGGTTTATTTTATCTGCAAAAATAGAAGTTTGTAAGAAAACATTTTTATCAAATTTTTTGCTATGTAAATTAAAAACTGATAAAAGCGGTTTAGTAATTATACTAAACAGATTTTTATAAATTTGTTCCGCATCATAAATAAATAAATAAAATAAATCTTACTTACTTACTTAGCTGGCCATAACAACCCGTTAACGGGTTTCGGCCGGCTTCAGCACAAGTCTCCAGGTGCTTCAGCTTAGCGCGCTTTCACCAGTTGGTCACACCAATCGATGTCAGGGCTTCATCAACCTGGTCTTTCCAACGTAAACAGGGTCAACCTCTATGCCGACGTCCAGTGACCTTCGCATCGAAAACTTTCTTCGCTGGAGCAGATTCTTCCATCCGAACATTGTGGCCGAGCCAGCGTAGCCGCTGGATGTTAATATGCTGGACAACAACTACATAGCCGAGGAGCTCATACAGCTCATGGTTGGTTCTAATGCGAAACTCATCGCCATGCCTTAGAGGACCAAAGATCTTACGAAGAACTTTTCTCTCGAACACCCCCAGAACCGCTGCATCGGCACAAGCCAGCGTCCATGCTTCCGCACCATAGACAAGCACCGGGAGAATAAGCGACTTGTAGAGTGTTAATTTCGTCGCACGAAAGAGGTCTCTATTACTAAACTGCCTACCAAGAACGTAGCAGTACCTGTTGGCCAGTGTGATTCTTCCCTGATCTCTAGACTGACATCATTCTTGCTGGTAATGGCGGTGCCAAGGTAGATGAACTCCTTGACCACATCGAATGTATAGTTGCCGGCTGTAACCTTGGAGCCGATACGACCAACGTCCCTACACGTCGACAACGTGTACTTCGTCTTGCTCTCATTTACCGCCAGACCCATTTTAGCAGACTCCCGTTCAATAGCATTAAAGGCTGCGGTGACATCTCGCTTGGTATGCCCAGTGATGTCTATATCGTCTGCATACGCAAGGAGCTGGACACTTTTGTTAAAAATAGTGCCATTACGATGCACACCCGCCTTTCGCAAAACACCCTCCATGACGAAATTGAAGAGGTCGCAGGATAAGGGATCACCCTGTCTGAAACCTCGCACGGTATTAGAAGGCTCGGAGCTCGAATGGCTTCAGTCGTTCACACAATACGCTCGTAAGAACCTTATATGCGATAGGGAGAAGGCTTATACCCCTGCAGTTGGTGCATATTGTGGGGTCTCCTTTTTTCAGGATCGGACAGAGGGCACTGAGATTCCAATCATCGGGCATACTGTCTTCCAGCCATATTCTGCAAGTGAGCTAGTGCATGCACCTAACCAGCTCATCACCTCCATACTTGAAGAATTCAGCGGGCAGACCGTCAGGTCCGGCTGCTTTGTTGTTCTTCAGTCGCCATATGGCAACCTTGACCTCTTCATGGCTGGGGGACGGGATCACAACGTCATCATTGATTGGGTCCGGCACAGCATCTCTAGCAGCGGAATTTGTATCATCATCGCTTTGCAGTAGATTACAGAAATGCTGTCTCCATAATGTCAGTGCACTATGTGCATCTGTAACCAGATTGCCATGTTCGTCTCTGCAGGAGGTTGCTCCGGGTTTAAAACCAGTAGTAAGACGCCTTATCTTTTTGTAAAAATTTCGAGCATCATTTCTACTCCTGCACATCTCGATTTCCTTACGATCACGCCTTTCTTGCTCTCTTTTCTTCTTTCTGAATTGGCGTCTCTCTTCCCTCCCCTTCTCTCTGTACACCTCCACCGTGGCTCTTGCAGTGGTGGACTGCAATGTTCGTCTATAGGCAGCGTTCTTTGCTGCAGTGGCCTCACGGCACTCTTCATCGTACCATTGGTTTCTGCGGGGAGGACGCTCAAAACCAAGTACTGTTTCGGCAGCGCTGTGCAGAGAGTGAGAGATGTGAGACCACTGTCCACCAATACTTTCGAGAGAGGATGGGATACAATAGATAAATCAGTACTTGCAAAATTACATTTATTTCGTACATGAGCCTTAAATTTTGATCAGTTTTTATACACTGTATTACACCACTTATAATTGTCCAAAGACTTAAGAAAATGGTAGGACTTAATATGATCAAAATAATAGCCGTGATTAGTAAAAAAAAACTTTTCATACATTAAATAATTCATTTTAATTTACCGGCCTTAATAAAATTTACTGTGTGGGGTTTTTTTTCACTATTTCACATACAAAAAAAAAATACATGACGAGTTTTTTTTCACTATTGTTATACATAAAAAACAATTTACACGACTGCAAATAATAACATAACACTCATAGACTTTTATCACACAACTGATCCTGAACAAATAAAAGCAAAACGCATTTCTTTTAAAAAATTAATATAAACGGTTTACAGCAGCGTTCGGCAAAAGCCAGCTCCGAGCTAAATTTCTCTTTTGCTCTCACATGTACGTACTCACGCGTATAGGCAGAAAATAAACAGTTTATTTATTTTATGTATATTACAGTGAGAGAAAATATTTAATGGAATGTATGAATATCAATTTCTATTTTCAAAAAAATTTTGTGGTAAAACTGAATGTTCTTACAACCAAAAAAATTAAATATGGAAAGGCATTTTCAATTATGTCACAAGGAATATTAAAATACATATTATTATTGATGGTGTCATTCAAAGTTCTATTTAATATTTATGCTTAATTTACATTGGATTTTTATTTTAATTTCTCGTTTTTAGTGGTTTTCCGTTATTTTCTTTTTTATATCTTTCTTTACGGGTGAATTTTGTTATTTTTGTTACTGTTTTTGTTGTTGATTATTGCTACTATTTTTTTGTTGATAATTGTTTTTTTTTTTTATTTTTTCTATTTTTCGTTATATTTTTTTTTTTTTAGTTGTTGCATTTTTTATTAGACTTTTCTTTATTTTTAAAACTAATTTTGAAATATGCACACATATACATATGTATGTACTCTTAAGATATAAAACATTCTTTCCAGTGTACGTAGTTATTTTTATAAAAAAGAGTGTAATTGTTTCTTGCAGTGTCGTATAAAAAATTATACGACTAACACAACTGCAAATGCGTTAGTATAAGTGTGCCGGTCGCTGGTTTACAGTTATTTTATTGTTTCTTCTGTACCAGTAATACTTTACAATGTTTATTGTTGTTTATTTAACTTCTTACTCTCTTTGCTCTCATTTGTTTCGTTACCCAATCAGTTTTCTGTTTAGATCATAGGTCGGCATTTCATAGCTCAATTGAGTTGGGAGAGTTCACATGCATTCGTACGCTCCATCATTTTTTCCTCTCTTTGCATTTGTTTTTTTTTTTTTTGCAAAAACAACATTGCGAGATCCTAGGACTGGACTATGTAACCCATTGGACTAACCCAAAAACTACTCCATGGACCACACTAGAGGAATAGTTTAAAAACTACTCCATTAACTACTCGGTAGAGCACTCCACATGGGTAGTTTAAACTACTCGATGTAAGTACTTGATGGAAGAAAAAAAAAACAGATTAGAAATAAAATTTATGATTTAAAATTTTTATTTATAAAAAATTAATAAATAAAATTATACTACTCTTCATTTTTGAAATAAGATAAGAACTTTAAATATAGTTGATCCAAAGTTCTAAGCATTCTTGGTCAGAAATTTCGGCTCTAGCTCCATTCATCATTTGCACCCTTAGCGTCATTTAGTCTTTCTAAATATTTTTTATTCTTACTAATCGCTTTTTATTGCGTGCACTACACTGCATACTCTATTGTTACTATATTTAATGATCTTACCAATTTTGTACGTTTAAAATTTTAATTTTTTAAATATCTATTTCAACGCTTTATTAATTTTTTTCACTTTTAACGTTTTATTCTGAATCCTACACAAAAATATCCTACTAAAATAAACATGTGGATAATAGAGTTGCCACTATAAAATATTTCCTTAAAGATATATTACGATTGCTAGCAACAATGTATGAGAATATTAAACACGAACACTTGTGTTAAAGCAATAAGGTGTCATTTTTCAATAACATGCTCCATGTCTGCATTACATTGGACCATATTCGTAAGTACTCCATTTCACAAAAATTGGACCATGTAACCAAATATTATAACAATAACAAATCAATTTTGTCGACCTATGATTGTCGATTTGACATATAAGCAGTGATGCCAACTTTTTTCGAACAAATAGCACATATAAATTAAAAAAAAGCACTAAAAAGCGTAATTTCGAACTAAAAAAGGCGTAAAAACGCACAATGCTTATTTTATTTGTTCATTGTGAACAACAAAAATACAAAAGCAACATTTTAGGCCATTTTCTATTTTAGAAATAGTATCGCCACATCGGCACATATTGAAATGTTTTACAAAACAAATAATATAATTTTTATTGTTATTACCAAGTATATTACCAATACTTAAAAGAGCAACTTTTTACGTAATTTCCAAATTTTTGGCAGTCTTGCTTTAATTTTCTGTAAGATTCTTTGTATAGCGTACACAATTATTCTTTATCTCCTTTGCATTTTCCGTTATCAATATGTCCTTACATTCCTTTTCAAAATTAGGTCCCAAATAACAAAGTTCATCTAATGCACTCTCTAAATCATTCTCTAAATAATTGAAATATTTTATTATTTTATTAGGTAAGGTTGCAAATAAAGGATAAAGTTTAACGTGCTTTTTTGTTATCTATAGTGGGCCGCAGCAATTTTTTAAGGAGCGAGTTACGTTCCAAAAGTTTTCTATATTTTTGGGTGTTTGTGTCTATCTACATACAAAATAGTGTTTTAAAATAATATATTTGTTTCTTTTAATGACTTTTTCGATATAACGGGATTTCCCTTTTCAGACGATTAATCAAAACCGACTTATGTAGATGCACGCAAAAATTACTATTTGTCTACAATGCGTAACTTAAAAAGGATTTACCAATACAAAAAAAATGAAACAAAAATTTTAAAATTTCTAAAAAGCACTAAAGGCACCATTGGAAAATTTTAAAAGCATCGAGGTAGTGCTTTTTCCTTTTTTGGCACCAGAGCTAAAAATTTGGCGTTTTGGAACATCAAAAAGCACTAAAAATAGTGCCAAAAGCACTAAATTGGCATCGCTGCATATAAGTGTCATAAGCTGCCTAATCTGTGAGCTCTCGCTTAAAAAATAAGTGACGTTGTCACCACGTGCTACTACTAGTGCAATTACATTGTAAACAGAGTTCTAAGCAGGTTTTATGATATCCCTATTAACAGAAGCAAATTGAACCATAATGAAAATGTATTACAATCTACTTCGCATTTGTAAGTTAAGGTTAAGCGTTGTCGCAACTTTTCCTTATTTTTTTAATTGAAAACATAATGCATGCTAATTGAATTCAACCTAAAAAATGCAATATTTTTTACTATTATTTCAATACAATTCAATTAAAATTTAAGTAAATTTCATCGTACATAAATTTATTTTAAAAATTGATTAATATAAAAAAAAAATAATAAATATATAGAAAATATAATAATTGTAATTGTTTTTCATACGTGTCAATGGTATAGCCCTCTTCCTTTACGGCTTCTAAAAAATAAAAATTGGTATATACAAACACTTACATATTGTTACGAATTGTCCTTTATAATTCGTTTATATTCAAGGGTTCGATAGTTGTAAACTAAAACACCGTTACTTTTCGATTTAAAACTTTATTTACACTCTATAACGTTTTAAATACAACTAACTCCAAACCTTAATGTGTAGCCATATTTATAGTTCTAATGTTTTATTCTAGTAATTTCAATTGTTTTTATGTACATATTTATTAGTTTTTACATAATTATACAACCACAATTTCAATTCAATTTAAATTTTATATAATTTTAAATATACATGTGTTTTGTTTTTGTAGTTTGTATATAATTTTCATATACTCGTACATTTTAAACCAAGATGTTATTGTGTTTGTGAGTTTTATATACATTTTACCCCTACATGTATATTTGTTTTTGTAATGATTTATAATTTTATAAAAATATTTGAGAATGTTCCTAATATACTTAATTTGTATTTGTAATAATAACAGCAAAACCTACTTTAAAAGACTGTAATGACGATTTTGCTTCATAAAATTATTTCTTCGTATATGTATATAAATATACAGCAATTTAAAGTAAACTTACCACAAATTTTCTTGAAGAAAAGCCTTCCATTATTTTTCTTTTAACAGTTTTAATTATGTAAATTGTTAGATACGATAATTATTATTAAAAATATACAAACCATCAAAACACCTTTTAAAAACCACTTTTCCTCTACGTAATGAACTTTGAACTAATATTTTTTGTTTCAATTGTATTTTATATGTACATTGAAAATAACGGCATTTTATTATTAAAACAAAATAAACACATTTTATTCTGAAACAGTAACTGACTCGTCTTGTTACATCGTAAGTGAAGTTTTATTTTGGGCATTTTTTAATTTTTACATATAAGGTACATATAAGGTAGAAGTATATCGTCAATAGAATTCAAGAACGCTGTAACTGACAAAAAATCGAAAATACGTTTTTTGCATCATTTTTATCAGAAAAAAAATACGCGTCGATTGGTCCCGGTCCCAGATTTCTACGATGAAAAAAATTCACTTACGCTGTCTGCGAAATGAAAAATACCAGTGTATTTGTTCTACTTTCATACAGGTTTTTTGGCTCTGGTGAACATTTAAGGTTTTGTCAGTTACAGCGTTCTTTAATTCCATCGACGATATGTTTTTATATGTATATATGAAAGTAACGATCTTTTATTATTTTAGAATCCTAAATAGAAGAGAAAACAACTGAGCCCTCCGCTTAAATCATAAGTGGAGTTGTAATCTGGGCATATTAAATTCTTGAATTTAAACTAAAAATAAAAACAAATAGTCTGTATTGAAACAGTAACTGACTCAGCCGCTTACATCGTAATCCAAGTTTTAAATTGGGCGTAAGATTCTTTAGATTACGCACAGCTTACACTTTAAGTACTTTAATAGTCCGCTTAGAATGTACTGCAACGTAATTGATGAATGTGTAGGTACTTCGTTTTTTTACCACTGGGTATTTCGATTTCAATGCGAAAGTTGGACGTGAAGGTATCTTTGGCCCCACTGTCGGGCAGTTCAGTCTCCATTCTTCCACCTCGCCGAACGGCATGAGACTGATCGATTTCGCCGCGGCGCGAAACATGGTAGTTTGTAGCACCAGGTTCCAGCATCTCGATATCCATAAGGCCACCTGGCTCTCTCCCGATCGATCAACTACCAACCAGATCGATCACATTGTGATTGATGGAAGGCATGTATCCAGTATACTAGACGTGTGCACATTTAGAGGTCCGAATGTCGACTCGGACCATTATCTTGTCGCAGCCAAGATGCGATTGCGCATATGCGCAGCGAATATGGCACGTTCTAGTGTTCGAGGGAAGCTGGACATCAAAAAGCTGCGATCACAACAGACAGCCAGGTCGTTCTCCGATCGTCTTTCTAATGAGCTCCATTGTATCCCGTCCTCTCTCGAAAGTATTGGTGGACAGTGGTCTCACATTGCTCACTCTCTGCGCAACGCTGCCGAAACAGTCCTTGGTTTTGAGCGTCCTCCCCGCAGAAACCAATGGTACGATGAAGAGTGTCGTGAGGCCACTGCGGCAAAAAATGCTGCCTACAGAAGAACGTTGCAGTCCACCACTACAAGAGCAACGGTGGAGGTGTACAGAGAGAAGAGGAGGGAAGAGAGACGCCTATTTAGAAGAAAGAAAAGGGAGCAAGAAAGGCGTGATCGTGAGGAAATCGAGATGTGCAGGAGTAGACATGATGCTCGAAATTTTTATAAGAAGATAAGGCGTCTTACTACTGGTTTTAAACCCGGAGCAACCTCCTGCAGAGACGAACATGGTAATCTGGTTACAGATGCACATGGTGCACTGAGATTATGGAGACAGCATTTCTGTAATCTACTGCAAAGCGATGATGATACAAATTCCGCTACTAGAGATGCTGTGCCGGACCCAATCAATGATGACGTTGTGATCCCGTCCCCCAGCCATGAAGAGGTCAAGGTTGCCATATGGCGACTGAAGAACAACAAAGCAGCCGGACCTGACGGTCTGCCCGCTGAACTCTTCAAGTATGGAGGCGATGAGCTGGTTAGGTGCATGCACCAGCTCATTTGCAGAATATGGCTGGATGAAAGTATGCCCGATGATTGGAATCTCAGTGCCCTCTGTCCGATCCTGAAAAAGGGAGACCCCACAATATGCACCAACTACAGGGGTATAAGCCTTCTCCCTATCGCATATAAGGTTCTTACGAGCGTATTGTGTGAACGACTGAAGCCATTCGCCATCTCACTGATTGGACCTTATCAGTGCGGCTTCAGACCTGGTAAGTCCACCATTGACCAGATATTCACACTGCGCCAAATCCTGGAGAAGACCCATGAAAGTCAAGTCGACACACACCACCTCTTTGTCGACTATAAGGCAGCGTTCGATAGCCCGATAAGGGATCGCGTATATGCAGCAATGTCTGAGCTCGGTATTCCTGCAAAATTGATAAGACTGTGCAGAATGACGTTGAGCAATTCCTGCAGCTCCGTCAAGGTAGGAAGAGACCTCTCCGAGCCTTTTAATACCGTGCGAGGTTTCAGACAGGGCGATCCCTTATCCTGCGACCTCTTCAATTTCGTCATGGAGAGTGTTTTGCGTAAGGCGGGTGTCCATCGTAATGGCACTATTTTTAACAAAAGTGTCCAGCTCCTTGCGTATGCAGACGATATAGACATCATTGGGCATACCAAGCGAGATGTCACCGCAGCCTTTAATGCTATTGAACGAGAGTCTGCTAAAATGGGTCTGGCGGTAAATGAGAGCAAGACGAAGTACATGTTGTCGACGAGTAGGGATGTTGATCGTATCGGCTCCCAGGTTACAGCCGGCAACTATACATTCGATGTGGTCAAGGAATTCATCTATCTTGGCACCGCCATTACCAGCAAAAATGATGTCAGTCTAGAGATCAGGCGAAGAATCACACTGGCCAACAGGTGCTACTACGGTCTCGGTAGGCAGTTTAGTAATAGAGACCTCTCTCGTGCGACGAAATTAACACTCTACAAGTCGCTTATTCTCCCGGTGCTTCTCTATGGTGCGGAAGCATGGACGCTGTCTTGTGCCGATGCAGCGGTCCTCGGGGTGTTCGAGAGAAAAGTTCTTCGTAAGATCTTTGGTCCTCTAAGGCATGGCGATGAGTTTCGCATTAGAACCAACCATGAGCTGTATGAGCTCCTCGGCGATGTAGGTGTTGTCCAGCGTATTAACATCCAGCGGCTACGCTGGCTCGGCCACATTGTTCGGATGGAAGAATCTGCTCCAGCGAAGAAAGTTTTCGATGCGAAGGTCACTGGACGTCGGCGTAGAGGACGACCCTGTTTACGTTGGAAGGACCAGGTTGATGAAGCCCTGTCATCGATTGGTGTGACCAACTGGAGAAGGCGCGCGCTAAGCAGAAGCGCCTGGAGACTAGTGCTGAAGCAGGCCGAAACCCGTTAACGGGTTGTTATGGCCAGCTAAGTAAGTAAGTAAGTATTTAAATAACATATAGTCGTGCGGGAGTTTATGTGCTCTGTCCGCCATTTCTTATATCTCGAGTTAATGTTGCCACTTTAGGTTTTTGACACCAAAATGTTTATACTTAAGATATATAAAAGATTAAATTGGCGGAAAGAGCACATTAACTCCCGTACGATGACATGATGCCAAAGTCTCATCAATATGGTGATAAGTTTACATCTTCTTTTTCATGAAATATGTTGTTTTGTCTTTTCATGTACTTCTACTCTCTTTTGGAGGAGTTTTGATAACAAACGTATATTAATGCAAGTTTTTTTATTTATATACAAATTTATGAGTGTTTTATCATTTTCTTTTTGATCTTGAAGAGAAATTTGATGTTTTAAGTTGCATAAAATTTTTACTAAAACACACTTTACAAACATTAAATTGCAAAGATTTTATTTTATTTATAATTTACCTGTTAAATTCACACGCAAAATGTGTCATCATATTAATGACACTGCACTTATATTTAGTATTGATGACACACAAAGTATAACAAAATTTTGCGATGACGCATGTTATCATGTCGCTTTTTATCTCATTGATGAAATTTGTCATAACATTGATGTCAAAATTTTGATGTTAGGGTATCATCAATATAATAACGAATTTTTCTATCAGTGTAAGAATGTGTTAATAGCATTCCAGCGGGAAATGGTAATACAAGGAATGTATAATTTGTTGGTCCCGGAAGCCATTACCTTTAACACAGATTATGAAAGTAATAAACAAATTCTTCTAATGTCCCCCCGTAATAAGCATTAGAATTCATTATTTGTCCCATTACCTTTAACACGGATTACGTCCTACGAAAGTAATAAACAAATTCTTCTAATGTCCCCCCATAATAAGCATTATAATTCATTATTTGTAATGCATAAAGTTATTATTTATTAAAGTTATTAAATTATTAATACTAAATTAATTTTCCCCATTATAAATAAAGTTAGATGACCCGTGCGAATATTTCGCAGTTAGTTATAATTTTTGTAACATAAAATGAAAATAAATAATAGAAATTTTAGTAACTTCATTCAGTATAAAAATATTAGAAATCATAATATATGTATATTAAGACACCGTATTACTACACTTCATAAAACAAACAATGCCATGACAATAACGGCATTACCAAAATGGCTTTTACAACTTTATATATTATGTGAAATAGCATTACAATTAAGCGACCCTGTTTATCGCACTTGATCTACCAACTACTGCAAAGTATTGCCAAAACAGCTTTTTATAGTAAATAGCTGTATTGCCAGAATGGATTTTAATATATACATACTAAGTCTGTTTCTTTACACTACATTGGGCGCCCGCGGGATCCCAATTTTACCAAAAAGCGTTCTCGTACACAAAATTTGGGTAAATGAGAGAGGTTTTGAGAGAGTAACATTCTTCTTTTTCATGCACGAAATAGCCCGTACTTTTTCTTCGGGCTAGTTTGTGCAAGTAAACAAATAATCAGCTGTTTAAAAAATAATAGAAAAATGAAAAGTACAGAAAACTAAAAAAAATTTCAAAAAATGAATTAAAAAATATTTATAAACCTGCAGTGAAAGGCTTATAGTATAATTTAATTCAATATCTATATAAAACAGTTTATTTTTGTCTTAGTTAACATGTATAATTCGAAAGTACATGTTCAATATGTGTGTATGTGACATAAAGTCGTGTTTTTCATATTTTTATGTGAATGAGTAAAATATTTGCTTTTTTGCGTTCCCGTATTTTTGGGTAAATTTGTCTCTTATTTAGAGAAATTATTGTTTACTCTCTATTTACCGAACTTTACCCAAAAAGTAAAGAAAGACATATTATGTAGAACTGCATTACTATTAAGCGACCCTGTATTACCACACTTGAACAAAAACATATAATCATAATGACAACAGTATTACCATGCAGTTCTATATAAAATATAATTTTTATCAATGAATATATTAATTTTTAAATTTCTAATTATTTTTCATCATTAGTGTTAGAAATAAGCTTTAAAATGAGGTATCATTCATTAAATTTGATGCGGTGGTATGGGAGATATTTGCAACCGACAAAAAAAGTGCTTTAGAAATAATATATATGATAATAGTAGCTATCCGGGAACACTTGTTTTACTATTTACCACTTAAATGCACCTGTAATTGTGCTTTTATTAATAAACTTATAATTTTTTCATGTTCATATTAAAAACATTTTGCAAACATTTGAGTTTTAAAACAAATTTTAAAATAAATTAGAAATTGTTTAATTGATTTATAATTAAGGTGAGATACAAATCTAAGAAAAAATTTCAATTGCGAAATTAGTTTCTTCTTTATCTGTAAGTTCAATTTTAATAAATGTTATCGAGTCACAATAATAATTCAAAGATTTTAATACTTAATTATCAGTTTGAAATTGACTTACTTACTAAGCTGGCCTGCTTCAGCACTAGCCTCCGGGCGCTTCTGCTAAGCGCGCGCCTTCTCGACTTGGTCACACTTATCGATGACAGGGCTTCATCAACCTTGTCCTTCCAACGTAAATAAGGTCGTCCTTTACGCCGTCCTCCAGTGACCTTCGGATCGAAAACTTTCCTCGCTGCAGCAGATTCGATAATACGCTGAACAACGCCTACATCATCGAGGAGCTCATACAGCTTATGGTTGGTTCTAATGCGAAACTCATCGCCATGCCTTAGAGGACCAAAGATTTTAAGAAAACATTTTTTTTTTTTTTCATTGAAGAATTTTTTTTTACGTGGTGGGTTTCAACATCTGGCCTTCGTAGGAAACAATTGCTCATCGACTAAAATATATATGGTCCCGGTTTGAAACAGTTTTGACTGTTGGCAATAAATTTATCCCAAACAGTCGACACTAACGCAAATTTATCATTTTGTAAGCGTTGACTTCTTTCATTTCTTTTATCGAACCGAATGAACCGTAAAATTTCTGTAAACCCATGCCTACTCATACTTTTGGAAAACAATTCAGGAGCCCATTTTTTGATCCACACATACGATAGTTTTAAACTTTTTGCTTCGTATGCAACACGTGTATACAGAATTCCAATGAGGACTTCAATTTTTCTTGTGAAAGTGTCCACTTTTTCCCCAAAACTCTAGAAGCTTCTACTTCGGTGCAAGTTCTTATATAGTCTAATATATGGTGGTCTATCAATAGTAAGAAGGCACTGCTTACCTCCTCTTCAATAATATTTCTCGTTGGGAACACGAAAAAAGGTTGTAGTGTATGCTAAATCTAAACAAAAATCGATTGATGATATGGAAAAACACACCAGTCAAAATGACTGGTACCGGTATAAGTATAAAAAATAAAAATTTATTTTTAATCTGTGGACACAAAATCAAAACAAGTTATCAAATTAATTATATTTTGTTGTCGTTATAAAAATCATATACTAGTTTTGGAAAAAAATATTCACACAAAGTCAATATTTGTGGTAAATAAAGCAAAACCAGTCCTTTTGACTGGTGCGGTAAATCTGGTGTTAATTTCGTCGCACGAGAGAGGTCTCTATTACTAAACTGCCAACTGAGACCGTAGTAGCACCTGTTGGCCAGTGTGATTCTTCGTTTGATCTCCAGATTGACATCATTCTTGCTGGTAATGGCGGTACCAAGGTAGATGAACTCCTTAACCACATCGAATGTAACCTGGGAGCCGATACGATCAACGTCCCTACTCGTCGACAACATGTACTTCGTCTTGCTCTCCTTTACCGCCAGACCCATTTTTGCAGACTCTCGTTCAATAGCATTAAATGCTGCGGTGACATCTCGATTGCTTTACCCAATGATGTCTATATCGTCTGCATACC
This sequence comes from Metopia argyrocephala, assembly GCA_963576795.1. Lineage (NCBI taxonomy): Eukaryota > Metazoa > Arthropoda > Insecta > Diptera > Sarcophagidae > Metopia > Metopia argyrocephala. Next base: position 75,754,751 of record OY756209.1, on the reverse strand, counting down.
TGTAGTTCGTGCTTATACTCCTGTAGTTGGAACATATCGTGAGGTCTCCATTTTTCAGGATGGGAAAACGGGCACTAAGATTCCAATCATCGGGCATACTTTCCTCCTACCAAACTCTGCAAATGAGCTAGTGCATTCAGCTAACCAGCTCATCGCCTCCATACTTGAAGAGGTCAGCGGGCAGACCGTCAGGTTCAGCTGCTTTGTTGCTCTTCAGTCGCCATATGGCAACCTTGACCTCTTTATGGTTGGGCGACGGAATCTTAACGTCGTCATCACTGATTGGATTCGGCACAGCATTAAAGGCGGAATGTGTGTCATCATCGCCTTGCAGTAGGTTAGAGAAGTACTGCCTTCATAATCTGTGTCTCTTGTGTATCTGTAACAAGATTACCATGTTCGTCTCTGCAGGAGGTTGCTCCGGGTTTAAAACCAGCAGTAAGACGTCTTATCTTCTTGTAAAAATTTCGGGCATAATTTCTACTCCTGCACATCTCGATTTTCTCACGATCACGCCTTTCTTGCTCTCTATTCTTTTTTCTAAATAGGCGTCTCTATTTCTTCCTCCTCTCTCTGTACACCTCCACCGTTGCTCTTGTAGTGGTTCGTCTATAGGCAACATTCTTTGCTTCAGTGGCCTCACGACACTCTTCATAGTACCAATGGTTTCTGCGGGGAGGACGCTCAAAACCAAGAACTGTTTCGGAAGCGCTGGGCAGAGAGTGAGCGATATACTTTCGAGAGAGGATGAGATGCAATGGAGCTCATTAGAAAGACGACCGGAAAACGACCTAGCTGTTTCTGATGATCGCAGCTTTTTGATGTAAAGCTTCCCTTGAACACTAGAACGTGTCGAATTCGACGCACATATACGCAGTCGCATCTTGGCTGCGACAAGATATTGGTCGGAGTCGATATTTGGACCTCTAAATGTACACACGTCTAGTATACTGGATACATGCTTTCCATCAATCACAATGTGATCGATCTGGTTATTGGTAGCCGACAGTGGGGCCAAAGATACCTTCACGTCCAACTTTCGTATTGAAATCGCCGAGAACAATTTTGGCGTCATCCGGATCGTAGCTATTATTTCGTTCACAGGGGTGAACTCCGAGACAAGATAGCGAAGTCATTAAAACACATGACAAAACATTTAAAAATTCAGGGGTCTTATTCTGTATTTCGATGTGAAAGTCAATGCAATGCGCAAATGAAATGCAATGCGAAAGAGATTTGGTATTCTCTAAGACTTTCGTATTTGCATTCGAATTTTATTTCAAATCGTTGGCAATACTAGCAAAAAGTAAATAAATAAAATTAACATTTTTATTGGTGTGTGTGGGAGACACCAATCTAAATAATATATAGGAATTAAAAGATAAACAAAAACAATAAAATATTGTTAGAATATATGATATTTTATTGAAGCTTGGTTAAAAACACGTTTTGCGCAAAAAACAATATCGTTTGCATTATGGAGACGATGAGTCATACTCTACCTTAGATGGCAACGAATGGCAAGAAAGTCACTATTATGAAGGAAACAAGAATATTAGTGATAAAATAAAGTATGTTGAGCACACCAAGTTTCCTAAAAAGGTTTTAGTGTGGCTTGCAATCAATCCCTTTGGAATGACCCAGTGTTTTTTGAGTCTGGATTGGCGGTTAATTCGGACAGATATATTAACTACTGTTTGCCTAAAGTTAAAGATTTTATAGAGAAGAAACACAGAAATTTAAATGTTATATTCTGGCCGGATTTAGCATCTAGCCATTACGCACAAAAGACTTTGGAAGCCATGGACTCACTTAATATACCATATGTCGTTAAGGATGAAAACCCTCCAAATGTACCTCAGTTACGCCCAATTGACTAATTTAAAACGAAGAGTGTATGCAGGTGGATTTCGGCCAAAAAACACAAAAAGTTTGATCAACATAATCAGAAAAGAGCTCCACGAGATGCCGACATCGATATTTTCAAAGACAATGGAAGAAGTTTCATATAGGTGCCGCAAGGCGGCTCGAGTAGGTCGCAATTTTTTTTTACATTAAACTAAGAACATATGTAATACTAAAAACACGTCAAATAAAATTTGCTATTTTCTTTACAAAAAATATTCGAAATTTAATTTTGTTGCAATTTTATTCCGCATACGTTATGGTTGAACAAAATTAAAAGAAATTGTGGTTTTGCTTAAAAAAATAAATATGTATATATTTTAATAAAAAATTTTACAAAAAATTGATTCTGTGGGACTATTTTTTTGACGAAGTATTAGAAAGTGAGCAACATGAAAGGATGCAAAGAAGATTGCTTAGAAGCAAATTCGATATTCAAAACTTGAATGAAAAAAGGTAATTTATTTTATGTTTGCGAAATAAACACGTGTACTAATGCAGAATATTTGTTTTTTCAGAATTTTTCCATTTTGAATCTTTTCTAATAGACGAATGTCTGCCAGAAAGCACCGATTGCAGTGCATGTGACGTTTTCAAATGACCTTTTGCCAATTGGCTATGGTTGGTCATTATTTTCACCATTATCTCAAACTGGCGATTTTATTCTATGTTTTCATTAAAAACAAAAAATAACCCCAAAGCAATACATTTCATATATATTATGTATATTAAATGTATTTGCCTATATGGCGAAAAATATTTTTTGTTTTTAATAAAAATATTTTCGTTTTTCCAATATTTGCTACAGGTTTTTGTGCCAACTAATTGTTGGCTAACTGTGGTGAACAGGAAGAATAGAATTTAAATATTTTTAAAAAACAGAAATGTATTGCTTTGTAAATACTTTTGTTTGGTTTTTATATACTAAATGTGATTCGCATTTAGTTTATAATTATTTTAACATAAGTATTTATAGTTTTGAATAACACCTTTGGAAAAAGTCTCCTGACGAGTCTCTTAAGCAGAGACGAAATGGCCATAGAGACATACTTATCCCCAAAGCAATACATTTCATATATATTATGTATTCTATGTTTTCTTTAATAAAATTTTGTATTAGAATAAATAAATAATAATTACTTACTTACGATTAAGTGCTTTGCGAATGCTTATTTGCTGTCGAATAAATTTTGCGATTTTAATATTGAAATTCGCATTACAGAATACCGAGTAGGCACATTTTCGAATTTTGAATGCGAATAAAAACTTACTTTTCGATCATCGTAGCACAGAATAGCAGTTGTTCGTATTTACATATTTTCGAGTCGTATTGACTTTCGCATCGCGATACAGAATAAGCCCCCAGGTCTATCTCATGCAGTGTGCATGAGTTCTATAGTTCCTATGCCAGTTCATCTTACATAATATTTCATGAATCGAAGCTGTAGGTTAATGTTTATATTGTTATTATTACCATATACTGACACATTACTTAAGTATAATCCATTAAATAATAATGGTACTCATGAAAACGCTTAAAACTATAATAACATTGGGAAAATTGGCGAAGCTCCTTTTTAAACTATTGTGCAATAGTTAATGCAAATTTGATAAAAATGTCAAAGCAAAAAACAAAACAAAGCACACAAATTTTAAATACATTCATGGGAGTTAGCGTTTAAAAAAATTGCTTAATAATGAATTCTAAATTAAAAATTACGTATTTTTCAACGTTGTACCTATTGGAGAAAAATTGTCATAATTGATATAAGAATATTAAATTAAAAGTTGATTTTTAAATTAATTAAATCAAGCAATCTGTATCAAACAGACTAAATAATATATTAGCGAATACCGAGATTTTAAAACTAATAGGAATATTCTGTTTTGTAAAGTTTGCAATAAGCCAGTGTCAGCAAAGGAAATATTTACAATAAAACAACACCTCGGAAGTCAAAAACATATTAAGCTCAACGCAAGAAATTATGCTAGGAAACGTCTGCTTTCAAATTTGCATCAATTACTTCTGTTGATGTCGAAAGAAGTTTCTCGATATACAATATTTGAGCGATATGATTGTTATTTATTGCAACAATAATTTAAATTAAGTTTTTACTCTTTTATATTGTATTCTTGTCAGTCTTAATTTTTTTTTTTTTTTTAATTTTGGAATTGAAATAAATATATCGCTCATTTTCGAGAAGAATGGCATAACTCAAAAGAAGCCATTCTGAGATAAATGTAACATTTTAATTTAGCCAAACTGATAGGAAAAGTACAAGACACTTCTGGTCGCCACTCCGTGGAAAAAGAGATAAAAATATAATTTTTAGATATGTTTTAAATTACAGTTCGTCTCATATTTCTGCATTAATAACTCAAAAAATGTGTTTTTTAAGTTATGTCACTCTTCTCGCAAATCAGCGATATGTTAATATAAAGGAAATTTATTTTATCTGGTTGGTGGCTAATTGTTAATCTTCATGTTTTCTAATTTTTAGAAAAAAAAAATATACGTAATTTTACGTCAACATATTTTTGTATTATGAAGTTTTATAGAGCATATTTTTAACGCTTAAAACTGTTTTTTTAATGCATATTTTAGGCGCTTAAAACTAATTTTATAGAACACGTTTTTGGTTGCCCTAGTTATTACATACTACATTTTTAAATTTTTGGAAAGTTGTTCTGCCTGTTTCAATTCTAGATCGAATTTCTTTCTTACAAATCCCCAGTTGTCAGTTAACCAGATGCCAACGTATTTGAACGCGAATAATCGTTCAATAATTTCATTATCGATGTAGATGTTATGGTTATCATAAGTGTTATTGACCCTACTGATAATCATTATTTTTGTGTTATTTCTCTTTATTGAAAGGACAAAATTATTGACTATTAAGTAATAATTGCAGGTCTTCGGAGTTGGCAACTATTAATGTTCTTTCGTCTGCGAATCTAATGTTGTTTTATGTACATGCCGTTTACGTTTATTCCTTTTTCTACTTGACTAATAGCATTTTGGAATATCTCTTCAGAAAACGTTGAAGAGTAAAGGCGAAAGAATGCACCTTTATCTCACACATCTTCGAATTCTCAAATCGCCAACTGTGACGTTATTCGTTTTCAGTTCAGCCGTCTGTGGCGCTATTCAGTAACATACTTTTACGATAATCGCATTGTTTTCAACAGTAAACAACAGAATTGTCGATATTGCTATTCAATATCTTTTGTTCAGAGTGGGCAAAGAAACAAAACATTTCGCAAAAGTTACAAGAAAGTCATACACTTTTCAAAATTTTTTTAATGGTATTGTACATGAGTAAAACCAAAACATATAATTTCTAAATGAGAAAGAGCGCAAATGAAACAATTAGCTTTTCGCTCTTGTGCTTGCTTTGTTATTCCGTCACATTCTTATAATTTGCTCTTTTTTCTCTTCTTCTTTTCTATTTCTCATCTTCTTTCCTTTTTCTTCTCATTCATTTTTTGTTGTACCTACGCACATTTGAGTTAGTGTTTTTGTAGTACTCAAAACAAAAACAATATACAAAATTAAATGGGGCAATCTTTCTCACTGTTTCTGTTTTATTTTTGTTTTACTCATTGTAAAGAATACAACAAAATGAGATCAAACGTTCATATTTCTTTATTTTCCTACTCTGCTTTTGTTTACGATGGCTGCTGTCGTAAACTAACGCCAAAAATTTTTATGCTGATTATTCAGTTGGAAAATCGTAAATTTTTTATATTGAAATTTTATAGAGAGATGTGCCTACGCTATTAACTAGTTTGTTTGAGAACCAGTTTTGTGTGTTTTTATACCCAAAGAAACTAGAGATTTGTAGCTTTGCTAACTTTCTACCCATTTTAATTGCCAACTACATAAAAACTGACTGATTTTATACAGTGCTGCCCCATTATTGCAATAATAAAGAAAACTACAGTTGTCGACTGTCGATAAAATGTACTTAGTGAATCACATAATCGTTACTGCAAACAATAAAAACTGTCGACTTCCTTTGCGAATATCGTATTGTTAAAAGTTACTGAATCGGGGTACTGATACCAATAAAAATTTGCGATATATAAGAAAGTCAATCAATTTATTATGTTTAATCCGATCAAATGCTTTCAAATAATCTATGAAGCAAAGGAACATATCTTTCTTGACGTGTTTACAGTTTTCAATCAGAACTTTCAAACTGAACAAAGCTTCTCTAGTGCCCATAGCTTCTTTGAACGCGAACTGTGTGTGAATTATCTAAAGAAAAACTTTAAGCCGATATTCGTTACATCTTTTAACATTGTTCTTTTTGGGAAGGCTAATAAAAGTTTATTTGAGCCAATTTTCAGGATAGACACCACTGTCATATACTTACATATTTCGTTGAAAATTTTTTTAATGATAGAGGTGTTGTCATCACTAATTAGCTTCCTCCCTTCAGCAGGTACTCGGCACCTTAAGCTTTTTTCATTTTTAATAATTTTACTACGCTTATGATTTTATCATGTAATTGTCTCCTGCAAAAAAATTCCGTATGCTTCTTTTAGCTGTTTTTGCATATTAAAATTATCATGGAGCATTTGACATCTTTCAATTATTAATCATTCCCTATAAATTCAATCTAATTTAGCTCGCCGAATTTTATTCCTTATTATTCTTTGTAATCTATATTCATCTTGGTTCTTATTTTTTACAGCTCTTTGTTCATCCATGAGGTTTAATATTTCATTAGTCATCCATTTTTGTTTAGGTGTAACTCTTCTAGTAGGAATTTCTTTTTCACCTTCTTTTATTACTTATTACAACAGTTTCTTCGCAAAGTGGTAAGTAGTCTCTATTTCTGTCCAGAAGATATAGGTTATCATTAATTTTTTGCGATAATATATTATAGTTGTTCAATTGGGAGTAGTCACTTTTCGGTGTTCTTTTTATTTTATTTTTCGACTGTAGTTTTATTCGCAATTTCGCCATTAAGAGATTATGATTTGACTGGACATCGGCTCCTGAATAGCTAGATTTCTTAATAATAAAAGAACTGAACCTTTTATTCACTAGAGTGTAGTCAATCTGGTTCCGAACTACACGATCTGATACTGGCAACAGTTTGTGGAGCTTTTGTTTATATGTATGTACCTTGATAACTTATCCAATGCGCTAATACCAAGGCCTAATTCTAGTTAACATTAAAAACCAAATATTAATGACACTAACTGTATATTAAAATTACTTTCTGTTTCATTTTTAAAAGCATACCACACTTTGTAGTTGGTATTTTCATCATATGGAATTAAACATAAATAAAGCATTAAACACATAGACGACAGCAAGCAGCAGGCAGCAAGTTGTCAAAATTAGAATACACACGTTTATATGGAAACGATTATTTTAAAGGCAGTACAGCAAAACCCTAGACAAAAACCTTTGCTGCTGCTGCCCAACTTAGAATAATTTCTATTTTTTAGGCAGCAAAAACTGATTCCCCACATCTCGGCCATCCTGCGAGGCTTCATATATTCGGCACATGTGGTAGTGCGTCTAGGGCCTTCACAGTCTGTGTATTTCATTACTTCGTAAGTGTCATTTAGTTTTACTTTGACAACTCTATAGGGACCTAAATATTTAGGTCGCAACTTCAGACATCCTCCAAGTTGAGTTCGCTTAATTGCCACAAGATCGTTGACTTTGTACTTCAGAGCAGGTTTTCTTTTTCTAATTAAACTTCTACGATTCTTGGATTGAATTTCTAAATCGTTGCGTTAGTCATCGAAATTGGCTATAACACACGTGATGCAATTGGCAATGTATTTCTGGATTTTCTCATCCAACTTTCGTGTAAAGTATTCTTTAGAAATTAGTTCCTTCGTTTTCTTTGTAGAAAAATTACCTTTTTCGTGTACGTTTCGAACAATTGGACTACCGAATTCAGATTCAGATGGTTCAATTATTCCTTCATTTAACCATTGTTCGATTTGGTTATCAACAATTTCTTTGTCTTACGCGTAAACGTCGGGGATTACTGTGTATTGGAGTTTCGTCTTTAAGTACAATACGAGTTTCAATATTCGTTGTTTTAGTCTTCGCCGGTTTATAATTATTTACTAGTTCATTAACTACATATTTTCTTCGCATTCTCACTAGCCGTTTCACCAATATCTAGAGAGTTTTCATTGACCAGGTCTATAGTCATCATCATATGCACGTCATCTGCTTTGCTGAATTTTGAAATGTTTACACCCTCAGGCATAATTCGTACGTCAGCTTGTAGACAAAGAGGTTTACCTAGAACTATGTTAACTTCCATACAATCATCTGGTACAATATGGAATATTAATTCGAAATCATTGTCATCAATGGATACTAAAAGGTTGATGTTACCAATAGTTCTAATCATGTTATTACCTTTGTTTCGACCAAAGCCGCTTAAGTAAAAATTGGATTCTTTCAGGACATAATCAGATAGAGGCTTGTTTAATATATTGAAAGTGGATTTCTTCATTATATTAAATTTACTTCCAGTGTCAAATAAAGCATTTGTTTTCATTTCGCCGATTTGAACTTGTTTCATCATGACTGTCTAATAAACGGACATTAGACCCGTATTCATTTTGAGGACAATCTTTTGAATTGTGTCCAAGTTGTTCACAATTGAAACATTTTATGCCTTTGGATTTGTTTTCACAATCTGTAGACTTATGGCCCTTTTTACCGCAATTGAAACATATAAGTTCAACACTTTTACCTTTATAACAATCTTTGTCAATTTTCTTGGAATTAATTTGTCCCTTGTTACATGACTTCATCATAGCTTCGTAACATCTTAATTTATCTTTAAATTCTTTTGGGTTGTTAGCGTCATACAAAATCATTTTATTTACGTCACTGTCATTAATGCCATCGATAACGTATTGCATTAACGAACCGTAGTCTACGTTGCCTCTCGCCGCCAACTCTTTCATTATAAGATAATACTGATGGACACTTCCTTCTTTTTTCATCTTACGCTCGCCTAGCATTCTGTGAAGCTGGATGCCGCTTGTTCGGGTTTCGAATTCACCAAGAAGTCTATCTTTAAGTTTGTGGTATGTTGTTATACCTCTTTCGGTTGAAATAAAAAGTTTTGCAACACCCTTTAATGATTTCTTTGCAAAAACAAATTTTTGAAACTCATCCCATCCCATTACAGCTGCTGTTTCTTCAAACTCTTCCAGCCAAACATTGATTGGAAGGCTGTTAGTTTCGTCAAAGCTACGTATAGAATCCTCTATATCTCTAAAGCTCATGGAAAATTTCGTTGCACTGGTATTAAAATCAAGTCGTGGAGTTTCCAGCGCACGGCCGTTGCAAACATTCAAATTATGATTTAAAAATAAAGATTGTTGCCTATATTCGTCGTTATTTTGCTCATTATTATTATTGCGTCGTAAAACTTGATGCTGTTTACCAACTTCGTTGTGTTTTTGCATATTCAAATTTAAATTGCAATTGCTTGTGGTTTCACACATCTTCACTACATTATCTGCTGCCATCGTTTTTTTGTGCTCATATTGCACAATTGTGTTGTCTGCATCAAAAACGTCTGATCATCATCATCGTTATCGTCGTCGTCGTCGTCATTTGCATCATATGCACTCTTTGAACACAACAGATGATTTTTACACAAATTTGTATAGATGTGTTCAAATAAATTTTCTCCATTGTGGTTCAGATTGAGCACGTTGCACACACTTACCAAATCCGCCATACTCAAATTCTGCTCCACATATTGCCGCTTATTGTTCTTCAAATTTTCGTCATCTTCAGCAAAACCTTCAAAAATTCTTAGTCGTTGCCTGTTCTCACGGTCGCCAACACTTTCATACACAAACTTATGCAAAGCCAAAACCGCTGCACAACCGCTTGTTGTCAGATTGCTACGCACGGTTTCAAAATCTCCCAAACGCTGCATTTCGTTTATTTTCCTATGAATTTACTTCTTCATCTTTTTCTTCGTTCTTTGCGTCTTTTAATTTATCCCGGTTGACCCTCCAATTTTGTGGGATTTTAAATAAAACGACGTTTAGCTCAATGTTCTATTTCAAAGGTTTTTTCTAAACTAAACTAATTTTTTATTGTTATGAAAATTTATAAAATTATTTTAAAGGAAAAACAAAATGATATGCTCTGATTAAAATATTTGTTAACACTTTTTGTAAAGTGTTTGACCGACAAAGTGTTTCTTGTTCATTATGCTTGAAAATTCTTCCCCACATATGTATATATATATTATTATTTTTTATATTAAAATTAAATAAAAGTCTGCCTTTATTTATATTTCTAGGAAGCGATAAACACTTTAAATTCTACGACAAATACTACTACGCCATCTGCTATGTCCTCAGATAATTCGACTGTTGAAAGCGAGTCAGATTCTGAAGAATCAATAACTGAGAATAAAAGGATTATTTCTAGTAATGGAGATTGTTTAGCTGAGGAAGAATTAAAAACTATATATGGAATGGTTATTCGAAATATAGAGGAATGCGCAACTCGATTTCCGGAGCATTATAAATCTGTTTATCGTTTAGTATACCACTACATGAATTCTCCCAAGGAATACCTTGATCTGTCTCAAAGCGAAAAACTTTTACTGGGTCAGTATAAAACAAGTTTTGGAAATCTTGTAAACGGATTATTCTATGACAGGAAAAATAATAATTTATTTAATGGGATATGGCGAATACCATCATCGGAAATTGATCGTCCTGGGAGCTTCTCAGCACATTTGGTTAAATGTGTAAAAATATTTATTCAGTTGTTGGACAAAACTAATAACTATACCATATTAGTTGATTTGGCAATGAATTTGTATAAAACTCCCGACTTAGACAAGTAAGTAACTTTTAAAAAAATTTTATTGCATCGTATACCGTAACTGATTTTAAAGATACACATACAGTATATCATGAAACATTTTCCACACAAGAAAAATTTTAATATTTTTTTTATCAGTTATTTATTTCTGAATTCCTAATTGGAATTATAATTTAATGTTATGTAAATCTATTGTATAATTATTTTATCGGTCTTTAGATCTTTGTAGTTTTTGAATTTAGCATTCTTGACTTACCTGATGCATCGAAACCTCTATCAATTATCCTCAGTTCTAATGGTAACAACAACCTTGGTGAGAAAAGGGATTCTATTGGATCATTAAAATATTTCCGTTGAGTGATTTAACTAAAAAGCTTCTTAATTGATTTTAAAAATTTAAGATTTGTAATAATATAATTCTTCGATGTGCCGGTTTTAATTAATATTTATAAAGTACTTCTTCCGCGCGACCTTTCTAATTCAAAAGAATTAATTTCGTCCTGTATATTGTATCTATCAGGCCTGTCACAGAAATCTATTTCGATCGGAAGTGAAATGAATTCCGTATTTTGCTTCTTCAGAAAAGGTAAAACGAAAATTTTTTGCGGAATTAAACCACTTTCAGTTTCCTAAGTGGAATTGATATTAAATTAAAATTAAGTTAAATTTTTGAAAATTTAAGGGGTGTTTTTTATTGAGGTACAGAACTTTAAGTTGGCATCACTTTTTTAACTGACGGCCATTTTGTCAGCTGTCAAGTGATTAATATTTAGTTTGGTTTGCAATTTCATCATGAACAGGTTGACAAAAGAACAACGCTTGCAAATCGTGCAAATTTATTTCGAAAATAATGGTTCAGTTCGCGAAGTTTACCGCAAGCTCCGTCCATTTTATGGTCGACATAATCGTCCATCAGAGCAATTAATTCGGTTAACCATGAATCGTTTTCGCACTACGTTTACTCTATGTGATAATACGCATCCGCAGAGACGTCGAACAGTGCGCACCGAAGAAACAATTTCCGCTGTAGAGCAAAGTGTTGAAGAGAACCCGAATGAATCGATTCGCCTCCGTGCACAGCAATTGGAGCTTTGTCCATCAACTTTATGGAAGATTTTGCACAAAGATCTTGGCTTGCGACCTTACAAGATCCAGCTTGTGCAAGAATTAAAGCCGCGAGACCATGCAATGCGTCGTGATTTTGGTTTATGGGCCGAAAATGAGATTGATCTCGATGCTGATTTTCATCGCAAAATTTTGTTCAGTGATGAGGCTCATTTTTGGTTGAATGGCTACGTCAACAAGCAAAATTGCCGCATTTGGAGTGAAGAGAATCCACATGAGACCCTTGAGACGCCATTACATCCACAAAAACTGACTGTTTGGTGTGCTCTATGGGCTGGTGGAGTCATTGGGCCATACTTCTTCCGAAATAATGCTGGAGAGTCAGTTACCGTTAATGGAGACCGGTATAGAGCCATGATAACCAACTATTTTGTTCCCGAATTGGATGGCATGAATGTGGATGAGTTGTGGTTCCAACAAGACGGCGCTACATGCCACACAGCGCACGTCACAATCGATTTATTAAAGGAAACATTCGATGAGCGCATAATTTGGCGGAATGGACCTGTCAATTGGCCACCAAGATCGTGTGATTTGACACCATTGGACTATTTTCTTTGGGGATATGTGAAGTCGCTCGTCTACGCCAACAAACCAGAAACGTTAGGGGACTTGGAAGCCAACATTCGTGGCGTTATTGCCAACATACGGCCCCATATGCTCGAAAAAGTGGTTGAAAATTGGACCTGTAGGCTTTATTCGAGCTAGCCGCGGCGGCCACATGCCCGAAATCATATTTAAACATTAATGGCATAAAATTATCCTTCCAATAAAGCCAAATTGATGGACATTAAAACGATTTTCTTGTGTTTTATTTCAGTTCGAAGTTCTATACCTCTAAAAAAAACACCCGTATTAAAACCACTTTTATTGGGAAATAAATATTGTTTTCGATTTATTTTGTTAAAAAATATTTTTTAACGCTAATTTTGTTAAAAATTAACACATTTTTGTTATATTTCTGAAAGAAGCCATTTTTTAAACAAAAAATTTTTTTCAAACTAAAATTAAACATTTTTAAAAAGTTTATATCATGGCAATACGAACATCAAATCCGAGATAAAAGAAAATATTTCTATTCAAGGTATTTTTCTTTTATTATTAATTAAGTATTTTAATTTGTGTAACTTATTCACTTAGTTACAATTTTTTCAATTTGTTTTGCTCTTATTCGCTTAAACACATTATTCTTGTTTTGGTATACATTATGTTGCCATATTTTAGGAGAAAAATAGAAAAATTGGAATTTGCTAAATCGATCGGAATCTGGTGAAGCTAAAACAAAACCGATCGGAATTAAGAATACGAAATGAAACCATTCTGATCGGAATCTGTGACAGGCCTGTATATTGTGTAATATTGTTAAAACTATTATGAGAAGATTCACTATAATCCCATTATATATCGTCATCCGTAGGAAGATGTGTCTTTGAATTTTTTGCCGCAAAGTATTAGGTGGCTGTTTTTTGTGTTGCCGATTTTATCGAATAATAATTCAACTTCCATTGGTTCCGCAATTTGCTGTTTGTTAAAGTTGCTTGGTTGGTTATTCCGACAATTACTATTATCAGAATTGGCCGACTATAAAAGTGATTTAAATTGACAACAGCCTTATTCTGTAATTCTCTTAGCTAAAACTTAATCTCGATCGCCAAAATGCTAAAAAAATTTTCAGCTAATATTTTGGCAATGTCTCTAAATCAGTATTCTGTAAGCCTTATTGCTTAGCTAAAACTTGCTGTTTTCGCCGTTGCTAATTTCTTATTATTATATTTTCTCTTTGCTTCTGTTTTGATGAACTGTTGTTGAAAAGAAACAAATATATTCCGGAATGTGATGAAAAACGATTACGATCAAAACTGAAATCCAATGAAATTTTAAATTGCTGTAACTTCCTGTAATCCTTGCATATTTGGATTTTCTTTTTTTTTTCTCATTACCTTACTGACTATTGCCACTACATCCGTGATTATTAAAATTTTAAAATAATTAAAACGTATAATTTTTATATGACTTTTAAAGTACAAACAATTTCAATTTCGACCGAAATCGTTTTTCATCACATACCAGGGGGTCAATTCTGGTTCTGTGAAACAGTGAAACGAAAAGTTTTTTATCATTTTCGTTTTCATGAGCACTTTTCGCATTATCATATCACAATTACACTATTTGCGATTCTGGTGCATGTTATGAAAAAATTGTTTCATTCCAACCGTAGTCGTGAAACTTTTACTTGTATGTTATTGAAATTTTATGTCAAAATGTCAAAGCAAGAGTACGAAGTCAACCGATTAAAGGAAGCGGCTTACCCGCCATATATTTTTTTTAACTGCTTCAAATTTTACTGATACTGTTTTTAGATATTAATAAAATGATAATAATGTAACAAATAAATATGTATTTCATTGACACCACTTTTAGTTTTACACATTCGCAAATACATGCGTTTATGTATATCACTTTCAAACCGAAAAATAATTTAAATCAACACCGACTTGTAATGTGGACTTTTTTGCCTGCACTAATTTATCAGCGTACATGAAATGATGGTAAATTAAGGGACTATTTTTATGTACCTAAAAGTATAGTCGCACAATAAGGACATATCGCTCCTTAAATACAAAAGTCACACATTTCAAAAAATATCAAAAATTATTTTTTTGCATAAAATGCTTCTTAAACGATGAAACTTTCATGTTTCGCTAAAACAGCTATTATTTTATGATCGAAAACACCCGTAAACCCAAAACCGTTAGTTTTGTTTTGTACCGTTTCTGTAACTGAGTTCCGTGCAAAAGTACCACATTTTCAGTTGTCAACAGTTATTAGCCAAGAGCACACGAATTTTTTGTGAAAAACTACCACATTCCAAAGTACTACCTGTGTTGCAGATCACATACACGTAAGTATCTTATAATTTTTATGTGCAATAGTAAAATATTTCGAAATAGGTTAGTTTTGCATTTATAAATTTGATATTTTCTCTTATTTTTGTTTAGAATACTACCATATTTTGAATTAAGTTATTGAAGAGTTTATGAATCTTTTTATGCTAATCTCTAAATTAGTTCATAAATTACTGTTGGGAACAGATTATTAATGTTTTAGTTTAAGTTTTTTTATACCTTTACGAGCAATACGCTCAGTGTAGTTTTAAGTAAATGTTTTATAAAAATATTTTTGTTTAAAATAAAACTCAAATTTTCCCATTTATGGTTGTTTAGTTTTTAAAATTTTAATGTTCTCGAAGTCAAAGTTTATATACAAAACTAACTTATTTGCATTTTTTCGAGAACCCATTCGAAGTATGTTTAAGATTGCTTTATTGAATAATAGGCCATTTAATTACGCACATTTTGATACCAAAAAAATCTATGTAATACACATAGTTATTACAAAAATTATAAAATAATTAAAATTATTTTTAAAAATTACCCTCCTGTATAATTTGCTTATTTTGACTTGTGGTGCTTTTGTATTTAAGGAGCGATATTCATAAAAAAGTTGCGATAATTGATGCTATTCGCTCGTGGTACTCAAAGTATTTACCTAAACGTATAAGTATATGTATATACAGGAAAAATTTAAATGACTTTGTGTTGCATAAACATATACAACAGAGCGTCCGCCGGGAAGGTATACGACTTTGTTTTGCCGCCATTTTGGTAGAGATTAGTCTTGACAGTTCATTTTTGGCAATCGTGAAGTAGAGACGTGGCAAATTTATTATCTAGAAATATGAACTGGCGGACACCCTCTACATATGTATGTATGTACATACTTAAGTTCGTTTTGAAACAATTTTTTTTTCTTTTTTTTTTTGAAAAAGTTTGTATTTGTATGTATGCCAATCTTTTTCAATATGAAATATGTATGTATGTACATATAAATACATATGTTTATTTTAACAACCGCAATTGCATACATAGCATTTGTATATTTGTTTATCTAATTGTTACCATAAATATAAATTGATAAGATATGTTTTGTACTGTTTTTTCTGTTAAAAAAATTAATCAGATTTTTGCTGGATACAAAATTTATATTAAAAATAATTGCAACTATCGCCGATTGATTTTTGTGTTGCCGGTTTCGCCACTACCGACGTCAACTATATTTATTTGGCTCTGTGTTCTAGTACAAACAAAACACCAATGTGACGCCATATTTGTTTTTTGATATAAATATACGATTATTAAATACTATATCAAAATAAAAATATGATGGGTGCAATTATTTTATTCGATTTTATTAAATATTCTTTTTTATTTTTGCTATCACGCTTTCCTTTTGTTGGTTTTTTCGCTCTATGTTATTTTTTCACATAAACATTTTCTGTGCAAACTTGTTACACATATGAAACAATTTTGACAGTTAATTTCATAGTTACACGAAACACGAATCAGCACCCTTATGAAACTCTGAAAATATTTTGTTTCATTCCACTTGTTGTTACATGTAAAAATGATGTGTATCTTTTAAGTTTTGCACAAAACAAGAATCAAAAACGCTGTGTAACAGTGAAAAAACTTTTCACTTCACCGTTTCACAGAACAAGAATTGACCCCCAGATTGTGTTTTTTTTTTTGAACCATTATTATTGGTGCTTTAAATTTGTTTTCTAAAGAAAATTTAATTTTTCTCAAAAATTTTTTTAAAAAATATTGTTACAAATTGTCCTTTATAATTCGTTTTTTATAAATACCCAAGACTAGTAGTTTGGTATAATATTGAATTTTATTTAATATAAAAGGTTCTGATAATTTCCTTTACAGGTTACTGCTGACAAATCAAAAGTAAAAGTAATTTTTAGAATGACAAATAATAAAGAGTTGCCATCAGGCATTTTAAAGTAATAATGTTGTCAATATCGAGTTTTACATATATAATATTTTTCCCTCCTACGGAGAGAATAGAACCCTGGGTCTACGAGTTCTTGCTGAGCGTCGTACCCCATGATTTAGCTGCTCGGCATTCCTGGTGGTCAGCTTGGGTGATGATTCCGTAAATCCCTTGAATGGTGTCGATGTTGAAGACGTTGGGATGTCATCCCCTATTTGTATTGACTCGGGTGGTGTTGAAAAGTATTCCCTCTGCTCTTGCTCCTTCTCCCATTCGTTTATCTTCATATCATCATCTCGTTGTTCGATTGCTGCTTCCTGTTGTGCGGCGTTAGTATTAGATGGTTGGTCTATATTAGCATTTGACTGGTTTGTAAAATTTTCTGTACCGTTAGTATTAGCCGGTTGATCTATATTAGCATTTGGCTGGTTTGTAAAGTTTCCTGTACCGGTGATTGGTGTTCTGTAAGTGTGCATGTCTTCATTGTGTTGATCAACTCCACGAATTTGATCAATGTGCCTCTTATAATACTTCCCCTGGAACAGAATTTCATAGTGAACATCTCCCAAACGCTTTGTCACTTTGCCCTTAAACCATTTACTTATCCGTGGGTTTCCAGATAGGAAGAAAACAGTTTGATTATTTGTAAGTTCTCTGTAATTACAACTATTCTTCATGTAGTTCCTGTATGTTACTTTAGTCTTAGTTTCCTCTGGTCGCAGCAGATCTAAACGCAATTGTCTACCCAAAAATAGTTGTGCGGGAGACTGCCCTGTAGTAGAAAGTGGTGCGTTTCTGTAATGTCTCAGAAATTCATTTAAGTTCTCCCTCAAAGTAGCTCTTGTTGTGCACATAGCCTTCAACGCGTTTTTTACTGTCTGGACGTTTCGCTCCGCTTGTCCGTTCGTTGCTGGGTGGTAGGGGGCACTATATTTGTGATACTTAACACCAACTCTTTGTAAATAATTGTTAAATTCGGCCGAGGAAAAATTCGTTCCATTATCGGAAACAATCATTAATGGTACACCGTACGTCGCAAACACCTCGTCCAACAATGTAATCGTTGTAGCTGCCGTAATGGACTTAGTAATTTTCACCTCTAACCATTTAGAAAATGCATCACTAATAATGAGTAGCATCATTCCTTCCACTGGCCCTGCATAATCTATATGGACGCGCTCCCATGGACCCTTGGGGTACTCCCAATGATGGTCTTTGCACTTTGCCGGTACATTAGCATATTTCGCACAACTGTCACACCCTTTTGCGGCATTCTCAATATCTTTGTCGATTCCGGGCCAGTAAATGAAGGATCGAGCGATTCCCTTCATCTTAACCACGCCTAAGTGAGCAGCATGTAATTCTTTTATTACGTCCCCCTGAAACCTACGGGGAATTACAATGCGGTGTTCGAATGTAATGCATCCAGCCGATAATTTGTAGTTAATTTCTGGTGACTTATAACCTGCTTTCGCTAAACAACGACCACTCTCCAGTAACTGCAAAATCTTTCCGAGATGTGGGTCCTTTCTGGTTTCCTGTGCAATGCTTTCTGCCGTTAAGGGTAGTTGGTTGATTTGTCGGATTATGAAATTGTCGAACCCATCAACGTCGTTAGCTGTAGCCTGAACACAACCGATCTTGTTCATTTTTGTTGTGGTTGTTGTTCGAGATAAATAATCCGCATTAATGTTCTCTTTTGAGGTTTTATGGACCACATCAAAATCAAAATTTGAAAGGAAATCAGCGTAATTTGCCATTCGTGAAATACATAAAGCAGGTAGCGACTTACCTGGTTGTAGAATTTGTACCAAAGGTTTATGGTCCGTAATCAAGGTCCAATGACGCGCATATAAGTACTTGAAAAATTTCTGGACCGCCCACACTATAGCCAACGCCTCCTTATCAATTTGCGAATATCGCTGTTCCGTGGTGTTCATAGTACCTGCCCATTAGGTAGACGATGGGACAGTACAGCTCTTAGTCCTGTTTTGCTAGCGTCAGTTGCAAGAAGAAGAGGTAATGCCGGATCGTATGGAATTAACACTTGGGGCGATATCAACATTTGCTTTATTTTGGCGTATGCCATATCTGCTTCTTTATTCCAGTAAAAAGTCTTTTTTTTTTCAAAATATCGCGAAGTGGCCTCTCAAGTGTAGACAGGTTCGGTATAAAGTTTGAGTAATACGACGCCTTGCCCAAGAATAACTGCAACTCTTCTATAGTGTTCGGTTTTGCCGCGTGTAGTATTGCTTCAATGTGTTTATTGGATTTATGAATCCCTTTAGCGTCTATTTTATGTCCTAAGAATTCTATGGAGGACGCAACAAATACACACTTTGCCTTGTTCAATTTGAATCCAAATTTTTTCGATTTTTCTAAGGCAATCTCAAGAACTCTGAAAAGTTCATCCACATTCCTGGCAAAAATAAGGATGTCGTCGAAAAAGTTGAGGATATTAGGGATACCTTGCATCGCTATTTCCATTGTTCTCTGCCAAATGGCCGGAATGTTAGCGGCTCCATAAACCGCTCGAGTTGGACGTATAAGACCGTGCGTTGGGGTGTTTAGAGTTAGTACATGAGCAAATTCATCGTCGAGAACCAAGTGTGAATAAGCATCCGTGACGTCTAAATGAGCAAAAACTGTTGCGCCTTTCATTCTATTAAAGATGTCTTCAGCCCTTGGAATAGGGTGTTCGTCTATTACCATTTGTGGGTTCACGGTTGGTTTATAGTTCCCAGTAATACGAATACCTCCATTCTTTTTTGTCACCACATGTGTCGTAGAAGCCCATTCAGAATATTCTACTCTCTTGTAAAAACCCGCTGAGATTTTGGCATCGATCTCCCTGGCGTACGCATCCCGTAATGCGAACGGGATCTCTCGCGGCCTTGCAAATTTTGGTGTGGCGTCTGCCTTTAGATGCACTTTTATCGGCGATCCTCTGAACGTACCCGCTACCTTACTAAATATATCCTCACGTTTCGATAGCAGTTGTTGTAACTGGTGCTGTTGATGATTAGAAAGGTTAGGCTTTTCCATTGATATGGCAGCTACTGTCGCTTTTGTAGCTGATGATAGATCCATCTCCACTGCTGCATCTGCTGGGGGCTGAAACAATTTGGTGAAATTTATCTCTCGAGCAAAATGGGCTATCCACTCACGGCCACATAAAGTATCCAAATCTGCATCCACTACGTATAGATTCAGCCTACGCTTAATTCGACCAAAAGACACATTTACCACTGTCCGCCCTATGCACGTAACCTTGTGTCTAGTATAGCTTGAGAATCGCCTGTCAGATTTTTTCAATGCGGGTGTCTTCTTTATCTTACGTAAGTTTTTTAAGCTGATAATACTGCATGGGGCACCCGTATCCAATTCCATCTCTACTTTTTTTCCATCCACGTTCATTGTCACCATTTTCCGTTCAAATACCCCATTTGTTTTAACAGCCGTAATCTGATACGTATGTACCACCTCGTTTTCATCTGTCTCTACTGAATCTGATATATGTCTTGTATTAGCTCTACACACTTTGCTTATGTGTCCTCCTTTGCCACATGTGAAGCACTTCGCGTTCTTAAATTTGCAGTCTTTGCGTGCATGTCGGCCACCACACCCATAGCAATTAGTCTTAGCTGTTGAAGTTGGCCTCTGTTTCTTATCATTCTTAGTCTTAACGGATATGAAACTTAGTTTGCACGTTGGCTCTGTTATATTACTATCGCCTGTATTTACCATACTCGTTGACAACTGCGTCAAGTCTTTGGATGAAGCAATTTCGTATGCTTCAGCGAAGCTTTTAGGTTGTTTGGCAATCACCTCATCGCAGATACTACGAGATTCAATCCGAAAGATCATCTGCTCTATAAGCATCCTATCCAAAAAGGCTCCATAATCACACGTTGCATCAGCTTGCTTGAGTAATGCAAATGTTGACAACGGCTCCCCAACTTCTTGGCGTATTTGCCTGAATTTGAAACTTTCAGCATAGATAATTTTTTCCCCGTCGTAGTGATTTGTCAGAATTGACTTAATTTCCTCGTAGCTTAACTCCTCTGGTTTCTTGGGGCTGATGAGAATTCTAAGGGCCGTATTTAATTCGCCGCCCATGTGTACACGCGCATAACTATGGTAATCTTCCTGTGCAATTTTACTTAATTTCAATGCCCAATCGAAGCTGGCGAAGTAATCTGCTACCGTTGACCCATCTGCGCTTTTATACGCACCCATTGCAAAGGGGGGTGGTTTCTGTGAATTTGTATATTCTGTCGCCACTGATTGTGGCCGCGATGTTTGTACAGCCTCCGTCACCGCCGTACGTATTGCATCAGCCAACGAATTAAAAACTGCATTTAATTGTTCCTCGTTCATTGTATCCCACTTCTGACACCACTTATAAATACCCAAGACTAGTAGTTTGGTATAATATTGAATTTTATTTAATATAAAAGGTTCTGATAATTTCCTTTACAGGTTACTGCTGACAAATCAAAAGTAAAAGTAATTTTTAGAATGACAAATAATAAAGAGTTGCCATCAGGCATTTTAAAGTAATAATGTTGTCAATATCGAGTTTTACATATATAATAGTTTTGTATTCAAGACTTCAATTTATGTAAACTAACACCCAGGCCCACGATATCGAAGGAAAACTTAAGCGAAAGAAACTCAGTCACTCATTGTGAATCTAAACTGCGGCCCACTAATTGTAAGCTTATCGTTCGCTTTGCTTTACGTTACAAACGTAATGCAAGTGAACAACAAAGCTGATATATCAACAAATCAAAAAATAGTCGCCAATATACAAGAAAAGTGCTGAAATGTTTAAATTGTACAGTAAAAGTGCAACCGTGTGCTAATTAGCCTTGACAGCAATGTAGTAAACAAACTTACAGACTGTTCATAGAACACGAATGATTTTTGATATTCGTCTTTATATGTGAAACAACAACAAAAACAAATTTGCCGGTTATTCTGATTTTGTTTATTTATGTACATATATGTAAAAAAAAATTGTGACAACAAAAATTTGCTTGGAAAATATAATACACAAATATTGTGAAAAAAAGTGTATAAAAAATAGATACATATGTAGTAAATTAAACTTTGTGATAAGTAGATAGGACTGAACAAATTCAATATATTTTTAAATACATTTTACTAGTTTTTCCAATAGATCTTACGATCTGTTCCTCAGTTGCCCCACCACACTTCCTCGAGCGAAGTCAGGATGCTCCTCCATGTATTCCACAAGAGCTTGCAGTTGATGAAAATTTGATTTTTTGTTACTGAAATAGTCAATTTTTTAACTAACGTGTTATATACACTCCGGTTCACTTATTTAAAGGCACAAAAAATCCCATATTCAGGAGCCGGTATCTTTTGCAATTTTTAACCGATTCCAGAATTTTAAAATAGAAATGGTAGCTTGAGATATAAACAAAATCATGACAATGGTGGTTTCTTAACTAAGGAACCTTTTTTTGAGGAATTTATAAAAAAAATCTAAATATGTTGTATTTTTTTTTTTTTTTTTTTGGTTCACTTGAATAAAGGCACTTTAACTAACTTTAATAAAACACAGCTTTTCTTGTTTTATAAGTTATTATTACTTTATTTGCTTTATTAAAGAACTATTAGTAATAGGTACAACCCCCTTTGTTTTTAATAACTTCAACTATACGGGTTTTCATTGACAGATAAAGAGAATTGATGTAATCCAACGAAATTTCATTCCAAGCATTCTTAATGGCCTGAATTAGTGACTGCTTGTCATCAAATTGTCTACCTCCTTCATAGACCTTATGAGATAACCAACCCCACACATTTTCGATAATGTTTAGATCTGGCGAATAGGGTGGCCAGTCAAGAATATTAACATTTTGGCTTGCAATGTACTCCTTTACTACTCTGGCGTTGTGTATAGGGGCATTATCCTGTTACAATATCCAAGGTATTGGACCAAATAGTTCATTGAACTTCAATAAAGCCGACTCCAGTAACGTTCTATATGTTGCACCAGTCATTTTTGCACTTTGAAATTCAAGATCGATGGTGCCATAGTACGTAATAGTACCCCACACCATAACGCCGCCCTCTCGGCTGTGATGTTGGTTCAAAAATCGCTTTTTTTTACGCAGGTATAATAGTTGTAGCCATTAGGCCCATCCAAATTAAACTTCTTTTCATCCGTAAATACAACGGCTTTCCAGTCATTTACATGGCCTCTTTGCTGCACATCCCATACCATATAGTCTTTTGCGAATTGAAGACGCTTTTCCTTACGAGAACCATTAAGAGGCGGCTTTTTTGGTAATTTCTAGTATTTAAGATACTCACAGCTCTTAATAACTCTGCGTACTGATGACTTGCTCGCTTGCACTCCAGCTTGAGCTCTTATTTTTGACAAGGATAAGGCAAAATTAGAAGCAATTCTGATGATTTTTCTTTTCTCATAAATAGACAAAGACAACGAAACCCTTCCTTTAAAATTTTTTCCATACCCCTCGGGGTCCTTGATGTAATTGTCGACAACTGTTTGGGCTCCGTCCAAGTTTTTTAGCTATTGCGCGGTTAGAATATCCTTTAGAACGGTAAACATCGACTTTAGCCCTTTCCGATAGATTTAAAATTTTTTGTTTTGCCATTTTGACTCGTAAATCGACTAAGATGTAATAAATTGCAATAAACAAACGCCCCCAACAAAAAATCACCGCTCACTTGAAAAATAATACAAAAAAAAAAAAACAAAATGCCTTTATTCAAGTGAACCAAAAAAAATACCACATTTATAGATTTTTTTAATAAATTCCTCAAGAAAAGGTTCCTTAGTTAAGAAACCACCATTGTCATGATTTTGTTTATATCTCAAGCTTCCATTTCTATTTTAAAATTCTGGAATCGGTTAAAAATTGTAAAAGATACCGACTCCTGAATATGAGATTTTTTGTGCCTTTAAATAAGTGAACCGGAGTGTAAATGCATAAAGTATAATTTACTTACATTTTATTTTTCATTTTACTTTTTTATTTCTTATTAATTTTTACAAAGACTTATTTGTGTCTTTGTTTATACAAACGACAACAAATCAACTGGTGAGCGATTTTGACATTTGTTTTCAGCATGCTAAACGACAACCACAATTATTACAAAAACATGTGTGTGAGACAAAAATTGCGTATGTGTTTATGTTTTATTAGTTTTCAAGAGAGCTAAATTTGTTTTTCAGACACTGAGAAGTTATGATAATAAGCTAAATAAACTTATTAATGTTAAGTGCTGAAGACTCGGGTTCGAGCCCCAGGAAAGGTGTGATCAATTTAATTTTGTTTTTGTCAGAAAACGCTTTAATTAGATCAAAGTTAACTGCAATGAATATTTTTTGGTAATTAAAGAAGAAATGATGTCCGTGAAGGAATAATACACTAGCCAAACTGAACAATTGTTTTCGACTCCAGCTACGGTAGTCTCATCAGAGTTCTTTGTGTCCTGTGTATATTCGAGACCAAACATCAACTATTTAACTATTCCTTCACGGACATCATTTCGTCTTTAATTACCAAAAAATATTCATTGCAGTTAACTTTGATCTAATTAAAGCGTTTTCTGACATAAACTTATTAATGTTTATATATCTTATAAATACGTTTCAATTTGTTTATAGCATTTAAAAACAATTTATTTTACGAATAATTTTAAAAAATTAGTTCAAACTTTAAAATTACAATTTAAAATAAAATTTTTGACATTTCGTATTGTGTAAGACAATTACTTTTGTTATACAGAATCCAATTTACACACAGAACAATTGACAGTCTTACGTTGTTTGTGTAAAACAATTACGTTTGTCTTATGGAACAGTGGTGTTCACAAAGAGAGTCACACAAAAATACACTGACAGATTCGATTGGTTTTTTATTTGTGTTGTTTTTCACAACTTGAATAAAATAAGTAAAAATTTTCGTTTCAAAGGATTCAAATCACAAACAATTCGGCGCGAATTCCGGAGGGTCAAAATTCTTTTTAGACCTATGGCTTCTTTGACAATATTTATTAGCATGACCCATAGAATAACAATCCCGATGAGCACTTGAGGTAAAAAAATTTACCCACCCTAATAATTAAGCGCCTTTTTTTTATCAATAAGCCAGTTAATGGCATTTGATCACTCAAAGGCCAGTGTTATACCTTCACTTTTTGAATGATCAACAGCAATTGTCTCATTTGTAGTTGGATGTTAATTATAAGTGGTAAAAGTCTTCAAAGTTGTAGTCGCCGTGGTCTAGTGGTTAGTGTGTTGGCTTACTAAGACATGGGCCCTGGGTTCGACTCCAGGCTCTGACATCTTAAAAAAAAAAATATGAAAAAAATATTTCTTTCGGCGACTACCTCTCAGCAGTCTTCTGGCAAAAGCTCTGAGAGTAACTAATTGCCATGAAGAAGCTTCTCAAGTCTGTCGTTCGAAGTCGACATTAAACTGTAGGTCCCGGTACTCATGGATAAAAATTGACACACACAACATGAGTGCAGCGAGAAGCTAGGCCGTAATCATGACACAGGGTTGTACAGGACAGTTATGTATGTATGTATGTAAAAGTCTTCACTGAGTAGATTAGCTGCTCTCTTCCAGAAGGTGTTGCTGTACTCCTGATCATTCATTTTTAATGCCTGCTAAAAATGGAATAAACTGAAAATGTCATTGAGCGGTTTCTTGGTGATGGACAACTGGGGGGAGGACAGTTTATTTTTAAATTATAATTTTTAGGTAAACCGCAAATTTTTTTTTTTTTTTTCATATTTGTGCTTCGCTGGGCTGTTTGAGTTTTTGTGCGAGCACTCTAACAACTATATCACTACCCCCCGTATATGTTTATGATTTTGTGTTTAATTTGGTGAGAAAAAACTAAGGGGATTCCCTTCCTTAAAAAATATATCATCGAAATCTGTACCGATTTTACTCTTTTTTTCGTGTCTGTTCTCAGAAATTTAATTATATTATCTTCTTGACGCCTAACCTAAGGTGAAGTTTTTGACTTTAATAAAATTTTGATATGGAATTGTTTTTACGGGTTGTTTAATATAGAAAACTTTTTCTTGGTTCTATACCATTCTCTTACAGAATAAATACCTTCAAAATGTTTTCTGTATTAAAAATTCCACCTTAACCTTACACAACGAAAAACGAATGATAAGGAGAAAAGTGCCACCTATTTGAAGATAGTAGAAAACAACTAAAAACCTACTTAGTGAAAGCACTCACCGCAATCATTCCTAAGTAGAGTTGTCAAGACCTGGTTTTTTCGCATTTTCCTGTTTTTTTAAACCGGTTTTAAAAATGTGGCGGTTTTCGAGTTATTCGAAAAACCTGTTTTTTGGTGTGGAACTATTCGACATTTTCGAATATTTTTCATTTTAGGTGTATTATATTTTACTGATTTTTTTAAACAAATTTAAATTACGTATGCAACACTTCTTATTATCTAAAAGATTTAAAAAACTAAATCAGACATACAGCGCTACTCACAATAACCCCACTTCTACAATAAGTGAATGTGTCTTTTCAGTAAGCTCAACAATAAAAACAAAGCTAAGAAACCGTATGTCATCTAAACATTTAAACTGCATTCTATATTTGAAATACTATAAGTATTTTAAGAAAAATAAATAAAATGTTTAAATCCCGAATTATTATTTTTTGTCATTATTAGGGCAACCAAAAATATGCATTAGCATCTTTTTTTTCTGAATGTTACTGACAAAACAACCAAAATATTAATTAATTTTAGGAGAAATTACGATGTTTAACCCCTATTTGTTACGGCATATTTTTGCATATTTCTTCATAAATACATACTTTTGCATTTTTCAAATTTTTTCATATGTATATGGCATATTTTACAAATTTTTCCATATGTTAGAAGAATTTACGTGTATTACCAAAATTTATTTTTCAAAATAATTAACATATACTGACACATTACTTAAGTATTATCTATTAAATAATAGGGGCACTCATTCAAACGATTAAAACTAACAATGGGAGAACTGGCGAAGCTCCTTTTTGAACTATTGTGCAACAGTTAATGTCAATTTGAAAAAACGTCAAAGCAAAAAACAAATTAAATACAAACCATACAAATTTTACATACAATTATGGAAATTTGCGTTAAAGAAAATAGCTTAATAATGAATTCTCAATTAAAAGTTACGTATTTTTCAACGTTGTACTTATTGGAGAAAAATTGCCATAATAGCATGATATAAAAAATTATATTAAAAGTTTATTTTTAAATTAATTAAATTTTCGTAAGAATATGCAGAAAATCAAATAATCCGTGTCAAACACATTTTAAAATTGATAGGCAAATTCTATTTTGTGAAGCTTGCAATGAGCCAGTGTCAGCAAAGTAAACATCTACCAAAAAACAACACCTCGGAAGTCAAAAACATGTTTAGCTCAATGCAAGAAATTATACTAGGAAACGTTTGCTTTCAAATTTGCACCAATTACTTCCGTTGATGTCGAAAGAACTTTTTCGATGTACAAGAGCGTTTTAAAATAAAACAGACAAAACTTCATTTTTAAAAATTTAAGTGATATGGTTGTCATTTATTGCAGCAATAATTTAAATTAATGTTTACTCTTTTATTTTGTATTCTTGTCAGTCTGCATTTTTTGACATTTGTTATTATTTTTTTGTTAATTTTGGAATTGAAATCAATATATCGCTCATTTTCGAGAAGAGTGGCATAACTCAAAAAAAGAAATTCTGAGATAAATGTATTTAAGCATTTTAATTTAGCCAAACTATTAGGAAAAGTACAAGTCACTTCTGGTCGCCACTCAGTGAAAAAAAGAGATAAAAATATAATTCTTAGATATGTTTTAAATTACAGTTCGTCTCATATTTCTGCATTAACAACTGAAAAAACAAATATTTTGAGTTATGTCACTCTTCTCGCAAATGAGCGATATGTATGTATCTGGTTGGTGGATAATAGTTACTCTTCATATTTTTAAATTTAAAAAAAAAAAATAAACGTAATTTTACGTCAACATATTTATGTATTATGAGTTTTATACAGCATATTTTTATTGCTTAAAACTGTTTTTTTAATGCATATTTTAGGCGCTTAAAACTACTTTTATAGAGCATATTTTTGGTTGCCCTAGTCATTATATATGTATGTTTCTTTCTATATATACATACATAAATATTTACATACATATGTACTATTTTATAATTTTCAAAATTTTAAAGTTATTTTAGGTTAATGTGACGAATGTATTTCTTTTGTTTTGTTTTTTTAAGTTAAAATAGTTATAAAAACAAACAAAAAATATTATATATGTAGTATATTGCGTATACTATTTTTATTAATGGAGAAAACCGAAAAACTGGGTTATTCGAACCGGTTTTTAAATAAAAAAGCCGAATACCGGTTTTAAAAAATGTGCGGTTTTTTAAACTATTTGATTTTTTAAACTATGGATTTCGTCGAATAGTTGACAACTCTATTCGTAAGGCGCTTAATAATATAAGAAAAAGAAAATATATGTTCTCTTGTCATATTGTTTTGTCCTTTCCAATACAATGTACAGCAGTTAGTAGGGATTTTTTGGCAATTATGAGTGGAAGTCATTTAAACGAATACGGTTAATTGCCTCTTTGAGGTAATTAGACGAATACGCTTAATTGGCTGTATACACTGCCGTCAATACATGTGAAATGCAAGTAATTTTATACTTATGCATAAACTTGGTAGACTTTAATTGCAAGGTTGTATCAAAAAAGTAGTTTTAAAGTAAATTTAACGGACATTTTATGCCTTTTTAAATATAGTTGAGTTAACCTGCACTTTTTAGAAAATAATTATTTTTGGTAATTAAACGATCGAATTTTAAATGAAATTTCTCTATGGGGAAAGTATATTTGAGGTAAAGTATATTTAAGCCAATAACGCAATTTAGCGAAAGTTAATTAACCGTGGAATTTTATTAGAAAATGGTAAGAAAAAATATTGGGATTTAGAAATTAAAGTAAATAAGTGTGAAAGGCAATTAAGTGTGGGGCAATTATCCAGGGAGTACTGTACAGTGAACTCGGGAAAACGTGAATACCCGGAAGCATGAACGACTCGGAAACGTGAACACTTTTATGTTTGCATTGACTACTCTAAAGCGTGAACAAGGTGAAATAGCTCTAAAACGTGAATAATTTTTTTTTTTTGAATTGTTTTTACATTTTTTTCGTTGAATTCGTTTAAATTTCAACAAAACATGCACATGTGTAGTTAAGAAATCTTTAGGAAAAGGCCATATTTGAAAAAAAAAACACATATCAAAAAAGGATAAGTGATTTCTTGCAATAAAAGTACTATTTAGGAGAAAATCCGTCTTTTAAAAGCAGTTTATTGCAGACTAAAATCTTTGGCTACACCCATATATGTATTCCTAACCTTTTTTGTATTATATATTTTTTTAATTATAGAAACTTTAGTAGTAGTAAAAATTTTTTATGTACATACATATATGTATGTATACAATTCGTTGGAATTACAATTTTTTTTTGGTTTCATATTCACGAAAATGGCAAAAAAGTTTAAATAAAATTTTATATAATATTTATTTTTAATAAAATTTCCAAATCTTATTGAGTTTTAGCCAATATGGATTGCTAAAATGCATATTTTTGTTCTAAAATCTTACCGATCGAAAAGTTGAACAAATTTGAAAATGTGAACACCCTTGGTAAAAATTAGTTCACGTTTCCGCGAGTTCACTGTATATACATTTCATATATGAGAGTAATATTAAAAATAATTTTTTTATGATTATTAATCAATAATAATTTTTTTTATTTTAGGCGCTATATAACAGATGCTGAAAGAAACGAACTATGTAAGGAAAGTATAAGATGTTGCATTAAAATCTTACGGTCCATACTACAAAAAAATGAAAGTGCTCGAAATGATCTAGAAACTCTTAATCTTTTAATAGATGTATATAAAATTCACAAAAAATGCATTAAGTACATGAGTAAAAAAGAACCAGTTTTTGCCGAACTTCTAATCGACGTTTACAAGTTTTTTATCAGTGATAAAGTGGACTACTTTCCAGAGGATTGCAACTTTTTGGACTTAGCCATAAAACTTTGTGTACAAGAGATAACAGTACAAAAAAATACTGAAAGAGCAACACATTCAGATACTCTGGCCAGTACTTCAGATTTTAATGTAAATGAATCTTCAAATCTAAATCAAACTTCGGTATGTACATTTTGCTTATTACGGTTTTTCTTTTATTATATTCTAATAATTTTTGTTATGTAGTTAACAATATAATTTCACAAATTTCAATACAATACTTGCCAAATATACCCTTAATCTTAATATATAAAAACGTTTGTGCCGGGTACGTGTTACAAAAACTCAAGATCCGCTGGACCAATTGACACCAAACTTGGACAATATATAAGTTTAGTCAGGAGCCAGGTTTCTCTTAAGTTTAACAACGATAGGTGGCGCTATTGTCGTAATATTTAAATTTTTTTACTTATGGTACGATTTGGCACAAATTCTCAAAATATATTTATTAAACAAAAAAAAGTAGCCTTTTCTTTTATGGGCATTCAAAAATAAAAAATTGTCAATATATTAAAAATTTTCTTTAAACAATTTGTAAAGGAATTTAAGTTTCAATAAAAAAAATAATAATAACTCAAAATTCCGGAAAATCCTATTTGTTTTAAAATAATACCGACCCGATCTAGAGGAGGAATAAAGTTTTAATTTAAAAATATTTTTTTCCTCTTTTTAATGCATTTTAAAAATCGAACTCAAACATTTTTTCTAATTTAGACAGAACAGCGTCTCTCGGGTCAGCTAGTAAACCTATTATATTTTTTATGAATACAGCCACAAGTGTAATACATATTATTTTATATCTATTATTTCTTCATTAAAAATGGAAAAATTGAAAATCATACTTTTTCTGTATCGTCTGTGTACATGGAGATATAGCTGCATTTAAGTAGTAAACATTTGTTTGTTTGTGAACTATTTTTGTTTGCTTTTTTAGTCATAAGCCTGGTATTGAGTTCAATTTTGTGAAAAAAAGTTTAGCTACATTTATTTTTCGATTCGAAAAATTTGACATGGAACAAATATCCCTAAAAGCATGCAACACCTTTTTACACAACAAATAACACAGTTCAACAAAATAATTTTTTTTCTTGCTTTTAACAAGGGATGGGATACTTCGGACAAGGCAAAGTCTCTGATTGGGGTCAACCTGGCGGCCTCCAGAACGATCCTTGTTCCCGTTGTATTCAAGTCGACATACAGCCTCCACGTGGCCCTCCTGGATAACATTCTAGCACCCGCTAGCTTGTTAACTAATGTATGCGGCGATTGTCCAATCCCCTGGTCTTTAAATTTGGGTTGTGCGTAGGGCTTGAAACCCACCACGTAAAAACATTTTTCAATGAAAACCAATGCAATAGCATCTAAACGGACCCACTTTTATGTTGACGAACTTGGCAAACGTTTTAAGGACTATGACTTAAGGATATGCACCTGGAATGTGAGAACCCTTTATAGGGAAGGTGTCTCTATCCAATTGGCGGATGCTCTCACGAAATGTAGGGCTGACATCACCGCCATCCAGGAAATGCGATGGATAGGACAAGGTTGTACGAGGCAAGCAACATGTGACATCTACTACAGCTGCCATGAGAAGAGACGCGAATTTGGCTGCGGATTCGTAGTAAGTAAGAGACTGCGCCATCTTGTCTCGGAGTTCACCCCCGTGAACGAAAGAATTGCTACGATCCGAATGAAGGCAAAGTTTTATAATATCAGCCTTATTTGCGTGCACGCCCCGACGGAAGAGAAGGATGATGCGGTCAAAGATGCTTTCTACGCAAAGCTCGAGGATGTATACGATAATTGTCCGGCACATGACGCCAAAATTGTTCTCGGCGATTACAATGCGAAAGTTGGACGTGAAGGTATCTTTGGCCCCACTGTCGGACAGTTCAGTCTCCATAATTCCACCTCGCCGAACGGCATGAGACTGATCGATTTCGCCGCGGCGCGAAACATGGTAGTTTGTAGCACCAGGTATCAGCATCTCGATATCCATAAGGCCACCTGGCTCTCTCCTGATCGATCTACCAACAACCAGATCGATCACATTGTGATTGATGGAAGGCATTCATCCAGCATACTATACGTGCGCACATTTAGAGGTCCAAATGTCGACTCGGACCATTATCTTGTCGCAGCCAAGATGCGAATATGGCACGTTCTAGTGTTCGAGGGAAGCTGAACATCAGAAAGCTGCGATCACAAGAGACAGCCAGGTCGTTTTCCGATCGTCTTTCTAATGAGCTCCAATGCACCCGATCATCTCTCGAAAGTATTGGTGGACAGTAGTCTCACATTGCTCACTCTCTGGGCAACGCTGCCGAAACAGACCTTGGTTTTGAGCGTCCTCCCCGCAGAAACGAATGGTACGATGAAGAGTGTCGTGAGGCCACTGCGGCAAAGAATGCCGCCTACAGAAGAACGTTGCAGTCCACCACTACAAGAGCAACTGTGGAGGTGCACAGAGAGAAGAGGAGGGAAGAGAGACGCCTATTTAGAAGAAAGAAAAGGGAGCAAGAAAGGCGTGATCGTGAGGAAATCGAGATGTGCAGGAGTAGACATGATGCTCGAAATTTTTATAAAAAGATAAGGCGTCTTACTACTGGTTTTAAACCCGGAGCAACCTCCTGCAGAGACGAACATGGTAATCTGGTTACAGATGCGCAAGGGACACTGAGATTATGGAGACAGCATTTTTCTAATCTACTGCAAGGCGATGACGACACAAATTCCGCCTCTAGAGATGCTGTGCCGCTCCCAATCAATGATGACGACGTTGAGATCCTGTCGCCCAGCTATGAAGAGATCAAGATTGCCATACAGCGACTAAGGGGCAACAAAGCGGCCGGACTGGATGGTCTGCCCGTTGAGCTCTTCAAGTATAGAGGCGGTGAGCTGGTTAGGTGCATGCACCAACTCATTTGCAAAATATGGCTGGAGGAAAGTGTGCCCAATGATTGGATTCTCAGTGCCCTCTGTCCCATCCTGAAAAAGGGAGACCCCACGATATGCACCAACTACAGGGGTATAAGCCTTCTCCCTGTCGCATATAAGATTCTTACGAGCGTATTGTGTGAACGACTGAAGCCATTCGCCATCTCACTGATTGGACTTTATCAGTGCGGCTTCAGACCTGGTATGTCCACCATTGACCAGATATTCACACTGCGCCAAATCTTGGAGAAGACCCATGAAAGTCAAGTCGGCACACACCACCTTTTTGTCGACTATAAGGCAGCGTTCGATAGCCCGATAAGAGATCGCGTATATGCCGCAATGTCTGAGCTTGGTATTCCTGCAAAGCTGATAAGACAGTGCAGAATGACGTTGAGCAACTCCTGCAGCTCCGTCAAGATAGGAAAAGACCTCTCCGAACCTTTTAGTACCGTGCGAGGTTTCAGACAGAGCGATCCCTTATCCTGCGACCTCTTCAATTTCGTCGTGGAGAGTGATTTGCGAAAGGCGGGTGTACATCGAAATGGCACTATATTTAACAAAAGTGTCCAGCTCCTTGCGTATGCAGACGACATAGACATCATTGGGGATACCAAGCGAGATGTCACCGCAGCCTTTAATGCTATTGAACGGGAGTCTGCAAAAATGGGTCTGGCGGTAAAGGAGAGCAAGACGAAGTACATGTTGTCGACGAGTAGGGATGTTGAACGTATCGGCTCCCAAGTTACAGCCGGCAACTATACATTCGATGTGGTTAAGGAGTTCATCTACCTTGGCACCGCCATTACCAGCAAGAATGATGTCAATCTGGAGATCAAACGAAGAATCACACTGGCCAACAGGTGCTACTACGGTCTCAGTAGGCAGTTTAGTAATAGAGACTTCTCTCGTGCGACGAAATTAACACTCTATAAGTCGCTTATTCTTCCGGTGCTTCTCTATGGTGTGGAAGTATGGACGCTGTCTTGTGCCGATGCAGCGGTCTTGAGAGTATTTGAGAAAAAAGTTCTTCGTAAGATCTTTGGTCCTCTAAGGCATGGCGATGAGTTTCGCATTAGAACCAACCATGAGCTGTATGAGCTCCTCGGCGATGTGGGCGTTGTTCAGCTCATTAACATCCAGCGGCTACGCTGGCTCGGCCATATTGTTCGGATGGATGAATCCGCTCCAGCGAGAAAAGTTTTCAATGCGAAGGTCACTGGACGTCGGCGTAGAGGACGACCGTGTTTACGTTGGAAGGACCAAGTTGATGAAGCCCTGTCGTCAATTGGTGTGACCAACTGGAGAAGGCGCGCGCTTAGCAGAGACGCCTGGAGACTAGTGTTAAGGCAGGCCGAAACCCGTTAACGGGTTGTTATGGATATCTAAGTAAGTAAGTAAGTTTAACAAGTTAGGTTTCTTTATTCAGAACAACCAAATCAATGGACAGTGGTTTTTCTCTATCTGGAGTCGTCTACCAAATAAATATGGCCTAAAGTATTTTATAGTCCATATTATTGCCAATAACTCTTTTTCGATTGTGCTGTAATTCTGTTCAGCACCATTAAGAGTTCGGCTTGCAAAGCAAATGGGACGTCCCTTGTGGGATAGGATTGCTCCCAATGAGTAATTGCTCACGTCAGTCTGTAAAACAAATTTTTCGTCAAAATCGTTCTTTAAATTTTTCAAACAATCGTTTGAGAGTTTCGAAACTTTCGAGCAATTTTGGAATAATCCT
Source organism: Metopia argyrocephala (assembly GCA_963576795.1). Taxonomy (NCBI): domain Eukaryota; kingdom Metazoa; phylum Arthropoda; class Insecta; order Diptera; family Sarcophagidae; genus Metopia; species Metopia argyrocephala. The sequence goes on along the minus strand of OY756209.1, from coordinate 75,720,195 downwards.
TTATGAATTTGCGGTAATAGCTTGCCAATCCCAAAAATTGTTTTATTTCATTTTCCGTTTTCGAAAGTGGAAATTTTTGCACGCAGACTTTTATCTGGATTGAATCGTCCGGTAAGCAACTTTATTTCTCAAGTGCAGACAAAGTATAACATTATTAATAAAAAATGCTGAGAATGCATTCCCGTCATAATAGCATGTATAAGCACATTCGTGTATATATGTTTCTATATGCAAATAGTGTGTATACATGCACATTTACCATATTTAATTCAAGGTTAATACAAGTGACAACAAGAAATACAAATTATATTAATAATACATTAGAATAGACTATCTAATTTATTTGAGCTCTGACCTCATAAAAGGCACTTTTAATTTGCTTCGATAAAGAGGTCAGGTTCCTCGACAGGTAAGGGTGCAACCTTCTGTATAGAGCGGCGAAGAATACCTTTTGACGATTTCAGATCAATAATCCTAACTTTTCCATCACAACCTGGAATAGTTTTAACCACACGAGCTAGAAGCCACTGCTGCGGTGGAATGTTATCTTCGTGTATGATAACAAGAGCGCCTTCCTTCACATTCTCTTCAGCAGTCAACCATTTACCTTGTTGTTGTAAACATAACACATAATCTCTAACCCATTGTGTCCAAAATTGTTGGTTGAGGTAGGTGACTAGTTGCCATTGTTTTAACCCATTAACCGCCAAAATAAAACGAGAAGAGATAATTAACAAAAAAGTTTATTTTTTAGTTAATTTTATATAAAATTAATACAAATTAACGAAAAAAGTTTTAAAAGTGATAAGTAGGCTGAGTGGGATGGGTGTACTTAATTGAGTACAGCGGCGGCTTACAGGTGGAAATCTTCAAAACATCTTTTTTCAATGCATAAAGTTTTTGAACATTTTTTGCATTGCCAGCGAACTCTTGCATGACATAAAACACATCGTAGCTGTTTTTCTAGTTTTTTGGGATAGTGACCTATACCATCTTGAGGTAACCCCAGTATCAATGAAGATGAAGGTCGAGCTTTTGTTTGCACATTTTGGCGTAAATAATACCTTGCAATGGAACGTCTAAATAAAAGTTGGTCCATGTTATCGCTGTGACTCGTAACACATAATCTCCAAGCATTCGAAATGGCCATATCTATAATATATGTAAGCAAAACTCACCACCATTTCTTACCATGAATGGCTATTCTATAAAATGAAACATACTGGTCTAATTCATCTACTCCTCCCAGATGTTTATTGTAAGACTGAAATACTTTTGGAATACTGACATCAATTTTTTACCGTTGTGTAGCAGACCAACGTTTGACAACTCCTAAAGGCTCAATTGTATCATAATTTATTGCCATTGTACATACACTATTTGCCTTCCATTTTACCAAAAGAACTTCATTTTGTTTGTCAAACCTATAGTCATATGGGGCTCGCTCTTCTTTTTTCATTTCTTTAGAACTTTTTAATGGAATTTTTTTAGTTCTGTTTTCTCTAATTGTTCCATGAAATCCTTTTTCCTTGAGTTCCACCATGAGATTATAACTAGTAAAAAAGTTATTGAAAAATATTTCGTGCGATGCTGGGTCAGTCTCCATTTTGGTAATCAACTTTTTAACTACTCTAGATCCTAAAGGATCAGTAGAATTTTCCTCTGATTTTCCACAATAAAAATCGAAAGTATAACAATATCCGATGGAACTGGCTGCTAGCCAACAAGCCAACAAGTACGTTATTTCTGTAACAGTGTTGCCACAATTTTTATATGGATTCTGCCGCTGTACTCAATTGAGTACAGTTGAAATTGAAATTGTGTAACTTTGTAAAATTAGCTAGCAGGTTATTTGTTGTTTGCTTAGTTTATGAAGAGAAATGTTCGCTTTCAGGTAAATAAAGCAGAAAAGATATCAGTGATATTGTGAAAACTGAAAAACGGCAAAATTTGTACTCATCTCGCCACACAAACTTTTTGTAAATTTAACAGTACATTTTGGAGAGTAGATGTGTAATATAGAAAATCTTCTTTATTTTTTTAAAGGGTTATAGCCTTCTTTTAACATAGAAATGCAAAAAATTCACAAAAATTTTAAAGCTTTTAAAATATATGCCTATGTTTAGCTGTACTCAATTAAGCACAAAGGCGCCAAATGGGTTAAATAGTTGATATTTTTGTAACCTTGTAAATTTTCATCTGGGAGTGACATTAATGATGAGCCAATTAACAAAAGGGTAGAAAAAGTTAAATATTGTTACGTTGTTACTTTTTAAAGTGTTTTATGTATTTCTATAAACCTTTTCTATAGAAATAATTATTATGCGCATTCGTAATTGCTATAACAAACACTTAATTTAATTGTGAATTTACTAATTTACTTTATTTGCACTTAATACATACATATATAGACATATAGGTTAATTTAATTTACTTTGATCTTTACTCTGTCACAGTTAACTCACATCTGACTTGATTCCCAATCTCTGCTTTGTCTTTTATTTAAATATTAATGTTTCTAGATTTTTTTTCAATTTCGAGATCAATGCAAAATACATGTGTCAACATGTTAATTTAGTTTTGTATGTATATGCGTGTGTATATCTGTAGCACATGTAGAAGTTTGTAGAATAAAATATCTCTGATGTTGTTGTTGTTAAAATTATTTCGTAGTTATATTCCCTGCAGCTAAAATTGCGTGGTTTTTGTTGTTACTTCTTTACTCTAAAAAGTTACCATAATACGAGTTTTTCTTTTATTTAAGCAGTAATCTTTAGCACTTTTTTTATTTAATTTATTTTTTGTAACAATATGTTTTAGACAAACTCATGATTTGTTTTTATACTCATTTTTTACTCATCAACATGGAAAATTAACATATCAACACATGCAACATATGTTTTTAGTGATGAATTATGATCATTTGTTTGAATTATTATATCTATAAAATAAAACTGCACATAAATTAGACATACTTTAAGTCATAGTTCTTAACGCATAATGTTTTAAATTCAATTTTTTTTCTAACGAAATTTGTGTGTTTATTCTGAGTTTCGATTAGTCTCCGCATTCTGTTACGCTATGATCGAAAATTGGTATTCTACAAAAAAAAAAAACTGAAGTCGAAAGAAAAAGAAGAATATATCAATGTAAAATGTAGAGTAGGAAAATAAACAAAACGAACGTTTGATCTCATATTGTTTTGTTCTTTACAATGAGTGAAACAAAAACAGTGAGGGCGATTGTCTCATTTAGTTTTGTATATTGCTTTTGTTTTGAGCACTACAAATACACTAACTCAAATGTGCGTAGGTACAACAAAAAATGAATGAGAAGAAAAAGAAATGAAGAAGAGAAAAAAGAGCAAATCATACGAATGTAACGGAATAACAAAGGAAGCACAAGAGCGAAAAGCGAATTGTTTCGTTTGCGCTCTTTTTCATTTAGAAAGTATTTGGTTTGGTTTTGCTTATGTACAATACGATTTAAAAAAATTTGAAAAGTTTATGACTTTATGGTAACGTTTGCGAAATGTTTTGTTTGTTTGCCCACTCTGGTAAAATGTGGAAATGAAACAACAAAATAAGCAAGTCTGTTATCATAATAGAAAATGGTGTATAATTACATACATAATTATAAGTACACCCAACTCTTTTTTTACACGCTTTTTTTTACACTATTTTGAAATAACACGATTCGTATTTTTTTTTTGCACGAAATATTCATTCTAAACGATTTGTTTCACATATAATTTTAAGTTGTTTTTAAAAATTTTTGTCAGCAGACATAGCATCATTTACAAAATGTTTCTGATGATAACTAAAATAAGATGAAATTAGGGAAATCCCCTTTTTGGTTGTATCAAAATTTAGTCATATGTTCAAATTTTAAATAAACCATAAAACAGTTCTTATTTTGTATTAAAGATACTCAGTTCGGTTGATGGACGCGTTTTTATATAATTAATCATTTTAAAGTAAATTTATAGTAATAAAGGATAGTTAAGAAGCATTAAATTAAGTTTGAATATTTTTACGGATTTATAGTAAATGCTTAATTGAAGTGTGTCAGTTTAAAGTAGCTTTTCCAGAGAAATTAAAAATTTGAGTTTTAAATTGTTTTTAATGATTTATAAAGGTAAGATATTTATAATAATATACATACATATGTACATACATGTGTATCAAATTTAAGACTATAAAAATTTTATTTAATTTTAATTTTAGTTACCTAATAAGATGTCTCAAGTAACGAAAAATATTCCAAAGAGACACTCAATCTCTTTAGAAACAAAAATTAAAATATTAGATAGCCTTCAGAAAGGCGCAGGTCCCACATCGGTTGGCAAAAAATTTGGTTTAAATGAAGCAACTATAAGAACAATAAAAAAGAACGAAAATTCTATTCGACAATCAATAATATCTGGATCGAAACTCAGCTCCAAAACAACTTCTTATGTTCGAAATCCTATCTTAGAGAAAACGGAAAAACATATGGTGATTTGGATAGAAGATTTATTGAAAAAAAGAATACCTATTGACGGAAAAATTATAAAAGAGAAAGCACTTAGAATATACAGCAGATTTGAAGAATATGAGCCGTTAACAACTCAGATAACTAAGAAATTTGTATTTAACGCAAGTGAAGGATGGTTGACTGGTTTTTTAAAAAGACACGCATTTCACAATGTAAAAATAAAAGGTGAAGTGGCATCTGCAGACGAAAATGCTGCAAAAAACTTCAGAGATGAATTGACAAAAATAATCGATCACGGCGGTTTTACTCCAGATCAAGTATTTAATGCAGACGAGACGGGTTTGTTCTGGAAGAAAATGCCGGGAAGAACGTACATTGCAAAGTCTGAAAAATCAGCCAGCGGTTTCAAAGCGGCAAAAGACCGAGTAACGTTTTTGTTTTGTAGTAACGCATCAGGTGACAAATTTTTAAAGCCTGTGCTAATCAACAAATCCCTTGCTCCACGAGCTTTAAAAGGCAAGAACATTAAACAACTTCCAGTCCATTTAATGGCCAACAAAAAGGCATGGATGACATCTAGCCTATTTGAGGATTGGTTCAACCAGTGCTTTATTCCTGAAGTTCAGGAATATATGAAACAAAAAGGTTTGGAATTTAAAATACTTTTGCTCGTTGATAATGCGCCCAGCCACTTAGTTGTGAATCACCCAAATGTTCAATTGGTCTTTCTGCCGCCAAATACCACCTCACTGATTCAACCACTGGATCAAGGTATCATAGCAACATTTAAAATGTACTACATAAAACAGGCATTTAAATATATTTTGGATACAGTCGAAGATAAACATTTGACTGTTGTGGAAGCATGGAAAAAGTTTAATATATTAGATTGTATTACACATGCATCTTTTGCCATCAAACAGCTGCGCCAATCGACTTTAAATGCTTGCTGGAAAAAAATTTGGCCAGCATGTGTCAACAGTGGAAGTTTTGTGGTAGAAAAATCAGCTGTATGCTCGGAAATTATAGCTCTATCAAACGAAATTGGCGGCAAAGGCTTTGACGATATTGGAACAGTTGATATCGATGAATTGATGCGAGAAAGTCCTTTGGACGATGAAGATTTGATCGAAGTTGTGGCAGGTAATGATAATAAAGATGTTGATAATGACGAAGTTGAAGGTAAAGTTCATCCATTAACGGCTGATTTGATTCGCGAGGGATTGAAATTTGCTACAGGTATGAAGCAACATTTTCTCACTCATGATCCTGACATGGAGCGTGCATTAAAATTTCAGCGTAATCTTCAGTTTTGTATAGCTGGATATCAAAAATTATACAAACAACTTGAGAAACCAAAAAAACAGCAGTTGATAACAGATTTTGTAATGAAACAACCAGAAATAGAACCTGTTAATGACGAGCAAAATTCCTCATTTGAATTAAATTTGCCAGTTGTGCTAGACTCATCGGACATATCTACTGATGAAAGTATTTTTAGACCAGTTGGCAATAAACGTGCACGATACTTATCAAGCAGTGAGGAATAGCTGCAATATTAAATTTAATTTATATATTTTTTTAAATTTTATATAATAATACTACTTTAAGACTGAATTTAAACTTTAATTTTTGTAATTAATTTATGTTTTTTGTAATAAAAATGAATTGTTTTTTGTTTTACACTTAACATAGATTTTATTATTATTTTTTTGCACGGATAAATATTTAGGTTTTTTTCAACTTACACCATATTTTTAAGTTGTCGAACATATCCTTAAATTTACCATACATTACATGTATTTTTTACACGATTTTTTTTTTGCACGGTTTTCTTGGAACGTATCTACCGTGTAAAAAAAGAGTTGGGTGTATACATACACTGCGCGTCATCAGGTTAGTGCCCCTCTTTAAACTCTCTGTTAATGTTAAATACCTAAACTACTTGTGCTATGGACTTGCAATTTTTATGTATTTGACTTCTATCAATTCTTCTTAAAATAAAACAATAATGGCTACTGTAATGTTGAAGTAACTATTTTATTTTTTGGAAAAAGTATATTACAAAAAGTAACCAAAACTTGGTCATCAGGTATCGCAACCTTTTTTGTGAATATGTTCTTATCATCATTTCATGTACGCTAATAAATTAGTGCAGGCAAAAAAATCCACATTACAAGTCGATGTTGATTTAGTTTATTTTTCGATTTGAAAGTGGTATACATAAATGTATTCGCGAATGTATAAAACTGAAAGTGGTATCAAAGAAATACATATTTGTTTGTTATATTATTATCATTTTATTAATATCTAAAAACAGTATCAGTTAAAGTCGACGCAGTTAAAAAAAATATATGGCGGGTAAGCCGCACATTGGTTCAAGTTCATTGAACGAGCGGCTAAAAATAGAAGAAGTTGTCGAAGGACAATGAAACTTGGCACATAGGCATTTTTTGTTTGAATCAAGAAAAAATAGAAAAATCAAAATGATCCGCCCACTTTTACGCCCACCTCCCATACAAAGTAAAAATTAAATTTTGACCTACGGCATTGTTTTTTGGCACATAGCATTTTTAAACACTCGGAATCATTTGTGTGAAATTTGAAAAATATCCGCCCACTTTTACGCCCACTTCCCATACAACTTGTATTGAAAAAGTGGCATAACTCCCTTGATTTTTAATGCATCAACTCAATTTTCACAAAAAGTAATTATTATAATTGTAGAATGGGCTCCTGAAAATATATACCTGATCCGCCCACTTTTACGCCCACCTCCCATAGAAAAAACATGAATAAATAAATTAAGCATAGTCTTTTAATAATTTTTTAACATCATTATCGTACTCCAATTTTTTGATTTGCAGCTTTGAGCGAAATCTATTTATAAATGGGTCTGAAGACAATAAAAGGTTATGCATTACATCTTCATTAGTGGCTACACGTCCAATTCTTCGCGAATGATGTAATCTATAGGCTCTATAATCTTTATTCCTCGCTTCCTGAGCTTCTTCGGACAGCATACCTGATACAAACAATCAATTAAAATGTAAAAAATGAAAATTAAATCATTGAATAAGGGCCTTTAAATAGACACACTTAAAAACACACCTCTTATCACTGCACTTGCCAATGTAATGTAAATTAGCTTATCAATAATATTAGAAATTTATACCCAATTGCAGAAATTTAAATCAGAAACTGTATATTATATTGTTGGCACTTAATGTATTACTTATTAAGCTCTAACGGAAAAGATTTTGTGCAATAAAGAGAGCAAGACATAATGTGTAGTTGTTATTGCATGCAACAACATAATAAATGAATGATAACACAGCACCTAATAGTCTATCGCTTGATCTTCTATTGTTGTTATCAAACAGTATCAGTAAACAATAATTCAAATTCAATTGCAGCTTATGCTTTTTTCAACAATTAAATATATAAAAATTAACACAATTGACTAGTATGTATATTACATTATGTAATAATTTTAAACAGTAAAGAATTATGGCAACAACAACAAGCATGAACGAAAATTCACGTTTTCTTACTTTATCACTTTATAGTTTTTACTGTTTCTTTTGGAAAGGAGCAGGTAGGAGCAGCTGAATTTTCTTTTAGCTTTTAGCTGAGACTTCAAGCTGTAATTTGACGTCTTTCGTTAAACAGCGCTCCACAGCGCTAAAAAGATGCAGTCCACTGAAGTTGATGAACATTGAAATTTTGATGTTGTTTATATTTTGTTCTACGAAATTTTTTATGTGGCACTTTTTCCAACTTTTTTTAATGCAAATCTCATCTATGACAATTGCCATTTACGAAAATATACAACAAAGTCAAATGATAAGTTTACTGTGATTGTACCAAAAGATTGAATATACAGTAAATTTGCATGCCATTTTAAACAAGCGAACATATATGAACTTGGAGCGTGTCTGTCCAAAGAAATACTAAATATATCAGCCTAATATTACGGAATCATAATATTCAACTATCTGACAACAAAATACCAAAAAATTATCCAAATCGGCGAACATGAAAAAAATGAATTTCGGCCACTCTTGAACCAATGTGAGCCGCTTTCTTCAATTGGTTGGCTTCGTACTCTTGCTTTGACATAAAATTTTAATAGTCTGGATTTACACGTTGAAATAATTTCATTGAAATTTTCATTTTGTGGGTGAGAGAAAGAGACAGGAATAGTAAGTGGTACGAGCTTTCATGTACTCTGAAATTCTCTTTTGTACTATAATTCGTAATAGTCAACTGCAGTTTTTTTCACATTTTCTTTTATTTTTATATTATTTTAAATGGCTAACAAGTGCGCTTAAAAATATTAAATTAAAAATATTAAATGGATTGAAAAATTTAAGTTTAGAAAAAAAAAATTATTAAAGAATCGAAAAATGAGCAATCTTTAATTTCATTAAAAAAATTTCATTGTGTACATTCCAATGAAAGTTCAAACGAAATTAAACTAAAATTTCAATGAGCAAAAGTTTCACGACTATGGTTGGAATGAAACAACTTTTTCATAACATGCACCAGAATCGCAAATTGTGTAATTGTGATATGATAATGCGAAGAGTGCTCATGAAAACAAAAATGATAAAAAACTTTTCGTTTCACTGTTTCACAGAACCAGAATTGACCCCCAGTATAGCGCTATTTGCGATAATTTCAATATATTTAGTTTTTTAAGCAAAAAGAATTCTTTTTATTGCCAGTTTATATTTTCAAAACTTTTAAATAAAATTAGTAAAGTGTGGTTCCGCCCTTATTTGAACTCACCTAAAATTCGATTGGGAATGGAATTGTACAGAATTTCAATGTAATTCAACGAAATGGTGAACCAAGCATGTTTTATGCCTTCAATTAGTTATGTTTTTGTGCTGTATTGCTTTCCGGACTCGTATACTTTCCTAGCCAACTATCCCCAGACGTTCTCGATTATATTAAGATCGGACGACTACGGTGGCCACTTAAGGACGTATTTTTTTGGGCTTTAATCCATGATTTTACGGATCTGGCAGTGTAAATTGGAGCATTGTCGTATTGGAAATGCCACTCTAGACCCCCAAACATGTTTTGGAAGTGAGGAAAAGCTATTTCTAAAACGTTTTAATAGTTTTCCGCATTCGTACGTGACGTTAAAAACTGCAATTCGCAGGTGCCAAAGTAGTATATAGCTCCCCACACCATCAGACCTCCCTCTCGGCTGTGCAAGCGGTCCAAGTGATTTTCCTCTTTACGTAGATCGTGAAAGTAATAGTTATACCCATCGGGCCCTTTTAAATTGAATTTCTTTTCATATGAAAAAACTATATGTATACTTTTACTCAGCAGAGCATGTCATGTGTATTCGAGCAAAATCTAAGCGCATTACGTGATGGTTTTTTTTCTAATTTCTGTCTACGTAAATGTCTTGCTTTTCTTATAACTCTTTGCACCGTTGATAACACCCTCAGTATGGCTCTCCTATCTGCTTCAGAAACCAATCGATTGTTACCGCCTTTAAAGTTTTTTCCATAGTTTTCCTTACTTTTAAGAAAATTGGCTACTTTTTCCTGTGCCTTCAAGTCTTTTCTTCAATTTTATGGGAGGATAGTCCTGCCTCCCAATAAGCTTCAATTTTCGATTTTTCATCAAAAGATAAAACTGTTCCTCTTCCCATTAAATTTGATGAGAGTTATTGCAAAGGCAAACTAGATAACTTTTTAAATTTAATTTGGGGGCGCTAATCTGATAAAGCAAAATACTTAAGTGCAAAATATTTTGACGAAAATAAAACAAAATATAAAAAAATATATAACGGTTATTTTATTGCGCTCAATTTTCTTGTATATAAGAGAAAACGTATATGATGATTGCAAAAACTAAGCAACAATTAAGTAGTTGTGCCTAATATTAAAATAGAAAATGTAAAAAGTAAATGAGAAGTTAGGGGCGTTAACCTGATGACGCGCAGTGTATGAGTAGTGTAAAATAATTAATTCTGCACACATTAATGAAATAAAAAATTTTTAAAACGGAAAAATATTCATGACTGAGTCGTCGTTGTTGAAGAATTGTGACAAATCGTAGAAACCAAAAAATTTATTTGGGCATAAATATTCCGGTGTGAAAAATCCTGAAAAAGGATTAATAATGAATAAGTAAATTTAAATCGGGCAATAGTATTTTCTTTTTTGTCGCACACTTCCCTTGCTATAACCCACATAAGAACGACTCTTTTTCATCGTAACATCAGTTTCTAATAGTTTGAATACAGTCTACACTCTTTCGATTTCTAGAAAACCCTTTGTACTCCTCCCGTTTATTACCCACCTTTGGTCATTATGTGCACAGAGATTATTAATTAGATTTTACACTGTTGTCATTAAGTTTTCATTGACACTTCTATTAAATTTCACTGAAATCCAGTTGATAGCATAAGCGGGTTTTCTATCATTTTCCAACCAAAAATTAAAAATATCAAAATTTTCAAGTTTTACTCTGTCTGGAAATGAATTTTCATAAAATATCACAGATTGCTGCAGACCGTTTTTCCAAAAAATTATAGTACACATAATTACCTTTCTCCAAATATACATTTTTTGACGGATACACTCGTATAAACTAAGTTCTATTCCAAAGAACATATAGACGACAACAAACACTTCCCAAAAAGGATAGCACATGTTGGCAAAAAAAATTATTTACTACATCTAACTTTTTTTGTTGAAATTTTAAATAATATTTTAATTTGCACACCTTTACAAGTGTTTTCCATTTAAAAAAATTTTTATAATCTTAAAAATTTGTGTTTGGCGACTAAAATTCCTTTCTTGCTTGTTTATGTTTGAAAGTCAAAAAATGTAGCAAAGCAAAATATTGCAACTTCAACCGCTCGGCATGTCGTCATGAGTTGCCACCTGAATCTAATTTTTTTTATTTGAGGGTTTCAAAGTGTTCCGTTATTACTCTTTTTAAATGGGTGATTTGAAAAATTGACTTTCTGCCTCAAAAACCTGTCATTGGCCTCATAGTGCAATGTACGATTTAATAGTGGTTAAATAAGTTTGTATAAAAATTAAAAATTACTACAGGCAATGCTAAGAAAATCAGCCCAGAAAACTAAAATTTGATTTTTGTTTTAGATTAATTTTTTATGTATAAATTATTTCTTACTTAAATGATTTCTGCTGTATTCATCAAAGTTATTATAGTTTTATGAAAAGCTTATTTGAGAAATTTCTATGCAATACTTGTCAGACAAACCCTTAATAAATCTGTAATATTTTTAATGAATATAGGCATATGATTTTTATTGTATAACTATTTTGGGTTTTATAAAAAGGAAAATTTATAGAAATTGTATAAATAATTTTATGTATGGTTGTTTTTTCATCTTTAACTTGAGTTGGTATAGAAATGTGAGATATTTAAGAAACAAGAGAACTTTTTAAAATATTTTCTTTTTTATACATTTTTATAATATGAATTTCAAAAGATATTTTTATCAATTTATATATTAAGGGGATGCGTTCGTTTCATATTCCTGGATTATTAACTCGGACTAGATTTCGGCCAACTGCTACAAAAAATTTGGAGACATTTTCATTCACCACTCAGGCTCAGGACTCTTTTAATATTCCTTTACCGGATATAATGCAAAGACAACATTTGATGTATATGCTTAAGTTTTTTGGAAGTGGAAACCGCTCAGCTGAAACGGTAAGTAATATACAACAGTGGTGTATGTTGAGGGCCACTTTTTCATACAAATTTAGAATTATGACTCATCCATGTGTTTGAAATACATCATTTTATCCTAGCCAAAACCGAGTCTGAAATGGTAACACTTTTTCAGATCTATGATTATATCTGTGGCAATAAAAAATAATATTGGCTTAAGTTGACAAGCATACCCAAACAATATTTATTTTATAAAAAGCCCTTAATATCTCAAAACACGAAGTTATGGCTTCAGCCATTATTGATTACTGCCACAGTATAAACGGCAACACTTTCAAATATTGTACCATAGCATACCGCTAAGTTATGGTTAATATAAAATTTGTTTGAGAAAAGTTGCCGCGGACATACAGAATTATTCTTCTTACAAGTAGTTACAGAAATTTTATTTTAATAAATCTTTTTTTTTTTGCTTAAGGATGATGCAAAATTGGAAAACTTGTCTGAACAGTATGCGAAAATAGTTAAGAATGAAAAAGAAGTTTTATTAAATAGCACATCAACCACATTAAAGTCTATAAACCAATTGTCGGATCTCACAATAGTGAATAAAAGCATTAGCAGTGTAATGTTAACTTTACCAAATACAAAAACAACAACCGATATAAGGGTAAGCGGACTTCCAGGAAATTGTAGCGCAGTCAAAAAAGAGGAAATAGTTTCTTCACTATCAGCTGACACTGTTATCTCGAATCAGTTAGACCCAAAAAGCTTAAATAAGATTAAAAAAAATATTAAGCCTTTAAAACGCGTTATTGACTACAATCATGAAACAACGCTAACTGATCTTAATTTGCCTCAAAAGAAAGCATTTAGTAATCTCCAAAATGATGACAGTAAATATTTGGGTCTTGCAAAAAAACCCAGAGTACAGTATCCAGATGTACAATATGATAATCAATTGTCAATCGCATCTCTACCTTTTAATAATTTGAGTAACATGAGCCCAGCAAAACAAACTTCGGAGTCCTATGAAAATAGCATATTGTCACTCATTTCTTTTCCTAGGTTTGGACTACATCAGCAAAGTGAAAGTTCCGGAAGTGTGCCAAGTCCAATGAAAACACTTCAAGAAAAACTTGCAGAGCGGCAAAAAGCTAATCAGTTAAATGAAAATTATTTTTCTAACAAGACAACTAAGGAAGACAATAATGAAGATGTTATTGTATTAGACTGAAGTATTGTTACATGCCTATTGTAGTAATAAAAATAAAACTTATAAATAAAATAAAAAGAGTCAAATGTTTATTTTATTAATAGTCAAACTGTTAAAAATCTAAAACTATTATTATTTTGACATAAACCTCCAAAACTATTATTTGGGTAAATAATTTTCTATAAATGAGGACAGATATAGAAAGCTGAGAAAATTTCCTTTAAATAAGCCCTCTTCCAGCGTTACAGGTCAACTATTTACTAATTGTAATGAATACTTCCAAAAAATAGCATTATTTTTGGATGACCTGAGCACCAAATTTTCTCTTAAAAAGCCGGAAGCTCGATTTTGATTTTAGAACCATGGTTTCTTTGGGAAAAGTTCTTAGAATTTCCCGTAGATTACGATTTTGCTATACGCTTAGTAGGCAAAAAAATTGACCCACCCTAATATACATAATTGTAGCATCTCGGTTAACAACTTGCCATAATCTCATGGTTTTGTCATTCACTTTTCAATGAATCTGAAATCATATGCAATTTTTAATCTAAATTGAAAAGTTAAAAACTCATATATGACCACAATTTTTCTTTATCCAAAATAGAACCATTAAACAATATTTAATATAAAAGAAGTTATTAGAATTTTAAGTCACCAAAATTTCAAATGCATGAGTGTTACATTTCATTCATATTCAAAGAATGACGCAACAGAAGCGTATTATTAAAAATGTTTCGCGTCAATCGTCACATATCACATTAACCAATCTAAAATTGTTTTTAATGTTTATTTATATAAACTTAAAATTACTTATACTTACTTACTTACTTACTTAGATGGCCATAACAACCCGTTAACGGGTTTCGGCCTGCCTTAACACTAGTCTCCAGGCGTCTCTGCTAAGCGCGCGCCTTCTCCAGTTGGTCACACCAATTGACGACAGGGCTTCATCAACTTGGTCCTTCCAACGTAAACACGGTCGTCCTCTACGCCGACGTCCAGTGACCTTCGCATCGAAAACTTTTCTCGCTGGAGCGGATTCATCCATCCGAACAATATGGCCGAGCCAGCGTAGCCGCTGGATGTTAATGCGCTGAACAACGCCCACATCGCCGAGGAGCTCATACAGCTCATGGTTGGTTCTAATGCGAAACTCATCGCCATGCCTTCGAGGACCAAAGATCTTACGAAGAACTTTTCTCTCAAATACTCCCAAGACCGCTGCATCGGCACAAGACAGCGTCCATGCTTCCGCACCATAGAGAAGCACCGGAAGAATAAGCGACTTGTAGAGTGTTAATTTCGTCGCACGAGAGAGGTCTCTATTACTAAACTGCCTACTGAGACCGTAGTAGCACCTGTTGGCCAGTGTGATTCTTCGTTTGATCTCCAGACTGACATCATTCTTGCTGGTAATGGCGGTGCCAAGGTAGATAAACTCCTTAACAACATCGAATGTATAGTTGCCGGCTGTAACCTGGGAGCCGATACGTTCAACATCCCTACTCGTCGACAACATGTACTTCGTCTTGCTCTCATTTCCCGCCAGACCCATTTTAGCAGACTCTCGTTCAATAGCATTAAAGGCTGCGGTGACATCTCGCTTGGTATGCCCAAAGATGTCCATGTCGTCGGCATACGCAAGGAGCTGGACACTTATTAAAAATAGTGCCATTACGATGTACACCCGCCTTTCGCAAAACACTCTCCATGACGAAGTTGAAGAGGTCGCAGGATAACTTTAAATAAAAAAAAGTATAGAGATATCTTATTTTAAATACAATGTCCCATTTTCCGAGCTCCCAAGTATAGTTTTAATAAATAAAATTGGTTTTTTTTCTGATATACATATCGCTCATTTGCGAGAAGAGTGGCATAACTCAAAAAAGTGATTTTGAAATAAATGCGTTTAAAAATTTTAATTTAGGCAAACTTATATGAAAAATATTAGACACTTTTGGTCGCCAATAAAAAAAGAGATAAAAATAAAATTTTTAGATACATATGTTTTAAATTGCAGTTCGCCTCATATTTCTGCATTATTAATTCCAAAAATGTGTTTTTTGAGTTATGACACTTTCTCGCAAATGAGTGATATATATACTTATGTTTCTTTAAGAAAACATTCATGTTTTAGTATTTTCATTTACAATTTTAAAAGCATATTTCATCCAAATAGAATATTTAGTAGGAATCCAATTTCGTCCCTTTTTTAATAGTGTATGTACAAGCATAGCTCAATAACATATGTATGTGGCAGCCTGGATAAATCGTGTAAGTAACCAAATTGGAAAAAAGTAACCAAAAATTTTAAAATCATTAGTATCCAAATTTTTGGCTTTTTTCAGTTTAACGTCTGCATTGAATTTTATCAAAATTAATGAATTTGTTTTGCTAGAATGTGTGAAAAATTACTTAAAAATTTAGGTTTAAATTTAAATATGTACTGTAGGATAAATTTTTTTGTAGGTACTGTATCAATGTTTTTAAGAATTTTGCTGTACTTCAGTCTAATATTAACAAACCATTGCAAAATATGTATCAAGAAGTACAATATTTGTGGATGACAACGCTTTCTAAGAAAATATTTTATTTGAGAAATGTTGATAAATGTTTTTGTAACAACCATTTCATATACATATGTAAGTAAACAAGCGCAACATACGAGTATAAACTAAGAAATAATACAAAAAAAAATTTTGGCTTATATATTATTTGGAATAACATTACAATTAAGCGACCCTTGTTGCATACCTTGTTTAGAACTTAGGTGAGACTTCCGGCTAGTCAGGAATTTACCTCAGTGGGTTCCACCCTCTCACCATCTTGGGTCCGCAACGATAAAGTTTTATTTATTCAGGTAAGTATACAAAAAAAAAACAAAACACAAAAAAAAACAAGGCACATCACAGACAACGCAAGGGACAGATGTAACACCCTTATAACCCTCCCAACCTAGTCACAGGATAATTTCAAGCAGGATATTTTACCCCTATGACCCACTCTCCAGTCAATCGTTCCCACCTTACCAATCCATCATTACTATAACAAATTGATTTAAGCCATCATTTCTTTCCTTAAACAATCCTTATCACAACATTATTTATTAAATATAAATGAATAAATACGTTATGCTAATATAAATAATTAATTACTATGGTTATATATGTGGTAATTTTATTGATAATTGTTTGTACAAAGTATATAAAAGTTCTAATTATATTATATTATTTAAATTAATGCTTTTTAAAAATCGCCACCGTCGTCTTTAACTCTCAACGTTCACTTGTATATTAAATCTGTTTCTCAAATTGTTCGTTGTTGAAGTTAAGAAAAGGAAAAAAGTTTGTCCCGTTAAATCGTTTGTATGTGTGTATGTCCTATTCGTGAGCAGCATTGCCGCGAGATCACACCACTTGTTACAGTGGGATATCGAATATCCTACATTCGGCCGTCCTGATGCTGGCTTCGTCCCGAAGCTGGAATTCACGGTTTCATGTATTCTGCTACTGTAGAACAGTTTCTCGAGCCTTCACCCACTTTTGTCACTTCGTATCGGTCGTGGTTTAATCTTGACACCACTCTATACGGGCCTAGAAATTTAGGTCATAATTTCATTCCTACTCTGTACTGGGTGCGCTTTATTGCTACGAGGTCACCTATCTTATATTCAGTAACCGGTACTCTCTTTTTGTCGAACGTCTTCTTGTTTTCTCGTTGTATTCGCAGTATATTATTACTAGCTTCTTCTCTAGTTAGATTTCGCTCGTCTTCAAATTCTTTTTTGGATAGGTCTTCGAGGAGTTTTCTATCGTCGGGGAGATCAGAAGTTCTCATATCTACTCCAGTTAATAGTTTAAACGGGGTTATTTCAGTACTTCGAGGCGCTGTGTTATTTATAATCTGCTATACCCTGTCAACATGTTTATACCAATTGTACGGCTTTTCCACACATAATTTTGTCAACATTGGCACGATGATACGGTGCATTCTTTCGACCTGCCCGTTACCTCGTGGTACTCCAGTGGCGATTAGAAGATGTTCTATATTTTCTGTCTCGCAATATTCTTTAAATTTTCCTGAGGTAAACGCAGTGCCTCTATCCGTTATAACTCTTGCTGGGTTACCAAATATAGCTGGTTGCTTTCTAAGACGATCCACCACCTCCTCTGCTCCTGTGCTCTTCGTTGGATACAACCAAGTGAATTTTGAGAAGGCGTCGACTATGACTAGGATGTGGTTGTAGAGTTTATGTGTGGCTTCCATAGGTCCGAGGTGGTAAGTCATGAGCGGTCTATCCGATTTGTCGATCGGGTTGAGCATGCCCTCCTTTCTACCTGCTTTTGCCTCTGCTATTATGCACTCTATGCAACTCTTTACCGTCGTTTCAGCCTTGGATTCTAGTTTGGGAATGTAGAATTGTTTTTCTACTAATTCTCTGGTTTTTCGTGCCGCAAAGTGTCCTTGTCGATGTGCCATCTCAATTACTTCTTTCTCTAAATCAGAAGGTACAACGATTAATTCTTTTGTCGGATCTTTGTGCAGAATGCCGTATTTCAAGAAATAGTCTTCATAAGGGCTTTTCTCCAGTACCTTACAAACGGCTTTTGTCCAATCATCTCTCTGTTGCGTTTCTCTTAGACGATGTTGAAGTGATTCTTGTATCATGAGGCATGAAACTCTACTCAGTGCATCTACATGATTCATACGATTACCAGAGCGATGTTCGATGGTGTAGTCGAATTCCTGAAGGAATAAGGCCCATCTCGATATTCTAACTGGAACGTCTTCTTTTCGCATTGTCATGGCAAACGCGTTACAGTCGGTGATTATTTTAAATTTAAGACTTAGTACGTACACCCTCCATTTTTTTAAGGCTTCGACTATCGCTAGCACTTCGAGCTCGTACGAGTGATATTTTTCTTCCGCGAAGGTTGTCTTTCGGCTCATATACTCTACAGGATGAAATGCTTTATCTTCCGAGTCTTTCTGTAGCAGTACCGTTCCATATCCATGTTTGCTCGCATCAGTATGAATTTCTGTCTCGGCTCTCGGATTGTAAAGTCTCAGAACTGAATTACTCGACAGCGCTGTTTTTAGTTGCTGAATGGCTAGTAGTTCCTCGTCACCCATTTTAAACTTCACGTTCTTCTTGAGTAGATCTGACAGTGGTTTGGCTACCCTGGCATAATCCGGTATATATCGACGAAAGAATGACGTTAGGCCCAAAAATCGTTGTATGGCTTTTATATTGTTGGGTATTGGGAATTTCCTTATAGCCGAAATCTTTCCTTCGGAAGGTGATACTGCCGAATTCTCAATGACGTAGCCTAAAAACTGGACTTTTCGGCGCAAAAACTGGCATTTTTTTCATTTGAATCGAAGCCCATTTAGCGATGCGACTTTCAAAACTCTTTGTAAATTACAAATGCCTTCATCCTCGTTGCGTGACATTATTACTAAGTCGTCCATATAAATGACTATCGTGCCATCTCTAACCAACTCATGGAACACTGCTGAAATATAGCGGCAAAATACTGCCGGAGAATTACTAATTCCGAAAAGCACAAATTGGAATTCATATTGTCCACTGGGTGTAACGAAGGCCGTATATTTTTGTGACTCTTTTGCTACCGGTACGTGCAGGAACCCATTCTTTAAATCGAGCGTAGTGAACATTTTAGCCTCCTGTAGTCTCTGAATGACGTTATCGATTAATGCCATGGGGAAGTTATCGCGAATTATTTTCTCGTTCAAGCGTCTGTAATCGCAGCAGAGTCTTTTGGATCCATCTTTTTTCGATACTAATACGACAGGCGATGAATATTCGGAAAAACTCGGTTTGATAACACCCTCCTTTAGCCATTCTTTCACCTGCTTTTCTATGACCTGCTGATCTGCGTATGATGTCCTACGGGGTCTACTGCTTACAGGTATATCATCAGATAATATAATTTTCATTTTCACTGCGTACGTTGACGGTTTCTGTGGGCGGTAATTGTCTACGATCGACCGGACCTCCCTGCTGTACTTCTCTTCTAAATGTTCTAGTTCAATTTTATCACTCTCAGGTATCGCTGTGTGAATCATTGCCTCGAATTCGTCCTTTAACTCAGCAATTGGATTGGCTTCCAATGCTTGTCTAGGGTTGACCTCCTCTTCGAAGTGATTCGATTCGTCGTTTGATTCGTTTCCTGAACTTCCTTCCATAGTTTGTTCAAATATGTTGACAGCACTAATTTTATTTCTAAATTTGGCACCCGTTGAGTCAATCACCAAGTCTACCCTATCTAAAATGTCGTTACCAATTACTGCGGCGTACACTATATCACTCTCTCTAACTATGTGAAACACCATTCTCATCTCAACTGAATCTAGTTTCGCCCGTACTGCTAAACAACCCAACGTAGTGATATTTTTTCCACCTATACCGCTCAACGTTCTCTTCTCTTTTTCAAGGGTAGCGTCTGTTAATTCTAGGAGTGTATCATACCTTAGGATACTGATGTCACTGCCGGTGTCAATTATAGCTGAAATTGTTTTGTCTAGCAATATTATATCCTTAAAAACTCTTCTTGGCGTTGGATGTGCTTCATGCGTTAACGTGTGTACATTTGGTCTTAAATTTGCGTTCGTGCTGTCTTTTTTCGGTGTAGAACATTCATAAGATTTGTGTCCAACCCTGTTGCACTTAAATCATTTTATATGTTCCGATTTACACCATTTAGCTAAGTGTCCTTCATCTCCGCACTTGTAGCACTTAATGATATCACGACGTGGTTGTACTGTGCTGTAGTTAACTCTTTGTCTTCCACTATGAAAGTTTGGTGACTTCTCTGTGGAGGGAATTTTTTCAAACACGCTCAATTTTTCTTTTAAATCCTCTAGATTTTTAGCTTCGTATAGAATTGCTTTGCTTGTTACACTGCCTGGAATACCCTCTATAAAATATTCGATTATACTCGTGTGGTCTAGGTTAATGGGACTAGCTATTTCCATTATCGAATACAAATATTGGCGTAATGACTCGTCGTTCCGCTTTTTTCAAGCTTTTAGCTCCTTATGGATGGAAATTGCTGATGGCCTTGCTCCAAATTCTTTGCGTAGTATAGTTTTTAAAGTACCCCAGTCCCTTACACCGGATTGACTTCTGATGAAGGTCTTGGCTGCACCTGTCAACAATTGCTTGGCATAGATGAAATGTTGTAGCTGGTTCCAACTCAAAATGTAAGCGCAATCTTCAAACTCCTGTATCCATTTTTCGATATCGTAATTGTCTTCTCCCGAGAATTTAGTGACTGAATCTTCAATATCTTTTAATGTGAAATTCGGACTGGAAATTGATTCGTCCTTCAATACTGATGGCGTCTCATCCAACTTTGGGCTTCTCCCAGCATCATTGCAGTCAATAAAAAATCTAATTGGCCTTTCCTGTAAGTCAGTTTTTGTCCCAGTCGTGTCTAGCCCTAACTCATTTATGTTCGACTTCAACTCCTCTACTGTCAAAATTATTATGTCTCTTAACTCCATTTTGCAGAACAGTGGCGATTCCTTTACAAAAGTTTTCTCTATAAACAACTTGTGAATTAATTTTAAAATTCAAGGTTAAAAAAAATAATACATAAATGTAAAATAGTTAAGTAATAATAATAATAGGAAAATAAAAGAAAATGAAAATGGTAAAAAGTAAAATATTTTCAGGAAAATACAGTAATTTATAAAGTTATTTATGTTTATCAGATAATTAAATTTGTTCAATAGTTTATTTTGAATTAAAAAAAAATTTTTTTTTCATCAATTCCAAATTAGTTTGTATGTTCTCAAATATTTTAAAAATTTATGATTTAATTATCATCAAAACTTTATTTTCAAAAGCGAGAAAAATTTAAATATTATTCTGAAATATTATTTTTATGTAGCAAATAATACTAATGAACCGCTCTAGGGTTAATGTTGTCTATAAAATATTTTTTCATCAATTTCAAATTAGTTTGAATGACCTTATGTATTTTAAAAATATATGATTTAATTATCATCAAACCGTTATTTTAAAAATTGAGGAAAATTTAAAAATTATTTTGACCGCTCTAGGGTTAATGTTGTAATGTTAATGTTATACAATCGAAAATTTAATAATCTGATTATTATTAAAAATTTCTTTAAATATCATCATAAAATATTAATATTAACGTTAAGCAATAAATTCTCTTGTAGAGCTTAAGGGTTAATTGTAATGTAAATTATAACTCTCACTCTTCCTTATTTTATCTTATAACTCTCATCCAGTGTTGCCAAAATATTTTCACAATTTCCCGTCAAATTGGGGTTTAATAATCGCTAGAAATCGCTAAATTAATTTTTTATAAAACCGTCAGATAACCGTCAAATAAATAATATGAAAAAATTGAATTTACGTTAAATAAAAATAGCTGGTAAAATAAAATTTAAATAATTCCACATATGTATTTTTTATTGAATTGTTTTTAATCATTTACAAACAAAATTAGGTATTTTCAAAAATATAGTGCCAGTCTTCAGCATTTTGTTAATAAGTGGCCATTGTACCTACTTCGCTTAGAACATATTTTGGAAATTCATAATCAAACATAAGTTTGAGACCGTATCTGTAATTAAAATTGAATTCGTTTACAAAAAATTACATTGCAAAAATGTATTAAATCAATATTCAAAAATTTTATTGAATAAAAATAAAAAACCACAAAATTTAATAAATTGCTTTTTAAAACTTTTTAAAGAAATTATGTAATTAGTTTTTTCATTTTCCTTTAATTACACTAGTTTACAAAATGAAATTTTTTTTCATGTACATTTGATGAGATGTGATTTTTCTTATGTATTTTCTTCCGCTGAATTCAAAAATCAAGGTTTAAAATTTTTTTATGGAACAGTTTTTGAGATATGGTCCATTTCTCATTTTTTCGACCTTTTTTCACTTGACAAATTATATCTGGAGATAGATATGTCCTATTGGGTCGTTCTTGGTACCAAATGGAAGGTATTGAGATGACGAACAAACATGTATAACTGGATTTTTGATCTGTAAAGCGTTTCAAAATATATTGATGAAAATATGACACAATTTCAAAAAAATCATATTTTGCAGTGCTTCTATGCCGATGGAAAAGTACAAATCGTCGAAAAAACATCTGGTTTCTCTTCATGTACGTCAAGATGATACTTCTACGCAAGAACTAACATTAACCAGAAGAAAATCGACCGAAAAATGACAAAGGTATAAGCTATTGAGTGAAACAATCCAAAATATTTTCCAGTTGTGATACTCATATTGAATGTATTAGGCCATTGTGGCGTATGATTGACGTATGTATTAAAATGGTTTAAACCAAGGGTGCCCAAGCCCTATACTCTTGGTGCTCATTTGTTTTTGTAAATGCTCTTAGCTATAGGCTGTGTATTTTAAGACACACATACAGCACTCAGCACTAGCAATACGAAAAACATAAACAACTTTGTATACTCTTCTTTGACCAGGGTTGCTCAGTATAAATAAAAATCCTACCAAACTGTTTCTTAAAATGTACCAAAACTACCTGTATCGTTAATTTTTATTATTTCATTTAATTTAAATATACTGTACTGTATTTACTGACATTGTTTTTAGAAATCCTGAAAAGCTGTTTATATTTTATTTTTCTATCAAAAACATAAGTAATTGTAATAAATTAATAAGGCTACAAAATCTTTCATAAAGAAAAATACATACGTTTTGTTTTCATCCTGGCACACGACAACCACAATTACAACAAAAAAAATATGAAATATTTGTTTTCTTTTTTCTTTGTATGTATTGGTTTTTACAACAAAAAATATTAAATAAAAATTAGTTTTTCTTTAAATGTATTGGTGTTTACTCTTCCATAAGAAACTTTTGGGCACCCCTGGTTTAAACCCAATAAATTGTAAAAAAAAATAAAATATTCGAAAAATATGGGATTTGATTGTTTCACTCAATAGCTTATACCTTTGTCATTTTTCGGTCGATTTTGTTCTGGTTGGTGTTAGTTCTTGCGTAGAAGTATCATCTTCACGTACATGAAGAGAAACCAGATGTTTTTTCGACGATTTGTACTTTTCCATCGGCACAGAAGCACTGTAAAATATGATTTTTTTGAAAATGTGTCATATTTTCATCAATATATTTTAAACCACTTTACAGATCAAAAATCCAGTTATACACGTTTGTTCGTCATCTTAATACCTTCCATATGGTACCAAGAACGACCCAATAGGACATATCTATCTCGAGATATAATTTGTCAAGTGAAAAAAGGTCGAAAAAATTAGAAATGGACCATATCTCAAAAACTGTTCCATAAAAAAAATTTTAACCGCGATTTTTGAATTCAGCGGAAGAAAATACATAAGAAAAATCACATCTCATCAAATGTACATTTTTAGTGTAAACCAGTGTTATTGGAAAGATTTAGAAATATATATATTTTTTAAATTTATTTAGCTTTTTGAGAATTCTTAAAATAAAATTTATATAATTTTAAATAAATGCGTTAAAAGTAAATTTACCTTACTCGAAGCACATCATTGACTGTACTGGTTATTAGCCTTTTTCGTAGTTTAGTGTTAACTAGGTTGATTTGGGTAAACACTCTTTGAACGTCTGCTTTGGATCAAGGAAGTGACAAAACGTTCAATGCAATTTCCTGCTTTTTGGAGCTTTCAACTATCACGGGTTGTAAGTCAAGTTTCCGCCAACATGAACCTGTTAAAGAGGCTGCGGTTTTATGTTTTTTTATATTTTTCCGTGATTAATTAAACATTTACAATACTTGCAAAAATTTTATCGGACCTTTTTCATTTTTTGTTAGCCATCCTTTTAGCTTATAATGGTCCAGCCATTCGTTGCGAAATTTTTGTGGATACTGCGGATACTGTGGATACTATTCAAAGGAAATTCAATTTAAATGTAAGTTTTAAAATTACATACATTCATATAATTTATGTTGTAACAATTTTATCCTTTTTGTCATGTACTTACTTTTTTGATTTTTTTCTTTTTCTGCCTTCTTATCTTCAACACAACACTTTACTTTCATTTGAAATAGATTTAAACTTTACGTTTTAGATTTTTGCTTTGTACTTATACTATTAACCGTTATTCGACTCTCAAATACATACAAATACATGTTGCATTTTTTTTACTTATACCATATAATTCAACTTTGGAAAAAACTCTAAAAAAACGCTAAAGCGCTGTAAAGAACTCCAGATTACACGCTAACCGCTAAAGACCATTTTTTCCCGTAATTGGCATTGCAAAAACGTCAGATTTTACGGGAAAAACGTCAAATTGGCAACAATGCTCTCATCTACTCGGTTATTGTTCTCTGTTGACTCTTAATTCTTTTTTATGGTGTTTTCTATACCCTCTGTAGTGCATCACTACTAGAATGCTGTTGTATATCTTCTGCTGCCTGCGTCAATCTCTCTGTCTATGTAGTTTAACGTCTCTGCGCAGTCTCTGCTGTTTCGAAACAGAGCGGCTTTTAATACTGGAAATTATAATCTATTAGTGTATGTCCACACTCGGCGAGGCGAGTCGGCAACTTTTGTAGTTTGTAGACGATTACGGTGAGGGGAATAAAAGAAGAAAAATACTTGCCCGTTCTCGGCGATTCTTTATATTCCGTCATTCGTTTTTTTCTTTGTAGTTGATTATTTGACATTTCCTTTCATATTTTTTTTTTTCGCTTTTTGGTGTACGCGTCTTTTTCATACAATCGCAGCGTTCGTTTTTCTTGTGTTTTTTCTTTTTAATAAGTGCAGCGTTGCCAGTTTATGTGTAATTACACAAAAATGGAAGAGAACAATTTTTCTTTAACTATTTTTAGACCATAAATTTTTTATGTAATTTTGTTTCACCATTATTTCAATCAAATTATTTATAATAATTTAATTCAATTCTTTATGTTTTTAAGTTAACCCATAATATTGGTCATCATACAATTTCATTTCATAGAAATCAAACATTATTCAATAACAGAAACAATATCAATCTTATGATAGCAAGACGTCGGTTAGAAACTACGAAGCAACGGATTGAATATACGGATAGTATGGAATTTAATAATCTCCCTCAAGATATTAAAAATATACAAAGAATTTAAATTTTCACGAAAAGAATAAAGGAATATTTGCTTCACGACTTAGAAACTCTTCTCATATGATTTACAGCAATCGTATACAATATTCTATAAATTAATAATTAAATTTTATGTGTATATATTAATATTTTTTACTTTTATTTCTTTTCCTTCTTTGTAAATTATATACATATATAGAATTAAACCTTTAGATGAATATCTTAAAATAAAATATTTGGGGGATTCAAATGGTCGTTTTAAAGTCATATATCATAAAACAATAAAACGAAAAAATATGATTGCTGTGATTGCCGTCATAGTTTAGTATATTATTTTTAATTTTATTTTTTTATTTTTCAATTTATGACAAAATGGTAAACACTGGTTGAAAAGTCTTATTGTTTTATGACTTTTTTATTCAAAGACCAACAACAAATTTTTTAAACTATTTTAAAATTGTATGATATTATGACAATATGACTTCATAGGACCCCGTTTGAATACCCCAATTATATATTGTACATGTGTAATTCAAAGCTGTAAATATTTTACCAGCTCGCTTCAATAATGACTAAGTGATGCTGAGACAATCTTAATTTGATATGCTAATGATATAAAGGAATAAATAATAATAAAAAAAAAAACAAAAAAATTCTTCACGCATTAATAGTAAAACATTTGAATATTTTCAAGGTGACTTTTTCAAAATTTATACCAATTTTAAAATATGTGCACTGGTGAGCTAAAGCAAACATTTTTGGAATTTATTAAACTATAAGTAAATTGCCTTTCAGTGGGGACAACATGCTTTTTAAATTTTAAGAATCATAATGAAATGTAAATTCTTCTGCCCGTATGCAAAAAAAATAAAATAGATTTTAATTCAAAATTAAAATGGAAAATAAAGACAGCAAATTTACTTTGTTATTTTGTATATGACCGTTAAACTGCTGAATGTTTAATCGACACATAATACGTGAATACATAATCTAGCTGTTTAAAGACAAGGGAAGAGAAATATTTTTATTTTTCATTGATAGAAAATTTAATTGTGTAGCATAACGATATTACATTAAAAGAAAATATTTTGTTTATATCAACCGATTTTCATTATTTGCAGCTTATTTTGTATCTAACATACCTTAATTTTAGGATAAAATATGTCTTATCTTATAAACTTCTTCAAAATTTAAGCAGTGCTCCCGAACTACTTCAAGTACTAGTCCTCATTAGCACTAGTATTCAACTATAAATACTTTAATATTGTTTGGGCTGTTCCAATAGCTCTAGTAATAACTTTAAGGCTTTGTCTTCTACAGGGAAATTTATAAATACACAAATATTTATTCATATATTAAAATAGTTACAAAAATAAAAAGCATTATATTCTATGTATGAAATATATTTTGGGCAATCTATAAACTTTTGTGTAATTTGTGAGTATTTCTGTGGCAACACGGCGTAAATGTCAAATTGTAAGAAAAAGCAAACAAAAGAAAACACAAAAATTGCTGAACAACAAAAAAAAGTTGGGCAACTAAAATCTCCGAGTGTGGACACGAAGACAAGTTTAACAGAGAATTGATGAAGAATTGCCCGACTCTTCTCGCCGAGTGTGGACATAGACTTATTATTTTGCTTGACGGCGATTTATTTTTGTGTGTGTACCAGAGATCAGCAATGAGTACTGAAAAAGTGAGTATACTCGAATCATGATTCATAATTTCTTGTACTTATACGCATTCATACTCTTGTTAATGTAAGGGATACTCTACTCTTCTCAAAAGTTTGAAGTACTCATCGCATTTATATTTAATAATACGTATGATGTTGTTGACTTCAACTCTCCTTAACTCAGTGCATACAGATGAGAAAAAATAAGTATGATTCGAATACAAACTGTTGGGCTTTATAGAGGCTAAAAGGCAACTATTAATATTGCTTAGCAAATTATTTATATATAGTATTTACATATTTACATACATAGATTCATTTTTATCTATTCAAAAAAAAAAAAATTTTTAAACAAATTTATTTAAATTCTGTTGCTTTTTTTTTTTTTTCTTTTTTGTTTTGTTTTTTTTTTTTTTTTTTTTTTCTGTTTTTGTTTTTGTTTTATTGTGCAAGAAGTATTTCAGTATTTTCTAATAAGTACTGTTTCAATCTGTGTTTAAAAGTTGATAATGCCGAAGTATTTTTCAAATTTTCTGCTCAAGACGACACCTTATTGTGCGTAAGTTTCTTGACTGTCTGGTATCTAAGTATGTTATCGATGCGTTTTGAGTAAATGATATAGTATGCGATCCAATTCCTTTAATGCACTTAAATACGTAAAGCAATAACTGTTGTTTATAAAGTCCTTTTAAGGGGAGTATATTCTTTGCATAATTTTGGTAAAGATTTGCTGTAGGAAATCTTCTTGGCAAATTAAATACTAACTTTAGCGCTTTATTTTGAGCTGATTGTAACATTCTTAGGTTACTACTTGTTTTATAACCATAAATCATTGGAAGGTATGTTAAGTGTGAATGAATTAGGGATTGGTAAAGAAGCAGTTTGGTTTTTGTATTCAACTTATTTTTAAATTTATACAGGATACCAATTCCTGAAGATATTTTTCTTTTCAAATTGTCGACGTGAGTGTCCCATAATAAATTTTGACTTAAGTTTATAACAAGGTATTTAACGCTTTCAGATTCACATATTAAATTGCCATCAACATGAATTTTCATGGGTTGTTCGTTTCCGACATTATAAGGCCTAAATCTTATAAATTTAGTTTTGTCACCATTCAGCAATAATTTATTTACCCTGAAAAATTCTGATAAAATTGCAGCATCATATTCGATATGTGCTTGTAAAGCTATTCCGTGTTGATATTTATAAAAAAGGCATATATCATCCGCATACATAAATAAATGTCCATTGAACTTTATATTTTTTAAATCATCAATATAAATTTTGAATAACAAGGGTCCAAGCACGCTTCCTTGAGGAACTCCCCATAATACGTTTAGCATGTTACTTTTTGAATCATTAATTTGGACAAATTGTTTTCTGTTTTTCAGATATTCTTTAAAAAGATCAACTGCATTCTGGGACAATCCAGCAAATCGAAACTTTTCACATAAAATATTGTGACCAACCAATTCAAAAGCTTTGGACAGATCGAAAAATAACCCTGCTACTCCTTTGTAACCAGCATCGAGTCCGCTACAAATGTATTCTAATAAATTCACCACTGCTTCTTCTGTTCCAGTACCTTTCCTAAAACCATATTGGCGATCAAATAAAACACTTTTATTTTCCAAATAACATGATAATTGTTCGTAAATAATTTTTTCTATTATCTTATCAACTGTTGACAATAATGATATTGAACGAAAGTTTTGAATTTTGTTAGTTCCAGATGATTTTGGTATTGGAATTATCTTATGTATTTTTAATATATCCGGGTATTTTCTTTCCTCAATCATTTTATTAAAAATTTTTGAAATTATTTCAGCAATAGCATCTCTGCGCACCAAGATCATTTTTGTGGTAATATTATCATGGCCAGGACTCTTATTAATATTTAGATTATCTATAACTAGCTAGATTTTTGAGAAACAATATTTTTAGTTTTTGCACTTTCGGCATAAATGTTTGTACAAAAGAGTTGCTTTGATCCATGTG
Organism: Metopia argyrocephala; assembly: GCA_963576795.1. Taxonomy (NCBI): domain Eukaryota; kingdom Metazoa; phylum Arthropoda; class Insecta; order Diptera; family Sarcophagidae; genus Metopia; species Metopia argyrocephala. Next base: position 75,691,008 of record OY756209.1, on the reverse strand, counting down.
AGAAAACTGGATACTCTCAATTCACTCCTCAAATTCCTAAATAAACTATTAAATAAATTAAAAAAATATCATTGAAGCACTCTGTGATAAACAATATTTTTCGTTTTGGCTTTCCGACACGGGAACATGCGACATAGAGTTGACCGTGTGAAAAACAGTTATTTTCAAAATTTAGGCCACAAACACTCAATGATTGCCCTTGTGATTTGTTGATTGTCATGGCGAATGCGAGACGAAATGGAAATTGGATTCGTTTAAACTCGAATGGCATATCGGTTGGGATCATTGGAATTCTCGGAATGAGAACTTCCTCACCTCTAAACTTTCCTTTTAGTATTATTACGTGAATCACATTCCTCATGAGTTTTGTGGCCGCTAAACGCGTTCCGTTGCATAATTTTGGATGATTTAGATTGCGAAGCATAATGACAACTGAACCAATCTTCAATTGTAAATTGTGCGGTGGCAAGCCAGGCACATCCAATGAATTCAAAAATTCAGTTGGATAGTTGGTTGCTTCGTCTTCGTTTGTTACACAATCGATAGATTTGAAGGAGTGCAATGAACCAACGATTTTATCTTGAATTTTAAAGTTTATGTGATCCACATCCTTGTTCTTTGCAGCTAAAATTGCTCTTTCACTCAACCAATCGTAGTTTTTATGGTTAGCAATTATATTAGAAAACACTTTGTTGATGAGCTCCTCTTTCGTTGAGACGAAATTACAAAAATTCGGAGGAAAGGATATCAATCCATTCGATGAGTCGACAGGAATACGACCATTACCAATAGTTATCAGTTGATTGGAGAACACTTCGGAAAATGGATCGTTTTGCAATGCAACTCGCATGTTTGTCGCCAGCTGAAGTTTCTTCACATAACGCCACAATGTCAATGATTTGAGGCAAGCATTGATCTCATCGGCTGCGGTCGATCGTGGTAATACTGGTAGTGTTTACCGGAAATCACCTGAGGGTAAAATCAAAGCACCGCCAAAATATCTTGCGTCATTACGCAGATCTTGCATAGTGCGATTCAGAGCTTCTAACGCACGTTTATGCGACATTGTGCATTCGTCCCAGATAATTATTTTGCTTGCTATTAAAACTTTAGCCATTGCTGAATGCTTCGCTATGTTACATGTTGGTTCCTCAACCGCTTGAAGGTTTAATGGCAATTTCAATGCCGAATGAGCGGATCTACAACCTTCCAGCAGCGTAGCCGCTATTCCAGAAGAAGCAGCTGCTATGGCAATTTCTGACCTTGCACGAACTGTAGCCAGAATTAGTGATATGAGGAATGTCTTGCCAGTGCCTCCAGGCGCATCAAGGAAAAACATGCCAGCATTTCCACCATCAATTGTGTTGATCACCGTATCGTACACTTTTTTTTTGTTGGGGATTTAGTAAAGGTACATTAGTTCGAACCAAATCGCTTAATGCATTTGTGTCGTATTCATATTCACGCTGAAATTCTCGTTCCAAAGCGTCCTTTGGTCGACGATCTGGCGATGGCATTCCTAATCTTGCTAACAGACTGCCGCATATAAGGTAACACATGTCTTCTACCGAAATCAAAGCCCGGTTGTGCATCTCTTCATTCATCTCAAAATGGGGATTTTCTGAAAGTACACGAACTCGATGCAGAATGTCTTCTGACATATTATCCTTGTACTTATCCCACAATTCACGTGGATTTGATGGAAAACATGTAGCAATAATCATCGCAAATAATGTGCGTATTTGACTTGGAGATGCAGAAACAGTTGCTTCAGCCATTGTCATGTCCCAATGAGTATCGTTTTCAAGCAAATTGAGCTCCTTACATGAACAGGGTTTTAAGTTAACGGAAGAAGTGAGCATTGAAGTGGGCGTGGATGTATAAAAAAAGATTACGGTCTATAGTCAGCCCTACTGAATATACAGACAAAATTTTATAAGAATCGGTCAGAGAATCTCGGAGAAGCTATTTCATTGTGGTTTACACGTAAAAGTTATGAATGAAACTGGCCGACCGTAATGACGTACATCAGTCATTGCGTCCTGTGCATATTCATGCATATGACGTGGGCTATCTGTATATGTTGAAGGCAAAATAACCATTTTTCCGAGGTCGTTCACATTACCATCGTTATGAATTGCATCACGCAAATGGATATTCTCTTCTGAACGTAATTTCTTTTGATTATAATGTATGAAATTTAGTCGTTCAGTTGCAATGTTATGCGTACATATCAACAACGAACAGATGAAAAAGTCGGCGACAATACAAAATGTGGACACCAACTGAAAGCTCTATACATATCGTCATATTAAATGCAAACGGACGTAACAACAGTTCTTTTTTTTACATGAGAAGCCAAAAACCTTAAAATCAAAAATTTTGTAAATCCTGAAAATCATAATTTTCAGTATCGTAATTAAGGATTGGCATCCCTATAATTCAAGCAAGCGTTAATTTGATCAACAGCATGGTGTGAAAAGTCATGACTCTAGTGAGACCACCATTCCTACATAGTGTGAATAGTCATGCAACTCTAGTGTGAACATCATTGCGACATAGAAATTTTTTTTGCTATTCTTCTTATCAATGTGAACACCATTGCAACATAGTGTAAACTGCCATGACAGGCATTGTGTGAACCCCGTATTTTAAAAGTACACACCTACGTTATTTCTTTTCATTCATGCAAGTCTGGTGTGAACACCACACATTGTAACATAGTTTGAACAGTCAGGCATTGTATGAATCCCGGGTTTTAAAAGTACACACTTACGTTATTTCATTTTTCTGGAATATTTAAAAAATTTTTTTTGTTATTCTTCTTATTTGGCCAGAGGACATTCCGAATTGGTACGAATCATCGAAATCGATTTCAGTGTGAACACCATTGCAACATAGTGTGAACAGTCATGCAACTGTAATGTGAACAGTAATGAAAGGCATTGTGTGAACCCCGTATTTACCCCTAGTATGAACACTGTTTAGGGTCAAACCTAAACATAAATGAAAACACGGTTCACTTTTTTGTTTATTTTGGAATATTTCCTTTTTATTATTTTAATATTAAATATTTCTTAAATTATAATTTTAATGTTTCTATCACTATGTATGTTTGTCACAAAATTTTATGTTATTTATTTAACCGCCGCTTGTTCTTATGTACGTGTGCTGTCCTCAACTTCTTTTAATGAACTTACTTTACTTTCACAACATGAAGATAAAAAGGGACAATACAGATGTGTTAGTGATGTCAATATGGCGTTTCTAAACATTCTGCCCCCTCCAAGTGGTGTGTATATGGGTACAGCTTCTTTACGGGTCCTTTAGAGGTGTAGCCAAACAAGATCGCTGTCATCATTTCGGCCCTTTTGATTGCAGACGATTCAGTTTTTGTAGTAGTGTTGACAGGATTGATGAGACCTAGTACTGCGACCCAAGTAGTGTTTTTCTGGCTGAGCAATATCTGAACACTGGAAGTCGTCACAAAAATGCTGGACTACGAGAAGGGGTCACTGGTATGTGTTTGGGTCTTTTGAGTTTGAATCTGTAGGGTTTTTTCATCCTTCGGTCTATGATAATTTCTAAGCTTCTTCATTTGTGGGGGATTATGCAGGAGAGTGTGTCTTCTAGTGTATGCACGAAACCCAAGTCCATTTATACAATCCTGGACCATATGGAACCGGGTCAAACAATTTGTGCCATATTTTTGCATAGAAAAAACATTGTATCTCTCGTCAGTACTACCATTTCTAAATTTGTGGCTGGTTTTGAGTACATAGTTTAGTTTGCATAACCTGTAGGGCAACTCCCAATTAGAAAAGCTGATGTGAAGGTTTAAAGGTATGACTGTAAATAGATTATTAGAATATATTAATAAAAAATTTTTGATTATGTATAATACTACAAGTCTCATAATGTATTTTAAACCAATATTTTTTCTCTTGCGTCTTCGAAATTTGTATCTGTCATGGAGTTCGGCCAGATATATTTTTTGCGATTTTTGGTCCAATGAATGATAGATCATTTTGATGCATTTACAGCACTTGGCAAGGGTCAGATTTTCATCTTTTTTATCTCGTAAGAATGAAATCATTTTGAGTTTGACGATAAAAGTGTTTAGGAGTCAATGAGGTCAAATTAATAGGGTCATCGCTAGCAGGACTTAGGGGTCTAAAATCGAAGCATGTTTCAATGCAGGCCAGAATTGTACATCGCCCTTCGTATGCGAATTTCATCTTATGAAGTATTTTTCGTAGATGTGGCTTGAACGATTTTAAGCCTGTTTGACGGAAACCTGTAATGTGTGAGGCGGCAGGTGGCATAAGCTTCCATTCGATGTTTTTCTGCTTCTGCTGTGTAGATTTTATAAGTTGTAGACTGTCCTTTTTAATGAGTTCTGCTGCTCTGACGAAATTTGTCCCATTGTCCGAATGGATACAAGCAAGGCATCTACGTCTTCCAATGAGGCGTGAGAATGCTGCTAAAAATGCTTCGGCTGTCAAATTATTGGCTGCTTTGAGAACTGTAAATAGCTTTATTATGTTTTGATGTAGAATTTTTGATGCTGAGGGGTGTGTTGATTTTACCTTGTCGGGTAATTGGAGGAGTGTTCTTATGGCGGAGGACGGTATGGAATTGACTTCGAATGTCACGGTATGGCTCTCGTAATCCTCAATAGGATCATTTGGTGTCTTGCGAAACAATATTCGCTGGTAACTGGTTTGAGATGGGTCGATGAGTATTTCGCGATACATTTTGGTAATGCTCGCATTGACTACATAACGGAAAAATCTCCACTTTGCTATCAGAAGAACAAAATCTTGCTGTAGAATGGGTCTTGGGTATAAAATGTCATTAAGACTATTCTTATTTGACGTCGGGCTGGAGGCGATGAAAACTAAACGAAGCTTTGTAGTGAGCCTATCCGGTTTTATTACTGCGTGATGCGGCAGGTAATAATTTGGAGCCTTATTTATAACCAAGGGTGAGATTCTTTTCATATATCCTAACTTTAGATATTTAAGAATGACCTTATTGTTCTGTTGACCGATTTCAGGTTTTCTACTGAGCCTTCGCTCCACTCTTAAATATTGTGTCATCACAATGTGTTGTGAGGGGCTTATTTCCTCTTCTTTTTTGAAGGGTGGGGTAACCTCCCTATAGAATTTTTACGTGTTGTGGATTTGTTTTCGCATGTTGTGTTCTCATCTGACCTCAAAATCTGTTTTGTGGTTTCCTCCACCTCCCAAAAACGTGTGAGGATTTGGTCATGGGACGTTGTATTTAGTAGTGAAATCGTTGTTTTTGACTGTGTCGCCTTTGAAATTGGTCCCCCCACAATCCAGCCAAATGCTGTTTTTTGTGTCAAAAGGGATTCAATTGACCGCATCGGAGTTTTCAGACAATATATGGATGGCCCTAAGTCAAGGCCTATTAGTAGGTCGATGGGTCGGCCCTTATAGAAGTGAGGGTCTGCTAGTTGCAATTTTGCAGCCTCATTGATGATTTCTAAATTTGATATTTGCGATGGCAAATTGGGTGGGAGAGTCTTGAGTACTGGTGCAAAGACTTCCAATTTAAAGTTAGCGTCTACGCGGGAACATAGATTGAACAAACACGCTTTGGTGGATGTTTCAGAAACTGTCTGATTTAAACCTGTTACATGTACCACGTTGCGTTTAGTGGGTAAGCTTAATCGTTTTTGCAGTTTATCTGAGACAAAAGTTGATTGGGATCCAGGGTCGATGATAGCTCTTGCCTGGTATCGTAGACCTTTAACTTCTATTTGAACTACGGCGGTAAACAATAAAGTGTCTCTGTTTTGTAATTCTGTAGATGAGTCAAAATTTTGTTGTAGGGTTAAGGACGTGTAGTGAGGATTGAGTGAATTTGGAATGGACTGTATATTTTTGGTTAAAGCTGCGGAACTCGTGGATGATTGCTCCTCTGTATTTACCTGTGTAAGGTTTGCAGATTGAGTCGCAGCTGATTTGTGTAGCAAAGTATTATGTTTTTGTTTACATATTCTACAACTATATTTGCTAGGGCAGTCCTCTACACTGTGGGCTGCTGACAGGCAGTTGTAGCATGAGTGTGTTGTTTTTACTAGGTGTATACGATCACTGACATTTTTTTCTAAAAATGAAGGGCAGGATCGTAATAGGTGCATTTGGTGACAATATTGGCATTTTTTTCTTGTTGCAGAGGGGATCTTTTGTATTTTGCAGTCAACTTGTTTTGAAAAATTTTCCTGAAGCGAATTAATGGTATTTTTACCATAAACAGTTTTTGCGTATTCAGGACTGTTTTGAGTGGGTCTCGTTTTCGACATAACATTCTCAACTGATTCTAAAGCTTTGAATTTGTGTGTCAAAAACTTATCAAATTCGACCCAAGTGGGAATTTCAGCACAGTCTGCACGTGAATTTTCAAATTCCAGCAGTAGACTTCTGGGAAGATTTTGAGAACAAATGTATATTAGAAATGACTCCAATGTTGCTGTGTCGATGCCTAACATGTTAAGGGTTTGCCTAGAGTCATTTATAGTGCGCTGTAATTTTTTGATTGATGCACCTGAATTTGCCGATGCTTGAGGTAAATCTAAAATAATCTTATATTGTTCATTTACCTGCATCCATTTATTCTCATAACGGTCTATTAAATTTCTCCACGCTAAAATAAAACCGTCATTTGTCAAGGGTACATGAGCAATTACTTCCCTCGCTTCGCCGCCTGTTTTTTGGGTCAAATAAAATAATCTTTCTACATTACTTAGATTTGAGTTTCGTATATATATGGCTGTAAATAAATCTCGAAAACTGGGCCATAATTTATAATCTCCAAAAAATGTGTCTGTGTCACAGGGCGGGAGTCTTATTGATGAAGTTTTACTTTCTTGAAAAATCGATAATTGTTGTTCTATTTTTTCAACGGGTTCCGAAAGTGCGCTAATTTCTGCATTAATAGACGAAAGACATACCTTATATGCTGACAGGGTTTTTTGGTACCGTTCCCGAAGTTTATTTCTTTCGATTGGATGGTCACCCTCCTTCTCTATATCTCTACATTCTTCATAAGACCGCTTTACCTGGGTCCAGAGTGAATCTAACTCTACGCGAAGAATTTCCAGCGCATGAATATTGTTCTCTGCAAGGCTGGCGGAATATGTTTTTTCAAATTCAATTAAATCATTTGAACAATTTATAAATTTTCTTAGACATTTTTATTTTTTGTATTTTGAGTTGTGAATTTAGAGAGAAGTGTGTAATAAATTCGGGTCAAGAACTGCCTGCTAGCGATTTAACAACAAGTAATTTTGAAAAAATATTAATGTATTCAAATCCTATTTTAGATTTAAGGTTACCCGCAAAAATTAATTTTTTGGCCCGTTTGTAACCCTTTTTCAATTTCTCCGTTACACCAAGTATTTTTTCTTGTTATGTTTTAATACAAGTGTCTCATTTGTATTTATATATGTATGTACATATAATAATATTTTTTGTACTTACTTGTTGTTGTTGGGTCTTTTACTTGCTTATTTAATGTATGAAGACTTCTTTCTGCTTTGTATTTTTGTTGCTGTCTCAAAAATATTTTATAACTGCACTTTTATTATGTACTTTTTTAATTGCTGGGTCTGCTGATATTTTTATGTTTGTTGGATCTTCACTGCAGTCGCTGTTGTTTTGGTGGCGTTCGCTGCCGCTGATGATGGATCTGTTGACTTGCTGCTGGTGTCACTGCGTTGAATTTTGCGTTGATTTTTATTTTCAAGGTTTTGTAACTGTTGTTTGTTGTTTTTATTGAATCTGTGTCTGTCTTTTTTGTACTAACTTTTTGTTGTATTTCAATAATTTTGTGTCTAGAGAACTTTTTATTTTAATAATAATATTTTTTGTTGTTTGGAGTATGTGTCTTTTTTCTAATTATCACAAATGTTCTGTTAAAGTTTTTTTTTATGTTAAAATTATCCGGCTCGAATGGACCATAATGTTTAGGGTCGAACCTAAACACTAAATAAAAACACGGTTCACTTTTTTGTTTATTTTGGAATATTTCCTTTTTATTATTTTAATATTAAATATTTCTTAAATTATAATTTTAATGTTTCTATCACTATGTATGTTTGTCACAAAATTTTATGTTATTTATTTAACCGCCGCTTGTTCTTATGTACGTGTGCTGTCCTTAACTTCTTTTAATCAACTTACTTTACTTTCACAACATGAAGATAAAAAGGGACAATACAGATGTGTCAGTGATGTCAATATGGCGTTTCTAAACATTCTGCCCCCTCCAAGAGCTTTTGCCAGAAGACTGCTGAGGTAGTCGCCGAAAGAAAATATTTTTTTCATATTTCTTTTTTTTCAAGATGTCGGTGCTGAGATTTGAACCCGGCACTATCGTCTTACTAAGCCAACAAACTAACCACGGCGACTACAGCGTTCTTTAATTCCATCGTCGATATAATCATGCACCTGCATGTTAAATGCAAAATTCATCATCCCGGACTTGTCGACGTTCCGCCAGCAATGAACATCATCATTCATCTCCCAACAGGCCATATATCATTAACAATAAATATACAGTATTTTATAAGTGTCTGATCTTTTTTTCCTTTAACCATATTTGCAGTTGTCAAAGATGATCTCTTGTCCCTACTCTTGTCGCCAGACAAGTATACATATGAATGTATGCGATGCCCGGTTATTGGCAAAATCCATACCATATGTAAGAAGCCGGAATATTCGACTATAAACAATAGCTACCTAATGTTCTAACGCCTTAGGCGACATTCATGGACTTTACTCTAATTAACTGTGGCACCAGTTATGGCACACACATGACAATATATATATATAGAGTCAATTAGCAACAAAAACGTGAAGGGCAATACGAAAGAAAAGAAATTTATCAAACTCTATAAGTTGATTGCACCATCTATTCAACAAAACAATTGTCCATATGAGCTGCCCGCAACACCCTGTTTATCGCACTTGATCTAACAACTACTGCAAAGTATTGCCAAAACAGCTTTTTATAATAAATAGCGGTAGTGCCAGAATGGATTTTAATATATACATACCATGGTGAAATTACTTACAAGGTGGTGGCAGGTGAATATAGTACAAAAACAACAGGGAATTTGTTTTTGTTTTTTCAGCTCTTTAATGTCAAAAGCAGGTATGGTGAATTAAAACAGCACATGTCAGAAGTGTGTGTGTGTATTTTTAACAACATACATGTCTCTACACCAAAACAAAAACACGAATACACACAAAGCAAAATGTAAACAAAACATAAATATAAACAAAACTTTTGACAGGAGCGGAATGACCAAAAAAAACCCAGCTGGGTTGGTAACACCACCTTGTAAGTAATTCCACCATGATACATACTATATTATGTAGAACTGCATTACTAAGTGTGTTTCTTTACTTTTTGGGTAAAGTTCGGGAAATAGAGAGTAAACAATAATTTCTCTCAATAAGAGACAAATTTGCCCAAAAGTACGGGAACGCAAAAAAGCAAATATTTTACCCATTCACATAAAAATATGAAAACACACAACTTTATGTCACACACACACGCATATTGAACATGTACTTTCGCAAAAACAAACGACAATAATTAGACTTATACATGTTAAATAAGGCAAAGATAAACTTTTTTATATAAATATTGAATTAAATTATACTATAAGCCTTTCACTACAGGTTTATAAATATTTTTTAATTCAACTTTTGAAATCTTTTTTAGTTTTTGAACCTTTCATTTTTCTATTATTTTTTAAACAGCTGATTATTTGTTTACTTGCACAAACTAGCCCGAAGAAAAAGTACGGGCTATTTCGTGCATGAAGAAGAAGAATGTTACTCTCTCAAAATTTCTCTCATTTACCCAAATTTTGTGTACGGGAACGCTTTTTGGAAAAATTGGGATCCCGCGGGCGCCCAATGTAGAGTAAAGAAACAGACTTACTATTAAGCGACCCTGTCTCACCACATTTGAACAAAAACATATAATTATAATGACAACAGTATTATCATGCAGTTCTATATAAAATATAATTTTTATGAATAAAAATATTAATTTTCCAATTTCTAATTATTTTTCGTCATTAGTGTTAGAAATAAGCTTTAAAATGAGATATCATTCATTAAATTTGATGCGGTGGTATGGGAGATATTTGCAACCGACAAAAAAAGTGCTTTTGAAATAATATATGTACATACATACAGTGGGGAGTTTTAATGAGTACAAGTTAGTACTTACCATCGTTTACAATGCATAACTTTTTAAATAATAGTGCAAATCAAATAATTTTTTTTTGTTTTACTCTTTATTGTCTTCTTCATTGATAGAGGTATAACACTTGACCAACCAATAACAATTACTTAAACAAAATTTAACGAAAGAGAAAAAAACGGCATGTACTCACTTATGCACTGCTATAATATTAAGAAATTTGTTGTAATTTACAGTAACTTTTAATATTTGGTCCAAAGCCCTTTGTTCTTTAAAACAGCTTTACATCTTCTTGGCATACTCTCAACCAAGTTTTGAATAATTTCGTTTGGAATACTTCGCCATTCTGTTTCAACCCTGCCCCAAAGTTCGTCTAAATTTTCTGGTGCTCTTGAATACTGTCCCATCCGTCTTTTCACGATTGACCACAAATTCTCAATCGGATTGAGGTCAGGACTTTGAGCTGGCCACTTCATCAACTCAAATTTTTGTCCAGAGAGCCATTCCGTCACTATTTTGGATGTGTGCTTAGGGTCGCCATCCTGTTGAAAAATTACTTCTTCTTCCGGATAGGCGCTCATATCTACAAAATCTGGAAGATGGGTCTGGAGAATTTTTAAATAATCTTCCTTCTTCATTATTCCCTCAATTTTTTGCAAAAAAAAATTATTTGATTCGCACTATTATTTAAAAAGTTATGCATTGTAAACGATGGTAAGTACTAACATGTACTCATTAAAACTCCCCATTGTATATGATGATGATTACTTGTCACTTTGGAATGCATATTTAAGCTTAGATTTTTGATAAAAATTATATTAATATTTATTAATACTTACTTAATTTTTATTATAAAATTGGAAAAAAATAGTCGCGATGAAACTGAAAAAAACTGAAACTCCCAAGAGTTGAAAATCTGTGCCTGGTACTATTGCGTATTTGACAATTGTTGACAATTTAACATTTTCTCTTTTCATAACATTACTTAAACTGAAAAAATCTTTGAATACGCGTGGCTTTGATATTCCAAAGTCTACGGCACTATACGACAAGGCAAACGCTGAAATACGTAGGTATAATTTTTGACAACAGACTAATATTTAATCAGCAGGTGAATCATGCAGCAAAAAAAGCTGGAAAAATAGTGGGAATGCTGAGCAGACTAATGGCTAACGTTAGAGGGCCAACACAACTTAAGCGGAAGTTGCTTATGGACACTGCGAACTCAGTGCTATTATATGGGAGTGAGGTTTGGGATAAGACTCTTACATGCCAAAGGAGACGAAAAATTCTTCTAGCCGTTCAAAGAACATCTGCATTGAGAGTGGCATCGGCTTACCGGACAGTGTCCCGGGATGCCATAATGATAATCAGTGGCTCTATTCCAATAGATCTTCTAGTTGAGGAAAGATGTAAAATTTGGGAGGAAAGAAAGAAAGGAAACGAAATAGATGTAAAGCAAATTCGAATGGAGACAATGCAAAAATTGCAGGAGAATTGGAGCAACTCTCTTAATGGCAGATGGACTGCCAAGCTCATACCAAGAGCTGATGTTTGGTATAACAGAAAAGATGGTGAAGTCAATTATTACCTGACCCAGATGCTGTCAGGACATGAATATTTCCGGAAATATCTCTTTCGAGCTGGGAAGGTTGATTACCCCATTTGTATTTATGGCTATGGAGCAATCGATGACTCCGAACACACATTTTTTGAATATGGACGATGGAGGAATGAAAGATATAGACTTGAAAGGGATATCGGACCCATTAACGCGGAAAATATAGTCCACAAACTGTTGCGAGGCCGAGAGTACTGAAATAAAGTGCAAAATATGTAGAAAATATTCTTAAGATTAAAAAGGTGGACATGGACAATCTACCAGAAGGATCTGCTTGGATGCAAGCAACTATGAATAACGGTTAATTCACCCTGAGTCCCTATCCGAAGTAATGCGGGAGCGGTCCCGGATAGGGAAACTATCAGGAGGAGGTGGTTTTTTAGTGGAGACACCACATACCGAATGTGACGACATGCGATGATTCGAAGTTATTTTCCCACCTCAAAAAAAAAAAAGTCTAGGGCACTATTAAATCTGAATTTATGGAATATTTTGATAAATGCAAGAAAGAGACAAAAAGAAACTACTAAAGTATGATGATACATATATCAATATTTTTGTCTCGAGAAGACCAAACACACTTATATATCTACGGTGACCATATTTTTTAAACCAAAATACAGAACAAGGAAATATCTGACCAATAACAACTATAAAATGCAAACAAACAACCTTTCATACGTACAAACATAACTGGCCTTTACAACCCTGTGTCAGGGTTACGGCCTAGCTTCTCGCAGCACTCATGTTGTGCCTGTTAATTTTTATCCATAAGTACCGGGACCTACAGTTTAATGTCGACTCCGAACGACAGACTTGAGAAGCTTGTTCATGGCAATTAATTACTCTCAGAGCTTTTGCCAGAAGACTGCTGAGAGGTAGTCGCCGAAAGAAATACGTACAATACATTTAAAGGGAAATTTCTAAGCTATCTCACTCAAACACATTTTGACAATTTTAGCCCACTGTGTGAGTTGTGCCGAAAATTGGAAAGTGGTGGGAGATAGTGGAGCTCATGGGCTACAGTCAGTCATATTCATACATACATAGGCATGTATGTAATTACACGGTGCTACAGTGAAAATATACTTGGAAAGAGACCTAGTGTAAGTTGTAGGCCTTATTGAGTAGATCATAAATCTATTTTTAAAAGTTCGGAAACACCCTCAAATTTTGGAGTTATTCCGAAAAAACTATTTTCGGGTAGGTTCGAGTACTTATAAACATGTAACTCAGTTGATTTTAATCCGATTTTCAATTTTTAAACGGTTTCAGAAAGAAGAAATATGTGCCTTTTTAAGTATGTACACATTTTGGTATATATATAAAATTTTTGCAGTGTTATTTTTAATTATATCTGATTTTAATTTTATTTTTACTACATATTTTAACTTTGGCGCCATTTTTTTAAATTACATTGTTTAGAAACATACCCTTAAGTATATATTTTAATAAAGCTAATTTAGTTCTGAGTTAACCAAGGTTGCAATAAATAAAATCGAGTAAAAAATAAAAAAGCCTCAAGAAATTCATTTACTACATCAATATAATTTTCACTTTTTTCATTTCCCAAAAAATTTTCACATAAACAATAAAGCTCCTCCATTCTGTTTTTTCCACAACATTTAATTTCATTGTGAATTTTTCGTTAAGCATAATTTTGCGGATTTGAGGTCCAACAAAAATACCTAAAAATAAAAAATAATACAATTATTTTAACTGTCCAATATTTATCTTCAAGCTACTTAGGCCCAAATTGTGTCATATAAATAAAACCAAGTTTATTTTATGTTTCCCGACAATTTAGGCCTAAGTAGCTTGAAGATAAATATTGGACAGTTAAAATACAAACTTTTTTGGCCGAAAATATTAATAAATAATTATAATACAATTATGTTTAGAAATCATAATCTTTTATTTTTGCTTCACTTATTCTTGGGAAAACTGATTTTAAGAGTAAAAACACATCGCTTTCCCTATCCAGGCGTTTCACGAACTGCTTCATGTATTCCAATTTGAGGTGTAATGGTGGCAAAATTATTTATTTATAATCATAAGACTAAAAAAATAAAGAAAATGTAGTATCTTGATCAGTACATAAGTATTTGTAAAAGCAAAATTTTTAACTTTTGAAAAACCTTAATAACTTTTTTATTTTTTATTCGATTTTATTTATTGCAAGCTTGGTTAACTCAGAACTAAATTAGCTTTAATAAAATATATACATAAGGGTATATTTCTAAGCAATCTAATTTAAAAAAATGGCGCCAAAGTTAAAAAACCTAGAAAAAATAAAATTAAAATCATATATAATTAAAAATAACACTGCAAAAATTTAATATATATACCAAATACTTAAAAAGGCACATATTTCTTCTTTCTGAAACCGTTTAAAAATTGAAAATCGGATTAAAATCAACTGAGTTACATGTTCATAAGTACTCGAACCTACCCGAAAATAGTTTTTTCGGAATAACTCCGAAATTTGAGGGTGTTTCCGAACTTTTAAAAATAGATTTATGATCTACTCAATAAGGCCTACAACTTACACTAGGTCTTTTTTCAAGTATAAAAAATAAGTGCTCATTTGTAGCACCGTGTTATTATATTTATTTATTTAAATGCAAAATTAACAAAACTAAAAAGAAAAATTTACCAAAAATTCAGAAATAACTGAAATTTCGTGAGATCATTTAATTAGTACATAAGATACATACATACAGTGGTGGCCATATAATTAGAAACGATGTTTAATCAAAATGAAATCAAAGTGTAACTTCTTTTAAAACTATTACTAAAAAGTATAAGCACCGCTATTCGAACACCCCACAGTCCATATTATTGCCGCTGCAAAAAAACTTTAAATTTAAAGCTTGCACTTTAAAAAAATGTTGATTAATTTCTAAGTACTTGGTTTTTAGCTGGCCACATAATTAGAAACGTTCAGGTTTTCTTTAATTAATTAACTTTTTTTAATATGAGTCCTAAATTTAAAATCCAGTAGATCGTATTTAAATAACCTTAATACGTTTTAGTTTTCAAAACTGGAAAAAACAAGTGATGCACTCCATAAATAAGGGAGGGCTTCCACAAGGCGTATCCAATGGAAATATTGTTAATGTGGGCTATCGCACAAAGGTTTTCATAATCCAAAAAAGTGAAATTTGGTGCAGTTCACTTTTAAAATTAAACAAAAGATGTTTGCAAACCCCAGCCAGGAAGCCCAGTGCTAGAAAAACTCCTCAAGTAGAAGATAAGATTATTTGCAGCATCAGTAAAGGTAACCAATTTCTGAATTCACACAAAATTGGGGTGGAACTGGGCAACAAATGAGAGAACAAATATTTACACGGACAATAACAATGCGTTTATAAGCATTTTGGCTTTCGTAAATGTATTGTATAAAAGAAACCGCATGTGGCAAAACAATATTAAGAAACACTGACGCTTTGCAAGCAAAATGCTCAACAAAGATGCATGTTATCTGAAGTAGAATTCTTACAAGCAACAAATTTAAGAATTTATTGTTTTCACCTGACGAAAAATCTTACGTAAGATGTTCCTCAGTAAAATCCTTTGTTAAAACAGTGGTGGTGTATTATAACATGGGATGCAATTTCGTGGTGTGGTGTGAACCTTTTCTAAAACTAAAGGGAAAAGTTAATTAACATCAATATAAAAACAATTTAAAAAATGTAATAGAACAATATTTCTTTTGAGAAAATGCTTGTTCTCAACATGATAACGACTCAAATCAAAATCCTAAGTTAATAATATACTGGATTTCGTATAAAAGTATTGACATTTTGTACTTATCATCGTGAAATTTTTATCTAAACCCAATTGAAGATTTATAGGCAACTGTAAAAAGGAATCACGCGAACAACAATACAAAAAAAAAGTCTAATAGTCTTAAATGATTCAGCAAACCTAGAGAAACATGTCTCTGTAAACATGCTAGCATTTAATACAAAATTTGCCAGAGAAGACAAACACTAACCAATATTTTCAAAAATAATATATGTAAGAGAATATCCTAATAGAGGATATATCATTTTTTGCTTACTTTTGTGGAAAAATTTTAAGTTTTGTGAAAACATTTGTGTCGTTTCTAATTATAAGACCAACATAAAAGTGCTATATTTCGTTTAAAGTTAATTTTTTTAAAAATGTTATCTCAGCTATAAATATTTTTATTATAAATTCAATAATAATTGAATACTTTACAATTTATAGTATTTAGTTGTGGTATTGTGAACTTAATTTTGAAAATATATTAAGAAAAATGTGTGCTGCTAAGTCGTTTCTAATTATATGGCCACCACTGTACATATCGTCGATGGAATTAAAGAACGCTGTAACTGACAAAATCTTAAATGTTCACCAGAGCCAAAAAACCTGAATGAAAGTAGAACAAAGTTTATTATCATCGTAGAAATCTGGGACCGGGACCAATCGACGCGTATTTTTGTTTTGATAAAAATGATGCAAAAAACGTATTTTCGATTTTTTGTCAGTTACAGCGTTCTTCAATTCATGCGGCGATATGTACATAAGTTTTAAATACCATAAAATAAAAATTAGTTTCTAGATATAAAAAAATTAATATTTTGCTTTTATCATTCAAATTAGATTCACAGAAATGTGCATTGAAGGGGTACAATAAAATTACAACTAATTTTGGTATTTTTCTGATGAATAAATTTGTTTTACCAAGTTATCATTTACCTTTAAATATTCTTTAAACTCTATACTACTCATATAATTTAATGACCAAAATGACTTTGATGGTTTCCAATTTTCATTTCATAATTTTTTTCATTGGTCTATATATTATTTACTACAGAATATACCATTTCTGTTGACCGGTAAACGCAGACTAAACTCGACAACCGTCAAAATAATTTTTAAATTTATGTTTCTTTCTCTTAAATGTACATACATATGTATATGAAATGCATTGCTTATGGAGACAAGCATGTCTCTATGGCCATTTCGTCTCTGCTTATGATGCTCGCCAGGAGACTTTTTCTCAAAGGTGTTAATCAAAACTACAAATACTACTTTGAGACATGAAAATACAGAACAAATACTGAATATTAAATAACATACAGAACATTTTTATGTTTTTCCCTAATGAATAATTTATACAGAACATGGGTTTCAAATACAGAACTGGGCCCAAATCGCGGCACTAGTTATCGAATGAACGTTCGTATCGAGTAAAATTTCGTCACGTATCGAATAGCCAAATTATAGCACTCAAAGCTATCGAATCGAAATTTACAAGAAAAATGTAAAAGATTTTTTGTTTTGTAAAAGAATCAAATAACTTTAAAATTAAGAGAAAGTAAGTAAAATTAGAGCAAAATAATTATATACTTAGTTTAATTTTAACTTAAACAAAATTATTTAGATAATGGGTCCATCATTTTTATGATGGACATGATGTTATAAGATTCCCGGCGGTTAGTATACATACATACATCTTTTAATTATTTGGAATTGAAATTGTGTAATGCTTTATATATCACCTCAAACCTAAACATAAATGAAAACACGGTTCACTTTTTTGTTTATTTTGGAATATTTCCTTTTTATTATTTTAATATTAAATATTTCTTAAATTATAATTTTAATGTTTCTATCACTATGTATGTTTGTCACAAAATTTTATGTTATTTATTTAACCGCCGCTTGTTCTTATGTACGTGTGCTGTCCTCAACTTCTTTTAATGAACTTACTTTACTTTCACAACATGAAGATAAAAAGGGACAATACAGATGTGTTAGTGATGTCAATATGGCGTTTCTAAACATTCTGCCCCCTCCAAGTGGTGTGTATATGGGTACAGCTTCTTTACGGGTCCTTTAGAGGTGTAGCCAAACAAGATCGCTGTCATCATTTCGGCCCTTTTGATTGCAGACGATTCAGTTTTTGTAGTAGTGTTGACAGGATTGATGAGACCTAGTACTGCGACCCAAGTAGTGTTTTTCTGGCTGAGCAATATCTGAACACTGGAAGTCGTCACAAAAATGCTGGACTACGAGAAGGGGTCACTGGTATGTGTTTGGGTCTTTTGAGTTTGAATCTGTAGGGTTTTTTCATCCTTCGGTCTATGATAATTTCTAAGCTTCTTCATTTGTGGGGGATTATGCAGGAGAGTGTGTCTTCTAGTGTATGCACGAAACCCAAGTCCATTTATACAATCCTGGACCATATGGAACCGGGTCAAACAATTTGTGCCATATTTTTGCATAGAAAAAACATTGTATCTCTCGTCAGTACTACCATTTCTAAATTTGTGGCTGGTTTTGAGTACATAGTTTAGTTTGCATAACCTGTAGGGCAACTCCCAATTAGAAAAGCTGATGTGAAGGTTTAAAGGTATGACTGTAAATAGATTATTAGAATATATTAATAAAAAATTTTTGATTATGTATAATACTACAAGTCTCATAATGTATTTTAAACCAATATTTTTTCTCTTGCGTCTTCGAAATTTGTATCTGTCATGGAGTTCGGCCAGATATATTTTTTGCGATTTTTGGTCCAATGAATGATAGATCATTTTGATGCATTTACAGCACTTGGCAAGGGTCAGATTTTCATCTTTTTTATCTCGTAAGAATGAAATCATTTTGAGTTTGACGATAAAAGTGTTTAGGAGTCAATGAGGTCAAATTAATAGGGTCATCGCTAGCAGGACTTAGGGGTCTAAAATCGAAGCATGTTTCAATGCAGGCCAGAATTGTACATCGCCCTTCGTATGCGAATTTCATCTTATGAAGTATTTTTCGTAGATGTGGCTTGAACGATTTTAAGCCTGTTTGACGGAAACCTGTAATGTGTGAGGCGGCAGGTGGCATAAGCTTCCATTCGATGTTTTTCTGCTTCTGCTGTGTAGATTTTATAAGTTGTAGACTGTCCTTTTTAATGAGTTCTGCTGCTCTGACGAAATTTGTCCCATTGTCCGAATGGATACAAGCAAGGCATCTACGTCTTCCAATGAGGCGTGAGAATGCTGCTAAAAATGCTTCGGCTGTCAAATTATTGGCTGCTTTGAGAACTGTAAATAGCTTTATTATGTTTTGATGTAGAATTTTTGATGCTGAGGGGTGTGTTGATTTTACCTTGTCGGGTAATTGGAGGAGTGTTCTTATGGCGGAGGACGGTATGGAATTGACTTCGAATGTCACGGTATGGCTCTCGTAATCCTCAATAGGATCATTTGGTGTCTTGCGAAACAATATTCGCTGGTAACTGGTTTGAGATGGGTCGATGAGTATTTCGCGATACATTTTGGTAATGCTCGCATTGACTACATAACGGAAAAATCTCCACTTTGCTATCAGAAGAACAAAATCTTGCTGTAGAATGGGTCTTGGGTATAAAATGTCATTAAGACTATTCTTATTTGACGTCGGGCTGGAGGCGATGAAAACTAAACGAAGCTTTGTAGTGAGCCTATCCGGTTTTATTACTGCGTGATGCGGCAGGTAATAATTTGGAGCCTTATTTATAACCAAGGGTGAGATTCTTTTCATATATCCTAACTTTAGATATTTAAGAATGACCTTATTGTTCTGTTGACCGATTTCAGGTTTTCTACTGAGCCTTCGCTCCACTCTTAAATATTGTGTCATCACAATGTGTTGTGAGGGGCTTATTTCCTCTTCTTTTTTGAAGGGTGGGGTAACCTCCCTATAGAATTTTTACGTGTTGTGGATTTGTTTTCGCATGTTGTGTTCTCATCTGACCTCAAAATCTGTTTTGTGGTTTCCTCCACCTCCCAAAAACGTGTGAGGATTTGGTCATGGGACGTTGTATTTAGTAGTGAAATCGTTGTTTTTGACTGTGTCGCCTTTGAAATTGGTCCCCCCACAATCCAGCCAAATGCTGTTTTTTGTGTCAAAAGGGATTCAATTGACCGCATCGGAGTTTTCAGACAATATATGGATGGCCCTAAGTCAAGGCCTATTAGTAGGTCGATGGGTCGGCCCTTATAGAAGTGAGGGTCTGCTAGTTGCAATTTTGCAGCCTCATTGATGATTTCTAAATTTGATATTTGCGATGGCAAATTGGGTGGGAGAGTCTTGAGTACTGGTGCAAAGACTTCCAATTTAAAGTTAGCGTCTACGCGGGAACATAGATTGAACAAACACGCTTTGGTGGATGTTTCAGAAACTGTCTGATTTAAACCTGTTACATGTACCACGTTGCGTTTAGTGGGTAAGCTTAATCGTTTTTGCAGTTTATCTGAGACAAAAGTTGATTGGGATCCAGGGTCGATGATAGCTCTTGCCTGGTATCGTAGACCTTTAACTTCTATTTGAACTACGGCGGTAAACAATAAAGTGTCTCTGTTTTGTAATTCTGTAGATGAGTCAAAATTTTGTTGTAGGGTTAAGGACGTGTAGTGAGGATTGAGTGAATTTGGAATGGACTGTATATTTTTGGTTAAAGCTGCGGAACTCGTGGATGATTGCTCCTCTGTATTTACCTGTGTAAGGTTTGCAGATTGAGTCGCAGCTGATTTGTGTAGCAAAGTATTATGTTTTTGTTTACATATTCTACAACTATATTTGCTAGGGCAGTCCTCTACACTGTGGGCTGCTGACAGGCAGTTGTAGCATGAGTGTGTTGTTTTTACTAGGTGTATACGATCACTGACATTTTTTTCTAAAAATGAAGGGCAGGATCGTAATAGGTGCATTTGGTGACAATATTGGCATTTTTTTCTTGTTGCAGAGGGGATCTTTTGTATTTTGCAGTCAACTTGTTTTGAAAAATTTTCCTGAAGCGAATTAATGGTATTTTTACCATAAACAGTTTTTGCGTATTCAGGACTGTTTTGAGTGGGTCTCGTTTTCGACATAACATTCTCAACTGATTCTAAAGCTTTGAATTTGTGTGTCAAAAACTTATCAAATTCGACCCAAGTGGGAATTTCAGCACAGTCTGCACGTGAATTTTCAAATTCCAGCAGTAGACTTCTGGGAAGATTTTGAGAACAAATGTATATTAGAAATGACTCCAATGTTGCTGTGTCGATGCCTAACATGTTAAGGGTTTGCCTAGAGTCATTTATAGTGCGCTGTAATTTTTTGATTGATGCACCTGAATTTGCCGATGCTTGAGGTAAATCTAAAATAATCTTATATTGTTCATTTACCTGCATCCATTTATTCTCATAACGGTCTATTAAATTTCTCCACGCTAAAATAAAACCGTCATTTGTCAAGGGTACATGAGCAATTACTTCCCTCGCTTCGCCGCCTGTTTTTTGGGTCAAATAAAATAATCTTTCTACATTACTTAGATTTGAGTTTCGTATATATATGGCTGTAAATAAATCTCGAAAACTGGGCCATAATTTATAATCTCCAAAAAATGTGTCTGTGTCACAGGGCGGGAGTCTTATTGATGAAGTTTTACTTTCTTGAAAAATCGATAATTGTTGTTCTATTTTTTCAACGGGTTCCGAAAGTGCGCTAATTTCTGCATTAATAGACGAAAGACATACCTTATATGCTGACAGGGTTTTTTGGTACCGTTCCCGAAGTTTATTTCTTTCGATTGGATGGTCACCCTCCTTCTCTATATCTCTACATTCTTCATAAGACCGCTTTACCTGGGTCCAGAGTGAATCTAACTCTACGCGAAGAATTTCCAGCGCATGAATATTGTTCTCTGCAAGGCTGGCGGAATATGTTTTTTCAAATTCAATTAAATCATTTGAACAATTTATAAATTTTCTTAGACATTTTTATTTTTTGTATTTTGAGTTGTGAATTTAGAGAGAAGTGTGTAATAAATTCGGGTCAAGAACTGCCTGCTAGCGATTTAACAACAAGTAATTTTGAAAAAATATTAATGTATTCAAATCCTATTTTAGATTTAAGGTTACCCGCAAAAATTAATTTTTTGGCCCGTTTGTAACCCTTTTTCAATTTCTCCGTTACACCAAGTATTTTTTCTTGTTATGTTTTAATACAAGTGTCTCATTTGTATTTATATATGTATGTACATATAATAATATTTTTTGTACTTACTTGTTGTTGTTGGGTCTTTTACTTGCTTATTTAATGTATGAAGACTTCTTTCTGCTTTGTATTTTTGTTGCTGTCTCAAAAATATTTTATAACTGCACTTTTATTATGTACTTTTTTAATTGCTGGGTCTGCTGATATTTTTATGTTTGTTGGATCTTCACTGCAGTCGCTGTTGTTTTGGTGGCGTTCGCTGCCGCTGATGATGGATCTGTTGACTTGCTGCTGGTGTCACTGCGTTGAATTTTGCGTTGATTTTTATTTTCAAGGTTTTGTAACTGTTGTTTGTTGTTTTTATTGAATCTGTGTCTGTCTTTTTTGTACTAACTTTTTGTTGTATTTCAATAATTTTGTGTCTAGAGAACTTTTTATTTTAATAATAATATTTTTTGTTGTTTGGAGTATGTGTCTTTTTTCTAATTATCACAAATGTTCTGTTAAAGTTTTTTTTTATGTTAAAATTATCCGGCTCGAATGGACCATAATGTTTAGGGTCGAACCTAAACACTAAATAAAAACACGGTTCACTTTTTTGTTTATTTTGGAATATTTCCTTTTTATTATTTTAATATTAAATATTTCTTAAATTATAATTTTAATGTTTCTATCACTATGTATGTTTGTCACAAAATTTTATGTTATTTATTTAACCGCCGCTTGTTCTTATGTACGTGTGCTGTCCTTAACTTCTTTTAATCAACTTACTTTACTTTCACAACATGAAGATAAAAAGGGACAATACAGATGTGTCAGTGATGTCAATATGGCGTTTCTAAACATTCTGCCCCCTCCAAGAGCTTTTGCCAGAAGACTGCTGAGGTAGTCGCCGAAAGAAAATATTTTTTTCATATTTCTTTTTTTTTCAAGATGTCGGTGCTGAGATTTGAACCCGGCACTATCGTCTTACTAAGCCAACAAACTAACCACGGCGACTACAGCGTTCTTTAATTCCATCGTCGATATAATCATGCACCTGCATGTTAAATGCAAAATTCATCATCCCGGACTTGTCGACGTTCCGCCAGCAATGAACATCATCATTCATCTCCCAACAGGCCATATATCATTAACAATAAATATACAGTATTTTATAAGTGTCTGATCTTTTTTTCCTTTAACCATATTTGCAGTTGTCAAAGATGATCTCTTGTCCCTACTCTTGTCGCCAGACAAGTATACATATGAATGTATGCGATGCCCGGTTATTGGCAAAATCCGTACCATATGTAAGAAGCCGGAATATTCGACTATAAACAATAGCTACCTAATGTTCTAACGCCTTAGGCGACATTCATGGACTTTACTCTAATTAACTGTGGCACCAGTTATGGCACACACATGACAATATATATATATAGAGTCAATTAGCAACAAAAACGTGAAGGGCAATACGAAAGAAAAGAAATTTATCAAACTCTATAAGTTGATTGCACCATCTATTCAACAAAACAATTGTCCATATGAGCTGCCCGCAACACCCTGTTTATCGCACTTGATCTAACAACTACTGCAAAGTATTGCCAAAACAGCTTTTTATAATAAATAGCGGTAGTGCCAGAATGGATTTTAATATATACATACCATGGTGAAATTACTTACAAGGTGGTGGCAGGTGAATATAGTACAAAAACAACAGGGAATTTGTTTTTGTTTTTTCAGCTCTTTAATGTCAAAAGCAGGTATGGTGAATTAAAACAGCACATGTCAGAAGTGTGTGTGTGTATTTTTAACAACATACATGTCTCTACACCAAAACAAAAACACGAATACACACAAAGCAAAATGTAAACAAAACATAAATATAAACAAAACTTTTGACAGGAGCGGAATGACCAAAAAAAACCCAGCTGGGTTGGTAACACCACCTTGTAAGTAATTCCACCATGATACATACTATATTATGTAGAACTGCATTACTAAGTGTGTTTCTTTACTTTTTGGGTAAAGTTCGGGAAATAGAGAGTAAACAATAATTTCTCTCAATAAGAGACAAATTTGCCCAAAAGTACGGGAACGCAAAAAAGCAAATATTTTACCCATTCACATAAAAATATGAAAACACACAACTTTATGTCACACACACACGCATATTGAACATGTACTTTCGCAAAAACAAACGACAATAATTAGACTTATACATGTTAAATAAGGCAAAGATAAACTTTTTTATATAAATATTGAATTAAATTATACTATAAGCCTTTCACTACAGGTTTATAAATATTTTTTAATTCAACTTTTGAAATCTTTTTTAGTTTTTGAACCTTTCATTTTTCTATTATTTTTTAAACAGCTGATTATTTGTTTACTTGCACAAACTAGCCCGAAGAAAAAGTACGGGCTATTTCGTGCATGAAGAAGAAGAATGTTACTCTCTCAAAATTTCTCTCATTTACCCAAATTTTGTGTACGGGAACGCTTTTTGGAAAAATTGGGATCCCGCGGGCGCCCAATGTAGAGTAAAGAAACAGACTTACTATTAAGCGACCCTGTCTCACCACACTTGAACAAAAACATATAATTATAATGACAACAGTATTATCATGCAGTTCTATATAAAATATAATTTTTATGAATAAAAATATTAATTTTCCAATTTCTAATTATTTTTCGTCATTAGTGTTAGATATAAGCTTTAAAATGAGATATCATTCATTAAATTTGATGCGGTGGTATGGGAGATATTTGCAACCGACAAAAAAAGTGCTTTTGAAATAATATATGTACATACATACAGTGGGGAGTTTTAATGAGTACAAGTTAGTACTTACCATCGTTTACAATGCATAACTTTTTAAATAATAGTGCAAATCAAATAATTTTTTTTTGTTTTACTCTTTATTGTCTTCTTCATTGATAGAGGTATAACACTTGACCAACCAATAACAATTACTTAAACAAAATTTAACGAAAGAGAAAAAAACGGCATGTACTCACTTATGCACTGCTATAATATTAAGAAATTTGTTGTAATTTACAGTAACTTTTAATATTTGGTCCAAAGCCCTTTGTTCTTTAAAACAGCTTTACATCTTCTTGGCATACTCTCAACCAAGTTTTGAATAATTTCGTTTGGAATACTTCGCCATTCTGTTTCAACCCTGCCCCAAAGTTCGTCTAAATTTTCTGGTGCTCTTGAATACTGTCCCATCCGTCTTTTCACGATTGACCACAAATTCTCAATCGGATTGAGGTCAGGACTTTGAGCTGGCCACTTCATCAACTCAAATTTTTGTCCAGAGAGCCATTCCGTCACTATTTTGGATGTGTGCTTAGGGTCGCCATCCTGTTGAAAAATTACTTCTTCTTCCGGATAGGCGCTCATATCTACAAAATCTGGAAGATGGGTCTGGAGAATTTTTAAATAATCTTCCTTCTTCATTATTCCCTCAATTTTTTGCAAAAAAAAATTATTTGATTCGCACTATTATTTAAAAAGTTATGCATTGTAAACGATGGTAAGTACTAACATGTACTCATTAAAACTCCCCATTGTATATGATGATGATTACTTGTCACTTTGGAATGCATATTTAAGCTTAGATTTTTGATAAAAATTATATTAATATTTATTAATACTTACTTAATTTTTATTATAAAATTGGAAAAAAATAGTCGCGATGAAACTGAAAAAAACTGAAACTCCCAAGAGTTGAAAATCTGTGCCTGGTACTATTGCGTATTTGACAATTGTTGACAATTTAACATTTTCTCTTTTCATAACATTACTTAAACTGAAAAAATCTTTGAATACGCGTGGCTTTGATATTCCAAAGTCTAGGGCACTATACGACAAGGCAAACGCTGAAATACGTAGGTATAATTTTTGACAACAGACTAATATTTAATCAGCAGGTGAATCATGCAGCAAAAAAAGCTGGAAAAATAGTGGGAATGCTGAGCAGACTAATGGCTAACGTTAGAGGGCCAACACAACTTAAGCGGAAGTTGCTTATGGACACTGCGAACTCAGTGCTATTATATGGGAGTGAGGTTTGGGATAAGACTCTTACATGCCAAAGGAGACGAAAAATTCTTCTAGCCGTTCAAAGAACATCTGCATTGAGAGTGGCATCGGCTTACCGGACAGTGTCCCGGGATGCCATAATGATAATCAGTGGCTCTATTCCAATAGATCTTCTAGTTGAGGAAAGATGTAAAATTTGGGAGGAAAGAAAGAAAGGAAACGAAATAGATGTAAAGCAAATTCGAATGGAGACAATGCAAAAATTGCAGGAGAATTGGAGCAACTCTCTTAATGGCAGATGGACTGCCAAGCTCATACCAAGAGCTGATGTTTGGTATAACAGAAAAGATGGTGAAGTCAATTATTACCTGACCCAGATGCTGTCAGGACATGAATATTTCCGGAAATATCTCTTTCGAGCTGGGAAGGTTGATTACCCCATTTGTATTTATGGCTATGGAGCAATCGATGACTCCGAACACACATTTTTTGAATATGGACGATGGAGGAATGAAAGATATAGACTTGAAAGGGATATCGGACCCATTAACGCGGAAAATATAGTCCACAAACTGTTGCGAGGCCGAGAGTACTGAAATAAAGTGCAAAATATGTAGAAAATATTCTTAAGATTAAAAAGGTGGACATGGACAATCTACCAGAAGGATCTGCTTGGATGCAAGCAACTATGAATAACGGTTAATTCACCCTGAGTCCCTATCCGAAGTAATGCGGGAGCGGTCCCGGATAGGGAAACTATCAGGAGGAGGTGGTTTTTTAGTGGAGACACCACATACCGAATGTGACGACATGCGATGATTCGAAGTTATTTTCCCACCTCAAAAAAAAAAAAGTCTAGGGCACTATTAAATCTGAATTTATGGAATATTTTGATAAATGCAAGAAAGAGACAAAAAGAAACTACTAAAGTATGATGATACATATATCAATATTTTTGTCTCGAGAAGACCAAACACACTTATATATCTACGGTGACCATATTTTTTAAACCAAAATACAGAACAAGGAAATATCTGACCAATAACAACTATAAAATGCAAACAAACAACCTTTCATACGTACAAACATAACTGGCCTTTACAACCCTGTGTCAGGGTTACGGCCTAGCTTCTCGCAGCACTCATGTTGTGCCTGTTAATTTTTATCCATAAGTACCGGGACCTACAGTTTAATGTCGACTCCGAACGACAGACTTGAGAAGCTTGTTCATGGCAATTAATTACTCTCAGAGCTTTTGCCAGAAGACTGCTGAGAGGTAGTCGCCGAAAGAAATACGTACAATACATTTAAAGGGAAATTTCTAAGCTATCTCACTCAAACACATTTTGACAATTTTAGCCCACTGTGTGAGTTGTGCCGAAAATTGGAAAGTGGTGGGAGATAGTGGAGCTCATGGGCTACAGTCAGTCATATTCATACATACATAGGCATGTATGTAATTACACGGTGCTACAGTGAAAATATACTTGGAAAGAGACCTAGTGTAAGTTGTAGGCCTTATTGAGTAGATCATAAATCTATTTTTAAAAGTTCGGAAACACCCTCAAATTTTGGAGTTATTCCGAAAAAACTATTTTCGGGTAGGTTCGAGTACTTATAAACATGTAACTCAGTTGATTTTAATCCGATTTTCAATTTTTAAACGGTTTCAGAAAGAAGAAATATGTGCCTTTTTAAGTATGTACACATTTTGGTATATATATAAAATTTTTGCAGTGTTATTTTTAATTATATCTGATTTTAATTTTATTTTTACTACATATTTTAACTTTGGCGCCATTTTTTTAAATTACATTGTTTAGAAACATACCCTTAAGTATATATTTTAATAAAGCTAATTTAGTTCTGAGTTAACCAAGGTTGCAATAAATAAAATCGAGTAAAAAATAAAAAAGCCTCAAGAAATTCATTTACTACATCAATATAATTTTCACTTTTTTCATTTCCCAAAAAATTTTCACATAAACAATAAAGCTCCTCCATTCTGTTTTTTCCACAACATTTAATTTCATTGTGAATTTTTCGTTAAGCATAATTTTGCGGATTTGAGGTCCAACAAAAATACCTAAAAATAAAAAATAATACAATTATTTTAACTGTCCAATATTTATCTTCAAGCTACTTAGGCCCAAATTGTGTCATATAAATAAAACCAAGTTTATTTTATGTTTCCCGACAATTTAGGCCTAAGTAGCTTGAAGATAAATATTGGACAGTTAAAATACAAACTTTTTTGGCCGAAAATATTAATAAATAATTATAATACAATTATGTTTAGAAATCATAATCTTTTATTTTTGCTTCACTTATTCTTGGGAAAACTGATTTTAAGAGTAAAAACACATCGCTTTCCCTATCCAGGCGTTTCACGAACTGCTTCATGTATTCCAATTTGAGGTGTAATGGTGGCAAAATTATTTATTTATAATCATAAGACTAAAAAAATAAAGAAAATGTAGTATCTTGATCAGTACATAAGTAAGGTGTGCGTCACTATAAACTGTAACACATCAAAAGTCAAATAAAAACTGACTGGAGTAAGCTAGAGTTAAAAATAAAACAGTTTTATTTTGCATTTTTATTACAGATTTATATTCTGTATTATTTTATTTAAAAATTAATTTAATTTTATAAAATTTTTTATTTTATTCTTTATGCCATCCATAAGCAATGTTATAGTGTTTTCGGTGATTTTTTTGGTACCAGCTGTCCATTTATATCGAAAACTAGTAATGGTTTTGGGAACAGGTGTACTCTTCTTTAGTTCTCTTTTGACCAGAGCCCAATATCTTTCAATAGGCCGCAGCTCTGGGCAGTTTGGTGGGTTAGCCTCTTTTGGAACAAAAATAACATTATTTTTATTATACCAGTCTATTGCGCTTTTACTGTAGTGACATGTTGCCAAATCTGGCCCGAAGAATGTTGATATGTTGTGCTGTCTTAGAAATGGGAGCAACCTCTTTTGAAGACACTCTTTGATATAAATATCTGAGTTTATTGATTCCAATGTAACAAACGATGCACTTCTGTTGCCGCAGCTACAAATAGCCTGCCAAACTAGGAACTTTTTGGGAAATTTTGATAGTTTTTTAGTTCGGAACTCTTCAGAAACATTGCCTCTACTATCCGCTACATAAAACTCTTGGCCAGGAAGCTGCGCAAAGTCTGCAAAAACGTAAGTTTCATCACCCATTACAAAACATTCGAACTTTTAAAAAAATTCTTTTTTGAGGAGTTTTGCTCTTTTTTTTGCTTCAATATTCTTCTTAGCATTTCTATACGGAACTTTTTGGACTTTAAATGTTTTAAGGCCAGCTTTAGCTTTAACTCGGCGCACAAAACTTTCCGAACATTGCACGCGCCGGGCCACTTCGCGACCACAAATGTTTGGAAGAGCCAGTAAAAGCTTCTCAACCTTTTTGGCTTTCGCGTCGTTCGTTACCAGTTTTGCTTTACCTGTTCCAGGCTTTCTTTCAATTTTTAGGTCTTTGTTGAACTTTTTGACCACTCTGGAAACACATTGCCTGGTCACGTGGACTTCCCTAGCAACTTTTGTATAACTCCAATATGGTTTTTTTGAATTATTTGAATAATTTTTGTATGCACTTGTCTTTGATTATCCATTGTGAACTAACTAACAAGTCAAATTTGACAAACTGATACATTTTAAAATCTGACACATTTTTCAAAGATATTGTGATTAAGAAAAATAATTTTGATTAAAGGTGAAAAAAGTTATTAAGAAAAATGGGTGTTACACTTTATAGTGACGCACACCTTATTTGTAAAAGCAAAATTTTTAACTTTTGAAAAACCTTAATAACTTTTTTATTTTTTATTCGATTTTATTTATTGCAAGCTTGGTTAACTCAGAACTAAATTAGCTTTAATAAAATATATACATAAGGGTATATTTCTAAGCAATCTAATTTAAAAAAATGGCGCCAAAGTTAAAAAACCTAGAAAAAATAAAATTAAAATCATATATAATTAAAAATAACACTGCAAAAATTTAATATATATACCAAATACTTAAAAAGGCACATATTTCTTCTTTCTGAAACCGTTTAAAAATTGAAAATCGGATTAAAATCAACTGAGTTACATGTTCATAAGTACTCGAACCTACCCGAAAATAGTTTTTTCGGAATAACTCCGAAATTTGAGGGTGTTTCCGAACTTTTAAAAATAGATTTATGATCTACTCAATAAGGCCTACAACTTACACTAGGTCTTTTTTCAAGTATAAAAAATAAGTGCTCATTTGTAGCACCGTGTTATTATATTTATTTATTTAAATGCAAAATTAACAAAACTAAAAAGAAAAATTTACCAAAAATTCAGAAATAACTGAAATTTCGTGAGATCATTTAATTAGTACATAAGATACATACATACAGTGGTGGCCATATAATTAGAAACGATGTTTAATCAAAATGAAATCAAAGTGTAACTTCTTTTAAAACTATTACTAAAAAGTATAAGCACCGCTATTCGAACACCCCACAGTCCATATTATTGCCGCTGCAAAAAAACTTTAAATTTAAAGCTTGCACTTTAAAAAAATGTTGATTAATTTCTAAGTACTTGGTTTTTAGCTGGCCACATAATTAGAAACGTTCAGGTTTTCTTTAATTAATTAACTTTTTTTAATATGAGTCCTAAATTTAAAATCCAGTAGATCGTATTTAAATAACCTTAATACGTTTTAGTTTTCAAAACTGGAAAAAACAAGTGATGCACTCCATAAATAAGGGAGGGCTTCCACAAGGCGTATCCAATGGAAATATTGTTAATGTGGGCTATCGCACAAAGGTTTTCATAATCCAAAAAAGTGAAATTTGGTGCAGTTCACTTTTAAAATTAAACAAAAGATGTTTGCAAACCCCAGCCAGGAAGCCCAGTGCTAGAAAAACTCCTCAAGTAGAAGATAAGATTATTTGCAGCATCAGTAAAGGTAACCAATTTCTGAATTCACACAAAATTGGGGTGGAACTGGGCAACAAATGAGAGAACAAATATTTACACGGACAATAACAATGCGTTTATAAGCATTTTGGCTTTCGTAAATGTATTGTATAAAAGAAACCGCATGTGGCAAAACAATATTAAGAAACACTGACGCTTTGCAAGCAAAATGCTCAACAAAGATGCATGTTATCTGAAGTAGAATTCTTACAAGCAACAAATTTAAGAATTTATTGTTTTCACCTGACGAAAAATCTTACGTAAGATGTTCCTCAGTAAAATCCTTTGTTAAAACAGTGGTGGTGTATTATAACATGGGATGCAATTTCGTGGTGTGGTGTGAACCTTTTCTAAAACTAAAGGGAAAAGTTAATTAACATCAATATAAAAACAATTTAAAAAATGTAATAGAACAATATTTCTTTTGAGAAAATGCTTGTTCTCAACATGATAACGACTCAAATCAAAATCCTAAGTTAATAATATACTGGATTTCGTATAAAAGTATTGACATTTTGTACTTATCATCGTGAAATTTTTATCTAAACCCAATTGAAGATTTATAGGCAACTGTAAAAAGGAATCACGCGAACAACAATACAAAAAAAAAGTCTAATAGTCTTAAATGATTCAGCAAACCTAGAGAAACATGTCTCTGTAAACATGCTAGCATTTAATACAAAATTTGCCAGAGAAGACAAACACTAACCAATATTTTCAAAAATAATATATGTAAGAGAATATCCTAATAGAGGATATATCATTTTTTGCTTACTTTTGTGGAAAAATTTTAAGTTTTGTGAAAACATTTGTGTCGTTTCTAATTATAAGACCAACATAAAAGTGCTATATTTCGTTTAAAGTTAATTTTTTTAAAAATGTTATCTCAGCTATAAATATTTTTATTATAAATTCAATAATAATTGAATACTTTACAATTTATAGTATTTAGTTGTGGTATTGTGAACTTAATTTTGAAAATATATTAAGAAAAATGTGTGCTGCTAAGTCGTTTCTAATTATATGGCCACCACTGTACATATCGTCGATGGAATTAAAG
Source organism: Metopia argyrocephala (assembly GCA_963576795.1). Lineage (NCBI taxonomy): Eukaryota > Metazoa > Arthropoda > Insecta > Diptera > Sarcophagidae > Metopia > Metopia argyrocephala. The sequence continues at coordinate 75,659,067 of OY756209.1, read as the reverse complement.
AACGCTGTAACTGACAAAATCTTAAATGTTCACCAGAGCCAAAAAACCTGAATGAAAGTAGAACAAAGTTTATTATCATCGTAGAAATCTGGGACCGGGACCAATCGACGCGTATTTTTGTTTTGATAAAAATGATGCAAAAAACGTATTTTCGATTTTTTGTCAGTTACAGCGTTCTTCAATTCATGCGGCGATATGTACATAAGTTTTAAATACCATAAAATAAAAATTAGTTTCTAGATATAAAAAAATTAATATTTTGCTTTTATCATTCAAATTAGATTCACAGAAATGTGCATTGAAGGGGTACAATAAAATTACAACTAATTTTGGTATTTTTCTGATGAATAAATTTGTTTTACCAAGTTATCATTTACCTTTAAATATTCTTTAAACTCTATACTACTCATATAATTTAATGACCAAAATGACTTTGATGGTTTCCAATTTTCATTTCATAATTTTTTTCATTGGTCTATATATTATTTACTACAGAATATACCATTTCTGTTGACCGGTAAACGCAGACTAAACTCGACAACCGTCAAAATAATTTTTAAATTTATGTTTCTTTCTCTTAAATGTACATACATATGTATATGAAATGCATTGCTTATGGAGACAAGCATGTCTCTATGGCCATTTCGTCTCTGCTTATGATGCTCGCCAGGAGACTTTTTCTCAAAGGTGTTAATCAAAACTACAAATACTACTTTGAGACATGAAAATACAGAACAAATACTGAATATTAAATAACATACAGAACATTTTTATGTTTTTCCCTAATGAATAATTTATACAGAACATGGGTTTCAAATACAGAACTGGGCCCAAATCGCGGCACTAGTTATCGAATGAACGTTCGTATCGAGTAAAATTTCGTCACGTATCGAATAGCCAAATTATAGCACTCAAAGCTATCGAATCGAAATTTACAAGAAAAATGTAAAAGATTTTTTGTTTTGTAAAAGAATCAAATAACTTTAAAATTAAGAGAAAGTAAGTAAAATTAGAGCAAAATAATTATATAGTTTAATTTTAACTTAAACAAAATTATTTAGATAATGGGTCCATCATTTTTATGATGGACATGATGTTATAAGATTCCCGGCGGTTAGTATACATACATACATCTTTTAATTATTTGGAATTGAAATTGTGTAATGCTTTATATATCACCTTAGTCATTGGTTGCGTGGATGGCACGCATATCGGACTCCAAAGACCATAGTCCAATGAACACATGTTCTTTAATAGAAAGGGCTTTCACAGCCTCAACTCAATGGTGGTAAGGGTGACTTTAGTTTTATACAAATGCTACTTACATTTCTGTCGATTTTATTAAAAATAAAAAAATTTTTTCTTGTTATATTTCCAAATAAACAACGCGTATATAAATTAAAATCAGAGTCAAATTATTTAAGAAAACACTTTTTTAAACTAGTTATTTGTTCTTTATTAAATTTTATTGTTTTAAAACAGAAATTACAATTTTAATTTCTTAACTGAAATTCGCTCTCCTTGCTGATGAGGATCGCTTTACAAGTTTTCTACGACTAAACTAAATTAATTATTCAAGAAACAGAATTAAGAAAAAGAAGTTATAAAGAATGTAATTAATAGGCAATAAGAATAAGTATGTAAGTAATAAGAATAAGAATAAAGAATATGAATGATGAATACAAAATATATGCATGAATAAGTCGACTAGTTAAATAACTACTTTAACTACCCTCTCTCTTTAAAACCAATCGTCCTCGATGGTTTCCAATAATAAAAATAATTAAATTTACAAAAAAGAATAATTATAAATTTAAGTTTAGACTTTACATTTAAATCAAGTATAAGAAGTAATCAGGAATTTTATAAATAACAAAATTTTAAATTTCACCGTAAGTTATCCTTATGAACAAGTCGATTGTCAATCAGAACACAACCACCCATGTCTCTCTGAACAACTTTCTCTACATAACGTCTACTAAATTTATTTCCCAGTCTTCGGTTAGTTCTCACAAATACCCTGTCACCTGGAGAAAATTTCCTCGTTATCCTGTGGGCATTGTGATAATTCAAGTTCTTCGCTTGAGTTATATTTAGTTTCCTTCTTAAGGTAACCCTTAGCTCCTCAGAAATGCAGTGAAGAATATCAATAGGTCTTAGTCCAGTTACAGAATGAATCGTTTGATTATATTTTGACACAGCAATAAGAATCAATTCCCTTGAATCGACATACTTTCCCTCTACCTTCAAACACCTTGCGATCTCGGCCAAAGTACTATGAAAGCGTTCGACCTGGCCATTGCTTGTGCTGTGCGCAGGTGGAACTGTATAAATTTTAACACCAAAATGGCTTGCAAGAATATGTTTTATTGTTTCAGAATTAAAAGCTTTCTCATTGTCACATACCACAGTTTTAGCTTTCGGGAAAAAATTCATTATTGACAATAACGGAATCTTGATGTCCATTATTGATCGAGAATCGATAGGGAAAACGATGGCAAATTTGCTAAATTTATCAATACAGGTAACAAAATGTAATTTATCAGTAGAAAAAACGTCAAGGTGTAAAATTTCACCTGGATTTTCAGGTATAGGGGATTTACCAATTAGAGTTTGTTTCGGACGCCTAACATACTTTGCTTCTTTACAAGTTCTGCAGCTTAAAGCTATCTCCTCTAATTTTCTTCGAATACCTGGAAAATAGTATTCCCTAAGAATTTGATTCAGATTCTCACGAATATTGCGATGCGCTCTGTTATGTTCATTAATTACGATTTCAAGCTGATCGTCAGGATCGTGAACATCTATAACCATATTTTTACTAAAGACGAACTTAACAGACGGAAAGCTTTTAATAATGGCATTCTGGACTTGTCCTAGCGTGCAGTGATCGGAATGAATGCAGTTTACAACAGTTGGATTAACAACCTTTTTCAGCAGCCCTACGATATCCTTTACTTTATCAAAATAAACGAAGTTTCTTACTTGATTAATAAATACAGTCCTAGAAAGAACACTTGATTTCGATGCCTCGATGAGGAGAAGTTGATTTTTAAAACAATTAACTGGGTTTACAACAGACCTGATAATTTCTGTAGAAGATTCTTCGCTATGTACTGTTGAAATATTCGATGTCTCCGATGCTGTTAAAGTGTCAGAATCAATTACTGCTTCAGACGCAGACAAAGTATCAGAACCAAATGTAGCGCTCAGACTCATTCTGTCATTTTCCGCGTAATGCATATATTGGCGGGATAAAGCGTCTGCTACTATATTGTCTTTGCCTGGTTTATAGTGAAACTTCGGTGAAAATTCTTCAATAAAAGCCCTCCATCTTCTAATTTTTGTATTAGGATTTTTCTCTGATAGAGAAAATGAGAGTGGCTGATGATCTGTGTAGATATTTACATTTTTCGCACCATATAGGTAATTTCTTAATTTCTGAAGTGACCACACTATAGCTAATAGTTCACGTTCGTTGGTTGAGTAGTTTTCCTCCGTTGTAGATAGAGTTCGTGAAATCATTGTCACAGGTTTTCCATTTTGTGTCAATACGGCACCGATTGCATTAGAAGACGCGTCAGTAGTAAGTTCAAACGGCTCATTAAAGTTGGGATGAAGCAATAAGACATCTTCAGATGCCAAGATATCTTTTATTTTCTGAAATGCTAAAAGAGCTTCTTCGTCAAGGCAAATTTTAACATTACGAGAACACCTTGCTGGCACGTTACCATTTTCTCCGCGAAGGTATCTTGTAAGCGGTTTTGTAATGAGTGCATAGTCCTTAATGAACCGGCGGTAATAGCCTGTCAACCCTAGAAATGACCTTAGGGCGCGCAGTGTCTCAGGGGCCTGGTAATTTAATATATCATCAACCTTTTCAGGACAAGTCTTAATACCTTCTTTAGAAACAACGAAACCTAAAAACTCGACAGAACTTTTAAAAAACCTTGATTTTTCACTTGAAACTCTCATATTGGATTTGTACAGTTTTTGAAGAATTCTATCGACGTCAGCTATATGCTCTTCAGCGGATGACGAAAAGATGATAATGTCATCGATATAAACATGACAAGTCTTTCCAATCTCTTCTCGCAAAATATCGTCTATCGTACGTTGAAAAATACTAGGGCCGTTTTTCAAACCGAACGGAAGTCGGCAAAACTCAAATTTTCCGTTATTAACGCAGAAGGCTGTCTTTTCCCTGTCATTCTCTGCCAAGTTAATTTGATGAAATCCAGATTTTAGATCAAGCGTTGTAAAGTAAGCAGATTTTCCTAAGTTCGATAAAATGACTGATGTATCAGGTATTGGGTATCGGTCGCTTGTAGTTTTTGAATTTAACTTTCTAAAGTCAATTACAAGTCTTTTTCTTGGCCTACCTGACTCATCAAAACCTTTCTTATCAACTATCCATATGGGATTATTATATGGAGAGCGAGAAGGTCTTATTATGCCATTTTTTAACAAATCTGCTATCTCCCTATTCACGAAATCATTCATGGCTAGAGGGTATGGGTACGATTTCGAATAGATTGGCTCCTGGTCCTCAGTTCTAATGGTTGCAACAACTTTGGTGACAAAAGGAAGGGATTCTATTGGATCAGCAAAAACTTTCCTGTTTATTTCAAGCATACTATTAAAATTTTCGATTAAATTAGCTGATGCGTCACATGTTTCAGAGTTGACAAAATTATGGACTGCATTACAGCAAAGAAAAGACAGTTTCTCTTCGCCATTTTCATTCTTTAACATACCTGTTTTGCAGTCAATTTGTGCATTTATTTGATTCAGGAGATCAAAGCCAACTATTCCGTCGAATGTTGTCAAATCCGGTAATATAAAAAAGTTAGATGTTTTTCCCAATAAATATATAAAACATTTTGAAACGATTTTTGAATTTCCATTTACTGATTTAACTAAAAAAGGCTTTTCAAGTTGCTTAACTGATTTTAGAAAGTCAAGATTTTTAATATAATTCTTCGATGTGCCGGTGTCGATTAATATTTTTAACGTCCTTCCCCCGACCGACCTTTCTATGTATGGCAGGAGGGACCTAGTTCTAAAAAATTAATCTCGTCTTGTATATTGTGTTCAACAACTTCGAGCTGTTGGTCGTAAGGTTGCTCGGGTGGAATATTGTCAAAACTATTGCCAGGAGATTCACTATAATCGCATTCTATGTCGTTTTCTATAGGGAAGTATTGATTTAAATGATTAACTCTTTGTGCTTTCGAAATATTTTGCCGCAAACTATCAGGTGGTCGTTTTTGGTGTTGCTGGCTCCATCGAATACTATCAACCTCCATTGGTTCTACGATTTGTCTATTGTTAAAGTTGCCTGGTTGGTTACTTCTACTAGCTGTAGCGTTCTGATTCCATCTGGGGAAAGTGTTGCCGAATCTATTGCCGTATCTATTGATATTTATATTTTGATGTTGTGGTGGTTTAAATCTACTGTTACCAGAGAATACATTTTGTTGACTTGGCCGATTATAAAACTGAGGTTGATGAACAGGTTGATAATTCGGAGAATTATATATGAAATGTTGGTTAGAATTATTCCAAAAAGTTGTTGCAAAATTATACCTTGTCCGATTTGTCTCAAATTCCTGAGCCAAGGCGAGAGCAGAAGGCATGTCTGGTGGATTACACGAAAACAAAACATCTGACATTGGACGTTGCAAGCCAGAAATAAACACACGTAATGCATTTTCTCTATATTTCTGACCAAGGGACTCAATTAACGCCGAATTACCCTCATTTGTCATCACTACCTTGTTTAATATTAATGCTAATTTTTTCTCCACTGCATCATAGAATTCTATAATTCCCCTAGAGCCTTGCTTTAATGTCGACAATTCTTGCTCAAGCGTAAATAGAGATCTTTTATCCCCAAAGGAAAAATCCAGCCTAGATAAGATTGCCCTAAAATTCAAGACAGTGTTGTATGAACTGAGTACCGCATCGGCTGCCCCCACAACCTTATTTCTAATAATTCCTACAGCCTGGTAGTATGTGGAACTGCCCTCATAAGGTTCGTATAACTTGTGTGCAGTTATCGCTGCCTGACGCCAAGATATGTACCTATCAGCTTCCCCACTGAATTCTGGAATAGTTTTCACTATATCCAGAGATTCGCTACACCTTATTCCTACTCTAACAGCTATTGGCTTATACTCTTCAACCTGAACTGGATTCTCCAAGACAGCCAATCTCCTAGTTAAGTCGTCAACCGTACTCTGAAAACTTTGACGCGCCTGCTCAGTTGCCTGACTCAAGGCAGTACTAAGCAATGCCTGCACTGTATTCGTATCCATATCTTGGGATCCCGAGGAAGTGGTTTCTGTTCTAATTCTTATATTCTGTAAATCCGAAATCAAATTCTCTATGTTCATAAGGATATAATGATATAATTCCGATACTTTTTACACATACAATTTAAGAGAAATAGATTTATAGAATCTTTCTATTTTAGGATCTTTCCAATTTATTATTGAAAATTTAAATCAAAATAAATCAAAGTTGAAGTTAAATTTAATTACCTTAAAGTACATAAATTTAAATATAGTTTGAAAATTGAATAATGTTTAAAAAAAAAGAAAAATAATACTTTTAAAGAAATCAATACCAATCCTCTCAAATAAGTTTGAAACAAAATTCTTCCTAATTCGGTGTTCAAATCTTATGATATTAAAAATAATATATAGGTATGTTAGAAGAATATTTCCAATTAAATTTGATTTTTAAAATTGAAGTTTAATTTAATTATTTACAAATACATAAGTTTAGATTTAGCTTGAAAATTTAATATAGATTCTTTTTATTTCACGATCCTTTCAATTTATTCTAGAAAAAATGAAATCAAATTAGATTAAATTTGAAGTTTAATTTAATTACTTATAAGTAAATAAATTTAGATACAGTTTAGAAATTGAATAATGAGTGTAAAAAAAAAATAATACTTCTAACAAAATTAATAATTTTAAAATAAAATTCTCCTTAAGGGGGATTAGGATTTTTTTTGTTTTAACTATTTCTAATTTAATATTTAAATTTTATGATATTAGAAATAATTTATATGTTACAAGAATACTTTTAATTAAATTTAATAGTTGTGTTTTTTTTCAAATAAGCTTAAAGTTAGGTATAATTTTATTATCGGCTCACTTATTCTCCAATAATTACTGTGTACCCTCATACGACTTTTTGTCTTCATTTAAATTTCATTCAAGTTTCTTGTTCGGTGTCATTCCCAGTTTTTTATTTTGCTTTTTAATTCCTCAGTTTTTTTAAGTCTTAAATTTTATATTATCGGTGTTTACAAGTAAGTAATTCAATTTATTCTCATTTTTGTTTTAGGATCACTTTATTTGAATATTTCTTATTACTTCTTTATTATTTTTTTTGGTTTTCAACAACGAATTTTAATTATAGTTGTTGTTGGTCTTTACTTTTTGTTCACTAAATATGTGCGTATGTTGTTCAGTGTATGTAATTTTTTTAATATTGTAAACAACCGTTGCTCTTTATTATTTTTTATATTGTTTGCTTTTTGAATTTGTCGTACTTTTTTTTTCACTAAATATGTGTGAATGTAATTTTATGTATTAATTTTTTTGCGTTTTGAAAAAAACCGTTGCTTCTTATTATTTTTTATATTACTTGCTTTTTAATTTGTCATACCTATAATAAAATATTTTCCTTTGTCACTTTCTATTATTTTATTTTTGCTTTTAACAGAATTTTATTTGGATCAATAGTTGTTGGGCTTTACTTTTTTTTCACTAAATATGTGTGTATGTTGTTCAGTGTATGTAATTTTATGTAATTTTTTTAATATTCTAAAGAACCGTTGCTCCTTATTATTTTTTATATTGTTTGCTTTTTGAATTTGTCGTATTTTTTTTCACTAAATATGTGTGAATGTAATTTTATGTATTAATTTTTTTTACGTTTTGAAAAAAAAAACCGTTGTTTCTTATTATTTTTTATATTACTTGCTTTTTTCACACTTTTTAATATTTTGTTTTTGTTTTTTAAAAATTGGATTTTATTTGAATCAATAGTTGTTGTTCTTTAATTTCTATTATTCAGTAAATGTTCTTTTTTTTTTTTTTTAATAATATGTTGTATGTTGTTCAATATAAGTATGTAATGTAAATTTTAACTGTTCTAAATAATTAATTTACGGATGAAACCAATAACATCACTATAATTTATTTTTATTTTTTTTTTTTTTTTTTTTAATATCAATACAATTTTCTTTTTTGAGGCTCTGTGGGCCCCACGTTGGGCGCCAATTAAAATCAGAGTCAAATTATTTAAGAAAACACTTTTTTAAACTAGTTATTTGTTCTTTATTAAATTTTATTGTTTTAAAACAGAAATTACAATTTTAATTTCTTAACTGAAATTCGCTCTCCTTGCTGATGAGGATCGCTTTACAAGTTTTCTACGACTAAACTAAATTAATTATTCAAGAAACAGAATTAAGAAAAAGAAGTTATAAAGAATGTAATTAATAGGCAATAAGAATAAGTATGTAAGTAATAAGAATAAGAATAAAGAATATGAATGATGAATACAAAATATATGCATGAATAAGTCGACTAGTTAAATAACTACTTTAACTTATAATTTCGATTGCTCTTTTATTATCGAATGACATTTCGAGAGATGGCATTCGATCGAGTACTCGTTATCGAATGCCATAATCTCAAATTTCGATACACCTTACTCGTTATCGAGTGCGACGATCTCAAATACAAAAATTTCGATTAACTTCATTCGATAACGAGTGCCGCGATTTGGGCCCTGTTCTGTATAATACAGAACGGATGGTCACCGTATATAAATCAGACTTTAAGATCGGACTGTAAGTGATACAATGTAACGAAAAAACTAAAAAGGCGACAACTGCATTCGGCAAAAAAAAAATTTTTTTTTAAATCTCCTTGCAAAAATATTTTATATTAGGGGCGGTACGCTATAATTACGGTGACCATCCGTTCTGTATTATACAGAACAGTTCTGTATTTTAAAGCCTTGTTCTGTATAAATTATTCATTAGGGAAAAACATAAAAATGTTCTGTATATCATTTACTGTTCAGTATTTGTTCTGTACTTTCATGCCAGAGTAGTATTTGTACAATAGTTCTGATTAACACCTTTGGGTTAATAGGAGTCTCTTAAGCAGAGACATGCTTCTTCTCAAGCAATACATTTCATATAAGTATGTATGTATGCACATTTCAGAGAAATAAGCATAAATTTTAAAAATATTTTGACGGTTGTCAAGTTTAGTTTGTGTTTACCTGGTTTAAATGCTCCAACAGAAATATATGAACCAATGAAAAAACTCAAATGAAAATGGAAACCATCGAAGCCATTTTGGTCACTAAATTAAACTATAATATGAATTGTAGAGTTTAAAAAATATTTTAAAAATTATGCACATACATAGTATGTAGGCAAGCTATGTACTTATTTAATGATCTCACGAAACTTTAGTTATTTTTGAATTTTTGATTATGATTGACACATTGTTTTCTAGAGCTGCAAAACAATCGATAGTACTATCGATAGTATCGATTGTTTTATTTTTGGCCGACTATCGATGGTTTCACTATCGGTAGCGATACTATCGGAAAATTTTAAAAGTAAACTTTTTCAACGCAGGTTTTTTGCCGCCGGTAAATTTTTGTATGTATGTTCTAATTTTTCAATAATAATGTGAAATAAAATAGAGCCAATATTTCAAAAAAGTTTTATCCTATTAAACTCCTTAGGGTAATTAATTTTATTTAAACTTAATTATTTTTATTCAGCGGCAATGGGTACCTTAATAGCGACAACGGCGAATTATTGACGGCAACGTAACTGGCTTCTTTTTCCTTATACATAAGGCGCTGCAATTTATAGAAGTACATAAACACAAAAATAATACAAAGAAGTTTTAAAGTAGAAGTTTCTGGTATTATTAATAGAATTTCTGAAAGAATAAGGAATTTTTAAATAAAAAACAGTTTTAAAAAATGCAGAGGTTCCTACAATTAGTGGAAAATAAGCATTATTACAATACTATTTAAAAGTATGTACATATGTGTCCATTGGATATATCCATAGGAGTGTGTATGTCTGTCTGTGTTTAATAAAAAATGGCAACGTAAACATTGTGGTAGACAACGATGATGAAGAGGGTACTCCAAAAAAGATAGGTAGGACGTATTTAGATGTTTCGACTTATTTTGAAATAACCAAAGATAAAAATTGTGGTAAATGCCGTTGTGGCAAATATTATAAAACTAGCGGCAATACTACAAATTTATTAGATCACCTTAAACGTTCGCACCCTAGTTTCAGAGAAGCGGAAAAGTCAATTAAGACCATCGACCAAAAACGGGTAAACCTGGTGTAACTTATAAATACCTAAATTTAACGCTTCTGTACCTAATTTTATTTATGAATTGTTTTTTATAATCTCTTTTAATTAGAATTTTAATATTTACATACATATGTAGAATGTATGTTTTATGTTTTACGTTTTGAACGTTAAAGCCTTTTACGGTTAACGTTAATATAAAAAAAATATCTCGAATTAACAGCTTCAATTAATTTTTTTTTATTTTAAGAGCCTGAGACTCGGGTTCGAATCTCAGGAGAGGTGTGATCAATTTAATTTTTGGTTTTTATCAGAAAACGCTTTAATTAGATCAAATTTAACTGCAATGTTATTTTTTGGTAATTAAAGAAGAAATGATGTCCGTGAAGGAATAGTACACTAGCCAAACTGAACAATTGTTTTCGACTCCAGCTACGGTAGTCTCATCAGAGTTCTTTGTGTCCTGTGCATATTCAAGACCAAATTCAACTGCAATGTTATTTTTTGGTAATTAAAGAAGAAATGATGTCCGTGAAGGAATAGTACACTAGCCAAACTGAACAATTGTTTTCGACTCCAGCTACGGTAGTCTCATCAGAGTTCTTTGTGTCCTGTGCATATTCAAGACCAAACATCTGTTGTGTGACTTTACTTCGACTAACTCATACGAATGTATGTACATACGGTAATAATTTCAGTATGCGATTTCCAAAAAAGTGTGAGTTAAATAGTTGATGTTTGGTCTTGAATATGCACAGGACACAAAGAACTCTGATGAGACTACCGTAGCTGGAGTCGAAAACAATTGTTCAGTTTGGCTAGTGTACTATTCCTTCACGGACATCATTTCTTCTTTAATTACCAAAAAATAACATTGCAGTTAAATTTGATCTAATTAAAGCGTTTTCTGATAAAAACCAAAAATTAAATTGATCACACCTCTCCTGAGATTCGAACCCGAGTCTTAGGCTCTTAACATAAAATTGCACCCGACTATGGTGCTACGCTCTAACCACCTCAACCACCGTCGTACATAACATTCATGTCGACTAATGTGGATAAGGTAGAATAAAGGGCAAAAACAAAATAAATTTGTAATTCTGTTTCATCCAAATAAGATGACAATTACAAGAACAGCAATGATGGTAAGAAAAGGAGAATATGATATAAACTGTTGTGTGACTTTACTTCGACTAACTCATACGAATGTATGTACATACGGTAATAATTTCAGTATGCGATTTCCAAAAAAGTGTGAGTTAAATAGTTGATGTTTGGTCTTGAATATACACAGGACACAAAGAACTCTGATGAGACTACCGTAGCTGGAGTCGAAAACAATTGTTCAGTTTGGCTAGTGTACTATTCCTTCACGGACATCATTTCTTCTTTAATTACCAAAAAATAACATTGCAGTTAAATTTGATCTAATTAAAGCGTTTTCTGATAAAAACCAAAAATTAAATTGATCACACCTCTCCGGAGATTCGAACCCGAGTCTTAGGCTCTTAACATAAAATTGCACCCGACTATGGTGCTACGCTCTAACCACCTCAACCACCGTCGTACATAACATTCATGTCGACTAATGTGGATAAGGTAGAATAAAGGGCAAAAACAAAATAAATTTGTAATTCTGTTTCATCCAAATAAGATGACAATTACAAGAACAGCAATGATGGTAAGAAAAGGAGAATATGATATAAACTGTTGTGTGACTTTACTTCGACTAACTCATACGAATGTATGTACATACGGTAATAATTTCAGTATGCGATTTCCAAAAAAGTGTGAGTTAAATAGTTGATGTTTGGTCTTGAATATGCACAGGACACAAAGAACTCTGATGAGACTACCGTAGCTGGAGTCGAAAACAATTGTTCAGTTTGGCTAGTGTACTATTCCTTCACGGACATCATTTCTTCTTTAATTACCAAAAAATAACATTGCAGTTAAATTTGATCTAATTAATTTTTTTTTATTTTTTTTTTGTTTTTGTTTGGCAAATACTTTGCGTTTTGTTTTTTTGTTTGTTATTTTGTAATAAAATTAAAATTTATGTTACATTAGTGTTTATATATATGTCTTTTATTTAAATTAATACATTTATTATGAAAGACAGTTAAAAACGAATAATAACCCATATACATATATACATGGTACTTGCTATATTTTAATAGAGTTTTACTTACTGGACTTTCAATACAAATTGAATTCTACTTCCCTACTAGATTTTAGAAGAACCTAGTAAAAATATATCAAAAAATTCGTATTGCGATTCTAATTTTCTCAGAAAAAAAGAAAACCGATAGTATCGATAGTTTTTTTTAAACTATCGAAACTATCGATGGGGCCACAGCTCTATTGTTTTCTGAAATTGATTGTTCGTGGGCGCCACTGGTCAGCTTTATCTTTAACTCAAGACTACATGACAAAAAGATCTAAGCTCTGTACAAATAAATATTCAGCTGAACTTCTTACCGAAATAAGAACATTAGCTTCTGATTGTACAGTATCTACAAGCGGTTTACCAAAATTACAACAACTAGAAACCGTGGAATCTACAGCAGCAAAAATTAAGTGCGATAGCAAATACACCATATGCAACAAATTTATATATAAATTGCAATGAAAGATCATTCGCTCCTCGTATAGTGAGAAGATTTAATAAAAAAAACTATAACGGACCAAAATGGTCCTAAACCCAAGATTCGTAATTTTTTATTTTTCTAACTTCCATTTTAATATTTTTGGTTGAAAGTTTTCCAGGAGTAATAAAAAAAATAAATAAAAAAAAAGTTAAAAAAATAATAATTAAAAAAATAAAAGTTAAAAAAAAACTCTCAAAAATAGAGTTTTATTTTTTCGTCATTAAATAATACTCAATTTGTGAGTTTTATTTTTCAGTCAGAAAATAACAGTTATTTTTTGAGTTTTATTTTTCCATCATAAAATAAAACTTTATTTAGGAGTTTTATTTTTTCGAGTTTTATTTTATGACAGAAAAAATAAAACTCCTAAATAGAGTTTTATGCCCGTATTCATAAAAACTATTTTAGGTTTATTGAGAGTTTATTTGACAAATATTGCATAGAAATTTGTCAAATATCTCCTCAATAAATCTAAAATAGTTTTTATGAATACAGGCATTATTTTTTTACGGAAAAATAAAACTCGAAAAATAACGGTTATTTTCTGACTGAAAAATAAAACTCATAAATAAGTTTTATTTTATGACGAAAAAATAAAATTCACAAAATGAGTTTTATTTTATGACGAAAAAATAAAACTATATTTTTGAGAGTTTTTTTTAAGAGTGCTCTCCAAGACGATTAATTTGGTATATAACATCATATATGTCTGTCGACTCTAATACGATGATTTTTTTAGTTTAATTTTTAAGCAATATCTGTTATTAGTGGTCCCTGGTTGTACCATTTCTTAGTCAAGTCAAGAACAAAAATTGACCAAAATTGTACAAACAACAGCAGGGTTTATTTCATTTATTTTGTTTTTTTTTTTTATTTTGTTAACTTTGCATTTAACCCTAGAATACTAACCTACGTAAATTTTACGTGCACTTTTTTTTTTAATTTGTCAAATTTGTATGGAAAACGATAACTGAATAATGTAAATATAGTAAAAATTATTTTTTTATTAAATTTATTTTATAAAAATAAATAAATTAATTTAATTAAAGTAAATAAATTGAAAATTTTCTAACTTGAAAAATTGCGTAAAAATTAGCGTTAGTGTTCTAGGGTTAAATAATAAATACAATAAATACATGCCTATGTAGGTTGCTTGTTTGCATTTTATAGTTGTTATTGGTCAAATATTTCCTTGTTCTGTATTTTGGTTTAAAAAATATGGTCACCGTAGCTATAATGTATGTATGTATATAAGTGTACATACTTATGTTTGTGGATAATATTATTATAACAATTCAATACAAAAAAAAGTTGGTGTCATACGGGCTTAAGAATTACTTACATTGAAAGAATATGTTGAATTTTAAAAATGTTTCAATTCAAAAAGAAAAAGGCTGATGAAAATAATATTCAAATATAATTCGCATAATCTATTTCCAATAGATTGTGCTTTAAGGCTGGTATTGATTTCAATTTTGTGAAAAAAGTTTAGCTACATTTATTTTTCTATTCGAAAAATTTGACATGCAACATATATCCCTAAAAGCATGTATCACCTTTATACACAACAAATAACACAGTTCAATAAAATAATTTTTTTTGTTGCTTTTGACAAGAACTAATTAAACTTTCGTTTGGGGCTCAGAATCTACATGTATTTTAGTTTTTCAGTCTTTCTTTTTAAGACCTGCACTTTTTATGCAATCTTTAACAGTCTAACTGCAGTGTAGTTGAAATTATAATAATATATCATGCATTTTATATACAGAAATTGCAAAAGACCACCCTTAATAATTCGAATATCGAATATAACTTTAAATAACCAGGAATTCACCAGGAAATGGAAGAAATCGAGAGACATTACAAAGGCTGGTGCGATGAATAAATGATGGCGGACTATTGTTGGTTCCTAATTTGCGAAAATCCATCCGAAAAAACGCAAAAGTTCAAGTCGCTCGTCATTTTAATTAAAATTTTGAAAATGAAAATATTGTCGTTCCACAAAATCCTTAATATAAACTTTATTTTTCATCCGATTTTATTCAAAATACGCTTAAAATATTTGTAATTAAATAAGCTATTTAGTAAAAGAATAAAACATTCCAGATATTCAATATAACGTAGGAAAAAATTTAAATGAAAATGAAAAATTTGGAAAAAAACGTAAAAAATAGAAAAATTTTGAACTTTGAGGTGCCATATCTCAGCGATTTCTTATCAGATAGAATGTTCCAGTATATCGATATGCCACTTATCTCGATCGGACTTTTTGATTAGACTCCACAAGGGTTTGAGTGGGGCCATACACCGAAAAACACAAAAGTACCGTTATCTAAAAAACGGTACTTAGGAAAAAATCATAACAGCGTTTTTCGTACTCAGGAGGTCCCAATTAACTTATCTAGGCATGTGGCGTTCTTGGTATTTTTCCAAATTAAAAATTTGTAAACCTGTGTAATGTAAACTATTTATAAAATCATGAAATAAAGTAATATTAAAGTAAATAAATTAACAAATTAATAAAGAACAAATAAAAGTGCAATAAATTTATTAAATAATATTAAATGAAATATTAAATAATAAATCAAATTAACAAAAATTAACAATACTAGATGACCCGTGCCAATATTTCGCACCGTTAGTTGTCATTTTTGTAACATAAAATAAAAATAATTAATAGAAATTTTAGTAACTTCAATACATTTTATTAAAAGTATAAAAATATTAGAAATCATAATATATCATACATATTTACTTGCATACATACATACATATGTTTAAATGCTTTTATAATACTTCCTTGAATACAATGTTAGAGGTAATGACATAATCATCGTTAACTTTTTGCCCGTACGAATCCTTAAACACAGTGTTGTCAGATTAGGGGATTTATCCCAAAAATGGGGATTTTTTTTCTGAAATGGGGATAGAAAAATTTATTTGGGGATAGGGATTTAATTGGGGATGATCGACCAGTTTTCGGCGATTTTTAAAATTTGTTTGCTTGCTTAATTATATATTATAAACTTCTTACATTCGAAACACACGATGAAAGAATTTCAATAGAATTTTAATTTTCAAGATTTGCTTATAAACTTGTTTAAAACTCATACTTTCATATAAAATTTTTGCAACGTGTGCACTTGGTTTTAGTTTGATTTATTTTCTCATATAAATAATAGCATCGCCATATCATTATGTTTCCATCACCTTTTTTAATGGTTTTTATTGCGGAGGAATTTAGTATTACAGGGTCTTTTTTCAGCTAAATTACTTCTTTCGTAGATAAACAAACTAATTTTAGTTTCGTCCGACCACAATTACTTCTCCACTTATATGTACTTTATGGTATGGGAATGCTTTCCATAATATGGCACAAGACATCTATTTATAATTGAGGTAAAATAGATGCCGTATACTAAGTATATAAATATTTCCAAAGACATCATGATGTCTTATGCTGAATATGAAGAGGCACAGCGATCAGTATTTCAACAAAATAACGACCTGAAGCACACATCGAAGCGAGCAAGAAGTTGGTTTAAAAAGAATGTCGTCAAGATTTTTGGTTGATCTGCACAGTCTCCAAATTTAAAATTTACATATCAAATAAAAAATATGTACGTACATCCAAAATTATTGATGCAGTTTATGTGGAGATTTTGGGGATATGAATTTCGAAATTGGGGATAAAAATTCAAAACAATCTGACAACCCTGCTTAAACAAACAAAAATATCTTAAAACGTACAACTACTTCAAAGTATTGCCAAAACAGCTTATTAAAATAAATAGCGGTATTGCCAGAATGGATTTTGATATATACATACTATATCATGTAGAACTGCATTACTATTAAGCGACCCTTTCTTACCACACTTGAACAAAAACATAAAAAACATAATCATAAGGACAACAGTATTATCATGCAGTTCTATATAAAATATAATTTTTATCAATGAAAATATTTTCAATTTACCCTTTTTATCTAACAATCTGCAAAAGTATTTTTTAAATAAAAATTCTTGATACAAAATAAAAATGGACAACATTTTTTTCGTTAAAGCATGTTTGGAAAATGAAAATGTCTGGATTACACTACCAGTGTAATCCTCAAAAACACTCCACCCTTAATAGCTCCGATCCATCTCTCGGACAGCAGAATGATATCCGGCGATGTGTATTCACATCCCGGTCTTCTGAAGGTCGTGTCATTTCGGGTGTTCTCCACCATCAAACCAATGTAAAATTCTATTCTAAATACATAAAGGGTGGAACAAGGAAAAATCCACAACTCTCTGTATGAGCTTGAAGACTCGCAGGGGAATTATACAGGTTAATATCATGCTTCAGATATGCTTCTCTAGAGTCCCGATTTTCATATATTTTCTTTCTTGCACTTTTTGCATCGCAATTCTTTAAATTTTTTTGTAGTCGCCGTGGTCTAGTGTGTTGGCTTACTAAGACATGAGCCCTGGGTTCGACACCCAGCTCTGACATCTTAAAAAAAAAAATTATGAAAAAAATATTTCTTTCGGCGACTACCTCTCAGCAGTCTTCTGGCAAAAGCTCTGAGAGTAATTAATTGCCATGAACAAGCTTCTCAAGTCTGTCGTTCGGAGTCGACATTAAACTGTAGGTCCCGGTACTCATGGATAAAAATTTACACACACAACATGAGTGCTGCGAGAAGCTAGGCCGTAATCCTGACACAGGGTTGCAAAGGCCAGTTATGTACGTATGTATGTAATTCTTTACATAGCGCATTTTTTTTAATGACCAATGGCCGTTATGCAACTGACCAATATAATGTCGACACTGTCAAACAACACGAGTAGAAATGGAAAAACAGAGCGCAAAAACGCGATACTGTCAACAGGTTGTTAGGGACTTGTAAAGTTAGAGAAGAAAAAATCAATAGTTGGCAGTCAACAGACGAGATTGTCTTCATCTTTTTCTTAAATTCCTAGTGTGTTCAGTGTTTTTTACAGGGACCGGAAGTAAGAGTAATTTTTCAATTTTTGAAGAAATAAATCATACATAATGTAGAATTTGTTCTAGTTTCGTCTACTCATGTATTTGGAGCTGCTCAGATGATGGCAAATGTTCGCAACAAAATTCTTTTAGGTCTAGCAGTCGCTTCAGCATATTATAAGTGGAGCTCCAACGTGTTGGTACGTCGATTATTTGTTTGAGGTTTTGGCTACTTTTTATACTATGTCTGGAATAAAATGAAAAATGGAACAAACACACATTTTGCACATGAAAAGTTTAAGGAAATAACTTACCGATATGCAGGTGTCCTCAAATATTTCACATATTTTACACTTTTCCGTGACTTATGTACTACATTTGTATTTAAGTTATCTAAAAAATCTTTAACAGCTAACTGCAATGTGTGGGCAGCACATTTAATAGAAATAATATTTTCGAATCTTACATTATCCAATATACTATATATAGTGGCTCAATTTAATAACCGGACAACCATTATAATTTTAATAAAACGTTTATACTACACAAACTGTTTCTTGTACAAAATCTAAGCCTAGACAAAGAATATAAATCATATAGAATGCGCATCTCAACACTTATCCAAATATTTTGTCAACATTTTTTCAGACGCGGGAAGGAAGGGCAAAAGGCAAAACAAAAGAAAAGAGCGTAACAAAACAAGAGAAACCAAAGAGAAACTAATGTCACAGTGTATGCACTGTGCTAATGTGTGTTTTATTTCTTTTGCATTGTTGTTTAGGTTTTTTCGTTCAGCCACAGTACATACAGTGACGAAATTCCAACAACTATAACAAGAACATCACACAACAAAATTTTTGCACACACAACATCACAGTGTATAAGACGATAGCCACAACAAATTTTTTACTTCGTGTTTTTTTTTTGCTTAAGTACAGAAACGGTTTCATGCTAACAACAATATTCACATACAATACAATTTATGTGTTTGTGTTTCTTATTCATTCTGAGCTGCTTTCGTTTTTTAAATTTTAAAACTTAGAGAATAATATTGTTGGTTCAAATATTTTTGTGTATTAAAGAATACAGTGCTCCGATACGACTATGTAAGCTAGTGTAGGGCAAAGCATATGTAATTTGTAGTTGCGCGAGGGAAAATACATTAATCTACATCGAATATATAGCGCCCTATTTAATATCGTTATAAAAGTGTAGTTAAGAATATGTTTTATTATTATTATTATTTATTTAAGATCAACAAGTATTCTTATGTTTATTTGAAATAAAAGGTTAACTAAACCAAAAAATGTAACTCCAAAAATATTAAAAAAAACAAATATATATTCATTAATGACAAATTTTCGAATGATAAATTGATGATTTTTCAATTATGATGTGCGTCACTATAAACTGTAACACATCAAAAGTCAAATAAAAACTGACTGGAGTAAGCTAGAGTTAAAAATAAAACAGTTTTATTTTGCATTTTTATTACAGATTTATATTCTGTATTATTTTATTTAAAAATTAGTTTAATTTTATAAAATTTTTTATTTTATTCATTATGCCATCCATAAGCAATGTTATAGTGTTTTCGGTGATTTTTTTGGTACCAGCTGTCCATTTATATCGAAAGCTAGTAATGGTTTTGGGAACAGATGTACTCTTCTTTAGTTCTCTTTTGACCAGAGCCCAATATCTTTCAATAGGCCGCAGCTCTGGGCAGTTTGGTGGGTTAGCCTCTTTTGGAACAAAAATAACATTATTTTTATTATACCAGTCTATTGCGCTTTTACTGTAGTGACATGTTGCCAAATCTGGCCAGAAGAATGTTGATATGTTGCGCTGTCTTAGAAATGGGATCAACCTCTTTTGAAGACACTCTTTGATATAAATATCTGAGTTTATTGATCCCAATGTAACAAACGATGCACTTCTGTTGCCGCAGCTACAAATAGCCTGCCAAACTAGGAACTTTTTGGGAAATTTTGATAGTTTTTTAGTTCGGAACTCTTCAGAAACATTGCCTCTACTATCCGCTACATAAAACTCTTGGCCAGGAAGCTGCGCAAAGTCTGCAAAAACGTAAGTTTCATCATCCATTACACAACATTCGAACTTTTGAAAAAATTCTTTTTTGAGGAGTTTTGCTCTTTTTTTGCTTCAATATTCTTCTTAGCATTTCTATCCGGAACTTTTTGGACTTTAAATGTTTTAAGGCCAGCTTTAGCTTTAACTCGGCGCACAAAACTTTCCGAACATTGCACGCGCCGGGCCACTTCGCGACCAGAAATGTTTGGAAGAGCCAGCAAAAGCTTCTCAACCTTTTTGGCTTTCGCGTCGTTCGTTACCAGTTTTGCTTTACCTGTTCCAGGCTTTCTTTCAATTTTTAGGTCTTTGTTGAACTTTTTGACCACTCTGGAAATACATTGCCTGGTTACGTGGACTTCCCTAGCAACTTTTGTATAACTCCAATATGGTTTTTTTTGAATTATTTGAATAATTTTTGTATGCACTTGTCTTTGATTATCCACATTGTGAACTAACTAACAAGTCAAATTTGACAAACTGATACATTTTAAAATCTGACACATTTTTCAAAGATATTGTGATTAAGAAAAATAATTTTGATTAATTTTTAATTTATATATGTATGTATGAATTATATATATGTACGTATATATATGTATATATATATATATATATATATATATATATATATATATATATATATATATATATATAAAGAGTTAAAGCTAAAGCTGGCCTTAAAATATATTTTAAAAGAAAAGACACTTTAATATTTTTATGTTAAAAATAAATAATAAATAAATAATAAACAAGATTAAAATTATTTCTTACTTTATACTTCAAAGCATCAAAAAGTATGTATATTTTGAGGATTTTCATCTCCATAAAAAGGCTACTAAAGTTAATTTTTTTTAAAGATTATTTATTGGATAAAATATCTAATTTTCTTTTTTTGGAACTTCCTTTTTCTGTAGTCCAAGAGCAATGTTTCCGAAGGAGAACCAATAATAGAAAGTCCAATACCTCTATTCTGTGTTGAGAACAAGTGTTGGCAAACCACTCTGGGGTGATTCGTTTACATGACTCAATAATAAAAGATTTTATACCAATTTTTTGAGGTTCAGATTTAAATCCAAGAGGTATTGGATTTGCTGCTCCTTCGAAAGCATTGCTCTTGGACTACAGAAAAAGGAAGTTCCAAAAATAGATATTCTATCCAATAAATAATTTTTAAAAAAGTAACCTTATTACCCTTTTTATGGAGATGAAAATCCTCAAAATATACTTTTTGATGCTTCAAAGTAAAAACTAAGAAATAATTTTAATTTTGATTATTATTTATTTATTATTTATTTTTAACATAAAAAATTGAAGTATCTTTTCTTCTAAAAATGAATATATACATACAGTTATATATTTTAAACATACATAAATTAAAAATAAAATTTTTTCAATTTTCTTATAATTGAAAAATCATCAATTTATCATTCGAAAATTTGTCATTAATGAATATATATTTGTTTTTTTAATATTTTTGGAATTACATTTCTTGGTTTAGTTAACCTTTAATTTCAAATAAACATAAGAATACTTGTTGATCTTAAATAAATAATAATAATAATAAAACATATTCTTAACTACAATTTTATAACGATATTAAATAGGGCGCTATATATTCGATGTAGATTAATGTATTTTCCCTCGCGCAACTACAAGTTACATATGCTTTGCCCTACACTATCTTACATAGTAGTATCGGAGCACTGTATTCTTTAATACACAAAAATATTTGAACCAACAACATTATTCTCTAAGTTTTAAAATTTAAAAAACGAAAACAGCTCACAATGAATAAGACACACACACACATAAAGTGTATTGTATGTGAATATTGTTGTTAGCATGAAACCGTTTCTGTACTTAAGCAAAAAAAAAAGACACGAAGTAAAAATTTTGTTGTGGCTATCGTCTTATACACTGTGATGTTGTGTGTGCAAAGTAAGAGAATAAACGAATTCTCTTTGCTAAGTAAGAGAGTAACAATTCTTTTTGCGGGTTCCAACATTACGACCCGCTATAAGAAATTTTACTTGTACGTGATGCACATTCTATATGATTTATATTCTTTGGCCTAGATTATTTTTTTATTATAACCCTCTAATATATTATTCGCCATGTATGGTATCAAAATTATTTGTACAAAAAAAGTTGTAAGCAAAAACCTGAAGTAAGGCAAAATTATACGACAAATTAATAGTTGTACATGTGGCAAGTACAGTATTTTATAGTTACTTTAAATTTTTTTGACGATTTAAAGGAATCAATTTGACGATTTTGACTATTTTTTTGTCGAAGTTTGACGATTTCAAGGTCAATTTATTTGGCAGCTATGTATACAACTGTTGATGAACTTGCAAATTTCTGTCGTGTTATACTCTCTTTTACAATCCAAGCTTAAAACAAGGACTATATAATATAAAGATGTTGCACTCAGTATATTTTGGTTTAAGACAAATTTTATACAGCTTAATGATGCGTGGGACAAGTGGCAAGGGAAGGGAAAAAATTTTGTTCTTTTTCTCATTTTGTGCAAAGATAAATTTTTTGTAGATAACAAATAACGGGGGAGAGCGAAAGCACTTTTATTTTGCTCTCTTGCAAGATAAAGTATTTGATATTATTGTTGTTGTTATTCTTACTGTTTATGTTATTTTTTTAATGGTTTATTTTCGTTTATTTATTTGGTTTATTTGGTTTATTTTTTAAAAAGAGAGATTGTTCTTTCTATCAAATGTGAGATTGAAAAATAGAAAGAAACAAGATGACATTGTAGGTGAGTGTAGGGAAAATCACATTTGTTTTGTTTTTGTAAAAACGAAATTAAATTGATTCGTACCGAATTTATGAAGCCCATGTATGAAATATATGTATATGCCAAATTTTGAAAAACTTAGAAATCTTCTTTCTCTTGTAGTAGAAAATTAGGTTTACAAGTAATGTTAAAAATGAATAATATTTCACATTTTACTTATTTGTATTCTGCAAAACAGAAAAGAAGTTCTTACTAAAATAAAAAATTAAAATTAACTTATGTCAGTATTCATAAAAAATAAAATTGGTTTATAGAGTGCTTATTTGACATATGGAGTAATTGTCAAATAAGTAGTCGCCGTGGTCTAGTGGTTAGTGTGCTGGCTTACTAAGACATGAGCCCTGGGTTCGACACCCAGCTTCCGACATCTTAAAAAAAGAAACATGAAAAAAATATTTCTTTCGGCGACTACCTCTCAGCAGTCTTCTGGCAAAAGCTCTGAGAGTAATTAATTGCCATGAAAAAGCTTCTCAAGTCTGTCGTTCGGAGTCGACATTAAACTGTAGGTCCCGGTACTCATGGATAAAAATTTACACACACAACATGAGTGCTGCGAGAAACTAGGCCGTAATCCTGACACAGGGTTGTAAAGGCCAGATATGTATGTATGTATTGTCAAATAAGCAATTAATAAAGCTGTTTTATTTTTTATGAATACGGGCATTAGTTTTTAATAAAACTGTATTATTTAAAGTGTTATTAAGTTAATAGTGTAAAGTGATAATAATTTCATATTAATAAAAAAATGGTAAGAAAATTATTTTTAATTACATGTGCAGTAGGGTGTCCCAAATAAAATTAAAAATTGGAATACGTTGGAAGATCATTCTTAATTTGGATACTCATAAGGTAAAGTATTTTTGGGAATTTTTTCAGATTTTACGGAAGTGGTTTAGAGGTCGCGCAAATCGATTTTTAATCAAAAATCGAGCTTTTTGAGCTCTATTTAAATTTTGGTTATGAATTGGTAAAAAATCGATACTTTCTCGGCTTCTGAGTCAATATTGTTAAAGAATATATTCCGATCTTTAATTTTATGTGCATAAATAATAAGTTTTGGCAATAATTTTGCACATTTTGATACATTATATAACAGTTTTTCCTAAATTTTCAACAAATATCGAAAACAATGGTTTATAACTTTTAAAATTTTTATAAAGACTAAAAAAACTAATTATGCAGTTTAAAAGATCATTAAGTTTTAAATAAGTTAGCAGAAAAAAAATAAATTTTCTTTTACCGTTCTGGAGTTATACCCTTTTAAAGCTTTGTACACATTTTTAATACTATAAAGTGTGAACTATGTTGGCATCAGAATTAAATATACAACAATTTTATAAACAACAACAAAAAAATTAGATTTGTTATAAATCATTCATTGGGGTTCTTGCGATGCTGCTCTGTGCCCTGCAGTAAATTCTGAAAGTCTGTTTCAGAATATGAAATAACTACTAGCCAAGGCTAGACAACGTTCTGCGACATCATTACCAACTTGCAATTATTGAACTTTGTATTTTGCTTCTTGGAATGTTTTAAAAACAGATAAGTACAGGACGGTAAAATAGCGGTTTTTGATTAGTGCTTGAGATAAATTTTACAGCTTGAGATAAAAGGTTTTGTGCTGGAATCTAACTGAAAATGTCCAATTTATGTGTGCGGACACGACAAGCTCCAATACAGGACGGCGGATCGGGGCATGTGTTTTACTTCTCCAAAAATTTATAAAAGACGTCATATTTTTGGCATGTCCCCACCATATGTTGGAACTAATTGCTGGATCAGCGTTTAGGGCCCTTTATATTGAGGATCAAATTGCATGCCCGCAAATTAAAATTTTCGTCATTCTCCAGCAAAGGTGGGCTAAAAACAATTTTTCGGATTGTACGCACCACGAAATTGTTGGAAAAATTATCCCAATTAATTATTATTGATACGAAATGATCTAATAATTTTTGTAAAAGGGCAGCTGGAGAATATGCAACTAAGGGAAGATTCTAAAGAAATACACAACTGAGCCTTATTTTTTTTGGGTGATAGACCTGAGCACCATCCAACAATAAAATCTCCTGGAGCTATTAACCGAGATCGCTGGATGATAAAAATTATATATTCTCTAAAAATATGTATTTTTCGAAAGCTGCTACAATCTTTCATTTAAAATTTAGAAATTGATGCCTTCTGACTTTCAGAATTTACTGCGGGGCATAGAGCAGCATCACAAGAATACCAATAAATGATTTATAACAAATTTAATTTTTTTATTGTTTATACAATTCTTGTATAACCTAGTTCACATTTTATAGTATTGAAAATTTCATACAGTGGGTACAAAGTTTTAAAAGGGTACAACGCGAGAACGGTAAAAAAAAATAATTTTTTTTTCTGCTAACTTATTTAAAACTTAATAATCTTTTAAACTGCATTATTAGTTTTTTTAGTCCTGATACAAATTTTAAAAGTTATGAACCATTGTTTTCGATATTTGTTGAAAATTTAGGAAAAACTGTTATATAATGTATCAAAATGTGCAAAATCATTGCTAAAACTTATTATTTATGCACATAAAATTAAATATCGGAATATTTTCTTTGACAATATTGACTCAGAAGTCGAGAAAATATCGATTTTTTACCAATTCATAACCAAAAATTAAATAGAGCTTAAAAAGCTCGATTTTTGATTAAAAATCAATTTGCGCGACCTCTAAACCACTTCCAAAAAATCTGAAAAAATTCTCAAAAATACTTTGCCTCATAATGGTCTAAAATAAGCTTGATCCCAAAAAAAAAATTTTTTTGGGACACACTAATGTGCACATTAAACGTTTCGTATACATACATATATGTATGTATATATTGTTTGTACTTTAGAATTCAAATTCATCGGTCTCACGAAAAGCTGGCAACAAATGCAGTCTGCCCCATTGCCGCAGATCTAAAAGTAGTTCTCCTAACGTAAAGCTATTTCGTTTTCCAAATATGGACTCACCGTTGTTTAAAAACCCAGCGGTAAAAATGTACCTTACGTAATCGCTGATGTAAGCAACACAAAGTAGCAATCAGTGGTGACACCTTCGCTTATTTCTCTGTTTAGATTTAACATATAAGTGTCATAGGCTGCTTAATCTGTGAGCTCTCGCTTAAAAAGTAAGTGACGTTGTCACCACGTGCTACTACTAGTGCAATTACATTGTAAACAGAGTTATAAGCAGGTTTTATGATATCCCTATTAACAGAAGTAAATTGGAACGTAATGCATATGTATTACAATCTACTTTGCAACTGTAAGTTAAGGTTAAGCGCTGTCGCCACTTTTTCTACTGATTTTGTAATTGAAAACATAATGCATGTTAACTTGAATTCAGCCTAAAAAATTGCAATATTTTTTTATAATTTCAATAAAATTCAATAAAAATTTAAATTTACAAATTATTTTAAAAATTTATTAATACAAAAAAAAAAAAGAAAAAAATAATAATAAATATATAGAGAATATAATAACAAAAATATAAAATAATTATTAGTTACTATTTTTTCTTTCATTACACTTTTTTGTATAAAATCTGTTTATATGTTTTAAAACAGTGTTGTTATTGTTTTTTATACACGTCAATGGTATGGCCCTCTTTCTTTACGGCTTCTAAAAAATAAAAATTGGTAAATGCAAGCACTTACATATGTATATAAATATATAGCAATTTTAAAGTAAACTTACCAAAAATTGCATCATGCAGGGCCTTTAATTCTGAAAATACAAATTTGAAAATACAAATATATATATTATTATTTTCGGCCAAATGAGTTTATATCTTAAATCTTCTTTACCAAGCTACTTAGGCCCAAATTGTTTCATATTAATAAAAAAAAAGTTTATTATACATATGTTTTCCCGACCTTGGATCTGTGTAATAATTGTAACTGCTGGGATTTATTCAACTGAAATAAAAAAAAATAACTTGCTATTTCTTTATTTTTATAAAAGGTTTTTTACAGACACTGAGTAAAGTTAAAATAAATAAATTAACGTACCTTTCAATTTCTCCAATTCACTTTCAATTTTTGTCATCTTTTAATTAATTTGTAATTACATATTATTAAAAATATAGTCACCAAAACACCTTTTTAAAAACCACTTTTCCACTGCGTAATGAACTTTGAACTAATTTAAATTGCAAAAATATTTTTTGTTTCACTTGTATTTCATATGTACATTGAAGCTAACGGCATTTTATTATGTAAAAAAATAAAATACGAGAACAAATTTTATACTGAAACAGTAACTGACTCGGCCGCTTACATCGTAAGTGAAGTTTTAATTTGGTATTTTAAATTTTTACATATACGAATGGTAAACAAAAACAAATGGTCTATATAAATATATGTTTTTATATGTATATATGAAAGTAAAGTCCAAAATAGAAGAGCAAACAACTGAGCCCTTCGCTTACATCGTAAGTGGAGTTGTAATCTCGGCATATTGAATTCTTACATTTAAAGTAAAAATAAAAAAAAAACTCTGTATTGAAACAGTAACTGACTCAGCCGCTTACATCCTAATCCAAGTTTTAAATTGAGTGTATGATTCTTTAGGTTACGCACAGCTTACACTTTAAGCACGTTAAGAGTCCGCTTAAAATGTAATGCATACGTCATCGATGATTGCGTAGGTACTTCGTTTTTTTTACCACTGGGAAGTGGACATAAAAATGCAACTTTGACGTGCAATTTATTGCAAATTCTTCTTTGTTTTTGTGTGATAAGCACTTCTCATTAGAGCTTATTGGGAAGAAATTTTTGAGGCGAGGTGCCGTGGCAAGTTTATACTTAACTGAAAATAACGGGGACATGAGAGTAAAAGAAATCGAAGTCTATTCTGAAAATAATTTGCAACTTTTCAGATCTCCGCCACAATGGCGTAGAGGATCAAAATCAATTTGTAAAATGCTCATAAAGCAAAACAGAAAATCAAATGCTCGATGGGAAGATCAGGAGAGAAACTTGGCTGAAAGTATTTATTATAGATCCCCCTCTACGTATTTATTTTTAAGAAATACTTTAAAACTTAACCTTCCAACCCTTTCTTCCCTAAGCTGTAGCATGATTGCCTATTTGTCAAGATTCACTGGGCTAAATAGAAATGGTTTAGATCGTTGGGACCCATTAACATCTCTAGCTCTGGTCGTTGGGGAGGTTCTTGATCCTTACCATCCGAAATCACATTACTGTAAACTTTATATAGAGTCCCTATAACAATTAGTAAATAGTATGAAAAAAAAGTACTGGTACTGGGTTATATATTACTTTGATTCATTTAATTCTATGGATTGGGAGATTCAAAAATAGGGGATGAAAATTAAACAACAAAATTTTAAATAAGACTGATGTTCCGTCCCTGTGCTCTAAACCCACCTTTCCGTGTTTCAATTAGCACTAAGTATTATGAAACCCAATTCTGATTCACCCATTCATTGCCCTAGAGAGAAGTGCTTAACTTATTATCTGGTCATTATAAAATATAAATTATATTCCATTCAATCCATTATTTATTAACACAAAATGATATCTATAAGTCTAATAACAACTATAAATATTTATATAAAAAAAATTTAATTATAATACAATCATGATAACTATTAATAACAATAATTTTATCGAATATAGAGTACCCGTTAAAAGTAAATTCATAAATTTATATTTTCAGTTCTCTATTCGTCCTAATTAATTATTATTATAATTTTGAGTTTGTTTTTGTTTAAGTTTGCTTTTTCCCTTGTTTCTTTTGAATTTTATGACAAATATTTTATAGGTATATAATCCGTTATTATATATGTGATATATTAAATATTTATGTTTATAATTTTACAATAATAAAAAATATTTTGCACCGTGGTTATTGGCAGAATAAAAAAATCTTATAATTCTGTTATCAATAAGTTCTCTGACAACAATATCAAAGACAACAAACCAAAAACCATGTAATTACAACTTTACATGTATAGTAAATATTAATTCTCTTTTCTTTCTTTATTCTTTCATAATCCACTGTGCCGAAAAAGAAATTATAAAAAAGAAACAAGAAAATAATAAATGACTTACGTTTACACTGCTGATGAAAGGCCTTCCAACGTTGCGGGTGTAGACGATGTAGATACTATATATGTATATAATGATCTGCTCTTCGGGTCAATTTACAACTTGGTTTTACAATTTTCTGTTTTTTATCTTTTCTTTTCTTTTGTAATTTATAATGTAGGTTATTAAAATTTCTGTTCTTTTTAAATTTTTATATAAAACATATTAGTAACAACAATTATTTTTTTTTTAATTTACTATTACTATATTACATATGTATGTATGCACCTTCTTTTATCTTTATTTTTTTCACGTGCAATTCCCTATGCCAGATAAAAGAATTTACCCAGCTGGAGCAAACTTATTTTCTATCCTCTAACGTCTCGTCTATTTCGTTATTGTCCGGACTCAATACAATTAAGTGAACTTAATACATTCACCCTTACTGATCAACTGATTTCCGATCAGGCAGACAAGCAAAAATGAGGTTACAAATCCCTAAATTACAACTTCCAATTGGGAATTTACTTCCAGATGAAATACGTTCCTAATAACAAAAAAATGTCCGG
The DNA here is from genome assembly GCA_963576795.1 of Metopia argyrocephala. NCBI lineage: Eukaryota > Metazoa > Arthropoda > Insecta > Diptera > Sarcophagidae > Metopia > Metopia argyrocephala. Next base: position 75,629,515 of record OY756209.1, on the reverse strand, counting down.
AAATAAGACACATGGAAATAAGACACATGCGGAAAAAAAAGCTGTAAACCCTTACCTCTCCAGATATGTGTCACTCACTTAACAGGAAAACTATATACATATGCCTGTATTTTCAGTTATTATAATTATGGTTTTCAACTATATAAATATTTTGGATTGTTCCACTCAATAGCTTATACCTTTGTCATTTTTCGGTCGATTTTCTTCTGGTTGGTGTTAGTTCTTGCGTAGAAGTATCATCTTCACGTACATGAAGAGAAACCAGATGTTTTTTCGACGATTTGTACTTTTCCATCGGCACAGAAGCACTGTAAAATATGATTTTTTTGAAAATGTGTCATATTTTCATCAATATATTTTGAACCGCTTTACAGATCAAAAATCCAGTTATACATGTTTGTTTGCGGCAAATCAGCTACAGTCGACACTAAAATCCTCTTTGGACATTAGTGTGCGTCATAGTGACCATTCTATTGTTCGTAAGGTGCCTTGGTGGAATGACACTTTGTCAAAGCTGAGGAAAACCGTAAGGAGGAACTTTAATAGGGCCAAGCGCACAAGTGATTGGCAGGTTTATAGGGTTAGTCTCACTGAGTACAATAAGGAGATTAGAAGGTCTAAAAGGGAGACGTGGAGGGGATTTTTTCAGTCCATTGAGGGCTTGCCGGCATCATTCTAATGGCCTAGGGTCCCTTAGTACAGGTACCGGAGGGTACACTCAGTCTAGAAGGCAAACCTTGGATCTCTTGATGGGAACGCATTTTCCTGGTTCCCAAGAGGTGGCACCTGTACGCGAGTGCTGGGATATTCCCGCACCTGTACGTGTTACCAGAAGGGTCAAAAGTCTCGCGAGTAAAATATTCACTCCGGACAGGGTTTTGTGGGCTATTGGCTCCTTTAAACCCTATAAGGCTCCGGGCAGAGATGGAATTTTTCCGGCTCTCCTACAAAGAAGTTCTGACATAATAGTGTCTAAACTTCTTGTAATTTTTAAGGCCAGCTTCGGTTTTGGTTATATACCACGAGCTTGGCGGGAGGTTGCGGTTATATTTATACCGAAGGCAGGTAGGCCTAGTGATCTTCCAAAGTCGTATAGACCCATAAGTCTTTCAGCCTTTCTTCTGAAGACAATGGAGAGGCTGGTGGATGTTTATATAAGGGAGACGTGTCTTGTGGAACGTCCCCTGCACCCGAGTCAATTCGCGTATGTGAAGGGCGGATCGAGTGAGGGTGCAATTTTGTCTCTCCTTGGGAGTATTGAGAAAGCATTTTCTGACAACGAAGTTGCTCTTTGTTCTTTCTTGGATATAGAAGGTGCTTTTGACAACACAGGCTTTGACTCCATTACTGGTTCTTTGGAACGGAAAGGGGTGGAAAGGCCAATTATAGCTTGGATCGGCTCCATGCTTAGAGGCAGGATTATCAGCTCGTCCCTTGATGGAGAGGAATTGACCGTGATGGCTTCGAAGGGATGCCCTCAGGGTGGAGTCCTATCCCCATTGTTGTGGACGCTTGTAGTTGATGACTTGCTTACCATGTTGGCTCAAAAAGGAATCAGCGTAATTAGTTATGCTGATGACCTTGTTATAACGGCCCGTGGGAAATTTGAGAGTACATTGTGTGACCTTATGGCTGATGCTCTGAGGGATGTGTCGAATTGGTGCTCTCAAGAAGGACTCTCAGTGAATCCTTCAAAGACGGTTGTTGTACCTTTTACGAAGAGACATAAGCTGACGTGCGACTGTATTTCTTTTAGGGGTACCACTATTATGTTTTCTAGGGAGGTTAAGTATCTAGGTGTCATTCTGGATAGAAGACTTACCTGGAACTCGCACATTTCTGCTGTCCAGGCTAAGGCGACAAGGGCACTTTGGGCATGTCGCTCTTCTTTCGGTAAGACTTGGGGTCTATCGCCAAGAATGACACTGTGGATTTATACCGCCATTGTTCGGCCCATAATCACTTATGCGGCAATAGTTTGGTAGAGAAAGACTGAGGAGTCTACCACCATAAGAAAATTGGGCAAGATACAACGGCTTGCCTGCCTTGGTGTAACCGGGGCAATGAATGTCCAACAGTGGCTTTAGAGGCCCTGATTGGATTAACACCACTTCATATTTATGTGATGAGGGTGGCCGCGTGTTCGGCGGCAAAAGTGTTCGTAAGAACACCTCGAAATGAGTCAAGGAACCTGGCCATTCTTCACAAGGTGGTCAGGAATCCAATTTCGGTCTTGGATACCATGCCTTTGGAACTTTGCTTTGGCAGAAGATTTAAGGTGGAGGTACCGGACCGGGAATATTGGTCTACTGGGTGTTTGGCTCGGAGTGAGTCTGATCTAAACTGGTATACTGATGGTTCCAAAATGGACAGTGGAGTAGGGGCTGGCGTCTATGAACCCAATCGAAACCTGTCAATTCCACTAGGGAAGTCATTGAGTGTTTTTCAGGCTGAAATCCTGGCCATAACCGCATGTGCTGAGATTAACCTGGATATAGGGCTCAAGGGTAAGACAATTAATATATTTTCAGATAGTCAGGCTGGCATAAAGGCGCTTGACTCTCATCGTATGACATCTAGACTTGTCAAACATTGCTACGACACGTTGCAAAAATTATCGCTTAGAAACAGGGTGCAGCTGTTCTGGGTACCTGGACACTGTAGTATAAGCGGGAACGAGGAAGCGGATGCATTAGCTAGGAGGGGATCTGCGACGCTTTATATTGGTCCGGAGCCCTGCTGTGCAGCACCGCTTTCTACTATTCTCAGTCAAATTGGTAAATGGGAAACTGGCAAATGTTTGGAACATTGGAATGCCCAGTCGGGTCTTAGGCACGCCAAGGCTGTGATTCGTCCGCGATTTGGGGGTGAGTCTGATGTTCTGAAGCATAGAAGGCCAGACCTGAAAATCCGAACGGATTTTCTTACGGGTCACTGTAGTGTGAGAGCGCATTTGATGAGAATGGCGATCACAAATGTAGATGTTTGTAGACTATGCTCACAAGCATCAGAGACAGCAGAGCACATATTGTGTGAATGTGTGGCTCTTGATAGATTTAGATGGATGTATTTGGGGACACATATGGTCTCACTGACGGATATATCCACCACTAAAGTTTCGGACCTGCTGGTGTTAGTAAGGAAGGCAGTTGGTCTGTTAAACAAACAGTAGACTCAAGGGGACACAATAGATCTTATGGGTCGCAGTGTCTTGCATTTGTGCTGGGTCTAAACCAGATAATAATAATAATAATATAAAATAACAAGCGACCATATAACGGTGAAAGGAGCAGGCATTCGGTATAGTACTGCAGCGGCAAACAGAAATATTGTCGCGCATGAACGCTGTTATGTCTGTTCCAATTGTACCTAACAAAAAGAACCTTGAACATTTTCAGAGAGGTATTTTGGTATCAAATACATCAGTGGCAATGTTACAGATATATGTTCAGGAAAAGTTTAAACTGTCCTATATTTGCTCCAATCGGCTAAACCAGGACATTGTTGAGAACTTTTTTGGCGCTATACGGAGTAAAGGCGGCTTAAATAACCATCCTTCTCCAAAAGACTTTAAGCATAGGTTGCGTAAATACATACTAGGTATGCTTTTAATATTTTTCCAAATAATATTTTTATTTTTCCCTTTCATACTTTTTCAGCAAGAAACACTGAGCAATTAAGTGGCACCAGTAACGTTGCTAAGGATCAAACTGAGTGGTTGAACAAAACTAATTGTAATGACACTTTTAGCCAGCTTCCCTTTACTGATAAAAGTGCACATCCCGAACAGGACACTGAGCCCCAAATTGATTACCTGGAAGACCTAAATGTGTCTGATTTTAGTGATATTGGTGCTCTTCAGGAAGATGCTTTGGAGTACATATCTGGCTACATCATCCGAAAGCTTAATCTTGAAGAGCATGAATGCCATGAAAATACATTCACATGGGTCGATCAGGTTTCAAAAGGGTTTCTAAAGAAACCATCAAATACATTTGTGAGAAAATTAATATATTGGAATTAATTTTCAACAAATTAAATGGTTTGGAAATTTCAAATACCCCGATGTTACATAAACGCCTGCTGCAAGAGTCTGAGTCAGTGGAACTCTCTGAAAAAATTAAGGCTTTATTTTTTAAGAGCAGAATCCATTTTCGCATTCGGCATTTAAATCAATGCCTTAAAGTACAAAAGGCAAAACAAAGAATAATGGGAAACAAGAAGTTAATAAAAATAAAGCTTTAAAAACCAAGCTAAGGTAAAATTAATAATAACATTTTATATAAAATTAACTTTCCTTCCTCGTTTTTAGTAAGTCTTACAAACCACTGTAAAATACTTTCTATCTAGTCTAATTACTGGCGATTTTATGCAAATGCAAACTAAATATAATCGAGTAAATGAAATATTAAACCTCCAGAAATCACCTGGCATGGTGCTTCTAGATGTCAAGGCTGCCTTTGACACTGTATGGCATGAAGGCCTTATTTATAAAATGATAATTTAGGGTTTTCCCAATTACCTCATAAAGATTATCCAAAGTTTTATTACCCAACGTTCCTTTAGAGTCCATATTGGTTCGTTTTTGTCTCAGTCCTATATTGTTGCGGCTGGTTGCCCACAGGGCTCTTGCCTGTCTCCTATTCTCTACAACCTGTACACATCCGATTTTCCCCAATTAGATTACTGCACCCTGTCAATTTTTGCTGATGACACAGCTCTTCTTAGTTCTGAATTATTGGCTACTGATATAATCAACAACCTTCAAAGGGCGTTAAATGAGCTGCATTGTTATTTTATGAAATGGAGAATACAGCTTAATTCGGATAAGACACAGGCAATATATTTTACAAGAAAGCGCAAGGCTTGTTTTCTACCCCAGGACAACATATTATTCAACAACTACTCTATCCAGTGGGAACTGAAGGTCAAGTACCTGGGAGTTATTCTAGACCCCAAGTTGAAATTTAAGGACCACATATCTTATATTGTAAATAAATTAAATGTTCTAACTAGGATACTGTATCCATTTATAAATAGGAATTCTTCGCTGAGCATTGAGAATAAGAAATTAATATTAAAGAATATTTTCCATGCCATTATTTACTATGCAGCGCCTGTCTGGTCGACCAGTGCGAACTGCCACTTACAAAAATTGCAAATAGCCCAAAACAAACTGCTGAAGCTAATTTATAACCTTCCATGGTACTTTTCGACCCAGCGTCTCCATTCTCTCGCAGGTGCAGAAAAAGTTAAAGATAAACTTGCCAGACTTAATGACAATTTTAAATTCAGATGCCTAAATTCTGGTTATGAACACATTATTGAGCTAGCTCATAATATTTAATTAGGTTTAAGATATTAGTTTAGTGTTTTATTATATTTATGAAAATGTTCAAATAGGTTTTTGCTAAATTTTTTACCTCCAAGTGAATAATGATAATGTATATATAATTTTTTTTAAGCTACTATGTATATAATTAAGCAGAAAAAGATACTAATCTTGAACTCTTTATTGTTAATTATAGGTCTAAGTCAAATGTAAAATATTATATATAAATCTAATAAATTGAATTGAATTGAAATGAAATATTAAGGTACATAAGTTCAAGTTGAAACTTTTTGCATATCATAATTTTTTTTACATTTTATTGTTTTAGATTCTCAAGATTATATAAAAATTTATGTATATTGTAACTATTGTGTGCAAATTTAGATTGAATTATGATTTACTAATTTCTGTGATTTAGTTTTAATAATTATAATATAAGTACATACATATGTACATAACATACTAATTATACTTATACATATATACATGTACATATATATATTTTTTTGCTCATGTTAAATTTTAATTGATTAAAAGAAAAACATTTTTAAGTTTTTGCATTCACTTGTTTTTGTTACCGCTCTGTTGAAAAAAAAACTATATTAATAAAAATCTTTATAATAAAAATATACTATTCACTAGTTTCATTTTGTTTGTATTAAACCATGTTAAGATATTAAAAAATTATGGCGATTAATTGCTTTACAACAATTAAAAATATATTTCTTATTATATTTCTGAATTTTTTTGTTTACAATATTTTTCACAATATACTCGTATGTATAATGTTTTTATTCATTTTCTTTTCTACTGACACCTGTTGTTTGACAGAACCGACAATAAATTGCCTTGTTGTTTTTGGTGTTGTAGATGTGCGACTACCTTATAATAATTGTACCATGCTGAAAAGAATGTGTCTCTTACTTTTGAAGTTAAATGTCAATTTTCTGACATTTGACAATAATTAAAAGCTTTAGCTTACAAAACAGGGACATTCAATATAATTACCAAACATATTGCCAAACAGAAAAATTGCCAACATAAATTGCAAGAAATATCACTATTAATGTTTACCGAATAAAAACATTTACTATCACCGTTTTTTTTTTCAAACACAAACAGTGAGAATGTTTCAGTAAAAAAATTTTAATAAAACTACTAGAGATAAAAAATAATATAAATTTTCATAACAAAGCAGATGGAGCGATATTAAGAATTTGCAGCCTGGCTATAATTTATGCATATATATGAAGTACTGGAAGCAGCAGTTCGTAAAATGCAGCATGCAGAAAAACAATGTAGCCTAATTTTTGATGAAGTATCTATCCGGAGTAATTTTACATATAATAACTCTTCAGATGTTATAGATTTAGGTTATAGATGTTATAGATTTATTTAATAGGTAAAATTTATTAAGCTACATAAGTCAAGTTTCGTATTTGGGCAGCAAAATTTTTTCCATTAATGGACTTATTCAAACCACCAAAGGGTATAATGTCTCTATCAGAAGAAATGTTTCAAGAAGATGACATGCTTTTTATTTTAACCAGTCACTTTAATCAAGATCCATTAGAGAACCTATTTACGTACCTTAGCGCAAAAGGTGGACACTGTAATAACCCTTTAGTTCATGAATTCAACATTACCATGGCCAAGCTGTTATCTTTAAAAATAACTCAGTTTACCTAATTGTGAAAAAGATGATGCGGTTATGTTGCCTATAAATTTTCAAACAATTTCAGAGGATCTTTCAAAAGATGACACCATATCCCGATGTCAACAAACCTCCGCAGAGAACGCTCTTGATATCTATGAAGGTAATAAAGAATATTATGACGAAAACAGCGATAGTTTTAATTCCGTTACTGTACCAATTGAATTAACGTCAAGCCGTCATTTCGCTAGGTACATAGCGCAACGAATATCTTGCCAAAAATGTCGATTGGATATAATTAAACCCACCCAAATATTGACATACCCCTCCGAAATGTATATACATGCGAAAAGTTACAATGAAGAATCAGATTTTGGAAGTTTGTGTGGACCATCCGATTTGTTTTTTGAAATATGCAAGATACAAATAAAAGTATTTGAAAAAATATTCACAGAAGACAAAAGCATATGAAATATTAAGAAAACTATTGTCAAACAATGCATACAAAAATACAACATATTACTTTTGGTATGAGGAGAATGACGTATGCTATAAACATAGATTAGAGATGCTGAATCTTCTTGTGCAAACATTACTTCGTAAGCATTCTTCATGACAGACTGAAAACTATAAATCATCGAGTGGTGAGAAAGTCAAAATTTTAACTCATTAAAAATTAATTTAAATAACCTGTCCAAATGTAAAAACATTTTATCGTTATTTCTTTGTTAAAATTTGTATATTATAATAAGTGCTTGTTAAAATTTTTATGTTATTTATAAGAAATCAACATTTAGGTGCGAGTCGATTAATTCTTATTTTGTACACCAATAAAACACATATTCTTTACCCTATATAAATATCAACTTTTATAAAATTCATTTTCTTGTTTACTACATGTGGTTTAAAAAGTATTAAAAACAAAAAGAACTTATGAATGGACTAGACATATATGCATACAAACATATCGCACACCCAATTCAAAAGTGACACAACTCAAAAATTAAAACTACACGTATTAATACATAGCCTGGTATTGAGTTCAATTTTGTGAAAAAAGTTTAGCTACATTTATTTTTCCATTCGAAAAATTTGACATGCAACATATATCCCTAAAAGCATGCATCACCTTTTCAAAAAAATAATTTTTTTTGTTGCTTTTGACAAGAACTAATTAAACTTTTATTTGGGGCTCAGAATCTACATGTATTTTAGTTTTTCAGTTTTTCTTTTTAAGACCTGCACTTTTTATGCAATCCTTAACAGTCCAACTGCTGTGCAGTGAGTTGAAATTATAATGATATATCATGCATTTTATATACAGAAATTGCAAAAGACCACCTATAATAATTCGAATATCCAATATAACTCTAAATAACCCAACACCAAAGCTATGTCAACAGTAAAAATTCTATTATAAAATCCTGCTCATTATAAAAAAAAAATTATTGTAGGCTGGTGTAAATTTATTTTATTTCGTTCGAAAGAAATATTGACTATGTTGTTCCGTACATGAACCAAAATGTTGACAGAAACTTGTTGCAGTTAGAAAAAATGTTGATATGTAGATTTCACATGTTTTTCGCAGCAAGAACAGACTACTACTTTTGAAACATTTTTTCACAAACATTTCGTACGAAACATTTTTATATGCAATTTGACAGCTTTTCGTACGAAATATTGAACTCAGTACCAGGCTTAAACTCGAAAAATACAAATTTTGAGTTGTGTCACTTACGAACTGGGTGTGCGATATGCATGTGTACGTCTGCTTGTTATAGCTTATTCTCTTTTTAGCAAAATTCGTCTCCCTTTTTATCTTTCAGAGAGACTATAAATGATTTTCTCTTTTATATGGGATTTTTGATAAATCCCATGCAGGTTTTTGCAATGGAAAAAACAATGTACTGATTGCTTAAAATTTAATTAGTGGTAAAACATTACAAATATGTACAATAATTGAATATTAGGGTTTTCGGTTAAATTCATAAAGATTAGGTATGTAGAATTATCATGTAATAAAATTTAGGTGTAATTATAATTTATGTATGTATAATTATAATATGTATAATTATAACATATGCATAATTACAATATGTATAATTCCAATAAAGGCATAATTACAATATGTATTAGTAATTAGGTGTAATTATAATTTATGTATGTATAATTATATGTATAATTATAACATATGCAGAATTACAATATGTATAATTCCAATAAAGGCATAATTACAATATGTATTAGTATACTATATTTTGAATTATAGGATAATAAAAATTAGTAAGTAATAGTAATAATCTATAATTTCTTAATAAACTTTAGTTAGTTGGGTTAGTAATGTAGAGTATTCATTTTACTTATAGTAATACTAATGTCTGTATATATGTTTAATTATAGGCGATAAATATTGTATGTGCATATTTATTCCTATTAATAGTATACATACATATCGATGGTTTACTAACGCAACCTCGTAACTCGATTTTTTGCGATTTTGTGTTTTAACCGGAAAAGTAATCAGTTAATACCAAACAACAATTTTGCAAAGTTGTAAGTGAAAATGTTTATTACTTAGTTTTGTTTTTATTCAATATTATTCAACCTCGTATCTCAACTAAAGTAAAAGGCGACGCATAATTTTACTGTCTTCACTAGAAAAATTACAAATAATTTTATTCTTGCTTTTATGTGAAATAATTATTAATGATTAACTCTTAGATTTATGGTCTTTTAATGAAAAAACAAAATACTATGCAGTTTATTAACCATAGCATTTACATTTTTAAATTTATAAAAATTATGATTTTTTTTATTTATTTATTTTATAATGATTTGAAAGTCGAATTGGTTTTAGAAGATAAATATTTCAAACTTTTTAAATAAGTTACCCAAAATAGAGTCATACTACTGCAGTAAAGATACTACTAAAATGTATATACATATATAGAAAATGTTTATAGATCAGCTCAAGATGTTTACCGTGATTTCTTAAAAAATTGCAAACGTTATATTGCAGTTAATGAAAGAGCTAGCTATTGATTTTTTTATACAAAAAATATGTCAAATATAGCAATATTTCAATTTCGAAAAGATTTTTGATATATCTGTTTCCCTTATAAAAATAAAAACATGTATGTAGCTGTGACGCCCTGTAACTATCAATTGCCTAATTTCACTTGTAATCAATAACCAGTTTGCACGTGTTTTAAAATAACTTCTTATTAGAATACAAAAAAGTAACTTCCTTCTTCTCCATTTGGCATGACGAAATATATTTTTTAATATATAAAATAATAAAACTAAAAATATAAATTAATCAACATATTTTATTTATAAAATATATTTTGTAAGTAAACATATCAAGTGTAATTATTTAAAATACACCATCTAAATCCACATATATATAATGACAATCATGTTATAGAAAAAAATCGTGCTATTGATGAAAAAATAATGATAAAATTAAGGATCTTGCTGAAAAAATAAAAGCTTTCACGGTACATGTTTAAGCTGTGCAGATAATACCATATTTACCTGCAACTGCAAAAAGCACAAATTAAAATGTCATCAGTTCAAAGTATACAACCTAGCTAACAGGTATGTATGTATGTATGGATGGAAAAATATTTAGTTAAGCGTAGTACCCATTCTGCTATCGAGAGGCGTAAAAAAAAACCAATCATACGCACCTTGTAATTTTTTAAAAAAAAAACTTGGATTTTAAGTTTTTTTAAAAACTATTCTTCTACTGTATTACTGATAAGAGGATTGAAATACTGCAAGGATGATATAATGTTTAAACTATCTTTTGATAGTGAGTGGAAAATTCTTCTTCAACGTTTAAATATGAAATATCCTATTGACGTCGAAATTAAGGTCTTATATATAGAAGAAATTTCATTACCTAATCAAAAGTACAAATATTTACAGTAACCAAAACAATAAATACGACTAAAAAATAAGTACATATATTTCATACTGGAACTATGTAAGAACAATACACAAACATTATTTTATTTTCCATTAAAATGTATGTAAGTTATCTATTTTGTTATAAATAATAAAAAATAAACAATATATTAATACTTACTATAATAGTAAAAAATATCAAATATAATTTAATTTAAAATATTTAAACAAAAGTATTCAAAATTTTTGTAAATGTCGTTTTATTAAAAAAAACGCAACCTCGTATCTTACATTTTAAAACATTTTTTCAGTGCAGCAAAATCGTATCTCAAAAAAGGGTGAATATCTTACAGTTAATTATTTTTAACACAATAGTTGTCTTGAAAATAAATCAAGAATTTTACATTTTCTAAGATTATGAAAAAATATCTTGTAAAAATGTGCAAATATTTGTTAGAAAAACTTTTTTGTCTCTCCTGAAAAGTAGTAGTTTTTCAGTTATGAGGTTGCGTTAGTAAACCATCGATATGTTCAATTCTTTTGGGCAGAAAATCATTATACCTCATAAAAAAAAATTAAAATCTAAATTAGTACATAAGGTAAAGTAAATAAGTAAGTATTAAAGTAAATTAGTAGTAGATAAGGCTCGACATCAGGATTATTAATACAATAGGATTTTGCGTTTTAAACTCATTTTCAGTATTTGTAAATATTTAATTTATAGAAATAGCTAATTAGTTTAATATGTTGATTTAATCTGTTCTTACATGGGTTATTGGTAATGTGAAACCAATAACGTTTTTAGTGGAGTTTTGGAAGAATAAATACCGATTACTGTAATTTTGAAGTGACATATTTAAAAATCTATATACTCGTATTTGATGAAAAGTACTAGTGGCTGACACGCTATCTTCCAAAGCGCCAATAAACAATATGGTCTTTCTAAGTGATATTCGGACTGGAGTTTCTAGGCCAAATAGGATATCAGTGGTCCTGAACCTTTAACGGTATTCCGGGGTAAGTGAAGTTCTTTACAGATCGATCGCATCAAATCCACTCCCCGGAATTAAATAACCTGTTAGAATAATGATTTTCTTCTCGTATAAACCACGTTTTCAAAATTTCAAAGTTAACTTTACATACCTTGTCCTTCTAGAATTAAAGCTATAATAAAATAAATTCGTCACAACCACTATTCAATAAAATGTAATAGTTTAAAGATTTATATTATAAGGTATACATATACTATACAATTGCCAAATTATTATATTTCTATTCTTCTAATAAAATATTCTAACTTTAAAGCAGATGGTATGCGTCTGTCACAATTCACGCTTAAATTTCAAAAGAACGAAATTCAAAGTTGAGATCTATTATATTGGTAAAAGAAAGTGAAAGCTTTTACTTGATCTTATTGTCTTCTCATTTTATCCCTCTAAATTTAATTTTTGAAATATGTAAGTACTACTCTTTCTCAAAGGTGTAAGTTAATTCGTTTTCACATCATGTGACATTGCCGTTATCATGTATTTCAATAGAAAAGATATAGAAATATTACAGATATTACCAACTGAAGAAAATATAAATTATCTCTCTCCATCCTCTATTGAATCTACAAACAGTTGAGTAAGCTTACTATTAGTTTCATTATCATGTATGTCATATACATGGAATTTTCTATTTTCAAATGTATAAGAGAGAGATGTAACACATGATATTTTTTTGTTTTTATGGAATATATGCATAATGAGAACAAAATATCTTCAATAGTGGTTAACAGATATTTAAAGGTACGCATTCATAAAATTATTTGGTAAACTATTGTGGTCTAAATTACGATATTACAGTATGTATGTATGTACAATGGGATGGATGGGATACTTCGGACAAGGCAAAGTCTCTGATTGGGGTCAACCTGGCGGCCTCCAGAACGATCCTTGTTCCCGTTGTATTCAAGTCGACATACAGCCTCCACGTGGCCCTCCTGGATGACATACTAGCACCCGCTAGCTTGTTAACTAATGTATGCGGCGATTGTCCAATCCCCTGGACTTTAAATTTGGGTTGTGCGTAGGGCTTGAAACCCACCACGTAAAAAAAAAACTTCAATGAAAGCAAAAACAATAGCCTCTAAACGGACCCCCTTTTATGTTGACGAACTTGGCAAACGTTTTAAGGACTATGATTTAAGGATATGCACCTGGAATGTGAGAACCCTTTATAGGGAGGGTGCCTCTATCCCATTGGTGGATGCTCTCACAAAATGCAGGGCTGACATCACCGCCATCCAGGAAATGCGATGGATAGGACAAGGTTGTACGAGGCAAGCAACATGTGACATCTACTACAGCTGCCATGACAAGAGACGCGAATTTGGCTGCGGATTCGTAGTAAGTAAGAGACTTCGCCATCTTGTCTCGAAGTTCACCCCCGTGAACGAAAGAATTGCTACGATCCGAATAAAGGCAAAGTTTTATAATATCAGCCTTATTTGCGTGCACGCCCCGACGGAAGAGAAGGATGATGCAGTCAAAGATGCTTTCTACGCAAAGCTCGAGGACGTATACGATAGGTGTCCGGCACATGACGCCAAAATTGTCCTCGGCGATTTCAATGCGAAAGTTGGACGTGAAGGTATCTTTGGCCCCACTGTCGGACAGTTCAGTCTTCATAATTCCACCTCACTGAACGGCATGAGACTGATCGATTTCGCCGCGGCGCGAAACATGGTAGTTTGTAGCACCAGGTTCCAGCATCTCGATATCCATAAGGCCATCTGGCTCTCTCGTGGTCGATCTACCAACAACCAGATCGATCACATTGTGATTGATGGAAGGCATGTATCCAGCATACTAGACGTGCGCACATTTAGAGGTCCAAATGTCGACTCGGACCATTATCTTGTCGCAGCCAAGATGCGACTGCGTATATGCGCGTCGAATACGACACGTTCTAGTGTGCAAGGGAAGCTGGACATCAAAAAGCTGCGATCACAAGAGACAGCCAGGTCGTTTTCCGATCGTCTTTTTAACGAGCTCAATTACATCCCATCCTCTTTCGAAAGTATTGGTGGACAGTGGTCTCACATCGCTCGCTCTCTGCGCAGCGCTGCCGAAACAGTTCTTGGTTTTGAGCGTCCTCCCCGCAGAAACCAATGGTACGATGAAGAGTGCCGTGAGGCCACTGCAGCAAAGAACGCTGCCTATAGAAGAACATTGCAGTCCACCACTACAAGAGCAACGGTGGAGGCGTATAGAGAAAAGAGGAGGGAAGAGAGACGCCTATTTAGAAAGAAGAAAAGAGAGCAAGAAAGGCGTGATCGTGAGGAAATCGAGATGTGCAGGAGTAGAAATGATGCTCGAAATTTTTATAAAAAGATAAGGCGTCTTACTACTGGTTTAAAGCCCGGAGTAACCTTCTGCAGAGACGAACATGGTAACCTGGTTACAGATGCACAAGGAACACTAAGATTATGGAGACAGCACTTCTCTAATCTATTGCAGGGCGATTTCGACACAAATTCCGCCTCTAGAGATGCTGTGTCGGACCCAATCATTAACGACGACGTCGAGATCCCGTCCCCCAGCCATGAAGAGGTCAAGGTTGCCATATGGCGACTGAAGAACAACAAAGCAGCTGGACCTGATGGTTTGCCAGCTGAACTCTTCAAGTATGGAGGCGATGAGTTGGTTAGGTGCATGCACCAGCTCATTTGCAGAGTATGGCTGGAGGAAAGTATGCCTTACGATTGGAATCTTAGTGCTCTCTGTCCCATCCTGAAAAAGGGAGATCCCACGATATGCACCAACTACAGGGGTATAAGCCTCCTCCCTATCGCATATAAGGTTCTTACGAGCGTATTGTGTGAACGACTGAAGCCATTCGCCATCTCACTGATTGGACCTTATCAGTGCGGCTTCAGACCTGGTAAGTCCACCATTGACCAGATATTCACACTGCGCCAAATCCTGGAGAAGACCCATGAAAGTCAAGTCGACACACACCATCTTTTTGTCGACTATAAGGCAGCCTTCGATAGCCCAATAAGGGATCGCGTTTATGCCGCAATGTCTGAGCTCGGTATTCCTGCTAAGCTGATAAAGCTATGCAGAATGACGCTGAGCAACTCCTGTAGCTCCGTCAAGGTAGGAAGAGACCTCTCCGAGCCTTTTAATACCGTGCGAGGTTTCAGACAAGGCGATCCCTTATCCTGCGACCTCTTCAACTTCGTCATGGAGAGCGTTTTGCGAAAGGCAGGTGTGCATCGTAATGGCACTATTTTTAATAAAAGTGTCCAGCTCCTTGCGTATGCCGATGACATAGACATCATTGGGCATACCAAGCGAGATGTCACCGCAGCCTTTAATGCTATTGAACGAGAGTGTGCAAAAATGGGTCTGGCGGTAAATGAGAGCAAGACGAAGTACATGTTGTCGACGAATAGGGACGTTGATCGTATCGGCTCCCAGGTTACAGCCGGCAACTATACATTCGATGTGGTCAAGGAGTTCATCTACCTTGGCACCGCCATTACCAGCAAGAATGATGTCAGTCTGGAGATCAAGCAAAGAATTACACTGGCCAACAGGTGCTACTACGGTCTCGGTAGGCAGTTTAGTAACAGAGACCTCTCTCGTGCGACGAAGTTAACACTCTACAAGTCGCTTATTCTTCTGGTGCTTCTCTATGGTGCGGAAGCATGGACGCTGTCTTGTGCCGATGCAGCGGTCCTGGGAGTGTTTGAGAGAAAAATTCTTCGCAAGATCTTTGGTCCACTGAAGCAAGGCGATGAGTTTCGCATTAGGACCAACTATGAGCTGTATGAGCTCCTCGGCGACGTAGATGTTGTCCAGCGCATTAACATCCAGCGGCTGCGCTGGCTCGGCCATGTTGTTCGGATGGAAGAATCTGCTCCAGCGAAAAAGGTTTTCGATGCGAAGGTCACTGGACGTCGGCGTAGAGGACGTCCATGTTTACGTTGGAAAGACCAGGTAGATGGAGCCCTGTCATCAATTGGTGTGACCAACTGGAGAAGGCGTGCACTTAGCAGAGACGCCTGGAGACTAGTGTTGAGGCAGGCCGAAACCCGTTAACGGGTTGTCATGGCCAGCTAAGTAAGTATGTATGTACAATGTATATATTTAAAAAAGTAACCAAAATGAAATATTTATATATAAACTTTTCTCTTTAAAACACGTTCAATTTACCTACACGTTTGTGTAGCTGGGGTCGGAAAGGGCTATAGTGCTACAAATTTCCATGTTTCGCGCCGCGCTGAAATCGACAATTTTGGCGTCTATCGTACACGTCTTCGACCTTTGCAGAAAGAATCTTTGATAGCATCATATTTCTCTTTCGTTGGGGCGTGCACGCAAATGAGGCTGATATTATAAAATGTTGCCTTTATGGGGATCGTAGCTATTCTTTCATTTACGGGGGTGAACTCCGAGACAAGATGGCGAAGTTGTAATGACCGATTATTATTTATTTTTTTTTAGTTATTTTTGAGAACCATAGGAAAATAAGAACAAAAAATATATTATTTATATTACAGTAAAACGTATTATTACAAAGTTATTATAATATTTATATATATTTATATATATATTTTTTTTATTTATTATTTTTGGTATTTTATTTGTATTTCTTTAAAATTTATCTATTCGTACAAAGACGTACGAATACGAATTCTATATGCATATAGAATTTAGTTGGTTTTTTCTCTCAAAATTATTTCTTTAAATTTTTACTTTTTTTTTCATTAATTATTCTTTTTATTCTTATTAATATTTTTTTATTATTATTAATAATTTATTTCATTAAGTTTTAATTCGTATTCTTATTGAATTATTTCATTTCGAAATTTAGTTTATAACAGAATTGAATGGTAACCTCATTGCTAGTCATTCATGGTTTTACATTTTCTGTACCGGGATTCAGTAACTTTTAACAATACGATATTCGCAACAGAAGTCGACAGTTTTTATTGTTTGCAGTAACGATTATGTGATTCACTAAGTACTTTTTATCGACAGTCTACAACTGTAGTTTTCTTTATGTTTAAATTGCAATAATTTGGCAGCACTGTATAAAATCAATCAGTTTTTGGGTAGAAAGTTAGCAAAGCTATAAACCTCTAGTTTCTTTGGGTATACAAACACACAAAAATGGTTCTCAAACAAACTAGTTAATAGCGTAGGCACATCTCTCTACAAAATTTCAATATAAAAAATTTACGATTTTCCAACTGAATAAACAGCATAAAAATTTTTGGCGTTAGTTTACGACAACAGCCATCGTAAACAAAAAATAATGTATAGTAATATCGACAATTCTGTTGTTTACTGTTGAAAACAATGCGATTATCGTAAAAATATGTTACTGAATCGCACCACTGTTATAATTTTTATATCATGCGATAAATGTATACTTAGCTTACATAGAATGTAATCTAGTCGATGTTGGTTAATGGCTTGAATTGATGGTGCAAAGAAAAAAGAAGAAGAATTAAATGCTGATGATGATGGAAAATTTCTATTACTGTGTGATCTTTTTATTATTGATAGAATTTTATTGTTTTTATTGGAAAAATTTTCTTACTATATGGAATTTTACATTATTAGGAAGGGGGAAAATTTTTCAATTTTATGTTTAGTGTTTTCAGTTTTATGTTAAGTGCAATTGTGAATAGTTAGACAATTTGTGTTTCACATATAGGCGGATTTCATTGAACACATTATTTTCATGCCGGTCAAGCTTTACATACTGATAGTAGAAAAATTGGGGTATCTTTTTTCTTGTCACGTGAGCAAGGGATTCTTTTCTATTTGGTTGCGAAAGAGTGAACATTAGGTAAAAAGTGTAAAAAGTAAAATTAAGTTTATTTTTAAGGAAATATTGAGGATTTCATATGAAATCAAATTAACTAGTTAGACAATAGTGCTAAATACCTGAAGTGAAAAGAGAAAAGTTGAGACAATTAAGAACTTGTATAAGGCTGGAGAAGCTTTTCAACAGTGCCGTTCTCATGATTGTGGTTGCTGCGAAAATTAATTGAATATATTTTGGCACATACAATAGTGAGAATCGGTCTTTTTTTTACCCAGTTTATTTTTCTGGAATATCTGATTCGTTGAGACCTGGATTCTGATGGCTAATTAATTTTGTTATTAGAATTCTAATAACAATTGATAAATTGTGCTATCAGAAATTTATGGATATTAATTTTTTGTGGTGGACTCATATATTTAGCCACCACCATACTTTAATTTGAGATCTTTCACTGAGATAATAAAAGCTTAATGTCGCTCGGGCAATTTACTTGAAAGATAGAAAAGGAGAAAATTAGTGATAGAAGAAAAAATAGAAACCAGGGGGTCAATTCTGGTTCTGTGAAACAATGAAACGAAAAGTTTTTTATCATTTTCGTTTTCATGAGCACTTTTCGCATTATCATATCACAATTACACAATTTGCGATTCTGTGCCTCGTTTCTGTATTACTCGACTCGAGAAATTACTCACATGTGTGTTGAAACAAAAAATCCCATCGTTTTTCGAATCGTCGTTAAAAAAGTGTTTCTGTATCTGCATGTGAAAACAATCAAAACAAATTCTTTTCCAACTGGAATATTTCCAGTTGAAATATGTCAAACGAAAGCAAAACGTCAAAAAAAAATATTAATTGTGAAAAATGTAAACAAACCAATAAAAGAAAAATTTAAGCAAAGAAAAAAGCAAAACTATAAAAAGAAAAAATATATACTTTTGTGCTAAACAAAACTTAACAAAAAAATTTGACTTAAAAGAAATCAAATTTAAAAACATCAAAATAAAAAAATGTATAGTGTTGTTATAATTGCTGCTGAAAGAAATGAGCGGCGTAATATGTTGCGTGTTCATCGTCGTCAACTAGGGATACTATCGATCCATTTAATATTCCGGAGCAACGATTTAGGGATCTATACAGGTTAAGCAGGGAAGCAGCTCTGGATCTTTTAAATGAAATTAGTCCACATATGTCCAAAGGGATGAGAAAAACGTTTATACCCCAGCCTGTGCGTATGTGCGCAGCCCTGCATTTTTTTGCGACTGGAGGCTTTTACAGGGACATTGGGCAAGACTTCGCTGCTTGTCTAAGCAAAACCGTCGTGTGCAGATGCGTTATGGAGATTTCCGAAATTCTAGAACGGAAACTATTGTCCAAGTGGATAAGATTTCCAGAGATTTCTGAATATGAGGCCATTAAAGAAAGGTAAAAAAAATTTTATTGCGTTAAAATACAACATAATTAAATGGAGCTTTATGTAATTAATTAAAAGATTTTATGAAGAAACTGGCTTTCCTGGTGTGATAGGCGCCATAGACTGCACTCACGTGCGCATTAAAAAACCCAAACTGGAGGTCGAGACTTGCTACCTAAACCGAAAAGATTACCACTCAAAAAATGTTCAACTGGTAAGTTTATTGCTCGTTTGCTTTTTAACACAACAAATAAAATTTTGCATTAAAACTTAAATATTAGATTTGCGACTATAATTTAAAAATTTTGGGAGGTTTCGCAAGGTTTGGAGGTGCCACACACGATGCCTACATTTGGGAAGCTTCGCGTATAAACGTGTTACTGCAACAAAGATATGAAAACAATCGGAACGATCAATCTTGGTTGTTAGGTATCTAAAAAAACTAAAGTCTTTACTTTTACCGTAAAATTGTATTTTTTTAATTCTTGCAGGTGATTCCGGGTACCCACTGCGCCCTTGGCTTATAACACCCTACAGATCCTCAACTGAGGACGAAAGACATTTTAACACAGTGCATGCCAAAGCCAGAAACTGTGTCGAACGTCTTAATGGTGTTTTGAAAGGAGTTTTTAGGTGTTTGCAAGTTGGGCTACACACTAGTCCTCAAATGGCAGGGCAGATTATAAATGCATGCACAGTGTTGCATAATTTTCGAAGGGCGCATGGCCTTACGCAAGATAATTATTTATTACCACCACAAGAGGGTGAAAACAGTTACATAAGCGAAGAGGTGGAAGAGCCTTTGCGTGAAGCTTATCGAATTCGCGATAGGCTTAAAGCAAGAATTTGTAGAATTTAATTTCTACTAGTTCCCACTTAGTATTGAATAATTTGTTTTCATCAAAAAGGTATGTAAACCAAATTTCTTCTGCTATTAGCATTTTAAAGGTTTAAACAAATAAATAAAAATTTTATATCTTCCATATATAGATACATACATACTGCAAAAATTTCAAGAAAATCAGCTCAGTCGTTCAACCGTACAAGAAAACAAAGACCACTTCATATTACAAATTAATTGCAAATGTTTTTCCAAAAATAAAAAATGATTTTAAGTTTTATTTAAAAAAAGCAATTATGTACATTTATTTGCATAATAATAACAACAATAGTAATAACATAACATAACATAAACAAAAAATTATTTTAAGTTTTATTTAAAAAAATTATAATTATTATACATTTTTCGAATTAAATTCGAATTAAATTAAAAATTAAATTAAATTTCATACAATAAGTTCATTATATTTAATAAAGCTTTTTGTACACATTTTTCTATTATCAAAACTTGACTTTTTTTTTTATTCATGAAGTTGATAAAAAAATTAGTTGAATTGAATCTAACAACAAAACCAAATTCAAATAATACAAACAAAAAAATATAAAATTTCATATACATACATACATACTATTGACAATATCACAAAATATCACTAGAACAGTTTTCAGAGCGTTTGTTACTTAAAAGTTCATTTAATTTTTCTATTATAATTTTGTTTTGGCTTTCAATTCTGTTAAGCCGCTCCACTAGTTCACTTTGCATCTGTCTAGCTTCTTCCAATGCATCCGTATATTTTGAAGCTGACTTTGGTGTTGATGGCAGATTTCTTTTTAGTGATGCCTGGGATGTTGATGGAAAATCAGAATATGTTTTTTGTTTTTTAGCAAGCGGGGTAAGAACTTCCTCACATTTTATAAATTCAATTGAGTCGTATTCCTTAAAAAATTTTATATTATAAATCATATTCTTATAAAGCTCATAATTTATTTACCTCAATTGGCTCCACCAATGTAATTCCAGATTCTGGAGTGCACGCATCACCATCAACAGCATCAATTGTAATTATTTTTAAAATCTCCTCTTCTAGCGGGTTTAAGTCTCTTGGAATTTCAGCCCAACTACCACCACCTGTTCTATTCATAAACTTTCTTCTGGCGTTAATGGTTTTTTTTAACGCCAGATTTAAGATCTAACCAGCACTGAAAATAAAAACAAAATTGAACTCATTACAAGAATAATTATATACATACATATGTATGTGATGTATGTATAAAAATATCATACTTTTTTCCACTGCTCTACTGTTTTTTCGCTGCCACCTAAAGAGTTTAAAGAAACTCTAAGGGATTCCCACTGTTCCTTTGATGAAATGCTTGAATTTAAAGAACCAAATTGACCCCTAGCGAATTCCAGATTTGCTGACATATAATCAACAAGTTTTTGTTTTTGTTGTTTTGAAATTCTTTCGTTTTTCTAAAATAAAATAAATGCACACTTATACAAATTTCTTTTTTTATATTTCGTAACAGAAACTTAATAGACTACTTATAATCACTTGCCTTTTCCGTCGATTTAGCTTCCATTATTTATGTATTTTTTTGTTTTAAAAAAAAAAAAGCCACAAAATATTATTCGTAGTTTTATAAAAAATCACACGCACAATATTATTTTTATTAATAAAAGCTACACAATATTATCTTTAACAAAAAAAGGCACACAATATTATTTAAAAAAGGCACAAAATACAAAAATTGTTTATTTTTTTGTTTGCAAAACACTTTTCGCGCCGTTATAAAATGCGGTTTATTTTGACAGTTCATTCGGTTCAGTTTTCACAAAAAAAAGATACAGAAACACTTATACTCACATTTTTCCAATAACAATTGGAAAATGACATAAATGACAGATAGTACTCGCATTATTTTACATACAGAAACACTTATGTGAGACACAGCATTTTTTGTGTCAATTCACATCGTTTTTGTTTCATTTTTCTCGTTTCATGTGAGATATTACTCGAGTCGAGTAATACAGAAACGAGGCACTGGTGCATGTTATGAAAAAGTTGTTTCATTCCAACCATAGTCGTGAAACTTTTGCTTGTATATTATTGAAATTTTATGTCAATATGTCAAATAAAGAGTACGAAGCCAACCAATTGAAGAAAGCGGCTTACCCGCCATATATTTTTTTTAACTGCGTCGACTTTTACTGATACTGTTTTTAGATATTAATAAAATGATAATAGTATAACAAACAAATGTGTATTTCATTGATACCACTTTCAGCTTTATGCATTCGCAAATAGTACATACATTTATGTATATCACTTTCAAATCGAAAAATAAATTAAATCAACACCAACTAATGTAATGTGGACTTTTTTGCCTGCATTAATTTATTAGCGTACATGAAATGATGATAAACTAAGAGACGATTTTTATGTACCTAAAAGTATAGTCGCACACTAAGAACATGTTCATAAAAAAAGTTTCGATAATTGTTGCTATTCGCTCGTGGTACTCAAAGAATTTACAAATTACCTAAATGTATAAATATATGTACGTACATACAAGAAAAATTTAAATGACTTTATGTGTTGCATAACCGCAATTGCATACATAGCATTTGTATATTTGCTCACCTAATGGAAAATTTATAAATATAAATTGATAAGATATGTTTTGTACTATTTTTTCTGTTAAAAAAATTAATCAGAATTTTACTGGATACAAAATATTTGTGCTGCCGATTTCGCCGCTACCGCCGTCAAAAATATTTATTTGGCTCTGTGTTCTAGTACAAACAAAACACCAATGTGACGTCATACATATTTTGGTTTTTGAAATAAATATACGAGTATTAAATATTATATTAAAATAAAAATATGATGGGTGCAATTATTTTATTCGATTTTATTAAAAATTCTTTTTTTATTTTCGCTAGCACGTTTTTCTTTTGTTGGTTTTTTTCATGGTTTTAAACTTCTGTGTTATTTTTTCACATATCCATTTTCTGTGCAAACTTGTTACACACATGAAAAAATTTTGACACTTAATTTCATAGTTACACAAAACACGAATCAGCACTCTTGTGAAACTGTGAAAATATTTTGTTTCATTCCACTTGTTGTTACATGAAAGAATGATATGTATCTTTTAAGTTTTGCACAAAACAAGAATCAAAAACACTGTGTAACAGTGAAAAAACTTTTCATTTCACTGTATCACAGAACAAGAATTGACCCCAGATCACTTAGAAAAGAAAAAGAGCCGAAAGAAGAAAACACACATGGTTTCTGTCTACACTGATAGATGATCATATTGATGATACCCTAACATCAGAATTTTGACATCAATGTAATGACAAATAACATAAATGAGATAAAAAGCGACATCAATATGATGACGTGGGTCATCACAAAACATTGTCATTGACACATTTTGCGTCTTAATTTTGCAGGTAAATTATAAATAAAAATAATATCTTAACAATTTAATATGTTTGTAAAATGTGTTTTAGTAAACATTTTATTTTTTTAATAATTATTTGTGTTTTTTAAGTAAGTTTTTAAAATTTACAAAAGCAAACAAAATTTTATGCCACATAAAACATTATATTAATGACACTGAATCATCAAATTTCTCATCAAGATCAAAAAGAAAATGGTAAAACACACATTCATTTGTATATAAATAAAAAAACTCGCATTAATGTACGTTTGTCATCAAAACCGCTACAAAAGAGAGTCGGAGTACGTGCAAAGACCAAATAACGTATTTCATAAGCAAGAAGATGTAAACTTATCATCATATTGATGACACTTTGGCATCATATTTTATGTAAAGAATATCGAAGTACGTGCAAAGACAAAATAACGTATTTCATGAACAAGATGATGTGATTATCATCATATTGATGACACTTCGGCATCATATTTTATGTAAAGAGCGTCGAAGTACGTGCAAAGACAAAATAACGTATTTCATGAACAAGATGATGTAAACTTATCATCATATTGGTGACACTTTGGCATCTTGTTGTATAAATAACGAAACAAATGAGAGCGAAGAGAGTAAAGAGTTAAAAAAACAATAACAAACATTGTATTAACAAACAAGTATTACTGGCACAGAAGAAAAAACAAACTAACTGTACACCGTTGATATTAATTTTTTAAAAGAAATGCGTTTTGCTTTTATTTGTTCCGGATCAGTTCTGTGTTTAATGTCATTGACTTTTGTGTTGTGTAATTGTTCACGGTCGTGTGAATTTATTTTTTTTTTTTTTTTGTGTAACAATAGTGTAAAAAAACTTGTGTATTTTTAAATTTAACTATATATAGAAATTATATACAAAATATATTAAATTGTATACAAAATATATAAATTAAAAAAGATCGTTAATATCTTTTAAAAAGCCCGAGAAGCATCAATCTCAGGAGGAAGTGTATGGTAAGAATAACTAATAAATTTACCAAATATCATCTAATTGACTTGTGTCTTTTCTCGTTTTAGTACCCCAAGACGAAGAGCATGTTCTAATAAAAAGTCTCCAATATGATAACCTGCCACCAGAAGAGTTTATTTATTTAATTAATTTTATTGTTTTAATTGTTGATGTGTAATAAATATTTAAAGAAAAATTTTATATAATTTTTTGTTTTTTAAGTAAACAATGAATTCAATGTTATTGTATTATTTCTTTTATCTTTGAGGCTAAAATTTTAATGAAAAAAATTATTTTAATGTTGAAAATTCGTAATTTTATAAATAAAATTATTTCTTAATATATGATATTATATTATTTTAGCTTAAAGTAATAATAATAACACATATTTAACACTAGACGTATGTTTCTTTTTTGATTTAATAGGAAACATTTGCCGAATTCACAAAACCCTTGTATTTATTGTATTCGTTGTTAGATTGTATGACACTACAACAGCTGTGCGCTTGTTGTTGGTAATTTGTATATAAACATTCGATACAACTCATACAATTTTTTTTCATATGTTTTAAAAAAGTTGTATTGGTTTCTGTGTTATTGTGAATGAAAAATATTGACAAAAATATAAACACAAAAAAATTATTTTTATTGTCAACAGCAAATTAAATAAAATAAAAATATATAAAAATGGAAGAAAAATGTATTTTGTTTGTAAAAATCAACTTTTTAATGAAGTTTTTCTTTTTCTCATTTGGTTTTTGACGTTTAATACACAAAATACATTCATATACAGACAATAGATGTTCACAAGCCAACATTGTATGCAATACATGAAACAACGATACAAAACTTTGTGAATTCGGTAATTAATGAAAGTTTAGTAAAGTAAAAGTTTGTATTCCAATATTTATTATATTATTGACGACAAAATGTCATTGTTTGTCCCTGATGACAATTTGACCAAGTGATGTAAAGGGTGACATAACGGTGATGTAAAGTGTCATGGGGTCAAAATCGATGTCATTTGTCATTGTATTGATGTCAAAATACATAAGGGTTTCTACCACTTTTCTATCAGTAAATTTGATTGCACGTGAAGGCAACTACCACGCATATTAATTCGAGACATATAATTAAGACATTTTGCAAACGACTTAAAAATCAGTCCAAAAGGGCAAAAGAAAAACATTAATTTAAATATAATAAAGAAGAAAGCGAATACTCTTAATAATCCATACCAACCCGGGAATATATATATGGAAGCCATCATCAGTTTTTATTTCAATATACCATTGCTGTTAGTTTCATCATCAACCACATCAACATCATCATAATTAACTAAATATTTGAAGTCCTACCTGTAATAGTGTTAACATAGTGAAAAATTAAACGCAGTAACTAAACATTAATTAGAATATTTTTTGAACACAAAATAAATTTTATAGTGCTACTAAAAAGATAAAAGCAATTAGTGTATATCTAAGTGATTAAATCATATATATTATTTCTAAAGCACTTTTTTTTGTCGGTGGCAAATATCTCCCATACCATCGCATCAAATTTAATGAATGATATCTCATTTTAAAGCTTATTTCTAACACTAATGACGAAAAATAATTAGAAATTGAAAAATTAATATATTCATTGATAAAAATTATGCTATAAACACAACAAAGGCTACCGACCATCGACTACAAGCTGTCAAAAATAGAATGCATGTGTGCATATGAGAATAATTATTTTAACGGCTACACGACTACCGAACACACGACTACTTTTGTAGCCCGTAGCCAACTTAGGCTAATTTCTATTTTTCTTGGCGACAATAAACAGTTTAGTGCTGCCAATACAATAATATGCATGAATAAGGTATTTAAAAAACGCAATATATGAAATATATGCATTAAAAATGCGAAAAAATTTGAGTTGCACCACTGAAAATAAATAATCATTTGTTTACATTTTTTGTTTAGTTTTCATTTACTTATTTCATTTATATACATCAATTTTTATTTTATTTTTAATTTATTATTTAATTGCCTTTTTAGTTTCTTAAATTTTTATAAATTTTGTTCAGACATTTGTTATTTTTTATTTCCTCACAATTTCACTTACAAAAAATATATTTTGTTTAGGTTATGTTCAATGTGTCAAAACAGATGTTTATTTTGTAGCTGTAGTCGTTATTATAATTAAGTAGCTGGCTACTTTCGTAGCCAGAGATTTTTGTAGTCGTGTGTTCGGTGTTCGATAGCCTTTGTTGTGTTTATAGCATTATATTTGCATGGTAATACTGTTGTCATTATGATTATATGTTTTTGTTCAAGTGTGGTAATACAGGGTTGCTTAATAGTAATGCAGTTCTACATAATATGCATACATACATACATACTTTTTGGGTAAAGTTCGGTAAATAGAGAGTAAACATTAATTTCTCTCAATAAAGGGGGGTTTAGACGGTAATACAAGTCGTACGACATGTCAAATTTTTGTGTAGAAGAGAATGAATAGTATCGTGTAAACTTGATATGTTATGAGACCGTACGACAATGAGAGAAAATACGGATGAAAATTTGACAGTCGTACGGCTCTCTTTGTTTTTTGAAATTTTTTAAAAAACCATCACATTTCATTAGATCAGGGATGCACTTTTATGTTTTTGTTTGTTTATGTTAAATGTATTCACAATGCATGTAAATTTTGTGTGCATGTGTATGTGCATTTTATGTTTTCATTTTACTTTGTTTTGGTATTTTACCAACCGTGTAAACGCAAAAAATATCTGTCGTAAGATTTTTACTCTCATTTTTAAAATACGGATGGAATTTCATAATATTTTCTCTTTGATTTTACGTACGACTTGTGTTACCGTCTAAACCCCCCTTAAGAGACAAATTTACCCAAAAATACGGGAACGCAAAAAAGGAAATATTTTACTCATTCACATAAAAATATAAAAAACACAACTTTATGTCACACACACACACGTATTGAACATGTACTTTCGCAAAAAATAAACGACAATAATTCGAATTATACATATTAACTAAGACAAAAAAAAATTTTTATATATATATTGAATTAAATTATACTATAAGCCTTTCACTGAAGGTTTATAAATATTTTTTAATTCAACTTTTGAAATTTTTTTAGTTTTCTGTACTTTTCATTTTTCTATTATTTTTTAAACAGCTGATTATTTGTTCACTTGCTCAAACTAGACCGAAGAAAAAGTACGGGCTATTTCGTGCATGAAGAAGAAGAATGTTACTCTCTCAAAACTTCTCTCATTTACCCAAATTTTGTGTACGGGAACGCTTTTTGGTAAAATTGGGATCTCGCGGGCGCCCAATGTAGAGTAAAGAGACAGACTTAGTATGTATACAGTGGCAGACAAAAGTCTACATACGACCTCTTTTTTTGCGATTTTATCAGTCCAAGTGAATAAATGAAAAAAATAATGATGCAGTTTTGTTTCAAATCTATATTTATTAATATAAACCAAAATAATATTTATTCCGATATAAACTTAAAAAACTATTCAAGAAAAACTATAAAAAACATTCGACAAAAGTCTACATACGACAAGAGTGTTCACAGAAAAACTTGGCGTAAATGTAAAAAACCATCACCTATTAATAAAATTAATATTTTGTCGGACCCCCACGGGCATCTATAACTGCCTGCAGTCGCCGAGGCACAGAGTTCACCATATTTTCTAATTCTAAATGTTTTATGTTCTGCAATTCTTCTTGGAGCCTCTGTTTTAACATTTGGGCATTAGTAATTTGGTAGTTACGTATTTTTCAATAATATTTAAATCTGGGCTTTGAGGTGGAGTGTACAGCTGTCTGGGAGCATAGTATAGCAACCAATCTTTCACAATTTGAACAGTGTGCTTCGGGTCGTTGTCTTGTTGGAAGTACCAATTTCGACCAAGGCTTAGCATATCGACGGAGGGTTTTAGATTCTGTTCTAGAATGGAATTGTAAAGGTGCCGATCCATATTACCCTCAATGAACACCAACTTTCCTACGCCAGAAGCAGCCAAGGCACCCCAAACCATTACACAACACCCACATGCTTAACAGTAAAAACTATGTAAGTATTTAGGAGCCAGTATTTCTTTTTCACCACACCTTAGATCTACCGTCACTACCAAAAATGTTATTTAGATGCATCAGTAAACAAGACCCGCTTCCAAAAATCAAAACCTTTGTCAATATGCTTTTGGGCAAATTCTATACGAAATTTGCGTTTTTTTTCATTTATTAATGGTTTTTTTCGAGCAGTTCTGCTAAAATAACCATTTTCATTCAATGTTCTTTGAATAGTACGGGGATTTACAATCACTTCTAATCTTGTTGCAAGCTCTTCGGCCAATTTTGTTGTATTAATTTTAGGGTTTTTGTCCATTTCTTTGAAAATAAAGCTTACATCTCTGCGAGTAAGTGCTTTTGGGCGTCCACTACGACGCTTATTTTCAACAGTTCCACTATTTTTATAATTCTTAAATATTGTCTGAACTGTAGATTTACTTAAATTTAATAGTTTTGCTATTTCTCCAAAGGATTTCTCTTCAGATCTGTACTTAACCAATAAATTTCGGATATCAATTGAAATTTCTTTACAAGAAGACATTATTTTACTTAAATATACACCGATGAAGTCTAAATTACAACTTAAAGCTGTTTAAAACAATCTATAAACTTAACAAAGAAAATTTTGTAATAAATAACGGCGCTATCTCGTTATTTAATAGCAACAAACGCCTGGGTATGCTGATCGTATGTACACTTTTGTCAATGCATTTTAAATGTTTTTCCTGAGTAATTTTTCCTATGTTTATTGAAAAACGTAAATGTTGGTCTGCTTTAATAAAAATGTATTTGAAACAAAACTGCATCATTACTTTTTTATTTAAGTATCTTGGGCTCCTAACAGAGATCGTAGAAATGTACAAGAAATTTTAGTGTACACGCTGAATACACTGTACACCTTCAATGCATTGAAGGCATTGCCTTTCTTTCGGCATGTACATCTGATACTAATGTGCGGCTATGACTGTACTCGTGTACATCTTGTGTATATGCTTTAGCAAACAAACACATGAGTGGGAGTTGCCATATTTGTACTTTTTGTAACTTTTGAACTAAAAGATCTAAAAGTGGTATTGGTATCGCATTCTTTTGATATGACAAAAGTATCAATGTTTTCTTTTGTACTACAGTGAACTCCCGGAAACGTGAACTAATTTTTACCAAGGGTGTTCACATTTTCAAATTTGTTCACCATTTCGATCGGTAAGATTTTAGAACAAAAATATGCATTTTAGTAGTAGATAATGGCTAAAACTCAATCAGATTTGGAAATTTTATTAAAAAAAAATATTATATAAAATTTTTTTCAAACTTTTTTGCCATTTTTTACATTTTCGTGAAAATGAAACAAAAAAAAAAAATTGTAATTCAAAAGAATTGTATACATACTTACATATATGTATGTATGTATATACATACAAAGTTTTCTACTACTAAAGTTTCTATAATTAAAAAAAAAATATAATACAAAACATGGTTAGGAATACTTATGTATATGGGTGTAGCAAAAGAATTCAGTCTTCAATAAACTCCTTTTAAAAGACGGATTTTTTCCTATGTTTTTTTTTTTTTTTTTTTTTTTTGATATATGTCTTTTTCAACCATCTTAAGTATGGCCTTTTCCTTAAGATTTCTTAACTACACATGTGCATGTTTTGTTGAAATAGACAGCTAAATATGTTTGTATGCTGTCTTATGCTGGGATTCCCCAAATTTAAACGAATTCAAGAAATAAAACGAAAAAAATTAAAAAAACAATTCAAAAAAAATTGTTCATGTTTTAGAGCTATTTCACCTTGTTCACGTTTTAGAGTAGTCAATGCAAACATAAGAGTGTTCACGTTTCCGAGTCGTTCATGCTTCCGGGTATTCACGTTTTCGCGAGTTCTCTGTATTTCTTTTTTAGGACATTTAAAGGATAAAATGTGTAAATTTGTGGTAAAATGTCGTTCTCTCTTTTCCTTTCCTTTTCTAGTACAACATTTTTCTATTTCCATCTTAATCTGTAAATATCCGTAAATATTAATACTTATAATACACTCATATGTATGTGTGTGCTTTAGTTCTTAATAATGTATGTATTTGAAAGTTACTTAAATGCCGGTAAATTTATAATGTTTTTCTTATTTTTTTATAATTCAAACTATGACTGAAAATGTATACATACATATCTGTGGAATTTTGAAAAAATGTCTTCTCTCGAAATAAGACAATTTTCCAAGATTTTTATAGTATATATGTAAGATGGTAACCCTACATGAGAATTTAGTATATGAAAAGGAGTTAAAAAAGAAGACACAGTTGTCGTTAAGAAGTTGATGAAGACAGTGGTTCTTGGTTAACATAAGAAAATTAAGTCGTTGAAAGTTGTTCAGTAAAAGAAAATTGATGTTCGAAGTTGTTATTAATTGCTTTAACTTATAATATAGTACAACCGTGGTTTTTTATTGAAGAGATTAGTTTTTGCAATAATATTATTGAGTACAAGTATAAAAATAAAAGAAGCCGTTTTTTTTGTGAGAAAAACTCATGGCTCATAAACTAATAATACCTACCTGTAATTCTGATATTAAAATTCGATTAAGACTTTTAAAAAACTAAATTATATTAATATATCCTAATATGAACTCTTAAAAAACTATACTAAAAATTCCTAAACGAATGAAACATATAAATAATATGAAATACTAATAATCAATTTATAAATAAAACAAATATTGAAAATTAAAACAATTACTTTTTCATTCCTTTTTACATTTGGGGGCTCAACCTAACCTTAATAAAATTAAATAAAATTGAAGTGTTAATACAGTGTTTTTTTTATTGGAAAAAAGCAAAAATAATTTGTAAAGTGCCTTAGAAAATCCCGTTATAATTCAAAAGTATATTCTTATGTACATAGAATCATTTACTTTAAAGAAATAAAAACTGTACATACAGTTACAAATGAACAAAAGGCAAGTAAATGGCAATAAATGACGGATTTACAAAGTAACGGTTCTACAAAATCAGACGATATTAAAGTATATAAGACAAGAGCACGTACAAGAGAAAGAAGAAATTCGGTAGAAAATTTGCAATTGTTACAGAGTAATCGTGAGAGAGCAAAAAGTGAGAGTGATAAATTCAAGGAAAACCTACAGACACATAGTGTGGTGAAAAAAGCAAATCAAATACATAAAGAAACAGAAAATAAAGAAGTGTCAAAAAACATAAAAGAGACTGAAACTGAAAATAAAGATACAAAAGTAGAAAACAAAACAGAATACAGTTCGAATAAAAATATCAAAACAAAAACCGCGATTACTAAAATAACAAACATGGCGAAAAAATTTGCAGACAACGATTTAGACTTAAATGAAAATAATCAGTCGGACTTAAATAGTTTAATTCGGTTGCTTAAAATTAAAATAGAAAAAGACGAAGAATATAATAATAGAGCTAGTGTCACAGTTGACAATTTCAGTAAAATAGTGCCAAATTTTGACGGTGAAAACATTACAGTGGAGCATTGGCTCGAAAATTTTGAACAAAATGCTAACGCATACGATTTAAATGAAAAACAAAAATATGTTCACGCCAGAAATAAAATTGTTGGCACAGCTAAATTGTTTCTCGACACAGTTACAGTGAGTGATTTTGAATCGTTAAAAGACTGCCTGTTAAGCGAATTTAAAAGAAGTTACAGTAGTATTGAACTTCATAAAATGTTGGAAAGTAGAAAGAAACAGGAAAGCGAAAGTTTTCATGAATATGTACTAAAAATGCGAAAAATTGCGGCCTTGGGCAACATCGAAGAAAAGTCGGTAATTCGGTATATTATAGACGGCTTAAGAATAAAAAGTGAATTAAAATATCAGATGTATACGGCAACAAATTATAAAGAATTACGCGAGAAATATGAATTATTCGAAATGATAAACTTTAACCGGGATTTTAATTATAAATTCAATAAAACTGTAAATAATACTAAGAACAAAATTAAAACCATTGAACATTGCTATAATTGTGGTTCTACGGAACATAAAAGAAGCGAATGTAAAAGCCAATCAAAATGTTTCAACTGCAACAAGTTCGGTCATATTGCTAAAAATTGCAATAAGGACAAAGATACTGAAAAAACTGTGCAATTTGTAATTGATCAATCTCGCTTTAAAATTGTATATGTCAATAATATCGAAATCAAGTGCTTAATAGATACCGGGTCGGACA
Organism: Metopia argyrocephala; assembly: GCA_963576795.1. Taxonomy (NCBI): domain Eukaryota; kingdom Metazoa; phylum Arthropoda; class Insecta; order Diptera; family Sarcophagidae; genus Metopia; species Metopia argyrocephala. Next base: position 75,596,773 of record OY756209.1, on the reverse strand, counting down.
TTTCTATTATGAAGTACAGTATCTATAAAAAATATTTCGCGTCGCATTCGTTGGCACAATGTAAATCACTGTTACGTGGCCTCGGTAATACAAAGACTCAACCAATTGGGTGTTTATCTGGTACGGTTCGTGTCGATAATATAGTGACAGCACACAACTTTTTTATTATACCGGATAATAGTATGATTTTTGACGGAATAATTGGACACGATTTTATTAGAAATTATATTCTCATGGCTGATGATAACGGTTATACCTTTAAAACAAAAGAAGTGGTACAAGATGAACTCAAAGTATATAACGTAAGTGCTGAAGAAATTGATGTGGACTTCAAGTTCAAAGATACAGTAAGTAATTTAATTCAATACTATAATTCGAAAAATACAGTAGAAGAATGCCCGATTAAAATGCACATAGTGCCAAATGAAAAAATGAAACCCTTCAGACATGCGCCCAGTCGATTAGCACCAGCAGAAGAAGAAGCATTAAACTTACAGGTAGAAGAATGGTTAAAAAGTGGTATTATAAGAAAATCTACGTCCGATACAGCAAGTAGAGTTGTGGTTACCAAAAAGAAAAATGGAAATTTTAGAATATGTATTGACTTTCGTCAATTGAACACTATGGTACTAAAAGACGCATTTCCTGTACCCATTGTTGATGAAGTTTTGCAAAAATTGGCAAACCAAAAGTTTTTTATCGTAATGGATTTAGAGAATGGATTCTTCCACGTTACTATCGACGAGTCTAGTAGAAAATATACAGCTTTTGTTACGAAAAGAGGCCTTTTTGAATTTAATAAAGCTCCATTTGGATTTTGCAACTCACCAGCATGTTTTGTACGCTATGTAAATTATGTTTTTCAAGACTTGATTAACGAAGATATTATGGACTTATACATCGACGATATTATTATTTATGGAAAAATAGAAGAGGAATGTATCAACAAGCTTGAACGCGTTTTAAGTACAGCAGCAGGTTATGGTTTAAAATTTAATTGGTCAAAATGCTCGTTTTTAAAAACAAAAATTGAATTCTTGGGGCACGTCGTCGAAAATGGTAAAATATCCCCAAGCAGTGTGAAGATAAAAGCAGTTGCCAACGTTGCAGTACCGAAAAATATTAAGGATATTCAGTCTTTTCTGGGTCTCACAGGTTATTTTCGCAAATTTGTAGAAGGATATGCTCAAATTGTTCGTCCGTTAACCGATTTATTGAAAAAAGACACGGTGTTTCGTATAGAACAGAAGGAACTTGAGGCAATAAACATGATTAAGCAAGCATTAATAAATGAACCAGTTTTACGATTGTATGATAGAGAAGCGGAAACTGAGCTGCACACTGACGCCTCAAAGAACGGATTTGGAGCAACACTAATGCAGAAATATCAAAATCGATTTCACCCAGTATTTTTTTATAGCAAAAAAACATCTCCACAAGAAAGTCGCCTACATAGCTACATATTAGAAGTTAAGGCAGCATATTTAGCCTTTAAAAAATTTCGTCATTTCCTTTTAGGAATTAATTCCAAGTTGGTGACAGATTGTGCTGCATTTAAGCAAACTATCCAGAAGAAAGACATACCACGTGACGTGGCGCAGTGGGTAATGTATTTAGAAGACTTCACATACACCGTCGAGCATCGCACCGCAAATCGATTAAAACACGTTGATTACCTCAGTCGTTATCCAGTTGACGTCATGATTGTATCTGCTGATATATCAGCAAGATTTAAAAGTCTGCAGAAAAAAGATGAATTTACAAAAGCAGTTGTAAAAGCGTTAGAGGCAGGTCCGTATGAAAACTATAAGCTGAAAGGGGGTCTCGTGTATAAATGTATTGAAGGCAATGATCTGTTGTTGGTACCAAAAACTATGGAGTCTGAAGTAATTAAAAATGCGCATGCGAACGGTCATTTTGCAAAGGAAAAAACAATGCATACAGTACGACAAAAATACTTCATCCCACACTTAGAGCGTAAAGTCGAACAAATAATTAATAATTGTGTTGAATGTATTATTTATAATAAAAAAACTGGTAAAAAAGATGGCTTTTTGCACTGTATTGAAAAAGGTACGCTTCCACTGCACACTATACATGTCGATCATCTAGGTCCATTGGATGCTACATCAAAACAATACAAATATATTTTGGCAGTCGTCGATAGCTTTTCAAAATTTGTTTGGTTATACGCAACAAAAACCACAAGCGCAGAAGAGGTAACTCGTCATCTACAAAGTTGGTCAGACGTTTTTGGTTTTCCTCACCGAGTAATCAGTGACCGAGGCGCTGCATTTACATCAAAGCTGTTCGAAGAATTTTGCAATAAAGCAGGGGTTGAACACGTCTTAACTACAACAGGTGTGCCACGCGGCAACGGGCAAATTGAACGTGTAAATCGAGTTATTCTGTCAATCATCGCCAAACTATCTCAAGACGAGCCAACTAAATGGTTTAAATATATTGGTAGAGTACAAAAGGCTATAAATTCATGCTCACACAGTTCGACAAAAACTTCACCATTCGAAATAATGTTCGGTACAAAAATGAAAACAGATATTGACACAAATATACTTGAAATGTTGGAAAACGAAATAGTTGAAAATTTAAATGCAGAACGTAAACAACTAAGAGAAGAAGCGAAACGGCAGATAGAAAAGGCGCAAGAAACTTATAAACGTAATTTCGACAAAAAGCGCAAAAAGGCAGAGGTTTATAAAGTTGGTGACCTAGTCGCAATAAAGCGAACTCAATTTGTGTCCGGTCGAAAGCTTGCGAGCGAATTTTTGGGTCCCTATGAGGTTACAAAGGTCAAAGAAAACAACCGGTATGAGGTAAATAAATTATCTGATGGTGAAGGGCCAAACAGTACATCAACCAGTTGCGACTACATGAAGCCATGGATAAACAATGAAGAAATCCTTTCATCGGAGACCGATGAATAACAGGATGGCCGAATGTAAGATGGTAACCCTACATGAGAATTTAGTATATGAAAAGGAGTTAAAAAAGAAGACACAGTTGTCGTTAAGAAGTTGATGAAGACAGTGGTTCTTGGTTAACATAAGAAAATTAAGTCGTTGAAAGTTGTTCAGTAAAAGAAAATTGATGTTCGAAGTTGTTATTAATTGCTTTAACTTATAATATAGTACAACCGTGGTTTTTTATTGAAGAGATTAGTTTTTGCAATAATATTATTGAGTACAAGTATAAAAATAAAAGAAGCCGTTTTTTTTGTGAGAAAAACTCATGGCTCATAAACTAATAATACCTACCTGTAATTCTGATATTAAAATTCGATTAAGACTTTTAAAAAACTAAATTATATTAATATATCCTAATATGAACTCTTAAAAAACTATACTAAAAATTCCTAAACGAATGAAACATATAAATAATATGAAATACTAATAATCAATTTATAAATAAAACAAATATTGAAAATTAAAACAATTACTTTTTCATTCCTTTTTACATATATAGAATTTCCTTGTCCTTCTTTTGCTCTAATCCCCGTATTTCTACGACCTTTGGAAGGCAAGATATGCAGTTGACTTATCGACCTCTTTCAGACTTTCCCCCAATTTCAATTTGACAAAACGACTTCTTTCAGAGAATTAAGAATAATTTAAAAAATTAAATCTTTATAAAAAATTTTTTTTAATTTGTAATGTGCACGTTTGGGGGGTTAAGACTGTGAGCAAGAATTAACGGGGAAGAAAAAGAAAAAAGAAAAAGAAAAACAAAGAAAAGAAAAAAAAAGGTAAATATTATTGTTTTTTTTTGTATATAAAAAAATTAGCGGGATAGGAGAAAAACAACAAGGGATTGGAAGGAAAACGTTAAGATAGGGATAAAAAAAGGAAGTGTTTTTTTGAGTTTAAGATTATTATTGGTATTATTGTGAAGAGTTAAAGTGGTGGTGTGCAGTAGAGAAAAAAAAAAAGAAATAGCAAAAAGTTTTGAAAAAAAGAAAAGAGGAAACTGGTAGCAATTTTTGTGATTAAGTATTTTAAATCCAATTTTATTATTATATATAAAAAAAATGGGAATGTACTTTAAGATATATATAGACATTATGTAAATAAATCTAAATTGTGCAACAAAAACATTTTGAAAGTTTTTAACAATATAAAGAACAACAACAAGGTGCAAGTGTACATATATGTATATGAGAACTTAAAACTAAAAGTTATGTATAAAATAAAACCTAATATAAACAAAACAACAACATTAATTTACAATTGTACATAAAGTGATATCAATTTAAATCCGAAACATTATATTGAAACTACACAAATAGAAAAGGCACAAACAAAAAAACTAACAAGAAAAGTACATAACAGCAACAAGCACAACCACCACCATAGTTCACCACATCATAATCATCTACATACTAGTCATCATCATTATCACATAAATTCATAACCATCATCAATAGTCATCCTCATCATCATCTACATCAACAACTACAACAGCACCACCAAACGGAAAAATTTTATGTTAAGTATAGTTTTTTATGTATTATATTAGTTATTAGTTTAAAATTAAATAAACATATTCTTTTTATTTGTTTTAATTTTTAATTATATTAGTTTTATTATATATATAAGTAGAGTTTAAGTACTAATCCTAGTGTATAATCCTTAACTACAAATCGATTTCCTTTTTTTGATATTTTTGTTTATTTTACTCTATCGTTACCCACCACATAGGGAATAGTATAGATTATATTTCTTTTATTTAAATAAATAGGATGATTATGTTGAAATGAAAATTCATTATATTCTTTTAATATGAAGTGGTAGATAATTTTAGTTGAGCGGGAAGTAGGGTAGGTAAAGGTTTGCAGGATAGGTTTGGGGCATCCATAAATGGATTTGGATGCCATGGTGAGGCCTTAGTGGTCTCTGAGGGAGGGCAATTTCCGGCGGAACACCAGCCGAAGAATCCAGTGATGTATAGTGCTACCAGGACGACGAATACTTCGGGCCTCATCAATAATTTTGTTTTTTTTTAAGTCTGGCATGGTTTTTTATTGTAATGAGGTAGGAGAGACGGCCAGATAGGCAAGAACCAGCCCATCCGGCGAGCCACAGCCCGGCAATAAGCGAGCATGCCAGCAACGCCAAAAATCTGGTACGTCTCCGGTGTGATATGGCCACCTTACCATCGGTTTTTTTAAATACCTCGCCGACCATTACAAATTTTATTATTATTTTTTAATGATCTGCATATTGAAGGGAAAAATAGAACCCAAATATATTTTCAAGATCAACTTCTTTCAACCTTTTTTTCATATTCCATTTTAACAAAACAACTTGTCTTGACTTAAGCGATTAAAATAATTTTCAAATTTAATCAAAAATTTAAACAAAAAAAATTTAACAAAAAGTCTTAAATTAATTTTTTGTCGTTTTAAAGAAAACTATTGCTTCTAGAGGGAAAAAAAGTCGCATAATGTTCGTTAAGTGTTTGTACATAATATCCAAGTTCAAAATTTCTTTAATTTTCTAAGCAATTACTTGCATTAGCCTTTTTAACTGTTTTTTTGCTCTACTGAAAAGTTGTTGATTTTGAAAGAAGACGTTTTGTCAAATGTCCACAGATATGTATGTGAATACACAGTTTAACTTCTCTCATGTTTTTTTTTATTATTTTATTTATGTATGAAAATCTTCTTAGTTGTGATGGAATTTCAAGATTTATTTTGTTTTTGATAATAATATACATAAATATCATGAAAAATATTAACATTTTTGTTTTCACGAAAAAATGTAAATATTTTTTGTGGAGGGTTTTTTTAATGCTTATTGGCGCTCAAAGATACAAAAAAATTAATCTGGCAGCCCTGGGTTTTTATAATATTTTCAGTATTTGCTTTTACTGCGCACACACATACATTAATCTTATGAAGTTACAAAACAAATTCAATGTTTTCTTCACCACAAATGTGCGTACGTATATAAAGTTAATTCAATGCTTTTAATGTCTTCAATGTATACATTTAGATATAATGTACATTAGTGTACACTCAAGATGTATTCGTGTATAAAATGAAGCATGCATATATTTTTCAATGTAATTTTTTTCGATGTCCGTTGTGTAGGTTTTGTGTATAGAGGATAAAATGTGTACACTAAATTAATCTCTGGCTCCTAAAATCGCAAAAATATAGGTCGTATGTAGACTTTTGTCGGCCACTGTATATTAAAATCCATTCTGGCAGTACCGCTATTTATTATAAAAAGCTGTTTTGGCAATACTTTGCAGTAGTAGTACGTTTAAAGATATTTTTGTTTGTATTAAGGATTCGTACGGGCAAAAAGTTAACGATGATCATGTCATTACATCTAACATTGTATTCAAAGAAGTATTATAAAAGCATTTAAACATATTTATGTATGTATGTATTTATGTATGTAAATATGTATGTAAATATGTATGATATTTATGATTTCTAATATTTTTATACTTTTAATAAAATGTATTGAAGTTACTAAAATTTTTATTAATTATTTTCATTTTATGTTACAAAAATGACAACTAACGTTGCGAAATATTCGCACGGGTCATCTAGTCATTTTAAAAGAAAAAAAAAACATATTTTGTTTGCGATGTTTACCGTGAAATTGTTTTTGTAAAGAAATTTGTAGCACAAAGCACTATAGAATTTATTATTAGAAACCTTTTCCCATATGGAAAAAGTTCCGACGAAACAACATCACGTTTCTTTTTACCATTTACTCATTCATCAGCATTAATTGAAGAGGCCTCATCAACAAAAGCTGTCAACATTTTTTTTTTTGTGTGAGTTTGATTATTAAATTTAATTATGTATCTAATTAATAATCTAATCAAAGAAGCAACATTTAAGTTACATACGATAGTTACATATACATATATACATTTTATTTGTTAATTATCATTTTTACATTTTTTTTTTTTTGTTTTACTTTAATATGAATCAGTAGAATTTTAAAGTTTACTAATTGATGTGATGCAATTGTGGTAGGTCTCGTGTGGGATTTCAGGTTTAATTTCTGGCGCTACTGAAATCATGGCTGGGAGGGTAAAGATGCGCATTCTTTTCCAGGACCATCTTGGAAAAGACATTAAGTTTCAAGCTTTAACCCTATTAGTTGATATCTTTAGTTTCTGTATAATTTTTTTTGCTGATCGTAACGGGTTCGGTTTAATATCTAGTTTAGATTTTATATTTGAGTCAGCAACAGGTCCATTCTGAATTTTTTTATGGATTAGGGAGTCTATAATAATATTTATATTAACAAAATCTCTATTGGCAAGGGAAAATTCGGCGAACAAGAACCCACCCAACCGACTGACCGCTAGTGGTTATCAATGGCTCCCGTAAGTTCTCCATTTTCCAATTTAGAGCACAATCGTCATTAGATGGTACTTTTCCTACTCCAGTTCATAATATGAATTGGCGCCAACGTGGGGCAGAGAGAGTTTGTTCATAACAAAGTCTCTTGCTAGCTACGAATCCGCAACCACATTCCCGTCTCTTTCCATGGCTGCTGTAGTAGATATAGAGATTACGATACTCCAAATAACAAATTTATTTATTTAAATTTTAAATGGTTTTATTTAAATTTAGCATTAGGTTTACAAAAGCTTAAGCTTTTGATTTTAAGCTAATGATTTTAATACTTTGATGCACCTCCCACCATGAACTCTAATTGACGAACCGTTGGCGGCGTATAATGCCTTGGCAGTAGAGCGGAGGTCGAAGGAGTTTTTAATCGTCGGGAGCACGGAAACATCGGCTCCGGTGTATACTAAAAAACGTTGTTTTGAAATTGTATCTCTTACGTGAAAGCGTTGTCTTTACGTCGGTAGAGACAGCAGTGACCACGGCACTTTTGAGTATTTTTTGTGGTACCAGAGGCCTTATTCTGTAACTCTCCTAAGCTAAAACTCTATCGCTAAAAATTTATAAACTTGATTTAGAACTTTTTGGCTATGAATACAATTTTTGAACGCTTGCAATAATTGAAAAGCTTCATACATATTACCTTTAAACTTTTTAATTTTTTATATTCTAAGGCCCAGCCTGTTTAAAAAATACAAAATTTTAGCATTTTAGCTTAAGAGAATTACAGAATAGGGCCCCAGCATTTCTCACCAGTTACTTTGTCTGAGTAAAGTGCCGTTATTCGATTTCTTGAACGATTGTATGGCGATAAAGCTCTGACAACGACTTTCAACCGCCGCTTCACCGAGGGTTAAACCAGCTACCCTCCTCATCTCATAAAAAAGTTCGGATGGCTTCCTGTCACCCAATGGTAATTCTGACAACAAACGGTCAAGCGACGTTGTTCGCTGTAGGCAAAACGGTTGATGAATTTCTCCCCTAAGGGCCACTTTTTGAGTTGGAGATTAAAGTCAAGTTTACGATTTAGTCAACTAATCTAAGATTAAATTTAATCCGGTATAAATTGTGTTTTGTGTTTTTGAGTAAGAGTTTAAACCTATTGGTATTGCCATACTGAATAAGACAAATGGCAACTTCTTTTTTGCAAATGTCAAATATATTTTCACAACATTCTACTTATGTATACCATACATGTACATTTTCATAACACTTTGTTTTTGTTATTAATGAAAAAATAATTCCGCCAAATATTTTTGAGCATAATACAAATAATAATATAAAAAAAGATGTCTTCAAACAGTGAAGAAAAAATATTTAATATGAAAATTCGAATTTTACTTCAAGTGAAGTAACCTATTTATTAAAATTAAACAAACAAAAAAAAAAAAACATTATAGACTGCAAAAAAACCATGTGCTGAACCTGGCCAACGATATTTGTGATCATTTAAATCTTTAACAGCACTGGAACAATCCATTTTTATTTAACTTTTAATTTTTGTATTTTCTTCTTTCTATTAAATAAATAAATAAATAATACAATATTTTCAACAGTTGTTTATATTACGCACATGGAATTTGACAGTTCTCCCTTAAGATTAAACTACCAGCATCGGTCGATTAAACTAGCAATTAACAATAAGATTATGTCAACCCAAAAAGTGAAATCAAACATTAAAGTTAATTTAATCGCTAATCTCCAACTCAAAAAGTGGCCCTAAATAGTCGTATCTGTAATTAGGTGACATGGAAGCAATTACGTCGGAGAGTTGTGCGATGACATTTGCGTCTAATGCTGCCAGAATTGTTGCAGCCTTTTGCTTATCTGCCGTTATACCAGACGTGGTAAACCAAAAATCTATCGAGATAAACCACGCGTCGACATGTTGGTACAGGCAATCTATCGTAGATTACCGAGACGTTTCCCTGTGGAGCGCCAGCACAGTCGAGAAAATGTTCGTAAGTGAAGACCACTGTCGTTGCCAGTAAGCGTTGGTGTCGTATTTCTGGTCGCCCTTTTAAAAAAATATGCTTTACAAAAAGTGACTGCAGGTTGTCGGCACTGTTAGCGTATATAAAAAATAAAATAGCCACCATTGGGAATTTTCCAATTGGTATCCTTGTTGCGGCTGCCTGAGGGCAGAAAAATGGCATTTGAGAAAGAAAAAAGGAAGAAAAAGAATTTGGAAAATTTTTCGTGGATTTACCACTGGGAAGGATATTTTGAGGAGTGTTTAGCTTAGGCTATGTGGGTAAATTACACCGAATTATATGTATATATTTGGGAGGAGTGCTGATGAGTGAATGGGACACCACCTCCATGCACTCGAGTCCCGGTGTCGGAAGATTTTGGGTTGTTTATCCTATTGATAATAATTGTGCCTGTGAATAGAGTAAAAAGAAAAGAAATGTGTTAGAGCAAATGGGGAGTATATGGGAACGATACAATATTAACCAGAACGTAGGCCAGTGCAGCAAATTTAATCCACGCGCTAGTAGGTTTCTGAAAATGTAGGAAAAGAAGAAAAATATGAGGAAGAAAATTATATTTGTTTACCTTACCTTGATTATCAGACCATTGTGAGTGATCATCATATGGTTCTGTAATACGTAGATGTCATAGGAAGAAAAGGGATGGCAATAATGAATTATTATGGGATTTTTATTTGCGTAGTTGGTAAAATTGGTAGAGTCAGGGGTGTAAACACCATTCATAAAATAGGTATAGTAAAATAGCGTTTTTTTAGCTTGTTTCGTGCGTAAAATTGTTGTTGGTCTTTTGCGTTAAATTTTAATAGCTTAGTATGTAATAATCATGCGTTGATTTTTATGGGACCCTGGTATCAGGAAGTAACGGATGAGAATAGATAATATGGAAATTAGAGGAGATGAGATGGAAAGGGGATGGGATGACGTGTGTGGAGGAGTATATTAGGTTTCATATAGACTGAACACAGCACATAATGGGGAATATATTAGAATATAATTTATATACAGCGCGCCGAAAATTCCTGGAAGATAGAAGATATGTAAAATTTTGTATTCTAGAAAGTTCTAAGGACTGTTATGTAAATACCTACCGTTGGGTGACTAAATATTAAGTTATCAAACGGGGCAATTTTAAAATTAGTCAGAGAAAATTTCTGAGGAAGTAAAGTCATATTCTGTGATAGTGCAGAGACGATTATGAGATAGTGGATATTGTGAGAACAGTATAAGTGTATATAAGTATAATTGAAAGTGAGAAAAGATAAGAATAAAGTGAGTTAAGTGAAGAAAGAAAAAGGGCAAAGTTATTATTCCTTATAATCTTGTGAACAAATTTTTTTTAGGGTATATAACCATTCCTAAGCATAGAGGATATTATCCCACAGGACCACAGATTGAGACATTGTATTTTAAGTCTTGTTGGAGTAGATTAACCTACGTAAGTGTTGTGACATATTGAAGTTCTAGAAAAGTACATGATTAGTCTCCTTTAACATAGCTGGTTCGGACTGTTCGCATACCCTTGGCGACAGGACATTACAAACGAAACCAGGTAGGAATTTATGGTCTTAAACATATACCGTCCGTAGAATACCATACAGACGGCATTATAAATTACATAACGAGTTCTTGTGAAGCCTCAGAATAAAACTGAAGAAAAGTATCGGAATTACAAAAAAAAAGAAAAAATATAAAAACAAAAGACACGTCCAAATTTTCAAAATACCTATGTTTAAAGATTTTATTTAGATCAAGATTCCGAGTAATTTAAAGATTTAAAATTTCAAAATTTTGCTAATGAATCTATTGATTTTAATATTATTTATTTAAACCGGATAATCCGTTATATTTCCTCTGCATAAATAAATTAATATTTTACTTAAATTATAATTAGTATTTTGTTTATAAGTGTTTTCGTGTTGGTGTTGTAGTTAGTCGAAGAAAATTTTACAAGCTATAAACTAAATAGAGTAATAATTACTAAAGTGAATATATACATATTTAAAAAGTTAAATTATAATAGGCTAAAGTATTGCCCGTGTTAGCTGTCGTCTTAAGGAGCTCCTGATAGAACAGACTGGCGGTTGCTGATGATCTAGGCCTGTAGAAAAGAGAAAAGATAATTTTCTTTTAAATTTTAGACAACGAAAATTTTATTTATTTACTTTATTTGAAATTTTATACATTTTATTTATTTACTTTATTCGATTTCAATTATATTATATTTCATTTGAATTACTACTTAAATCAATTATTGTTATAAACTTTACCTAAAATATTTTATGAATTATTTCTTTTATAACTTGTTAATTTTATCTCGTTAGCTTTAATATTGTTGTTTTTTTTTTTTGTTTTCATAATACAGACCTATGTTAAATATAAATTTTATATGAATAAATAAATTAAAAATGGATAATTTAGAGTAAATTGTTAATATGGATTGGTGATTCTAGATAGAGCGGGAGGGATGGAACTAGGGGTCTGCATTTAAATATTTCACGGTAACATGCAGCCATGGAAGGGAAGGGCGATTGGAACACTCCACCAGTTCCCTATACTAGTGTGTCAGTCTAATAGGTGATAGAATGTAGTCGATAATAACATTTTTTTCTATATTATAAAGGATCATAAAGGTAATTACAGGATCGCCATATAAAGGGTTATAAAAGTGTTTAAAATGTACCTATCGACATTACATTAGTGTCCTAAACGCGACTAATGTAATGGAAGCCTTGGATTGTAAAGCGAGGCTTCAGAAACTCGGCAGTCGAGCAATAAATGCCCTTTTATGAGTTAAGTAAAACACGAGAGTTCAAATGTTAAACTATAACTAAATTTTTATTTAAAATTCAACAACTTATATACTAATTTACAATTTATCTTAAAATTATCTAACATATTCTGCATTTCATTCATATTACCGAAATGCCCTATGTAACATGATGTTTAACTTTTTATTTACATTACAATTATATTTACTGATCGGTTGACCAATCAGCATAGTTCATTAAATTGCATTTCCCCTATTTATGATATTTGATACAACATAATTAGTTTTGTAAAAAATAAAATTTGTTTTGCTTTTGTTTACATTCTAAGTGAGGTCAGTTACCTGTGCAATGAATTATGCGGTCAATTACCTAAGAAATGGATTAGCAAAAAAAAAGTAAATAATAAAAAATATAAAAATACTAATGTTACAATTCGCGGAAGGTATTTGGGTATATGTATGAAATGTGTTTGTCATATGTGTCTTAATAAAAAATAATATTTTAAGAATTTGTTTTTTTTCTTTAGTTCTTTTTGTTCTTTTTTTCTAAAAATTATTGTGCGGAAAAACCAAAATGTTTTTCTTTTCTTTCTTTATTTCTTAAAGAATAATGCGTGATGTTTTAGTGGAAAAAAACCAAAATGATTATACATCACAATATGTGCGAATGGTCAAAGGGTTGAGAGCCTGCCCTGAGTGAAGCTAGTCGAAGGGAGAGACCGTAAAATGGCCATGGCAAAAATATTTTTTTTTGCGAAACGTAACATCCTATAGCAAACGTCCGGGTCACCAGTATAGGGATCAGAGAACTGCATGAGTTGATTCACTTTCGCTATCCACTCAAATTTACTACGTTTTTGTTATGCTTTAACACAACACTACGTACTAATGCTACTACTTGCACTTTTAACTCATAAACAACTGACTGACATTAACTCACTCTTGTTTTTTAGGTACTGTTAGCAAAAGTAAATAATAAATTTTAACTGTTGTTTGATTGTTTTTTAAAATAATCAAATAACTAACTCACATAAACAAGTTGAATAGATGAAGTGCAAGTGAATAAAATAGTACAGGTGCATAAGTTTATATTTCTATACATTTTTTAAATAACATTAAAAGCTACTTAAAAAGTTTTTGAAAAATTTAACGATGAATTCAAATATAATAAAAAATGTGGAAAATGGACTTTATCGTCTAATAAAAAACAAAAATAGCAAAAGCAACATATGGCAAATTTTTTGCCAGATTGAAAAAGAAAATAGTAGTATTTTTGAAGGAGTTGTGATTTGCGAAAAATGTAATCATATATTGAAATATAACAATAAACAGACTTCTTATTTAATCCGCCACAAATTTTATGTTCAACAACAGTTTTTTATTATTCTTCTTTTGATATCAAAAACTATCTATTTTTCTTTTTCGATATTTCGCTACTTCCTTGCGTAGCATCATATTTTTTATATTTGTGCAAATATATTAAACTTATTTTCCTTTTTTTTATAAAAAATATGGCACCATAATATATGTACATATGTATAAAAAAATTTAACTTTTTAGTTTGTCTTAATAAGTATTTTTTTAATAAATAATACAAATAGACAGTACAATATATATTTTTTTAGCAAACTTTTTTTATTTAACTGTTCATCCAGTCAGCTTTAAAAAATTTTGTCTTAACGCGTGATCGGTTAAATTCAGATTACCGTTTTCTTTTTTATATTAATTTATATTAGGCTTTTACATTCCTCTCATCTATTTAATTTACTATATACTTATATCGTCAATGGAATTAAAGAACGCTGTAACTGACATAAAATCGAAAATACGTTTTTTGCATCATTTTTATCATACGCGTCGATTGGTCCAGGTCCCAGATTTCTACGATGAAAATAAATTCACTTACGCCGTCTGCGAAATGAAAATACCAGTGTATTTGTTCTACTTTTATGAAAGTTGTTTCTGGTGAACATTTAAGGTTTTGTCAGTTACAGCGTTCTTTAATTCCATCGACGATATAGATGTACACATATTAATATATAAGAACATATCGTCGATGGAATTAAAGAACGCTGTAACTGACAAAACCTTAAATGTTCACCACAGCCAAAAAACCTTTATGAACGTATAACAAAGACCTGGTATTTTTCAAAACGCAGACGGCGTAAGTGAATTTATTTTCATCGTAGAAATTTGGGACCGAGACCAGTCAGCGAGTATTTTTTTCTGATAAAAATTATGCAAAAAAACGTATTTTCGATTTTTTGTCAGTTACAGCGTTCTTTAATTTTTGCGATGATATGTACTAGTACTTAAATACAATTATAATAATGAAGTCCATAAGAGCAGTAATATAATGAGAAACGTTTTTAATGTTACATACATAAGACAGTGGCGGCGACATTCCCTCCCTCGTAAAGAGATCAGATGATGTCGATTTTACCTTTTGATTTTACGCCGACATCCAAAATTGCTACTTTAGATACAGGTCTGTCGAAAACACTTTTGTTGTTTCAACTATGACACCTTTCGGCCATGTATTTCTGGGAAGATTTTCATCAACCAAAATAACGATATCTTCTACTGAAGCTGGTTTTTATTTGTTAAACCATTTGCCGCGACGTAACAGGGTTGGTGCGTATTCTCTAACCCACCTCTTCCAGAATAAGTCTGCAAATTTTTGTGTTTGTCGCCAATGGTCACGAAGATCAGTATTAGAACAAATGGGCTTATAGCCGGAAGAGGAACCGAGAAGCAGATGATTTGGCGTTAAGGGCTCGTCATCATCTGAACTCATAGAAACAAATGTTAAAGGCCAAGAGTTGATTATAAATTCTGCTTCTGATAGGGTGCTTCTGAGACTCTCGTCGTTGAATTTAAAAGTTGAACACGTTGCTGCCAAGACAGTTTTTATGTCCACTTTATCTCATCGAATTTATGAGTTAGCTGACGTAAATTTAGATGCTGTTGTTCTTCCTTGAAAACCTTAGCTGTGGCTCTAAAATTCGTGCCGTTGTCAGTAAATATCTCTTTCGGCATTCCTCTTCGATATATAAAATTGGCAATACACATTATGCAAGAGCTGACATCCAAACTGTGAGCGATTTCAATGTGTATGGCTCGTACAGTGAGACACGTGAAGATCACTCCCCACCGTTTTTCCTTGTGTCTGCCGACGGTTACTGGGTATGGTCCGAAGAAATCGATTCCCACATATGTGAAGGGGCACTCAAAGCAGGCTAGTCTAGCCTTTGTTACTGGGGCCATTTGCGGCACTAGAGAAGAGCCCGCTTTGTTACGGCAGTGTTGACATTCTTTGCGTACAGTTTTGTAGAGTACTCGCAGACGTGGAATGTAATATTTTGAACAATTGTAGCTTATAATGGTTTCATGAAAGCAGTGATGATATTGCTCGTGGTAATAACGTACAATTTAAAGTGAAATGTGTTGCTTATTAGGTAAAATGACGGGGCGATTGAAGTTAAGAGAACCAATTCTTCCGTCTGCTCGGAGAACACCATCTTTGTCAAGGTAAGGATTAAGTTGTTTAATTTTACTATTTTTACTCACATTTTTATTGCGTTTTATGTCCGAAATCTCCTCTTGAAACTCGCTGTGCTGTGCGTATTTGTACAAAGTGGTTTTTGCTCTTGGAAGCATCTCAAAGTTTACTTCGACTGGTAGTGGCTCTTTATTTGCGCTGCATTTAAGTCGTTCGATGTAAAGGATTAGCACACCTGTAGAGACGCCTCCAATTAGAAAAATATTCGATATTCAGTCGTATTTCTTGGCGAATATGATATACAGTATGGCGCAGTTCGGACTCTTCTATGTGCTCATGGAGAATTTCAAAGGCGGGCCATTTGTGTTTTTCAAAGTCCGGACCATTGAATCATTGTGAGGTGGGCCTCGATACTTTTGTTGCTGCATCTGTTGGGTTTTGTTTTGATGGTACCCACCTCCACTGAGACATGTCAGAATTCTCTAATATTTCTTCTACACTGTGCATCACGGACTGTTTGAATTTCCGAGGATCCATGGCCAGCCAATTTAGTACAGTTTTTGAATCTGTCCAGAAATAGTTTTGCAAGAAATTTATTCTACTGCCATTTAACATTTTGTTGGCTAATCTCACGCCGGTTCCCGCTGTTTGAAATTCCATTCTCGGTATCGATACGGGTTTTAACGGTGCAACTTTACATTTTGCTGCTATTATTGATACATCTACTTCGGAATTATATTTAACCCTTACATAACATACAGCTGCATATGCATATTCCCCAGCATCAACAAATGTGTGTAGTTCGTCTTTAGGACAAAACTTTAAGAGTGGTGAATAACAGCGTGAGACGGTTACTTCAGCTATTTCGGACAATTGAAGTGTCCACTGATGCCATTTATCAAATAAAACATCGTTTAACATATCATCCCATTCGAGTTTCGCACGCCAGATTTCTTGCAGAAGAATTTTTAATCCAATCATAAATGCTGAGAGAAACCCCAGTGAATCAAAAATACTCATCAAAACTTGTAGTACCTCCCTTTTAGTTGGGATGATGTTAATATATATATATATATATACGTCCCTACATAATCTTGCAAACCTAAAAATATATTTAAAAACATCATGAATGGGGCCCAGTACATACCGAGTATTTTTTCCACTAAACATAGGTTATGCGGCGCCTGTGCTTTTTCGTTGTTGCCGCATAAATACTGTTGTAACGAACGGCAATTTGTTGTCCAGTTGTGCATATTAAAACCGGCGGCTGCGTGAGTACTTTTTACGTCGGTGGTGAGTCTCATTGCTTCTTCTTTTATGCCTACACAATCAATGGCATCATCCATTTAGTGATGATGTTGGATGGCCTTTACGGCCCGGGGATGTTTATCAGCAAATCCCTCTGCATTTTTATTTTGTACGAAGTTTGCAATGCACGGCGCACAGGACATTCCAAATGTCAGAGCTCGCATCACATAAACGCTTGGAACCTCTTTGTGATTGTTATCATACGAAAGAAACCGCTGTACATGCATATCTTCTTCACGAACATTGATGCGGTGAAACATCTCGGATATGTCCCCACATATAGCTATTGCACCAACCCGGAACTCAATTAATATGTCAAAAATCAGTTTTAACAAATCAGGCCCACTCATAAGGAAATCGTTTAGTGGTACAACGTTGGCTTTGGATGCCGCATCCCAAACTAATCGAATTTTGTCGGGTTTGTTAGGATTTCGAAGAATACAAATTGGTAGATACCAAGTTGGGTGCCGGCATGATTCAATTTCTTTTTCGGACAATTTATTCGCATAGCCTTTACTCACCATTTTATTTATCTCATTCTGCAGGTGTTGTAGCTGTCAGGTAGTTGAGGATTTTCCTTTTTCCATAATAAACCAATCTCGTATTGACCATTTTTCTTCTGGCAAGTACTTTCAAGCGTTTTCAAAACTTTATGATCATCTGGTGATAACGATTTCTTTTCCGGTGATGTTTCGAGACACAAATAATTTTTAATTTGTTCGTGTAGCTCTTTGTACGACTTTTTAAAGTCACACGTGTGTACGTTTAAAGATGCCATGCAGTCACTTTTAGATTGTAAACAATGCAACGTCCAACCCAATCGAGTTTTTGTCGATTGGCTGATTCCAAATGCATTCAAGAGTTTTTAGTGGTACGACTAATTTCCAATTATTTAAACCGATTAATATTTTTGGTTGGGCATTGTGATACGGCTTATGCTATGTTCACACGACAATATGAACCGCTTGGTTCGCTCTCTGAACCACGATTGCGAAACTCACTGTTCAGACGACAGTTTAGTGTTTTATTTT
This sequence comes from Metopia argyrocephala, assembly GCA_963576795.1. Taxonomy (NCBI): domain Eukaryota; kingdom Metazoa; phylum Arthropoda; class Insecta; order Diptera; family Sarcophagidae; genus Metopia; species Metopia argyrocephala. The sequence goes on along the minus strand of OY756209.1, from coordinate 75,578,775 downwards.
GGCATTTCTGTTTTATGTATTGTGATGTACAATCATTTTAGTTTTTCTACACAATATTTTTTAGGAAAAAAAAGAACAAAAAGAACTAAAGAAAAAAACAAATTCTTAAATTATTATTTTTTATTTTTATAAACATTAAGGCAAATATGACAACAACATTTCATACATATACCCAAATACCTTCCGCTAATTGTAACATGAGTATTTTTATTTTTTATTATTTATTTTTTGCTGTACAGACAATTCATTTCTTAGGTAATTCACCGTACATTTCATTGCAAAACAAATTTCTTTTTGTTGCAAAACTAATTTTGTTGTGTCAAATATCATAAATAGGGGAAATGCAATTTAATGAACTATACTGATTGGTCAATCGATCAGTAAATGCATTTGTAATGTAAATGAAAAGTTAGACATCATGTCACATAGGGCATTTTAGTAATATGAATGAAATGCAGAATATGTTAGATAATTTTAAGATAAATTGTAAATTAGTATATAAGTTGTTGAATTTTAAATAAAAGTTTAGTTACAGTTAAACATTTGAACTCCTTTGTTTTACTGAACTCAAAAGGGCATTAATTGCTCGTCTGTCGAGTTTTTGAAGCCTCGCTCTACAAACCAAGGCTTCTATTGCATTAGTCGTATCTGGGATACTAATGCAATACCGATAGGTCATTTTAAAATACTTTTTTTTATCCTTTATATGGCGATCCTGTATTATCCCTGTTATAACCTTATATGGCGATCCTGTATTATCCCTGTAAAAACCTTTATAGTATGTATGTATTTCACAATGTATAATCTACATACCACATACATTCTTACATATTTGAGACGGTATTTCGGTTTTGTATGATTTTGTATATTGCTTTTCTGTTTTTTATGTTACATATTTACGTAAGTAAATTTCTATTTCTTTATTTCTAAAAAAAATTTTCATTTTTAGCAAATTTTTGTTTTGCTTTTTTTTGTTTTGTCAGTTAGTTCAGATAAAGCAGCGATAAATTGTTATCAAAATCAGAGATGATAGCAAATTCTTCGAGGTTCGCAACAAGATTCAAAATGAAACAGGATGGTTCGCTCTCACAATTTTGTATGGCGAATCTACCTGTTTCAAACTAGATTCAGCCGCGAACCGCGAATGAGAGAGTGAACCTTGATATTTGCTATTCGTGTGAACATGGTATTAAGGTGCTTTTACACTATTCTACAAGTCTTAAAATTTTCCTTGGATTTTGTCGAAACAAAATCTAATGGTTTTTGTTCTGATTGACAAAAAATCAAACGTAAAATGTTTTTATTACGTTTTGCTTTTACACTATATCTTTTCAAATAAAATGTCAACAACAGCTGTTTGTGTTTTTCTCTTTCTCCAACGATGGACATGTTGATACGGCAATATTTTTTTTATTAATATTTCATAATAAAAGCCATATTTCATTATTTTTTACAACATATATTTGTAATTTATTTTATGTTAAAGGGAAAGAACTTGATATGCTAACTATATTTTGTATTTTTGTAGTTATTTAATAAAAAAAGCAATAAGGCAGAATTATGGTAAATAATTTCCAGTTTTCCAACCCTGATTTTTTGTTATACATACATACATAACTGGCCTTTACAACCCTATGTCAGGATTACGGCCTAGCTTCTCGCAGCACTCATGTTGTGTGTGTAAATTTTTATCCCTGAGTACCGGGACCTACAGTTTAATGTCGACTCCGAACGACAAACTTGAGAAGCTTGTTCATGGCAATTAATTACTCCCAGAGCTTTTGCCAGAAGACTGCTGAGAGGTAGTCGCCGAAAGAAATATATATTCGCCATTAAGCGTAACAAAATCTTTAAAAAATTTTATAAGAACAAGCGTATAAATTCAGGAAAGTATGGAAGAATATAATTGTGGTAAATGTTGAAATTTGAACAACGGCAGAATGGTACAGTGCGACAAAACGTCGTGCGGGAGTTTAAGTGCTCTATACGCCATTTTTTAAATCTCGAGTTAACGATACTAATTTAGGTTTTTGACACCAAAATATTTGAAATCTGCAATCCGTTTTGGGCTATTTATCTCCGAAACTTGACGAGATATCCTAAAACGAATTACAAATTTTAAAAATTTGGGGTCGAAAACCTAAAGTGGCATCATTAACTCGAGATATATAAAAAATATGAAATGGCGGATAGAGCACATAAACTCCCGCACGACGAAATGGTTCCACTTTGAGTGCGTTGGCGTTAATAGCAACATAAGTTGGAGTGGTGACTCTTGCGGTCATCAACAAGTTGCTGCTATTAAAAATCCGACAAGCCAAATGCCGCATGACAATAATAAAACACCACCACCTTCAATACCACATACCATGGTGGAATTACTTACAAGGTGGTGTTGCCAACCCAGCTGGGTTTTTTTTTTGTCATATCGGTCCTGTCAAAAGTTTTGCTTATATTTATGTTTTGTTTACATTTTGCTTTATGTGTATTCGTGTTTTTTGTTTTGGTGTAGACATATATGTTGTTAACAATACACACACACACTTGTGAAATGTGCTTTTTTAATTCACCTTTTGACATTAAAGAGCTGAAAAAACAAAAACAAATTCCCTGTTGTTTTTGTACTATATTCACATGCCACCACCTGTAAGTAAGTAATTTCACCATGCCACATACTTTCAAAAATACGAAGGTAATCGTCACTGTAACAGATCCAACATCAACTAATACTGCAAATGCAACATATGGTCCACGTCATATGGCTAATATTGACGTGTCGTTATACTCAGTGGAATAGTGTAAAACTGCTTTTAATAGGAATACCCTTCAAAAAAGAGTTTTTTTTAACATTTTCAAAATCTAGCGATTGCCTTTGCAAACCCAAATGTTTTCCTGTGTGTACGTCTTTAAGAAGAAATTTATTTTTACCTTCAATATCCGTTATCATGATCGAAAAATTAACGGATTCGTCTTCATCTCGTGTGGTTTCACCAGTCCACTTTAGTGTTAGTGGCTCCTTTTCGCCTTTTAAGTTGAGATTTTCAAATAGATCTTGTCCCATTAAGGTAACGGAAGAACCTTCATCTAAGAATGCAAAAGTCTCAAACACTTTTGAATTAGACTGCAAACGTACAGGCAAAACTGTACGGCGGTTTTACTTCGTTATTCACACCTTTGTGAGCGTTTACAATATTTAAAGAATTATTAATTTCACCACCAGTGGGTTTGCTTACGTTTTCATTATTGTTCGTGTGTTTGTGCATTAGTTGATGGTGTTTTGCTGTACAATTATTTATGCCATATACATATTTTATTAACAAAACATTTTCGGCGGTGGGCGTTTAAGCAGATACGGCAGAGCTTTTTCTCATTAACTGTGGACCATTTTTGATGCGCCAAATCTGGAATGGACGTTAACCTGAGCAAATTTTATGCTTTTGTGATTATTATTAATCACCTTTTAAAGTCATGATACAGTATCATCCACAGTCGTACGATTTATTTACAAGAAAATCTTATCGATTTCTATCACACTTTTAAAAGTTGCATCAAAATGGAAACTTATAAATATATAAAATGCAACCCTGATCGCATGGAGACAAAAACGTTTATAAATTTTTACAAAAGATTATAAAGGCGGACAGACTTGTCAAAAAATCTGTCATACACATGCATTTTTATGCCACACTGTTATACTTTTTTAAAACATAAGATTTTTTTGACAAATGGTACGACTCGATAGGATAGTGTTTCACGACCTTTAAGTGGGCTATTGCCCACACTGCTGCCACTAAGCAGCATTTCTTCACCTTCTTCATTGGGGTATTCTAAAGCTGGGAGTGATTTTTACCCCCCTCTTTGCCACTGGTATCCTGCTTCTTTTCCATAGTAGACTCCGCCGGGGCAGGCTCCTCGGCCACTTTAGAGTATTTGCAGCTAATTATTTTTTGTTGCTTTCCTCGGACTTTTTAACGCCGTGGATCGGTATCTCACCGAATCTATAACTGATGACGTTGCTGGCCCTTCTTATGGCCTCGGGCAATTGTTCATCTATGCCTACCGTCATCAGTTTGCGCTGTTTTCATCTTTAGGCTTCAGGACCCTCCATAGGGAGAATTTTACGCCTTTATTTTGTGCTCCTATTAGAGCCATTATATGCTCAAGCGTTTGGTCGGAACTTCTTGGGAGGAAAAATTTAATATTATGCGTCCTTGGTACCTCATCTCCCGAGCATGCTATCAACGATGCTTCTTTCCAGTTGGACAGCCTGGGAGCTACCAACTTTAGCCATTTGGTCAACTGCGCATTTTTGCGGTCTTGCCCAGTGCGGAAGTGGATGCCCTCAAACTTCAGCTTAAGAATCCATTTTTTAGCCACCTCGCAAATAATTGCCTACTCTAATTCCATAAGTTCTGAGGCAGTGAGTTTTACCTTTGGATATTTCCCAGGAATAACTGCCACTCTGACCGCTTTCAAAACATCCGCGTATCTTTGCTCCCTGGTTTCCTTTCTTCTCTATGGGAATTCTTGTAAGAGCGTTCTCTCGCTCTCCATTTACTGAGGTGGCGATATAAATTTGCTTCTCGTTTTCCTATTTCTTGAGTTAGCGGGGCTGCACCAACTTCTCTGGCCCGGAGTTCAGCTGCCGTCTCCTCGCTTTCTCGGGTTTCATCCCTTTCTCTAGATATCTGAGGTAACTTGCGGCGACTAAAATGCAGCTATCTTGCAGAGAAAATATCTTGACCATAAAATAACAACGAATGACATTACCCCTGCAGACGACAAGGTAAGCGCTATCAGAAATTTTAAAGCTCCGACGAACGTCACAGATTTTTGCCATTTCTTAGGACTTAAAGGGTTTTTTCCGAAAATTTTTTAAGAATTATTCTATATTATTCCGCCCACTGACTAATTTACTGCGTAAGACCGAAGAGTCGAAATTACTTTGGGGTTCCACACAGAAGGAAGCTTTTCAAAATCTGGTCGATGTGCTTTGTAATAAGCTGGTCATTTATAGTTTTAACTCTACATAGAGGTCCACACTGATGCCAGTAGCATTGGCTTAGACGGCGTATTATTACAATCACCAAATGGTAAAAATTGGCAACCCGTATTTTACTTCAATCGCCACACCACCGAAACTGAAAGTAGATATCATACAGGGTGTTTTTTTAGAGGTATAGAACTTCGAATTGAAATAAAACACAAGAAAATCGTTTAAAGTCCATCAATTTGGCTTTATTGGAAGGATAATTTTATGCCATTAATGTTTAAATATGATTTCGGGCATGTGGCCACCGCGGCTAGCTCGAATAAAGCCAATTCTACAGGTCCAATTTTCAACCACTTTTTTGAGCATATGGGGCCGTATGTTGGCAATAACGCCACGAATGTTGGCTTCCAAGTCCCCTAACGTTTCTGGTTTGTTGGCGTAGACGAGCGACTTCACATATCCCCAAAGAATATAATCCAATGGTGTCAAATCACACGATCTTGGTGGCCAATTGACAGGTCCATTCCGCGAAATTATGCGCTCATCGAATGTTTCCTTCAATAAATCGATTGTGACGTGCGCTGTGTGGCATGTAGCGCCGTCTTGTTGCAACCACAACTCATCCACATTCATGCCATCCAATTCGGGAACAAAATAGTCGGTTATCATGGCTCTATACCGGTCTCCATTAACGGTAACTGAGTCTCCAGCATTATTTCGGAAGAAGTATGGCCCAATGACTCCACCAGCCCATAGAGCACATCAAACAGTCAGTTTTTGTGGATGTAATGGCGTCTCAAGGGTCTCATGTGGATTCTCTTCATTCCAAATGCGGCAATTTTGCTTGTTGACGTAGCCATTCAACCAAAAATGAGCCTCATCACTGAACAAAATTTTGCGATGAAAATCATCATCGAGATCAATCTCATTTTCGGCCCATACACCAAAATCACGACGCATTGCATGGTCTCGCGGCTTTAATTCTTGCACAAGCTTGGTCTCAAGCCAAGATCTTTGCGCAAAATCTTCCATAAAGTTGATGGACAAAGCTCCAATTGCTGTGCACGGTGGCGAATCGATTCATTCGGGTTCTCTTCAACACTTTGCTCTACAGCGGCAATTATTTCTTCGGTGCGCACTGTTCGACGTCTCTGCGGATGCGTATTATCACATAGAGTAAACGTAGTGCGAAAACGATCCATGGTTAACCGAATTAATTGCTCTGATGGACGATTATGTCGACCATAAAATGGACGGAGCTTGCGGTAAACTTCGCGAACTGAACCATTATTTTCGAAATAAATTTGCACGATTTGCAAGCGTTGTTCTTTTGTCAACCTGTTCATGATGAAATGGCAAACCAAACTAAATATTAATCACTTGACAGCTGACAAAATGGCCGCCAGTTAAAAAAGTGATGCCAACTTAAAGTTCTGTACCTCAATAAAAAACACCCTATAGTTACGAATTGGAGGTGTTGGGGGTGGTGGTATCCTTGGATAGATTTAGAATTTGGTGGGTAAGCTGTCTGTGCATATATAATTTCTTAATTTTTAAATTGCCATACGGTTAATGAGATTATTTGAGTATGACTGTGAGTTCGTTCACCATGAAGGATTACGCATCCCATGTGGATGCACTTAGCCAATCTGTACTGTTTTTATGATGAAAATTGAGCTTAACAGTGATGACTGGTTAGTCACTATGCAACTCTAGGACGAAAAATTACGCCACATAATCCATGTACTACGTGGTTCACTAGTGCCCGATCAGGTGAGGCAAATAAAATGTGACTACCTGCTCCAAAAGAATGGACTTTATAGAAAGACGAAGAGTGGGCCCAAATTTTTTGTCCTAGAAGCAACTAATCAATCGATAAGCTCTGTCACAACCATGATGGCCATTATGGCCCTGAAAAGACCTTAAAAAAATAAAACAAACATTTTGGTTCGATCGCATGCGTAAATATGTTAAAGAATTAATTGCAGATGTTACAACAAAGCCAGAGGCGGTAAATCTAAAGGAGTCCTCCACTTTGGGTCATTAGAAGAGATTCCTTTTCGCCAAATGCATATTGACCACCTAGGAAAACACCCATATACTTGCTTTTACAGATAGGTTTACTAAGTTTCTTGTCGTAAAAGCTGTAAGAAACACAAAAATAGCGCCTGTATTAAATGTTATAATTATATCAAGAGCAAACGGACAAGTAGAACGAGCGAATCAAACTACTTATATTGAACTATATCCGAACAACTACAGAAACATCAAGAGATTGAGACTTACAACTCCACGTAAATTCTCAAAATAATTCTACCTCCGGTGCGCTGCATCTCCCAAACTGGATCTTGAGGAAGAAGCCGAGCACGACTTCAGCTCATCTTTGGTCGAACTGTCAATCGCAAAGTAGACAACACTTGCAAAATATAACCCTTTTCAATAGAAATAATGAAGGCGTCTCTCTTTTTCTAAGAACCTAAACCGTCAAATAGCCTTGTCTAGCTGTCGTACGATACACGTCTTAAAAACTAACTCGCATTAAATAAATTACTTTTAAAATACCTTATTTTATTTAAAAAATAGAAAAATAGAATTTCAATTTTTAAAAAACATAAATCTATTGCTTTTGTTTGGTTTTTATATACTAAATGTGATTCGCATTTAGTTTATAACTATTTGAACATAAGTATTTGTATTTTTGCTTACCACCTTTGGAAAAAAGTCTCCTAACGAGTCTTTTAAGCAGAGACGAAATGGCCATAGAGACATGCTTATCCCCAAAGCAATACATTTCATTATTATACCTTATTTTATTAAATTTAAATAAACTTGAACTTCTACTTTTGTTTTTCAGTAATTTATGGCTCGAATCGTTTTATTTAAATTTGTCTAATAACTACTCGATGTATTTTATATTCATCTTTGACACTCCTTAACTATATTCGTGCCCTCTAATTTTTCCCCATCAAAATTTGTAATCCCACTCTTGGAAAAAACCCCTAAACTGGCAGCTCTGATCTATCGATCCAAAATGATAATCACCCGGCGCAAATTGTATTTTTAATGTAATAATATAGGATCTACACGTACTTATATGTTGGCAAACGTCAAATTCAATCTCTGAGAAAATTATCTTACGTGTGTAGACTACAAATTAGTGTTATAATAATAATTATAAGATAGTTCTTATGAGATATCTCTAGATGAATCGTAAAATGCACATGAAAATATAATACTATATTCACACCTAACGTGTTTAACATCTCAATTGTGCTTAAGCCTTAAACACGTCGATTTTGAGATGCTTTACCATACATTGACGTGTTTTGTTAAACATCTCAAATGAGATGTTTTAAATTTAGACACTTCGTTAAACACGTAAAAGCAAGGGTTGCATTTTATTTTGGGATGTGTTCAGTATGTAAGTGATGAAACTGTCACTTTTTATGGTTATTAAACACATTAACTAAAAAAAGCACCAACAATAATAACAACAGAATTAGTTGTTTTTTCACATTATTTATATATTTTCGTATGACGCGCGGTTTTCTTTTATACACCCTTTTCTCACCCTTAAGTAAATCATTAATATTGATTTTAATGTAAATTTAATAATAGAAGATGACATAAGTAGTGATCTCCTTGATCATATAAATTCTGTGGGCATGACTGTTGTGAATAAAATTTCAACACGTTTCTGTTCTAATTCAAGACCAAGTCTACTCGACTTACTTATGCTCTCACATCCTCATTTATTGCTTCTCTATGATCAGATATCATTTGTGTCTGATCATGATTTACAATTTTGTACATGCAATATTAGACTCAACAGAGATGATAATCTTTGGCTGATCACATATAGAGATTATGGCTCGTTAAATTTTTCACTGTTATTTGCCGACGTTTCTGCTCTGAATTGTGTGACGACAAAAGTCGGACACCTTGGTTTTGGCCCCACAATTATTGTATTTAAGAGTACACTATCTTCTTTTGCCTTAAATATTCTCTTTCTTTTCATTTTTTTTTTAGATTTATTAAACTTGAATTGTTATTGCACCCTTGATTTTTTTTCTCTAAAATAGTAAGCTAAAATAATATACATATGTACATACACTTAATATATAGTTTATAAATAGAATGTAAGTATGTATGTAAATTACAAATAATGTTCTTTTCTTTCTTTCTTCTTTTCTTATTAAATGAATTGTGATTTAATATACTATATATACATACATGTATAACATACATATATATGAAGTAAATATTATTTTTGTATACCACCGTTGACGCTGTGTTATTTTTAGACATAACTGTTGCGACAGTATTTATTTTTATTGTAATAATATCATTTTATATTACTTTAGCTTTACTCTCTGATATGTAGCTTTACTTTACATGCTCTTTTATAAATACCATGTGGTGAGTTTATTTCTTTTATTATGCTCATCACTTTCTTTGGTTTGAAAGGACCGAACATACATATCAGAATTTAGTGGCTGACGAGCTGCAAGACGGTAAGGATCAATATTGTTAAGAGCGTAAGATTTTACCAATATTGATTTTGTTTTTAAGTCGAAGTTATCAGCCACTACTGACGCAGGCATTTAATTGGTTTTGTTAATGGTGACCATACTTAGCAATACCAATTAAATACCTTAAGGATCTGTATTGTTAAGTGGTTTCATCCTTGACAATACCGATCTGAATTTATTGGACACTATCAGACACTACTGACGCAGGCATTTAATTGGTTTTGTTAATGGTGACCATACTTAGCAATACCAATTAAATACCTTAAGGATCTGTATTGTTAAGTGGTTTCATCCTTGACAATACCGATCTGAATTTATTGGACACTATCAGACACTACTGACACAGGCATTTGATTGGTTTTGTTAATGGTGACCATACTTAGCAATACCAATTAAATACCTTAAGGATCTGTGTTGTTAAGTGGTTTCATCCTTGACAATAACGATCTGAATTTATTGGACACTGTCAGACGCTACGGGCACGGGTATTTGATTGGTTTTGTTAATGGTGACCATACTTAGCAATACCAATTAAATACCTTAAGGATCTGTGTTGTTAAGTGGTCTCATCCTTGACAATACCGATCTGAATTTATTGGACACTTCCAGTCGATAAGGACACAGTCATCTAATTGTTATTGTTAATGGTGACCATAATTAACAATTCCAATAGGTTGCCTTAAAGATCAATGTAATTAAGAGGTCCCATCCTTAATTATATCGATCTCAGTTTCCTGATCAGACCATCACGCAGACATTGACAGTATAGCTAGGACGAATCCTTGTTAGGTAGTTCTTTTGGTTACCTAATTGCACCATCATTACTGGTGGTTAGATTGTTGCTTTAGTGAGATAAGAAAGACCGGTCGTAGATTGTAAGAATATTTTCTAATTGTAAAAACTATAAAATCCTTTTATTTGAATAATAGCCTAAATAAAGAGGAAAATTGTAAACAACTTTACGCAACGAATTCCCCGTGTTTTATTTTATGTACCGACCCTGGACACCGCTGAACTACCCCAGCCTTGAGCGGAAACGTGTCGTTACATTGGCGCCCGAGCAGGGACATTATTGTCCAATTCAAAGCAGATACTGAACTGCCACTATCCGTATATCTACACCAAGTTTTTTATTTATCAAAAGCTAAAGTCTATCCTGGAAAATTTTGTTATAAGGATGAATTCACGTGAAGCGTTAAAAACATCGTGGGTTTACTCCCTAAGAAAAGATGATTTAGTAAGTTACCTATTACAGTGCGCACAAGATACCTCTGGGACCGTGGAAGAGATGCGGCGGCGACTGGCCAAATTTGTGAATACCGACCACGATGAAAAGTGGAGTGAGAAACTACTCACGTGGCAAAGACATCATGAGCAGAGTGATGCCAGTTCCCCCAAGATACACCTCACAGCACCCGTAGATGAGCACGATGACGAAAAAACGCTGTCTTGCGAGGAAAATCTACCAAATGTTGGTACCGAACCCAAACTTAAAGACAATGACAGAGGCCGTAAGTGTGACGATCGAGTGGCTACGATCGAAGTGATAAGAAAGTGGGGTTTAAAATATGACGGAGGTAAAGACGTGCTGAATTTCGTCGATCGTCTGGAGGAGTTATCCGGCATGTATGGTATTGATCCAAGTGATGTTATTCCCGTGATGTTTGAGCTGTTAAGAGGCAAAGCATTAGTTTGGTTCAGGAGTAACCAGAAACCGTGGGCACACTGGCAACAGTTTAAACGGGACTTCCTTGACTTCTTTCTTCCGCCGCGATATTTCGAGAAGTTGGAAGACGAAATCCGCCGGCGTACCCAGCGACAACGTGAAAGCTTCAAAGACTATCTGTTAAGCATGCAAGATCTAATGTATCATTCCCGATTGAATGCCAAGGAGCAGCTTGAAATAATTTTCCGAAATTCGCTACCAGATTACCAATGGTATATACGAAGAAAAGATTTCGCGAACCTAGATGACCTCCTGACACTAGCTGCGGACTTAGAAAGTATACCCTCCCCAAACCACGCAGGACGTAATGAACAGCACCGTATGCTTACAAATCCACCATCAAGGCCTCGCTCCCAGCGATCTCATACCTCAGAAAAAGGAACTCCAGCGACATACCTTGCTTGGGAAGGAGAAAAACTACAGGCTAACATATTATTTAACCAACAACCAAGCACCGCAATTGTGGACACCGGAGCCACGCGCAGTTTTGTGATGCCTTCTTTTACCAACCGGTTCCAACCCAAGTTGAAATACTTCGACACAAATGTAGAAGTGGTTCTAGCTGATGGTACGAGAAAACAAATTACGAAGGCCGTCAAGGTCCCTATCATTTATGGCAACGTGGACAAGACCCATGAATTTCTCATAATGGAGGAGGCTACGGAACCGATTATTCTTGGAGTAGACTTCCTTCGAGAATTCCACACATCGGTCCGGTGCGCCGGTTTAAGCGCTAGTTGGGGACCGACAGACAGCTTAGGACGCGAGAGAGCTGAACCCCTTAAACAGGTAAGAAAGCTGATAAGTTGTGCTCGAAGCCCTAGTTTAGTTTGTAAAAAGAATGATGACATGCTGGAACAACGAATCCATAAATTCTTGGATGATGAACTCAAAAAATTTCACCAAATACAAGGACTCTCTACAGCGGCTACACACCGTATCGTCATGAAGGATCACAGACCGATCAAAATTAGATATACCCCACGTAATCCAGCTATGCAGGCAATCATTGACGATGAAGTAAGTTCTTTACTCGAACGGGGTTGCATTGAACCTTCACGCAGTCCATACTCATTCCCTATTACTTTAGTAAAGAAAAAGAATGGAACGTGGAGAACTTGTATGGATTTCCGACAACTTAACGCCCGTTCAATACCGGACGCCTATCCGCTACCCCGGATCAACACCATTCTTGATCGCCTCCGCAATGCCAAGTTCATCAGTAGCTTAGATCTCAAGGACGGATATTGGCAAATTCCAATGGAAGAAGGCAGCAAACAATATACCGCATTTGCAGTCACTGGTCGAGGATTATATCAGTGGCGTGTCATGCCTTTCGGTCTTCATTCCGCGCCAGCTACTTTTCAACGAGCCCTGGACAGTGTCATTGGACCTGATATGGAACCATTTGCATTCGCGTACCTCGACGACATAATTGTAATCGGTAAAACATTTGAGGAGCACATGGCCAACTTGAAAAAGGTGTTTCGACGACTACGGGCGGCAAGCTTGAAGATCAATGTGGATAAATGTGAGTTTTTCAAATCTGAGACCCGATATTTAGGTCACATTATTACCAGTGAAGGTATTAAAACGGATCCGGATAAGATTACAGCAATTATACAACTTCCCCAACCCCAAGATACAAAAGGGGTTCGCAGATTTCTAGGCATTACATCATGGTATCGACGCTTCGTCCCAAATTTCGCTAATATATCCCAACCGCTTACACAGCTGTTGAAAAAGGGTAAACACTGGAAATGGGGACCGGAACAACAGGCTGCATTCGAGGAGCTTAAAGATTGCCTCACGAAATCTCCAGTGTTGGCCTGCCCTGATTTTTCCAAACCATTTTCTCTCCAAACGGATGCCAGTGACAGCGGATTAGGAGCAGTACTCACCCAGGAGAGTGACGGCGAAGAACACGTGATCGCTTATGCCAGTAGACACTTAAACGGAGCCGAAAAGAACTACTCAGCTACGGAGAAGGAGTGTCTAGCGATAGTATGGGGAATCCGGAAAATGAGACCCTACCTCGAAGGTTACGTATTTCGCGTCATAATGGACCATTTGTCTCTAAAATGGCTGAATTCCATTGACAATCCAACAGGGCGATTAGCACGATGGGCGTTGGAATTGCAGCAGTACCAATTCGAAATCTGTTACCGGAAAGGAAAACAGAATGTGGTTGCAGACGCTCTCTCTCGACAACCCATAGCGGAGATAAATCTGGCGCAGGCGCAACAGGCAGATCCATGTCCTTGGTACGAGGGAAAACTAGAAGCGGTCCAGAAAAGTCCTGAGCATTACTCCGACTATGCCGTTATAAATAATCTTCTGTACCGCCACTTTGAACGGGAAATTAATGAAGATTCCACCCCATGGAAACTATGTGTACCCACTTCTCAACGACGACAAGTGTTGCAAGAAACTCACGACAGGGCTACTGGTGGTCATCTCGGTGTTCGGAAAACACTCAGTAAGGCCGCAGGCCGCTACTACTGGCCAGGAATGGCTCGAGATATAAGTCGATACGTGCGACAGTGCAAAGTTTGCCAGGAATATAAGGTCTCACAGCAACAACCTGCTGGCAAAATGTTAACGCGTATCCAAAGTGAACCATGGTCGTTGATTGGAGCTGACTTCGTCGGTCCACTACCCAGAACGAAACATGGAAATACGATGCTGTTAGTTCTCTTCGACAGTTTTTCTAAATGGGTGGAGTTGATTCCCGTGAGAAAGGCCACAGGAGAAGGTGTTGTGAAAGCTTTACGAGAACGAATAATAGCTAGATACGGAGTTCCAAAGGCCATTATCACCGACAATGGTACCCAATTCACGTCAAACATTTTAAAAAAATACCTCAAGGACATCGGTGTTCAGCAGCAATTTACAGCACCATATACCCCACAGGAAAATCCGACAGAAAGGGTTAACAGGACGATAAAAACGATTATCGCACAGTTTTCGGGAGAAGGTCATAACCGATGGGATGAATTGCTACCGGAAATCATGTTAGCTATCAACACAAGCGAGTCGGAATCAACAGGGTACACCCCTGCATTTTTAACCCAGGGAAGAAGCCCCCGACTTCCTAATGCGCTCTACGATGAAGTGACCGTAGGCTCAGGAGCCCGCTGTATAGGTCCCGAAGAACGAGCAAACGAACTCAAAGAGATTTTTAAAATTGTGAGGTACAATTTGGAAAAGGCGTCGCAAAAACAGAGACAGCACTATAATTTACGGCGTCGTAGCTGGAAGCCGGTAATTGGTGACCAAGTCCTAGCACGCCAACATCCACTCTCGAAGGCCATTGACAATTTCGCGGCAAAGTTGGCACCAAAATTTAAGGGACCATACGTTGTCACGGGATACGTCTCGCCTGTCATCGTCGAACTTAGGGACTTAGAAACTAGGGACAAACGCACCGCACATTTAAGCGAACTGAAGTCATACAACCCCACTAACCAACTTTTCTCTCTCACCTTTGGTAGGTCTCCTAGAAACAAAATGCCGAAGCAAACCAATGGAAAGATAGAGACGAACGAACAACGATTCGAAAGAACCAGAAAGAAGTTTCAAAAAAATATAAGACGGGAGCAGGAAAAACGAAGGCAAACTATATTTTTAGAAGACGACGAGTTGCCAAACACTGCACAAAACCACACCAAAAATAAAAAAACGTCACGATCAGCAAAAACTTCCCCCTGTACTCCATCATCCACCCATGCCACGAAAATAAACCCAGCCCGCCTCTCGCGAATGACAACTAAAACACCCGAAAGTTATGCAAATGAACCCGTTTACCACAACCCAGCTACCATACCTGCCGAAACCGATAGTCATGAAATTCCCCCACCCCCACCTCCTTTTTCACTACCGGAAGGGTCAGCCTCAGTAAATGGCAAAGATACCAACGAAATTCCTCCACCACCACCGCCTTTAACACGGTCAGACCGAAAACCAGTCCGCCACGAATCAACAGCCTCACAGGAATGGGCCCACAAATTAAATTATGCCAGTGATGAGGAAATAGTGCCTCCTCCACCGTCGCTAATAATGGAAGAAGAACTGCCCAGAATGGAGATGAGCGAAGAGGTCGAGTGCATATCACCGATACTTAAGGAGGATGCTTTATCCCCCTATGACCTCAGTATTGAACTCGAGGATTTGACCGATCCGCTCATCCTCGAATTCGCGAGAACCTTCTGTGGAGCGGAGGATACATCGGTTGATGTCCCACCTCCAAGGTATCCATCACCACCATACTCTTTCTCCTCCTTGGACTCGGATAATGAAAATTTCCGACCGCCCACACCACCGCGACGAAAGGGTTTTGGTACTTTTGATGTCCAGGATAGGCAATACGAATATTTGGGGATGCAATGCTATGAACGCAATTGGCGAGCACGAGTTCTGGTGCCCAGAGGCAAGGTAACACAGGCACTAATATCGTCGGAGATTCCAACGGCGTGCCAAAGTATAGCTAAGGTACCAGACACAACCCCGATAGTACGAGCCGATCGAAATAGAATCCGGACACCAGAAAGGCCAACAGACCATGCCAGAGACTGGCAATTCGGCGTCGATGCTGGCAGATCTGCGGAAGAAACGCTAACGTGCGACCAGTTTCCAACCGAATTACAACAAGTAATAACCCAGAAAAAGATTAAATACAAGGGCAAACGGACACGTTTTACGAAGGAAGTCGAGGGTATACGATATCGTATAACGATATACAGGGACAACACTGTGCGGGTTTCAGTCGCCGAGTAAACAGACAGGAAGGTGGACCATTCCGGGGGAGGGAGTAGTGTGACGACAAAAGTCGGACACCTTGTTTTTGGCCCCACAATTATTGTATTTAAGAGTACACTATCTTCTTTTGCCTTAAATATTCTCTTTCTTTTCATTTTTTTTTAGATTTATTAAACTTGAATTGTTATTGCACCCTTGATTTTTTTTCTCTAAAATAGTAAGCTAAAATAATATACATATGTACATACACTTAATATATAGTTTATAAATAGAATGTAAGTATGTATGTAAATTACAAATAATGTTCTTTTCTTTCTTTCTTCTTTTCTTATTAAATGAATTGTGATTTAATATACTATATATACATACATGTATAACATACCTATATTTGAAGTAAATATTATTTTTGTATACCACCGTTGACGCTGTGTTATTTTTAGACATAACTGTTGCGACAGTATTTATTTTTATTGTAATAATATCATTTTATATTACTTTAGCTTTACTCTCTGATATGTAGCTTTACTTTACATGCTCTTTTATAAATACCATGTGGTGAGTTTATTTCTTTTATTATGCTCATCACTTTCTTTGGTTTGAAAGGACCGAACATACATATCAGAATTTAGTGGTTGACGAGCTGCAAGACGGTAAGGATCAATATTGTTAAGAGCGTAAGATTTTACCAATATTGATTTTGTTTTTAAGTCGAAGTTATCAGCCACTACTGACGCAGGCATTTAATTGGTTTTGTTAATGGTGACCATACTTAGCAATTGTAATGGCCATTTATTGAATTTTTTTTTCTTCATAAATGGTTTTGAATATTTACGTTAAATCATTAATTACTGCCCAATTCAGGAAGAAAGAAAGAAGATAAATTTAACATGAGTTTTTTAAGTCAAATTTTCCATATCATTTTTTTAAATAAATTTCAAATTAACATATTTTAATTTTTATTAATATGGGAGTTTATATTTAGGTTGATTTATTTAAACATTGACTTGGCAACCTTGAGTACTCTCAATAATATTTTTGGTTTATTATCAACATTTGTCTTGTAAACATTAATTGTAATTAATGATATTGTCCTATTCAGTGATATACACATGTTGATGAGAGTCTTTATTGGTAGAAAATTTTTATCGATACTTTCAAGTGTTTATAGACATGGAATATTATAATTATCTCTCATTAGATAATCGAAGATATTTTTTTTGTACAACTTCATTGAGAAAATTATACTCAATTATTATATGTATTCTTTATGTGTTCATATTCTTCTTATCTTTGAATTTATTCACGTCATTATCTTAGATGTGTTTAGTTGCATGAAAAGTCATAAATTAAATTGAGATGGTAATTTTTAAGTAACCGGTAATGATGCAACACGTGGGTGATTTTATATGAGCACTTTTAACGAGTATTCATTTCCGAAAATGATGTGAAAAAAGTTCTTTTCCCTGTAAGTCGTGCTGCAATTCAGTCGCAGTTTGGTAATAATAAAAAAGTACATATTATTCAAAGAGAAATATAATAAGTTTTATAGTGAACATTTTGTGAATTTGTTTCGACACCGTATTGCATTCAATTTTAAGAGCAAAAATTTAACATAAATTTTTTTGTGAATAATTGTGCAATTCATTAATACTACCCTTTTGGAGCCTTTGAGAGAAATCTTTATTTTATATAACAACAACTTGGACATACCATTCGGGAGCTGGTTTTTGAAATTTTTTTTTCAAGACATAATATGGCTGGTAAGATTAGAATGTGGTACTGTGATTATAAGGCACAATTTTAACTCGTGTATTTATTCTTAGGTCTACCTACGGTAGAATTCTGACTAGTGGTAGCCAGCCATAGTAAAATTTTTGTCTTGCATATATGATATTATTATAACCTACAAAATTTAAAACAATTTGTCTAAGCCTTGTGAGGACAACTAACATAACCATAGTCAACTATGGCGAGAATCTTAAAGTCTGATGAAACCTTGACTAATTTTAGAATATAGTCAGAAAATTTTAATTACTTCCATTTGGCAAATAAAAAAAAAAAAAAATAACCTAAAAAGAAAATTTGATATTACTGACAGTAATAGAAATCGCATTTTTAAAATTTCGGCTAATTATGTACATAAAATGGAATTTTGAATCAATATTAATTAACCTTAACCTAATTTAAGTTAAATTTACATAGATTAGAAAATTAAAATATAATAACCCATGGAATACTCAATATAGGGAAACCCTAACCTATTAATTGAAAATACACTAAGTAATGTTAGAATTTTAGGAACTAATGACCATATATGCAAGAATTTATTTTTTTTTTCTTCGAATTCATTCATGGTAACCAACATCAACTAGTCCAACGACATCTTTTGGATTCCAGAGGCCTCTGAGAGCAGAAGAGTATGTAAAATTTTGGGTGAGTGATGTACAGTTCTTTCTTATTTTTTTATTTATATTCTTGCATATTATCATCATTAAACCAACAACAAAAGGAAAAGAAATATCAATGACATAAATTGTTGTAAAGAATTTTATTTGTGTTATTACATTGCTTAATTATTGTTTTTTTTTTTTTTCATTGATGTTTCTTTTGCTTACGTTTATATATATTTTCATAGAAATAATATTACACTACTTAACATTTAACTAGGGTAAAATGTTATTTATAATTTTTTTTATCACTAAATCTCAATCTACATTGATTATAATAATTTTATTATATTAAATAATCATATACTAATTGTATAACTATATCTTAATTATACATATATATGTTTTTATTACATATATACATATATGCATATATATATTCTGTTTTAATATAACTTGTTGTTTAAACGCATAATTTTTGTAATAAAATTAGTTTGAATGGGTTGAATAAATTATAAGAAAATGAATTGCTAAAATTTTAACTGGTTCTTTCATGGAAGAGATTATGTTAGGCTAAATTAATACGAAATGGGGATTCTGTTAATTGATTATAGCGCCAGCAGAATGTAGGTTATGGGAGGGTTAAGAGGCGTCGATTCCTGAGAACATCTTGGGATCGTATAGATACTAATTATCAATAGTTGTTTTCTCCATTATGACCCTAAGGGGGCAGTTGTTCTGGTCATATATTTTATTTAATTTGTTTATCTCAGGGAGTCTATAATAATTTTTTTATGTAATTTTATATTGGGTAAGGGAAGACACGAACCCCCCAACCGACTGAAGCTAGTGCTAAATGGCTCCCACAGTCTTTCTAAATCCAATTAAAGTACATCTGTGCATTCCAGCCATCGTTTTCTTTGTATAATAGTGCAAAGGGGAAAACTTCACAGGCGGTCAACAACAACCCGACTGCTGCTAATAAATAAATGGGAATGTAGCTTTTTCTGCTTTTTCTTTCTTTTTTTTTTTGCATGATATATTACACAATACCAATTAAATACCTTAAGGATCTGTATTGTTAAGTGGTTTCATCCTTGACAATACCGATCTGAATTTATTGGACACTTCCAGTCGATAAGGACACAGTCATCTAATTGTTATTGTTAATGGTGACCATAATTAACAATTCCAATAGGTTGCCTTAAAGATCAATGTAATTAAGAGGTCCCATCCTTAATTATATCGATCTCAGTTTCCTGATCAGACCATCACGCAGACATTGACAGTATAGCTAGGACGAATCCTTGTTAGGTAGTTCTTTTGGTTACCTAATTGCACCATCATTACTGGTGGTTAGATTGTTGCTTTAGTGAGATAAGAAAGACCGGTCGTAGATTGTAAGAATATTTTCATATTGTAAAAATTATAAAATCCTTTTATTTGAATAATAGCCTAAATAAAGAGGAAAATTGTAAACAACTTTACGCAACGAATTCCCCGTGTTTTATTTTATGTACCGACCCTGGACACCGCTGAACTACCCCAGCCTTGAGCGGAAACGTGTCGTTACAATTGGAATGAATGTTGGTATCACTCAACACAACAGGCTGCCTATAATCGGCATGTTTCTGAACGTAGTTTTCATGTTAAAAATTGCTCATGCCCTTAATATACATCAGTTGTAAAACATTCTATTCGTAATCGCAATAATATAATGCTTGGAAGAGAAATCCTACATCGGCAAACAGGGCTATCTATAACAGACTTAGAAATAGATCAAATCTTGCAGTACGACAGGCCAAAAAATCATACTATTCTCGATAGCTTGATATTAACCTTCCTACAGGCCAGCTGTGGAAAAACATAAAGTCCTTGGGTGTGTACTCCCTTGGCTCGAATGATTGTGGACTAGATCCAGATGAGCTTAATGATAGTTTTTGTGTTAATCATCCAAACCACAATAATCGTAACCTACAGTGTGAAACTTACTGCAGTAGTAGATTCTCTTTTTCTATTGTATCCCAGGATGATGTAATCAAACATATCCGGAAAATTCGTTCAAATGCAGTAGGTGAGGATGGTGTGGCCATTAAATTTGTGAAGCTTATATTGCCTTATATTATTGGGCCACTGACTCATATATTTAACCATTGTTTTACGACATCCGTGTTTCCTACATCCTGGAAAGTTGCAAGGATTATACCAATATCGAAAATACCGACTGCAAATAATCCGGAAGATTACAGACCAATAAGTATTTTGCCGGCTCCTTTAAAGATTTTTGAATCACTTATGGCTGAGCAGATCACATCTTATTTGACTCAAAATAACCTTCTGTCACCACTTCAATCTGGATTTCGTATTGCTCATAGTTGTACTACGGCAGCACTGAAAGTAATTGATGATATAAGACCTGAATATGATGCTGGAAATCTATCACTTATGTGCCTACTGGACGTCTCTAAAGCCTTTGATAAGGTCGACCACTCAATTATGTGTCGAAAACTGGAACAGTTTTTTGGATTTTCGGGCACTGCTGTGACTCTGATGAGAAATTATTTATTTGGGCGGGCTCAAAAGGTAATTGTGGAAAATAGGCAATCGAACCTTAAAAATATTACCGCTGGTGTTCCGCAGGTATCGGTTTTAGGTCCTCTGCTCTTTAGTATGTTTGTCAATGATGTATTTTCCGTATGCAAATATACGCAGATGCTGATGATATTCAGCTCTACATATCGAATCGTATTGGTTTGATAGAAGATACATGCTACAGACTTAATGAGTATTTAGCCGCTATTGTCAAATGGGCAAATGACAATAACTTAACACTTAATCCCAGGAAATCTTATGTCTTATCAGTTATCAGGATAAAACATGACAAAAACCACTTTCCAACAATATACCTGGACAATATGCCTTTACTGTATGTTGTTAAAGTTAAATACCTGGGTTTTTATATCAATTCGACTCTGGGATGTTCGGACCATATTAACATTGTAGTACGTAATATATATCTAGTTCTTCGGAATTTGCGAATATCATCCAATTTTACACCAGTTGAAGTCAAAAGAAAGCTAGTTATTCAATTGATTCTTCCTTTAATGAACTACTCAGCTGAGGTGTATAGCAAGCTGGACTCGCATTCAATGCATAAATTACAGGTGGCTTTTAACAATGCCACTAGGTATGTGTACAATTTAAGTCGGCTCAATAGTACATCATTATGGCGAAGAATGATTCTGAGATATGATTTAGTTGATTACCTTCGAATACGGAATATTATGTTTCTGCATAACTTGCTCTATCGGAGGAAACCC
The DNA here is from genome assembly GCA_963576795.1 of Metopia argyrocephala. Classification (NCBI taxonomy): domain Eukaryota; kingdom Metazoa; phylum Arthropoda; class Insecta; order Diptera; family Sarcophagidae; genus Metopia; species Metopia argyrocephala. The sequence continues at coordinate 75,557,059 of OY756209.1, read as the reverse complement.
CCCCATCTTTATGAAAAACTAGTTTTTGGAAGATCAACTAGGTACATCACATTGATTGTGCCCAGGAATGCCTGCCTAAATACCAGTAGATTGTTTTTCGTCCATGCTATTAATCTGTGGAACTCTTTACCAATTTATATAAAACTTTTATCGAGGAAAAACAGTTTTAGAAAAGCTATTTTTGACTATATGTATGTCTTAGAACTATTGTCTTATTGATTTATATTTTCTTATGAAGATCTTTTCTTGTAGTCGCCGTGGTCTAGTGGTTAGTGTATTGGCTTACTAAGACATGGGCCCTGGGTTCGACTCCAGTCTCTGACATCTTCAAAAAAAAAGAAATATGAAAAAAATATTTCTTTCGGCGACTACCTCTCAGCAGTCTTCTGGCAAAAGCTCTGAGAGTAACTAATTGCCATGAACAAGCTTCTCAAGTCTGTCGTTCGGAGTCGACATTAAACTGTAGGTCCCGGTACTCATGGATAAAAATTGACACACACAACATGAGTGCTGCGAGAAGCTAGGCCGTAATCCTGACACAGGGTTGTAAAGGCTAGTTATGTATGTATGTATGAAGATCTATGCCGTAATATTTAATCATCAATAAAATATTTGACTGTTATATCATGTTATATGTTTATATAGTAAGTATTATTGATATTATGTACACATTATATTCATATTATTTTTAATTAATTTATATATTAAATAATTTATATATTTTGTCCTTTTGAGCTATAAAAGAATTATATTCTTAAGGTTCTGATAAGGAAAAAATTAAATTAAAATAAATAAATTCCATAATTGTGTTCTTCCAATTTTTCATAGACATATTTTAATTTTCTCAAACTTGTTCACAATTCTGTACAAGCACCAATATCAGCTGATAAAACGTCATTCTTAAACATCTCAAATATAATGTGAACGGTTATGTTTAGTTATTAAAACATTTTGCTTAAATGCGTTCCGGAAATTGTGATGAAGCATGAATATTGCAAAAACAATATTTTGTTAAAAAGTAATATTAAAAAGTCTACATATTGCTAAAAACTAACAGCTGGGCCCACGATATTGAAGGAAAACTTAAGAAAGAAACTCAGTCAATCACTGCGAATTTAAACTGCGGCACACTCATTGTCAACTAATTGTTCGCTTTTCGTAAGACCCCGTCTATACGAACCATAGATTTGGTATATCATGAACAAAACGTCAGCAGCGCAAATGTCAAAATTTTGTTCTAATTTAAGTATGTGGTGACTATGTATGGTTTACCAAATCATAATTTATAATTTTTCATCAAGTGCATTTTGTTTATTTCTTGGGTTGAGAATGTAAAAAAGATGGTGTCAAACTAAAAATGATAGTTGATGGTAGCACATAGTTGTTCGAACAATTGTTTTACCAACGATGGTCGACAAAGAACATGACATTGATTTAGAGAGTCTACACGAGCCAAATCGATGATCGACCAAAAATTTGTTCATGATATACCAAATCTATGGCTCTTATAGACGGGGTGTAATGGAAATAAACAACAAAGCTGTCATATCAACATACCAAAAAATAATCGCCAATATACAAGAAAAAAAGCGCTGAAATGTTTGAATTGTACAGTAAAAATGCAACCGTGTGCTCATTTAACTTGACAGCAATGTAGTAAGCAAACTTACTGCCATCCTTAAATAAAAGCGGCAAGCGTTTTTAGCCCATACAATTTGTATGGAGCATCCCAAAATAACGCGGCGGCAACGCTTTGCAAATGGAAAATCCAATTTTGACGGAGAGTTTAATAGTAAAGTTGGTCGCAAAAGGCAACTAAAATGTAAACAAATAGAAAAAAAACAGGGTTGTGATATAAAGATATGTTATTTGCATAACCATGTTTTATTCGTAAAGGCAAAAAATAAACAAAATAGAAGATAATAAATGTTAATATAAAATAAATAAATAAAATATAATAAAAATAAATAAAATAGTACTATAAAATTTAGTTTATGTTACAAATACCAATAGAGAAATGCAGTTTATTATTAAAATAGTCAGAATTATTATATAAGCATATGTTTTTGTATTACCCTATTTTTAATATTTTGACAAAACGTTGCCGCTCTTATTTAGGGATGGTGGTTCAGAGTAAGCGCTAAGCGTTGGAAAACGTTCCGCTTGCCGCTTTTATTTAGGGATGGCTGTTAGAGCCTGTTCAAGGCCCATTAATACAGGTCATTGCATCTCTACAACATTACAACTATAGAAAAAATCACACGCATTCTGTGTTGTGTGATTTACCCGTAACTGTCAAAATTAAAAAACGTTTTTGTAGAGAATGGTGGGAAGGAAACTAAAATTAGTGTTGCCACAGTCCTTAAAATTTAGTAACCAAAATGCAATAAGAAAATTCACTAAATTAAAACAAACAATTTAAATTTCGGGTAATTTTATATATATATAATTCAGTTTCAACATACGTTCTATGGGTGCCCAAAAGTTTCTTATGGAAGAGTAAACACAAATACATTTAAAGAAAAACAAATTTTTATTTAATTCTAGCTGGTGTGACCCGGCGTTTTTAAGAAAATATACACTTTATTATTAGTTTTTGCATTCTCGGCATAAATGTATGTACAAAAGAGTTGGTGAGAAAACTGGATACCCTAAATTCACTCCACGAATTCCTAACGATTGTCCTTACTTACTTACTTAGCTGGCCATAACAACCCGTTAACGGGTTTCGGCCTGCTTCAGCACTAGTCTTCAGGCGCTTCTGCTTAGCGCGCGCCTTCTACAGTTGGTCACACCAATCGATGACAGGGCTTCATCAACTTGGTCCTTCCAACGTAAACAGGGTCGTCCTCTACGCCGACGTCCAGTGACCTTCGCATCGAAAACTTTCTTCGCTGGAGCAGATTCTTCCATCCGAACAACATGGCCGAGCCAGCGCAGCCGCTGGATGTTAATGCGCTGGACAACATCTACGTCGCCGAGGAGCTCATACAGCTCATAGTTGGTCCTAATGCGAAACTCATCGCCTTGCTTCAGTGGACCAAAGATCTTGCGAAGAATTTTTCTCTCAAACACTCCCAGGACCGCTGCATCGGCACAAGACAGCGTCCATGCTTCCGCACCATAGAGAAGCACCGGAAGAATAAGCGACTTGTAGAATGTTAACTTCGTCGCACGAGAGACGTCTCTGTTACTAAACTGCCTACCGAGACCGTAGTAGCACCTGTTGGCCAGTGTAATTCTTCGCTTGATCTCCAGACTGACATCATTCTTGCTGGTAATGGCGGTGCCAAGGTAGATGAACTCCTTGACCACATCGAATGTATAGTTGCCGGCTGTAACCTGGGAGCCGATACGATCAACGTCCCTACTCGTCGACAACATGTACTTCGTCTTACTCTCATTTACCGCCAGACCCATTTTTGCAGACTCTCGTTCAATAGCATTAAAGGCTGCGGCGACATCTCGCTTGGTATGCCCAATGATGTCTATGTCGTCGGCATACGCAAGGAGCTGGACACTTTTATTAAAAATAGTGCCATTACGATGCACACCTGCCTTTCGCAAAACGCTCTCCATGACGAAGTTGAAGAGGTCGCAGGATAAGGGATCGCCTTGTCTGAAACCTCGCACGGTATTAAAAGGCTCGGAGAGGTCTCTTCCTACCTTGACAGAGCTGCAGGAGTTGCTCAGCGTCATTCCGCATAGCCTCATCAGCTTAGCAGGAATACCGAGCTCAGACATTGCGGCATAAACGCGATCCCTTATTGGGCTATCGAAGGCTGCCTTATAGTCGACAAAAAGATGGTGTGTGTCGACTTGACTTTCATGGGTCTTCTCCAGGATTTGGCGCAGTGTGAATATCTGGTCAATGGTGGACTTACCAGGTCTGAAGCCGCACTGATTAGGTCCAATCAGTGAGATGGCGAATGGCTTCAGTCGTTCACACAATACGCTCGTAAGAACCTTATATGCGATAGGGAGGAGGCTTATACCCCTGTAGTTGGTGCATATCGTGGGATCTCCCTTTTTCAGGATGGGACAGAGAGCACTAAGATTCCAATCGTTGGGCATACTTTCCTCCAGCCATACTCTGCAAATGAGCTGGTGCATGCATCTAACCAACTCATCGCCTCCATACTTGAAGAGTTCAGCTGGCAAACCATCAGGTCCAGCTGCTTTGTTGTTCTTCAGTCGCCATATGGCAACCTTGACCTCTTCATGGCTGGGGGACGGGATCTCGACGTCGTCGTTAATGATTGGGTCCGGCACAGCATCTCTAGAGGCACAGCATCTCGCCATCGCCCTGCAATAGATTAGAGAAGTGATGTCTCCATAATCTTAGTGTTCCTTGTGCATCTGTAACCAGGTTACCATGTTCGTCTCTGCAGAAGGTTGCTCCGGGCTTTAAACCAGTAGTAAGACGCCTTATCTTTTTATAAAAATTTCGAGCATCATTTCTACTCCTGCACATCTCGATTTCCTCACGATCACGCCTTTCTTGCTCTCTTTTCTTCTTTCTAAATAGGCGTCTCTCTTCCCTCCTCTTTTCTCTATACGCCTCCACCGTTGCCCTTGTAGTGGTGGACTGCAATGTTCGTCTATAGGCAGTGTTCTTTGCTGCAGTGGCCTCACGGCACTCTTCATCGTACCATTGGTTTCTGCGGGGAGGACGCTCAAAACCAAGAACTGTTTCGGCAGCGCTGCGCAGAGAGTGAGCGATGTGAGACCACTGTCCACCAATACTTTCGAGAGAGGATGGGATGTAATTGAGCTCGTTAGAAAGACGATCGGAAAACGACCTGGCTGTCTCTTGTGATCGCAGCTTTTTGATGTCCAGCTTCCCTTGCACACTAGAACGTGTCGTATTCGACGCACATATACGCAGTCGCATCTTGGCTGCGACAAGATAATGGTCCGAGTCGACATTTGGACCTTTAAAAGTGCGCACGTCTAGTATGCTGGATACATGCCTTCCATCAATCACAATGTGATCGATCTGGTTGTTGGTAGATCGACCACGAGAGAGCCAGGTGGCCTTATGGATATCGAGATGCTGGAACCTGGTGCTACAAACTACCATGTTTCGCGCCGCGGCGAAATCGGTCAGTCTCATACCGTTCAGTGAGGTGGAATTATGAAGACTGAACTGTCCGACAGTGGGGCCAAAGATACCTTCACGTCGAACTTTCGCATTGAAATCGCCGAGGACAATTTTGGCGTCATGTGCCGGACACCTATCGTATACGTCCTCGAGCTTTGCGTAGAAAGCATCTTTGACCGCATCATCCTTCTCTTCCGTCGGGGCGTGCACGCAAATAAGGCTGATATTATAAAATTTTGCCTTTATTCGGATCGTAGCAATTCTTTCGTTCACGGGGGTGAACTCCGAGACAAGATGGCGAAGTCTCCTACTTACTACGAATTCGCAGCCAAATTCGCGTCTCTTGTCATGGCAGCTGTAGTAGATGTCACATGTTGCTTGCCTCGTACAACCTTGTCCTATCCATCGCATTTCCTGGATGGCGGTGATGTCAGCCCTGCATTTTGTGAGAGCATCCGCCAATTGGATAGAGGCACCCTCCCTATAAAGGGTTCTCACATTCCAGGTGCATATCCTTAAATCATAGTCCTTAAAACGTTTGCCAAGTTCGTCAACATAAAAGGGGATCCGTTTAGAGGCTATTGTTTTTGCTTTCATTGAAGAACGTTTTTACGTGGTGGGTTTCAAGCCCTACGCACAACCCAAATTTAAAGTCCAGGGGATTGGACAATCGCCGCATACATTAGTTAACAAGCTAGCGGGTGCTAGTATGTCATCCAGGAGGGCCACGTGGAGGCTGTATGTCGACTTGAATACAACGGGAACAAGGATCGTTCTGGAGGCCGCCAGGTTGACCCCAATCAGAGACTTTGCCTTGTCCGAAGTATCCCATCCATCCCAACGATTGTCCTTGCGCCTTATTAATGGTAATAGCAAACGCTAGGCGTATAGGGAACTCAAGTCGTTTAAATTCAAACGTTATATCAGATGGCATCATTGGAGTGCGTGGAATAAATACATCTTCGCCTTAAAATTTGCCAGTTGAAATAGTAGCTTCAATTACATAAGCCATTAATATTTTCACAGCAAGTCTTGTATCATTACACAAACTGGGTTGGTTAATATTACGAAGCATTATCATAGTAACTCCAACTTTTAATTGGAGATTATGTGGTGGCTATCCTATTAAATCTAATGAATTTAAGAACTCTGTTGGGTAATTGACAACGTCTTCTTCATTGATTACTGTATCCACAGACGTATAAGAAACCAATTCGCCAGGAATCTTAGATTGTATAGATATATTTAACTCATTAACGGCATTGTTCTTAACAGCTAAAATTGCTCTGTCGCTTTACCATGCGTGACATTTATATTGTTGTTCTATATTACAGAAAACATTTTGAATTAATTCCTCTTTTGTCTGTACAGAGTGGCAAAAGTCGTTTGGCAATGTAATTAATCTACATTCTCCAATAGGCATTTCACCGTTCCCAATCTTAGAAAATCTATCAGCACATGGTTAATTATGCAATTTTACACTAACATTAGTAGTAAGCTTCAATGGTTTAACAAATTTCCATAAATATGAAGACTTCAAGCAGGCGTTTATTTCATCAGCAGGTGTCGATCTAGGTATGATTGGTAATGTCTGTCTGAAATCACCTGACAATAAAATCAGTGCTCCACCAAATTACTCTGAACTATTTCGAATATCCTTCATTGTTCTTTCCAAAGCTTCAAAGTTGTAGTAATTTTGCTGTTCCAGATGTTTTCGAAATGTTGCATGTTTGAGTTTTATTAATTTGGTAATTCAGCGGCAATTTTAAAGCCGAATGTGCTGTCCGACCATCATGCAACAAAGTAGCTGCATTTCCGGAAGATGCCAATGCCAATGCAATTTTATTTTGGAAGCGTATCGTTGCCAACAGCAATGAAATTAAAAACGTTTTTCCAGTGCATCTAGGAAATAAAATCCACCGGCATCACCATAAACCACTTGCATAATTGTTTCGTAAGCTCTTTTTTGCTCAGCATTTAATAAGGAATGATTCGTTTGAACAAAAGAATTCAATTCGTTATGATCGTACTGCTGTTCTCGTTGCAGATCTAACTCAAAAATGTTTTGAATATTACGATATGATGATGTGATTCCCAATTGTGCTAAAGGTTTATTAACTATCGACAAACATAAATCTTCAATGCAAAGAAATGCTTCATTGTAAATATCCGGTGTAAAATCCATTACAGGATTGCGATTTATTTCACGTATTCGAAACAGAATATCCTCGGATAAATAATTTTGAAATTTGTTTCACAATTCAGATGGGTTTGATGGGAAACAGGTAGACAAAATATTCGCAAACAAAGATCGAATTTGATAGGGGTGACCGACAACTGCTGCATCCGTAAGTATTTGTTCACAATGAATATCATTTTCCAGCAAATGTAACTGTTGGCATGCTTGTCGATACGTCTCACACAATATTCCAATAACTGCTCTTAACTGTTGAAAAGATGTTGGCCCCCGAACGTTTATTAATAACAATCGCAAATAAAAACACTCTGCATTGGTTGGGTGAATAATATAAATACGTCCCAAAGCATTACTTGAATACAAATTTTGATGTCCGTCAATAAGATTTCCACGTTTACGACTGCCGAACTCCTTCTTTGATGCATTCCATGTAAAATACTTTGGCACTTCTGTATAGAATAACGTTTTGGCGAAATCATCATTTTCACACAATTTAAAAAATGCAGTTAAAGTTGTATGTGGTAGAGATATAGCTCCTTGTGCAGCATTTCGGACTTTAAAATACACACGTTATTCATTTTCAACATGAGCAGCTAAATGCACAATCGTGGGATATATTTCGTGAATTTTAAATGAAAAAATATGCCAAATCGCTTCACAACTACTAATATAACGTCCCATTTGATTCTGATGTATTTCATCGTTGTCGTGTTGATTAGCAACTCCAAAGATGGCCATATCACTAGGGTGGGTCAATTTTTTTGCCTACTAAGCGTATAGCAAAATCGTAATCTACGGGAAATTCTAAGAACTTTTCCCAAAGAAACCATGGTTCTAAAATCAAAATCGAGCTTCCGGTTTTTTAAGAGAAAATTTGGTGCTCAGGTCATCCAAAAATAATGCTATTTTTTCGGAAGTATTCATTGCAATTGGTGAATAGAAGACCTGTAACGCTGGAAGAGGGCTTATTTTAAAGGAAATTATCTCAGCTTTCTATATCTGTCCTCATTTATAGAAAATTATTTGCCCAAATAATGGTTTTGGAGGTTTATGACAAAATAATAATAGTAAAACTGTTAAAAACCGAAAACTATTATTATTTTGACATAAACCTCCAAATGTTCGTTGCTCATTCTACTTCTATGCTTGTTTTTTATTCATTTAAAATTTGAAAATGCACTGTCACATATATATCTACTACCAAACATGGAATACAAATCTAAAATTTCCTTGTAGAGTAAAGGGTATTTATTTGGTTATACAGATTTCCAAAAATTAATGCCACTTAAATTAGAAACTTGCAACATAGAATGCTTTTAGAGATCTAGTATAAGAATCATTTGACTGATAATTAATGCGTTGCATGTTTATTTCGTCACCATAACTTTCAATGTACTCCAAGATTCGGAGCGCATCCTGAACCAAAAAAGGCTTTTAAGGGTCTGTAACTAATTGTTAATTTGAACCACTTGATATATTATTGGCATTAGTTTGAATTATTTGAAAACATATTAAAAATTGTGCTACAGCCTTAATATTATAATTTAAAAAAATTTATTTTTCCATTTATTTTACAAATCCATTTTGTAAGAAATACAAAAAAATCACGAAAACATTTTTAATTATGTGAGAGTAGATGGTGAGTGATCACACAATATTTTTTTGAGAATACCTAAAGTTTGAAAACTAACACCAATTTTTTCCAAATGCATTTCAAAACACACTTTTTTAAGCGATATCATACGTTAAACAAAAACAAATAAAAAAAATCAGCAAAGCATACGAAAGTGTTGTTGCAACTGAATGAAATTTTTGTCTCATCGATGTGGTTGTCGTGTGCCAAGATGAAAACAAAACGTATGTATTTTCTTTATGAAAGATTTTGTAGCTTTGTTAATTTATTACAATTATTATTAATATTATTATGTTTTTTACAGAAAAATAAAATAAAAACAGTTTTTCAGGATTTCTAAAAACAATGTCAGTAAATACAGTACAGTATACTTATAGGCTTTTCACACTTATCAACATCTAACATCTACCATCAATTTGCGAAGATGTTGAAATTTTCCCATAAGAATTGTACAGGGCTAAAATTCAACATCTTTCAACTTCTCCACGAAATGTTCTTAAATCATTTTGTTCCACTCAACACCACTCTTAAAATTGAGTGTCATCACTAGAATAACTATCGAAAAATCTATTATTTTTGTGTCATTACTAATGAAAACACATTTAGTATAAAAAATTGTGTATTTTTTTTACATTTTGGCAAACGACTATTTTTTATTTTTCTTATTTATGTCCAGCTATTGTCAAAAGTGAATTGTTTTTTTAATATTCTTTTTATAAACAATTTCGTTTTCTTTTCAGTTTTTTTTTTTAAAATGCATACATTTAAAAAAAAACCTTATTTTATTGACGCTTTGTAGAAATAAATAAGTATATATGTGTGTATGTATGCCCTGGGCTAAAATAAAATAATAAACTTTTTCTGTTTTCTTAAGTTTATTTCATTAATAATTTATTTTTAAAGAAAAACTATAATTCTGTCCTTTGAACCAACATATATGTTTTATTTATTTTATGTTTAAATCCATTTCCTAGTCCTATTTAAATTAAAAATCTTTTACATTACTTACTTAGATGGCCATAAAAACCCGTTAACGGGTGTCGGCCTGCCTTAACACTAGTCTCCAGGCGTCTCTGCTAAGCGCGCGCCTTCTCCAGTTGGTCACACCAATTGACGACAGGGCTTCATCAACTTGGTCCTTCCAACGTAAACACGGTCGTCCTCTACGCCGACGTCCAGTGACCTTCGCATCGAAAACTTTTCTCGCTCTCTCTTTTACATGCATCTTTTTTTGCAGCTGAATTGATGGTAGATGTTAGATGTTGCAAATGAGAACGCATGTTTCACATTTTCAGCATCTTCCATGCGTTCCTACAAAATGTACTTAGGTGTGAAAAGCCTATTAAATTAAATGATATAATAAAAATTAACGATACAGGTAGTTTTGGTACATTTTAAGAAAAAGTTTGGTAGGATTTTTATTTATACTAAGCAATCATGGTCAAAGAAGGGTATACAAAGTTGTTTGTGTTTTTCGTAATGCTAGTGCTGTATGTATATATTAAAATACACAGCCTATAGCTAAGAGCATTTACAAAAACAAATGAGCACCAATAGAATAGGGCTTGGGCACCCTTGATTTAAACTGTAAGATAAAGTGAAAGACTCCTCTATAAAACATGTTGTTACGAAGAAATAATTTTGTAAAAAAAAAATCATAATTGCATTCCCTTAAAATAGTATTTTCACTATTTCTAGCATTTAGGCTATATACAAAAATTATTACAAAAACAAAATACATGTCGGAAAATCAAGTACGTTTAAAATTATAAAAAATTAATTATTGCTGTGGAATTAGTTAAATACTAAGCAATAGAGACATTAAAAATTACTAGAAAAACTGTAAGTATTATAAATAAGGCTTCGCATAACTCTTTTTAGTTGAATAAGAAAGATTATAGAGTGTAAATAAAAGCTTTAAAATCCAAAAGTATCTGTGCTTTTAGTTTGCAGTAAAGAGCCCTAGTATACAAAACGAACTATAAAGGACAATTCGTAACAATATTATCCTGCTTGAACCTAAAATATTACAATATTTAGTTAAAACTGTATCACCATTAAAGATACACATAACATTTTTTATTATTATTATTCATTTAAAATAAAAATACCATTTTCTTCTTAAAGAAAAAAAAAAACAAAGAAACAAAAAAAGAATATATGTATGAAAGAAAAAAGTAGCCAACTTTGGTTAGAAATAGCCAATATGGCAACACTGATTGAAAACATAAACACACAAATAAAAACAAAAAAGATAAAAATGTAAACAAACTTTGACGTTTACAGGTATGTTTACATAAAATCAGCCCGAGAGATGCAATAACCTGTATTAATGGGCCTTGAGCCTGTTCATAGAATACGAATGGTTCTTGAAATTCGTCTTTTTATATGAGAAACACAAACAAATTTGTCCTCAGTTGCCTTTTTCTGCTCCCATAAACCACACCTCCTCGAGTGAAGTCAGGATGCTCCTTCATATATTCCACAAGAGCTTACAATTGATGATAATTTGACTTTTTGCTACTGAAGTAGTTAATTTTTTTGTAACTAACGCATTATATATTATAATTATACATAAAGTATAATATAATTATACACAAAGAATAATTTTACACACATTTTATTTTCCATTTTTTACTTTACCAAAGCTTTGGTCTTTTCTTTCTTATGCAAACGACAACAAATCAACTGGAGAGCGATTTTGATATTTGTGTTAGTACAAACAATAGACTTGCCATGTTAGTGAGCCGCAATTTTGTACTACAATGCTTACGTTAAGCTGGCTACAGACAACGCAATGTGTTTCTGAAGTCTGTTTCATTTCATTACAGATTGCGTCGTCTGGATTCGTGTTTCACTTCGGGTTGTAATCCAGGTTTCATTAACATCAAAATTGTTTTATATTTTTTGGTTGCATTGCAACAGATTGAATTGTTTGTATCGCTGTTTCATTATTTTATGTATTTAGTACATTGACAATTTCTTCACGATTCATTTTTGCATCTGCTCTTCCGCGCGATGATAATGTCATAATATAAAATAACAGAACTGAGATTGCGTTTCAGTGTTTGTGTGAAACGTGTTGCAGAAACAAATTGCGTTGTCTGTAGCCAGCATTACGAATCGCATTTATTTTTGGCATCATAAACTACAAGATTTGACATCGTGGGCCTGGCTGCAATTGTATAGAAACTGAATTTTGCTATATTACTAAATAAATAGTTAAATATATTAAAATACGTGTTTACGGTACAGCAGTTAAAATATTATAATCTTAATAAATCTCTTTTTCGAGCTTAAGGTCTTTTTATATTAATATTAAATATTTATTTTTTCAATATTTCGCTGCCCCTTCGTGTAGCGTCTTCAGGAAGTATTATTTTATTTTTTTTTATTTAAAAAGACCTTAAGCTCGAAAAAGAGATTTATTATTATTTAAAAAAAGAGGTCAATAAAGTTATTATATTATATTATAATCTTATTAGAATAACTGAAATATGTATTTCCCTTCGCTAACATTAGGATTAATATTAAAACTCAGTGAAAGTAGATATACATAGCATGTGTTACGACGTTAACAGCGATTACAATTTACAACGTAAGCCAATTATTGAACTATCATCACATCTAAAATTTAAAAGTTATTTAACTTCAACACGGTTCCAATTTTATGAAACTTCATCATTCTAATTTTTTTACAGACGTGGGAAACTTATTACATACATATGTAAATTTTAATCTCAGGTGTTGTTGTGTAAAGGATAACTCGTTCTTATAAATTACATTTTTGACAACTTTTGCAGAGCTATAACAAATTTGCTCTTCTAAATTCGGTTTTTATATTTTTCATTTACAATTCTTTGTTTAGAGTCACATGTTTTCTCCCATTTTTTGTTAAATTTTTAATTTCCACGAATAAGTGAAAACTCACATATTAAAAAATGATTGATAAAAAGTTTGACTTTTTGACTCTGTTATTTTTTCTTATACTTGCTTTCTCTTTCATTTTAAATGGTGGTAAAATTGTAGTGTTCTTGTTATTACTGTTAGAAGTTCAGTGTTGCCAAAACGGCGATTTTTCAGCTAGATCTGGAGGTATTTTGTCGTCTGTTGCGGGTATTTTCCGAAAAAAAAACCGCTAAGCGGTTTTTCTAGCTGTAAAATATTTTCATTCGGTTTTTGGGTTTTTTCTGGCCTTGTATTTACTTAAACAAATCTAAAATAGCAAAATTTTTCATTTATTTTTTTAAGTGTATGCCGTACAGAAAAACAATTTAAAATCTAATATTTTAAAAATTACATTAAGCCTAGTTATTTGGGTTATCTGTTTGAAACTGAAATACCAAAATACAAAAGCAATGGCATAATTACGTCTAAAAAAGAGTTATATCGCTTGTTCACTTCAGTGAACAAGTCGAAAAAAGGCGACAACCCTGAACGTCCAACAATACCCCCAACTTTAAATATGATTTATGTCCTTAATCGCGAACAGTTGATGTCAACAAACAAACAAGTAAGTCCCATTTCATACCAGTCAAGTCTGACTCGTCAAGTATTTTTATATTTTCTTTTGAACCTGCATTCGTTTTCACACATGAATACATTGTCTCATCAATTTTCTTTTTTCTTTGTTCACAACTTTCTGTATTTTTTGACATTTCCTTTTATTTTATTTAAATTCTAAATATTTCACTCCACTTTACCGCCATTTTAACTGAATTAACACGAAAGTTTTATACTTACATACATAAAATTTATTTTTATCAATTTATTTTATATTTTTTTAATTTATATTTAATTTTATTTTATATTTTTCTCAATTAAAATAAATACCGCGAAGAAGAAAATATAAATAAAGAAAAATGTCAAAATTCTATTCTGCAGCTAACTTCTTGCAGAAAATTGCAGCAAAGAAAAACGAAAAATTGACTGTACGGTCAAGTATTTTCATCTTTTCATTCTCACTTCCCCCTTCGTCCAAAAACTCAAGACTTGACGAGTCAGACTTGACTGGTATCAAATGGGACTAAACAACAAAATCCGCAAGTGTAATCAAAGAACAAAACAGTGACATTCTAATAAAACATATACATATTTACAAGTGTGAACATAAATAATTATATACATATATCTAAACACTTAGAAGAAAATTAATAGATTTATATAAATACACATAATATTATCTATAAAAAATAATTGTGAATAATTGAAATTAATAAACTGTTTATAACGTTGAAATATAAAATAAACCAAACCAATATTTACCCTTTTCTTTCTGAATAATTAATAGAATAAAAAAGGTTTGTGTATTGACCCAATTATATAAATTCACCCTACCCTCTAACCCGTAGAAACATCGCTACTGAGACAGTAGATTCAAAGGTAATTAAAAAGTATTATTTGTATACTTTTGCTACTAATTAATCATTACAAACTTTCTGATTACCAGAAAACAGAGATATTTTGTCAGATATGGATATTTTTTCTCTGAATAACGTATTTCAATCAAAAAGAGAAGATGGTATTCAATTATAGGAACAATTTAGTAGTAGTCCAGAAAAAATTGAAAAAATGTTATTGCAGCTAGTTAACATCAACATCATAAGATGGAAAAATATTTCAAATACTAAATTGTTTTGGTTCGAATTTTTAGCATATCAGGCTTCTGCAGCAAATAATATCTTCAAGGAATTAGCTGATTGTGCATTGCAACTTCTTTGCAAACAATTTTAAAATGTCGATGTAGAGCAAGTTTTTAGTCATATTAATGTTTTAGAATCAAAGTTCTGAAATCGGTTGCAATCTGAGATGGTTAATAGCCTTTTCACAGTAAATTAATGTTATTAAGTTTTTAATTAACATTTTTTTATATATGGCCTCCGTCGACGTGAAAGTGCTGCTATGATTATGAGTTTCCAGAAAATTTCTAAATTTAGTATTGTACTTCAAAATGATAATTTTGTATGGGTAGATGTAAATTAATTACTAATATATAAGTTAGCTTTTACATAAAAAGTAAATAAAATTAAGAATAAAAAACAGAATATGTGACATTTTTACTTAAAGTAAATATATTTTTCTTTTTTAAAACACTTTAGCAGAATTAATTGTTCAATAAAAATTTTGCGGTTTAAAACGGCGGTTTTATTTAAAGATTTAGTGGTTTTCGGCGGTTTTTTAGGTGCAATCTGGTGGAAAACTTTTAAAGTTTTGGCAACACTGTAGAAGTTCGTCACTATATACGCTGTGGTTTAAACAAAATGTGTTCTTGGGATCCGAATTGCGAAATATCTTTATCAGATTCGGAAAGCGAAGATTCGTCTTTAGCAGAAAGATTTTATGGAAGAGAAGCTATAATATTTGTCATTGATGCAGGTTTATACAAAACATCTCATTTATTAGAAGACGCTTTGTTTATGATACGTAGTGCATTACTTTCCGGTCTGTTAGTGAACGATAAGGACGCAATAGGAGTAATATTTTTTAACACGGAATATTCACCGGAACCGTTTGATTCAAAATGCGTAGAAGAAGTTACTTTGCCCAAAAATTGTGCAGTTTTTTTGCCACCGCAACAACTAAGCAACAGTGTAGTAAGCCATTTCCTTAATTTTGTTGATATTGCTCCGACTGAGTTTGGTATATTATATGGTGTAACATCAAGTAATGAGAGTTGCAATTTTGCACAAATGCTTAGACTCTCTGTGGATTTAGTGCAGTACTGCGGTAATTGTGTCGACAGCATTTCAATAGTTTTTATTACTGATAATGAGTTACCACATCCTTTTAAATCGGAAAGATATATGCAATCTTTACAAAAAGCTGCAGATTTAAAAGAAAATGACATCGAGTTCATCCTCATACCAATGAAAAACCAATTTAACTATGATTTATTTTATAGGGAATTTATTTGCTTAATACGTAATATCGATATAGATTCTTTTGAACCCTGCAATGCAGACAAACTTCGGGGAATGTTAGCCATCAGAAAATTAAGGCAAAATTTTGTGAGAAGGTCCCTTGGTCATTTTAAATTTGAATTGTCATCCAATTTAGTACTTTCAGCACAATATTTTGGTTATTACCAAAAAGATAAGAGGCCTCGTAAAATATTACTCAATCGGTGTGATAACACTGTTGTAAGGAAAAGCCGTAACGTTCAGGCAAAAAGGATTAATTCCAACTTGTTTGAAGAAGTTCGGAATGTAAATATCAAACACTCTTTCTATGAGGTAGTCTTTAGCCACAGTCGCATACGTTTGTCTTATGAACAGATTAACAGAATACGTAATATTCATATACCTGGGATGGTGCTATTAGGTTTTAAGCCTTATTCTGTATTAAGTACCACGAAATACAGTAAATCTTTCAACTTTATGTATCCAGATGATGGGCAAGTCGAGGGATCAAAAAGACTATTCACAGCTTTATGGGAAAGGTGTTTAGTGAAAAAGAAGATAGCTATTTGCCTTTTTATGTGTAAAAGAAAGTCAGTGCCACGATATATTGCTTTAGTTCCAGTATGTAAAAAGAAGACATCTGATATACTAGAGGATTTATCTCCTACTAGTGATGGTTTTAAAATTTTGTATTTATCCGCAGTCTCCTTTATACGTAATTTTGATTTAACCGATTGGTTTGTGGCTAAGGATCAAACGATATCAAATGAATTACATATATGTGAAAAGTTAATAAAGAAGTTTAGACTTGACTATAAATCTGATGTCTTAAGTGATCCTGATTTGGATCAACTTCAAGCGAAACTTCTTTCTTTAGCATTTAATATTAACTACGAATCCTCTGGAGGCCAATATTTCCCTAACCCATCTCAACAGGACATGCGAATTAATACTATCATGCCGAAACTAAGAGAAATATTCGAATTTAATGAGTTAACAAAGAAGCGTAGAGAAAATTTAAAAGCTTACGAAGAATCTAGTTCAAAAAAAATTAAAATATCTGGAAACTTGGATGATAGATCATTAATAGATCAAAGAATGGCAAATAAAACCTTAAACTTTTATACAAAGGAAGAACTTTACTATATATTAAAAAAACATTTTAATAAAAATGTCCCAAATAACTTAAAAAAGCAAGATCTTTTAGAGTTTATTTATAAAATATCATAATATAAATATAATAATAATCCCTAGAAATGAAACACCTATCAACTGTCTTTTATTAATTTCTTTGAAATTGTCAAGATGTTATGTGTTGCAGCAGCCTTCAATTTCTTGTAACCAAATTTCAACAAAAAAATTACCAGATTGGTAAAAAAGTAACAAAAAATATTAAAATCATTCGTTTCCAAATTTCTTGCTTATTTTCAGTTTGACGTCTGCATTGGACTTTACAAAAATCATAATAATCAGAGTACCAAATCGTTCACTCATGAGTGGACGTGTGCATTTAGTTTTTATTTTTTTCTCCTCACACATGTTTGTAAAAACAAAAAATATTTTGCTTTGCTCTTTTTCATATATGAAAAAACAGAAAATATTTTGCTTTGCTCTTCTTCATGTATGAAAAAACAGAAAATATTTTGCTTTGCTCTTTTTCATGTGTGAATATTACTTTTTTTCTTTTTTGACGCATATTCATTTATGAAAAATTACAATTTTGACGAATACTCTTTTATGAGCATATTCATTTATGAAAAATACTCTTTTATGAGCATGAATATTTTTTTCACACACTTACTCGCTCACGTATACTCGCTTTGCTTTTCAAGTGCAAATTCAAATTTACAATTGTACGTATATACAACAACAATACTCTTCTATTTGGGATTTTTTTTTTTATGTAATTGTTGTATTGTGAGTTCGCGACAGGCAGGCGTCATGAAACAATTTTGCTTAGAAAAATATGAACGTTCGCGTGTGAAAAAAAATTTGTGCTGCTCATTTATGTGCATGAAGAAAATAAAAAAATGTCTTTACTCTTCATATATGTACGCTTAGAAAAAAAAATGAATGCATACGTTCGCGTGTGATTTTAAGAAAATAAATTTGTGCTGCTCTTTTATGTGCATGAAGAAAATAAAAAAATTTCTTTACTCTTCATATACGGACGCTTAGAGCCATCCCTAAATAAAAGCGGCAAGCGGAACGTTTTCCAACGCTCAGCGCTAACGCTGAACCGCCATCCCTAAATAAGAGCGGCAATGGTTTGTCAAAACATTAAAAACAGGGTAATACAACAACATATGCTTATATAACAATTCTGACTATTTTAATAATAAACTGCATTACTCAATTGTTATTTGTAACATAAACTAAATTTTATAGTACTATTTTATTTATTTTTATTATATTTTATTTATTTATTTTATATTAATATTAATTATCTTTTATTTTGTTTAATTTTTTGCCTTTACGAATAAAACATGGTTATGCAAATAACATATCTTTATATCACAACCCTGTTTTTTTCCTATTTGTTTACATTTTAGTTGCCTTTTGCGGCCAACTTTACTACTAAACGCTCTGTCAAAATTGGATTTTCCAATTGCAAAGCGTTGCCGCCGCGTTATTTTGGGATGCTCCATACAAATTGTATGGGCATGAGAAATTTTGACAGCTAGAAAACGCTTGCCGCTTTTATTTAGGGATGGCAGTTAGAAAAAAATGAATGCACACGTTCGCGTGTGATTTTAAGAAAATAAATTTTGCTGCTCGTTCATGTGCGTGAAGAAAAATAAAAATTTTTAAAAATCGCATTCTTGATAATATTCATAAATGTTAGTTTTTGAATATTCATAAATGGAAAAATTTGAACTCTGATAATAATAGAATATGTAAAAAAATAAGGCTACACGTTATACATTTTTGAGTTTAAATTAAAATATCGAAGAGGAATATTTTTTGTAGCGACTATTTCAATGTTCTTAAGAATTGTTTTGAAGTTCGGTCTATCATTGCAAAATATGTATCAAGAACTATTTATTTCTCGAGAAAATATGCTGGTTGAGAAATGTTAATACAGTAGCTTCAAGCGAAACTCGTACACTTCAGAATAATTTTTAAACTATCTTATATCAAGTGTTTATATTTTATTCGTTCATTTTTTAAGAAATTTAACAAAACAAAAAAACTTAAAGTTAGTATTCAATAATTAAAAAAAAAATCATAAAATAACAGTAATTTCTATGACAAAGCCAAACTCGTACACCACACTTATTATTAAAGATAATTTTTTATTTTTAAATATTATTTTTTATTATATTTATAATTAGTTTAGTAGTATTATAAGTATTAGTTTTAAGTTTTATAGAGATATATACTAACACTAGTTAAATTTCTTTTTATATATATAAATTTCCTTTTTTTTTCTCATTTCAATTAAGATAAAAGAAAAGTTTACCTTAATAAAACATAAATTTGAATTATAATGTATAGATGAAAATAGTGCATCGTTCTCATTTGAAAATGGTGTGGTAGCTTTAATATTTTTGAGCGGTAAGTAGGGTAGGCAAAGGTTTGCAGGACAAGTTTGGGGCATCCATAAATGGATTTAGATGCCATGGTGAGGCCTTATGGTCTCTGTGGGAGGGCAAAATTTCCGGCAGAACACCAGCCGAAGAATCCAGTGATGTGTGGTGCTACCAGGGATGACGAGTACTTCGGGCCTCATCAATAATTTTGTTTTTTTGAGTCTGGCATGGAAAATTTTTATTGTAATGAGGTAGGAGAGACGGCCAGATAGGCAAGAACCAGCCCGTCCGGCGAGCCACAGCCCGGCATAAGCGAGCATGCCAGCAACGCCAAAAATCTGGTACGTCTCCGGTGTGATATGGCCACCTTACCATCGGGTTTTTTTTATTACCTCGCCGACCATTACAATATATTATTAAAATTGAAATATAAAAGTTTAAACCATTACCATTTAAATAATTTTCGTACTTCTTTCGCGTAATGTGCACATATTTTCGTACTTTTACAAACAATCAGAAAAAGTAACAAACTGAATTGCCATCTCAAAGTTTATGTATGACCAAAACAGCTGACACGATTTTACGTTTGTATAAGTGCAACTACATTTACGTTAATGTTACATTTCCATTTACGAATTCTACGTTTGGTTAAATAGGCCTTTACACCTGCAAGTGCAAGTGCGAAAAACCCAATACACTCACACTTTTTCACTAATACACTCAAACTTTTCGAACTTGAAGCTCAACTTCCAAGAGATTTTTTAGTGGAAGTAATTTTTGGCACTTGCTGCAAGTAAAATGACAAATAAAGAAACAGTGTTACCGAGTATGAGTTTTTATAAACTTATGCGTTAGTTTTTAAATAAAAATAAAGCTTTTATGGTTAAAAAAAAACCAAGAATAGCAAATATAAAAAATGGTAACAAAACATATATTTCTTGTTTTTTTTTAAGTTAAATAAAGTGTTCTCTTCAGGATTTTTATAGTATTAGCAACACGGCAACACTAGATTGGCTTCATTTTTACAATACATACATAGCGCGTACACAAAAATTTAAAAATTTTTCATAATGGATAAAAAACTAAATAAATAATGCCATAATTAAAGAAATGTTTAATAGTTGTTTACGATTTGAATACATTTTTTAAATGAACTTGTGTAAACAATCAACCAACTTGCAGCAATTTCGAATAATTTTTTTAATATTTTCGGTGATAATACGTATTTGCTACTTTCATGCAAGTACTTGCATGTGTAATTGCTATGTAAAGAAAAAATATTGTGGAATTCCAACCACTTTAAAAAATGGGAGTAAAACCTTACGACGTTTACCCGGTTGGTAAAATACCAACACAAAGTACATATAATGCACATACGCATGCAAACAAAATTTACATACATTCTGAATACATTTAATCTAAATATGAAAATGCATCCCTGATTTAACCCTTTGTCGACCGACGGCACTTGTGAGTACCATAACAATAATTTGCCTGCAAAGTGTAAAGGAAATATATTTTTACTATTATTTGCCAAAGGTACTATAAAGTACACTTTTGTATTTGAAATAATATATATTTTTCCAATTGGCAATCTCGTAGAATAACGGTATACTTACAGCCAGGCGTACGATGTCGAGAGAAAACTTAAGAGAAAGAAACTCTGTCACTCACTGTGAATCTAAAATGCGGCCCGCTAATTGTCAACTTATCGTTCGGTTTGCTTTACGTTGTCAACATAATACAAATAAACAACAAAGCTGCCGTATCAACATATCAAAAAATAATCGCCAATATACAAGAAAAAAAGCGCTGAAATGTTTAAATTGTACAGTAAAAATGCAACCGTATGGTAGTTTAACTTGACAGAAATGTAGTAAACAAGTTTATTCCGATTTTTTTTATTTATGTATATGTGTGTAAAAAAATTTTGTGTTACCAATCGCATTTATTTTTGGCGAGACAAAAATTAGTGTGCCGCAAATCAGCTGTTTGTCGCTTAAAGCTACACGATTCGATATCGTGGGCCTGGCTGTATAAGTGTTTTGTTTGTACAAACACAAATGTAAAAATCGCTCACCAGTTGATTTGTTGTCGTTTGCATAAACAAAGAAACACACAAACAAGTCTTTGTAAAAATTAATAAGAAATAAAAAATACCCATTTTAGCAGACTCCCGTTCAATAGCATTAAAGGCTGCGGTGACATCTCGCTTGGTATGCCTAATTATGTCTATATCGTCTGCATACGCAAGGAGCTGGACACTTTTGTTAAAAATAGTGCCATTACGATGCACACCCGCCTTTCGCAAAACACTCTCCATGACGAAATTGAAGAAGTCGCAGGATAAGGGATCGCCCTGTCTGAAACCTCGCACGGTATTAAAAGGCTCGGAGAGGTCTCTTCCTACCTTGACGGAGCTGCGGGAATTACTCTACGTTATTCTGCACAGTCTTATCAATTTTGCAGGAATACCGAGCTCAGACATTGCTGCATATACGCGATCCCTTATCGGGCTATCGAACGCTGCCTTATAGTCGACAAAGAGGTGGTGTGTGTCGACTTGACTTTCATGGGTCTTCTCCAGGATTCGGCGCAGTGTGGTGGACTTACCAGGTCTGAAGCCGCACTGATAAGGTCCAGTCAGTGAGATGGCGAATGGCTTCAGTCGTTCACACAATACGCTCGTAAGAACCTTATATGCGATAGGGAGAAGACTTATACCCCTGTAGTTGGTGCATATTGTGGGGTCTCCCTTTTTCAGGATCGGACAGAGGGCACTGTTATTCCAATCATCGGGTATACTTTCCTCCAGCCATATTCTCCAAATGAGCTGGTCCATGCACCTAACCAGCTCATCGCCTCCATACTTGAAGAGTTCAGCGGGCAGACCGTCAGGTCCGGCTGCTTTGTTGTTCTTCAGTCGCCATATGGCAACCTTGACCTCTTCAATGGCTGGGGGACGGAATCACAACGTCATTATTGATTGGGTCCGGCACAGCATCTCTAGCAGCGGAATTTGTATCATCATCGCTTTGCAGTAGATTACAGAAATGCTGTCCATAATCTCAGTGCACCATGTGCATCTGTAACTAGATTGCCATGTTCGTCTCTGCAGGAGGTTGCTCCGGGTTTAAAACCAGTAGTAAGACGCCTTATCTTCTTATAAAAATTTCGAGCATCATGTCTACCTCTGCACATCTCGATTTCCTCACGCGTACGCCTTTCTTGCTCCCTTTTCTTTCTTCTAAATAGGCGTCTCTCTTCCCTCCTCTTCTCTGTGTACACCTCCACAGTTGCTCTTGTAGTGGTGGACTGCAACGTTCTTCTGTAGGCAGCATTCTTTGCCGCAGTGGCCTCACGACACTCTTCATCGTACCATTGGTTTCTGCGGGAAGGACGCTCAAAACCAAGGACTGTTTCGGCAGCGTTGCGCAGAGAGTGAGCAATGTGAGACCACTGTCCATCAATACTTTCGAGAGAGAACGGGATGCAATGGAGCTCATTAGAAAGACGATCGGAAAACGACCTGGCTGTCTCTTTTTATCGCAGCTTTTTGATGTCCAGCTTCCCTCGAACACTAGAACGTGCCTTATTCGTTGCGCATATGCGCAGTCGCATCTTGGCTGCGACAAGATAATGGTCCGAGTCGACATTTGGACCTCTAAATGTGCGCACGTCTAGTATACTGGATACATGCCTTCCATCAATCACAATGTGATCGATCTGGTTGATACTTGACCAATCGGAAGAGAGCCAGCTGGCCTTATGGATATCGAGATGCTGGAACCTTTGACCGCATCATCCTTCTCTTCCGTCAGGGCGTGAGCGCAAATGAGGCTGATGTTATAAAATTTCGCCTTCATCCAAATAGTAGCTATTCTTTCGTTCACGGGGGTGAACTCTGAGACATGATGGCGAAGTCTCTTGTTAACTACGAATCCGCAGCCAAATTCACGTCTGTTATCATGGCACATAGCTCAGAATCTAAGCAAATTTTTTGTAAATAGTGTGACAGAGATTAATGATTTCATCGACTTATATGGTTTTGATAGAACAACCTAAAATTTTTATAATGAAATACATCAGTTTAAATTTAAAAACGTTTCATCAAATGATGTATGTTATATTTCGAAAGAACTTAAATACAAAATTGGTGGTAGAAACTTAATTAATGAAAGTGTAAAGAAAAATACACTGCACATTTCTATGCGAAATTAATAAATGAAAGTTTTACGACGGGTGTAGTGTCGTAAAAATTTAAGTTGACAACAATTTTTCCCATACAAAAAGTTGGAAATACAATCCTTGCGGAAGAGCTTCGACCAATTAATACCAATACAAGTGATGCAAAGATTATGGAATTAATTGTGAAAAAACAGCTGATTGTACATTCAAATTTAAATCGTATTTTAATTGATGAACAATCTGGTTTTCGAGCCAAGCACTCATGTGAAACAGTCTTGAATTTAGTAATATCTGTGTGGAAGAATGGTTTAAATGACAGGTTAAATATCTTGATTTAAAAAGAGCCTTCGAAACCTTTGACAGAAATATATTACTAGATTAGTTACAAAGGATCGGCATTGATGATATAGAACACAGATTGAGGGCAAACTACCTGAGTAATAGAAGACAACAAGTGGTTGTATCTGATGAAATTCTACAAAAATTAATATTAATATAGGACTACCGTAGGGAACTGTATTAGCACCATTGCTTTTTATATTGTACATAAATGATATTAAAACCTGTTTGAAATATTGCAAGATGAGATTATTTGCTCATGATGCATTGTTAATGATTGCTGATAGAAACCTTGGAAATGCTATGAAAATGATGCAAGAGGATATTGATAATCTAAATGTGTGGCTATGCCAAAATAAATTAAAATTTAATATTAATAAAACAAAATTTATGATATTAACAAGAAATTATTGCCGAATTCACAAAACCCTTGTATTCATTGTATTCGTTGTTAGATTGTATGGCACTACAACAGCTGTACGCTTGTTGTTGGTAATTTGTATACAAACATTCGATACAACTCATACACTTTTTTTTCATATGTTTTAAAAAAGTTGTATTGCTTTCTGTGTTATTGTAAGTGAAAAATATTGACAACAAATATAAACACAAAAAAATTATTTTTATTGTCAACAGCAAATTAAATAAAATAAAAAAATATAAAAATGGAAGAAAAATGTATTTTGTTTGTAAAAATCAACTTTTTTATGCAGTTTTTCTTTTTCTCATTTGGTTTTTGAGGTTTAATACACAAAATACATTCATATACATACAATAGATGTCCACAAGCCAACATTGTATGCAATACATGAAACAACGACACAAAACTTTGTAAATTCGGTATATTTACATATTGATAATTGTATATTAAAAATAAGGGTTTGATGCGGGACAGTCTGGCCTACATTATGGCATATACGGTATACGGTCACAATGGTTTTCTAAAAATTTTGTTCGAAACTAGAGTTCAGATTTTTCCATTTATGAATACTCAAAAACTAACATTTATAAATATTATCAAGAATGCGATTTTTAAAAATTTTTATTTTTCTTCACTCACATGAACGAGCAGCACAAATTTATTTTCTTTCAAATTTCTTTATTTCACAGGCGAACGTGTGCATTCATTTTTTTTTTCTACGCGTACATATATGAAGAGTAAAGAAATTTTTTTATTTTCTTCGTGCACATAAATGAGCAGCACAAATTTTTTTTCACACGCGAACGTCTGCATTCATATTTTTCTAAGCAAAATTGTTTCATTATATTGTTGTTGTAATGCATTCATAAATTTTTTGAAAATTTGCCTGTCGCCAACACACAATACAACAGATATATAAAAAAATCCCAAATAGAAGAGTATGATTGTTGTATATATATACGTACAATTGTAAATTTGAATTTGTCACTTGAAAAGCAAAGCGAGTATACATGAGCAAGTAAGTGTGTGAAAAAAAAAAAAAAATATTCACGCTCATAAAAGATTATTCGTCAAAATTTTAATTTTTCATACATGAATATGTGTCCAAAAAAAGCAATATTCACACATGAAAAAGAGCAAAGCAAAATATTTTCTGTTTTTTCAAACATGTGTGAGTAGAAAAAAAAATTAAAACTGAATGCACACGTCCACTCATAAGTGAAAAGTGAGTGAACGATTTAGTACTCTGTTCGAAACTATAAGTTTGTCCGAATAAAACGTATATGCCATAATGTAGGCCAGATTGTCCCGCACCACACAATACTTAAATTCGTTTAAAAGTAAAGAGTAAAAATGAGGTTCACAGAAAAAGTTTGTTATCTTACAGCAGTGGTCTTCACCAGTATTACTCAGGTAAATAAATTGTTCGGATATTTTTTTAGTTTTTCTTACTCTCTTCGTGAATATTACAACCAGGGTTGCTTAATTCCACAAAAATTCTGGCAAGCAGCATCTTAAAATATACCAAAACTACCCGTATCGTTAATTCTTATTATATTAGTTTAAAATTAAATTTTAAACAGATATCACTTTTAGAATTCCTGGAAACCAGTTTTTGTTTTATTTTCCTATGAAAAACTTAATTAATTATAAAAAAATTTGCAATGTTTAAAATCTTTCATAAAAAGAAATCCATACGTTTTGTTTTCATCATGTTAAACGACAACCACAATTATTACAAAAACATGTGTGTGAGATAAAAATTGCGTATGTGTTTATGTTTTATTAGTTTTCAAGAGAGCTAAATTTGTTTGTCAGACACTGAGAAGTAATGATAATAAAGGCGGATTCACCCATAAGTTTCTGAAACATTTTCTGTGCAAACGAATTTTTTGTTTACTGAGAGTTTTCTGCACCACGATTCACCCATTTCAGAAATTTTGTTCGTAAAATCAGTGTTGCCATATTCAATTGAAAATTACATAAATACATATGTGCATAACGAAAAAGAAAATTAAGATGTGTCCAATTAAGCAAATAAAGAATTAATAATATTTATTAAAAAAGTAAATAAACAATTAATATTATTTGTGGTGAATTTTTATTTTATATTACTATATTTATATATTATATTATTATATTTATTTATTGCCGTTTTATGGCGTCTTCGCAAGCTTTTCCAGTGTGTTTGACATTAATTTCCTTTTGTAATAAAATTAATTTTTTGTTCGTCTTTATTAATTACAAAAAAAAGCAAAAAAATATTTTATTGAATTCGTCTCAAATATATATCCATGGAAGGCAAGCAACAGAGTGCACATTAATACTATTTATATTATTAAAAATATATTCCGGTATGTGATAAAAACGATTTCGATCAAAATTGACATGGAATGAAATTTCAAGTTGGTTTAACTTCCAAATCTTTTCATATTCGGGATTCCTCTTTGTTCATTACTTTACTGACTGACTATTGCCACTACATCCGTGATTATCAAAATTTTAAAATAATTAAAACATATATGTATATTTAATTTGATATATTTTCTTTTTAACTCTTTTTAAATTTATTTAAATTTCTGGTTTTACTTTTACAAATTTATTGTGCTTCTACTGGATATATGTATATATGTGTGTATATTTATACTATAATTTTAATTCTGGTTTTTCGACCTTTATTATTTAATGTAAAGAATTACTCAAGCTTAAGGTCTTTTTTAAATAAAAACATACCCGTGCAGACCTTTAATTAATATATATGTTTTAATATTTCGATCGTTTTTCATCACATACCGGATTATTTAAAAAATTAAAAAAATATCGCATCACCCAAGGATGTAAATTTGTTTCTTGAATTCTATAAGCTATAAAAATAAATGCACTTATTGCCAATTCCAACTGCTTCTGCTACTTCTGCCCAAACAATTTGTTTTACATGATTGTTTTTATAAGAGCTGTTGCCCAAATTATATAAGCATTCCCTCCCCGGCTTTTTTATTTCGCTAATTAATTTTAGTGCAATAGCCTCTGACAAGTCCATCTTAAATTTATTCAGAAAGGGCAAAGAAAATGTAGGAATTATACAGTAAATTTCTTCAATATTACAACTTACTTTATATAATATTTTTAAATTTTATTTTTGGCGCGAATATTTTCTTTCTAATATGTTTTTTTTTTCTTATTGGCCTTTTTATGTTTGCTTTTCTTTACATTATTCACTGTACCATACTAATTTTTTAATACGAATGCCAAGCAATATGGCATGACTCTTGTATAAATTTTGTATGATATGGCAACCTTTTTCAGTGTGGTTCGGACCAAATTTAAAATTAATTTAAATCAAGCTGAGAGCACTTCGCACAAAATCATTTCTCTCGCTCTCTGTGAGAAACGTCGAACTACATATAAAAAAAATTTGGTCCGAACCAAGAAACTCATGGGTGAATCCGCCTTAAGCAACATAAACTTATTAATGTTTATATTTCTTTTAACTACATTTTAATTTGTTAATAGCATTTACAAACAATTTATTTCATAAATAATTTTAATAAATTAGTTTAAATTTTAAAATTAAAGGTTTTTAAAACGAAAATTTTCACAAATTTCATTCAAGTTGTTAAAAACAATACAAATGAAGAAACCAATCTCATCTCTCAGTGTATTTTTGTGTGACTCTCTTTTTGAAGACCACTGTCTTAAAGGCCTATTAGACGGGCATACTTGTCTGCATACATGTACGATGGCATACCAAAACTCACTGTCTAGTAGCATGTATTTCGAGTATGTCAGACATGTACGTTGGTTTTCAAAAATTTTTGATTTTCTGAGTCTGTCGCATACCAACATACTCGTCTAATAACGTGTCCGTCGTACTTTATAAAAAAAAAAAATCAGTTTGCTTGTTGTCGCTGCTGTGTGTACGTCGGAAATTTAAAAAAAAATTTAATTTACTAAGTAATATTATTTTCTGGGAAGAGTTTATTGAGAAATATAAAAGCTTCCCACAATTGTGGCAAATAAAATCAAATTTGTACCACAACAAACAATTGAAAATTAATGCATAAAATGTATTAGGCCGCTACAACCTTCCGTTTCATTGACATGTTTTCCCTTCAACAATTTTTGTGTACTGAAGTACGACGGCAGCGTTCGATAGTGTAATAGCAAAACCCAAAGTATGCCATCGTACATGTATGCAGACAAGTATGCCCGTCTAATAGGCCTTTTACAGCATGTTTCCAGGAGACAATAACAATACCATACAAATGATTGTCACACTAACAATAACGTAACAAATTGGGTTTCTGTAATGCTATAAACACAACAAAGGCTACCGACCATCGACTACAAGCTGTCAAAAATAGAATACATGTGTGCATATGAGAATAATTATTTTAACGGCAACACGACTACCGAACACACGACTACTTTTGTAGCCTGTAGCCAACTTAGGCTAATTTCTATTTTTCTTGGCGACAATAAACAGTTTAGTGCTGCTAATACAATAAGATGCTTGAAAAAGGTGTTTAAAAAACGCAATATATGAAATATATGCATTAAAAATGCTAAAGAAATTTAAGTTGCACCACTGAAAAAAAATAATCATGTGTTTACATTTTTTGTTTAGTTTTCATTTACTTATTTCATTTATATACATCAGTTTTTATTTCATTTTTAATTTATTATTTAATTGCCGTTTTAGTTTCTTAAATTTTTATAAGTTTTCTTCAGACATTTGTTGTTTTTTATTTCCTCACAATTTCACTTACAAAAAATATATTTTGTTTAGGTTATGTTCAATGTGTCAAAACAGATGTTTATTTTGTAGCTGTAGTCGTTATTATATTTAAGTAGCTGGCTACTTGGCTACTTTCGTAGCCAGCGATTTTTGTAGTCGTGTGTTCGGTGTTCGATAGCCTTTGTTGTGTTTATAGCGTAACACTACAGAATATTTTTGTCTGGCTTACATTATACAATTTTGTTTTGTCAAAACCAATATTGCCATTACTTTATTTTATGGTTTTTGTTTACATTTTTTCTTAAAAAAAATACTTTTTTATGTTATAAAATGGTAACCCTATCAGTCAGCTGATAAAATATTGTCTATACCCAATTTTTTGGTTAAATTATTTTTGTTTGTTTGTGAAATTAGTGCTTTAATAAACATATATCTTTTTTAATGTCATTATCACTAGATATATCCATTCTTTTTAATTATTTTACGAAAAACTATTTTTTTTAATAAAACTAAAAAAACATATCAATGACAATGAGTTTTTTCTGATCGTCTATTTTTGACATTTCATATTGTGTACGACAATTACTTTTGTTATACAGAAACCAATTTACACACAGAAAAATTGACAGTCTTACGTTGTTTGTGTAAAACAATTACGTTTGTCTTATAGAACCCCAAAATGATTATTGTTTGTTGTTTTGACAATTTAAAAAAATAATTGTCTCCTGGAAACATGCTGTTAGACAGCGACCTAAAAGTTTTCCAAAATTTGAAAAAGTCTGTTACCTCATGGGTATAAAATAAGTTATAAAAGACAACAAGGTTTTTTTTAACATTGTTTTTTTTTATTTCTGCAAAAACTAACAACGTTTCCTGCAAATTCATTGTTATTCTCTTTAGCAGAAGTTTTGCAGACAAAAATGAGTGTTTTTTCCAAGTCAAGACGAAGCCATGGACTCAAAATTGAATAGTAAAGCCCGTATGACACTACATTGTTTTCGAATTGATAGAAATTTTAAAAATAGTACAAATATAGCATAATAAGTAGGTCTTACGGGTGAAAAGAGTTCAACTATATTCACATCAATACAGAATTGTCAAAATATTTAGAAATGTTATCGATAAAAAGAGGAATTTGTCAAAAACAACTTAAAATATTTTATGCTGGCTACAGACAACGCAATTTGTTTCTGCAACACGTTTTACATTCAGGTTTCATGTTTTAACACAAACACTGAAACCAACAGTGAAACCATAAACGCAATCTCAGTTCTGTTATGCTGGCTACAGACAACGCAATTTGTTTCCGCAACACGTTACACATTCAGATTTCATGTTTTAACACAAACACTGAAACCAACAGTGGAAACATAAACGCAATCTCAGTTCTGTTATATTATATTATAACATTATCATCGAGCGGAAGAGCGGATGCAAAAATGAATCCTGAAGTAATTCAATTAGCAGCAAGTGTTGTTATTGATGAAGTGCTCCACTTTTTTCACCTTGTAACTTTTTCTTTAATTCTCTTCTATATGATATTCGCATGTTCCTTATCCTGTTTTTAACTTTTTCAATGCTTGCGTTTATATCAATATTTTTATATTCAATTAGTAATTTTTCAAATGCTGCTGCTCTTATAATTTTATTTTTATATTTATTACTAGGACAACTAAAAATATGCTCTATGAAATTAGTTTTAAGCGCCTAAAATATGCATTGAAAAAAACAGTTTTAAGCGTTAAAAATATGCTCTATAAAACTCATAATACATAAATATGTTAATGTAAAATTACGGATATTTTATTTAAAAATTTGAAAACATGAAGAGTAACAATTAGCCGTCAACCAGATAAAATAAATTTCCTTAATATTTACATAACGCTCATTTGCGAGATTTTCTGCATATTCTTATGAAAATTTAATAATTTAAAAATAAACTTTTAATTTAAGTTTTTTTTATGTCATGCAATTATGGACATTTTTTCCCAATAGGAACAACGTTGAAAAAATCGTAACTTTTAATTGAGAATTCATTATTATGCAATAAATGTATGTAAAATTTCTATGCTTTGTATTTAATTTGTTTTTTGCTTTGACGTTTTCATCAAATTGACATTAACTATTGGGCAATAGTTTAAAGGCGGATTCACCCATAAGTTTCTGAAACATTTTCTGTGCAAAAGAATTTTTTGTTTACTGAGAGTTTTCTGCACCACGATTCACCCATTTCAGAAATTTTGTTCGTAAAATGAGTGTTGCCATATTCAATTGAAAATTACATAAATAAATATGTGCATAACGAAAAAGAAAATTAATATGTGTCCAATTAAGCAAATAAAGAATTAATAATATTTATTACAAAAGTAAATAAACAATTAATAGTATTTGTGGTGAATTTTTATTTTATATTATTATATTTATATATTATATTATTATATTTATTTATTGCCGTTTTATGGCGTTTTCGCAAGCTTTTCCAGTGTGTTTGACATTCATTTCCTTTTGTAATAAAATTAATTTTTTGTTCGTCTTTATTAATTACCAAAAAAGCAATAAAATATTTTATTGAATTCGTCTCAAATATATATCAATGGGAGGCAAGCAATAGAGTGCAGGTTAATACTATTTATATTATTAAAAAGATATTCCGGTATGTGATAAAAAACGATTTCGATCAAAATTGAAATGGAATGAAATTTCAAGTTGGTTTAACTTCCAAATATTTTCATATTCGGGATTCCTTTTTTGTTCATTACTTTACTGACTGACTATTGCCACTACATCCCTGATTATCAAAATTTTAAAATAATTAAAACATATATATGTATTTACATATATTTATATTATTATATATGTTTTAATATTTCGATCGTTTTTCATCACATACCGGATTATTTAAAAAATTTTAAAAATATCGCATCACCCAAGGATGTAAATTTGTTTCTTGAATTCTATAAGTTATAAAAATAAATGCACTTACTGCCAATTCCAACTGCTTCTGCTACTTCTGCCCAAACAATTTGTCTTACATGATTGTTTTTATAAGAGCTGTTGCTTAAATCATATAAGCATTCCCTCCCCGGCTTTTTTATTTCGCTAATTAATTTGAATGCAATAGCCTCTGACAACTCCATCTTAAATTTATTCAGAAAGGGCAAAGAAAATGTAGGAATTATACAGTAAATTTCTTCAATATTACAACTTACCTCATATAATATTTTTAAATTTTAACTTTTTTTATATTTGGCGCGAATATTTTCTTTCTAATATGTTTTTTTTTCTCTTATTGGCCTTTTTTGTTTGCTTTTCTTTACATTATTCACTGTACCATACTAATTTTTTAATACGAATGCCAAACAATATGGCATGACTCTTGTATAAATTTTGTATGATATGGCAACCTTTTTCAGTGTGGTTCGGACCAAATTTAAAATTAATTTAAATCAGGCTGAGAGCACTTCGCACAAAATCATTTCTCTCGCTCTCTGAGAGAAACGTCAAACTACATATAAAAAAAATTTGGTCCGAACCAAGAAACTCATGGGTGAATCCGCCTTAAAAAGGAGCTTCACCAATGTTCCCAATGTTAGTTTTAAGCGTTTTCTTGAGTTCCGTTATTATTTCATAGATTATACTTAAGTAATGTGTCAGTATATGGTCATTATTTTGAAAAAGTAAAATTTGGTAATACACATAAATTCTTCTAACATATGTAAAAATTTGTAAAATATCCCATACAAATATGAAAAAATTTGAAAAATGCAAAAGAATGCATTTATGACGAAATATGCAAAAATATGCGGTAACAAATAGAGGTTTAACGTCGTAGGTTTTCCTAAAATGAAATAATATTTTGGTTGTTTTGTCAATAATATTCAGAAAAAAAAGATGCTAATGCACATTTTTGGTTGCCCTATTTATCACTTTTCACATCCCATAATTAAGGTAAACTTTTGTATAAATTAATAAAATTTACCCAGTGTTCATTTCTTTCGATTGTCATTTTGTTCTTTCTTAATTACATATAATAATGAAACAGCGATACAAACAATGCAATCTGTTTCAATGCAACCAAAAAATATCAAAACATTTTGATATTAAGTGTATGTCCACACTCGGAGAGAAGAGTCGGCAACTTTTGAGTTTGTAGACGATTACGGTGAGGGGAATAAGAGAAGAAATATACTTGCCCGTTCTCGGCGATTCTTTATATTCCCTCATTCGTTTTTTTCTTTGTAGTTGATTATTTGACATTTTCTTTCATATTTTTTTTTCGCTTTTTGGTGTACACGTCTTTTTCGTACAATCGCAGTGTTCGTCTTTCTTATGTTTTTTTTCTTTTTAATAAGTGCGGCGTTGCCAGTTTATGTGTAATTACACAAAAATGGAAAAGAACACTTTTTCTTTAAATATTATTAGACCATAAATTTTTTATATAATTTTGTCTCACCATTACTTCAATTAAATTATTTATAATAATTTAATTCAACTCCTCATGTTTTTAAGTCAACCCATAATATTGGTCACCATACAATTTTATTTCGTAGAAATCAAACATTATTCAATACCAGAAACAATATGAATCTTATGATAGCAAGATGTCTGTTAGAAACTATGAAGCAACGCATTGAATATATGGATAGTATGGAATTTAATAATCTCCCTCAAGATATTAAAAATATACAGCGAATTTCAATTT
This sequence comes from Metopia argyrocephala, assembly GCA_963576795.1. Classification (NCBI taxonomy): domain Eukaryota; kingdom Metazoa; phylum Arthropoda; class Insecta; order Diptera; family Sarcophagidae; genus Metopia; species Metopia argyrocephala. The sequence continues at coordinate 75,523,305 of OY756209.1, read as the reverse complement.
TCAAGAAAAGGATAAAGGAATATTTGCTTCAAGACTTATAAACTCTTTTCATATGATTTACAGCAATCGTATACAATAACCTATAAATTAATAATTAAATTTTGTGTGCATATATTACTATTTTTTTACTTCTTTTATTTCTTTCTTTTCTTTTGTAAATTCTATAAGTATATAGAATTAAATATCTTAAAATAAAATATTTGGGGGATTCAAATGGTCGTTTTAAAGTCATATATCATAAAACAGTAAAATGAAAAAATATGATTACTGTAAACAACCCGTCATAGTTAAGTATATTATTTTTAATTTTATTTTTTTATTATTTTTTATTTTTCAATTTACGACAAAATTGTAAACATTGGTTGAAAAGTTTTATTGTTTTATGACTTTTTTATTCAAAGACCAACAAAAAATTTTTTAAACTATTTTAAAATTGTATGATATTATGACAATATGACTTGATAGGACCCCGTTCAAATATCCCAATTATATATTGTACATGTGTAATTCAAAGCTGTAAATATTTTACTATTTCGCCTCAATAATGACTAAGTGATGCTGATGCAATCTTAATTTGATATGCGAACGATATAAATGAATAAATAATAATAAAAAAACAAAAAAATTCATTACGCATTAATAGTAAAACATTTAAATATTTTTAAGGTGACTTTTTCAAAATTTATACCAATTTTAAAATATGTCCACTGGTGAGCTAAAGCAAACATTTTTGGAAATTCTTAAACTATAAGTAAATTGTCTTTCAGTGGGGACAACATGCTTTTTTAAATATTAAGAATCATAATGAAATGTCAATTTTTCTGCCCGTATGCAAAAAAATTAAAATAGATTTTAATTCGAAATTCAAATGGAAAATAAAGACTGCAAATTTACTTTGTTATTTTGTATATAACCGATAAACTGCTGAATGTCTAATCGACACATAATACGTGAACACATAATCTAGCTATTAAAAGACAAGGGAAGAGAAACATTTTTATTTTTCATTAATAGAAAATTTAATTGTGTAGCATAACGATATTACATTAAAAGAAAATATTTTGTTTATATCAACCGATTTTCATTATTTGCAGCTTATTTTATATCTAACATACATTGTTTTTAGGATAAAATATGTCTTATCTTATAAACTTCTTCAAAATGTAAGCGGTGCTCCCGAACTACTTCAAGTACTAGTCCTCATTAGCACTAGTATTCAACTATAAATACTTTAATATTGTTTGGGCTGTTCCAATAGCTCTAGTAATAACTTTAAGGCTTTGTCTTCTACAGGGAAATTTATAAATACACAAATATTTATTCACATATTAAAATAATTACAAAAATAAAAAGCATTATATTCTATGTATTAAATATAATTTGGGCAATCTATAAAATTTTGTGTAATTTGTAAGTATTTCTGTGGCAACACGGCATATATGTCAAATTGTAAGAAAAAGCAAGCAAAAGAAAACACAAAAATTGCTGAACAACAACAAAAAGTTGAGCAACTAAAATCTCCGAGTGTGGACACGAAGACAAGTTTAAAAGAGAATTGATGAAGAATTGCCCAACTCTTCTCTCCGAGTGTGGGCATACACTAATGAAACCTGTGCCTCGTTTCTGTATTACTCGACTCGAGTAATATCTCACATGAAACGAAAAAATTGAAACAAAAACTATGTGAATTGACACAAAAAGTGCTGTTTCTCACATACGTGTTTCTGTATGTAAAATAATGCGAGTACTATCTGTCATTTATGCCATTTTCCAATTATTATTGGAAAAATGTGAGTAAAAGTGTTTCTGTATCTTTTTTTTTGTGAAAACTGAACCGAATGAAGTGTCAAAATAGGCCGCATATTAAAACTGCGAAAATTGTTTTGCAAACAAAAAAAAAACAATTTTTGTATTTTGTGTCTTTTTTAAATAATATTGTGTGGCTTTTTTACTAAAAATAATATTGCGTAGCTTTTTTTAATATATATATGATATATATTTTTATAGTTTTGCATTTCTCTTCATATAATTTTTTTTATTGGTTTGTTTACATTCTTCACCAGGGTTGTCAGATAGTTTTCAATTTTCATCCCCGATTTTAAAATTCATATCCTCAAAATCCCCACAAAAACTGTATCAATAATTTTGCATAGATACATATGCTTTGATATGGGTATATATATATGCTATTTTATTTGATATGCATGTTTATTTACAGTGGTGGTCTATAAAAAAGATTGACCATGATCTAGCATCATGACCAAAAAACTTTAGAACAATGTGATTAATATTTTTGTTTGTTTCTATATAAAATATCAATTATAAAGTAAATAAAATAAAAAATATCAAAATTTCCCAATATCAAAACTTAAAAAACCATGTACATATTCAAAAATATTGTTAAAATTAACTAATTTTGCCTGTACATAAAAATATACACATCAAATTTGATGGCCTAAAAGAAACAGTTTTTTATTAATGGCACCAAATTACCACTATTCTGTAGTTAATGGAATTACCCTTGTTTTAAATAAAGTCCCAAAAGCGTTTTGGCATTGAGTCCACGTGTCTTTAAAACATATTGATTACAATGTTTTTGCACACATCTTTAACAAATTCCCACAAAGTTCTTTATTAGAAGGGTTTTTCCTCAAAGAGCCGCTTTGACAATTTCGCATAAATTTTCAAAAATGTTTAACTCTGGAAACTGAGCAGCGCAGCTTAAAATTTTGGAGCATATATTTTGAAAATAACTTTTTTCTCGCTTCGATGTCTGTTTTGGGTTGTTAACTTGGTGAAACACCCAGCGATGTGCCATATCATATTCAGCATAAGACATTTTGATGCTATTTAAAATATTTGTATAGTATACGGTATCTGTTGTACCTTCAATTCTACATAGATGTCCTGTGCAATAGTATGAAAAACATTTCCAAACCATTCAGTAGTAGTTTAACTAAAGGCGACCCTCTAATACTAAATTTCTATGCAATAAAACCATTCAAATAGGTGGGGGAAATGAATGAAAGAAATCTATAATATATAGTTAAATAAGCAACAAAATTGTAAAAATCGTCAAACATTTGTCGATTATCCACAATAAAATTTCCATCCCCAAATGAATTTTTTTATTTTTTATCCCCATTTCAGAAAAAAAATCCCCATTTTGGTGATAAATCTCCTAATCTGACAACACTGTTTTTCACAATTAATATTTTTTTTTTTACGTTTTGCTTTCGTTTGACACATTTAAATGATTAAACAGAATACGACCGCAACTTCAGGCAAAAACGACTCTCAGAGAAAACATGCCCAAAATTAAAACGTCGGCCGCAACTTCACAAACTGTCATTTATTGTTTTTACATTTCTTGTATGTAAAGCTATTAAAAATTGAATTTGAGAGTTTTTGCGAAGAATTGAATTTATATTTTATAATTTAATCATCTTAACGCACTTTTTCAATTATTTTTTCTATAATATCACTCATTTTATTTAATAAATTCAAAAATTTATTAATGTATTTAAACTTTCAAATGTTTTTTCGATTTTCTTTTGTTCTTATTTTTCTTTGCGCTAACAACAAAAAACAAATGGGTTTGTATACAAAATGTATGCAATTTAATAAAAGTGTGGTAACATTGTTGAGAGAATTTGTCTCTAAAAATGAGAGCATAATAAAAATCGCTGTCAAAATAAAATAGATTCTATTTCACGACTGCATTCTCTAGCGTTTTTATATGTCAATTTGTATGGAAAAAAACGTCATGCCCCAGTTCTGTTTAATCATTAAACTGGAAATATTCCAGTTGGAAAGGAGTTTGTTTTGATTGTTTTCGCATGCAGAAACAGAAACACTTTTTTAACGACGATTCGAAAAACGATGGGATTTTTTGTTTCAACACATATGTGAGTAATTTCTCGAGTCGAGTAATACAGAAACGAGGCACTGGATTGCAACCCGAAGTGAAACACGAAATACGAATTCAGACGACGCATTCTGTAATGAAATGAAACAGATTTCAAAAACACATTGCGTTCTCTGTAGCCAGCTTTACATTAAAATTGACATTTAGAATTTAAAATACTATAGTGTTTCTAACTTTATACTGTTATCCTACAATTAGGCGATTTTACGGTATTTTTGCCCTCAAGGTAGCGTTTTTTTACAAAATAAAAAGTATCAGCATTGAAATAAATACAAAAACAAAAATAAATATTTTGTTTACATTTTTAAATTCCACTCTTTTTAATATTGGTGTTTCTTTCTTTCAATTCTAAAACAATTTAGTACAAAAAAAAAATGTAGTGTCATATAATTCATTAACATTAATTATTTATTTAAAAAATTTAAAGAACATAGTATATATTTAGTAAATTATAAATAAATAAATAAAAATTCACTGACACCATACGTTTTTAACGAGTTTTAGGAAACAATACTTTGCGGCCATTTACGCCCATTGCTTGAGTTGTGCCAAAAATTAGAAAGCGGTGGTGAATAGTGGACCTAATGGACTATAACGTGACACACTTCGTTTATTCAGAAATTGTTTTTGGTTCATACAATCCATTTAAAAGAATATTTCTAATGCATTTCATACAAACACATTTTGCCCATTGTGTGAGTTGTTCCATAAATTGGAAAGTAGCGGGACTTAACCCCCAGTCTACACGCTCCATAAACTTAAAAATAATTATGTTTTCAATTGTCAAATTCTATTTCTAACATCAAATGTTCAAGTGTAGACCGCAAAACCATGTATTTTCACATGCATGTTAACATAGTTGTTCGCACATTTTGCAAAGAAATAATGTTAAACATAAGCTGTCAAATTAGACTTTTAAACTTGATTTTTGCTTGAAAAAATAATTTTTCTCGTTTGTTATTACGCTAAATTATTTAAAAAGAGAGTTTTAACAGCTCTATGAAAAAAATAATAAATAGTGTGTTTTTTTAGAAATTTTATTTATTTATTTCTATAACAATACGTGTTCCCCACCTAAAAACATACATATGAACATAAACAATATTTTAGTGTTGCTCTGCCGACGCTGGTTCTTATGTTAGGACATAATTATTATACGTGTAGACGAGGGTTATGGATTATAATGTGTCATACTTAGTTTGTTCGGAAATAGTTTTTGGTCCATACAATCCATTCAAAAGAAGACTTCTAAGGCATTTCAAGCAAACACATTTTGACTATTTTAACCCACTGTGTGATTTGTGCCAAAAATTGGAAAGTGGTGGTGTATAGTGGACTTAATGGACTATAATGTGTCATACTTAGTTTATTCAGAGCTAATTTTTGGTCCATAAAATCCATTCAAAAGGAAATTGAAATTGATTAATTGAACAATTACTTATTTTATTAATATTTCAGTAGCTCTGAAAAGAACTGTTTAATAATACTTTTTGTGTTTATCACAAAACATATTTGCTTTTAGTGTTTCCTCATATATAACATTCTCTGTAGAACATACCAAAGTATTGCTAATTAGCATTTCAGTTCCTTGCCATGAGCTTACATTGTTTGGTTTTCTTTTTGGGTTACATATTTTTTTAGAATATGCTATATTTTTGCTTATTGGCATTCTATATTATAACAATTAATAATAATTTTATATTTTAAATTTTATATTTTAAAAATTATTATATATGTATGAAAATTCTATAAACATTTGCCTCTTACCTATAGATATACACCTAATCATACTATACTCATATTAATTTGAATCTAATAAGATTTATCTACATTAGCACAGTTGCGGCAAAAATGAAGACCTTTTTTCTAATTTGATATAGGTAGAGCTCACAAAGTGATCCGAGCAAACTACCCCATTCCGAGAAAAATCAAAATTGCAGATTTTATTCCACTTTAACCGTTGACCACAATCGGGAACTCGGAAGAAACTCCCATTTTCTCATACTTGCCTTTTCCGACATATACAGCAATATTTCATTATTATTGTTTTTAATTAATTAACTATTATTTAATTCAACACTTTGTTTGTTTGCAACCTTTTCATTTTAAATAAATTTTAATTTTTTTAACTTGTGATCTTTTCTTTAGCCACACAAAGGTATAGAGAAATATTGAGTTACATATCCATAAATAACTTTAAAAGACCTCACGTTAAAAAATCATAAACACAAAAAATATTTAAAAACACACAAAAAATCACAATATATTTTTTTATTTAAAAAAAAAAATCAAATTGCAAAAATTTCTGCCAATTAGCTTTGTTTACAAGAAAAAGTACATAAATATAAGACAGCAATGAAATAAAAAATGTTGCCTGACAGTTAAATACACAAATATAAAAAAAGTAGCTCAGCTGGTATGTCAAAAGCACCTTAATAATGAATTTTGTTTATTGCTGTAAGTTAGACACATTTTGAAGTAAAAACGTGTTATGCATAACCAAGGCCCATTAATACAGGGCATTGCATCTCTCAGGCTGATTTTATGTAAACCTACCTGTAAACGTCAAAGTTTGTTTAGATATTTTATCTTTTTTGTTTTTATTTGAATGCTTATGTTTTCAATCAGTGTTCCCATATTGGCTATATCTAACCAAAGTTGGCTACTTTTTTCTTACATATATATTTTCTTTGTAGTCGCCGTGGTCTAGTGGTTAGTGTGTTGGCTTACTAAGACGATAGTGCCGGGTTCAAATCTCAGCACCGACATCTTGAAAAAAGAAATATGAAAAAAATATTTCTTTCGGCGACTACCTCTCAGCAGTTTTCTGGCAAAAGCTCTGAGAGTAATTAATTGCCATGAACAAGCTTCTCAAGTCTGTCGTTCGGAGTCGACATTAAACTGTAGGTCCCGGTACTCATGGATAGAAATTTACACACACAACATGAGTGCTGCGAGAAGCTAGGCCGTAATCCTGACACAGGGTTGTAAAGGCCAGATATGTATGTATGTATATATTTTCTTTTTGTGTTTTTTGGTATTTTAATTTTAAATGAATAATAACGGTTTTAACTAAATATTGTAATATTTTCGGTTCAAGCAGGATAATATTGTTATGAATTGTCCTTTATAGATCGTTTTGTATACTAGGGCTCTTTACCGCAAACTAAAAATACATTCCTGGGGCTCGAACCCGAGTCTTCAGGACTTAACATAAAAATACAGATAATTTTGGATTTCAAAGCTTTTATTTACACTCTATAATCTTGTATATATAACTAAAAAGAGTAATGTGAAGCCTTATTTATAATACCTACACTTTTTCTAGTAATTGTTATTGTCTCTATTGCTTAGTATTTAACTAAGCAATAATAATAATAAATTTTTTATAATTTAAAATTTTATATAATTTTAAACGTACTGTGGCAACACTGATTTTAGTTTCTTTCCCACCATTTTCTACAAAAACTTTTTATAATTTTGACAGTTACGGGTAGATCACGCGACACAAAATGCGTGTGGTTTTCTCTATAGTTGTATTGTTGTAGAGATGCAATGACCTGTATTAATAGGCCTTGTGTATAACTAACCTTAACTACTGAGGGGGTGGTAAATTTTACCCCCTCCTTAGATTTTTTAATTTATTTTCTTCGGTTGAGTGCTGTTGAGTTCCTGTTTTGTTATACTAAATCTTTGATTTTTTTATTTTTATAATCCTATTCATATAAAAATGTATTTTCTTGTTTTTTTAAAAATAAATTATTAAAAAAAAATTTTTTTTACTAATTTTTTTGGTAAAACAAAGGGTGGTAAAATTTACCCCACGTCAATAACATGGTATAATCATCATAAGGTAGTCCCAGTTTGAAATAGTATAGAACCCTGTCGTTTTGCAACCCTGCTGCTCTTAGAAATGTCAAATAAAAGCAACACTGTGGTTGACTGTTGTACACAAATAAACATATTATTGTAAACAAGTTCTTCTTCTTTTTTTGTGAAAAATTTTTTTAAAAGTTGAAAATTTTACTTTCGTTTCGTAAAAAAATAGTTTATAACCAATATAAAACATTCGCCCGTTGCAAAATATAATTATCCAGAGGCTACCACATAGCGCATTGGATGGTTGCATCAATGAATTCTCTGAATGAAAAGATAAATTTTATTGTAAAAATTTATATTTTATTAAATATGCAAATTGTATTAAAAAAAACATTTATATTGAGTATGTGTGTGTGTGTATGTCGAAAAATATAAATAAATAAATAAAAATATAAACGTTTTGCAATTTATATTGAAAACAAAAATAAAAACTAAATTTGGTATTGATAATTTGGTATTGCATTTCATAATTTTTAATTTTAAATTCTAATTTGTTGTCAAAAAAAATTTTTTTATTTCAAATTTGCTTAACGTCAAAATAAATAAGAAAGAAGAAGAATAAGATTTTGACAATCCCAAGTAAGCAGCTGTAATTGTTTTGGTAAAGCGGGACTACCTTATGATGATTATACCATGGTCAATAACTATGAAAAAATATTTCACCTCCGTAGTTAAAGGCTAAGTAAGAAAAAAATTATCTAAATAACTTTGATAGTAATAATAAAATATTTTTTATTACATATTTGTTGAATAACAAACATTTTCGTATTTAAAAATCAAGGTGTAATTGCAGATGATTGTAGAAACAGATTTAAAAGAGTATTAAATAAAAAGGTTTGACAACAAACAAGTCGTTTAAACTATATATATGTTTAAAGCTGGGTATTAATTTCCAAAAACCGTCAAAATAAGAATAAAAAAACGTCAATTCGTAAAATGCTGATAAATTGTCAAATCTGGCATCTATGCTTGTATAATAAAAAATTATATGCTGAGTGATTTGAACCACAGAATAACAATTTGAACTTCCACCAAAGCAATTGTGTTGTAATTTATGCATAATTTGGACAATTTAAAAATTATTTATGTTAAAAATTGTAAATGATGGATAACTTAGGATTGGGTGGGTCTCACATTTCCAGAGGAGATTTTTTTCAAATGATCTTTCGTGTCTCGATTGCTTCTGTAATAACATATTATTCTGTAAAATGGATGATGAACCAATTGGATCCTACAAGTAAATCTAAAAAAAAGGCTAAACTTAAAGCAGAAGAACAGCTGAAGCGGTAATTCCATATATGTACATAATTTGATTTGGTGTATAAAAATTTATGTATTTCTTTTAAGGTTAAGCGAAGATGGAACGTTTAATACTAACTCCCAACAATTTAATGACTATGAATTAATGATAGCATCACATATTGTTGTACCAAGTGATATTACAGTTAGTTGGAACGATATAGCTGGATTAGACAGTATTGTGCAAGAATTGCGCGAATCAGTAGTTCTTCCAGTTCGTCATCGGGATCTATTTAGTAAATCTAAGTTATGGCAAGCGCCTAAAGGTGTGCTTTTACACGGACCACCTGGTTGCGGAAAAACATTAATTGCCAAAGCAACTGCGAAAGAGGCAGGAATGCGTTTTATTAATTTAGATGTAGCAATTCTTACAGATAAATGGTATGGAGAGTCTCAGAAACTTGCTTCAGCAGTATTTTCACTCGCACTTAAGATTCAACCGTGTATAGTGTTTATTGATGAAATTGATTCTTTTCTTAGAAGTCGTAGTTCAAATGATCATGAAGCTACGGCTATGATGAAAACACAATTTATGATGCTATGGGATGGCTTAAGTACAAATAATGAAGCCACTGTCATTGTAATGGGCGCTACCAACCGTCCATTGGATTTGGATAAGGCTATACTGAGGCGAATGCCGGCCCAATTCCATATTGGACTTCCCGGTCCGGAGCAGCGATTACAAATACTAAAACTCATTTTAAAGACGGAAGCTGTGCATGAGTCTGTGGATTTTAATCGAATGGCAAAAATTACCAATGGGTTTTCTGGGTCAGACTTAAGGGAAATGTGCAGGAATGCATCCGTTTTTCGAATGAGGCAATTTATGCGGAAAAGTGAATCGAGCGTTCCTTTAAGAGACCTAAATACGTTAAAGTTTGTTGACGACATTGCAAAAGATAGTAATGAAATGATTGCAATAACAATGGAAGATTTAGTAAAATCCTACGATAAAATGAAAGAATCTAAAATGCATACAGGGCAGTTACTAATGGAAAGCAGAATTGAATTAGATTAATTTGACAAATCTTTTAAATAATCTGTAGCACAAAACCCTTGTTAAAGATTTTTCGAAGTAAGGTTTTAAATAAATACCTTAAAATTAAATCTCAACCTGTTCTAAAGTTCGAATCCAAAATAATTATAAAAACCAATGGATTTTCCTCTTTATACAAATCAAACAAACCGGTACATGATGAAAAACAATTTCGATCGAAATTGAAATCGTCTATATTTTTAATGTTATATAATTTTAATTTTTTAATGTTAAATAATCAAGGAAGATGTTTCAATAGTCCTTTGGTTCTTAATGAGTAAAAAAGGAATTCCAAATTTTTGCATATTTAGGAGTCATAGCAACTTAAAAGTTCAATTGATTTCAATTTCGAAATTAAAAAATCTTTCCCATCACATACCAGAATAATTCTCAAAAATTCAAGTAAAGTCGACAATTTTTTTACTCAAAAAATGGGAATTTTTTCCTGGAATGGGGAAAAATATCATTTGGGAATGGGGATAATCGACAAGTTTTCGGCGACTTTTAAAATTTGTTTACTTATTTAATTATACATTATAGGCTTCTTACATTTGGAACACACGATGAAAGAATTTCAATTTTCAAGACTAGCTTATAAACTTGTTTAAAACTCATACTTTCTTATAGAGCGGTTTTTCTTGCAGATGGACATCTTGTGGTGGGGGCAACCTCTTTTTTTTAATTATAATTTAGAAGAACCGCAAATTTTTTTATTTTTTTTTTTTTTTTTGTCCTTCGCTGGGACTGACCCTCGCTCTAACCACTATGTCATGACCGAAAGTGATGAACAATGTGAAAGATTTCACCAGGAAATGGAAGAAATCGAGAGACGTTACAAAGACTGGTGGGATGAACAAATGATGGCGGACTATTGTTGGTTCCTGATTCGCGAAGATCCATCCGAAAAAAAATGCAAAAGTTCAAGTCGCTCATCATTTTAATTAAATTTTTTTTTTTAATTTACGCCGAATATACTGTGTAAGCAATGAAAATATTGTCGTTCCACAAAATCCTTAATAAAAACTTTATTTTCCATCCGATATTTTTCAAAATACGCTTAAAATATTGGTTATTAAATAAACTATTTGGTAAAAAAAATAAAACACTCCAGATCTTCAATATAAAGTAGGGAAAAAATGAAAAATTTTGAAAAAAACGTAAAAAATAGGCAAATTTTGAACTTTGAGGTGCCATATCTCAGCCATTTCTTATCAGATAGAATTTTCCAACATATCAACGGAAAAGGCATTGAATGACCTTTCTATCGATATGCCACTTATCTCGGTTGGACTCAATGGTTTGAGTGGGACCAAAAAACACAAAAGTACCGTTATCTAAAAAACGGTACTTAGGAAAAAAATAACAGAGTTTTTCGTACTCAGGAGGTCCCAATTAACTTATCTAGGCATGTGGCGTTCTTGGTTTTCTCCAAATTAATAATTTGTAAACCTGTGTAATAAAAAAAAACTGAAAAAACAAACTAGAAATGAATAAAAATATTGGTGGGAAGTACTTAAACGTGTGGTACCGACAATCAAATTTATTTCTTGATTCTCTTCAGCGTTTCGTGGTAAAAATAGTGTTTTTTGGTAAAAATAATAGCATTTATATTGGTTCTATGTAATATTTATCCAAGTTTGATTCATTTTTGAGAGAACACATGAAAAAATATGCAAACTGCGACATAGGTACTATAAACTATTTGTTGTCTACAATATGTGATGAATTTATTTCTATTATATCGAAAGATTTACAACTCATATGTTCGTCCAAGTTGTATAAAAGAACGATTTTTGGGATTTCTACTTATATTTTCTCATACTGGTGAAAACTTGGAAAAGTTATTTTAGAATTTTTAAGTAATATAGATTTAAATATCACTAACTGTGCAATCCAGAATAAAATACGTATTTTTCCGGTCATTTTATACCATGCACAAATCATTCATTGAATTAAATTGAAAACGCTGTTGCCGAAATTTGCATGGACATGACTTTTTTCCACAGAATAATCTAGTCTAGAATCTAGTCTGTGCTTTTTTCAATATCGTTTGGGAATTGTACGTATTTTGTGACACCAAGTCACAATGTAAACAGTGATGAAACTCCAACAATTATAACAAGAACAACACTGCAAGATAGCCACAACAAAATTTTTGCACACACAACATCACAGTGTATAAGGAGATAGCCACAACAAAAATTTTAATACACACAACAGCACAGTGTATAACAAGATAACCACAACAAAATTGCACACACAACAATACAGTGTATAATAAGATAGCCACAATAAAACACAGCTGATTTTAAACTTTTTGAGCTGTCATTTTCTTCATCACTGTATGCACTGTAACCACGGCGCAATTATCATAAGGTGCCTTTGAGATTACAACAAGTAAAACAGTAACAAAAACAACACATCATTTTGATGCTAGTTAGGGTAGTTAACTGTCAAAAAAACCAAAACAAAAAGTATGAAAACAAAAACAATGTACATAAAACCAAGCAAAAATTGACAACTATATTCACAAATTGGCTGAAAAAAACTAGCTGAGCTGCCATGTCAAATGCACCTTATAATCAATACGCCATGACTGTGACCAAGTAGTCTGCTTTCCTTAAAAGAAAAATACCTGTGAAGATAACAAACTTTTTCAATTTTAGGCAAACTTTTAAGTAGCTGTCTAAAAGTAGAATTAACCACACGTAACGTAACGTATCTTAACGTTGACGAGTCAGCTGATCATTTATTTTACATGCAAAGTAATGGCAGCGCTTGCCGAATAAAAAATGTAACGTAACGGCCCGTATCAATCTGTAGAAAATAGAAATTCTCTACGTTTTTACGGAACATTTGCAAACAGCTGGTGTATTTGGGCTTGCCAAACGTCCTTTTTTAAGCTGTAAGGGTAATTTTTTTTTGTTCAATGTACTTATTTCTGCATAACAACCAAAAAAGTACGCGAATGTACTTTTTTTAATCTTTTGTATTTCTTTTTTGTTCTGAACACTTGAAACTAACATAAATAATATTAAAGAACATTTGCCACCAAAGTACTATTATTTTGAAAAGGTCTGTGTTTTCAGTCTCAATTCAAAAATTTCATTTCGTAATTCTACAGAAGTTATTGAATAATTTTTTGTCAATAACATTGACATGGATCTACAGTTTGATGAATTTATTTATTTTAGAATTGGAGTTATTGCAATAGATTTAATTTTCCACTAAATTTAGTGGTAGTGGAAAAAATAGTGCACTTAATGAACTAAATTTTCACTATCACTAAAATGGTTTAATTTAGTGGTTAATTATTTCCATCTGCATTTAGTGGATGCTGCAATATCGTTTAGGACAGTTTAGACGATAATACTTTATGTACGTAAAATTATAGAAAAAATATTATGACATTCCATCCGTATTTTAAAAATAAGAGTAAAAATTCTGCGGCAGATTTTTTTACGTTTACACGGCTGGTAAAATACCAAAACAAAGTAAAATGAAAACATAAAATGCACATATACGTCCACACAAAATTTGCGTACATTGTGAACTCATTTAACATAAACAAAAAATAAAATAAAAGTGCATCTCTGATCCAACGAAATGTGATTGTTTTTTTAAAAATTGGAAACAAAAAACAAAGCGAGCCTTCCTACTGTCAAATTTTCATCCGTATTTGCTCTCAATGTCGTACGTTCTCATTACATATAAAGTTAACAAGATACTATTGTATTCATTCTCTTCTACACAAAAATTTCACATGTATTACCGTTTAAACCCCCTTTTAGGGGTAGTGCAAACGGTAATGCATTATTTAAAATCACTTACTTAAAAATTATTAAAAGAAAATGAATAGAATTGTTAAATAGTAGATTGTTTCAAAATTTTGAAAAGAATTTGTATGTTTATACTGGCTATACCGCATTCAAATGCGGCGTCTGAAATAACTTTCAGTTCGAGTTTTACCCTTTTGGAAGAAGGAAATGAACAAACAAACTTTTAATAGAAAGTTTGGAATGTGAATTGATATTTGAAACTAATTTTAACACACTTCTGCCAAGTTTTACAATTTTTTTTAAAAACTATCATTGGTAAAATTAGCATTGTAAACCAAGTTCAAAAAAACTTGTAAGTATATATTTGTAAAAGTTTTTACAAAAACATGAATGTATATAAAATATACAATAATTATAAAAAGAAAATAATAAATATTAATGCCCATATTCATAAAAAATATGTTAGGTTTATTGAGGGTTTATTTGACATACATATATCTATACAATACTTGTCAAAAAACCTAAAATACCTTTTATGAATACGGGCATACATTTTATTTTTAAATGTATACCAAATTATTTCACATTTGAAAAGTTGAATAGTATAGACTAAAATTTAAAAATAAAAATCCGAATAATATTGAGCTATTACTTTGTCGTAAACAATGGTTAGGATCATATTTTTTGTATTATTATTTGCTAGTTTATTTTTCCTAATGAATTTTAAAAAAGTTTTTAATAAAAATCCAATGTATTTTTTTTTTTACTAAAATGTAAGTTTTTTCCCTCAATGTACTTTTTTCAATTCAACATTTGGCAACCCTACATTTATTATACACATTTTCAGCATGAGTATTGCAAAGAAAAGTAAAAATATTAATATCAAAGAAATTTAAGAAATTTTTAGTAAATTAGAATCCGCATCCATATTTATTTATTTGTCTTTTAATTATTTGAAAAAAAAAACACTATTAAGTAAGTAGTATTTCACAATATATTTTCTGTTTTGTTTTGTTGTTGTTTATCTCCAAAACATATGACACGTTTTTAAATGTACGACATTGAGAGAAAATACGGATGAAAATCTGACAGTCGTACGGCTCTCTTTGTTTTTTGGAATTTTTTAAAAAACCATCACATTTCATTAGATCAGGGATGCATTTTTATCTTTTTGTTTGTTTATGTTAAATGTATTCACAGTGTCTGTAAATTTTGTGTGCATGTGTATGTGCATTTGATGTTTTCATTTTACTTTGTTTTGGTATTTTACCAACCGTGTAAACGCAAAAAATATCTGTCATAAGATTTTTACTCTCATTTTTAAATTACGGATGGATTTTCGTAATATTTTCTCTTTGATTTTACGTACGACTTGTATTACCGTCTAAACCCCGCTTAAGTGCACTTACGTTTCTACGTTAGGGGACGTTACATTACGATACAGCAACGTTTGGCTAACCAGGCCTTAACTCTGTGTTTACATGTAGATATTCTTATTTTTAAGATTGCATGTTTATGGGCGAAGGAGGCGAGGGGTAAAGAAACGAGTACATTCTGTCTTGTACTCGCAATACGCTTTAAGGCCTATTTAGCCAAACGTAAACCCGTAAATGTAGTCATGTCAGCTGATCGTTTCTGTTATATGAAAAGCTATACAAGTGGTTACTCAAACGTAGAGTAATGTAAACGTATCGTAGCAACTTATTGAAAATAGAATTCTACGTTACTTTACGTGACATTTGCCAAGCAGTGTTGGGCTGTTTGTAATTGGAACAATATGGGGGTAATTTTACTCTTTATTTTTTTGGTACTTACATATTTTGGTACGTACATATATATTATATAAATATAGTGTTTCAACATATATATAACATATACGTAAAATATATGTATATAATATACATAATATATATGTACCTATAACAGGGGTTACCAAAATTTTTTGGTTGTGTATTAGTGAGTAGGAGAGAAAAAAAAGTTGGGAGAATTTATTTGTTCACAGTCATAGAAAAATTTTAGTAATATACGCTATTTTGACATTCATTTCATCAATATGCATACATAAAGTTATAAATGTTTGACTCTATTTATTCTTCTTAAAAAAATTCTTTAAAAGTACAAATATATATAACTGGGATAAAATAAGACTTTTAGACGATATAATCTTTTACATTTATTTTTATTTGACAGTTACGTAATTGTAGAAGTAATTTAAGTCGGAAAATATTTGTATTATACAATAATTAGGCCTTTTCCAAATTTTTTTCAAGAATTGTTTAATAAAAACATCATCACTAAATGATCTACCCTTTAAGCTTATTAAGCTTGTAATTGCGATTTTCAATTTAGGATCTAATTTTGGTTCATAACCTACTAACTAAGCTTTTAATGTTTCTAAAAAAATTGAATTTTTTAAAATAAATTATTTTTTGAGTTTAATCGATCAGTTTTTTTGAGTAAACCTGAAAAAAAATTAAATAGCGTAAGCAATACGTGTGAATGCTCTCTGCACAATTGTGCTATGAAATGGTAATCACTGACCTATAACCACAAAACATTGTAGTAATATATGTATGTAAGTGGAAAACCAGAATTATAATTTAATTGCATATAAAAGTCATGATTATTCTGGTTCTTCGACTTTTTTAATTACATATTAATAACTATCCAAGCCAAGGATACTTTTTAATACGAATATCTTTATTTTTTATCGATATTTCGCTACTTCTTTGTGTAGCTTCGGCAAAAAATTGATTTTATTTATATTAATTTTATAATACTCGTACTTTACATACATGTATATATTGTACATACACATTTATATGTGTATATGTATATAAAAAGAAAAAATTTTTATTTAAGATATTATTAAAATTTAAGTATATTCATATATTATTAAAATTTAAGTATAAAAGTTTAATCCATTACCATTTAAATAATTTTCGTACTTTTTTCGCGTAATGTGCACATATTTTTGTACTTTTTCAAACATTCAAAAAAAAGTAACAAACTGAATTGCCATCTCAATGTTAATGTATGACCAAAACAGCTGACACGATTTTACGTTTGTATAAGTGCAACTACATTTACGTTTACGCTACATTTACATTTACGCAACATTTACGAATTCTACGTTTGGCTAAATAGGCCTTTACTCTCTCATTCGTAATTGCAAACATGCATACACACAATTGTAAATAACATACGTGACGTCAAATATAAGAATTGTATTGTCTGAACGCCGAAGATAGTTCAAAGAAGAATAAACCAAAATTTTAAAAATAAGAATCTCTACGTGTAAACACAGAGTAGGTCTGAATTTACACGTTGAAATTATTTTCTATGAAATTCTCATTTTGTGGGTGAGAGAAAGAGACAGGAATAGTAAGTGGTACGAGCTTTCATGTACTCTGAAATTATCTTTTGTACTATAATTCGTAATAGTCAACTGCAGTTTTTTTTGACATTTTATATTCTTTTAAATGGCTAACAAGTGCGCTTAAAAATATTAAATTGTGGATTGAAAAATTTAAGTTAAGTTTAGAAAAAAAAAATTATTAAAGAATCGAAAAATAAGCAATTAAATAAAAATTTGTAAACTAAAATAAAAACTAGTAATAACAAAAAATTCAAAAGTTTAGAAAAAATTATTACTATTAACATCCATAGATTTTTATCTTTTTGTTGCGCGCTAAACTTTGTCTGTAATAAATAGCAAACACGAAAAATGATATTAAAGCATACTAGCAACAATCTTTAATTTCATTAAAAAAAATTTCATTGTGTACATTCCAATGAAAGTTCAAAAGATTTTAAACTAAAATTTCAATGAAATTATTTCAACGTGTAAATGCAGACTAAGATAACAAACTTTTTCCGCAAACCTCATTTTTACTAATTTGCGGGAGCTGTGCGGACAAAAAATTAAAATTTTCTTCTTCTAGTTAGATATTCAATTCACACAGTGGGCTACAATGGGCAAAAGGTGTTTTGAGTGTATTGACTTCGAAATGGTTTTTGAAAAATTTTGTTCGAAACTATAAGTTTGCCCGAATATACCGTATATGCCATAATGTAGGCCAGACTGTCCCGCATCACGCCCCACTTTCCAAATTTTGTCACAATTCACACAGTGGGCTACAATGGGCAAAATGTGTATTGAGTGTATTGACTTGTAAATGGTTTTTAAAAAATTTTGTTCGAAACGATAAGTTTTTTTTTTTTTTTTTTTTTTTTGAGACCAATTCTCAGGGGTAAACCCCTACTAAATGCTGTGCATTTTATTGGAATTTTGGAAAGGATAGTACATATATTATTAATTATTATTTTATTATTAAGCGCCTTAGGAATGAGACAAATTGCTGTGAATTGATCATTCAAAGGCCAGTGCTATACCTTCACCCTTGAATGATCAACAGCAATTGCCTCATCGTTGCATGTTGATTGTGTGGTGAGTGTGCATTCGCTAAGTAGGTTTTAACTGTTATCTGCTACTTCCCAATAGGTGGCGCTTTTTTTTGCCCGAATATACCGTATATGTTATAATGTAGGCCAGACTATCCCGCATCACACTCCACTTACCAAATTTAGTCACAATTCACACAGTGGGCTACAATGGGCAAAAAATGTTTTGAATGTATTGACTTGTAAATGGTTTTTGAAAAATTTTGTTCGAAACTATAAGTTTGCCCGAATATACCGTATATGGCATAATGTAGGCCAGACTGTCCCGCATCACACCCCACTTTCCGAATTTTGTCACAATTCACACAGTGGGCTACAATGGGCAAAAGGTGTTTTGATTGTAAATGGTTTTTGAAAATTTTGTTCGAAACTATAAGTTTGCCCGAATATACCGTATATGCCATAATATAGGCCAGACTCTCCCGCATCACACCCCGTTTTCCGAATTTTGTCACAATTCACACAGTGGGCTACAATAGGCAAAAGGTGTTTTAAGTGTATTGACTTGTAAATGGTTTTTGAAAAATTTTGTTCGAAACTATAAGTTTGCCCGAATATACCGTATATGCCATAATATAGGCTAGACTATCCCGCATCACACCCCACTTTCCGAATTTTGTCACAATTCACACAGTGGGCTACAATGGGCAAAATATGTTTCATTAAAAGTTCTTTAAAAATTTTAATACTTATATATCCAATTCATATTTAATTTAAAAAATTTCTTAGCCAAAAATTTCTCGGCCGCAACAAACAGCCTGTTCTTAGAACACGAATGGTTTTTGACGTAAGTCTTTTTATATGTGAAGCCATAACAAAAACACAAAAATTTGTTAGTGTTTATCATATAAAGAGACGAATTTCAAAAACCATTTGTGTTCTATGAACCGGCTGTTAGTTTGCTTTTGCTATTTATAGGTGAAGGTCCAAATTAGGCTATAGCATCAATTGTATTTGAATCCAAATATATTTGTTTTTTAAACATTCTCAGCGTAAAACCAAGTACAAATGACGTTCAAAGCAAACAAATACAAAGGGAAAACCAAACAAATGCAAGCTTTACTCTCTTTATACGTCTAGAGTATTTGTATTTACTCATCCTTGGTCACTATAAATAAAGTAAATCAAATAAAATTTTTGCCCTTGTACTCAAAATGCTAGAAAATTTTTTATTTTACACAGTGAGTATCCCAGTGGTAAAAAAACGAAGAACCTACCCAATCATCGATGACGTATGCATTACATTTTAAGTGGTCTCTTAAAGTGCTTAAAGTGTAAGCTGTGCGTACCCTAAAGAATCATACACCCAATTTAAAACTTGGATTACGATGTAAGCGTCTGAGTCAGTTACTGTTGCAATACAAGCGAAGGGCTCAGTTGTTTGCTCTTCTATTTAGGACTTTAGGAGAAGGAAGTGGCAGCCTTCTAATGACAAGGCGCACTTGAGCACGCATGGCGGCCCGTTGTGATACCACATGATGTGGGGAGCCCTGATAGGCAGGGGCTCCACACAAGAAGCACTACTTCCCCAGAAAATTATTCTGGAAACCAGCCAGAGAGCCTAATAAATTTGGCAATTGATTCAATGTCCAGGATCGAAAGGTCAGTCAAGTCATCGAGAAAAGGAGATCCTAATGTAAGAAATCTGCGTCAAGCCAGAGATGGACACAGGCAAATATAGTGGACCACAGTCTTCTCTTCCTCAGCCGACCCACAGCCACGACAGAAGTCATTCGCGGGCAAGTGCAGTCTTTCTGCATGCCTACCCATCACGCAGTGACCTGTGAGGATAGATACAACGGAAGAGATGTCCCTGCGGTCTAGTTTAAAGAGTTGATTGATACGCCTCAAGTCCAGCCTAGGCCAGGTGAGTCTAGCAACTTGGCAAGACTCCAATAAATATCTCCTTCTAATAAGGAGCCTAACGGAGGAAAGAGGTATACCCACTTCCACGTGAGGAAGAACCTCCGGCAGAGACGTACCCGTCCTAGCCAGTTCATCCGCAGTACAATTACCCGCGATATTCCTGTGACCAGGAACCCAAATCAAATTAACGACGCACTGTCTCGAGAGTGCCACAAGGGCATCGCGACAGTCGCCGACAATTTTGGTGTTTGTGGTCAAACTCGACAGGGATCTGACCGCCGCCTGGCTGTCAGATAATATGGTGATACTGGCAATGGGAGTGCCACCCTAAAGTATCACCTTTGCAGCGTGACATATAGCCATTATTTCGGCCTGCAAAACGCTACAGTAATCAGGGAGGCGAAGGGATATGGAGAGGGCGAGCATCTCTGAATAGATCCCACACCCCACTTTATCTCCAATCTTGGAACCATCAGTGTAGACTTCCACAGATCCACTGGGGATGACCTCCCCAGAGGCCCAGTCGTCCCTAATTGGGATCATCGTGTGGAAGTCTCTGTGTAGTTCCAGTCTCGGTGAGGTGTAATCGATATTGTCCCGTATCCGAGGTTCCTCTAAAGGAATAGAGGAGTGCCCCGAGGGTACAAAATTCAACAGTGTTAGTGCGTTAAGTCTTACCGCCACCAGTTTAGCCTGCTGCCTGGCAAGAATCCTAGACGTAAGCCACCCCATCATAACAAACAGTGCTTGTGTGGGGGTGGTCCGTAATGCACCAGTAATCTGCACTGCCGCGGACCTCCTGACCTTATAAAGGAGTCTGACATTACAGAACTTGTCGAGAGCGGTCCACCAAAAGAAAACTCCGTATAAAAGATTCGGTTCTATGATCGCCGAATAAATCCAGCGGACAACGCGGGGACGTAGTCGCCATCTGGCCCCTACTGCCCTGCGGCAGCAGTAGATAGCACAGGCAGCTTTACGGGCCCTTTTAGCCAGATTAGGCCTCCAGTTCAACTTGGGGTCCAGAATGAGACCTAGATATTTAACCGAGGTACTCAAATGCAGTCCAACCCCGTTTAGGCTGGGCAAAGTGAAATGAGGTACCTTGTACCGTCTCGTAAAGAGCATCAACCTCGTCTTGCCAGGTATAGCACGTAGTCCAAATTCCCGCAGCACCTAGACACAATGTCCAGAGCGAAGTTGAGCTTGTCAGACAATGTCTGTGGCAGAGTTGTAAACGAATCATTAATTTTTGAATTAATTCGCGAATCATTCATGCAATGAATTGGTAAAATTTTGAATTAATTCCTTTCTCCAAAAAACGAATTGAATTAAATTTGAATCAATTCATTTGAATTTAGCGAACATGAATTGCAATTCATTTTCAATTCAAGTGAATTGGTAAAATGAATTGCAATTCATTTCCAATTCATTTGAATTGAATTGATTTTGAATTATAATAAATGAGTTAGAAAAAATGAATTGCAATTCATTCCCAATTCGTTTGAATTGATTTTGAATTAACTCAAGTGAGTTAAAATATGAATTGCAATTCTTTTGACTTTACTCGAAAAATCAATTTGTTATACATTTCCAATTAATTTGAATTGAATTGATTCCGAAAAAAAGACCGTAATGCAAAAGCATCATCATAAATTATTAATAGGTGTTAAATACTGAATGTCTCGTTATTCAGCGTATATCAAAAGCGAAATAAGTAGTATTTGAAGAACCAAACTCCAAACACCAAGTTTACTTCAATTGAATGCTATTCGTTTTTGATTTAATAAATTTGAATTACAAGTTACTTTTGTAATTCATTCGAATTAATTCCAAATCATTTCAATTCAAATGAATTAGAAATGAATTGCGATTCATTTTACCAATTCTTTTGAATTAAAAAATGAATTGCAATTCATGTTCGCTAAATTCAAATGAATTGATTCAAATTTAATTCAATTCGTTTTTTGGGGAAAAGAATTAATTCAAAATTTAGCTAATTCGTAATGAATTGAAATCGAAAGAGAATGATTCATTTACAACTCTGGTCTGTGGGCATATCCCAGACGCCGCGATGGCGATATCATAGGCATAAGCAACAACTCTGTTACCAGAGCGTTCCAGCTCGATGAGAAGAGTGTTGACAGCAAGGTTCCAGAGAAGTGGAGAGAGGACACCGCCTTGTGGGGTACCCCTAGCAGTCACCCTCTGGCACCTTGTAGTTCCAATTGTGGCGGATATCAATCGAGACCTAAGAAGAAGCTCAATGAATTTAACCAGACCAGAATCCAGTCCAAGATTGAGCAGAGCATTAATAATACCCGTAGGGCAGATATTGTTGAATTCGCCTTCCATATAAAGAAAGGCAACCAACGTATATTCCCTGAAATGCAATGTCCTCTCCACCTGAGAGATCAGTGAGTGCAGAGCGGTCTCGACCGATCTCCCTTTGGTGTAGGCATGTTGGGAGGTAGATAGTAGTGAAGGGTTGATCGAGTTCCTGATATGGAGGTCAAGAATTCTCTCCAACGTCTTCAATAGGAAGGAAAAAAGACTAATTGGTCTAAAGTCCCCGGGGAGCACGTGTGAAGCTTTTCCGACTTTGGGAATGAACACCACATTTGCGATCCTCCAGCGCAGAGGAATATAAATGAGGTCCAGACAGGCATTATAGACAGCCAAAAGCCAGGGAAGAATGAGATGCTTGCCATGTTGCAGATCAGCTGGAATAATGCCATCTGGACCTGGAGATTTGTACGGTTCAAAGAAACCTATGGCCCAGTGCAGTTGCCCAGGAGTTATACGAATTGAGGAGTAGTGCCCTGGAGCGTAACCCCTCGAAAGACAGTCTGGCCCGCAGCGTGGACACTTTCTGGAAAGTGAGTATCCAGAAGCAGGTTCAGCGTCTCACCAGTTTAGGTAGTCCAACCACCATCAGATCTCCGAATACTTCCGAGAGATCCCTTGGAGGAGCTTAAAACCTTACAAGACGGTTGACCTCCGCTGGGGATTCAACGTTGTCACAAAATTCCCTCCACGAAGCCCTTTTTGCCCGTCTAATCGCATATTTCAGCTCTCGTTTCTTTGCCTTGTACAGATCCCATTCGCCCGTTGACTTAGCTCTGTTAAAGAGCCTGCCGCACAGACGACGAAGATCCTCGATATCCTGATTCCACCAGTTAGGCCTAGGCTTACTCCTGTACACAGGAGTCTTAGTGGAGGATGAGGCAGCAAGAGAGAAGACAATGTATCTGTGATCCGAAAAGGAGCACTCACCAGATGAGAGTTCAAGATTCTTTTAGAAAAATTTTCACTAACCAAGGTGATGTCAAGAACCTCCCTCCCTCCTGGACGAGGTCCAGAAGGTTGGTTCATCACCGCTATTGACAATGCTAAGATTATTCGTAATAATGAAATTAAAAAGACACTCACCTCTTTCGTTGGTACCCGAGCTACCCCAAACCACATGATGTGCGTTGGCATCACAGCAAATCAAAACCGGGATACCTAGTTTGTTCGCCTCTGTAACCAGCTGACCCACGGGTTCCTGCGGGGGATTTGGCCCGTAGTCATGAGCGAAATATGAGGACACTGTCCATAGAGATGAGTTGCCCAAGGTAATCGCCATGGCCACAGTGTCCTTGTCGCTGAACCTATGAAGAAAAAAAGCGTTAGTATGTAGAAGATTTAACCATAATACAAGCCCTAGGCCTACCTGTATGACGAATATACACCGTTCTGTAACCGATGGCGTTGAGTCCACAAACCTTCCCATCTACGGTCCAAGGTTCCTGGATTAGCACGAGCTCCCAATCTGCCTTCGCAAGAAGTAGGAGCAAGGCCGCTGACGCGGTTTTAGATCTGTGGAGATTGATTTGGATGACCCTCATCATCAGGGGCAACCATGGTGGCGTTGGCATCTTCCTCCGATAAAGGAGAGACAGCGCCCGCCTCAATCTCCAACCCGTTGAACATGTCCCCAACCAGCTCTGAATTGGAGACATAGCTTTATTTGGAGCTCTGTGAGGAATGGCTTCACATGTCCTCATATAGAGCGATTGCACCAGAGCAACTAGGCTGAACCTGCGGGGTCGGCAACCCAATTAGAGGTAGCCGAGCCATCTGGGCATCAGCCTTATACACGTTTAGTGTAATTGCTCCGAAACAATAATTAATCACACCATCGCGAGTGTTGATAAATTGAAGCGACTTCTCATTCAAGATGATAATGACGTCGCGCGAGTTACCCCTAGCCTCACCAACCTTTGCTACCCTCCAGTTATCAGTGGGTAGGTCGGTGTTACTATACTTCAGAGTCTGAAGTATCTCTTCGGGGTTGGAGGGCTCGGTAGGAATGCGAGCCCGTGATCGAGGTCGTTGGGGGATTTTATCCAGAGGAGTGGCTTCGAGCTTTGCCCCGGGCCACACCTCTCCGACCTTACTAATAGCACTTTTGTACAGCTCCATCGAGCGAATGTCTGCACAGGCTATTACTTTAATATGCCCTTGGAACCACCCTGCATCACGGCAACTGGGTGAAGGGTCGGAAATAGACGACATAACGTCTAAGAAGACCTTGAGGAGGGCCAACTATACCAACTTCCACTTAGCGGGAGTGATGGTGCCCTCCGGATGACCATGGTCGATCACAGCCCACGTCAAACTCTCTTTTACAACCTCGCTAAATGGTTTAGAGGGTTTGGGCCTCGGTGGTAGGGTTCTAGGTCGCTTGGAAGGCTGCAGAGGAACCCGAGCACTTTGCTAGCACTAGCAATTTGGTAGCATGGGAATAGTTGTACCCGAAGTGGATTTGGTACTTGTGACTGACGTTTTCGATCTGTTGACCAGTGTCTTGACGTCAGTCGAAGAGCGCTGTGCTATGGTAGCAGCCGCCAATGTAGACGGTAAACACGTCACCGCCCCAAATTTCGCGGGTTTACGGGCCGCAGTAGCGGGTTTAACCGCAAGTCCCGAAGAGGAGCCTCTGTTGCCAGAGGTTGGACAAACACCAGTTTGCCTAAAGAGCTTCTTACGCCCACCAGCTTGAGTGGGCGTAGGTTTTATATTTCTGTCTTCCAATTAATTTGATTGTGTCCCCCCTCTGTGCCGCTATCCTTGCCCGTATATATAGTCACCTTTGATGGTCCCATGGCTATCTATGCAAAGCAGGGAGGCCATGCGAGGGTTGGCACCCACCTTCATGGGGTTGAGTGCTCACAGCCAGACCGGTGCTAATCGGGAGTTAGTCTCAACCGAACCTACACCGCCAACTCAATTGCGACGGACAAGGAACGTACACAGAGACCTGCCAAGGTTTTAAGGGGACGGAGACAGCCGTAGCCTTAGACTGGAGCCGTTCGCGCCGGGTTTCACCCCGTTGTTACAAGGTCCAGAAGACTACGGCCGCCAGCCTAAGAAGAGAATAAGAATGAGTCCGTGGACAAAGCGAGGGTCGTGCCAGAGAAGAGTATAGACCATTTAGCATTACCCAGGGTGCACCAACAGGAGGCGGTCTATCTACACCCCAGGACTTTACTTTCGTTACTTTCACATATACATATAAAAACATATATTTATATATAGCATTTGTTATTGTTTTTACCATACGTATATGTAAAAATTTAAAATACCCAAATTAAAACTTCACTTACGATGTAAGCGGCCGAGTCAGTGACTGTTTCAGAATAAAATTAGTTCTCGTATTTTATTTTTTTATATAATAAAATGCCGTTATTTTCAATGTACATATGAAATACAAGTGAAATATTCTTGCAATTTAAATTAGTTCAAAGTTCATTACGCAGTGGAAAAGTGGTTTTTAAAAAGGTGTTTTGGTGACTATATTTTTAATAATAATTACTAATTAATTAAAAGATGGCAAAAATTGAAAGTGATTTGGAGAAATTGAAAGGTAGTTAATTTATTTATTTTATTATTATTATTATTATCTGGTTTAGACCCAGCACAAATGCAAGACACTGCGACCTATAAGATCTATTGTGTCCCTTTGAGTCTACTGTTTGTTTAACAGACCAACTGCCTTCCTTACGAACACCAGCAGGTCCGAAACTTTAGTGGTGGATATATCCGTCAGTGAGACCATATGTCTCCCTAAATACATCCATCTGAATCTATCAAGAGCCACACATTCACACAATATGTGCTCTGCTGTCTCTGATGCTTGTGAGCATAGTCTACAAACATCTACATTTGTGATCGCCATTCTCATCAAATGCGCTCTCACACTACAGTGACCCGTAAGAAAATCCGTTAGGATTTTCAGGTCTGGCCTTCTATACTTTAGAACATCAGACTCACCCCCAAATCGCGGACGAATCACAGCCTTGGCGTGCCTAAGACCCGACTGGGCATTCCAATGTTCCAAACATTTGCCAGTTTCCCATTCACTAATTTGACTAAGAATAGTAGAAAGCGGTGCTGCACAGCAGGGCTCCGGACCAATATAAGGCGTCGCAGATCCCCTCCTAGCCAATGCATCCGCTTCCTCGTTCCCGCTTATACCACAGTGTCCAGGTACCCAGAACAGCTGCACCCTGTTTCTAAGCGATAATTTTTGCAACGTGTCGTAGCAATGTTTGACAAGTCTAGATGTCATACGATGAGAGTCAAGCGCCTTTAAGGCAGCCTGACTATCTGAAAATATATTAATTGTCTTGCCCTTGAGCCCGATATCCAGGTTAATCTCAGCACATGCGGTTATGGCCAGGATTTCAGCCTGAAAAACACTCAATGACTTCCCTAGTGGAATTGACAGGTTTCGATTGGGTCCATAGACGCCAGCCCCTACTCCACTGTCCATTTTGGAACCATCAGTATACCAGTTTAGATCAGACTCACTCCGAGCCAAACACCCAGTAGACCAACATTCCCGGTCCGGTACCTCCACCTTAAATCTCCTGCCAAAGCAAAGTTCCAAAGGCATGGTATCCAAGACCGAAATTGGATTCCTGACCACCTTGTGAAGAATGGCCAGGTTCCTTGATTCATTTCGAGGTGTTCTTACGAACACTTTTGCCGCCGAACACGCGGCCACCCTCATCACATAAATATGAAGTGGTGTTAGTCCAATCAGGGCCTCTAAAGCCACTGTTGGACATGTTCTCATTGCCCCGGTTACACCAAGGCAGGCAAGCCGTTGTATCTTGCCCAATTTTCTTATGGTGGTAGACTCCTCAGTCTTTCTCCACCAAACTATTGCCGCATAAGTGATTATGGGCCGAACAATGGCGGTATAAATCCACAGTGTCATTCTTGGCGATAGACCCCAAGTCTTACCGAAAGAAGAGCGACATGCCCAAAGTGCCCTTGTCGCCTTAGCCTGGACAGCAGAAATGTGCGAGTTCCAGGTAAGTCTTCTATCCAGAATGACACCTAGATACTTAACCTCCTTAGAAAACATAATAGTGGTACCCCTAAAAGAAATACAGTCGCACGTCAGCTTATATCTCTTCGTAAAAGGTACAACAACCGTCTTTGAAGGATTCACTGAGAGTCCTTCTTGAGAGCACCAATTCGACACATCCCTCAGAGCATCAGCCATAAGGTCACACAATGTACTCTCAAATTTCCCACGGGCCGTTATAACAAGGTCATCAGCATAACTAATTACGCTGATTCCTTTTTGAGCCAACATGGTAAGCAAGTCATCAACTACAAGCGTCCACAACAATGGGGATAGGACTCCACCCTGAGGGCATCCCTTCGACGCCATCACGGTCAATTCCTCTCCATCAAGGGACGAGCTGATAATCCTGCCTCTAAGCATGGAGCCGATCCAAGCTATAATTGGCCTTTCCACCCCTTTCCGTTCCAAAGAACTAGTAATGGAGTCAAAACCTGTGTTGTCAAAAGCACCTTCTATATCCAAGAAAGAACAAAGAGCAACTTCCTTGTCAGAAAATGCTTTCTCAATACTCCCAAGGAGAGACAAAATTGCACCCTCAGTCGATCCGCCCTTCACATACGCGAATTGACTCGGGTGCAGGGGACGTTCCACAAGACACGTCTCCCTTATATAAACATCCACCAGCCTCTCCATTGTCTTCAAAAGAAAGGATGAGAGACTTATGGGTCTATACGACTTTGGAAGATCACTAGGCCTACCTGCCTTCGGTATAAATATAACCGCAACCTCCCGCCAAGCTCGTGGTATATAACCAAAACCGAAGCTGGCCTTAAAAATTACAAGAAGTTTAGACACTATTATGTCAGAACTTCTTTGTAGGAGAGCCGGAAAAATTCCATCTCTGCCCGGAGCCTTATAGGGTTTAAAGGAGCCAATAGCCCACAAAACCCTGTCCGGAGTGAATATTTTACTCGCGAGACTTTTGACCCTTCTGGTAACACGTACAGGTGCGGGAATATCCCAGCACTCGCGTACAGGTGCCACCTCTTGGGAACCAGGAAAATGCGTTCCCATCAAGAGATCCAAGGTTTGCCTTCTAGACTGAGTGTACCCTCCGGTACCTGTACTAAGGGACCCTATGCCATTAGAATGATCTATGGTGAGAGACTTTTGAAGGCGGGCCAATGCCGGCAAGCCCTCAATGGACTGACAAAATCCCCTCCACGTCTCCCTTTTAGACCTTCTAATCTCCTTATTGTACTCAGTGAGACTAACCCTATAAACCTGCCAATC
Organism: Metopia argyrocephala; assembly: GCA_963576795.1. Lineage (NCBI taxonomy): Eukaryota > Metazoa > Arthropoda > Insecta > Diptera > Sarcophagidae > Metopia > Metopia argyrocephala. The sequence continues at coordinate 75,494,395 of OY756209.1, read as the reverse complement.
ACCTGTGCGCTTGGCCCTATTAAAGTTCCTCCTTACGGTTTTCCTCAGCTTTGACAAAGTGTCATTCCACCAAGGCACCTTACGAACAATAGAATGGTCACTATGACGCACACTAATGTCCAAAGAGGATTTTAATGTCGACTGTAGCTGATTTGCCGCCAGATCCAGTTCATCAACAGACTCTATAGAATCTGGCAGCCAGTCAACTTCTTTAGCCACATTTTCTCTGAAGCAGGTCCAATTTACCTTCCTAGAGACTATTGGCCTATCATCGGTTCTAGCAACGCTAACCAGATCAAATCTAATATGCATATGATCGGATAAGGATACTTCGTCTGACACATGCCAGTCCCTCAGAAGATTAGACGTGAATGTATCACACAACGTAATATCCAATACCTCCGACCTTATGGCGTTAACAAATGTAGGCCTGCTGCCCCTATTGGCCACAGCCACATTATTGCTAACCAGAAAGTTGAGAAGGTAATCACCCCTATCGTTGTTGTCCGTGCTGCCCCATACCATATGATGAGCATTCGCATCACATCCAACTACGAAGTGGTGGTTCTTCTCCCGACAGTACCTGATGAAATTTTGGACTTCCAGGGGTGGTACACATTCCATATCCCCTGGGAAATAAGCAGGGCTCCTGTATGAGCCCTAGACTAATATCTTCAGTGGCAAATCTGCGGCTAAAAATGCTCGACGCACCTTTGGCCCTATGCAGATTTGCCTGGAGCACTCTGAAAGTACCTTCCATCATTTGCGCTCATTGGAAAGCGCCTCTGACGCAACTTTTCTCCCTGCCTGGCTCAATTGCCCAGCAAGCTTTGTTGCCTCAGCCTTAAGTGAGAAACCTGGGGATTTACCTCTACCCCCCACAGGTTTGCTCTTTTCAGTACTGTACAGTACAGTTATAGGGGTAGTAACACTCGTGTCGACTACCCTTTTTATGTTTGTGGAAGACACAATTGTCTTCCTTATAGTTGATGCATAAGAGGCATCGCTCTCTAAATTATCAGCAATATTTTTCATCAAAAATATGCGATGCTCGGGTTAAAGAGTCACCTGCGGCATTGCCCGGCTTGCCACAGGAAGGCTAATTAAAACTGGAGGGCGCCTGGTATCCAGAGTCCGCATACGAGCAGCCAAGTACCCCTTGACCATACATCCCTCAGTGTATGCTGTTCCACCTTGGATTTGGGGGAACGGTTATGAGGAGCGTCCACCTCCCGCATGATCCAATTTTAACTAACAGTCAGCAGAGACATGACCTTACTGAACTGCGAGTTGCGGTTACCACCCATAGATGGTAAAGATCACACTTCTATATGAGTTTCCAGATAGCAGGACTGTACTAAGTGAAAACCAAAGTCAACCCTTAGTAGAGTCCCCTGAAAACTCATATAGCAAACCGCAAGCGTTGCTTACTTTAGCCATGGTCAAGAGTTGGCCTGAGTGGAAACGCAATTCCCACACAAATGTAGGACACGCGAAACTCCCCGGACCCGCACCGACCATGTTACCAGTGGCCACCACGTGGAGGTAGTAAGTCTTCTTGTGCAGTTGTCCATAAGGATCGTCTATTGACTTTGCCTTATGGGTCCACACCTGACCTATTTTAACTTTACTCAGTGGTCTTCAGCCATATTACTCCGGTAACGAAATTGTTCGGATATTTTTTTAGTTTTTCCTACTCTCCTGCCTAACAGCTTCTTGAAATGTACCAAAACTACCTGTATCGTTAATTCCTATTATATTAGTTTTAAATTTAATTTATCGTACTGTATTAACAGATATCACTTTTAGAATTCCTGGACAGGTTTCCAGGTTTTGTTTTATTTTTTTAACAAAAACTTAATTAATTATAAAAAAATTTGCAATGTTAAAAATCTTTAATAAAAAGAAATCCATACGCTTTGTTTTCATCATGCTAAACGACAAAAATTGCGTATGTGTTTATGTTTTATTAGCTTTCAAGAGAGCTAAATTTGTTTGTCAGACACTGAGAAGTTATGATAATAAGCTAAATAAACTAATTAATATTTATATTTCTTATAACTGCATTTCAATTTGTTTATAGCATTTAAAAACAATTTATTTTATGTATAATTTTAATAAATTAGTTTAATTTTAAAATTAAAGGTTTTCAAACCAAAAATGTTCACTAATTTCATTCAAGTTGTAAAAAACAACACAAATAAAAAAACCAATCTCAACTGTCAGTGTATTTTTGTGTGGCTCTCTTTGTGAAGACCACTGCTGTAAAAACCCTAGATGAGTGTAATTATTTCATTGATAAAAATAAAGAAATAGCAAGTTATTTTTTTATTTCAGTTGAATAAATCCAAGCAGTTACAATTATTACGTAGATCCAGACACCTATGTAAGTTACGATAAAAAAATATAAATATAATTTTTTACATACATAATTTTGCCTCAAATCTTCTGTACCAAGCTACGTCGGCCCCAATTGTTTCATATAAATAAAAACAAAAACAAGCCAAACATAAATTGGCGATTAAAGAATAAATAAATAAATACATATGTATATAAATGTAAACACATTAACAGCTGTAAAATCAGATGTGAAGAATGTCTTATGGTGTTTTGTAATTTTTTTTGTATTGTGCGTTTTTATACACGGGTTTAAAAGTTTTAAGCAAATTATATGATAGTTACGAAAATATAAAAATAGACGACTCCCTTAATAAAGTGAACAAAAAATTTACGAAACGTCGGGAAAATATATAATAAACTTGTTTTTATTTATATGAAACAATTTGGGCTAAGAAGCTTGGTAAAGAAGATTTAAGACAAGGGTGCCCAAGCCCTATGCTCTTGGTGCTCATTTGTTTTTGTCAATGCTCTTAGCTATAGGCTGTGTATTTTAAGACACACATACAGCACTCAGCACTAGCAATACGAAAAACACAAACAACTTTGTATACTCTTCTTTGACCAGGGCTGCTCAGTATAAATAAAAATCCTACCAAACTGTTTCTTAAAATGTACCAAAACTACCTATATCGTTAATTTTTATTAGATCATTTAATTTAAATATACTGTACTGTATTTACTGACATTGTTTTTAGAAACACTGTAAAGCTATTATTTTTCTATCAAAAACATAAGTAATTGTAATAAATTAACAAGGCTACAAAATCTTTCATAAAGAAAAATACATACGTTTTGTTTTCATCTTGGAACACGACAACCACAATTACAACAAAAACTACATCCATTAGGCAAAAATTTCATTTAATGCAACAACACTTTCGTATGCTTTGCTGATTTTATTATTTGTTTTTGTTTGACGTATGATATAGTTTTAAAAAGTGTGTTTTAAAATGCACTTGGAAAAAATTGGTGTTAGTTTCAGTCTTCAAACTTTAGCTATTATTCACAAAAAAATTATTGTATGATCACTCACAGTCTACTCTCACATAATTGAAAAGGTTTTTGTGATTTTTTGATTTTGTGATTTTTTTGTATTCCTTACAAAATGGATTTGCAAAATAAATGGAAAAATTACTTATTTTTATTTATAATTTTAAGGCTGAAGCACAATTTTTAATATGCTTTCAAATAATTCAAACTAACGCCAATAATATAGCAGGTGGTTCAAAAGAACAATTAGTTACGGACCTTAAAAAGTCGTTCAGGATGCGCTCCAAATCTTGGAGTACATTGAAAGTTATGGTGACGAAATAAACGTGCAACGTCTTAATTTTCAGTCAAATGATTCTTATACTGGACCTCTAAAAGCATCCTATGTTGCAAGCTTCTAATTTAAGTGGCATTAATTTTTGGAAATCTGTACAACCAAAAAATACCCTTTACTTTACAAGGAAATTTTATGTTTGTATTCCATGTTTGGTGCATTTTCAAATTTAAAATTAATAAAACACAAGCTTAGAAGTAGAATGAGCAACGAAAATTTTGAGACCTTATTAAAATTATCTACAAATGATATTGACATAAATTTGTATAATTTATTGGAAGGATCATGGAAAGGAATTTTTTTGCCGTGTTCGTATATGCAAAAAAATATGAAATATTTGTTTTCTTTTTTCTTTGTATGTATTAGTTTTTACAACAAAAAATATTAAATAAAAATTAGTTTTTCTTTAAATGTATTGGTGTTTACTCTTCCATAAGAAACTTTTGGGCACCCCTGATTTAAGATATTAAGTCATTTGGCCGAAAATAATAATAAATATATATTTTTGTATTTTCAGATTACAGCAATTAAAACCATTTTAAGGCCAGGAGGTTTAGAAAAAAACCTTTATAGAATACTTCACAGTAATGCTTTTCCATCCATTAATTATGATGGCTTATATGGTAAAAGAGGGTTTAAAGAATTAAATTCCCTACATGATGCAATTTTTGGTAAGATTACTTTAAAATTGCTATATATTTATATACATATGTAAGTGTTTGTATATACCAATTTTTATTTTTTAGAAGCTGTAAAGAAAGAGGGCCATACCATTGACGTTTATAAAAAACAATTACAACACTGTTTTAAAACATATAAAAACAGATTTTATACAAAAAAGTGTAGTGAAAGAAAAAATAGTAATGATTAATTATTTTATATTTTTGTTATTATATTTTCTATATATTTATTATTATTATTTTTTTTTTTTGTATTAATCAATTTTTAAAATAATGTTTAAACTTAAATTTTAATTGAATTTTATTGAAATAATAAAAAAATATTGCTAATTTTTAGGCTGAATTCACATTAACATGCATTATGTTTTCAATTACAAAATCAGTAGGAAAAGTGGCGACAGCGCTTAACCTTAACTTAAGTTGCAAAGTAGATTGTAATACATATACATTACGTTCCAATTTTCTTCTGTTAATAGGGATATCATAAAACCTGCTTATAACTCTGTTTACAAAGTGCGGCCCAGAAAATAACAAACTTTTTTTGCGGGCGAGACGACAACAAGGTTTTTTTGACAACGTTTTTATGCAAAGTGTGTGAGAGAGAGATATAATTTTGAGAGGGATAATGTTGAGCAGAAAAATTAGTATTTTTGTTTTATGTTGAGTATTTTTTACAAAAGAAGAAGAATACATGGACTCAAAATTTATTAGTTAACAACGTTTTATGTGCTGCCAAGACGAACAATGTTAACAAGGTTTTTTATTCAATACTTAAAAAAATCTTTAGAAATTATTTATATTTTTAATATTATAATTCATTGAAATTAATTATTTAATTAATAAATTTAAAGAACATACTATATATTTTGTAAATTATAAAAAATAAATAAAAATTCACTGAAACCATACGTTCTTAACGTACAATTTTAGCGTCTTGTACTCACCTCTAGTGTGGACCATGATACAATCATTTACAAGATAAACTCATTATACCAAAACAAAATTATATGTTATATCTATATGTGTCAAAGTTCTTCGTTTCCGTTATTTTTGGTATTCTTCCTATTTGAATGTTGATTTAAAACGAACGTTAAATATTTTCTTGTAAAAGTGATTCTGAATAAAGTGGCTGTGATAAGTGTTTTTTTAGTTTTTACAATTTAAAATAAAAATCAAAAATATAAATAAGTTATAAATATTTATATATTTCATTCAACAAGTGTAAAATTGATTTAAAAAGAGTGTTATACGTGACATAAGTTTTTACAATTTAATATAAAATACAAAATACATATACATACCTATATTTATATAAATTTCATAAATTATTATTTTATAATACCATAAAATATGCGTACTTGTTTAATGTGCAAAAAGCGATTCGGTTCCGAGGAAGGAACATTGTTAATATTTAATATTAATATAAATAATAAATAAAATTATACAGGTGTTTTTTTAACCTTTTTCATGTGGTTTGTTTTGTTTTGCTTTTTCGTTGGCTCTTGTGTTGCATTTTTTTGGCGTCTTGGGTTATAAATATACAGTGTTGTATCAGATTTCAATCCAGTTTTACCTTGTAAATGATTGTACCATGGTGTGGACCTGCAGCTTAATTTAACATTATAGCAGCACAAAATTAAATAAAAAAAAAACAGTCAGCCGGAAAGTTTATATCACCTTACAATTGCATCATGGTTTACATTTTTTATATTCCACTCTCTTTTGAATTTGCGGTTTCTTTTTTTCAATTCTATAACAATTCAATTAAAAAAAATGTAGTGTCATAAGGGCTTAAGCTGTAACTTTGTTATTGTAACAAATATTTTTATGACCAATAAAATTAATTGACGTTTTCATATAAATTCAGCATATTTCCTTTCCATTTATTTATTTGCAGTTTACTTTTATGAATAACTATAAACTCAGGTGTTAAAAAAGGTTTGATGTCTTGACACCGATACATAATTGAGTAATTATTTAGTTTGTGATGACTAGCCTAGAAATTGTGTTATAAGATGCCTATATCAAAATTATTTTCATGCCTTCAATTTCGGCTGGAAGATAATATATATAAGCTGGATTACAGTAATAATATTTTATCTGATTGTTTCCCAAATGTATGGAAGCATGAGAGAACTTTAGAAGAATTAGATATAACATCAGCGAGAATTAATTATTTGCCACCACAACTGTTTTACTGCCATGAACTGAAGGTGCTTCTGGCAAGTAATAACAATATTGAAACCATTCCTGAAGGAGTCGGTGCGCTTTGTATGTTGCAAAAATTAAGTTTGAATAAAAATTTTATTTCAAATGTGCCTGATAATATAAAGTGTTGCAAAAACTTAACACACTTAGATCTTAGCTGTAATAATTTACAAAAAATACCGGATGCTATCACGTATCTTATTTCCTTGCAAGAAATTTTTTTAAATGAATCTTATTTAGAATTTCTACCTGCAAATTTTGGAAGACTAGTAAATTTGCGAATTATTGAGTTACGATCAAATAATTTGGTATCCTTACCAAAATCTATGCACCGGTTGAAAAATTTAATACGTTTAGATATTGGGTGCAATGAGTTTACAGTGTTACCTGAAGTTATTGGGGAATTAAAGCAGTTACGAGAACTTTGGTTTGATTCAAATCGAATTAACTATTTTCCACCGTATTTAGAAAAATTACGGGAGTTGATACATTGTGACGCAAATGGAAATTGTTTTAATAATATCCCCAATGAGTTGGGCGGCTGTCGCAATTTGGAATTATTTTCGGTTTCTTCAAATAGCTTAAAAAAACTTTTTAGAAGCGTCGGCTTGCTGAAGTCGCTGGTAACTTTTAAGTGTGAAGACAATGTATTAACTGATTTACCGGATAGTATATCAATGTTAGAGAGCTTGGAAGAATTAGATGTAAGACACAACAAACTCGAAAGTTTGCCAAACGCAATAGGCCTACTTAGAAAATTGCAATATTTTTTTGCGGATGACAATAATTTGCGAAATATACCGAATGAAATATGTTCATGCAGTGCCTTGAGTATTTTAAGTATAAGTCGAAACAAACTTTCAGAATTGCCCAGTAATTTAGGACATTTACAAAATCTAAAAGTTTTGAATGTTGTTGAAAACAATATTAGTAGTTTGCCAGTGTCTGTACTAAATTTGGTAAAACTAAAATCTTTATGGATAAGTCATAATCAATCTAAACCTCTTATGCCGCTTCAGTATACAGACATCTCAAAAAAATCTGAATTGACTTGCTTTATGCTTCCTCAATCAAATACAAAATATCAGTCTCTATTTGCATCACATTCAACTGAAAAATATGATAAAACATTTTGTACCAAACAAGACACTGTTGAAGAACAGTCATCAAATATTCTTACGAAACGACGAATTTGTTTTGCTGAACATACAACAATATTAAATTCCAACAAAGAACCTTTCAATACAATTGCAACTTTTAACTATAATGACATTAACATCTACCCCGCACATAAGTTTTATGAAGCGAATTCCGTCATGAGTCCAGATCATGATGATGAATTAATATCTATTCATCGTAAAAATTTATTGATGCGTTCACCTACCCCATATCCTAAAGCATTACGTTCATTGGAACAAACCGTACAAGGACATCAAAACAAAAATATTTCCGTCTCTAAATATAATTCAAATAGTATTAATAATATAAAAAACGAGACGCCTAATATTAATTATAATAACGAATTACATCAGTATAAAAATGACTATAAACAAAATATGATATCAAACAAAAAAGATAATTTACGTGGGGTTTTAGAGATGCTTCAGAATATAAAGCATTACCAATTAGATGTAGGAAAAATTCACGACTCCAAAATTATGCACAAACAAATGGTTGTAAGCCAATATAATTACAATAGAGAAAAAGATGAATTCTATGAAAAAAAACATGGAGAAATTTCTGAAGATTCTGCAAAGAATATATGTGCTAAAATCCATTGCTTGAATCCAAATTTGATTAGCAGAAGTAATACAAAGAAATCAAGCAATAAATGGTTATTTGGTGTTCATAAAAACCCAAGAGTATTACAAGTTCAAGTTGTTTGGCAGAACGGATGTGATATAACTGTAAATTTTTTGCCAAATAGAAAAGGCATATATGTAGCTTCCACCGATCCACAATCAAGTGCGTCAAAAGTGTTGTTTCCATTCGATAAATTACTTGAAGTGGATGGAACAGATTTTACATGTATAAGTCTGGATGAAGCGAGGCATCTGCTGGATAAACCTCGTCCTATTATTAATATTATGCTTTCCCGATAAAGTTATATAATGCAACTGATGCCGAATTGCAATTAAAAAAAAAATATATGTTCTGTACATGCAGACATACTTACACGGAGAAAGGGGTACACACACCTTTGATTTAGCGGTTTTAGACAGTTTGTGAAGAAATTAAATAAAAATGTTTAGTAATAGTGAGGCATTAATAAATAAGTTTATTTTTAAAATAAAGAAGTAATTTATTTACATAACTTAGCCTTTAGGCAAGAAAGTACTTTCCACAAAACAACTGATATTGGGAAAACAAAATTATTTTCCAGCTATCAAATATTTGCCTTATGTGACCACAACGTGAATATTACAAAATAAAATTTCATAATTTTTAAGCAATTAATAGTTTATTCTTACAAAATTTTTGTAAGTGCAAATAAAAAATATTGAAAATAAATAATGTAAAGAATTACTCAAGCTTAAGGTCTTTTTTAAATAAAAATAGTTATTTATTTATCAAAAAATTTGAAAATAATTTATAAATAAATATATCCTGAAGACGCTACACGCAGGAGTAGCGAAATATTGATAAATAAATAAACGATTTTTATTTGAAAAAGACCTTAAACTTGAGTAATTCTTTACATTAAATAATAAAGGTCGAAAAACCAGAATTAAAATTATTGAAAATAAATATTTTTAATTTAAAATTTTATACTAAATTCGCTTTTATATAAGAAATATAAATTTTTTTCTATGAAGAATACAAATATCCACTTTCAATTCATCTAGACTGTAAATATATGGGAGCTCCATAATTTAACTCAACATTTAAACTAATCTTAAGACGAAACCCAGTGGGAAAAATAATCAGGGTTGTTGTAGAATCCCAGTCAGAATTGTCATTTATCAGAAATGAAAATCGATTCTAATTTCAATTGGTGTCATGAAACCGTGTGGATTTTGGCTTTATTCGAAAATAACAAAACCCATAATCGAATCAGCTGTTTTTGCTTTGTTTACATTTTTTTTAGAAATATTTTATCAAAAAATTTTTCTTCTTTTGGTGTTGAACATATTTTATAAAGAAATTTAAATTATACGGAACTAAAAATGGTATGGCTGTCGTTTTATTTTTATTAATGAATGAAGAATCGAATGAAAAAGTTAAACGAAAGATATTGAGAGATTACAGCAATCTCTTGGAACTTCCGGAGATAGCGTAAGTACACATTGCAACAAAGTACGAGAAGTTGAATTGTATGAAAGTTTATTAAAGATTCGTAAGTCAATACCGTGTGAATAAAGAAGCATTCCAAATGTTGATGAACATTGTTGAAATTCACTTGCCTCCGTCAAATATTTTGTGTGTTATTCAGCTAGCAGCAACATTACGATTCTTGGCAAAAGGCAGTTATCAAAAGTCAATTGGAAACGATTCTACCGTTAGTTTAGGCCGGAGTACGGTGTTAATTGTGTTGGCCAATGTAATGGATGTTTTTCATTCCGTCCATACCTTTTGTATAAAAATAAATTTTTGTTAAATAATAGTGTCACATTTAAGAAATTTAAACATTTTAACTTCTTCCATCCGTTGGCATCTTTGCTGGGTGGTCCAGCACTGTTTAAAGACTGTGTAAGTTCCTGCCAGAGAGACTCATGCTATAAACACAACAAAGGCTACCGACCATCGACTACAAGCTGTCAAAAATAGAATACATGTGTGCATATGAGAATAATTATTTTAACGGCAACACGACTACCGAACACACGACTACTTTTGTAGTCCGTAGCCAACTTGGGCTAATTTCTATTTTTCTTGGCGACAATAAACAGTTTAGTGCTGCCAATACAATAAGATGCATGGAAAAGGTGTTTAAAAAACGCAATATATGAAATATATGCATTAAAAATGCGAAAAAAATTTAAGTTGCACCACTGAAAATAAATAATCATTTGTTTACATTTTTTGTTTAGTTTTCATTTACTTATTTCATTTATATACATCAGTTTTTATTTCATTTTTAATTTATTATTTAATTGCCTTTTTAGTTTCTTAAATTTTTATAAGTTTTCTTCAGACATTTGTTGTTTTTTATTTCCTCACAATTTCACTTACAAAAAATATATTTTGTTTAGGTTATGTTCAATGTGTCAAAACAGATGTTTATTTTGTAGCTGTAGTCGTTATTATAATTAAGTAGCTGGCTACTTGGCTACTTTCGTAGCCAGCGATTTTTGTAGTCGTGTGTTCGGTGGTCGATAGCCTTTGTTGTGTTTATAGCATCAACTTCAGCCTTATCTCGTTTTGTATAACCCTGTTGTCGACCCACGGTAGCACCGCTACATTGGCAGCACTGATTTATGACATTTCTATTTTATACTTTTGTTGCAACCATGCATTTGTCAATTTTGAATATTTTAATTGTTAACGTAAACTTGAAGAGAACAGACGCAAAAGAAAAGTCTAGAATTATACTATTTTTTATTGGAGTTATACAGAATGTAACGTATTCTTTAATTATTTTATTTTATATTTAATGTCAATTAACTATTTTACTTATTAGTGAAATAAACAACACCACACACCAACACACATACAATATCATACATTACTACTTTGCCTGGTTTATTTCTTCTGACGCCAAACTTTGTTTCGTTACGACGTAACAAATTTTATTTCAATTCTGGAATATTTTGCCATAATATTCTGGAGACGATAATAAAGAATAGTAAGCCTGAACGCTAACATATTATGCAAAGTAGAAGCCAACGTTCTACAAAAGGGAAATTGCCGCAACATTTGTCAGAATTTTACATGAACATGTCAGGTTCATCAACGCCGACAAAGGTCACTGAGAGAGATGCCAATTCCTCAGTTGACACAAACGATGACACCCTTGTTGAACAAGTGACGACTTCACCAAATGAGATGATCAGCTGTCTTATGGAAAGATTAAAAAATTTAGAGGTTAGCCATCAACAAGCCATGCAAAAGCTTTTGGAAAGCGAGAAGAAGAGAGCACATCTACAGGAGGAATTGTCGAGCAAAAAAGCTGCGACGAAGACGCCGCCACCTGTTGTAGATGTGCCCATCATTAGCCAATCATCAGCCGTAGTGACTGCTACACAGAATGATAATATGATTGCCGCCGCCAGTTGTTCAAACGTCTTGCCAACCAATTTAAATTATAGTCAGCAGTGCCAAGGCGTAACACAACAACCAATAGTCTCGACGTCTACATATGGATCATCAATTGTACCACCGTATCAAATAGGAAATTATTTGAACTTGTCACCGTCTAGCATCGTAACAAATACGATGCCACAAGGTATGTATACAAACGCAGGGTTGCCACAGGCAACAAATTTTACTCCGCCACAGCCACCAATAATGCCCACATCTACAAATATATATACACCTGTTGGAAATAATACCTTTGGGGTAACAAGAAAATTGTACGATCTTCCTGAATTTCATGGTCAACCCGAACAATGGCCAATATTTCTAACATCATTTAGAGAATCCACAGATGCATATGGGTACACTTCATTGGAAAATATATTTAGATTACGAAAATGTTTAAAAGCGGAAGCCCGTGAAGAAGTTGAATGTCTGCTTATAGACCCACGCAACGTTTTACAGATAATCGAACAACTTGAATTCAAATACGGTCGCCCCGAGCTCTTGATTAGAAGCCAACTACAGAAAATTCGTGAAATAGCGCCTATACCGGAAAATCATTTAGAAAAATTTTTGCCCTTTGCCACAAAGGTACAGAACCTAACCACGTTTTTAAAAAGTGCTAATGCAGTACAGCATTTAAGTAACCCAACACTAATGGACGAGCTTGTGGAAAAAATGCCTATGTCAAAACGTATTGAATGGGTGTCTTACTCTTCAATGATTAATCCATATCCTACATTGGACCATTTTAACGCCTGGATTAATAGATTGGCTAGAGTTATAGCAAAAGCCACACCAATAATGAAAGCGACCTCACTTACTGGAGGAAAATATCAGCCTGGTCATTCAACTTATACAGCTATGAAAGGTCACATCGGTCAAACTCGTGCCAATACAAAACCAGTACTGGCAATGAATGAAATCATTAATGAGAACAAACAGCCTAAATGTATTAAGTGTAATGGATTGCACTTATTGTCAAAATGCGATCAATTTTTGGAAAAGTCAGTAAACGATCGCTGGAGTTTTATTAAACAGAATCACCTTTGTTTCTCATGCCTGAACCGGGGTCACAGTCTAGCACAATGTAGAAAGAAGAGAAGCTGTAATGTTGAAAATTGCAAGAAATTACACAATGCCGTGCTACATCAGGAGTTAAGTGACAATAATGAACAAATTAATATGATACGACTGAAACCCTTTTCACCCAAAACAACAAAGTTACTGTACAAGTTAGTACCTATCGAGATGCGTGGCCCAAACGACAAAATTGTGAAGACTTATGCCTTTTTGGACGAGGGTTCATCATCAACCTTAATACACGAGTCGGTCGCAAGTGAAATGGGTTTTAATAGCAAAAAGGAGCCACTTCTATTGCGTTGGTTCGAAGGGTCACCCAGACGAATTACGTCAATGTCTATACAACTTAGCATTAAAGGAGCTGGAAATAATAGAAAATGGTACAATATGAAAGCTCAAAGCGTACCGGATTTAGATTTGCCATCACAAACAGTTAATCTGGGAGAGCTCCATGATAAATTTCGTCACCTGAAGGGTCTGCCATTTTCCGGTTATACGAAAGCAGTACCTAAGGTTTTGATCGGTTTGGATAACTGCCATTTGACTCCAAACGTTAAAACTGTTCAACTCAGCGCATGTGTTATTGCCGCCAACACGCCATTGGGTTGGGCAATTTATGGTAATCCTTACGGAACCCTGGTCACTAATTCATGTAGGTCATCCGTTATATTACATAATAGAGTAGAAGATGAAAATATTAATAATCTAATAGCCGACTATTTTACAACCGAAAACTTTGGTGTCGTGTTGCCAGCTAAACCACTTGAGTCAAAAGATGTAGCTCGCGCGCGACAAATACTAAGTAACACCACGAAAAAGGTAGGTGATCGTTACGAAACCGGTTTAATATGGAAAAACGATGAAGTGAATTTGCCCAACAACTACAACATGGCATTAAGTCGACTACATGCAATAGAAAGGAAAATGAACATCGACGACAAGTTTGAAAATTCATATAAAAAAGCTATGGCCAATTTTAATACGAGTGGATATGCTAGAAAGATGTCACCAACAGAGGTATTAAAAGCCACCCCACATACTTGGTACCTACCACACTTCGCTGTTTTTAATGTAAATAAGCCTGGGAAATTAAGACTAGTTTTCGATGCAGCCGCATCAGTAAATGGAATGTCATTGAACTCGGTACTTCTTAAAGGCCCCGACGACAACCAGTCACTTATAAAGATACTGTTTCAATTTCGAGAAGGTACAGTCGGTGTATGTGCAGACATAAAAGAGATGTTTTTGCAGGTTCGTATCCGTGAAGATGATCGAGATGCACAACGTTTTTTGTGGCGATTTAACAAAAACGACCCAGTAGAAGAATATACAATGACTACAATGATATTTGGAGCAACGTGTTCACCGTGTAGTGCCCAATATGTTAAGAATTTAAACGCGGTTGAGAACGCCAGCGAGCAACCTGATGTAATAGATGCAATTGTAAACAGCCATTATGTTGACGATATGGTATGCAGTTTTAAGAACGAAGAGGACGCATTAAGAATATCTTTGGCAGTAAGGGCAACACATGCTAAGGCCGGTTTTGAGCTTCGTGGTTTTATATCGAACTCATTATATGTAAGAAATCATTTAAACGAAAGTTATGAAGGTCAAAGTCCAAACGTCAACATGAATACTGCAGACGCCGTCGAAAAGGTACTCGGTATGTTTTGGAGAAGCAGTATTGACGATTTTATTTTCAAGTTACAATTGAATAGAGTTGATCCAGAAATTGTAACCGGTATGAAATGCCCAACAAAACGAGAATTATTATGTTTGATAATGTCGGTGTACGATCCATTTGGAATGCTCGCAAATTTATTAATATATGGTAAGATTTTATTACAAGAATTGTGGCGTACTGGTATCAATTGGGATGAGTTAATTCCTGAACATATTCATCAACGTTTTGTACAGTGGGTTAAAAGTTTACAATTGGCGAAACAATTTTGTTTGCCAAGATGTTATGATCCTGAACTATTTCACCCTGACACAATAATTGAACTCCATATTTTCAACGATGCCAGCCAGACCGCCTTTACTTCTGTCGCCTACTGGCGTATCATTACGCCAAATGGAATTCGCATCTGTTTTATTGCTGGTAAAACTAAATGTGCACCGTTGAAGTCACTGTCTGTACCCCGCCTGGAATTACAAGCAGCAGTCTTAGGTACTCGATTGAAGAATGCCATCATCGAAAGCCACAGGATTAAAGTGTCGAGGCTAATTTTATGGAGCGATTCTAAGACAGTAATCCAATGGATAAAGTCAGATCATCGGCGGTACAAAGCTTTCGTTATGCACAGAGTCGGAGAAATCCTTGAAACAACACACGAAAATAATTGGCGATGGGTACCTACAAATTTTAATGCAGCAGACGTCGCAACAAGAACAACATATCCAGTGACTTATAGCCCTGACAATATGTGGATACAAGGTCCTCAATTTTTATTGGGGCCAGAAGAATCCTGGCCACAATCAGATGATATGGGCTCAGAAATCGACTCAGAGGAAGAGAAGAGAAAATTTTGTATGAACGTCGTCACGACGTTAATTATAGATTTTAGTAGATTTTCAAGCTACCTACGATTAAAGAGAACGATTGGTTGGGTGTTACGATTTGGTGATGCATCTCGTGGAAAGTTTTCAAGCTGCAGTACCCATGAATTAACGGCACCGGAACTTAAAAAAGCCGAGATAGTATTATGTAAGCTGGTCCAGAGGGAAGTATACAGCGTGGAAATTGACGAATTAAAAACATCCATCAGCGTTTCTAAAAATAGCTCAATATTATGCCTTACACCCCGTTTGAATACTGATGGTGTATTATGCGTTTATGGCCGAATAGATGGCGCATTAGCTCTCCCTGAATCAACAAGACATCCTATAATTCTGCCACATCGTCATGCCTTGACGGAACTCATCGTAATGTGGTACCATCAAAAGTTATTTCATCAAAACGATGAACTTGTAATCAATGAAATAAGAAGAAAGTTTTGGATTCCAAAACTACGAGTAGCAGTCAAACGAGCGAGATCAAATTGCCAACTATGTAAAAATAATCGTGCGAAACCAGTACCGCCGTTAATGGGTCAACTGCCAATTGATCGTCTTCAGCCGTACGTAAGACCCTTTACATATACTGGTTTGGATTATTTTGGTCCCATGTTCGTAACTATAGGACGCAGACAGGAAAAAAGGTGGGCAGCCCTCTTTACTTGCCTAACGATAAGGGCAATACATATTGAACTAGCAGCGGATTTAACTACCGATGCCTGTATCGTCTGTATACGTAATTTTGTCAACCGAAGAGGCGTTCCTGTTAAAATACGCTCGGACATGGGCACAAACTTCGTTGGGGCGGATGGTGAATTGAGACGAGTAAGTGATTTATTTGACTGCAACTATATTCAAAGAGAATTGGCAACAGAAAACATTATTTGGGAATTTAACTGCCCAGCCAATCCCAGCAGTGGAGGTTGCTGGGAACGACTTGTTCAATCAGCAAAGAAGGTTCTTGCAGTTACACTTAAAAGTATTGCACCTCAGGTTGAAACGCTACGTAGCTTACTTATAGAGGCCGAAAATGTGATAAACAGTCGTCCCCTTCACATATACCAGTCACACCTGAAAATCCAGACCCATTAACTTCTAATCATTTTCTGTTGGGTACCACCAATTCCACACAAACACCTGGAGAAGTCGAACCTATATGCTCGCGTAAGCAGTACAGAATTAGTCAGCAACTAAAGAATCAATTTTGGCGCCGGTGGATTCGGGAGTATCTACCTACACTAACTAAACGTACAAAGTGGTTTACACCACAGAAACCTATTGAGGTAAATGATATGGTCATTATA
Organism: Metopia argyrocephala; assembly: GCA_963576795.1. Classification (NCBI taxonomy): domain Eukaryota; kingdom Metazoa; phylum Arthropoda; class Insecta; order Diptera; family Sarcophagidae; genus Metopia; species Metopia argyrocephala. The sequence goes on along the minus strand of OY756209.1, from coordinate 75,477,599 downwards.
TGCGATGAAAACCTTTCCAGAAGCCAGTGGAAAAGAGGTATTGTAACGTCAAAACTCACGGCTAAAGATGGTCAAACACGAATTGTAGAAGTACGCACATCTAATGGCATTTTACGCAGGCCAGTTTCGAAGCTCGCGGTGCTGGACGTTTATGGTGAAGCACCCAGGGATCTTCACGGGGGGCGGGATGTTGTCGACCTACGGTAGCACCGCTACATTGGCAGCACTGATTTATGACATTTCTATTTTATACTTTTGTTGCAACCATGCATTTGTCAATTTTGAATATTTTAATTGTTAACGTAAACTTGAAGAGAACAGACGCAAAAGAAAAGTCTAGAATTATACTATTTTTTATTGGAGTTATACAGAATGTAACGTATTCTTTAATTATTTTATTTTATATTTAATGTCAATTAACTATTTTACTTATTAGTGAAATAAACAACACCACACACCAACACACATACAATATCATACATTACTACTTTGCCTGGTTTATTTCTTCTGACGCCAAACTTTGTTTCGTTACGACGTAACAAACCCCTTGCGATATCTTCGTGTTCCTCCATAAATTTTACAAATATCCCATTTTGAATTATATTGTATTTCTATTTTTTCCCCTATACACATAAATATATTTTATATAAAATGAAATTTAAATTAATTTTACTTGCATTGTGCAGCAAAATACGTTTAACCGCCTACAACAAAAATCAAAACAAATGTGTTTCTGACAGCTGAAAACTGATCGGATTGTTTCTGACAAAAAACCGATAAAATCAGATTCGATGACACCAAATTCTGACAACAATTCTGATTCGAATATAAAACCGGTATCATCTGTTTCTGTGACACCAAAATGAGAATTCGGTCGGTTTCAATTCTGATTCTGATAATAATCAGATTCTACAACAACCCTGAATAAATAGTAATCGAGCCGGTAATACATAGAATACATGAAATTTAATTAAAAAATTTTAATATTCAATTAAAATATTGGTAGCGTCAGCAAAGCTATGGAAAATAACGGATTAATTTTTTTACAAAAATAATAAATTACTTCTTTGCTTGTATGGGAATATACATACATATGTAGCCATTACAACCCTGTGTTAGGGTTACGGCCTAGCTTCTAACAGCACTCATCTTGTGTGTGTTAATTTTAACAATGAGTACCGGTACCTACAGTTTAAAGTCGACCTCTTACTAGAGCTGCAAAACTATCGATAGTCGGCCCCATCGATAGTTTCGATAGTTTAAAAAAAACTATCGATACTATCGGTTTTCTATTTTTCTGAGAAAATTAGAATCGCAATACGAATTTTTTGATATATTTTTACCAGGTTCTTCTAAAATCTAGTGGAGAAGTAGAATTCAATTTGTATCGGAAGTCCAGTAAGTAAAACTCTATTAATATATAGCAAGTACTATGTATATATGTTTATGGGTTATTATTCGCTTTTAACTGTCATAATAAATGTATTAATTTAAATAAAAGACATACGTATATATACTATTGTAACATAAATTTCAATTTTATTACAAAATAACAGAAAAACGCAAATTATTTGCCAAACAAAAAAAAATTAATTGAAGCTGTTAACTTGAGATACTATTTTAAATTAACGTTAACCGTAAAAGGCTTTGACGTAAAACATAAAACATACATTCTGCATAAGGAAATATCAAAATTCTTATTAAAAGGGATTATAAAAAACAATTCATAAATAAAGTTAGGTACAGAAGCGTTAAATTTAGGTTTTTTTAAGTTATACCAGGTTTACCCAATAATTTTTGTTAATGAACAAGAGTTTATCGACCGTTTTTGGTCGATGGTCTTAATTGACTTTTCCGCTTCTCTGAAACTAGGGTGCGAACGTTTAAGATGATCTAATAAATTTATAGTATTGCAGCTAGTTTTATAATATTTGCCACATAAATGGGATTTAGCGCAATTTTTATTTTTGGTTATTTCAAAATAAGTCTAAACATCTAAATACGTCCTACGTATCTTTTTTGGAATACCCTCTTCATCATCGTTGTCTACCTCAATGTTTTCGTTGCCATTTTATATTAAACACAGACAGATATACACACTTCTATGGATGTGTCCAATGGACACTTAAATAGTATTGTAATAATACTTACTTTCTGCTAATTGTAGGAACCTCTCCATTTTTTAAAACTGTTTTTTATTTAAATACATATTCTTTATTCTTTCAGAAATACTATTAATAATACCAGAAACTTCTACTTTAAAACTTCTTTGTATTATTTTTGTGTTTATGCACTTCTATAAATTGCAGCGTCTTGTATATATAGAAAAAGAAGCCAGTTACGTTGCCGTCAATAATTCGTCGTTGTCGCTATTAAGGTATTCTTTATTCTTTCTTTTTTCGTTGCCGCTGAATAAAAATAATTAAGTTTAAATGAAATGAATTACCCTAAGGAGTTTAATAGGATAACACTTTTTTGAAATATTGACTCTCTTTTATTTTACATTAAATAAATGCAAATATATTATTTTTATTGAAAAATTAGAACATACATACGAAAATTTACCGGCATCAAAAAACCTGCGTTGAAAAAGTTTACTTTTAAAATTTTCCGATAGTATCGCTACCGATAGTGAAACCATCGATAGTCGGCCAAAAATAAAACTATCGATACTATCGATAGTACTATCGATTATTTTGCAGCTCTACCTCTTACGACCCCTTCCTTGTACCTGGACCTTGATGCGGTGGGAGGGCTTGAGAGCATCAGTGATGAGTCAGGCTATGTCGACGAAGTGACTGATTGTTGCTCTGGTAGGGTCTCCCATGTCGAACAGGTTGACTTTGAGATGTCAGACTAAGACAGGTACAGACACGTTAAGCTAAGGTGTTGAGGCACCCGTGCCGAGAGCTGAATGGCTGGTGGTGTCTTTAAACAACCAGTCCCTAACGGTCCCCTCCGACGCCCGGGCAAGGTCGGTTGTATTTAGTGCCTTACCCCGGTATGCCGGCTCTGCCGGGGTGGACCACCCCTTCCGTGCATACTCGTGGGACCTACATTTGTATATGAACAGAGTACAGAAACTAAGAGTGTACTGGGCACGCTCTCCGTCTGTCTGGGACGGACGGAAACTCGGAGTCAGCTGGGCAATCCAAGGTAGGTTTGCACTTAGTTTACTCCTACGATGATGAGGGTGGCTCAAATTAATTTGAGGCATACCAAATTAGCCACTGATAACCTCCGTGTCGTCCTCCGTGAGGAAGACATCGATATCTGCCTAATTCAGGAGCCATGGATCTGGCAGTCTAAAATTATGGGTCTGCAGGATAGATCCTTTAACCTATTTTACGTTCAACATGCAGGTAGGCCTAGGGCCTGTGTTCTTGTTAAGAGAACTATTAATGCCTTCTTGTTGTCTAACTTTAGCTCTCCCGATGTAGCGGTTGTTAGGGTGGAACCATCAGGTAGCCGTTGCTTTTTCTTGGTCTCCGCTTATATGGCTCATGACCGTGCAGCGCCTCCTGAGGAAGTGCTCCGACTGACGGAGTCTCTTTTACCCAAAAAAGAGAACATACTTTTCGGCTGCGACGCAAATGCCAGACATACCATTTGGGGAAGCAGCGAAATCAACGAACGGGGCGAGTCTCTTTTCGATTTTATTATTAGCCAAGATTTATCTATTTGTAACAGGGGCAAGACCCCCACTTTTGTGTTTCCTGGGTCGGTAACGTCAAGTGGTTGGGAGGAAGTCCTTGATATTACCCTTTCTACCCGTTCCCTCAATGTTGAAAACTGGAGAGTTTCTGTTAGCGACTCCTTTTCAGATCACAGGTTGATCTTTTACCAAATTGGGTTCGGTCGGGGTGTCACTTCACCCAGAAGGGACCCAAGGAGGACGAACTGGGATCTGTTTAATAGAGTTTTCAGGGGAAAGGTGAACGGGCTGGAATCTCACATATCTTCCGTAGGCGATTTGGACAGACACGTCGAGGTCCTTGAGGGGTCGTATCAGTCGGCCTTCAGGGTGTCTTGTCCTCTCACTTTTTGTAAGAAGACCTATCCTCCTTGGTGGAGTAAGGACCTTTCTGAATTGAGAAAGAGGGTCAGAGCGGTCTTCAATGCTTGCTACTCGGCCAGGGACTTTCAAGCCTATAAGGAGTGCTTGAGGGACTATAAGAAGGCCGTCAGAGATGCGAAGCGCGATTCTTGGAGGAAGTATTGCGAATCCATCGAATCCACTAAGGACACTGCGAGACTCGGCAAGATCCTATCTAGGGACCACTCCTGCAGGACTCTAATTGCGAGGACAGACGGGACGTGGGCGGAGTCATCAATGGAGTCCTTGGAAATACTCGTTGACGCTCACTTTCCGGAGAACTCCGGGGAGGTTGGTGAGCCGGTGGAACAGGGTGAGATGTGTGATATTTCGCAGGAAACCTTTCTTTCGCCGGAAAGGATTTCCTGGGCCATTAACAGCTTCTCTCCCTTCAAGTCACCGGGTTTGGATGGTATAACGCCGATAATGTTGCAGAAGACGCAGGGAACTGTGATCCCTATTCTGCGGACGATTTTCTCGGCATGTATGGCCCTTAACTACGTACCCAGTAGCTGGAGGAGGACCAAGGTGGTCTTCATTCCCAAGGTGGGTAGAAGGGGGCATGTTATGGCGAGTGATTTCAGGCCAATTAGTCTTACCTCCTTTGTTCTTAAGGTGCTGGAAAGGGTGATAGACAGTCATCTCCGTCAGAATCTGGAGAGCAAGCTCTCGGCTGCCCAGCATGCCTATGTGAGGGGGAAGTCCACCGAGACGGCACTACATGAGGTGGTGGGTTCGGTGGAAAAATCCTTGGAGTGTAAGCAGTTCACTCTTGCTGCCTTCATTGATATTGAAGGTGCCTTCAACAATGTAAGGACTGGGTCTATTACTAGGGCTTTAAGGGACTTAGGGGTGGAGAGATATATCTATCTTTGGGTCGCTTCTCTGCTCAGATGCAGGGAAATTAATGCGGTGCTAGCTGGGGCCAAGGTCACAAGATTTGTGAGCAGGGGAACACCCCAGGGTGGAGTTCTTTCACCCCTTTTATGGCTAGTCACCGTTAATGAGATCCTATCCGTAATTAATGGCGGTGGGGTCAAGGTAGTTGCTTATGCTGATGACCTGGTCCTGCTGGTTTCGGGACCATTCCCTTCAGTTATGAGTGAGATCTTGGAGGGTGCTTTAGGTAAGCTGGGTGATTGGGCCGCCAGGTGTGGTCTTCGGGTTAATCCTTCTAAAACTCAGCTAATGCTATTCACCAGAAGATACAAACCTCCGCTGTTTAGACTGCCCAGAATGGGTAGTCAGACTCTGGAGCTCTCATCCAGGGTCAAGTATCTGGGCGTAATACTGGACCCCAAGCTCCATTGGAGGCTTCATGTAGAGGAGCGGGTGAAGAAGGCCTGTGTGGCCTTTTACTCCTGTAAATCTATGTTTGGTCGAAGATGGGGACTCAGACCTCATATGGTGCTCTGGATGTACAACCAGGTGGTCTTGCCAATTTTAACCTATGGTTGCTTGGTGTGGTGGGTGGCCCTTCGCAAGGGCTATATTGTCACTAAGCTGGAAAGAGTGCAAAGGACTGCGTGTATAGGTATCACTGGGGCCTGCAGGACTTGCCCCAATGCTGCTCTGAACGTCATTCTGCACCTACTGCCTGTGGACCTTCAGGCTATGTCGATTTCAACTCAGAGTGCGATCAGATTGAGAGAGCTGGGCCTCTGGGGACGATTTTCAGGGGGCCATAGTAATATTCTAGGGCTACTCCCTCCTCATATACGGGATATACGTACTGACCTTGCCCTCCGGAAGTTGGATTTTGGGGGGTGTGCCAAGGTTGTCTTCCCCAGTAGGGAAGAATGGGCATTAGGAAGGGTTGGTATGGGTCCCGGTTTTTCGATCTTCACGGATGGCTCTAAGATGGATTCCGGCGTGGGGGCTGGTATTTACTCCGAGTCTGCCAAATTGGCAGAGTCTTTTAGATTGCCGGACACATGCAGTGTTTTCCAGGCCGAGGTGTTTGCAATCATGCAAGCACTGAGGATTCTAGGGGAACGGTGTATAGGGGGTGAAGTTAGGGTTTTTTCTGATAGCCAGGCTGCTATCAGAGCCCTGGCTTCGCCCATGGGAAACTCTTCCCTCGTCCTTCGTTGTAAGGAGGAGCTGAAGCGTCTTGGGGACGTTTGTGGCATCTCCTTGGTCTGGGTTCCTGGTCATAGGGATATCCTGGGAAATGAGAGGGCAGATGAGCTCGCTAGGGGAGCTTCTGCCGGAGGGGAGCATGTTGCTTCCTACCTGGATGTCCACTGCCCTATGACCACCATTAAGGAAAGGATATCCAAGTTTTTCCTTGGGAAAGCACAGAGCAGGTGGAATTCCATCAATACCTGTGCTGTTTCTAGGACACTTTGGCCACGGTATAACCGGGGTAAGACTCTGGGAATCTTGGGGATTCCCCGTCAGTCCTTGTCCAGACTCATAGCGGTGTATACGGGTCACTGGCTGATCGGTAGACACGCAGAGAGGCTGGGCCTCCCCTTTAATCCGCACTGCAGAAGTTGCGGGGATTCTTCTAAGAGGGAGACTGTGGAACATTTTCTTTGTGACTGTCCAGGTCTGGCGGTCAGACGATTGAAGTTTTTTGGGGTGCCCTTTTTCGACGGCTTGGCGCAATGTGCGAACCTGGACCCCCTTGCTTTACTTCACTTTATAGACAGCTCTGGTTGGCTGTAGTTATATTCTCTTCTTTTTCTACTTTTAGGTAACTTTAGTTTGGTCCTGCAATGGTATCAAAACGGCATCTTGTGCTAATTGTAGTTGATCGGAGTTTCGGATCAACTGGCCATTTGACCTACCTACCTACCTACCTACCTCTTACGACAGATTTGAGCAGGGCCCAAATCGCGGCACTCGTTATCGAATGAAGTTAATCGAAATTTTTGTATTTGAGATCATCGCACTCGATAACAAGTAAGGTGTATCGAATTTTAGATTTTGGCATTCGATAACGAGTACTCAATCGAATGCCATCTCTCGAAATGCCATTCGATACTTGTTTAGAAACACGATGGCAACACTGGCAGCATTCTGCTTGAAACTTATTTTTCTTCTCAATTTTTTGGTCAACCACGATCAATCGTGTTAGTGAAGTCGAGAAACATAAACTATTGGCGGTGAATATTAAAATAAATTATTGTTTGTGAAATAAATCGATTAAAACAAATATTAAGAAACAAAAAGATATAGAACAAAAATTGTGAGACAAACTTTTATAATTACAATAAATTAAAATTAAACACTTAAACATATAAAGACAAACAAATAAAATAAACAAAATTAATTTTAGTTAAAATAGAAAAAAAGTGAACCGTGTTTTTATTTATGTTTAGGTTCGACCCTAAACATTATGGTCCATTCGAGCCGGATAGTTTTAACATAAAATAAAATTTATTTAATTTTTAAATGAAAACTAATAAACATTTGTGATAATAAAAAAAAAGACTCATACTCAAGGAACAAAAAACAATAGTTGTTATTAAAATAAATAGTATTCTGGACACAATATTTCAAAATTACAACAAAAAATTAACGAAAAAAATAAAATTGCAGTCAACAACAAATAAATAGACACAAACTCAAGTAAGAATAAAAACAAAAAACAACAGTTACAAAACCTTGAAAATAAAAATCAACGCAAAATTCAACGCAGAGACATCAGCAGCGACAGAGAATACCAGTAAGCAACAATAACGAAAAACAAGCAAGTAAAAGACCCAACAACAACAACAGTAAGTACAAGAAAAATATTATATACAAATGAGACACAAATATCAAAATTAATAACAAAAAAATACTTGGTATAACGGAGAAATTGAAAAAGGGTTACCAACGGGCCAAAAAATTAAATTTCACGGGTAACCTTAAATCTGAAATAGGATTTAAAAATATTAATATTTTTTCGATACTACTTGTTGTTAAATCGCTAGCAGGCATTTTTGACCCAAAGTTTTTTCGACACCTCTTCCTAATTTCACAAAGTAGAAAATTTTAACTTTTCAAAATGTCTCTTAGAAAGTTTGTAAATTGTACAAATGATTTAATTGAATTTGAAAAGTCATACTCCGCCAGCCATGCAGAGGACAATATTCATGCGTTGGAAATTCTTCGTGTAGAATTAGATTCACTTTGGACCCAAGTAAAGAGGTCATATGAAGAATGCAGAGACATAGAAAAGGAAGGTGACCAACCAATTGGTAAGAATAAATTACGGGAGCGATATCAAAAAACCCTCTCAGCGTACAAAGTGTGTCTATCATCTATAAATTCTGAAATTCATGCGCTTTCTAAACCAGTTGAAAAAATTGAACGACGATCAACCATATTTCAGGAAAGTGAAACTTCGTCAATAAGAGTCCCGCCCTGTGACACAGACACCTTTTTTGGGGATTATAAATTATGGCCCAGTTTTCGAGACTTATTTACAGCCATATATATAAGAAACACAAACTTAAGTAATGTAGAAAGATTATTTTATTTGACCCAAAAAACAGGCGGCGAAGCGAGGGAAGTAATTGCTCATGTACCCTTGACAAATGACGGTTTTATTTTAGCGTGGAGAAATTTAATAGACCGTTATGAGAATAAATGGATGCAGGTAAATGAACAATATAAGATTATTTTAGATTTACCTCAAGCATCGGCAAACTCAGGTGCATCAATCAAAAAATTACAGCGCACTATAAATGACTCTAGACAAACCCTAAACATGTTAGGCATCGACACAGCAACATGGGAGTCATTTCTAATATTTATTTGTTCGCAAAATCTTCCCAGAAGTCTACTGCTGGAATTTGAAAATTCGCGTGCAGATTGCGCTGAAATTCCCACATGGGTCGAATTTGATAAGTTTTTGACACACAAATTCAAAGCTTTAGAATCAGTTGAAAATATCATGTCAAAAGCTAGACCCGCTCAGACCAATCCTGAATACTCAAAACCTTTCTATAGTAAAAATACTATTAAATCACTTCAGACAAATTCTTCAAAACAAGTTGACTGCAAAATACAAAAGAACCCCTCTGCAACAAGAGAAAAATGCCCATATTGTAACCAAACACACTTACTACGATCCTGTCCTTCATTTTTAGAGAAAAATGTCAGTGATCGAATACACATAGTAAAAACAAGACACTCATGCTACAACTGTCTGTCAGCAGCCCACAGTGTAAAGGACTGCCCCAGCAAATATAGTTGTAGAATATGCAAACAAAAACATAATACTTTGCTACACAAATCAGCTGCGACTCAATCTGCAAACCTTACACATGTAAATACAGAGGAGCTATCATCCACGAGTTCTGCAGCTTTAACAAAAAATATACAGTCCACTCAAAATTCACACATTCCCAATTACACATCATTGACACTTCAAAAGAACGTTGAATCCTTCACAAAGTTACAACAACGAGAAACTTTATTATTTACCGCCGTAGTTCAAATAGAAGTTAAAGGTCTACGATACCAGGCAAGAGCTATCATCGACCCTGGATCACAATCAACATTTATCTCACATAAACTGCAAAAACGATTAAACTTACCCACTATACGAAACGTAGTACATGTAAGTGGGTTGAATCAAACTGTTTCAGAAACTTCAACAAACGCGTGTTTGTTCAATCTTTGTTCTAGCGTAGACCCTAACTTTAAATTGGAAGTCTTTGCACCAGTACTCAAGACTCTCCCATCCAATTTGCCATCGCAAATATCAAATTTAGAAATTATCAATGAGGCTGCAAAATTGCAACTAGCAGACCCTCACTTCTACAAGAGCCGACCCATCGACCTACTAATAGGCCTTGACTTAGGACCATCCATATATTGTCTGAAAACTCCGATGCGGTCAATTGGATCTCTTTTGACACAAAAAACAGCATTTGGCTGGATTGTGGGGGGACCAATTTCAAAGGCGACTCGGTCAAAAACAACGATTTCACTACTAAATACAACGTCCCATGACCAAATCCTCACACGTTTTTGGGAGGTGGAGGAAACCACAAAACAGATTTTGAGGTCAGATGAGGACACAATATGTGAAAACAAGTCTACAACATGTAGAAATGACACAGGAAGGTATATTGCTACCCTACCCTTCAAAAAAGAAGAGAAAATAGGCTTCTCACAACATATTGAGATGACTCAATATTTAAGAGTGGAGCGAAGGCTCAGTAGAAAACCTGAAATTGGTCAACAGAACAATCAGGTCATTCTTAAATATCTAAAGTTAAGATATACGAAAAGAATCTCACCCTTGGTTATAAATAAGGCTCCAAATTATTACCTGCCGCATCACGCAGTAATAAAACCGGATAAGCTCACTACAAAGCTTCGTGTAGTTTTCAACGCCTCCAGCCCGACGTCAAATAAGAATAGTCTTAATGACATTTTATACCCAAGACACATTCTACAGCAAGATCTTGTTCTTCTGATAGCAAAGTGGAGATTTTTCCGTTATGTATTCAATGCCGACATTACCAAAATGTATCGCCAAACACTTATCAACCCATCACATACCAACTACCAGCGAATATTGTTTCGCAAGACACCAAATGATCCTATTGAGGATTACGAGAGCCATACCGTGACAGTCGAAATCAATTCCATACCGTTCTCCGCCATAAGAACACTCCTCCAATTAGCCGACAAGCTATTCACAGTTCTCAAAGCAGCCAATAATTTGACAGCCGAAGCATTTTTAGCAGCATTCTCACGCCTCATTGGAAGACGTAGATGCCTTGCTTGTATCCATTCGGACAATGGGACAAATTTTGTCAGAGCAGCAGAACTCATCAAAAAGAACAGTCTACAACTTATAAAATCTACACAGCAGAAGCAGAAAAACATCGAATGGAAGCTTATGCCACCTGACGCCTCACACATGAGAGGTTTTTGTCAAACAGGCTTAAAATCATTCAAGACACATCTACAAAAAATACTTCATAAGATGAAATTCACATACGAAGGACGAAGTACAATTCTGGCCTGCATTGAAACATACTTCAATTTTAGACCCCTAAGTCCTGCTAGCGATGACCCGATTAATTTGACCCCATTGACTCCTAAAAACTTTTTTATCGTTAAACTCAAAATGATTTCATTCTTACGAGATATAAAAGAAGAACATATTACCCTTGCCAACCACAGGAAATGCAACAAAATCTTCTACCAATCATTTCGTCAAAGACTGAAAAATAGATATCTGGCCGAAACACATGGCAGATATAGATGGAAATTTCGTAGACACAACAGAAAGAATAATGGTTCAAAATACATAATACAACTTGTAGTATTACTCATATTTAAAAGATCTTTATTAATGTATTCTCAAAACTTATTTGCAGTGATGCCTTCAAATCTTCATTTCAGCCCATCTCATTGGCAATCGCCCTGCAGCCTATTCAAACAAGATTATGTACTTAAAACTCGCCGCAAATATCTAAACGCTAGTACAGATGAAAGAAGACACAACACAGTCCTGCATGACACCCCACAATCAAAAAATCTTGCAAAAGACCATCAACTGAAAGAAGAAAAAACCCTACAGATTGAAACTAACATGACCCAAACACATACTAGTGACTCCTTCTTTTGGTCCAGTAATTTTTGTGTCGACTGCCAGCCTTCAAGTATTCTACAGCCAGACCCTCAAAGAAGTTGTACCCATATACACACCACTTGGAGGGGGCAGAATGTTTAGAAACACGATGGCAACACTGGCAGCATTCTGCTTGAAACTTATTTTTCTTCTCAATTTTTTGGTCAACCACGATCAATCGTGTTAGTGAAGTCGAGAAACATAAACTATTGGCGGTGAATATTAAAATAAATTATTGTTTGTGAAATAAATCGATTAAAACAAATATTAAGAAACAAAAAGATATAGAACAAAAATTGTGAGACAAACTTTTATAATTACAATAAATTAAAATTAAACACTTAAACATATAAAGACAAACAAATAAAATAAACAAAATTAATTTTAGTTAAAATAGAAAAAAAGTGAACCGTGTTTTTATTTATGTTTAGGTTCGACCCTAAACAATACTAAAAGAGCAATCGAAATTATGTACGCGTTGTTTATTTGGATATATAACAAGAAAAAAATTTATTATTTTTTAATAAAATCGACTGAAATGTAAGTAGCAAATAATTTTTTAGCGTAAAATACATAAAAAATATATTTTCCCGTTCAGGACAAATGTAAACAAAATAAACAGCAAACAAAAGGATGTTATGGCACAGTTCATGTTTGAACATCCACATTTGGCTAAGAACTTGCTGTCAAATTGCGGACAGGGAAAAGAAATGGCTGAAAGTTGAAAGAGTTGTCAAATTGTCTAAATACATTTGATCCACCAACTACGGAAGTGGCTGTATGGCGAAATGTAAAGAGTGTAGTTCTTCTTATTTAACGTTAATATTTTTTCGATCATTTTTTAATGTGTTTGCTGACCAAAAGCATAATGTTAAAAAGAAACTTTCATTTAATATGGAATCGAAGAAAAAAACTGGCGGTGGTCCTTACGAGGAAATCTAAATAATTTTATTTAACATTTAATTATTATTTTTCACAACAATAGTAGATGCTAAAATCTCAACACATTCTAAAAAATCGATCCTCTACGAAGATCTCATCGGATTCGAATCCCAGTGAAAGTGATCGTTGTTTAATTTTGTATCGTCAGAAAAGTTTTAATTAGATCAAGAGTTAAATTCTATTAAGAATGTAAATTTTTTTGCAATGATTGTTTTTCTTTTTGATAATAAAAGAAAATTATGTCCGGAAAGGAATTGTATACAAGCCAAACTATACAATTGTTTTGCTTTAATTTTACTTACTTGCTTTTTATTTTAAATATATTTGTTTACATTTGTACGAATCATATGTTTTGATTCTTTTACAAAACAAAAAATCTTTTACATTTTTCTTGTAAGTTTCGATTCGATAGCTATCGAGTGCCATAATTTGGTTATTCGATAACGAGTGCCGCGATTTGGGCCCAGCTTTTTCATGGCAATCAATTACTCCCAGAGCTTTTGCCAGAAGACTGCTGAAAGGTAGTCGCCGAAACAAATAACTTTTTCATATTTATTTTTTTTTTCAAGATGTAAGAGCTGAGATTTAAACCCGGCGCTATCGTCTTAGTGAGCCAACACTAACCACTAGACCACGGCGACTACTATGTGGGAATATACTTCGTATATTATTATTGATTCTGCTGTTCCTATCTTCTCGATTCTATAACAACGCGTTATACTTCGTTTTTAAGAAATATATAGATTAACGTAATCAGTTCTGTATTTTCCCACTGGAAAGTAATGATCTGCAATCAATTTCACCTGCATGCCTTTCCAATAATGTATGCCGCAATTTTTGATAACGATCTCGTCTTTAACTTAGAAAAATGCAGTTGGTGGAGGAGGCGCAAAATATAACGGAAATCCCCGTTTTGTCATAAAAAGTTGTTCTCCGGAATTGGCAACCGATCCGCATGATGAAAAAGTTGTGAAATTGATTTATGCATTTATTATTATGGCATGCTATTGAGTATGTAGATTCCTTAAAATGTCTTGGTGTTATATTAGACTCAAATCTAAATTTTGATGAAATTATACTCACTCAAATCCTACACACCTTGTCATATCAGAAATCGGTTAGTAAACCCCCTTATTATGCCTCTAATAAAGTATTGCCTTGAAGTTTTCTCTGGTACTATGGTACATAATTTATACAGAATAGAGAGAATTATTAGGAAAATTGTGCGTTATGTATATAATGTAAGGATAACTGAACATGATCTTGTCTCCGAATTAGTCCCGAGATTCCTAGGATGCAGTTTTCAAAAATACTTAGGCCTGCGCATCCTTTTACACTTCTATAAAATCATGAAAAATGGACAACCTGAAATCCTTGTAAATTCTTTTTCTTTTATTGGCTCGACACGCAATATTCAAATCTATGTCCCCCTTAGACGTCTTACAATTTCCGATCGGTCATTTATAAAAAGAGTACATCGTGCCTGGAATCATTTACAAAATAATCTAAAGCGGTTTTCTTACTCTTGTTCAACTTATAAGCCTGGTACTGAGTTCAACATTTCGTACGAAAAGCTGTCAAATTACATATAAAAATGTTTCGTACGAAATGTTTGTGAAAAAATGTTTCAAAAGTAGTACTCTGTTCTTGCTGCGAAAAACATGTGAAATCTACATTTCAACATTTTTTCTAACTGCAACAAGTTTCTGTCAACATTTTGATTCATGTACGGAACAACATAGTCAACATTTCTTTCGAACGAAATAAAATAAATTTACACCGGCCTACAATAACTTTTTTATTATAATGAGCAGGATTTTATAATAGAGTTTTTACTGTTGACATAGCTTTGGTGTTGGGTTATTTAGAGTTATATTGAATATTCGAATTATTATAGGTGGTCTTTTGCAATTTCTGTATATAAAATGCATGATATATCGTTATAATTTCAACTCACTGCACAGCAGTTGGACTGTTAAGGATTGCATAAAAAGTGCAGGTCTTAAAAAAAAACTGAAAAACTAAAATACATTCTGAGCCCCAAATAAAAGTTTAATTAGTTCTTGTCAAAAGCAACAAAAAAAAAATATTTTGTTGAACTGTGTTATTTGTTGTGTATAAAGGTGATGCATGCTTTTAGGGATATATGTTGCATGTCAAATTTTTCGAATGGAAAAATAAATGTATCTAAACTTTTTTCACAAAATTGAACTCAATACCAGGCTATAGGAAAAAACTCCTTGAATTTATTAATAATATTTTTTATTGAGAAACAAATTAAATTCCTATTTATATTATTTTTATTCTCTTTCTTGTGCTGTATATACATATAATTACTGCTGGGGAGCCATTTAAAATCTCAATTAAATTAAACGATATGTGCATATATATTTATATTAATTATATTGTATTTACATAAGATATTATTTTTCTATTATACAACATAGATATTAATCCTACAATGCATGTATAATTAGCCCTATGGGCTTTCTATGTATTAATATTAAATGAATAAATAAATAAATCAGAATTATAATTTGTGCATCTATCTGAATGACTGAAAATCGTGCAAATTGTGTGGATTATTTTAGGGAAATTCTTAATTTTTTTCGTAAGTTTTCTAATGAATGGAAAATATCCAGAATTTTCTTTCCCCTTGATATATTCTGATTTTGCAAAACAGTTGACGTGCTCGACTAAAATGCATCCGTGCTCGCCAACTTTGCAGATATCTGGTTTATGTTCTCAAAGTTTGACGCTTCAATTATAAATTTAGCTCTGTCAGAACTCAGATTTTTCGTTAAAGCCTTGTGTAATATAGGGAGGATCGCCATGTAATATAGGATGTTATAGGTGTGTTAATGATACCTATAGTTCTCTTATTTTATTAAAGAGCCTTAGAGTAGCAGGCGGCTCTATATGATGGCAAAGTTAATTGCCGAAGTTTTTATGAGAAATAAAAGAAAACTCTTGCTTTTGAATTCTAAATTATTTCTGATTTTATTTACAAAATTCATGATCTTATATACTAATTTAATTCTATGTTTTCTACATTATTCTCCTACTTATTCCAATAATATCTTATTCTATTTCTCCTACTTATTCCAATATTGTCTTATTCTATTTCCCCTACCTATTCCAATAAGTTCTTATTAACCATTTAATATTTTTATTTGTTTACATTTTAATGACCCACTCTAGTTAAATATCATATTCAAATTCGTAATGCAAACCCAGCGACCCACATCAGTTGACGCAAGCCACTTGATATTGCATATTATTATAGGTGTGTGATAAATGATACCTATAGTAGTACTCTTATTTTATTTAAGAGCCTTACTGCCATCCCTAAATAAAAGCGGCAAGCGTTTTCTAGCTGTCAAAATTTCTCATGCACATACAATTTGTATGGAGCATCCCAAAATAACGCGGCGGCAACGCTTTGCAATTGGAAAATCCAATTTTGACAGAGCGTTTAATAGTAAAGTTGGTCGCAAAAGGCAACTAAAATGTAAACAAATAAGAAAAGAACAGGGTTGTGATATAAAGATATGTTATTTGCATAACCATGTTTTATTCGCAAAGGCAAAAAATAAACAAAATAGAAGATAATAACTATTAATATCAAATAAATAAATAAAATATAATAAAAATAAATAAAATAACGATATAAAATTTAGTTTATGTTACAAATACCAATAGAGTAATGCAGTTTATTATTAAAATAGTCAGAATTGTTATATAAGCATATGTTTTTGTATTACCCTGTTTTTAATGTTTTGACAAAACGTTGCCGCTCTTATTTAGGGATGGCGGTTCAGCGTAAGCGCTGAGCGTTGTAAAACGTTCCGCTTGCCGCTTTTATTTAGGGATGGCTCTTAGAGTAGCAGGCGGCTCTATATGATGGCAAAGTTAATTGCCAAAGTTTTTGAGAAATAAAAGAAAACTCTTATTTTGAATTCTAAATTATTTCTGATTTTATTTACAAAATTCATGATCTTATATACTAATTTAATTCTATGTTTTCTACATTATTCTCCTACTTATTCCAATAATATCTTATTCTATTTCTCCTACTTATTCCAATATTGTCTTATTCTATTTCCCTTACCTATTCCAATAATTTCTTATTAATCATTTAATATTTTATTTGTTTACATTTTAATGACCCACTCTAGTTAAATATCATATTCATATTCACATTCGTAATGCAAACCCAGCGACCCACATCAGTTGACGCAAGCCACTTGATATTGCATACCCTGCATAATTATTTGTTCTTTTTATTTTATGTGAAGTCACTTTGTAATATAATACTAAAATATTTATTCTGGGCTCTTGTAAGTACTTTAATAATTTGTTTTTGTTTATATTTGTATGTTTGTTTATGTTACATGCACTACATTTTGATTTGGGTTCTTATTATTTATTTTGTTATTGTTTACATATGTATGTTTGGTTGTGTATGCATGTTTTTACTACATGCACTACACCCTCACCGTTTAAAAGAAAAAAAAATATACAATATTTTATTTATATTTTTTTTTGATACTTAATACTTAAATTAATTTTAATCTATTTTTGTGTACAATCATTGGTTTGTTATCTTTTAAAATTGTTACATTTACATCTTTTGTATTAATTACTTCAAATGAACCAATGTATTGGTTTTCGCTTTTCTTTGCGTTTTCTTTTCTTAAAAATACTTTATCTCCTAAATTAATTTGAATATCATTAGTATTTTGATCTTTAAAACTTTTTTGTTTTATTTTGTTCTCTAATAATTTTTTGTTTGCCATTTCATGGGCATGTTTTAATTTTATTCTTAATTCTGTAATATAATCTTCATAATTATAAAATCTATCTTCTGACATAGGTTCGGTTGGCATTGAAGCTAATCTTTCATATGCGAGTTCAAATGGAGAAAAACCTGTTGATGAGTGTGGTGTTGTATTATACGCGAACATATAATACGGAATCCATTCATCCCAATTGTACTGTTCTGTGAAAGAACACATGTATTCGTTTAAAACTCTATGATTTCTTTCAATACTTACTTAAGTTTCATGATGGTATGCTGTTGAAGTTACATGATTAATCTTCATAAGTGTACATATTCTTTTAAATAATTCGTGTACAAATTCAGTTCCTCTGTCTATCTTAACTGTATCAAAACATCCATATTTTAATATAAACTTTTCTACTAATATTTTGCCTATTTCTGATGCTTCTTTAGTTTCTATTGGAAATGCGTCAATGTATTTTGTCAGTTCACATTGCGCTGTTAATATATATCTATATCCGTTTGATACTCTTAATGGGCCTACAGTATCTAATTGTATAAATTGAAATAGTTTTGTAGGTGTGTTAGTGATTTGGATTGGTGCCTTGGTATGTTTAATTATTTTATTTTTCTTACAACTCTCACAATGACTTATATAATCTTTAATCATTTTATATATATTCTTCCATATGTACTTTTGTTTTAATCTAATGACTTTTCTACGTACTCCTGCATGTCCTCCGTGTGGAGTTTCATGGTACTCTTTTATAATTTCCTTTTGTCTATCTTTCTCCAGTATTCTTTCTGGTTGTTTAAATAATATTATCTCTATAGGTCTCTGCCTATGTCTACCTTTATTTTGCATGCTATTATGCTTTTTAATTAATTTTTCCTCACTTATATATATAAATATAATATCATCCTTCGCTAGCGACACTGTAAATATTTGGTTATCCCGTAAGACCTTAGTTAACTTCTGCAAGACTGAACCTAAATTCAAGTATGCATTTTCATTACCAGATACTGTAACGTGATTTCCAAAAATTTCAATTCTTGGCATGCTTCTATTTATTTTATTTACAATAAATTTCAATCTTGGATAGCCTTTAACTTGTGAAAACGAAATGCTATTCCACATATAAATGTGATCAGTCTCTCTGTCACTATTTCTTTTCTTATAATCCTCATCTTTTCTAATCGAAGTATTTTCATTACTAGTACTGTTGCTATTTTTCTTCAATTCTTCAGTCATTTTTCTAGTCATTATGTTTATACTTTTTGGCATCATATCTTTCAAATCGTTAGAATCTATTTTGATTCTTGATAATGCATCGGCATTTAGTATTAATCTTTCTTTCCTTGCTTATATATGATCTCGAAATCGTAATCCATTAGGTCTAATCAAATTCTGGTTAATCTTGATGAAGGGTTTTTGTGGGTAAATAATGATACTAGTGGTCTGTGGTCAGTTACTACTTTTAACTTTCTACCGTATAAGTATGGTCGAAAATGTGTAATTCCCCAATGAATAGCTAAAAGTTCTTTCTCTATTATAGGTTTGTTAATTTCACGTTTATTTAGAGAACGACTTGCATATGATATTGGTAAATCGTTATTTATTTCACCTTGTGAAAGAACTGCTCCCAGTGCGTAATCTGATGCGTCTGTAGTTAGAATAAATTCCTTTTCAAAATCTGGGTATTGTAATATTGGCGGATTTGAAACTAAAGTTTTTAACATTTCAAAAGATTTTTGACAATTTTCTGACCAAACTAATTTTTGGTTCTTCTTCAGCAATTCATTAAGTGGTTTAGCTATTTGAGCAAAATTTTTAACAAAACGTCTATAATAATTGCAGAAAGCTACGAATCTTCTTGTGTCATCTGTATTCTTTGGAATTGGATACGCTTGTAGTGCTTTACTTTTATTTGGGTCTGTCATCACTCCTTTATCTGTAATAAGATGTCCTAAATAAACTACTTCTGGCTTCAAGAAATTACATTTATTTGGATTCAATTTAAGGTTGTGACTTTTTAATCTTTGAAATACCTTCCTTAAATTATTATTGCGGTGCTGTAAAGAACATCCAAAAACAATTATATCGTCTACGTATATAAATGCATTGGAATCTAAACCTGTTAATGCTATTGTCAGCATTCTTTGGAAACTGTTTGACGATATTTTGAGACCAAAGGGTAGTCTCTTGAATTGATAGTGTCCATTATTTGTAGAAAATGCTGTAAGTGGTCTTGATTTTGGTTCTAATTCTATCTGGTGGAATGAACTTGTCATATCTAGTGTCGAGAAATATCTTGCTCTTCCTATTTTATCTAATACATCATCTAGCTGAGGTAATGGGAATTTGTCATTGACCAATTTTTTATTTAATTGATGATAATCAACAACTAGTCTCCATTTCTTTTCATCGCTGTCACTTTTCTTTGGAACTAAAAGTAATGCAGAATTATAAGGACTAACGGATGGCTCTACTAAATCTTCTTCTATTAATTTGTGAACCTGTTTTTTGATTTCCTCCTGTTGTGATTGTGGTAATCTATAATTTCTAATGTAAACAGGTGTATCGTCTGTAGTTTGTAGTCTTTGCTTATAGAAATTATTTGCGGTCAAATGATCTCCTTCCAAATGGAAAACATCCTGAAATTCCATGCATATGTCTTCTATGGTCTTTCTTGCTGTAATATCGCTTGTATCTATATTTAACAAATTCTTTAATTTTTCCCATCTAGTTTTTTGATAATCAAGTTTCTGTTTCCTCGGATAACTTTTCTTTTCGTAAAGAATGTTATAATTTGACAAAGGTTTAATTTGCAAATCTAATTGTGATATTGTAACCTCTTTGTTTGAAGCATTCAAAATTTTAATGTGTTTTGTCCCATATTTTGGGATTATTGTATTACTAACAAAAATATTGTCATTTATTTGTTTTGCACATACAACACTATCCACATTTATTGCCTGTATCATCTCTGTTCTAGGTGGTATTGTAAATTTATGTTTGCTCTCATAGGTAAAACGTATTCAATCTCGTTTACTATGATAGCTAAAGTGTATGTTTCATAATCTATCTTTGCCAAATATTTACTAAAAAAATCTCTACCCAGTATACCTTCTAATGCTATTGGGAAGTTTGAGTTTACAATTTGAAATCTATGGTCTATTAAATCTTCCGGAAATACTAGTTTCAATATTGAAGTACCCATTGTCCGTATTGCTCCATTTTCAATACCCGTTAATTTGCAAGCATTATGTTCTTTTATCTCTTTATTTCCTATAAAATTCTCCTTACATACTGAAATATCTGCACCTGTATCTATAAAAAATCTCACTAAATTTCCTTCATCAGTTTTCATTTGTACAAAATGTGGTGCACTTGCGTGCGAATCATAAGTTTTTAAAGCATACTCTTTTATATATTTTCGTTTTGGTTCCCCTACATCTTCTGTTGAATTTACTCTTGAAGATTGCAGGGGTTTATTTCGTTTCCCTGTTCCTGAGTAACATACACCCTTCTTTGGTTTTTATTTCTAAAATTACTATTTCTCTGGTTGTTATTGTTGTAATTATTGTTATTGTAATTATTATTCCTACGGAAATTACCTCTTTGTACACTATTCCTATAATGATTATCATTATTACTATTCCTGTTGTTAGTATTAATGTTCTTATTATGATGTCTGTTGTCATTATATGTCCTATTGTTGGAAAATCTTTTATTCTTATTAAAATGCGTTATTGAATTATGCTGTGGGGTTGTTTCAGAAGCTATTTGGATCGCTTCATTTAAACTTTTAGGTCTAGCTGCCAATACTGTGGTTCTGTGTGGCTCATTCAAACCATTTTTAAAAGTACTAAGTGCTACCTGGTCGTTCATTTTAATTATTGTTTCCCTACTTTGGGAACCTAATTCTGAAATTTGCAGCTCATTTAGACAGGCTATGAGTGACTCTATTTTACTGTCAAATTGTGCTACAGAATTATTGCCTTGAGTTTGTTTTGCCAAATCAGTATGTATAGAAGAAAGAGATTTCCTAGGTGTAAATATTTTTCTGAGTGTGTATACTAATGATTCTAATGAATTTGGTGTCTTCTCCGAAATTAATTTGTTTCTCACTTTGTCTGCTAATTTAGTAGCTAAAATAAATTTTACTAATTTATTAGTTTCTGAACTATCCTTAAGAGTTTCAGCATAGAATTCTATTATACCTATAAAATTATTTAATTGATTGAGATCACCATTAAACTCAAGTATAATTTTAGATGCGTCTAAAATGCCAAACGATGCCATTTTCTTATTATCGAATTCTTTTAAATAATATAAAATTTTATTTTCAATTTCAATTAATTGTTCTAAGGAGTAGCCCTCTTTCTTTATTGAAAATGTTTTTAATTCTTCAATCACTCTTTTAGTTTCTTTTACATAATTTTGGGTGTAAGTTCTCTTTGGATTTTTCTTTAAATTTTAATAAATGCTTATTAATTTATCCATTAATTAAACATCCTGTATAGGTTTATTTAATTTTATAGCCTTTTTTCTCATATAATCTTTATAATATTCGTTTAATTTTATAAGTACTAATACAATCAAAAGAATTAGTGTTATTTGCTGCATATGATCCTTGGTTATAGTTAATACCCCATTATTGTTCTCATTTATAATGATGGCTTCTTTTGAAAACCATCCCCCCATTTTAAATTTTAACTATTACAATAACTTCAATAACTAATTATTATATAAAATTCTTATTTAATTTTGTTTTCGTAAATTTTTAATTTCATTCAATAACTTTGATTTTTCCTTTTTGTAATCATCTTCTTCGTCGGTTTCATCATCATCCATATCAATAACTTCTACTTCGTCTCCTGTCTCGTTGCCTCTAATTCTTCATCAGGATATAACTTTTTAATATAATTTTATTTAAATATAATCGCATATAATTTAATTTTTGAATTTCGGTCGGCAGGATCGCATGTGGCAGGATTGTATGTGGCATAGGATCGTATGTGGCATCTAATGTGGCAGGATCGTATGTGGGCAGGATCGCCATGTAATATACGATGTTATAGGTGTGTGATAAATGATACCTATAGTACTCTTATTTTATTTAAGAGCTTTAGAGTAGCAGGCGGCTCTATATGATGGCAAAGTTAATTGCCGAAGTTTTTGAGAAATAAAAGAAAACTCTTATTTTGAATTCTAAATTATTTCTGATTTTATTTACAAAATTCATGATCTTATATACTAATTTAATTCTATGTTTTCTACATTATTCTCCTACTTATTCCAATAATATCTTATTCTATTTCTCCTACTTATTCCAATATTGTCTTATTCTATTTCCCTTACCTATTCCAATAATTTCTTATTAATCATTTAATATTTTATTTGTTTACATTTTAATGACCCACTCTAGTTAAATATCATATTCATATTCACATTCGTAATGCAAACCCAGCGACCCACATCAGTTGACGCAAGCCACTTGATATTGCATACCCTGCATAATTATTTGTTCTTTTTATTTTATGTGAAGTCACTTTGTAATATAATACTAAAATATTTATTCTGGGCTCTTGTACTTTAATAATTTGTTTTTGTTCATATTTGTATGTTTGTTTATGTTACATGCACTACATTTTGATTTGGGTTCTTATTATTTATTTTGTTATTGTTTACATATGTTTGGTTGTGTATGCATGTTTATACCACATGCACTACACTTGACTGTTTTTTATGGCATATTTGTTAGCTGTTTGAGTGGGCACGCCATCTGAGATGTAGGCGTTCGCCAACATTTTGGAGAGCTCCTCTATTTTTTGGGCGTAAACATTATTTGGTTTATTCCCTTGGCGTGCAGCCATTAACTTTGCAACCAGTGTATCAGCGGAGTCATCCTTTATGGTGGTCTTCAGTCTTTCAGATATATCTAAAATGGTATTCAAGCCGTTAATTGAAATACGGGCTGTCCCAATAATTTTTGTCTGAATTATCTGTATAGATAAGTTTTCGTGTGTGCCTTTTAACGAGTCTAATACATAAATGCAAAGCATCTATAAATTTTTGGAGATCGTTGAATTTACCATCAAATTCTGGTAAAACTCTGAATTTAATTGGCTCCATTTTAAGAACCATTAATTTATTACTGTATTTCAAGAGATCGTAATCGTTCGCTGCGTCTTTATCTTCAAATGATTCCCATATATTTGAATTCTACAAAATATCCCCACAATCTTCGCCCTCAGACGTTATAGTTACGCATTATTTTTGCGAAACTATAACGAAACAATTCGCTTTTCGCTCTTGTGCTTGCTTTGTTATTCCGTTACATTCGTATAATTTGCTCTTTTTCTCTTCTTCTTTTCTTTTTCTTCTCATTCATTTTTTATTCTACCAACGCACATTTATGTTAGTGTATTTGTAGTGCTCAAAACAAAAACAATATACAAAACTAAATGGGACAATCGCTCTCACTGTTTTTGTTTTACTCATAGTAAAGAACAAAACAAAATGAGATCAAACGTTTAGTTTTGTTTATTTTTCTACTCTGTGCCTCGTTTTTGTATTACTCGACTCGAGTAATATCTCACATGAAACGAAAAAATTTAAACAAAAACTATGTGAATTGACACAAAAAGTGCTGTTTCTCCCATACGTGTTTCTGTATGTAAAATAATGCAAGTACTATCTGTCATTTTCCAATTATTATTGGGAAAATGTGAGTAAAAGTGTTTCTGTATCTTTTTTTTGTGAAAACTGAACCGAATGAAGTGTCAAAGTAAGCCGCATATTAAAACGATGCGCAAAGTGCTTTGCAAACAAAAAAAAAAAAAACAATTTTTGTATTTTGTGACTTTTTTAAATAATATTGTGTGGTTTTTTTATTAAAAATAATATTGCGTTGCTTTTTTTAATAAAAATAATATTGTATAGCTGATTTTTTATTAAAACTGCGAGTAATATTTTGTGGCTTTTATTTATTCAAAAAAGAATATAAATAATGGAAGATAAATCGACGGAAAAGGCAAGTGCTCATAAGTAGTTCATTAAGTTTTTGTTAAAAAATGTGTATAAATATGAATTTGTTTTATTTTAGAAAATTGAAAGAATTTCAAAGCAAATTTCCCTAAATCTTTGCTCCGGAATATTAAACGGATCGGTAGTATCCCTTAGTTGGCGACGAAGAACTCGCAATATAATACGCTGTACATTTATTTTAGCAGCAATTATCACAACACTATACAATTTTCCTAACTTGATTGTTTTAAATTTGATTTCTTTTAAGTTTAATTTTGTTCTTAAATGTATATTCTTCCTTATTATAGTTTTTCATTTCTCTTTATAAATTTTTTTATTGGTTTGTTTACATTTTTCACCAAGGTTGTCAGATAGTTTTCAATTTTCATCCCCGGTTTTAAAATTCAAATCACTTAAAATCCCCACAGAAACTGTATCAATAATTTTGCATAGATACATATGCTTTGATGTAGGTATAAATATATACTATTTTACAAAGGTCAATATTAATTGTAAAAACTGAATGCAATATATACTATTTTATTTGATATGTATGTCTATTTACAGTGGTAGTCTATAAAAAAGATTGACCATTTTCTAGCATCTTTGTTACCAAAAAACTTTAGAATAATGAGATTAATATTTTTGTTTGTTTCTATATAAAATATCAATTGTAAAGTAAATAAAATGAAAAACATAAAATTTCCCAAGATCAAAACTTAAAAAAACATGTATTATTAACTAATTTTGCCTGTTCAAAAAAATATACATATCAAATTTGATGGCCTAAAAGAAAAATTTTTTTTATTAATGAAGCCAAATTACTACTATTCCGTAGTTAGTGGAATTACCCTGGTTTTAAATAAGGTCCCAAAAGCGTTTTGGCATTGAGTCCACAAGTCTTTAAAATATTGATTGCAATGTTTTTGCACATATCTTTAACAAAATCATACAAGGTTCATTATTAGAAGTGTTTTCCTCAAAGAGCCGCTTTGACAATTTGGCATAAATTTTCAAAAAGGTTTAACTCTAGAAACTGAGCAGAGCAGCTTAAAATTTTTAATCAAATATTTTGAAAATAACTTTTTGCTTGCTTCGATGTCCGTTTTGGGTTGTT
Organism: Metopia argyrocephala; assembly: GCA_963576795.1. Lineage (NCBI taxonomy): Eukaryota > Metazoa > Arthropoda > Insecta > Diptera > Sarcophagidae > Metopia > Metopia argyrocephala. Next base: position 75,452,037 of record OY756209.1, on the reverse strand, counting down.
AACTTGATGTAACACCGATAGATGTGCCATTTCATACTCAGCATAAGACATCTTGATGCCGTTTAAAATATTTGTATAGTATACGATATCTATTGTGCCTTCAATTCTATATAGATGTCCTGTGCCATAGTATAAAAAACATTGCCATACCATTCAGTAGTAGTTTAACTAAAATGAGACCCTCTAATACATACTAAATTCCTACGCAATAAAAACATTAAAATCGGTGGGGGAAATATAATACTATAGAGATGTTTTTGTTTATATGAGAAAATAAACCAAACTAAAAACTATAAGGTTTAAACAAGTCATGCTTATAAATTCATACTTTCATCGGAAATTCTTTCACTGTGTGTTCCGAATGAAAGAAGTCTATAATATATAATTAAATAAGCAACCAAATTGTAAAAACCGTCAAACATTTTTCGATTATCGACAATAAAATCCCCATCCACAAATTAATTTTTTTTATCCCCATTTCAGAAAAAAAATCCCATTTTGGTGATAAATTCCCTAATCTGACAACACTGTTTTTCACAATTAATATTTTTTTTTGACGTTTTGCTTTCGTTGCACACATTTTAACTGGAAATATTCCCGTTGGAAAAGAGTTTGTTTTGATTGTTTTCGCAATTTCCAATTTCAAAATACAAAAATTCTAAAAACTGAGCAAAATAAAATTAAACAATCGAAGGATAACCCTGCCGACATTTTGTCGCGAGGACTTCAGCCATCAGATCTGTCTAAATATGGACTATGGTTTTATGGACCAATGTTCCTTCATGGAAAGGAAGAGCTGTGGCCAACGGAAGTCCCTTCCCAACGTTCTTTTTTAAATAACATGGAATTAAAAAAGGTAGTTACGGCAGCAATAGTAACGACGGACACCGATTTCATATATACAATTGAGCACAAAAATTCGTTTAGAAGGTTGCAAAGGATTTTAGTATATGTACTTAGATTCATAAGAAACTTACGAACACCAAATACACAGCGACCAACAAATATATCACCCTCTCCCAAGGAACTAGACGACTCTCTTCTTCTAATTATTCATGCCATACAAGCCTCAGATTTTGCAGAGGAAATAAAACAATTGAAAAACAAAAAACCAATTAACAAGCATAGCTCTATAAGCAGTCTTTCGCCAATTTTGGATGAAGGAGGTATTCTTCGCGTAGGAGGAAGATTGAAACATTCCGAGCTACAACCAGACGCAAAGTACCCAATTATATTGCCTTGGTAAAATTATTATTCACAATGATGCATGAAGAGTGCAAACATTGTGGACCTCAAGCGTTACTAAACACCATAAGACAACGGTTTTGGCCAATAAAAGGAAAGATAACAGCTAGATCAGTTATTCAAAGGTGCATAAGGTGCACTAGAGCGCGACCGCAATTGTATCAACAGGTAATGGGCAATCTACCAAAACAGAGAGTAGTTCCTGCACGACCATTTATAAACTCTGGTGTAGACTATTGTGGTCCATTTTGGATACACCATAAGATTAGAGGTAAAAAACCAACCAAGGCCTATGTAGCGGTGTTCTGCTGTTTTGCGACAAAAGCAGTTCATTTAGAGCTTGTATCTGACTTGTCAACTGAATCGTTCATTGGAGCTCTTAAACGATTTATTTCTCGTCGTGGTCACTGTCAGAATATATATTGTGATAATGCTACCAATTTCGTCGGAGCAAAGAATAGTTTAGAAGAATTATCGGAAAATATATATTCCGACAAGGCACAGGAAGTAATCATCTCTGCCTCCAGCTCTAAAGGCATACACTTTCATTTTATCTCACCAAGAGCACCGCATTTCGGAGGATTATGGGAAGCTGCGGTGAAGTCAGCGAAACACCTTTTGGTACGCAGTGTGTCAACTGAAGCCTTAACCTATGAAGAATTAGAAACAGTTATCGTAGAAATCGAAGCAATTTTGAATTCACGTCCTCTCACGCCACTCTCAAACGATCCAGACAGCCTTGAAGCATTAACACCAGGTCATTTTCTCATCGGTGAGCCGCTAATATCACAAGTAGACAGCAGAGCTAGGACTCTTAAGACATCCAGTACATCTCACTGGAAGTTAATTTTGCATATAAAGCAGCAATTCTGGAAAAGGTGGTCTGCAGAATACCTACAGGAACTTCAACAACGTCACAAGTGGAAGCATAAGGTCAGTCATCTCAAAAAAGGTGATATGGTTATCATGAAAGAAGATAACTTGCCCGCGATGAAGTGGCCATTAGGGAGAATTCTAAATGTGTTCACTGGTGATGACGGTGCTGTAAGAGTGGCTGAAGTAAAAACATCAAAAGTCGTATTTAAGCGAGCTATTCACAGACTGGCCCCACTATTTCCAGAAAATGATAAAGAAGCTTCAACTGAACCAAAACCAACGCTAGAGCGATCCTTGTTCGAGAAAGATAAAGAAGAGACCATTCCTACAAAACGATTCAAGGCTTCAAATAATCCGATAATACTAACTGTATTAGTAACACTGTTGCTAATGCCTGTGGTTCTGTGCAATAACTTACGGGTTACACAATTTCAAAATGATCCAGGGCTGTATTTCGAAGGAATAGGAACGGTAAAACGAAATACGGCGGAATGGAAAATGTAGGTGTATTACGATCTGGCACCTTTTTTGTCAGAAATAAAATCCTTGTCATCAGGTTTACAAACTTTGCAGCAAATATGCTTTGAAATGAATAAAAATTCGATGTGCGATATCCTAGTGAACAACATAAAACAAATCAAAAATGAATTACTAGAAGAAAAAGAATTACTGACCAACAAACGTTTCAAAAGATCTCCATTCAATATGGTTGGCACTATTGCGCGTTCACTATTTGGTGTTCTTGATGCGGACTACGCAGAAGAAATGTCAAGGACTATCAATAGAGCAAAAATCGAACATGACCACGTTACTAATCTCTTAAAAAATCAAACATCAATAATTGACTCAACCATCAACATTGTGTTATTCATACAACGGCATTTCAATTTCAACTGTTTTATTATTATCTATTTAAGTTATAAACACAATCATATATTCATATACATAGCAAATGTTTACATTTATATACATACTTTGTATGTATATACAACATCTCCCTCTTTAGGACGATATACTATATACATACATATATGCATATACTAATAAATATATATATATATAATTTTTTTTTTTTTTTTTTTTATTAAATAATTTATATTTATTTAAGGGCGTTTACGAAGCCACTTGGAGTTCCTTCTAAGAATCGTACCATCTTCTAGGCGTATCCAATAGGAGCGTGGTGTTGGATGTTTACTTTCTACTGTAGCTTTTATCCACGTGTTTAAACCCTTATTGTACCATACATTCTCCCCTTTTTTGAACGGCAATTTCGCTTTGGCATTTTTATCGTAGTACATTTTTCCATAATTTTTTTTATATATAATATTCTTGTTGATATTCGGAATGCAATGTGGCTGAAATTGACTGAGCTTGCCTGGAATAAGTGTGCGAGTTTTACGACTCATTAACAGCTCTACTGGTGAAGCATTAATTTCTTTTAAAGGTGTATTTCTATACTCTAACAATGCAAGCCAAATGTCCTCATTACTTTCCATAGATTTTTTTTATAAGATTTTTTGCTATTCCCACTGCTTTCTCAGAAAATCCGTTAGATTGTGGGTATCCAGGGCTGGTTGTTATCAAATTTATATCAAATTTTTTACAAAACGATTTAAATTGTTGCGAATTAAATGGCATATTATCTGAAACAATATCAATTGGAAGGCCATGGGTTGAAAAGCATACTTTAAGTTTATCAATACATTCGCCAGCGGTTTTAGTTTTTAATGGAATAATGTCCAAAAAACGGGAATAATAATCAGATAAAATTAAGTAATATTTTTTGGCATATTCACAAATATCCAAGCCTATTTTACTAAAAGGTAAGGTTGGCACTTCGTGTGAAAGCAATGGTTCTTTTGTGTTGGAAGAACGATGTTTCTGACATATATTACACTGGGTAATCATTTTTTCAATATCCTGTTCTATATTAGGCCAATATACTAAACCACGAGCTCGTTTCTTGGTTTTTTCTATTCCGAGATGTGAGGAGTGTAATTGCGTTAACACATTTACACGCAGTTTTAGAGGCACTATAACTCGATCATTAAAGAATATAATATCATTTTCAATTGTTAAATCATTTCTATGCTTCCAAAAAATCTTTAGGTGTTCGGGAATTTTACGTTTGTCATCTGGCCAGCCTTCTAATAAATATTTTTAAAGTTCTATCATAGTATCATCATGATGTATTTCATTTCTAAAGAATTTTAGACGGTTGTCAGACATATTAAGGGAATGTACAAATTCTTGCAAATCTTCAATTTCAGGAGTTTTATCGCTTTCATCATAATAACGGGAAAGGAAATCAGCAATATATAGAAATTTTCCTGGAACATGAATCAAATTGATATTGTATTTTATTAAACTTAATTTTAACCTTTGCAATCTGGCTGAAGAGATGTGAGGAGTGTAATTGCGTTAACACATTTACACGCAGTTTTAGAGGCACTATAACTCGATCATTAAAGAATATAATATCATTTTCAATTGTTAAATCATTTCTATGCTTCCAAAAAATCTTTAGGTGTTCGGGAATTTTACGTTTGTCATCTGGCCAGCCTTCTAATAAATATTTTTAAAGTTCTATCATAGTATCATCATGATGTATTTCATTTCTAAAGAATTTTAGACGGTTGTCAGACATATTAAGGGAATGTACAAATTCTTGCAAATCTTCAATTTCAGGAGTTTTATCGCTTTCATCATAATAACGGGAAAGGAAATCAGCAATATACAGAAATTTTCCTGGAACATGAATCAAATTGATATTGTATTTTATTAAACTTAATTTTAACCTTTGCAATCTGGCTGAAGGGATTTTACAAAAATTTTTTTTCATAATTTCTACTAACGGTTTATGGTCACTTTTTACCAAAACTTGTCTACCATATATATAATAATGAAACTTACGGCATGCAAAAACCACTGCAAGCAACTCTTTTTCCACTTGTGCATAATTAATTTCAGCCTCCGTAAGACTTCTTGACGCAAATGCGATGGGTTTTCCTTTTTGTAATATGCAACAGCCAATACCAAACTTAGACGCATCAGTTTCAATCGTAATTTCTAAATTTTCATCAAAATTTTGCAATGTAGGCGCATTTGCGATTAAATGTTTTATTTCATTCAAGCAGTTTTCATGAACAATTTGCCACTTATAAATTACTCCATTTTTCAACAATTCCCTTAATGGATGTGTTTTTTCTGCAAGATTTGGAATGTACTCTCTAATATAATTTATCATGCCCAAAAGTTTCTGCAAGTCTTTTTTATCCTTGGGCTGTGAAATTTTAAGAATTGCCTTAACTCGATCAGGATCACATTTTACACCTTCTTTTGAAATAATTTTGCCCAAATACCTAACTTCAGTCACTCTGTATTGTATTTTATCCTTATTAAACTTTATGTTCATTTTTCTGGCACGGTCAATAACTCGTTGTAACAGCTCATCATGTTCTTCAATTGTATCAGCAGCAATTAATATGTCATCTATAAAAACAGTTACATTAGGTATATCAGAAAAATTTCTTTCATTATACTTTTGAAAAACTTCCGGACCTATTTTTATACCATACGGCAAGCACTTAAATCTATAGCATCCGAATGCAGTATTAAATGTGCATATTTCTTTAGCCTGTTCACTCAAAGCTATTTGCCAAAATCCCTCTTTCAAATCCAAGACAGTGAAATACTTTTTTCCTGCTAATTTAGCTGAAATTGATTCAAATGACGGAATTGTGTAATTTTCAAGTAAAATGTCAGAATTAACATCTTGAGGATCAATACAAATTCTTAATTTACCATTCTTTTTTTCAACTATTACCATAGTTGAAGCACGTTCAACTGGACCATCGACTTGCTCAATAATATTTCTTTTTACCATTCTCTGTAGTTCTTCTTTAACCCGAGTTGTTAATGCTCAAGGGATTCGTCGTGCAGGCTTTACTGTTGGTTGTGCATCTTTACGCAGTTTTATTTCTAAATTTTTAACAAAACAACCCAATCCTTCAAATATGTCACAATTTTTATCTATAAATTTTTGCTTCTCTGTATGTTCAATGCTATGTACACGTTTTATTAAATTTAAATGTAAGCAGGCTGATAATCCTAATAAGGCTTCATACTGTGTATCTATTACAAAAAATTTTAAAGTAGTAATTTCATTCCTGCACATGACGACGCATTCGCACATTCCTTTATATTTTAAGTCAGAACCGCTATAGCTCTGTGGTGGTATACCACCCACCTGAAGATTCACACCTTTTATATATTTTAAATATCTTAATGGGAGAACATTAACATCGGCACCGGTGTCTAACTTAAATTTGATCAAAAAATTATTTAACCGCACAATTTCATGCCATCTTTTATGGTCTTCAAACGTGTCGGCAATCCGATGAAGAAAAATATCTGGTTCTTGAGACTCCTCAGTTTCAGTTTCTCTAATTTCTCTTATTTTAGAAGCAAAACACGCCACACTGAAATGGTTAAAACGACCACAATTATTGCATTGTTTACCAAATGCGGGACACTTTCTGTATTCATGCTTGCTTTTACAAAATTTACACATAGGTTGTCTATAATTATTATTGTTGTTAGTGTTATTACCATATGCTTGTATATTTTGATTGATTTGGTTACTTTTTCCGCTATTCGTTTTTCTTATGTTTGTTGTTGTTGCATTAACGGCATCAATAAGTGTACTTTTATTTTGTTGTTGCTGTTTTTGTATGTCATTTACTTGACTTTCTACTAGTTCAAAGTTTCTTGCAATTTTAATTGTTTTCTGCAAATCTAGTGCCTCAGTTTCTAATAATTTCTTTTGCAAAATGCTGTTGTTCGTCCCAATTACAATTTTATCTCTAATCATTCTGTCTTCATCTTGATACTCACATGATTTTACCATTTTGCGCAGGTCTAAAAGAAAAGAGTCAAATGATTCTCCTTCCTCCTGCTTTCTTTTATTAAATTTGAAAGCCTCATAAACTATGTTCTTTTTTGGGGTGCAATATGCCTCTACAGCTCCAACTACTAGATTATATTTCCTTTTATCTTCTTCTGATAACCCTAAAGAGTTAAATATTTCAATAATTTCAGGACCACATATATTTAAAAAAATGCCAATTTGCTGCTGTTCCTTTTTATTTTCTAAATCTGTAGCAATCGCAAAAATATCATAATTTTGTTTAAAAATACGCCAGTTTTCTGATAAATTGCCATCCAACTTAAGGGGTTCAGGTTTATGCACATCAAAGCTACTCATCGTTGACTTTGTTGACACCTCAATGGGATTTTGAGGAATATCTTCTTCAGAAAATTCTTCTTTTAGCTGATTATTTTGCTCTTTCGTAAATCTACTTCTTGTTAACATTCCGCGACGACTGCGCCATGTGTTATTCATACAACGGCATTTCTATTTCAACTGTTTTATTATTATCTATTTAGGTTATAAACACAATCATATATTCATATACATAGCAAAGGTTTACATTTATATACATACTTTGTATGTATATACAACAAACATCATCAAACAGTATGAGAGTAACACTCAGCAAAAATTGAAAGAGATCTTAGAAATGATTGAGGAAACCAAAAATAAAATAGCTTACCAAGTGAACAACTCGCAACTGTTTGGAATTTTCTCAACTCACTTGACATTAACAGCAATAAATCTACAGAGAATAGAGACCGAAATCATTGATGTACTTACTGATACTCATAATGGAAAAGTAAGCCCTCTTTTGTTGGCTCCTCATCAACTAAGGGAAGAGATTAGTATCATCAAGGCTAATCTCCGACCGTCACATGCTTTACCGACAACAGGTGAAAACTTAATTGAATTATATAAGCTTATGAGTGTCAAGGGAGCTGTAAGAAAATACGAAGTCATTTTTGAAGTTAAAATACCTCTAGTTAATCAACAATTCTTTGAGCTGTTCAAAATAGTGCCAGTCCCATCAATAAAAAACAATACTTTAATTTCTATCAAACCAGATATATCATACTTGGCTACAGATGCACATAGAGATGAATATGTACTTTTTAAGTCAGAGGATGTAGCAAATTGCATCAAAGCTAAAGATGACGAATACATTTGCAAAAATCAGCAGTCTAAACTCAGAAAAAATGCAATTGTCAATCCCTGTGAGATTAATATTTTCAATAATCAATCAACCGTCAATTGCAATCTTAATAGAATTCCAGGAACAACAGTTTGGAGTCAATTGACTGATAAAAATAAGTGGATTTTTGCAACTACTACCGATATTGAAGCGTCAATGGTATGCGGCATGGAAACTACGCTCATTACAATTAGAAATACAGCAATAATGGAAATAGGCCCCAATTGTGTAATGAAAAACAATTTTGCAACAATACAAGGTCACTTCGAAGCATCAAATAGTGTACATACCTCCTATGTAAGATTAAAAAATATGGAATCGATAAGCCAACCACAAGAAATAGAAAGGGTGTTAGTTAACACTAAAACAACCCAACACAAAGACTACCAAATCTCCAACAACAATTAAATGAATCAACTTTAGAACACTTACCACAACTCATCAACTCAAAAGGTCAACATCATCATGCAGTTAGCTACACTTCGCTAATTTGTTGCATCATTATTGTACTGGGTCTAGTGAGTTGGAAAATACGCTTGAAATTCAACAAAACATCTCAATTTACACCCAAACCAGCAGCGAGATCACAACCACCAAAAATAGATGTTGCAGAACCCTGAAACCAACCAATAATTCCACCCTATCTGCATTATTTGAACAACCAGACGCAAAGTACCCAATTATATTGCCTTGGTAAAATTATTATTCACAATGATGCATGAAGAGTGCAAACATTGTGGACCTCAAGCGTTACTAAACACCATAAGACAACGGTTTTGGCCAATAAAAGGAAAGATAACAGCTAGATCAGTTATTCAAAGGTGCATAAGGTGCACTAGAGCGCGACCGCAATTGTATCAACAGGTAATGGGCAATCTACCAAAACAGAGAGTAGTTCCTGCACGACCATTTATAAACTCTGGTGTAGACTATTGTGGTCCATTTTGGATACACCATAAGATTAGAGGTAAAAAACCAACCAAGGCCTATGTAGCGGTGTTCTGCTGTTTTGCGACAAAAGCAGTTCATTTAGAGCTTGTATCTGACTTGTCAACTGAATCGTTCATTGGAGCTCTTAAACGATTTATTTCTCGTCGTGGTCACTGTCAGAATATATATTGTGATAATGCTACCAATTTCGTCGGAGCAAAGAATAGTTTAGAAGAATTATCGGAAAATATATATTCCGACAAGGCACAGGAAGTAATCATCTCTGCCTCCAGCTCTAAAGGCATACACTTTCATTTTATCTCACCAAGAGCACCGCATTTCGGAGGATTATGGGAAGCTGCGGTGAAGTCAGCGAAACACCTTTTGGTACGCAGTGTGTCAACTGAAGCCTTAACCTATGAAGAATTAGAAACAGTTATCGTAGAAATCGAAGCAATTTTGAATTCACGTCCTCTCACGCCACTCTCAAACGATCCAGACAGCCTTGAAGCATTAACACCAGGTCATTTTCTCATCGGTGAGCCGCTAATATCACAAGTAGACAGCAGAGCTAGGACTCTTAAGACATCCAGTACATCTCACTGGAAGTTAATTTTGCATATAAAGCAGCAATTCTGGAAAAGGTGGTCTGCAGAATACCTACAGGAACTTCAACAACGTCACAAGTGGAAGCATAAGGTCAGTCATCTCAAAAAAGGTGATATGGTTATCATGAAAGAAGATAACTTGCCCGCGATGAAGTGGCCATTAGGGAGAATTCTAAATGTGTTCACTGGTGATGACGGTGCTGTAAGAGTGGCTGAAGTAAAAACATCAAAAGTCGTATTTAAGCGAGCTATTCACAGACTGGCCCCACTATTTCCAGAAAATGATAAAGAAGCTTCAACTGAACCAAAACCAACGCTAGAGCGATCCTTGTTCGAGAAAGATAAAGAAGAGACCATTCCTACAAAACGATTCAAGGCTTCAAATAATCCGATAATACTAACTGTATTAGTAACACTGTTGCTAATGCCTGTGGTTCTGTGCAATAACTTACGGGTTACACAATTTCAAAATGATCCAGGGCTGTATTTCGAAGGAATAGGAACGGTAAAACGAAATACGGCGGAATGGAAAATGTAGGTGTATTACGATCTGGCACCTTTTTTGTCAGAAATAAAATCCTTGTCATCAGGTTTACAAACTTTGCAGCAAATATGCTTTGAAATGAATAAAAATTCGATGTGCGATATCCTAGTGAACAACATAAAACAAATCAAAAATGAATTACTAGAAGAAAAAGAATTACTGACCAACAAACGTTTCAAAAGATCTCCATTCAATATGGTTGGCACAATTGCGCGTTCACTATTTGGTGTTCTTGATGCGGACTACGCAGAAGAAATGTCAAGGACTATCAATAGAGCAAAAATCGAACATGACCACGTTACTAATCTCTTAAAAAATCAAACATCAATAATTGACTCAACCATCAACATTGTGTTATTCATACAACGGCATTTCAATTTCAACTGTTTTATTATTATCTATTTAAGTTATAAACACAATCATATATTCATATACATAGCAAATGTTTACATTTATATACATACTTTGTATGTATATACAACATCTCCCTCTTTAGGACGATATACTATATACATACATATATGCATATACTAATAAATATATATATATATAATTTTTTTTTTTTTTTTATTAAATAATTTATATTTATTTAAGGGCGTTTACGAAGCCACTTGGAGTTCCTTCTAAGAATCGTACCATCTTCTAGGCGTATCCAATAGGAGCGTGGTGTTGGATGTTTACTTTCTACTGTAGCTTTTATCCACGTGTTTAAACCCTTATTGTACCATACATTCTCCCCTTTTTTGAACGGCAATTTCGCTTTGGCATTTTTATCGTAGTACATTTTTCCATAATTTTTTTTATATATAATATTCTTGTTGATATTCGGAATGCAATGTGGCTGAAATTGACTGAGCTTGCCTGGAATAAGTGTGCGAGTTTTACGACTCATTAACAGCTCTACTGGTGAAGCATTAATTTCTTTTAAAGGTGTATTTCTATACTCTAACAATGCAAGCCAAATGTCCTCATTACTTTCCATAGATTTTTTTTATAAGATTTTTTGCTATTCCCACTGCTTTCTCAGAAAATCCGTTAGATTGTGGGTATCCAGGGCTGGTTGTTATCAAATTTATATCAAATTTTTTACAAAACGATTTAAATTGTTGCGAATTAAATGGCATATTATCTGAAACAATATCAATTGGAAGGCCATGGGTTGAAAAGCATACTTTAAGTTTATCAATACATTCGCCAGCGGTTTTAGTTTTTAATGGAATAATGTCCAAAAAACGGGAATAATAATCAGATAAAATTAAGTAATATTTTTTGGCATATTCACAAATATCCAAGCCTATTTTACTAAAAGGTAAGGTTGGCACTTCGTGTGAAAGCAATGGTTCTTTTGTGTTGGAAGAACGATGTTTCTGACATATATTACACTGGGTAATCATTTTTTCAATATCCTGTTCTATATTAGGCCAATATACTAAACCACGAGCTCGTTTCTTGGTTTTTTCTATTCCGAGATGTGAGGAGTGTAATTGCGTTAACACATTTACACGCAGTTTTAGAGGCACTATAACTCGATCATTAAAGAATATAATATCATTTTCAATTGTTAAATCATTTCTATGCTTCCAAAAAATCTTTAGGTGTTCGGGAATTTTACGTTTGTCATCTGGCCAGCCTTCTAATAAATATTTTTAAAGTTCTATCATAGTATCATCATGATGTATTTCATTTCTAAAGAATTTTAGACGGTTGTCAGACATATTAAGGGAATGTACAAATTCTTGCAAATCTTCAATTTCAGGAGTTTTATCGCTTTCATCATAATAACGGGAAAGGAAATCAGCAATATATAGAAATTTTCCTGGAACATGAATCAAATTGATATTGTATTTTATTAAACTTAATTTTAACCTTTGCAATCTGGCTGAAGAGATGTGAGGAGTGTAATTGCGTTAACACATTTACACGCAGTTTTAGAGGCACTATAACTCGATCATTAAAGAATATAATATCATTTTCAATTGTTAAATCATTTCTATGCTTCCAAAAAATCTTTAGGTGTTCGGGAATTTTACGTTTGTCATCTGGCCAGCCTTCTAATAAATATTTTTAAAGTTCTATCATAGTATCATCATGATGTATTTCATTTCTAAAGAATTTTAGACGGTTGTCAGACATATTAAGGGAATGTACAAATTCTTGCAAATCTTCAATTTCAGGAGTTTTATCGCTTTCATCATAATAACGGGAAAGGAAATCAGCAATATACAGAAATTTTCCTGGAACATGAATCAAATTGATATTGTATTTTATTAAACTTAATTTTAACCTTTGCAATCTGGCTGAAGGGATTTTACAAAAATTTTTTTTCATAATTTCTACTAACGGTTTATGGTCACTTTTTACCAAAACTTGTCTACCATATATATAATAATGAAACTTACGGCATGCAAAAACCACTGCAAGCAACTCTTTTTCCACTTGTGCATAATTAATTTCAGCCTCCGTAAGACTTCTTGACGCAAATGCGATGGGTTTTCCTTTTTGTAATATGCAACAGCCAATACCAAACTTAGACGCATCAGTTTCAATCGTAATTTCTAAATTTTCATCAAAATTTTGCAATGTAGGCGCATTTGCGATTAAATGTTTTATTTCATTCAAGCAGTTTTCATGAACAATTTGCCACTTATAAATTACTCCATTTTTCAACAATTCCCTTAATGGATGTGTTTTTTCTGCAAGATTTGGAATGTACTCTCTAATATAATTTATCATGCCCAAAAGTTTCTGCAAGTCTTTTTTATCCTTGGGCTGTGAAATTTTAAGAATTGCCTTAACTCGATCAGGATCACATTTTACACCTTCTTTTGAAATAATTTTGCCCAAATACCTAACTTCAGTCACTCTGTATTGTATTTTATCCTTATTAAACTTTATGTTCATTTTTCTGGCACGGTCAATAACTCGTTGTAACAGCTCATCATGTTCTTCAATTGTATCAGCAGCAATTAATATGTCATCTATAAAAACAGTTACATTAGGTATATCAGAAAAATTTCTTTCATTATACTTTTGAAAAACTTCCGGACCTATTTTTATACCATACGGCAAGCGCTTAAATCTATAGCATCCGAATGCAGTATTAAATGTGCATATTTCTTTAGCCTGTTCACTCAAAGCTATTTGCCAAAATCCCTCTTTCAAATCCAAGACAGTGAAATACTTTTTTCCTGCTAATTTAGCTGAAATTGATTCAAATGACGGAATTGTGTAATTTTCAAGTAAAATGTCAGAATTAACATCTTGAGGATCAATACAAATTCTTAATTTACCATTCTTTTTTTCAACTATTACCATAGTTGAAGCACGTTCAACTGGACCATCGACTTGCTCAATAATATTTCTTTTTACCATTCTCTGTAGTTCTTCTTTAACCCGAGTTGTTAATGCTCAAGGGATTCGTCGTGCAGGCTTTACTGTTGGTTGTGCATCTTTACGCAGTTTTATTTCTAAATTTTTAACAAAACAACCCAATCCTTCAAATATGTCACAATTTTTATCTATAAATTTTTGCTTCTCTGTATGTTCAATGCTATGTACACGTTTTATTAAATTTAAATGTAAGCAGGCTGATAATCCTAATAAGGCTTCATACTGTGTATCTATTACAAAAAATTTTAAAGTAGTAATTTCATTCCTGCACATGACGACGCATTCGCACATTCCTTTATATTTTAAGTCAGAACCGCTATAGCTCTGTGGTGGTATACCACCCACCTGAAGATTCACACCTTTTATATATTTTAAATATCTTAATGGGAGAACATTAACATCGGCACCGGTGTCTAACTTAAATTTGATCAAAAAATTATTTAACCGCACAATTTCATGCCATCTTTTATGGTCTTCAAACGTGTCGGCAATCCGATGAAGAAAAATATCTGGTTCTTGAGACTCCTCAGTTTCAGTTTCTCTAATTTCTCTTATTTTAGAAGCAAAACACGCCACACTGAAATGGTTAAAACGACCACAATTATTGCATTGTTTACCAAATGCGGGACACTTTCTGTATTCATGCTTGCTTTTACAAAATTTACACATAGGTTGTCTATAATTATTATTGTTGTTAGTGTTATTACCATATGCTTGTATATTTTGATTGATTTGGTTACTTTTTCCGCTATTCGTTTTTCTTATGTTTGTTGTTGTTGCATTAACGGCATCAATAAGTGTACTTTTATTTTGTTGTTGCTGTTTTTGTATGTCATTTACTTGACTTTCTACTAGTTCAAAGTTTCTTGCAATTTTAATTGTTTTCTGCAAATCTAGTGCCTCAGTTTCTAATAATTTCTTTTGCAAAATGCTGTTGTTCGTCCCAATTACAATTTTATCTCTAATCATTCTGTCTTCATCTTGATACTCACATGATTTTACCATTTTGCGCAGGTCTAAAAGAAAAGAGTCAAATGATTCTCCTTCCTCCTGCTTTCTTTTATTAAATTTGAAAGCCTCATAAACTATGTTCTTTTTTGGGGTGCAATATGCCTCTACAGCTCCAACTACTAGATTATATTTCCTTTTATCTTCTTCTGATAACCCTAAAGAGTTAAATATTTCAATAATTTCAGGACCACATATATTTAAAAAAATGCCAATTTGCTGCTGTTCCTTTTTATTTTCTAAATCTGTAGCAATCGCAAAAATATCATAATTTTGTTTAAAAATACGCCAGTTTTCTGATAAATTGCCATCCAACTTAAGGGGTTCAGGTTTATGCACATCAAAGCTACTCATCGTTGACTTTGTTGACACCTCAATGGGATTTTGAGGAATATCTTCTTCAGAAAATTCTTCTTTTAGCTGATTATTTTGCTCTTTCGTAAATCTACTTCTTGTTAACATTCCGCGACGACTGCGCCATGTGTTATTCATACAACGGCATTTCTATTTCAACTGTTTTATTATTATCTATTTAGGTTATAAACACAATCATATATTCATATACATAGCAAAGGTTTACATTTATATACATACTTTGTATGTATATACAACAAACATCATCAAACAGTATGAGAGTAACACTCAGCAAAAATTGAAAGAGATCTTAGAAATGATTGAGGAAACCAAAAATAAAATAGCTTACCAAGTGAACAACTCGCAACTGTTTGGAATTTTCTCAACTCACTTGACATTAACAGCAATAAATCTACAGAGAATAGAGACCGAAATCATTGATGTACTTACTGATACTCATAATGGAAAAGTAAGCCCTCTTTTGTTGGCTCCTCATCAACTAAGGGAAGAGATTAGTATCATCAAGGCTAATCTCCGACCGTCACATGCTTTACCGACAACAGGTGAAAACTTAATTGAATTATATAAGCTTATGAGTGTCAAGGGAGCTGTAAGAAAATACGAAGTCATTTTTGAAGTTAAAATACCTCTAGTTAATCAACAATTCTTTGAGCTGTTCAAAATAGTGCCAGTCCCATCAATAAAAAACAATACTTTAATTTCTATCAAACCAGATATATCATACTTGGCTACAGATGCACATAGAGATGAATATGTACTTTTTAAGTCAGAGGATGTAGCAAATTGCATCAAAGCTAAAGATGACGAATACATTTGCAAAAATCAGCAGTCTAAACTCAGAAAAAATGCAATTGTCAATCCCTGTGAGATTAATATTTTCAATAATCAATCAACCGTCAATTGCAATCTTAATAGAATTCCAGGAACAACAGTTTGGAGTCAATTGACTGATAAAAATAAGTGGATTTTTGCAACTACTACCGATATTGAAGCGTCAATGGTATGCGGCATGGAAACTACGCTCATTACAATTAGAAATACAGCAATAATGGAAATAGGCCCCAATTGTGTAATGAAAAACAATTTTGCAACAATACAAGGTCACTTCGAAGCATCAAATAGTGTACATACCTCCTATGTAAGATTAAAAAATATGGAATCGATAAGCCAACCACAAGAAATAGAAAGGGTGTTAGTTAACACTAAAACAACCCAACACAAAGACTACCAAATCTCCAACAACAATTAAATGAATCAACTTTAGAACACTTACCACAACTCATCAACTCAAAAGGTCAACATCATCATGCAGTTAGCTACACTTCGCTAATTTGTTGCATCATTATTGTACTGGGTCTAGTGAGTTGGAAAATACGCTTGAAATTCAACAAAACATCTCAATTTACACCCAAACCAGCAGCGAGATCACAACCACCAAAAATAGATGTTGCAGAACCCTGAAACCAACCAATAATTCCACCCTATCTGCATTATTTGAACGGTGTTCAACGCGGTGGAGAATGTTAAGAACATACATATATACATTTGTTATTTTATTACATTTATTTATTCAGAAAAACAAGAAAACATATATTCATACATACATTTATATAAAGTTAGTTTATTTTGACACAATTAATAACAAATCGCTTACAAAATATTTTGTTTATATAGTTGCTTATTGCACATTTCGTTTAGTTTATTTTTTTTTTTTTTTTATTAATTTGTTAATTGCATACGTAGCATTTAAGTTCATTAACCACTGCTAATAATAAAAAACTGTTTGTAAACTTATTGTTTTAAAAGGTTCATTAACACCATTTGAAATTAGGTCATAATTTGTGTAAAGTGAAGCATTTTTATTTTCATTTAATTATTGTATGCTAAGCATTTTATCATATATTAATTTTATATAAAAGAAGGTAAAAAATAAAGAATCTTTTAGTCGTTTTTTAGTAATCAATTTTGTTTTACTATCTGACGGCCTCCTTCAAGTTACAAGTGCTTGTAAGGAATATCATTGGATTTTAGTGCCAGTTCAAATTTATGTGTTTGAATTGATCACCACTAAATCCTCCCAAATAACACAATGTGTGTAGAAAATTTTTAAAACTTAAGACGAATGTATTTATGTACATATTTTATAGACCCTGATGATGAACCAAAGGGTCCGAAATATATAGATCTATGTATCATTAAAAAGGTGTTTTATTTATATGGATTGTGTATTTGGAGGCAGTACAGATAAAACAATAACAATAAAATTTTCAATCCAGTAATCCAAATAAATTAATTTACAATAAAAAATCGTATTCATAAACCTGTCATAAGAGCAAATTAACTAATACATAGGCGGTTCGGAAACTTCTTAGCCTAGCACAAAAAGCGCGGTATAAACAGAAAATAGTTAAGTGTTTTGGAAACTTCCATCTCTGTTATGAACACATGTTAAATTTTGTTTCAATCTGGCAACTCCTTTATATAGAAAGAGGTGTTAAAAATAACGCATCCGCGTTTTTTTTACAATGAAAAAATTAGAAATTCGTGCTGTCAATATATATTTACATAAAAAAGGTTTATCGGGACAAGAAATTCATAATTATATGGTGAATGTGTTAGGTGAAAGTGCTCCTTCATATGCAACAGTTGTAAACCACTATTTTGAAGACCTTGAGGAAAACTATTTTAATCAAGGGATAGAATTGCTAGAAAAGCGTTGGTCTAAGTGTATTGAAGTTTCAGGAGATTATATTGAAAAATAAAAATATTTTTAATATTTAGAAATTCTTTTTGGCTCAAGGTCCTTTTTAAAAAACAATTAAAATACTTTTTTAAAAATTGTTTATTTTTACCAATATTTCGACCAAATACACTGGTCATCATCAGGGTTAATAATGTATCTATAATAGAAACACAAATAACGTTAAACATAAAAAGTTTTTACAAAAACAAATTTTTTACAAGAAAAACAAAAATAAAAATATTTACATTTATTATTATTATTGTGTTGACAAGTATTGACAACGAACAATAATAAATGTAAATATTTTTATTTTTGTTTTTCTCGTAAAAAATTTGTTTTTGTAAAAACATTTTATATTTAACGTAATAATGACAACGAACAATAATAAATGGGAATATTTTTATTTTTGTTTTTCTTGTAAAAAATTTTGTTTCTAAAAGTAAGGTTCACTAAATACAGAATATACAAATATTTTTGAAAAACTAACTATTCTCTTTCATTGATAAGCTAAGGAGTTTCCGAACTGCCCTCGTAAACGATTTTAATGTCATGCTGGCAATACCATGATGTTATTTCAGCATAGTAATGCACAATAAAAGCTATCGGTTACTTCGGTAAATTTTTAATATTCATAAAAGTCAGAGTGGGCAAACAAACAAAACATTTCGCAAACGTTACAGCAAAGTCATACACTTTTCAAAATTTTTTAATGGTATTGTACATGAGCAAAAACAAATACTTTCTAAATGAGAAAGAGCGCAAATGAAACAATTAGCTTTTCGCTCTTGTGCTTGCTTTGTTATTCCGTTACATTCGTATAATTTGCTCTTTTTTCTCTTCTTCTTTTCTTTTTCTTCTCATTCATTTTTTGTTGTACCTATGCACATTTGAGTTAGTGTATTTGTAGTACTCAAAACAAAAACAATATACAAAATTAAATGGGACAATCGTTCTCACTGTTTCTGTTTTATTTTTGTTTTACTCATTGTAAAGAACACAACAAAATGAGATCAAACGTTCAGTTTTGTTTATTTTCCTACTCCGATAAAAATATTGTAATAGTAACATACTTATACATGAAACAGATGTGATTGAAATAATATTTACTGCTGTTAAAAAAATAACTAAAACTAACTGAAAAATTAAAAAAAAATTCCCCTGAAGCACTTTTTTTAATTCATGTATAAAGTAATCGAATACTACCATTCTCTTTTTGGTTTGAGCATCACTATTCTGTTTACATTAATGTAAAAAAAATTTTTTATATCAAAATTTAGTAAAATGGAATTGTAAACTGGAGAGAAAGAGAGATTTACATTCACAATTTCTACAGGCACTGATGACAGAGCCTGTAAAGGAAAGAGATGGCATATGTAATACAAAATAAAAACAATTTTTTGGCCATTTAGAAATTTAATTTTGTACGGAGACTGCAATCATTTGCTATTATACCACAGTGCATGCAGTGATGAAGGAAATGATAGCCAAAAAGATAAATATCAGGGGCCGAATTACCGCATACGTGAACGAGTAAGCTGTCGTATCGAATGAAATTTCGTCACGTATCGAATGGATGGATTATAGCATTCGATAGCAGACGTATCGAAATTTTTACACAATGTGTATCATTCTCAGGTGAATGACACTAAAAAGAACAAAAAGTGTGTATATGTTTAATACAAAATAAAAAAATAAACAAAACCAATTTTTTGAAGTTATCTAAATAAATAAGTGAATTTTAATATATTAAAAACCAAAAATTATAAAAGAAATGACTACACTCTTATCGCTGTGCTCATCGTCTTCGGATTCTGAAGATGATTATAACACAGTACGTATCAGGAAAGAAATGAGGTGTAAAAGCGATCCAATGTCCTTGCCGTCTAATGCGTAAGTAAATTAAATCTTCCATAAGAATTCAGCTTAATAGTAAGTTCATCTCATAAGCTTTTGGCCGTTGCTTTTTCTCGGCTACAATTTGGCAACATATTTTTGGCCAAATTAGGATGATCAACCATGTACTGCGCCATAACATTTTTTTGTTTTTTATTTATTTTATTGATGTTAGTATTATAAACAATTATAATTTTTTATATTTTTTAAATCTAATAATAATATTATTAAATAATACCTTAAATATTATAATAAACTTACATTTTATTTTTTTTTTTTGCACATACGTTTTTTGCACACAAAATGTTTTCGATCAGTCTTGAGCAAACGAGTAAAATGTAAACAGCTGGCACTCGATTATACCCTCGTTAACGTATGCTATCATCTCAAATTTCGATAGTACTTGTTCGATAGCGAGTGGTGTAATCTCAAAAAGAAAAATTACGAACGATTTTGCTCGTTCACGTATGCGGTAATTCGGCCCCAGTTGTGTTTTATTGTGGCTATCATATTATACACTGTAATGTTGTGTGTGCAATTTTGTTGTGGCTATCTTGTTATACACTGTGCTGTTGTGTGTATGCTAAAAATTTTGTTGTGGCTATCTTGCTGTGTGTTGTTCTTGCTATAGTTGTTGGAGTTTCATCACTGTATACATTGTGATTATACGAAAATTTTTAATTATGTGAATTTAAATATGTACATATGTACCTGTACTTACAATTATATTAGTTGTATTCATACATTGTAATACTATATTTTTCCACTTTTATTTATACAATATCCAATCCAACTCACAAATGTCGTTTTATTGTACGGTAAAATAGGTAGAAACCTAGAATAAAAATTTCTCATTTATAAATGGTTTATGAGAGCGTTATGACACTGATTGTTGATTATGAATATAAATTTGTATATTTGTATTGCATTTACAAATAGTTTTAAAAGGAGCTTCGCCGATTTTCCCAATGTAAGTTTTAAGCGTTTTCATAAGTACCCTTATTATTAAATAGATTATACTTAAGTATGGTCATTATTTTGAAAAAATAAAATTTGGTAATACACGTAAATTCTTTTAACATATGTAAAAATTTTTGTAAAATATGCCAAATAAATATAAAAAAATTTGAAAAATTAAAAAGAATGCATTTATGACGAAATATGCAAAAATATTCCATAACAAATAGGGGTTAAACGTCGTAGTTTTTCTAAAATGAATTAATATTTTGTTTGTTTTGTCAGTAACATTCAGAAAAAAAGATGCTAATGCATATTTTTGGTTGCCCTATTAATTACTATTTTTTCTTTCTCTACACTTTTTTGCATAAAATCTGCTTTTATATTATATACATATATACATATATATATATTGTATATAGCAATTTTAAAGGAAACTTACCAAAAATTGCATCATTCAGGGCCTTAAATTCTTTAAACCCTCTTTTACCATTTACGCCATCATAATTAATGGATAGAAAAACATTGCTGTGAAATATTCTATCAAAGTTTTTTTCTAAACCTCCTGGTCTTAAAATGGTTTTAATTTTTGCAATCTGAAAACACAAAAATATATATTTATTATTATTTTCGGCCAAATGAGTTTATATCTTTTTTACCAAGCTAAGTACTTAGGACAACGTTTTTTTGAGTGTTGCAGTGATTTTCAAAATCTTTTGAAATCCATAAAAAAAATTGGTAATCAATCTGACCAACCCAGTACTATCTCTTGGTAGTACAATCGAACCTATACTGTGGAATCCGTGCATAATTTTTTACTGTTGCACTGGGTAATTATTATTAAAAATATAAAGTCACCAAAACACCTTTTTAAAAATCACTGTTCCACTGCGTAATGAACTTTGAAATAATTTAAATTGCAAAAATATTTTTTGTTTCACTTGTATTTCATATGTACATTGAAAATATTGGCATTTTATTATGTAAAAAAATAAAATAAATAATTTTATTCTGAAAGAGAAACTGACTCGGCCGCTTACATCGTAAGTGAAGTTTTAATTTGGGTATTTTAAATTTTTACATATATGGTAAAAACAAAAACAAATGCTCTATATAAATATATGTTTTTATATGTATGTATGAAAGTTACGAAAGTAAAATCCTAAATAGAAGAGCAAACAACCGAGCCCTTCGCTTACATCGTAAGTGGAGTTGTAATCTCGGCATATTGAATTCTTGCATTTAAAGTAAAAATAAAAACAAATACTCTGTATTCAAACAGTAACTGACTCAGCCGCTTATAACGTAATCCAAGTTTTAAATTGGATGTATGATTCTTTAGATTACGCACAGCTTACACTTTAAGTACTTTAAGAGTCCGCTTAGAATGTAATGCATACGTCATCGATGATTGCGTAGGTACTTTGTTTTTTTTTACCACTGGAAAATTAAGAGATTTTGCTTATAAGCACGTTTTATCTCATTATGAATAAAGGCCTATTTAGCCAAACGTAAATGTAAACCCGTTAATGTAGTCGTGTCAGCTGATCGTTTTTGTTATATGAAAAGCTATACAAGTGGTTACTTGAGCGTAGAGTAATGTAAACGTAACGTAGAAACCTCTTGAAAACAGAGTAGGCAAACAAACAAAACATTTTGCAAAAGTTTCAACAAAGTCATACACTTTTCAAAATTTTTTTAATGGTATTGTACATAAGCAAAACAAAAACAAATACTTTCTAAATGAGAAAGAGCGCAAATGAAACAATTAGCTTTTCGCTCTCGTGCTTGCTTTGTTTTTTGTTGTTTTTTTCTCTTCTTCTTTTCTTTTTTCTCTTCTATCCTTTTTCTTCTCATTCATTTTTTGTTGTACATACGCACATTTGGGTTAGTGTATTTGTAGTACTCAAAACAAAAACAATATACAACATTAAATGGGACAATCTTTCTCACTGTTTCTGTTTTATTTTTGTTTTACTCATTGTAAAGAATACAACAAAATGAGATCAAACGTTCAGTTTTGTTTATTTTCCTACTCTGCTTGAAAATAGAATTCTACGTGACTTTACGTGACATTTGCCAAGCAGTGTTGGGCTGTTTGTAATTGGAACAATAGGGGGGTAATTATACCCTTTACTTTTTTGGTACTTACATTTTTTGGTACGTACATATGTGTATATTAAGTCTATGTCCACACTCGGCTAAAAAGAGTCGGGTAATTCTTCATCAATTCTCTTTTAAACTTGTCTTCGTGTCCACACTCGGAGAATTTAGTTGCCCAACTTTTTGTTGTTGTTCAGCAATTTTTGTGTTTTCTTTTGTTTGCTTTTTCTTACAATTTGACATTTATGCCGTGTTGCCACAGAAATACTCACAAATTACACAAAATTTTATAGATTGCCCAAAATATATTTCATACATAGAATATAATGCTTTTTATTTTTGCAATTATTTTAATATATGAATAAATATTTGTGTATTTATAAATTTCCCTGTAGAAGACAAAGCCTTAAAGTTATTACTAGAGCTATTGGAACAGCCCAAACAATATTAAAGTATTTATAGTTGAATACTAGTGCTAATGACGACTAGTACTTGAAGTAGTTCGGGAGCACCGCTTAAATTTTGAAGAAGTTTATAAGATAAGACATATTTTATCCTAAAATTAAGGTATGTTAGATACAAAATAAGCTGCAAATAATGAAAATCGGTTGATATAAACAAAATATTTTCTTTTAATGTAATATCGTTATGCTACACAATTAAATTTTCTATCAATGAAAAATAAAAATGTTTCTCTTCCCTTGTCTTTTAACAGCTAGATTATGTATTTTTTATTAGTCATAAAAGTAATTGTTAAAATAACAAAGTTACAGCGCACCAAAAGTTGTGAAAAAAATTGAATATATAAGGACAGATTATCCTTTATAAAATTAAAAATACAGTTTGCGCCGCGGGTTTCTCATTTTGGATCGATAGACCACGAAAGTATGAATCTGAAATGGTATAAATGATTTCCGAAAAAGCTCCAGTTTAGGAGATATTTAACATCAAACTTTATGAAAACCAAAATTTTCGCATGTATTATCAGTTTTTGTAATTTTTAATTATTAAATACTTGTTGCGCCGGAACTTTGTTACAATAGGTCAATAGCCCATAAAAATATGAACTAAAAGTGATATAAATCATTTCCAAAAAAAACTCCAGTTTAAGAGATATTTAGTATCAAACTTTTTGAAAATCAAAAATTTCACATGCATTGACATTTTTTATAATTATTAAGTACCAGACATTTTTATCAAACTTTTACAGTTATTCGTGGAAGAAAAAATGTAAACAAAAAATGGGAGAGAAACATGCTAACTTTAAACAAATAATTATTTATGAAAAAGTTAATTAATTAAAGATATAAAGACTGAATTTAGAAGACAAACACTTCATTAAGCAAATTTTTTATTGGTCATAAAAATAATTGTTAAAATAACAAAGTTATAGCGCACCAAAAGTTGTGAAAAAAATGGAATATATAAGGACAGATTATCCTTTATAAAATTAAAAATACGGTTTGCGCCGCCAGTTTCTCTTCTTGGATCGATAGACCACAAAAGTACGAATCTGAAATGGTATAACTGATTTCCGAAAAAACTCCAGTTTAGGAGATATTTAACATCAAACTTTTTGAAAATCAAAAATTTCGCATGTATTAACAGTTTTCATCATTTTTAAGTATTAAATATCTGTTGCGCCGGAACTTTGTTTCCATAAGTTAATAGCCCATAAAAATATAATTCAAAAGTGATATAAATCATTACCAAAAAAACTCCAGTTTAGGAGATATCCTGCCTTAAATTTTTAAAAATTGTATTAAATTCTATATGTGCTATTAGTTGTTTGAATATTTTAATGTTAAATATCTGTTGCGCCGCAAGTTTGCTGCAATAAATTAATAGCCTACAGTAATACGAATCAAAAGTGATATAAATGATTTCTGAAAAAACTCCAGTTTAGAAGATAATTAGTAATGAAGTTAAAAAAAATTTTAAAAATGCTGTAAAAATTAAATTTCCACGTGTTAATTTGTTTCATTTCAACTTGTGTCGCTTATGAAGTTAGGTAACTCCATGTTTCTCGTATGGATTTTTTCAACGAAGTGGCAGTCTTTGCAACATTACAAGTAATAAAATGTAAACATATATTGTTAAAAAAAATACCAATTTTTAATTAATTATAAAAACAGTATTTCTTAATGATTTTTTATTTTTTAGTTTGATAATTAGACTATTAGAGAAGCTTAATCAAATTTTATGTGTGTCATGAAAAATATTTGTGTAGTTTAGGCACTAAATAAGTTGCAATATTTCATATATATCCAGAAGTATTTTCTATCTCAAGTCAAATGGGTTTCCTGCGCCGGAACCTTTTTAATGGTATTTAATAGGCCTTAAGAATAAGAATCAAAATTGGTATGAATCATTTTTTTAAAAAGTCTAGTTTAGGAGATATTCAGCAATAAACTTAAAAATGTTCCATGTGTTAACAGTTTTTTGTATTTTTAAATATTAAATAGTTTTTGCGCCGCAACTTTGTTTCAATAATACCACAACAAGGCCACAACAATACAAATTAGAAATGGTATAAATCATTTTTGAAAAAACTCCAGTTTAGGAGATATCAGGCCTTAAACTGTCAAAAGTTATGTCAAACTCTATATGTACTTACAGTTTTTTGATATTTTAAATATTAAATAATTGTTGCGCCGCAACTTTGTTGCATTAATACAATAGGCCACAATAATACAAATCAGAAATGGTATAAATCATTTTTGAAAAAACTCCAGTTCAGGAGATATCGCTCTTTAAACTTTAAGAAATTTTCGCAAACATCTGATATGTGTTAAGAGTTTTTCAAATATTAAAAAGTGGTTGCGCCGCAACTTTAATATAATAAATCAATAGGACATAGTAATTTTAATTCGAGATGATATAAATTGTTATTGAAATAACTCTAGTTTAGGAGATATCCGACCATAAACTTAAAAAAATTGTTTCAAACACTATATTTATTTTTTTTTATTTTATAATTATTATACATTTTCGAATTTTTTTATTTTATTTATTTATTTAATGTTAAATAATTGTTGCGCCGCAACTTTGTTTTAATTATTCAATAAGCCTCAGTAATAATATATATAAATAAGTACAAACCAAAAATAGTATAAATCATTTTTGGAAAAACTCTAGTATATAATTTATCTGGCCATTTTTTGTTTGCATTCCATTTCATTTCACTTTAAGATATGGCATCTCTTTTTACATAGGCTTTGTCATTTTCTTTTTGCCCGCGTTTTCTTTTTTATTTAAGCGGAATAAGAACAAAGGTGTCTGCTTTTTTAAAACATTTACCATAATTATTTATAATTTGTTTTCTTTTTTCTTTGCTTACAGAGTTCCGGCAAGAGTTCTGTGCTTGAAAGTTTAGTAGGACGATCATTTCTACCAAGAGGTATAGGCATTGTTACACGACCATCCTTGGTATTGCAACTCATTCATTGTCCTTTGGATGATACTACTAATCGATCAGCTGAAAGTGGTTAGTTCAAAAACATTAATTCTTTTTTAGTTTTATTAATAATATATTTCTATTTAAAGGATACAATGAATAAGAAGAATGGGGTACATTTTTACATAAAAGAAAGATATTCACTGATTTTAATCAAATATGTCAAGAAATCGAAGAAGAAACAGATCGTGCTGCGGGCAGTAATAAAGGAATCTGTTCTGAACCGATTAACTTGAACATTTTTTCAACGCGTGTAGTAAATCTGTCCCTTATCGATTTACCAGGTACTTAATCATTGTTACGACGCAGATTACCAGAAACAAATGTCATGGTTGAACATTTAGTTGCTATTGAATTGGCCTATATTAACACTAAACATCCAGATTTTCATACAACTTAAAGATGAATCTGTTTTTCTACAGCGTAAATATCCAACATTAGCAACACGCAACGGCACACCTTATTTGGCCAAAACTCTGAATCGTCTTCTTAAGCATTACATTAGAGATGCCTTACCAGACTTGAAAGCCCGTGTAAACGTGATGTTATTAATTTCTACAGATAATAAAGTTTGCTAGTGTTCAACAATTGATGGTACAGCACGTAATATTGAGACTGAATTGTGCGGTGGTGCACGTATTTTCACGAGACATTTGGACGCACACTAAAAATAAAAAAAAATGGATATTTTGACAGCTATACGTAAGTTTCATTTGAATTGCTAGTCAAAAGGAAAATACGCAGATTGGAATAGCCTTCACTGCGTTGCGTTGAGTTGATACATGAAGAAATGCAACGTATTGTTCAACATTGCAGCAATGAAGTCCAACAGGAAATCTTGAGGTAAGTTAAAGTCGAAATTTTGTACAAATCGTTGTTAAATGTTTAATTATTTTAGATTTCCAAAATTACACGAAAAAATCGTGTATGTTGTAACAACATTGTTACGACGCAGATTACCAGAAACAAATGTCATGGTTGAACATTTAGTTGCTATTGAGTTATCCTATATTAACACAAAACATCCAGATTTTCATAAAGATGCTGCTTTAGTGCCTAGTCTTTTAAAAGCCGATAATATTATGGAATCTTGCGGGCCTCAGAGACGTTCAAATACACACTCATCACCTCAAGTAATGTCGCAGCATCATATACAGCAGCAACAACAATAACAGAAAATGAATTAGAACAGGTAAATATAGAATCGACTTATTTTTATAAAAAAAATCAATGAACAATTATTTTTGTTTTATAACTTTTAGAAACATATTAATGATAATTCAACATCTGCACATCTGAATAATGCTGCATCATATACAGCAGCAGAAACAAAAACAACATCATCAACAACAACAAAATGAATTAGAACAGTGTTTACCTAGAAAATTACTTCGTTTATAATACTTTTTTCAGTTCATAATTCTGATCATTTACTTGATTTAAATTAAGTTCGCGCATTTTTATTTTAAAATTGAATTACAATTCGAAAGCTACGGTCACATTAGCCAAATATTTTTCGGAAAAACGTAACCACTATTTATTTATTTTTTAATATATTATTGCAAATATTTCTTTTTATGTAAACATTTCTTCAAAAATTGTTTAAAAACGATACTAATAAGAAAAAATATTTGGATATATAATTAACTAAACTTTAAGAAATGAAAAATTTAAAAATTAATATTTTCATAAAATAGTGGTTACGTTTTTTTCGTCAAATATTTACCCAATGTGACCGTAGCTTAATAAAGACCGCTTTTAAAATAAACATGTTTTTAATATTAATAATTTTTTTCAATTTCCAGTTTTTTCAATTGTATTTATAGAGAAGTTAATAAAAAAATGCATGATTTACTGTTTTCCTAATATATAATCACACTGTTTTAATCAATTAAGTTTTGAAGACCACATACTTCAGTAGCACAGGGTAGTTATTTGAAGTCAAAGAAAATAAACATTAACCCTAGAACACTAACGCTAATTTTTGCGCAATTTTTCAAGTTAGAAAATTTTCAATTTATTTACTTTAATTAAATTAATTAATTTATTTTTATAAAATAAATTTAATAAAAAAATAATTTTTACTATATTTACATTATTCAGTTATCGTTTTCCATACAATTTTGACAAATTAAAAAAAAAGTGCACGTAAAATTTACGTAGGTTAGTATTCTAGGGTTAATAGATTGATTAGGAATATCAATCGAACTTTAGTTGAGTTGTTAATTGCCCAAAAAGAGAGTCACATCTAACAATATTAAAGCACTAAGAATGGTTTAGTAGAAGTGTGTATTTTAATTATTCATAGCATGGTTTAGGCCTACTGGGGATGTCAACCATGTAAAATATTTGACAACGCACCAAGTGTAGTACCTCAATGGTGGTGTGGAAATCTACAGCAAAACCCTGTAACCAAAACTTAATTATTTATAAAAAAAATTTGCAATGTTAAAAATCTTTCATAAAAATAAATTCATACATAATTTGTTTATAGCATTTACAAACAATTTATTTTATGAATAATTTTAATAAATTAGTTTAATTTTAAAATTAAAGGTTTTTAAAGCGAAAATGTTCACTAATTTCATTCAAGTTGTGAAAAATAACGCAAATAATAAAACCAATCTCATCTGTTAGTGTATTTTTGTGTGACTCTCTTTGTGAAGGTAATGAGGGTGAAAGTGATAGCGTTAAAGTGATAGTGATATTAATTATTAGTTTAGTTTATTAGTGATTAGTTTATTAGTGATTAGTGAATTAACAACTCAACTAAAGTTCGATTGATATTCCTAATCAATCTATTAATGTTTATTTTCTTTGACTTCAAATAACTACCCTGTGCTACTGAAGTATGTGGTCTTCAAAACTTAATTGATTAAAACAGTGTGATTATATATTAGGAAAACAGTAAATCATGCATTTTTTTATTAACTTTTCTATAAATACATTGAAAAAAACTGGAAATTGAAAAAAAATTATTAATATTAAAAACATGTTTATTTTAAAAGCGGTCTTTATTAAGCTACGGTCACATTGGGTAAATATTTGACGAAAAAAACGTAACCACTATTTTATGAAAATATTAATTTTTAAATTTTTCATTTCTTAAAGTTTAGTTAATTATATATCCAAGTATTTTTTCTTATTAGTATCGTTTTTAATCAATTTTTGAAGAAATGTTTACATAAAAAGAAATATTTGCATAATATATTAAAAAATAAATAAATAGTGGTTACGTTTTTCCGTCAAATATTTGACTAATGTGACCGTAGCTTTCGAATTGTAATTCAATTTTAAAATAAAAATGCGCGAACTTAATTTAAATCAAGTAAATGATCAGAATTATGAACTGAAAAAAGTATTATAAACGAAGTAATTTTCTAGGTAAACACTGTTCTAATTCATTTTGTTGTTGTTGATGATGTTGTTTTTGTTTCTGCTGCTGTATATGATGCAGCATTATTCAGATGTGCAGATGTTGAATTATCATTAATATGTTTCTAAAAGTTATAAAACAAAAATAATTGTTCATTCAGGTGTGCCGTTGCGTGTTGCTAATGTTGGATTATTTACGCTGTAGAAAAACAGATTCATCTTTAAGTTGTATGAAAATCTGGATGTTTAGTGTTAATATAGGCCAATTCAATAGCAACTAAATGTTCAACCATGACATTTGTTTCTGGTAATCTGCGTCGTAACAATGATTAAGTACCTGGTAAATCGATAAGGGACAGATTTACTACACGCGTTGAAAAAATGTTCAAGTTAATCGGTTCAGAACAGATTCCTTTATTACTGCCCGCAGCACGATCTGTTTCTTCTTCGATTTCTTGACATATTTGATTAAAATCAGTGAATATCTTTCTTTTATGTAAAAATGTACCCCATTCTTCTTATTCATTGTATCCTTTAAATAGAAATATATTATTAATAAAACTAAAAAAGAATTAATGTTTTTGAACTAACCACTTTCAGCTGATCGATTAGTAGTATCATCCAAAGGACAATGAATGAGTTGCAATACCAAGGATGGTCGTGTAACAATGCCTATACCTCTTGGTAGAAATGATCGTCCTACTAAACTTTCAAGCACAGAACTCTTGCCGGAACTCTGTAAGCAAAGAAAAAAGAAAACAAATTATAAATAATTATGGTAAATGTTTTAAAAAAGCAGACACCTTTGTTCTTATTCCGCTTAAATAAAAAAGAAAACGCGGGCAAAAAGAAAATGACAAAGCCTATGTAAAAAGAGATGCCATATCTTAAAGTGAAATGAAATGGAATGCAAACAAAAAATGGCCAGATAAATTATATACTAGAGTTTTTCCAAAAATGATTTATACTATTTTTGGTTTGTACTTATTTATATATATTATTACTGAGGCTTATTGAATAATTAAAACAAAGTTGCGGCGCAACAATTATTTAACATTAAATAAATAAATAAAATAAAAAAATTCGAAAATGTATAATAATTATAAAATAAAAAAAAATAAATATAGTGTTTGAAACAATTTTTTTAAGTTTATGGTCGGATATCTCCTAAACTAGAGTTATTTCAATAACAATTTATATCATCTCGAATTAAAATTACTATGTCCTATTGATTTATTATATTAAAGTTGCGGCGCAACCACTTTTTAATATTTGAAAAACTCTTAACACATATCAGATGTTTGCGAAAATTTCTTAAAGTTTAAAGAGCGATATCTCCTGAACTGGAGTTTTTTCAAAAATGATTTATACCATTTCTGATTTGTATTATTGTGGCCTATTGTATTAATGCAACAAAGTTGCGGCGCAACAATTATTTAATATTTAAAATATCAAAAAACTGTAAGTACATATAGAGTTTGACATAACTTTTGACAGTTTAAGGCCTGATATCTCCTAAACTGGAGTTTTTTCAAAAATGATTTATACCATTTCTAATTTGTATTGTTGTGGCCTTGTTGTGGTATTATTGAAACAAAGTTGCGGCGCAAAAACTATTTAATATTTAAAAATACAAAAAACTGTTAACACATGGAACATTTTTAAGTTTATTGCTGAATATCTCCTAAACTAGACTTTTTAAAAAAATGATTCATACCAATTTTGATTCTTATTCTTAAGGCCTATTAAATACCATTAAAAAGGTTCCGGCGCAGGAAACCCATTTGACTTGAGATAGAAAATACTTCTGGATATATATGAAATATTGCAACTTATTTAGTGCCTAAACTACACAAATATTTTTCATGACATACATAAAATTTGATTAAGCTTCTCTAATAGTCTAATTATCAAACTAAAAAATAAAAAATCATTAAGAAATACTGTTTTTATAATTAATTAAAAATTGGTATTTTTTTTAACAATATATGTTTACATTTTATTACTTGTAATTTTGCAAAGACTGCCACTTCGTTGAAAAAATCCATACGAGAAACATGGAGTTACCTAACTTCATAAGCGACACAAGTTGAAATGAAACAAATTAACACGTGGAAATTTAATTTTTACAGCATTTTTAAAATTTTTTTTAACTTCATTACTAATTATCTTCTAAACTGGAGTTTTTTCAGAAATCATTTATATCACTTTTGATTCGTATTACTGTAGGCTATTAATTTATTGCAGCAAACTTGCGGCGCAACAGATATTTAACATTAAAATATTCAAACAACTAATAGCACATATAGAATTTAATACAATTTTTAAAAATTTAAGGCAGGATATCTCCTAAACTGGAGTTTTTTTGGTAATGATTTATATCACTTTTGAATTATATTTTTATGGGCTATTAACTTATGGAAACAAAGTTCCGACGCAACAGATATTTAATACTTAAAAATGATGAAAACTGTTAATACATGCGAAATTTTTGATTTTCAAAAAGTTTGATGTTAAATATCTCCTAAACTGGAGTTTTTTCGGAAATCAGTTATACCATTTCAGATTCGTACTTTTGTGGTCTATCGATCCAAGAAGAGAAACTGGCGGCGCAAACCGTATTTTTAATTTTATAAAGGATAATCTGTCCTTATATATTCCATTTTTTTCACAACTTTTGGTGCGCTATAACTTTGTTATTTTAACAATTATTTTTATGACCAATAAAAAATTTGCTTAATGAAGTGTTTGTCTTCTAAATTCAGTCTTTATATCTTTAATTAATTAACTTTTTCATAAATAATTATTTGTTTAAAGTTAGCATGTTTCTCTCCCATTTTTTGTTTACATTTTTTCTTCCACGAATAACTGTAAAAGTTTGATAAAAATTTCTGGTACTTAATAATTATAAAAAGTGTCAATGCATGTGAAATTTTTGATTTTCAAAAAGTTTGATACTAAATATCTCTTAAACTGGAGTTTTTTTGGAAATGATTTATATCACTTTTGGTTCATATTTTTATGGGCTATTGACCTATTGTAACAAAGTTCCGGCGCAACAAGTATTTAATAATTAAAAATTACAAAAACTGTTAATAGAAGCGAAATTTTTGGTTTTTAAAAACTTTGATACTAAATATCTCCTAAACTGGAGTTTTTTGGGAAATGATTTATATCAATTTTAATTCACATTTTTATGGGCTATTGATCTGTTGGAACAAAGTTCCGGCGCAAAAAGTATTTAATACTTAAAAAGTACAAAAACTGTTAATACATGCGAAAATTTTGGTTTTCATAAAGTTTGATGTTAAATATCTCCTAAACTGGAGTTTTTTCGGAAATCATTTATACCATTCCAGATTCATACTTTCGTGGTCTATCGATCCAAAATGAGAAACCCGCGGCGCAAACTGTATTTTTAATTTTATAAAGGATAATCTGTCCTTATATATTTCATTTTTTCACAACTTTTGGTGCGCTGTAACTTTGTTATTTTAACAATTATTTTTATGACCAATAAAAAATTTGATTAACGAAGTGTTGCTCTTCTAAATTCAGTTTTTATATTTTTAATTAATTAATTTTTTCATATATTTTTATTTGTTTAAACTTATCATGTTTTTCTCACATTTTTTGTTTACATTTTTCTCTTCCACGACATCAGCTGTTTAAAAAGTTTGATAAAAAAAGTTTGATTTCTTCACATGCGTGTTTAGATTCACAGTGAGTGACTGAGTTTCTTTCGCTTAAGTTTTCTTTCGATATCGTGGGCCTGGCTGATAATTTCTTTTATGATCAACAAGTAGTTCCATCATCGACGAACACCGCCTGACATATTTCCATTTTTCTAAATAAAAACAAAAAATATTATTTAATTAAAATCTTTTAAAATATTTCTTTTTTAATAAAAAAAAAACAAAAATTATTTTTCGCCATAAAGCAAATACATACATTCAATATAATATGAAATGTATTGCTTATGGCGATAAGCAAAGTCGTTTTCCATACATTCAATATAATCTGGTATGTGATGGCAATTCTTTTTTTAAGTCATCTCCTTAATAACCATTGCCATTATTTCCTTCATTATTAAAACTTTGAAACTACCGTCGATTTTGAACGAAATCTTTTTTTATCACATACCAGAAATTGAAATATGTTGCTTATGGGGATAAGCAAAATCGTTTTCCATCACATACCAGAATGCAACATTTAAGGCAAACTTAAATTTTTTAAGAAAAACTGATTATTTTGGCTATGCATGTAGGTATCTGCTTCATCTAGTCTTTTTAAAATTGTCAATCAAAATTTCCTGACGAATCTCTTAAACAAAGACGAAATGGCCATAGACACATGCTTATCACCATAAGTAATACATTATACATATTATATTGAAGCTTAAAAAATTTATGTATATGAAACTTACTTGGCTGTATAGGCATTTCTTGGTGTTCTTTCACTATTGCATTATTCACCAACATATTTGAAGATATATTTCCGTTTTGGCCAAAACATTTTTTATTGTATTCCGCTGCAATAATATATGGGTCGTCGTTATTCAATATGGTACATGAGTCCATGTAGTGGTACTTTATGATCACATGTACTCGGTATGATTTCTAAATCTTCCATTGTAAAGATACGATTAGTTTCGTTTGGTACACTGGTAGTTACTGAAACTAGGTTTTCTTCTTTTTCCACAGAAGGATGTTGACTCGCAGTTAATGTATTAGGTGGGGTTGTTGAGATATGAATGTTCAGGCAATTTTGTACAGCATTGTTTGTCTCTGATTCAAAAACCATTGGCAATAACTTTTTACAAAGACTGCCCTACAAAAAGATTGCTTTCCTTTGGTAATAAAAAGTAAATCACTATGACCTCTTTCAGCATAAGTAACATCAAATTCAACAGCATTTTTCATACATGTCTCCAACGCCTACAAAGCTTTCTTATTTGCAACTGGAGTTGATGTCTTTTCCAAACACATACTTAATTATAACTCGACCACAGAGAACGGGTAATGAACAAACAAGTTCAGTAGATATCATATTATCTTTATCTGCAAATAGAAATTAACAGCCAGGCCTACGATATCGAAAGAAAACTTAAGCGAAAGAAACTCAGTCACTCACTGTGAATCTAAACTGCGGCCCACTAATTGTCACTTTATCGTTCGCTTTGCTTTACGTTACCAACGTAATGCAAATAAACAACACAGCTGCCATATCAACATATCAAAAAATAATCGCGAATATACACGAAAAAAGCGCTGAAATTCTTAAATTGCACAGTAAAAAATGCAACCGTGTGCTAGTTTAACTTGACAGAAATGTAGTAACAAATTTACAGCCTGTTTCTAGAACACGAATGGTTTCTGACATTCGTCTTTTTATATGTGAAACAACAACATAAACACTCAAATTTGTTTGTGTTTCTCATATAAAAAGACCAATGTCAAATACCATTCGTGTTCTAGAAACAGGCTGTTATTCTGATTTTGTTTATTTATGTATATGTGTGTAAAAAAATGTTGTGTTACCAATCGCATTTATTTTTGGCGACACAAAAATTAGTGTGCCGTAAATCAGCTGTTTGTCGCTTAAAACTACACGATTCGATATCGTGGGCCAGGCTGTAAATTTATTCGTACTTACTTATATACATATGTATGCAGCGTTGCCACAATTGGTAGAATTCTACTAAAACTGGTAGAACATTTTTCGTTTGGTAGGATGGTAGGCTGAATATGATTTTGTTAGATTTTAGCAGAAGCTAAAAAGAAGTGTATTGCCCATTGTAAACAATCTTAATAAGGAATTTCAGTCGGAAAGTTCAAGATTGCCGTATTTATATTCAAGCATAAAATCTAACTTTTTATTCATATTAAGCAATTTTATTAAAAAGATTTAATACACAACACTTAAACTGATTTTAAAAATTCTAATAATCACATTAATGTTTCAAAAATTTTTATCGGTACAAAAGCCGAAATGTATCCTACTAAAAATCTTAACCCGGGAAAAGTTTTTGATGTTAAACATGATATTTTGCAATTTTACATTGAATTACTAAACCAAATCAATGCTAGATTTGATTTTATTGGAGAAGATATTAAATTGTTACGAATAATTACTTCTAAGTAAGTATTGTCAAAAGAAGACTTGCTTATGTAAATTGTCTCTCGTTTTAAAATTTTCTAATCTTATAGACGTCGCCGTGGTCTAGTAGTTAGTGTGTTGGCTTACTAAGACGATAGCGCTGGGTTCAAATCTCACCTCTGGCATCTTGAAAAAAGAAATATGAAAAAAATATTTCTTTCGGCGACTACCTCTCAGCAGTCTTCTGGCAAAAGCTCTGGGAGTAATTGATTGCCATGAAAAAGCTTCTTAAATCTGTCGTTCGGAGTCGACTTTAAACTGTAGGTCCCGGTACTCATGGATAAAAATTAACACACACAATATGAGTGCTGCGAGAAGCTAGGCCGTAACCCTGACACAGGGTTGTAATGGCCAATTATGTATGTATGTATGTAATCTTATAGACTGTGATCCTGATATTATTATCACACAGTGGAATCTGTTGCGATTAACAAAAACAAATCTTTCAACGGAATTAAACATTCAATTATTTAGTTATAATATTAAATATATAATATTATAATATTAAAGTTAGTTAAATTGGAAACGGTTTAAATGAGAAAAGTTTTGACGAATTAACCAACTTTGTTTTTAATTTACTTTCTCTTTCGCATAGTTCTGCAGCAGCTGAACAAAAATTTTTAACACTTTCCTTAATCAAAACCAAATTGAGAAACAAATTCGAAATCGACTGTAATTTCAAACAGCTAAAATTTGCAAATCTGACAAGGTTTTGAATTATTTTTTACTTATGGGTATTAATTATTTAATTATGTATTGTTAAGAAATTGAATTGTTTTTGTTATATGTTTATTTTTTATATGTACATATTTTTTGGTTTTTGGTAGATTTTTATTAATTTTGGTAGGTTTTGAAAGAAATTTTGGTAGAATTAAAATTTTTTCAGTGGCAACACTGTATGTATGTATACACAGTTTTTTGTTTTGTTTTTCTATTAAAAAAGCATGTATCTTCTTGCTCTTTTAACTTATTCATTTTCTTATGCTAAAAAAAATCATGCTTTCTTGTCGATTTTTTCGCGATGTAAAATAATGTAAACAAATCATCACTGTATACATTGTGGTTATAGCACTGTGGTTATTGGCAAATTGTGCACACGGTTGGCCAAACATGTTTCTTTTACAACCAAGAAGCAAATTTAATTCCTTCATAAAATGTAAGGTTTTGCGTTTGTGTAATTTAAGCTCAAGAAATATTGGATTAAGGGAGACCACATTATTTGCTGGACATTCGAAGTGGGCCAACATTAAGCACATAAAGGCTGCCAAAGATGGAGAAAAATCTGTAGTTTTTGCGAAGTTATCTCGTCAAATAAGATTGGCATTGCAAGAAGGTGGAAATCCAAATCCGGCCTTAAATGTTCAATTGAAAATTGCTATCGATGAAGCACTTAGAAAAAATATGCCTATGTCAACTATAAATAATAATATTCAAAAGTTTATACAGAACAAAAAAGAATTAAAGAGGTATAGAATTGATCTTAGATATAAGCAAAAAGTTTTTGTAGTGTGTGTAATATATACCGATAATTTCCCCGGCGTAAAAATGGAAATTGCTCCAATACTTAAAAAATCAGGGTAAGTTTTGTTAAATTATAATATGCCTGTTATTAATTTATGTACCTATATTCAGAGTCAGCGTTATTGATGCGAATAATTTTTTTGAAGAAATTGGTTTGATTGAAGCTTTCATTGAGAGAAATAAAATTGGCAAAAATTGTGATATCATGGATAAAGTAGTGGAAGATGCTATTTTGTTTGGAGCTGAAGATGTTGAAATTATCAGCATAGACGAAGGGCTTGTTCATGTAAGTATACATACCTAAATAAAAATGTATATCGGCGATAATAAATTCCTAACGCTCGGTACAATGTCATATTTCGCCACACACTTCAAACATTTTGTTTGGCCTCCCACTAGTTCTTTTTTTTTGCGTGATTGTGCTAATTAATTTCAAACTCCATGTATTTATCTTCAATGAGTTTTGGACTGTTTAAAATCGCTTTTAAATATTTAAATATTTCCCTAACATGACAACAAAGTAAACACTAAGATACAAATTTTTACCTAATTTTTAAACAATTAATTGCTTATTCTTACAAAATTTTTGTGAGCAAACAATAGCAAATAAAAAATATTGAAAGTAAAAATTAACTTTTTCAACTAGCAATATGAACAATTTTTTAATAGACTTATAATTAAAATGCTATACATTTTTTCATATGAAAATTACTGCAAATATTCTAAATTACTACTAAAAACATCATTTCTCCTTTGATTACCAAAAATATTTATTGCAGTTAACTTTGATCTAATTAAAGCGTTTGTGACGAAACAAAAATTAAATAAACAAAATAAGAAAAAAGAAAAAAACTAATTACTTTTCCTGGGGCTCGAACTCGAGTCTTCAGAATATCATACTACTAAAAACTTTAATTAATACAGGGTGCTATTCTTGATTCTGCACGGAAAGGAAAGTTGAACAGAAAGGAATATTGTCCCATTTCATATCAGACAAGTCTGACTCGTCAAGTCTTGAGTTTTTGGACGAAGTGAGAATGAAAAGATGAAAATACTGACCGTACAGTCAATTTTTCGTTTTTCTTTGCTGCAATTTTCTGCAAGAAGTTGGCTGCAGAATATAATTTTAACATTTTTCTTTATTTATATTATCTTCTTCGCGGTATTTATTTTAATTAAGAAAAATATAAAATAAAATTAAATATAAATTTAAGAAATATAAAATAAATTGATATAAATAAATTTTATGTATGTAAGTATAAAACTTTCGCGTTAATTTAGTTAAAATGGCGGTAAAGTGGAGTGAAATATTTAGAATTTAAGTAAAATAAAAGGAAATGTCAAAAAATACAGAAAGTTGTGAACAAAGAAAAAAGAAAATTGATGAGACAATGTATTCATGTGTGAAAACGAATGCAGGTTCAAAAGAAAATATAAAAATACTTGACGAGTCAGACTTGACTGGTATGAAATGGGACATTGACACTTCGTTAAATACGTAAATGGAAGGGTTGCATTTTATTTTGGGACGTGTTCAGTATGTAATCGATGAAACTTTCACTTTTTATGGCTATTAAACACATTACCATAGTGTAAAATGGCGGCACATTTAGAAAAAAATAAAAAAAACACCAGCAGTAATAACAACAGAATTAGTTGCTTTTTCACATGATTTATATTTTTCGTATGACGCGCGGTTTTTTTTATACAGCCTTTGTTCACCCTTAAATAAATCATTAATATTGAGAATTCCATAATTGTATTCTTTCAATTTTTTAATTTTCTCAAGCTTGTTTACAATTTTGTACAAGCACCAATATCAGCTGATAAAACCTAATTCTTAAATATCTCAAATATAATGTGAACGGTTATGTTTAGTTATTAAAACATTTTGCTTTGTTGAAATAAATAAATGCTGGATTTTTCAGGTTATAAAATGCGTGTTTTATTCAACAGAGTTTATTAAGGACTAATTCAGTTTATCAAAAAACGGTTATTTTAAAATTTGTAGCATACATAAAAAGAACAATAAATGTCATAAAAGAAAATACAATAAGAAAAGAAACAATTAGTGATGCCAATTTATTCGAAATACTTTGCTATTTCCAACAGAGTAAGAATTTGCTCGCTCTTTTGCTCATTACGCATTGCGCACTCTTTTCTTGCGCCTCGAAAAATTGCGCATACGCAAAGAGCGGAGCCAATAAAAAAGAGCAGTTGTTGGCTCTTTTGGCTCTTGCTCTTTTTTTGCTCTTTGTGCTATGCGTATTTTAATTTTTTATTTGGCGCTTTGCTCTGCACAATGAGCAAAAGGAGTAGCGCATTGCGCATGCGCTTTTTATATCTACAGTGACATGTCAGCAACAAATTTTTTTAATTTGCCATTCGAAAAAATTTTTATGTGCAGTCAATCATTGCGTTATAGAAAATGACTATGCATTATCACTGGTGGAAATTTCTATCATATATATAAATAAAAAAAGATGAATGGGGACATTCGCGTATGTTTTTAAGAAAAAAAAAACAAATTTATAATACTCGTTTATTTACATGAAGAAAATAAAATTTTCTTTCACTCATTCTTCACATATGTATGTATACTTAGAAAAAATTTTAATGCATATATACGCGTGTGATTTTCAGAAACAATTTTGTTGTACTAATTTATGTGCGTGAAGAAAAAAATAAACAGAAGCCTTATTGTGTAACTCTCCTACGCTAAAACTCTATCGCTAAAAATATATAAACTAGATTTAGGACTTTTTGGCTACGAATAGAATTCTTGAAGGCTTATTGTAGTTTAAAAACTTCATGCCTATTACCTCTACACTTTTTAATTTTATATATTCTAACGCCCAGCCTGTTTCGAAAACCCAAAATTTTAGCATTTTAGCTTAAGATAAGGATAAGGCCCCAGTTTAATATAAAAAAGAAAAAATTGTTTTATTATTTTACTCTAAAGTACATATATAAAAATACTAATATAAATTCTATTTACATTTAATTATTTCTTATTTTTTCATATTAAAATTACTGACTTCAAAGGTATTTTACACCACAGTAAATGAGCAATGCGCAATTGCGCACTGTTTTGGCTCTTTTGCGCATTGCGCAAAAAAAGAGTGGCGCAAGAAAGCTCAAAATTCAAATGCGCCTTCTATGCGCAGCGCTTGTAATGCGCAGAGCAAAAAAAATGGCGCAGAGCAAGAGCAACAAAAAGTTTGCTCTGCTCTTTGCGCAAAGAGCAAAAAAGAGCCAAAAGAGCGGCGCTGCGCTGCGTTTTTACTTACTCTTATTTCCAACATGCTTAAACGAGTTCAAAAACACAAGTGTGAACATAACAAACTTTTAATTGATGAAGATGAAAGTATTGCTCTGTAGCCAATTTCATTAGGAAAATGTTTGTTTATATTTATATATTCATGATAAATGCTTCTGGTAGAGCAGGTTAAGAAAAGAGCGAATACCTCTTTTTATAGTAAAAAATTTTTCTCCAGAATTGTCAACCGATCCGTATAAAGAAGAATTTGTGTGTTTGCTAAATTCACGGTCTAGTTTCTCGCAGCACGCGGTTGTGTAGGTCAATTTGTATCTATCATTGCCGTGACCTACAGCTTCACGTCGATTCCGAGCGACAGATTTAAGATTATTTCTCACGGCAATCAGCTACTATCAGAGAATACGCCAGAAGACCACAAAGAGATAGCCGCCGAAATAAATATTTGTTCTTATCTAGTAAAGGCCGTAATACACTATTCTATCGAGTCGTACGAAAAAATCGTGTGTGGTAAAAGATTATAACAGTGTGGCATAAAAATGCATCTGTATGATAGATTTTTTGACTAGTCTGTCTGACTTCATAATCTTTTGAAAAAATTCAATCAACATTTTTTTCTCCATGCGACCAGGGTTGCATTTTATAAGACTCTGCAACTCTGCATATGCTTTGCGTCTTGTTTTGTGTGATGGTGTGGCATAAAGTTCTCCACGGGTATGCTTGAAACGATTTTCAAGACGTTCTCAAATTTTCAAACACTCTTCCAACTCTCATTCGGAAAAGCCAAACGAATAAAACAAACATAAAAAGTGTTTGTTGTCGTTAGAATGTTAATAATAAGAGAATGGAGACATGAGAGACATGAAACATGAGAGTTATAGGGTTTTCACAGGTGAATACTTTTTGTAGGAACGCATGGAAACATGCGTTCACATTTGCAACATCTAACATCTAAACCTGTGTGAAAGTAGAACAAAGACACTGGTATTTTTCAAAACGCAGACGGCGTAAGTGAACTTATTTTCATCGTAGAAATCTGGGACCGGGACCAATCGACGCGTAGTTTTTTCTGATAAAAATGATGCAAAAAACGTATTTTCGATTTTTTGTCAGTTACAGCGTTCTCTAATATATATACATATACATGTTTACAAAATCTGAAAAAAAGTATAAATAAATTACATATTCAAAAAGTAATTGCTTTTATTTCCTTTAAATGCTTTAATATACACAGACTATTCTTCTTGCTAGATTTCAATTTGTTTGTTTTTATTCGCTTGTTTGTACTACAAACTATCGCATTTACTTCAATACATGCTTTCATTCACAAAGAAAATTCAAGACATTCCAAGACATTCGAATGTCTCCATAATAATTGAGAATTGAGATTAAATTTCGATTTATTGTATTCTATTCTATTCGTTTATTGAAGCTGTTCGTTTAGTTTAGTTTCGTTGCCTGCATAACGAATAGAATGAATATTTGTTTCGATGCTTGAATTTACTCTCAATTAGAGTTCACTTCTCGAATCATTCTCAATTGGCTGAAAAGCAAAACATTCATGCAGATCTTTAGTGTGGCACTACTGCATAATGGTTGCGCCCATACGAAAATAGAAAAAAACAATGTTAATGAACTGAATTTGAAGTGAAATAAACAGACGGATATGCTATCATTTTTTCTTAATTTGATAATGTATATTTTGATACTTTCTAACGGTAAATTTTAAGCAGAAGTAACAAAAGTGAGAATATGTGTTGAAGTAAAAAGTAAAATTTCAACTGCTAAAATCTAATTTACAAAAATAAAGTTTTTGGAAATGAAAATAAAAGTACTTATGTATATGCTATAAGAATTTAATTTTATAAAAATAGTCCTCCATAAATCATATTGTCGGTTTTAACATTTTTTTTAAACTATTCTTAAATAGTCTTATAAATAAAAATAAAAGTACTTATATGCTATAAGGATTTAATTTTATAAAAATACTCCTCTATAAATCATGTTGTTGGTTTTAAAATTTTTTTTTTAAAAACTATTCTTAAATAGTCTTATAATCTACAGTAAACTGATTTAAAGTTTTATTTAGTTTGCCAACCCAAGGCAATAATGAAGTCAGTGTGCAATTGTCAGCAAATAGTTATTGTTTACGATAATGTTCATTACAGCTTCAGGTTTATGCAATTTTTTTGAATAACCAATTTACTATCTCGACCTGTTTGTAAAGGGTGGTTAAATTTGAAGGGCCGATGTTGATTTTGATTAAAACACAAATTATTTGGGAAATTGTTGTAATTTCTTTGAATTATGATAATTTGATATGGTTCAATTAAGTATGGAAGAAAATATCAGCCAAATGGCCGCCGCATCGGCGGCACACCTCCATTCAATAGTCAAAATTTTCGATAACGCTGAGGCATAATTGAGTTTCTATGCCCTTAATGTGACGAATTATATCATCCTTTAGCTCTTGAATTGTTGCTGGCTTATCTAAGTACACCTTTTCTTTCAAATAACAAAGAAGTGAAACGGTGTCAAATCCCATAATCTTGGCGGTCAATTGACATCGCCACCATGTGAGATAACACGGCCATTGAATTTGTCGCCCACAAGAGCCATTTTTTCATTAGCTGTGTGGAAGTGGAACCGTCCTGTTGACACCACATATCGTCCACATCCATATCTTCCGATTCGGGCCATAAAAAGTTCGTTATCATTTCACGATAGCGAACACCATTCACAGTAACAGTGGCTCTTCAGCCACACACACAGCAGCAATATTTTCTACAGTACGAACATGTGTTTTCTATCTCCTACAGACCCCGTTTGCTCAAATTTTTGCACGATTTTTCTGATCGTATGCACATTAGGACGAAAAAATCACGAAATGCACAATATGCATTTTGATTTGAACGCCCATTTTCATAATTAGTCTGAATAACTTTAATACGTTGCTCCATTGTATCTTTCAATGGTTCAAATTGAGTTAGTCTGAAATTTAGAATTGTCAAATGAAATGCGAAAAAACGACTTTTAGGTGTGGTTCACATTCACCATCGGCCATTAAAATTTAAAATTTATCTTCAAAGTGTGCGACGAAATAGTCCAATAAAATGATTTTGAAATGCGACTCTTGCATGTTATTAAAATGTGTTGAGTGTTTATGCAGAAGAATTGCTGATTTTTAAATGAAAACCAGCAAATAAAGAAAGAAGTTTAAAAAACTTCAGACTGGCTAACTATCAAATAGGCCGTTACACTAAAATCCAACGAATCTTTGATACTTAAAAAACTAGTATTGAAATCAAATAAGCGTTGTTGCCCTACATTTGATTTTACAAATTGTTCAAAGAGATCTAAACAACTTGAAACGGCAAACGACAACTAATTAATTGTATAAATAAAAATATACAAAAGTAGGCGGTTGACAAAAACTACCACGCCCATTCTTCTTAATTATGTTATTTATACAGTAATAAATATTCCATGTAAGTTTTAAAACAATTTCTTTATTCCAAGTATTTTTGTCACCACCCGCCATACAACTAAAACCACTGTGTAATGTTGCCATTTTGATCAGACTTTTAAGTGTGACAGAAATCGGTAAAATTTGCTTTTGAACGAATCGCACGACTATGTGTAATATCGTGTCATGGCCTTAAGCCAAAACTCTAACCATTAGACTACGGTGACTACATTGGTAAAGTTAAAAAAAAATTACATATGCATAGTAATAATTGCAAACTAAAATTTTTAATTT
Organism: Metopia argyrocephala; assembly: GCA_963576795.1. NCBI lineage: Eukaryota > Metazoa > Arthropoda > Insecta > Diptera > Sarcophagidae > Metopia > Metopia argyrocephala. The sequence continues at coordinate 75,407,688 of OY756209.1, read as the reverse complement.
TTTTTCTTGCCAGAATACCTTCTATGGTTTTTATTCTACGTACATAATTCGAATAAAAAAATATTAAAAATACAAAATAAAGTTGGAAATATCCTGGGGACTTTCAATTCATCCGGAAATGTGAAACTGACTAGAACTGGCCACGTATAATACAGTTAAATATAATAATATTACATGCTGGAGGCCCGAAGTTTGAGTCCCAGGAAGAATGATAATTTTTTTTTTAATTCATTTTGTTTAGTCAGAAACGCTTTAATTAGATTAAAGTTAATTGCAATGCATTTTTTGGTAATCAAAGGATAAAATGTGTCCGTGAGGGAATAGTACACTAGCCAAACCAGAGTTGTAAACGAATCATTCATTTTTTTATTAATTCGTAAATCATTCATACACTGAATTGGAAAAATTTTGAGTTAATCCTCAAAAAACGAATTGAATGAAATTTTAATCAATTCATTTGAATTCAGCAAACATGAATTGCAATTCATTTTGACCAATTCATATGAATTGGAAATGATTTAATTTAATTGCAATTCATTTGAATTGAATTGATTTTGAATTAATTCAAATGAGTTAGAAAAATGAATTGCAATTCATTTCCATTTGAATTGAATTAATTTTAAATTAATTCAAATGAATTATAAACGTAACTTGTAATTCATATTAAGTAATTCAATTGAAGTAAATGTGGTGTTTGGTTCTTCTAGTATTACTTAAACTAAAACTTACAGCCTATTTTTTTAGAACACGAATGGTTTTTGACATTCGTCTTTTTATATGAGAAACACTAACAAATTTGAGTGTTTTGTTGTTGTTTTACATATAAAAAGACGAATGTCAAAAACCATTCGTGTTCTAAAAACAGGCTGTTAACTTTAAACTAAACACTATTGACTTTCAATCAAATACATTAAGCGTTAATCATCCAACCCAGAATTGAAAATTTATTAATTATTTAATTTTAATTTTGTGTTAATAAAACAAAAATTAATTATAATTTTTTAAATAGTATCATACAAGTTGGTCAAATTTAAATAAAAACTTCTAGAAAATATTATTCCCCTTTTATAAGTATTCTCGACCTGGAGTCGAACCCAGGGCCCATGTCTTAGTAAGCCAACACACTAACCACTAGACCACGGCGACTATAATAAGAAAATACATGTCGGAAAATTTAAAATTATATATATTATATATATTATAGTTTGTTGGGTAGAACACTTTTTGATTTTTTAAAAAATTTTTTCATTTGACAAAAAATTTTTTGAATTTATAAATACACATTTTCTGTATTTAAAATTTGAAAATAATTTATAAATAAATATGTATATCCTAAAGAGTAGCAGGAGTAGCGAAATATTGATAAATAAATAAACGATTTTTATTTAAAAAAGACCTTAAGCTTGAGTAATTCTTTACATTAAATTATATAAAATTTTAAATTATAAAAAAATTATTATTGCTGTGGAATTAGTTAAATACTAAGCAATAGAAACAATATCAATTACTAGAAAAACTGTAGGTATTATAAATAAGGCTTCACATTACTCTTTTTAGTTATATATACAAGATTATAGAGTGTAAATAAAAGCTTTAAAATCCAAAAGTATCTGTATTTTTAGTTTGCAGTAAAGAGCCCTAGTATACAAAACGAACTATAAAAAGGACAATTCATAACAATATTATCCTCCTTGAACCTAAAATATTACAATGTTTAGTTAAAACTATTATTATTCATTTAAAATAAAAATACCATTTTCTTCTTAAAGAAAGAAAAAACACAAAAAGAAAATAAATATGTAGGAAAAAAGTAGCCAACTTTGGTTAGATATAGCCAATATGGCAACACTGATTGAAAACATAAACATTCAAATAAAAACAAAAAAGATAAAAATTTAAACAAATTTTGACGTTTATAGATAGGTTTTTTTTTTTTATTTTGAGACCAATACTCAGGGGAAAACCCCTACTAAATGCTGTGCATTGTATTGGAATTTTAGAAAGGACAGTACATACAGTCATGGACTTTATTCTTCATACACCCCCGAAATTTTCAATGGCTGCTAAATGAGAAGCATTACAAACCTTTTTTTTTTTCAAAAATTATTTAATTATTTACTTATTAGCGTAAAAAAAAACAAAATTTTTGGTTTCTTTTTAAAAATTTAAGCAATGGATAAAAAAAACTAAAAATAAAGAAGGACAAAAGTGTTCATACAGTACAATTATTTGTTTTTTTGAAATGTGAAATAAGAAAGCTGAGTAAAGTTTTTTAGAAAATTAATATTTTGTTGGTCCACCATTAGCATCAATTACTGCCTGCAAACGCCTTGGCATTGATGCGACCAGATTTTCAGTCATATCAGGAGTTATTTGAGACCAGGCCCTTTGCAAAGCTTGCTTTAAGGATTCCTTGTTTGAAACGGCAGTAGGATCAATTTTTCTTTTCAAAATATCCCAAACGTGCTCAATGGGGTTCAAATCCGGCGATTGGGGAGGTGAGTTTAATTGTCTTGGTGCATTAAAAAGCAACCAATCTCTAACAATGTGCGCTGTGTGTTTGGGATCGTTGTCCTGTTTTGAAAATCCAATGCTGGCCAAGACCCAACATATCAACAGACGGATGTAAATTGCATTCTAATAGCTATTTATAATAGTATCGATCTATAATACCATCTATAAACACTAACCGCCCAACTCCAGATGCTGCTATTGCTCCCCAAGCCATTACGTTGCCACCATTATGTTTTATTGTTGGAACAATATTCTTTGGATCAAGTGCAGCATTCTTTTTGCGCCAAACCTTCCCTAGACCATCATTTCCGAATAAATTGAACTTACTTTCGTCCGTTAACAAAACCTTTTTCCAGAAGTCTATTCCTTTATTTAAATGCTTTTTTGCAAACTCAAGGCGTAGTTTCCTATTTTTTTCAGATATCAAAGGTTTTCTGCGGGGAACTCTGCTTGCATAACCATTTGCTCGCAACGCCCTCTGAACAGTTTTAGGATGAACAGTCTTGTCTAAAGTATTAGCAATAGTTTTTGCAATTTTTGAGGCAGTAGTACGCGGATTTTTTTTAACTTCTTTCAAAACAAAGCTTACATCTCTTCTGGAGAGTTTCTTCGGGCGTCCTGGCCTTGGCACATTTTCGATGGAACCAGTATTTTTATACTTTTTAATAACATACTGAATTGTAGCAAACGGCACATTTAATAATTTGCTTATTTCCCGATAGGATTTATTGTTTTTGTGCTCTTGCACAATTAATTTCTTTATTTCAAGGCTAAGCTCTTTACGCGTACTCATCTTGACACTTGATCACTTAAAACCAAAAAAATATCCACTAATCATTCAAGTAACACCTCACCTCATTGCAATATGAAAAACTAACGGTTTTTAAAAAGTTACAATGCGAATCTTTGGAATAAAGCAAAAGAGATTACACTGTATGAACATTTTTGTCCCTCTCTACTTTTAGTTTTTTTTAGTGTATTCCGTTAATTTTAAGGGGAATTAAAATTTTTATTCTTGTACACTGATTAAAATGAATTAAATTAATTTTGCTGTAAGAACTTTTTATATTGCTTTTAAATTAGAAGTTTTCTCTAATACAGGGGGTGTATGAAGACTTAAGTCCATGACTGTATATTACAATTAATTATATTATTATTAAGCGCCTTAGGAATGAGACAAATTGCTGTGAATTGATCATTCAAAGGCCAGTGCTATACCTTCACCCTTGTATGATCGATAGCAATTGTCTCATCGTTGCATGTTAATTGTGTGGTGAGTGTGCCTTCGCTAGGTAGGTTAAGCTGTTATCTGCTACTTCCCAATAGGTGGAGCTTTTATTTCCCTGATCATTCGTTTTTGTTGACATTGGTTAAGGTGGAATAGAGTGGAATGTCGGGGAGCGGTTTCTTTGTAGATGGTCTTCCTGGAGGGGGGGGGGGCTTCTTATTTTTAAATTATAATTTTGAAAAAACCGCAAACTAACTTTTTCATTTTTCACCTCTTCTGGGATTCGAACCTGGGACCTTTGAGTTTTTGTGCGAGCGCTCTAACCACTATACCACGCACCCCCCGCACATAAAATCAGCCTGATGCTATGTTCACACGACAATATGAACCACTTGGTTCGCTCTCTGAACCACGATTGCGAAACTCACTGTTCAGACGACAGTTTAAGGCGGATTCACCCATAAGTTTCTGAAACATTTTCTGTGCAAACGAATTTTTTGTTTACTGAGAGTTTTCTGCACCACGATTCACCCATTTCAGAAATTTTGTTCGTAAAATCAGTGTTGCCATATTCAATTGAAAATTACATAAATACATATGTGCATAACGAAAAAGAAAATTAATATGTGTCCAATTAAGCAAATAAAGAATTAATAATATTTATTACAAAAGTAAATAAACAATTAATATTATTTGTGGTGAATTTTTATTTTATATTACTATATTTATATATTATACTAGCTGAACCCGGTGTGCTTCGCTACCCCCTCGTTATATAATAAAATTAACGGCGGTGACGTGGTTCATAGTTATATGGCGACGTTAACAGTATTAAGAGCAATATACTACCAATTAAAAAAAATCCGTTGGAAGGGGTGTGGCGTAAGAAATGTTTATTTATAATTCGCCTGTAGTATAATGTGTATAAAATTTGAAGTAAATCTGTTAAAAACTATATGGGAGCGATTACATAATTTTAAAAAAGTGGGCGTGGTAAAAAAAAGTACCCTATTAATCATGCCGGAGTCCCAGTTAAATGCTGTGAAAATTTCAGGAAGATCGGTCTAGAAGTTTGGTCTCCTATAAGGTACAAACAAACAAACAAACAAATAAACAAACACACATTCAATTTTATATATTTAGATTATTATATTTATTTATTGCCGTTTTATGGCGTCTTCGCAAGCTTTTCCAGTGTGTTTGACATTAATTTATTTATTTATTTATTTATTTATTAATTACAAAAAAAAGCAATAAAATATTTTATTGAATTCGTCTCAAATATATATCCATGGAAGGCAAGCAACAGAGTGCACGTTAATACTATTTATATTATTAAAAATATATTCCGGTATGTGATAAAAAACGATTTCGATCAAAATTGAAATGGAATGAAATTTCAAGTTGGTTTAACTTCCAAAACTTTTCATATTCGGGATTCCTTTTTTGTTCATTACTTTACTGACTGACTATTGCCACTACATCCGTGATTATCAAAATTTGAAAATAACTAAAACATATATATATTTACATATATGTATATTAATATTAAAGGTCTGCATGAATGTTTTGCTTTTCTGCCAGTTTAGAATGATTCGAGAAGTGTACTCTAATTGAGAGTAAATTCAAGCATCGAAACAAATATTCATTCTATTCGTTTTGCAGCCAACGAAACGAAACGAAACGAACAGCCTCAATAAACGAATAGAGTAGAATAGAATAAATCTATATTTACTCTCATAATTCTAAATTATTATAGAGACATTCGAATGTCTTGGAATGTCTTGAATTTCCTTTGTGAATGAAAGCATGTATTGAAGTAAATGCAATAGTTTGTAGTACAAACAAGCGAATGAAAACAAACAAATTGAAATCTAGCAAGAAGAATAGTGTGTGTATATTAAAGCATTTAAAGGCAAAAAAAAAAACAATTACTTTTTGAATATGTAGTTTATTTATAATTTTTTTTTAAGTTTTTATAAATAAGTATGTATGTATTTTTAGAAATTAAGCCAAAAATAAAAAAAAAATAAAGAAAAATAACATAAAAAATTATTCAGTTCATTGCTTCTATTATTCAGTTCTTTAGTACTTATAATACCAGTACAAGAAATTCTTTTCTATCATATTACAAACAAGACATTCTATTCACTCTATTCATTCCATTCTAACTCTTATGTTTCATGTCTCTCATGTCTCCATACTCTCTTGTCTCTATTCTCTCATTATTTACCAGAGTACAAATCGTTCACTAACTTTTCACTTATGAGTGGACGTGTGCATTTAGTTTTTATTTTTTTTCTCCTCACACATGTTTGAAAAAACAGAAAATATTTTGCTTTGCTCTTTTTCATGTATGAAAAAACAGAAAATATTTTGCTTTGCTCTTTTTCATGTATGAAAAAACAGAAAATATTTTGCTTTGCTCTTTTTCATGTGTGAATATTACTTTTTTTTCTTTTTTGACGCATATTCATTTATGAAAAATTACAATTTTGACGAATACTCTTTTATGAGCATATTCATTTATGAAAAATTACAATTTTGACAAATACTCTTTTATGAGCATGAATATTTTTTTCATTCACACACTTACTCGCTCACGTATACTCGCTTTGCTTTTCAAGTGACAAATTCAAATTTACAATTGTACGTATGTATGTATATGGGCATTTCCCCAGAAAGGTCAACCAAGATCGAAAAATAATATGTTGCCAATAATCACGTTTTAGTGTTAATAATTATAAAAAAGGGTCTATATTTTTATAATAGAATGATTTCATAGCATATATCAGGTGTTTACTTGAGGAAATTGGGCTGGAAACTGGAAAATATTATATTTTCTTTTTAAGCTACTTCTAAAGACATTTTTATATTTAATTATTTTACATGCAAAAAAATATGTTATGTTTGCACTCTTTCTCCAAAATCTCTCTTTTCAAATTAATTAAGAAGGAAAATGTGTATGGAGAACAAAAAAGTTCGATCAACGGTTAATTTTTAATTTGTATCTTATCTAAGTTTTAATCGTACGTTCGCGACCGAAAACATCATTTTATTGTGATTGCTTTGCGTTAAATGTCCACAGGGGTCAGACATAACCTATTTTAATTAAGTTTGGTGTCACTAATTTCTACATGAAAAAAAACTTAAGTGTTATAATTAAATAAACTTTTTTTTTACTTGCAAAGTTTCGTACGTTCGCGACCGTAAGTAAATTTTTTCATAAACAAGGTATATATTTATTTTCTTTACACGATAATATACTTTCGTAGATGGGCAAAACATGTGATAAATCGCAAAATGAAAAACAAAATCAAAAGCGATCCACAAAAAGTAAACATTTTACGGGAAAAATCTGCTGAGAGGATGCAAAAACGACACTTAGCATTAAAAAAAAAAATAAAAAGGTTATAGAACAAATGCAAAATCGATGTGTTGTTTTTTATAACGAAGATTATTGAAGAAATTATAAATCAACATGGCAAATTTCAAAACATATTGATTTTCTCGGAATCAGCGGAAGTAGCTCTTAATTCAAAAATAAATTTATTTTTTGGAGCTTACCCGACTTAATGGCTAAATTTGCTTGAGTGGCATTTCTTTGCAACATCACATGCAAAAGGTGCCGTCGTAGGCGTTGGAGCGATTGTAAAGAGAAAGGTTTTTCAAATAACTACAACAAACAACATTATTTTAACTGATGCTTTGGCTTTTTACAACTTTGCCCATCACCACATTACTGGAATTAATATAATATTCATTGGAGCTGATAAAATTTGGAAGATGTCCCCCGCTTTTCTGGAAACATGGAATGATGTACCGAATGTTCCAGGTATCAGAATGATTCATTCGATTTTCTGTGATTAGGAATTTGAATTAAGCACGGCTATAATGGTCTATTCAATGAAAACAAAAATATCATAAATATTGTTAAGATTTCATTATTTCATATTAAATAAATTGGTATATTTCTTGTTATGAGTGTTACTATACGCTATAAATTGAGTCTTAAGTTTTTATTAAGCAAATTTGAAGATATTTATGGGAAAATGTATGGTGGTAATAGTAAAAAAAACATATGGAAATATCGTACGTTCGCGACCCGTACGTTCGCGACCGATACTTAAGCCAATTAAGCAAAAACCAATAGAGATATTTTATTGCGAAAATATTGGATAGAGACCTACATTAGTATGCTTTATAAATAAATTTATCGCTTTTAAATATTCCGCTCCATTTCGCAGAATTTTACATTTCACTACTGCCAGCCAAAGTTGACTTCTATTTTGCGTACGTTCGTGACCATGTGTTTATAACTATTATTATGAAAACTTAAACTCGATGAAATCCATCTTTTTCACTACACATAGAGCTTCCAAAATGCTATCTAATCGCAAAAAAATATTTTAGAAAAAGTTTTTTTTCCATGTTCTTTGTACATCAAAAGCATACGAACGTACGTTCTTGACCCCAGGAAATACCCATATACAACAACAATACTCTTCTATTTGGGATTTTTTTATTAAATTGTTGTATTGTGTGTTCGCGACAGGCAGGCGTCATGAAACAATTTTGCTTAGAAAAATATGAACGTTCGCGTGTGAAAAAAAATTTGTGCTGCTCATTTATGTGCATGAAGAAAATAAAAAAATTTCTTTACTCTTCATATATGGACGCTTAGAAAAAAAAAAAATGAATGCACACGTTCGCGTGTGATTTTAAGAAAATAAATTTGTGCTGCTCTTTTTTGTGCATGAAGAAAATAAAAAAATTTCTTTACTCTTCATATATGAACGCTTAGAAAAAAATGAATGCACACGTTCGCGTGTGATTTTAAGAAAATAAATTTTGCTGCTCGTTCATGTGCGTGAAGAAAAATAAAATGTTTTAATATTTCGATCGTTTTTCATCACATACCGGATTATTTAAAAAATTAAAAAACTTTCGCATCACCCAAGGATGTAAATTTGTTTATTTAATTCTATAAGCTATAAAAATAAATGCACCTACTGCCAATTCAAACTGCTTCTGCTACTTCTGCCCAAACAATTTGTTTTACATGATTGTTTTTATAAGGGCTGTTGCCCAAATCATATAAGCATTCCCTCCCCGGCTTTTTTATTTCGCTAATTAATTTTAGTGCAATAGCCTCTGACAAGTCCATCTTAAATTTATTCAGAAAGGGCAAAGAAAATGTAGGAATTATACAGTAAATTTCTTCAATATTACAACTTACTTTATATAATATTTTTAAATTTTATTTTTTTATTTTTGGCCCGAATATTTTCTTTGTAATATGTTTTTTTTCTTATTGGCCTTTTTATGTTTGCTTTTCTTTACATTATTCACTGTACCATACTAATTTTTTAATACGAATGCCAAGCAATATGGCATGACTCTTGTATAAATTTTGTATGATATGGCAACCTTTTTCAGTGTGGTTCGGACCAAATTTAAAATTAAATGATAAAACAGAACTAGGGCATGACGTTTTTTTCCATACAAATTGACAGATAAAAACGCTGCAGAATGCAGTCGTGAAATAGAATCTATTTTAATTTGACAGCGTTTTTTCTTATGCTCTCATTTTTAGAAACAAATTCTCTCAACAATGTTACCACACTTTTATTAAATTTCATACATTTTGTAAACAAACCCATTTGTTTTTTGTTGTTGGCGCAAAGAAAAATAAGAACAAAAGAAAATCGAAAAAACATTTGAAAGTTTAAATAAATTAATAAATTTTGGAATATATTAAATAAAATGAATGATATTATAGAAATATAATTGAAAAAATGTGTAAAGATGATTAAATTATAAAATATAAATTAAATTCTTCGCGAAAACTCTCATAAACTTAATTTTTAATAGCTTTACATACAAAAAATGTAAAAACAATAAATGACAGTTGGTGAAGTTGCGGCCGTCGTTTTAATTTTGGGCATGTTTTCTCTGAGAGTCGTTTTTGCCTGAAGTTGCGGTCGTATTCTGTTTAATCGTTTATGCTCTTATTTTTAGAAACAAATTCTCTCAACAATGTTACCACACTTTTATTAAATTTTATACATTTTGTAAACAAACCCATTGGTTTTTGTTGTTGAACAAAAGAAAATCGAAAAAAAACATTTGAAAGTTTAAATAAATTAATAAATTTTGGAATTTGTTAAATAAAATGAGTGATATTTTGTTAAAAATAATTGAAAAAGTGCGTAAAGATGATTAAATAATATGTTATTTTATAAGTTTTTTTGAGTTGTATAATGAGACCGATTATGGCCATAAGGCTAGGTTTTTCATATGAGAATGAATAAAATAAATAAATAAATAAATTATAAAATATAAGTGCAATTCTTTGTAAAAACTCTCATAAACTTAATTTTTAATAGCTTTAAGCTACGATCACATTGGGTAAATATTTGATGAAAAAAACGTAACCACTATTTTATGAAAATATTTATTTTTTCATTTCTTCACGTTTATTTAATTATATATAAAAATATTTCTTCTTTCTAATATCGTTTTTAAACAATTTTTGAAGAAATGCTTACATAAAAAGAAATATTTACATAATATATTTCCAAAAAAAATATTGGTTACGTTTTTTTCATCAAATATTTGCCTAATGTGACCGTAGCTTTACATGCAAGAAATGTAAAAACAATAAATGACAGTTCGTGAAGTTGCGGCCGTCGTTTTAATTTTGGGTACATTTTCTCTGAGAGTCGTTTTTGCCTGAAGTTGCGGTCGTATTCTGTTTAATCATTAATTTAAATCAAGCTGAGATCACTTCGCACAAAATCATTTCTCTCGCTCTCTGAGAGAAACGTCAAACTACATATAAGAAAAATTTGGTCCGAACCAAGAAACTCATGGGTGAATCCGCCTTTAAGGCCTTTAAGGCGGATTCACCCATAAGTTTCTGAAACATTTTCTGTGCAAACGAATTTTTTGTTTACTGAGAGTTTTCTGCACCACGATTCACCCATTTCAGAAATTTTGTTCGTAAAATGAGTGTTGCCATATTCAATTGAAAATTACATAAATAAATATGTGCATAACGAAAAAGAAAATTAATATGTGTCCAATTAAGCAAATAAAGAATTAATAGTATTTGTGGTGAATTTTTATTTTATATTATTATATTTATATATTATATTATTATATTTATTTATTGCCGTTTTATGGCGTTTTCGCAAGCTTTTCCAGTGTGTTTGACATTCATTTCCTTTTGTAATAAAATTAATTTTTTATTCGTCTTTATTAATTACCAAAAAAGCAATAAAATATTTTATTGAATTCGTCTCAAATATATATCAATGGAAGGCAAGCAATAGAGTGCAGGTTAATACTATTTATATTATTAAAAAGATATTCCGGTATTTGATAAAAAACGATTTCGATCAAAATTGAAATAGAATGAAATTTCAAGTTGGTTTAACTTCCAAATCTTTTCACATTCGGGATTCCTTTTTTGTTCATTACTTTACTGACTGACTATTGCCAATACATCCGTGATTATCAAAATTTTAAAATAATTAAAACATATATATGTATTTACATATATTTATATTAATATATATGTTTTAATATTTCGATCGTTTTTCATCACATACCGGATTATTTAAAAAATTTTAAAAATATCGCATCACCCAAGGATGTAAATTTGTTTCTTGAATTCTATAAGTTATAAAAATAAATGCACTTACTGCCAATTCCAACTGCTTCTGCTACTTCTGCCCAAACAATTTGTTTTACATGATTGTTTTTATAAGAGCTGTTGCTTAAATCATCTAAGCATTCCCTCCCCGGCTTTTTTATTTCGCTAATTAATTTGAATGCAATAGCCTCTGACAACTCCATCTTAAATTTATTCAGAAAGGGCAAAGAAAATGTAGGAATTATACAACTTACCTCATATAATATTTTTAAATTTTAACTTTTTTATTTTTGGCGCGAATATTTTCTTTCTAATATGTTTTTTTTTCTTATTGGCCTTTTTTTGTTTGCTTTTCTTTACATTATTCACTGTACCATACTAATTTTTTAATACGAATGCCAAACAATATGGCATGACTCTTGTATAAATTTTGTATGATATGGCAAGCTTTTTCAGTGTGGTTCGGACCAAATTTAAAATTAATTTAAATCAAGCTGAGAGCACTTCGCACAAAATCATTTCTCTCGCTCTCTGAGAGAAACGTCAAACTACATATAAAAAAAATTTGGTCCGAACCAAGAAACTCATGGGTGAATCCGCCTTTAGTGTTTCATTTTGGCATTTCTATTTTATGTATACCACAATGTATAATGTACATACCACACACATACATACTTAAGTACTTACATATTTAGGACGGTATTTTGGTTTTTGTATGATTTTGTTTATCACTTTTCTGATTTTTATATTACATATTTACGTAAATAAATTTCCTAGTTCTTTATTTCTAAAAAAATTTATTTTTAACAAATTATTATTTTGTTTTTTTTCTGTTTTGTTAGTTAGTTAAGATAAAGTAGCGATAAATTGTTATCAAAATTAGAGATGATAGCAAATTCTTCGGGGTTCGCAACAAGATTCAAAATGAAACACGATGGTTCGCTCTCACAATTTGGTATGGCGAATCTACTTGTTTGTCTATGTCCACACTCGGCGAGGCGAGTCGGCAACTTTTGTAGTTTGTGGACGATTAGTGTATGTCCACACTCGGCGAGGCGAGTCGGCAACTTTTGTAGTTTGTTGACGATTACGGTGAGGGGAATAAAGGAAGAAAAATACTTGCCCGATCTCGGCGATTCTTTATATTCCCTCATTCGTTCTTTTTCTTTGTAGTTGATTATTTGACATTTCCTTTCATATTTTTTTTCGCTTCTTGGTGTACACGTCTTTTTCGTACAGTCGCAGCGTTCGTTTTTCTTATGTTTTTTCTTTTTAATAAGTGCAGCGTTGCCAGTTTATGTGTAATTACACAAAAATGGAAGAGAACACTTTTTCTTTAAATATTTTGAGATCATAAATTTTTTGTATAACTTTGTCTCATCATTATTTCAATTAAATTATTTATAATAAATTTATTCAATTCTTAATGTTTTTAAGCAGCCCATAATATTGGTCACCATACAATTTCATTTCATAGAAATCAAACATTATTCAATACCAGAAACAATATGAATCTAATGATAGCAAGATGTCGGTTAGAAACTACGAAGCAACGCGTTCAATATATAGATAGTATAAAATTTAATAATCTCCCTCAAGATATTAAAAATATAAAAAGAATTTCAATTTTCAAGAAAAGGATAAAGGAATATTTGCTTCAAGACTTAGAAACTCTTTTCATATGATTTACAGCAATCGTATACAATATCCTATAAATTAATAATAAAATTTTGTGTGTATATATTACTATTTTTTTACTTCTTTTATTTATTTCCTTTCTTTTGTAAATTATATAAATATATAGAATTAAATATCTTAAAATAAAATATTTGGGGTATTCAAATGCTCGTTTTAAAGTCATATATCATAAAACGAAAAAATATAATTGCTGTAAACAACCCGTCATAGTTTAGTATATTATTTTTAATTTTATTATTTTGTTATTTTTCAATTTATGACAAAATGGTAAACACTGGTGGAAAAGTATTATTGTTTTATGACTTTTTTATTCAAAGACCAACAACAAATTTTTTAAACTATTTTAATATTGTATGGTATTATGACAATATGACTTGATAGGACCCCGTTTGAATATCCCAATTATATATAGTACATGTGTAATTCAAAGCTGTAAATATTTTACCGGCTCGCCTCAATAATGACTATGTGATGCTGAGGCAATCAAAATTTGATATGCTAATAATATAAAGGAATGAATAATAATAAAAAAAACAAAAACAAAAAAATTCTTTACGCATTAATAGTAAAACATTTAAATATTTTCAAGCTGACTATCAAAATTTATACCAATTTTAAAATATGTCCACTGGTGAGCTAAAGCAAACATTTTAGGAAATTATTAAACTATAAGTAAATTGTCTTTCAGTGGAGACAATATGCTTTTTTAAATATTAAGAGTCGTGGCATACTGGTAGAGCGCTTGCACAGAAACTCACACGACCAAGGTTCAATTCCAGCGAAGGACAAAATTATAAAAATAAATATTTGCGGTTTTCTAAAATTACAATTTACATTAAAAGAAAATATTTTGTTTATATCAACTGATTTTCATTATTTGCAGCTTATTTTATATTTAACTAAACTATTTTATATTTAACTAAACTTCTTCAAAATTTAAGCGGTGCTCCCGAACTATTTCAAATACTAGTTCTCATTAGCACTAGTATTCAACTATAAATACTTTAATATTGTTTTGGGCTGTTCCAATAGCTCTAGTAATAACTTTAAGGTTTTGTCTCCTACAGGGAAATTTATAAATACACTAATATTTATTCATATATTAAAATGATATACAAAAATAAAAAGCATTATATTCTATGTATGATATATTTCAGGCAATCTATAAAATTTTGTGTAATTTATATATTTCTGTGGCAAAACGGCATAAATGTCAAATTGTAAGAAAAACAAGCAAAAGAAAACACAAAAATTGCTGAACAACAACAAAAAGTTGGGCAACTAAACTCTTCGAGTGTGGACACGAAGACAAGTTTAAAAGAGAATTGTTGAAGAATTGCCCAACTCTTCTCGCCGAGTGTGGACATAGACTTTCAAACATGATTCGGTCGCGAACCGCGAATGAGAGAGCGAACCTCGATATTTGCTATTCGTGTGAACATGGTATGAGAGATGCAATGACCTGTATTAATGGGACTTGCGATAGATTTAGAGCTTTCGTAAAAATAGTTAATGTTGTCAACATTTTATTTTTATGGCTAAATAAGCCGATTTAACATAAAATAAGCCGATTTAACGCTAATACTATATCAACGTAGCGTTTTTTCTTAAAAAATATAAGTAGACTACATTTAAAAATACATACATATGTGTTTTGTTTACATTTTTTTAATTATATTGTTATGAAAAATAAATTATGTAAAAAAAGTGCCAAAGATTACAGCTAAAATAAAAGAAAAACGCGTATTATGGTAACATTTTATAGTAAAAAAAGTAACAATAACAAACACGTAATTTTGTCTTGTGCTGATACCAGTAAAAACAAAAACACACACGCACACATATATCTTTATATTGGTGCTGCAAAAATAACTGCGAAATCATTTTAACAACAACAACATAAGAGATGCTCTGTCTACAAACTTCTACATGTACTACAGATATACACACACATATACATGCAAAAGTAAATTAACATGTTGACACACAAATATTTTGCGATATGCAGTGATCTCGAAACTAAAAGAAAAATCTAGACACATTGAAATTTAAATAAAAGGGCAGAGCAGAGATTGGGAATCAAGTTAATTGTGATTTAGCTACGACAGAGTAAAGATCATCAGAGAATCCCTACGTGTTGTATTGTTCGACAGTGTATATCTTGTAAAGTGTATTAAGTTTAAATAAAGTAAATTAGTAATTACACAATCAAATCAAGTGCTTATTATTGTAATTAAAGAATCCGCATAATAAAAATATCTCTATAGAAAAGGTTTATAGAAATAAAACGTTTTTAAAAGGTAAAAACGTAACAATATTATTCCTACTGTTTGCTTTACATATAATAATAATTTTTTTCAACAATTATTTAAATAAATACGTAAAGATGTATTTACCTTTTTTAAACAAAAAGAAACAAAATAACTTTCCTTATATATTTAGGACAAATTCGCATTTGTCTTTTAATACTCGTGGTAGGTTGTTCTTCTTCATCAGAGGAAGACAAATAAAATAAATATAAAGGATCCATTATCTATAAAAAATAAGTAGTGTAAATCAACTAAAATATTTAATTTAAATATATTTACATTGACAATAGAGGCACTATTGTTTAAACTTTTTTCTTTGTTGACATTTAATATGAACACTAATGTAAACAAAAAATCTATTACATTTTTAAACAAATTTCAATTCGAAAGCTATCGAACGCCGCAATACCGTTTTTTATACCTAACGAAATTTTATTCGATACGAAAACTTAATCAATCACGAATGTGACTATTTGGCCCCTGATATATTGTAGTCTTGGGTTTTTTAGCTCTTTTGAGTGAGCGCTCTTCTTAGTTCAGCTCACTTTAATGAACTATGTCGCTCATTTAGTTCAATAGCTCATTTAGTTCAATAGCTCATTTAGTTCAATAGATCATTTAGTTCAATATTTTCATTTGAATCATATTAAACTTTTTTTCCACTGGTACTGCTCATGTTGTGGGCATCAATTGTATACGTAGCTTTTGTATACGTAGTTTGCCTTTAAATTCAAACTCAATCGATTTTGTTTTATTTATTTATTATGTTCAATGAATTACAAGCCTTAAAGGCCAAATTAATTCAGTAGTACTTATATGGTAAGGTTAAACAAAAAAAAGAAAAAAAAAAATATATATATATATATATTAAAACTTTAACCATAAGTCTAAATTAAAAAATGCAATCTAGTATGCCAACAATATTGATCTCAATCTTAATCTAGCACCAATAACCCAGCGGGAAAAGATTGATTACCTTATTTTATAATCAATTATATAATATATTACTTCAGAATATATTACTTTTGGAATCGAGAAGGTAATTTCATGTGGCACACAAGTAAATATTGATTACCATGTGCATTCCCACATCTATTAAGAAAGAAGTTATTGCTTGTTGCTTACTGTCTTTTTTGTATATTTTTTTGAAAAAAAAAACTGTAATTTTTTTTTCTATTTTACATATCGATTACTATGTACATTCTCACATATATAGAAGAAAGAAATTATTGTTTTTGTGTATATTTGTTTGTGAACTTTTTGTTTTTTATTTTTTTCTTCATAGTTAAAAAATCCGTTATTTTTTACGCAAAAAAATTATTTTATTAAAAAATGCAGTTTATGTTTAAATGCGCAGAAGTGCAGACACGAAATAAATGTTTAAGATTAATTAATAAGTATGTATATTAGTAGCTATTCGGGATTATTTTAAAAATAAAATGTTTGCAAAATGTTTTTAACATGAGCATGGAAAATAGTAAAACAAATATTCCCGAATAGCTACTATTATTTTATTTATAATGGGGGAAATTAATTTATTATTAATAATTTAATGCATAATTTAATATAGTATAAATACATTTATAATATAATGCATTAAATATAATGCATCATAGAATTTATACCTTCAAATTATTAATAAATAATAACTTTATGCATTACCAATAATAAATTCTAATACTTATTACGGGGGGACAGTAAAAGAATTTATTACTTTCGTAGGACATGATCTGTGTCAAGCGTAATGCTTTCCGTAATCAATAGATTATACATTCTTTGTATTACCTTCTCGTTTCTCATTGATTACCATTTCCCGCTGGGTTATTTTTATTTACCTCTTTAAAATTTTACTCTCCTAATAAACAGTAACAGTGACCACTCTCATAGACATTTACTCAGTTCACTTTTATATTTATGTACAGCCCAGCGGGAAATGGTAATCAATGAGAAACGAGAAGGTAATACAAGGAATGTATAATCTATTGATTACGGAAAGCATTACGCTTGACACAGATCATGTCCTACGAAAGTAATAAATTCTTTTACTGTCCCCCCGTAATAAGTATTAGAATTTATTATTGGTAATGCATAAAGTTATTATTTATTAATAATTTGAAGGTATAAATTCTATGATGCATTATTTTTAATGCATTATATTATTAATGTATTTATAATATATTAAATTATGCATTAAATTATTAATAATAAATTAATTTCCCCCATTATAAATAAAATAATAGTAGCTATTCGGGAATATTTGTTTTACTATTTACCATGTTCATGTTAAAAACATTTTGCAAACATTTAAGTTTTAAAATAATCCCGAATAGCTACTAATATACATATTAATTAATACTAAATATTAATTTGGTGTCTGCACTTCTGCGCATTTAAACACCAACTGCATTTTTTAATAAAATACATTTCTTTTTGCGTAAAAAATAACGGAGTTTTTAAAAAAAACAAAAAAATCCACAAACAAATACACGCAGAAACAATAACTTCTTTC
Organism: Metopia argyrocephala; assembly: GCA_963576795.1. NCBI lineage: Eukaryota > Metazoa > Arthropoda > Insecta > Diptera > Sarcophagidae > Metopia > Metopia argyrocephala. The sequence continues at coordinate 75,389,770 of OY756209.1, read as the reverse complement.
TTCTATATATGGGGGAATGTACATGGTAATCGATATGTAAAATAGAAAAAAAAAACAAATTACAGTTTTTTTTCAACAAAATATACGAAAAAGACCAAAACCAACACACAATAACTTCTTTCTTCATAGATGTGGGAATATACATGGTAATCAATATTTACTTGTGTGCCACATGAAATTACCTTCTCGATTCCAAAAGTAATATATTCTGAAGTAATATATTATATAATTGATTATAAAATAAGGTAATCAATCTTTTCCCGCTGGGAGGGCAACCAAAGTTACGTAGCTGCCCAGCGGGAAAAGATTGATTACCTTATTTTATAATCAATTATATAATATATTACTTCAGAATATATTACTTTTGGAATCGAGAAGGTAATTTCACGTGGCACACAAGTAAATATTGATTACCATGTGTATTCCCACATCTATGAAGAAAGAAGTTATTGTTTTGTTTTTTTTTTTTCTTTCATTGTTAAAAAAATTCTTTATTTTTTACGCAAAAAAATGTATTTTATTAAACAATGCAGTTTCTGTTTAAATGCGCAGAAGTGCAGACACAAAATTAATGTATAAGATTAATTAATATGAATATAATAATAATAATAATAGGAATACATGTTTTCCCGTTTACCATTTTTCACACCTATATCATTTCGTATCTTTTTTGTATTTATTTTAAAACTTAATGTTTGCCAAATGTTTTTAATATGAATGTGATAAAATTTGGAGTTTAGTAACAAGAGCGCAATTACAGGTGAAATAAAATGGAAAATAGTGAAACGAGTATTACCGATTAGCTACTATTATTTTATTTCTACTATGGGAAATTAATTTAAATTTATTATTGATAATGTAATATATTATAAATACATTAATAATATAACACATTACAAATAATGCATCATAGAATTTATTCCTTCAAATTATTATTAAAAAATAATTTTATGCATTACCAATAATGAATTCTAATACTTATTACGGGGGGACAGTAAAAGAATTTATTACTTTCGTAGGACATGATCTGTGTTAAGCGTAATGCTTTCCGTAATCAATAGATTATACATTCCTTGTATTACCTCCTCGATTCTCATTGATTACCATTTCCCGCTGGGTGACTAGGTAGTAAAGAATTCCATACTCTGACAACTCTCACCACGAAAGACCTATTCATGTGTAGGGAAATATAATTAGGATAGATTAAAATATTAGTACGGGTGGAGTTGCCAAAGTTAAACTTCTGAGCAAGATACAAAGGACGGTTGTACTTAATTATCTTATAAAATAGTAACATTATCCTTTGATCAATTAGACTCTGAATGTCACAGCCAATAAATTTATAAATATACTCAGTAATGTGGTCTCTATAATGAAGACCGTAAACAAATCTGACTACTCTGTTAAAACACATCCTGAGCTTCTCTAAATTCTGTTGAGAGGTACCCGAAAAAATTTCAATGCCATATAAAAACAATGGGAGACATAAGGCTAAAGCTATACGTTTTTTCACATTTATTGGCAGGAAAATGCCCAAGTTATATAACTTCAACAAAACAAAAGAGACTCGAGAAATTACACTGTTGATATGATAACTAAATTCTAATCTACTATCAATATAAACCCCAAGGACTTTCTGATATAATACATATTCTATTGATTCCCCACGAATCAAAATTTTGGGATACGAAGAACTGTGTGAAAATAGCATGGCTTTGGTTTTGCCAGGGTTAAGATTCAAGAAGTTGTCGTCCGCCCAATCAGCTACGTGTTTCAACTCTTTGTTGATATTGTAAGATAGGTAATCTGGACCATGTCCCCTATCAGTCATGAGTATCTGAATATCGTCAGCATATGTGTAGCATAAACCAAATTCAATCTTACAATAAAGATCATTCATATACAACATGAATAAAAGAGGACCTAATATTGGGCCTTGCGGCACACCTCTATATAACCTTGATATAGCAGACTTATTGCTCCTATATTCTACATTTTACAGTAATCGGTTATCAATTATCATACTCTAGTGAAATTCAGGTATACAAATTAATTTAAAATTTAAAGAATTTTGTAATTAATATACAATTTTATTTTCGATCTCAAAAATTACGCACGAATTTATTATTATTGTAATTGCAAGTTTATTTTAATTATTTAAAATATTTTATTAAAAATGCTAATTTTTATTCAAATTCGACAGTAAAAAATAAATATAATTTTCTTTTATATTGCTTCTAAAATTATCATAAAAATCGTTAAATTTCCAAAAATGTAACGTCCTATAAAGTTTCTGGCAGCTACGTATATTATTTGCAGCTGGCATTACCAATTAGTATGTACCTTCAACATGAAATGTCAAAGAATAAAAGAGATTCAAGAAAGAAAGAAAACGAACTAATAAGAAAGATGAGCAAAAAGAAACGTGGATTCACAAGAAAGAAAGAAAGAAACATGAACTACTGAGCGAAAAGAAACATGGATTCACAAGAAAGAAAGAAAGAAACATGAACTACTGAGCTAAAAGAGCATATTGTAATGAATGGCTCTTTTAGCTCACTTGAGTGAATAGCTCAGTTGAACTAGTTCGTTCATGAGCTACACAACTCTAATATATTGTGTTACTCATTTAAATGGTATTTATGTATGTATTTTCAAAAATATGTTAGTTGTAACTTTAGGTTAGTTGGTCTTATTGCATTTTTTTTGTAAAGAAAATGACTTCAACAAGAATATCTAAGGAATAAATCGAAAGAATTCTCACCATGTCCGATGATAATGCTGTATATGTTAGGGCTTCCGAAAGAAATTACGCATTGTATGAAATTTAACAAGAAAATTATTGAGAAAATATTGAAATTGTATTAATAAGTTTAGTTTATTGTTTATTATTGATTAATATATAAGCTTTTAATTAAGCTTTAGGTCGATTAAATAATTTTTTTTTTCGATATTTCGCTACTTCTCTGCGTAGCTTCTTCAGTTAATTTATTTCTTGACTATCCTCTAGAAATGTTTTTCCAACTTAAAAATCGCTTTTTATTTTTTTCACGATATATATTTTCTATATATTTCTTGTGTTAATTTATTAAAAATATTAAATATTAAAATGTATGATAATCAACCGAATGTGATCTCTAGTCTATTAGGAAACTAGCGGTGAAAGACGTAGTAACACTTCTAGCATGATAATATAAACATTATTTTCAAAAAACATTTTGCGAGGAAGAAAAATACATAAATGAGCTACAACCAAAGGGATATTAATAGAGATATCATAAAACCTGCTTATAATTCTGTTTACAATGTAATTGCGTTAGTAGTAGCACGTGGTGACAACGTCACTTACTTTTTAAGCGAGAGCTTACAGATTAGGCAGCCTATGACACTTATATGTTAAATCTAAATAGAGAAATAAGTGAAAGTATCACCACTGATTGCTACCAAAGAATATAAATCATATAGAATGTGCATCACGTACAAGTAAAATTTCTTATGGCGGGTTGTAATGTTGGAACCCGCAAAAAGAATTGTTACTCTCTTACTCAGCAAAGATAATTTGTTTACTCTCTTACTTTGTGTTTCTGTTTTGCCTAAGTACAGAAACGGTTTCATGCTAACAACAATATTCACATACAATACAATTCATGTGTTTGTGTTTCTTATTCATTGTGAGCTGTACCGGGATTCAGTAACTTTTAACAATACGATATTCGCAAAAGAAGTCGACAGTTTTTATTGTTTGCAGTAACGATTATGTGATTCACTAAGTACATTTTATCGACAGTCTACAACTGTAGTTTTCTTTATGTTTAAATTGCGATAATTTGGCAGCACTGTATAAAATCAGTCAGTTTTTGGGTAGAAAGTTAGCAAAGCTACTAACCTCTTGTTTCTTTGGGTATACAAACACACAAAAATGGTTCGCAAACAAACTAGTTAATAGCGTAGACACATCTCTCTACAAAATTTCAATATAAAAAATTTACGATTTTCCAACTGAATAAACAGCATAAAAATTTTTGGCGTTAGTTTAGGACAACAGCCATCGTAAACAAAAAATAATGAATAGCAATATCGACAATTCTGTTGTTTACTGTTGAAAACAATGCGATTATCGTAAAAATATGTTACTGAATCGCACTTAAACTTAAAGAATGTTGTTGGTTCAAATATTTTTGTGTAATAAAGAATACACTGCATCGATACGACTATATAAGCTAGTGTAGGGTAAACGGCTGCACAAGCTAATTCAAATGGTATTTCAAAGCATTCGTTTATTTTTCAACTACTTTTTGACATATACTTTTGGCACACATAACCAAATCAGCTTGATTTTGAATAATGAAAAGTCATGAAGTTGTAAGCAACCAAACCATCGTACTTGTGATTAGCGCGTTATCAACGACTTGAAAGACGAAGTTGAAGAGCACGAAACATTTGATATCAGACAACTCATAACTGATGTTATGTTTGAGTTGGATTATTTGCAATGTAACATTTAAACACTCTATTGGTGTTATATTTGAGTTGGTACATTGGAATCAAGCAACCAAATCATTTATTCATGTTATGTTTGAGTTGAACTTCGAAGTAAGTAAGTACATAGGGTCGAAAATAAAAAATATTATTCATTTACAAGACTTTTTTGAAATTATATGAATTATATGAATATATTATGCTGTTTATACATACATATGTATGTATAAGAGAATTTAAAAAGGTAATAGAATATTGACTTAAATTAATAAAAATATTAATATTTTTTTATTTATTTGTATATTTCTATAAAATAATTTAGTTTTAACTAAAATAATATTATTAATAAAATATATACATATATTGCATATATACATATATTTCTGATGATGCTACGCAAGGAAGTAGCGAAATATCGTAAAATAAATAACTTAAATATTTATTCGACCTTAAGCTCAAATATTTTAACTAATAATAAAATTAAAATTACAAAAAAAAAATAAATTCAGATAAATATTTACAATAACAATACTCTTCTATTTGGGATTTTTATATGTAACTGTTGTATTGTGTGTTGGCGACAGGCAGGCGTCAAAAATTCAAAAAATTTATGAATACATTACAACAACAACGCCATGAAACAATTTTGCTTAGAAAAATATGAATGCAGACGTTCGCGTGTGAAAGAAATTGTGCTTTAACCCTTTCACTACAAGTTTTTACTGGATGGATGAAAAAGTCCGATTTCTTGGATTTCTACTATTATTAAGTCCGGGAACGATATTCAACAACCGGTTTTTAAAAATTATTACCCTACATGTGTTTTTTGGAATGTATCCATATGGATACAAAATTCACTAATGGTAAAGAAAAATGCAAGAATTTTGTTTTTGATTCATACATAGAACTTTGTTATTTCTTTTAAGTTTTTAATTTTTTTTACATAAGAATAAATTTTTTTAATAAAAAACAAGCATAAAACTAAAACTTTACATAAACTTAAACAATACACATAAAAACCTTAATAAAGCCGAAACTGAAATAAAAATATTCATATACTTACTACAAGTTTATTTATTTGAAATGTAATGAAAATACTTGAAGCAGTTCCTGGATCCGTTTGGAAAGCATAAGAAAGTATCGCACTTTGAGCACTTATATCTCGTTTGTCCCTTACATCCTTTAAATTTGCATCTGCCTTTATTTTGCATGTATTCTGGCCAATGTTGATTCCCATCATATTGAATAGATAGTGGGAATTTCCTCATTTAAATACAACGCTGGGCGTCCTCGTTTCCGAGAACAAGCCTGTTCATCAGAAAGAGCTTAAAGTCCATTCGCAACATCATTACGAAAGCTTAGCAAATCCATATGTTTCTTTGTACAGTTATTGCTTTCATGATCCATTCTATATTCCAACCACGAATTGCAAATTGCTAGGTCAATGAGGTGGTCAAATATCTTAAGGGTCCACTTTCGAGATATAATGGAGATTCTGTACAAAGAAAGCAGAAAATCCATCTTATCAACACCACCCATGTTCTTGTTATATTCTTTTATTATATTTGGCTGTATTATTTCCACATTTTTCTTTTCTTCCGCATTGAATCGGCGTACAAGTTGATGGGGTTCATGTCCATGGATTGATGACACCATTCGGACAATCCCGCCATCAAACCATCTCAGGAAAAATATATTATCGGATCTTTCTACACGGTAGTCGAAGCTTCCACGGCCTTCCTTTTTTAACTCCTTATCAAATTTAAAATTTATTTTACCATACCTATTTCCTCTAATTGTACCTGTTGCCCAAATTCCTCGTTGACGTAAATTCAATACTAAATTAAGAGTGGAAAAATAATTATCGAAATAGATTTTATGATTTTTTCCTTCTGGAATTGTCTTTGAAAGGTGAACTACAATATCGGAGCAAAATCCTAACTTTGCGCCACCTAATAATGTACTTTTTCTCTGATAAATCTCAATATCTCGTAAACCATTTCTTTTGAGCCACATAGACAAAAAATTTTTATTCCCCATTTGATGGGCTTTTTTTGCATATATTGCTTAATAGTAGTTCTTCCTTTAAATGGAACCATCATCTCATCTACGCAAAGATTTTCATCTTTTGGAATAGAATAGGATTTTTTAAGAAACATATTTATTAAAGGCCGTACTTTGTACAGCTTGTCAATACCTGTCGATTCTGTTGTAAATTTTAAATTGTTACGTAATAAGTGGAATCTATTTCTAGACATATTTTTTGGAAACGATGGTATTACAGAGTTAATTGCCCAGTACATATCTAGGCGTGGACAACCAATGGTGCCAATAAATATTTCCAAACCTAAGAATTTTAACAGTTCTTGTTTGGCCATATTGACATATGAACCATTGTTTAACATTGAACCGTGGTTCGATGATGATACGATTTCATCAAGGATGTTTTCAGTAAAGTACTCTAAAAAATACTGAACTGGTAATTTAAAATTTTTTTAGGGTACTCTTCAGTAAAATTGGCCTCCGGAGATGTCAAAGAATCTTTTTTCCAACGAAATTCATCCATTTTTTTTTATTATAATTTTGTTATTAGTTAAATTATTTGAGCTTAAGGAAGTAGCGAAATATCGTAAAATAAATAATATAAATATTTATTCGACCTTAAGCTCAAATAATGTAACTAATAATAAAATTAATAAAAAGGTCAAGGAAAATAATACAAATATATTATAATTTTGTTTATTTGAATTGGGATACTATTTTCTTCTGTTTCTCTTCCTACGTACGTCTCTTCACCTGAGCGTCCGGCTTCTATTACACATGCCCCTTCTCCTACAATCTCAACAACATTCCTATCACCCTCATTCAAACAACCAATACTCTTAGTACCTGTGCCACTATCAACATAATCATCCTCATCATCATGAATATCTATCTCATTAATGTTGATTTCGTACGCCCCTTCACGGGATAGCTCTTGCATTAAAAAACCTCTGTTATTATCAAGAGCTTCAAAAAGATCATTAACAATTTCAGATTGTTCTGGTTCGTCTGTATCGGAAACGTCTGAATCTGAAAAATTCTTTCAATCTCAGAATCTTTTATTTTTCTGGGCATTTTTAATTTTTCGACTTATAACTTAGCAGAACTAAAGTTTACGTCTGGATTACAACAGCATCAACAGTAAAATGGTTTAGTTTGTTATTTTCTTCCCTCTTTATATACACAACTCAAGTTTGTATCCATATGGATACATACAATTTTCAAAAAATTCCTGGCGACATGTGTTTAACATTTCTCACCCTTTTTAATTTCTCGAGAAAGTAAAACACATATTTTTTCTCCAGATTTCTTGTGAAAATAACCTATTAAAATAAAAATTTAATGCAGTCTGTAAAATAAATTTAAATTTATATTTTTATTATACCAAATAAAAAATAGTAAAAACAAAATATATTTTTGCTTGTCCCCAAAGCAATACATTTCATATATTTATATATATTAGTAAGGTAAAAATAAATTCTTCAAGTTTTACAAAAATATATATATATAAAGGTTTATAAAAATATAAAAAATTTAATTAGTTTTGTGATTTAAAATAACGTTTTAAGAAACACAAATCATCCAAAGTTGAATCTCCCATCCTTGTTCTTTTTTTGGTAAAATAATCTGTTGCAATAGAAAAATTCCGTGAATTTTGCGTAGAAATTGGTTTAATGGTAATTTTGGGTTCTCCTCCCATTTGCTTCAAATATTTTAAATTCTTTTGTTAATGATTGAAATTTGTCAGCATTCGGTCTTTCATATTCTTTTAAACTTTTTGTAATTGCAAAATTTATTTGTTGCTGTAGACTTGCTTCTTCTTCTTTATCTGGGCATTCTTCAATATTTTCAGTTTCACCAGTTTCTTTAGTATTATCGTTATCACTGTTTTTAGTTTCAAAAATTCTAGATGATATAGATTTAGATCTAGATGATATAGATATTTTTTCCAAACTTGTAAACAAAATCCTAAGAGCTCCTTTAGCAGATAATAGTGTAGAATCTTCTCGGCTAAGAGTTTCAATTGCAATCCGGAGTGGTTTTATTGTTGCTAATATTATTTTGGCAACCTCAACATAGTCGTCATTCCACACACTACCCAAACTTAATTAAAAAAATAATTCTTTTTTGATTGGACCGTTAATTCTTACAAATCTTTCTACCATAGCCTCCATTGTATTCCATCTAGTAGAACAATCTAAGATTACCATTAGCTCTTTTTTCTCCTCTTTTACTACATATTTTTGTAATATAGCATATTTAGTGGGGGAGTTCTTAAACATTTTTGATATTTTTCGAATGGATTTAATAGCTATTTCGATTTGGGGTTGCAAATAAAGATCAACGTCTTCCACAACTTCTATATCAGAATCATAATCAGAGTTTCGTTTTCTAAATCTGGTATTTCAGATACATCATCAGATTCCAGTTCCTCGATACAAGCAAAGTTATCAGGATGCCTCTTCTTGGTATAAAACATTTTCAGAACAGCCAAATGCAACCCGTGATTGAAACAAAGTTGGTGAAATTGAATAGATATTCTTCCAAATTTCTGCATTACAGCAGCATCATCACTTATTGTAGCTACTATATTATCATTAAATTTGATATTAATTTTTCTTTTACTAATTCAAATGCTTTTTCAGCAGGGCAACTATGAACGACTGGAACCATCCCAAAATTGTCTGAATCTTTGTTATTATAGTAAAGGTGTATATATATCTTTTATTTTTCATGCTAGTCCATTCATCAATGGATATACATTATATTTGTATCTAATTATTTTTATAATCCGCTGTTGTTTTATATCTTCATAAAAGTTCAGTATTAATCAGGGACTGAAACCCAGAAAAAATTGGGTTCGGGTTCAGGTTCGGGTTAATCAAAATAAAAAGTTTGGGTTCAGGTTCGGTCCAGGGTTCAGGTTCGGGTTCCATATTTAGAAAAAAAAGTACAATATCATATTTATTTTTCAAAAAAATTTTCATATAATTTAATACAGGGACCATAATCATTATGAGTTTTATAATAAAAATTACACAATAATGATTATATTGTGAGTTTTAAAGATATTCTTCAATGGTAATGATTATTTTTGAGTAATATTAATAAAAATCAGCCATAATCATTATTTTTGAGCAAAAGAAATAAAACTCAAAAATAATCATTATTTATGATTTTTATTTTTTTCGCTCAAAATAAAACTCACTTTCAATTTATGACTTTTTTTGAGGTTTTTTACATTAAAAAATTTGGTCAGAACTAATAAAAGAAAAAAATATTAAGAAATGCTTGTTCATTTGGTTATTTTATATATCATTTTCTTGCATAAAAATTAGAAAATTATTTTTTTTCATACATCATATATAAAGTCGTAAATTAAAAGTGAGTTTTATTTTGAGCGAAAAAAATAAAAATCATAAATAATGATTATTTTTGAGTTTTATTTCTTTTGCTCAAAAATAATGACTATGGCTGATTTTTATTAATATTACTCAAAAATAATCATTACCATTGAAGAAAACTTTAAAAAGCAAAAATTTAAAAATCATGACGGATATGCAAAGATTGTTAAAAAATAATAATAATGATGCAAAAAATTTTTCTTTATGTCTGTTCTAAGAGATTGATTTGATTTAAAAAAACGAACAATAATCATTATTTACGGTCCCTGATTTAATAATTAAAATATTTTTTAAATTTTCTTCTTTTAAATTTGAACTTTGTGGTGATAAAATAAATTTCAAAGCTGAAAAAGCACTTTCTACGCTTACTTGCGTTGCAGGAACTGCGAAGATGATCTGGGCCACCTGATATAATAATGGTGTTTCCATTTTATGTTGTTCCCAAAATCCTAAAATATTTTTTTCTTTTGCCAGCCTTGGATAATTTTCGTATATTTTCATCTTATTTTTAACTGAACTATCAATTGAAGAGGTAGCATTTATATTTGACGAATTAATTTGAGAAAACTTTTCTTTCTTCTTTAAAACTTGTTCAAGAATATCCTCATCTTCTCCTGAAGAACTAGAAATTTCTGTTCTTATAAAATTTTCTTCTACTATCTCCATTTGTAAATTTTTGAAAATTTTTATAGTTTTTAAAATTTGTCTCTTAGCATTGCATATATCTTCGGAACTTAGCATTAATCTAAATCTTCTGTCTAGATATACTGCTGCAATCAAAAGTGGATTATTAACAAAGTTTTTTTCTCTTTTAATAATATTCGAATATAATTCTTTGGATAATGTTTTTGTTTGGTAATCTTTTGTCAACTCTAATTTAAAACTTAGCCAGATTCCATAAAAATCACCTAAATTCATCTGTTCTTCCTGCAGTTTAAGCATTAATTTTTTAACAGGTGCAAAAACTGCGACAAACTCTTCGCAAATATTCCAAATACTATCATTCATAGTTAATTTAACATTCATTAAATCCGAACAAAAAGTTCTGTATTCCAAGACTTTTATCATGTCGTAACTCGAATTCCACCTAGTTGGACAGCCCTCTATTAAGTACAGAGAATATTTTTATGTGCAAAAATAATTTGTTGAAATTTATGAACCCGAATCTGGATGAGTTTTTGGGGTTCAACGGGGTTCGGGTTCATGGTTATAAAAGCACCGAACCCGAACCCATTTCGGTTCGGGTTTGGTTTCAGTCCCTGGTATTAATTGTATCACTTTGGTAGGGTTTCGTTAAAGTGATTTAAGACGTATCTTACATATTGCTCTCAACAGTCATGGTAAATTCTACTCATTTTGTGGGTAATTGTTGGTTTATATTTTTTTTAATTAAAATTTTTTTTAAAACAAAATTCATAATAATATATATGTAGGTTTATATTACATATATGGTACTTCCTTTTTTTTAAAAACAAAAATATTTTTACATACAAAAATCTTTCACAACATATATCGAAAGGAAATTGGTGTGTGTAAATTCAAATTGCTTCAATTTGTGGATATTGATTCAATATTGTATTTATTTTGTTTTATATGACTGTTTAGGATCAAACCTAAACAGAAATTAAAACACGGTCACTTTTTTGGTTTTTTATATTTATGTATAATTTTATTTATTAAGCTTCAATTTATATGTTTGTATGTAATTGGATTTTTAATAGAAATGTAGTTTTGTGTATGTATATGTGTATATAAATTTTTGTTTTATTTAATTTATGTTTTTCTGTAGATATTCTTATAATTTTAATACTTTAATAAGTATATAATATGTACATATAGTTTTAAATTATTTTTATATGCATATCAACTTATTTTCTGTAGTTGTTTTTGTTATTTTTGTCTAACAACCTTAATTTTTTGTTTATTGTTCACAGTTTAAATGTTTACTTGTTTTTATTTATATTATAATCTTAAAAGTTTGGTATATAAATGAATTTTTTGTTTTATTAATTAATTAACAATAAGTCTTCAAAATTTTGCACTGCTCACTACTATATGCTACCGCTTAATTTCACTCACACAACAAGAATGAAGATTATTTTGAAGATCAAGCAAAAGAAAACCTTAATTGACAGAACGTCAGAAGTTTTTAGTGTTGCACACTTTAGCGTGTTTCTGAACATTCTGCCCCCTCGGAGTGATGTGTATGAGTCCATCTTCTTTACGGGTCCAACAAAGGTGTAACCAAACCATTTGATTATATTAGATGCTGGATTGATGAGAGATACCTGAACGCTGGCAGTCGGCAGAAAAACGCTGGACCAAGAGAAGGGGTCGCTGGTATTTGTTTGGGTCATTTGAGTTTCAATTTTTTCATCCACTGGTCGACGGTCTTTTGCAAGCCTTTTTGATTGTGTTGTGCCATGCAAGACAATGTTGTGTCGTTTTGAGCATATATGACATCCAAATTCATTTTTATTATTCTGCACCAAATGGAACCGGGTCAAACAATTTATGATATACTTGTGCATAATAACAACACCGTATTTCTCGTCTCGACTGGCGTTAAGAAGTTTGAGCGTATGGCTTTGGTTGTATGACCACTGGTGATGGGAAGAGCTGCGGTAAAGATTTGAAGGCATGACTGTAAATAAGTATTGATAATATATTAATAAGGATGTTTCATCTATTAATAATACTACAAATTTTTTAATGTAATGCAAATCATTAATCTGTGTTTTATGTCTTCGAAATTTCCATTTATATCTGCCACGTAGTTCAGCCAGATATTTATTTTTCGATCTTTGATACAACAATTGATAGATGATGATGCATTTCCAGCGGTTGACAAGGGTAAAATTTTCTTCTTTTATATCTCTTTCGGTTGAAAAAGTTATGAAATTGGTGATAAGAAAGTGTCTAGGAGTCAATAGGGTCAAATTAATAGGGTCATCGCTAGCAGGGCTTAAGGGTCTAGAATTGAAGCATATTTCAATGCAGGTCAGAATTGTACATCGTGCTTCGAATGTGAATTTCATTTTATGAAGTATTTTCTGTAGATGAGTCTTAAATGATTTTAAGCCTGTTTGACGGAAACCTGTAATGTGTTGGGTGTCAGGTGGCATAAACTTCCATTCGATTTTTATATGCTTCTGCTGTTGAAAAATATGTTGCTGTAGAGTTTTCAAAAATTCTAGACGATCTTTTTTGATGACTTCTGCTGCTCTGACGAAATTTGTCCCATTGTCCAAATGGATACAAGTGGGGTATCTACGTCTTCCAATGAAGCGTGAGAATGCTGCTAAAAATGCTTGTGCTGTCAAATTATTGGCTGTTTTTAGAATTGTAAATAGTTTCATTCTGGATTTTATGGTGTGTTGTAGTATTTTTGAGGCTGAGGGGTAAGTTGATTTTACCTCATCCGCTGATTGAAGGAGTGTTCTTATGGCTAAGAACGGTGTGCAATTGATTCCGAATGTTACGGTAAGGAGCTCATAATCCTCAATAGGATCATTTGGTGTCTTACGAAACAATATTCGTTTGTAACTGGTTTGAGATGGGTCGATGAGTATTTGGTGATACGTTTTGGTAATGTCCGCATTGGATACATAACGGAAAAATCTCCACTTTGCTATCAGAAGAACAAGATCTTGCTGAAGAATGGGTCCTGGGTATAAAATGTCATTAAGACTATTCTTGTTTGACGTCGGGCTAGAGGCGTTGAAAACTACACGAAGCTTTGTAGTAAGCCTATCCGGTTTTATTACTGCGTGATGCGGCAGGTAATAGTTTGGAGCCTTATTTATAACCAAGGGTGAGATTTTTTTCATATATCTTAACTTTAGATATTTAAGAATGACCTGATTGTTCTGTTGATCAATTTCGGGTTTTCTACTGAGCCTTCGCTCCACTCTTAAATATTGTGTCACCTCAATGTGTTGTGAGGAGCCTATTTTCTTTTCTTTTTTGAAGGGTAGGGTAACAATATACCTCCCTGTGTCATTTCTACTTGTTGTAGACTTGTTTTTACATATTGTGTCCTCATCTGACCTCAAAATCTGTTTTGTAGTTTCCTCCACCTCCCAAAAACGTGTGAGGATTTGGTCAAGGGACGTAGTATTAAGTAACGATACTGTAGTTTGTGACTGAGTCACTTTTGAAATTGGTCCCCCCACAATCCAGCCAAATGCTGTTTTTTGTGCCAAAAGGGATCCAATTGACCGCATCGGAGTCTCCATACAATATATGGATGGGCCTAAGTCGAGGCCTATTAGGAGGTCGATGGGTTGGCTCTTGTAAAATTGAGGGTCTGCTAATTCCAATTTAACAGCCTCAGTGATGATTTCGTGATTCAGAGTTTGTGTGGGTAAATTGGATGGAAGGGTCTTGAGTACTGGTGCCCAGACTTCCAATTTAAAGTTAGGGTCTACGCGGGAACAAAGGTTTAACAAACACGCTTTGGTGGATGTCTCAGAAACTGTTTGATTTAAACCTGTTACATGTACCACGTTGCGTCTAGTGGGTAAGTTTAATCGTTTTTGCAATTTATCTGAGACAAAAGTTGATTGAGATCCAGGGTCGATGATAGCTCTAGCCTGGTATCGTAGACCTTTAACTTCTATTTGAACTACGGCGGTAAACAATAAAGTGTCTTTGTTTTGTAATTCTGTATGTGAGTCAGAATTTTTTTGAAGGGTCAAAGACGTGTAGTGAGGAGTGAGTGAATTTGGAGTGGACTGTATTTTAGTAGTTAAAGCTGTAGAGCTTGTTGATAGATATTCTGCTGTATTTATTTGTGCTAGATTGGCAGAATGGGTCACAGTAGCTTTATGTAACAATGTGTTATGTTTCTGTTTACATAACCTACAACTATATTTGCTAGGACAATCTTTTACACTATGGGTCCCTGATAGGCAGTTGTAACATGAATTTGTTGTCCTTACTACGTGAATTCGATCATTGACATTTTTTTCCAAAAATAAGGGGCATGATCGTAATAAATGTGCGCCATTGCAATATTGGCATTTATTATTTGTAGCAGAGGGGTTTTTAAGTGTCGAATTAGTGGTTTGTTTCGACAAATTTGTTTGCAGCGAGTTAATAATATTATTTTTATTTGAGGCAGGTTTTTTGACTTCGGGGCTATTCTGTGCGGATTTATTTTTTGGCACGATATTTTCCACGGACTCTAAAGTTCTAAACTTGTGGGTTAAAAATTTGTCGAATTCGGACCAGGTAGGGATTTCGGCGCAATCTTCCCGAGAATTTTCAAACTCCTGTACTAAACTTCTGGGTAGATTCTGGGAGCATATGAATATTAAAAACGACTCCCAGGTTGTTGTGTCAACGCCTAACATGCTGAGGGTCTGCCTACAGTCATTTATAGTACGCTGTAATTTTTTGATTGATGAGCCTGAGTTTGCAGATGCCTGAGGTAGGTCTAAAATTATTTTGTACTGCTCGTTGACCTGCATCCATTTATTCTCATACCTGTCTATTAAATTTTTCCACGCTAGAATAAAACCTTCATTTGTTAAGGGTACGTTCGCAATTATCTCTCTCGCTTCGCCACCTGTTTTTTGGGTCAAATAGAAGAGCCGTTCTACATTGCTAATTCGAGAATTTTTGATATATATCGCGGTAAATAAATCCCGAAAGCTGGGCCATAATTTGTAATCCCCAAAAAATGTGTCGGTGTCGCAGGGAGGGAGTCTTATTGACAATGTCTCACTTTCTTGAAAAGTCGTTGATCGATGTTCTATTTTTTCAACGGGTTCCGAAAGTGCGTTGATTTCTGCATTTATGGATGAATAGCATACCTTGTATGCCGACAGGGTTTTCTGGTATTGTTCCCGAAGTTTATTTCGTTCGATTGGTTGGTCCCCCTCTTTCTCTATATCTCTACATTCTTCATAAGACCGCTTTACTTGGGTCCAGAGCGAATCTAACTCTACGCGAAGAATTTCCAGCGCATGAATATTGTCCTCTGCATGGCTGGCTGAGTATGTCTTTTCAAATTCAATTAAATCATTTGTACAATTTACAAACTTTCTAAGAGACATCTTGAAAAGTTAAAATTTTATGCTTCGTAAAATTAGGGAGAGGTGTCGAAAAAATTGGGTCAAAAAATGCCTGCTAGCGATTTAACAACAAGTAATATTGAAAAAATATTAATATTTCCAAATCCTATTTACGATTTGAAGTTACCCGGAATAAATTAATTTTTGGCCCGCTGGTAACCTTTTTTATTTCTCCGTTACACCAAATGTGTTTTTTCTTATTATTTTTTGTGTTTAATACAAGTGTGTCTCATTTGTATTTATATGTACATATAAAATATCATTTGTACTTACTTGTTGTTGTTGTAGGGTCTTGTTGCTTTTTGTACTCACTGATGTTTGTTGTTCTGTTTGCTGTCGCTACTGCTGATGTCTCTTCTTTGAATTTTTCTTTTTCAAGGTTACTTCTTTTTTGTTGAGATTTTATAACTGTTTATTTTTTAATTTTGTTGTTGGGTCTGTGTCAAATTTTTTTTAAGAAACTTTTATTATTAATAACTGTATTATTAACAACTTGAATATGTATATAAAAACCACAATCCGGCTCGAAGGACCAAATTGTTTAGGATCAAACCTAAACAGAAATTAAAACACGGTCACTTTTTTGGTTTTTTATATTTATGTATAATTTTATTTATTAAGCTTCAATTTATATGTTTGTATGTAATTGGATTTTTAATAGAAATGTAGTTTTGTGTATGTATATGTGTATATAAATTTTTGTTTTATTTAATTTATGTTTTTCTGTAGATATTCTTATAATTTTAATACTTTAATAAGTATATAATATGTACATATAGTTTTAAATTATTTTTATATGCATATCAACTTATTTTCTGTAGTTGTTTTTGTTATTTTTGTCTAACAACCTTAATTTTTTGTTTATTGTTCACAGTTTAAATGTTTACTTGTTTTTATTTATATTATAATCTTAAAAGTTTGGTATATAAATGAATTTTTTGTTTTATTAATTAATTAACAATAAGTCTTCAAAATTTTGCACTGCTCACTACTATATGCTACCGCTTAATTTCACTCACACAACAAGAATGAAGATTATTTTGAAGATCAAGCAAAAGAAAACCTTAATTGACAGAACGTCAGAAGTTTTTAGTCCGGGAATTCCCGTAGTCCCGGCATTTTGTGCGGGATTTCCCGGGATATATTTTTTTTATTTTTACATTAAAGAAATTTATATATTATGGCAGCTCTTTTTAAAATGATGACAAACAGATCACAAAATTTTATTTTTTGAGTTTTAACATCGTAATTTTTTAAAAAGGAAAATATATTTCAGTTATTGTTATTAAATGAATATTAAGAATTTGTTTACTCTTATTAGATGAAGAAGTCTTACGTATGAAAATACTTTAAAAATAAAACTGTGGATACAGCAGATTGTACCTTGTGCTCCAAATTAATTTCTTGCAAAGGAAAAAGTACAAGCGGCCTTATACGGCATATAAAAAATATTCATAATATGCAGAAATATGTAAAAGCTGAGCAAACTAAGGAGGTGTCACTTGATTTAGACATAGTTACTCTGTGAAATTCTATGGTTCCTATGATTGACAAATTTTTACTTCTGAAAACATGCATAAAAAAAAGCTTAATGGAGTTAGATCTTGGAGAATTGTGGTGTGAAAATAATATAATGATTCTAAACAATTTACTAAATGTTTTAAAGACGAGACAAAATATTGTATACATTGATGCAATGTTTAAGTGATCCTGATATATTTAACAATGTTAGTGAAAACAATTTATTTCCGTACGCTTCAAAAACTTCAGTAATTTCTTACGCAGAATGTCTCCATAATCGGCTTTTTGGAGAGCCTATTATAGGGAAGAAATGGAAGACACATGCGATGAGAAAACATTTAAAAATATTTTGAATACTGCAATAAATAGCGTTAATAATGCAAGAGCCAAATCTGAAAAATCATCAACATGTTCTATTATAAAAGACTTGAAAGTTTTTGAAGGTTGTGGCAAAAAAACCGCTAACCTAGAAAATTTTTTCCATGCGCTCCTTACAATACGTCCAACTTCTGTTGAGAGCGAACGAGTGTTTTCAATTTCAGGTCTTTTTGTAAATAAAATTAGAAACAGACTCTCAGACGATAAATGCTTATTCTGTTTTGAAAACATGTTTCCAAAACCAAAATTAACATGTTTATATCAATTACATATGTTTAATTATTTTATGTTTATCTATTGTTAAAAAGTAACTGAATAATATACATAATATATGAAATGTTTTGCTTTGGGGATAAGCATGCTTAAGAGACTCGTCAGGAGACTTTTTCCCAAAGGTGGTAGCAAAAAAAAAGTCTCCTGAAGAGTCTCTTAAGCAGAGACGGAATGGCCATAGAGACATGCTTATCCCCAAAGCAATACATTTCATATATTATGTATATTAAATGTATTTGCTATTTGGCGAAAAATATTTTTTGTTTTTAAGTAACTGAATAATTTTTATTTTTCATTTTATATTATTTTAATGTAATACATACATTATTTTTGTAACGTTTTAATCTAAAAAAACTTGATCTCATGATTTAGTTTTATGTTAGTATAAAAATATAATCTTTAAACCCAGTTGTAGTAGTTTATATTACCTTTTTGTTCCGAGCGGGAAATACCGGGATCCCGGGAAATTAAAAAATAAATCCCGCTGTCCCGGGAAATGCAAAAGTCCGGGAAAAAAAAACCCTAATGACAATCGAAGCAAAATCGTTGTATCTAAACAGCGATTTCATTGAACAGAACGGCAAATTGTTAAAGGTTTAAGAATTCCCCAAAAAAGCAAAACTTTATTAAAAAAATTCGCTTAATTATAATTTTTGCATATTTTGTGAGAAATATCTAAATTTCTCAAAAATTGTAACTTAATAATTTTATAATTTTCTCGAGAATTTCTCAAGAAAAAATTCTCGAGAAGAAACACTACTGGCGACTCTACTAATCCTTAAATGAAAAAATAATAATTGAGATCAACGCAACAAATGTTTATCTTGATCTAGGATTCACTTATTTACTAAAAATATATCCGAAACTATATGTAATTTAAGATCCAAAAAAATGATTTTTTCAAGAAATAAAAAAATAATATAAACGTTTTTTTTTTAATTGATATATTTTTGACAAATTTAAAAAATAATGTAAATCAATTCTTATAACAGCCAAGACTTCAAAAAATCATAGTTGATTAAAAGTTCAACCAGTATTATCAAATTGAAGCTGTGAGACGCCCTCAAAGTTGACTGTATCCATATGGATACATAGGAGCGAAATTTGATTTTGTTTTTTTTTTTAATTGTACGAAGTAACTGTAGCAAACTATCAGCAAAGAATTCAAATGATTTGGTTGCTTGCTTCTGACGGTTCAACTCAAACATAACATCAATAAATGATGCGAGGATTTCTTCGAACACTTGAAATCAAACATACCATCATGCTATGAGTTGAGTTGATTTTAAACAAAATTGTGAGTTGCTTGCACGAAATTGTTTTTATAAGAAAGAATAATACATGAGTTGGCTTGTTTTGTAGTAGATTTGAAAGATTTAAAAAAAAGTTGTGAGTTGTTTGCACGAAAATATTTTGTTGTGAACGATTGTTTACAAAATTCAAGTAGATTTATGCAGACCTTTAGTGTAGGGCAAAGCATATTTAATTTGTAGTTGCGCGAAGGAAAATACATTAATCTACATCGAATATATGGCGCCCTATTTAATATCGTAATAAAAGTGTAGTTAGAAATATATTTTATTATTATTATTTATTTAAGCTAAACTATTGATTTTATATTTATTTGAAATAAAAGGTTAACTAAACCAAAAAATGTAATTCCAAAAATATAAAAAAACAAGTATATATTCATTAATGAAAAATTTTCGAATGATAAATTGATGATCTTTCAATTAAAAGAAAATTCTATTTTTATTTTTAATTTATATATGTTTGTATGAATTTGTTTATTTTATAAAAATTAAAACAATTTATTTTATTATTATAAAATTTGTTTATTTTATTTTTTTACATAATAAAATGCCGTTATGTACATATGAAATACAAGTGAAGCAAAAATTTTTTTTGGAATTTAAATTAGTTCAAAGTTCATTACGCAGTGCAAAAGTGGTTTTTAAAAAGGTGTTTTGGTGATTTTATATTTTTGATAATAATTACACAGTGCAACAGTGAAAAATATGCACGGTATCCACAGTATAGGTTCTATTGTACTACCAAAAGATAGTAAAACCCTGTACTCGGTTTCGTCAGATTGACTACCAATTAAAAAAAACAACAAGCCAAATATAAATTGGCGACTAAAGAATAAATACATATATAAATGTAAGCACAGTAACAGCTGTAAAATTAGATGTGAAGAATATCTTGTGATGTTTTGTTTTTTTTTTGTATTGTGCGTTTTTATAGCCTACACGGATTAAAAAGTTTTAAGGAAATTATATGTAAGTTATGAAAATATGAAAAGTTATTTATTAATTTTAATTAAATACGTATTATGGTTTTTAATAGACGACTCCCTTCATAAAGTGAACAAAAAAGTCATGAAAAGTTATATATATATTTTTGTGTTTTCAGATTGCAAAAATTAAAACCATTTTAAGGCCAGGAGGTTTAGAAAAAAACTTTGATAGAATACTTCACAGCAATGTTTTTCTATCCATTATTAATGATGGCGTAAATGGTAAAAGAGGGTTTAAAGAATTTAAGGCCCTACATCATGCAATTTTTGGTAAGTTTACTTTAACATTGTTATATACACCAATACCCCGGTTTGCGTCGCTAATTGGGACTAAAAAAATGAGACGCAAACCGAAACGACGCAAACTGAAGCATAATTTTCAATTATTTACGTATTTGATTTTCGTTTAGTCAATACAGGTTTTAAACATTTTAGCTTAGAAGAAGGGTTTTTAAATCAATATATTTTCTTATTATTTTTTGAATAACAGATTTTATTAAAATAAAAATATAACAATTGTGAAGACCACTGATATGTAATTCGAAACTAATAACTACGTTTAACATGTAAACAACGCACACCTGCAAATTTGCTTTCTACTAAACGGGAAATCCCCTTTTTTGCTTTAACTTTGTAAAAATATTTTCATATCAACCACGCAAATCGAAGCATTTACGACGCAACTTCGAAGCCATGCGACGCAAACTGAAACAAAAACGACGCAACATTGAAATCCCAGAAACTTAAAAAAAGACGCAACTTCGAAGCGACGCAAACTGAGGCGACGCAAATCGGGGTATTGGTGTATTTATATACATATGTAAGTGTTTTTATATACCAATTTTTATTTTTTAGAAGCCGTAAAGAAAGAGGGCCATACCATTGGCGTGTATAAAAAACAATTACAACACTCTTTTAAAACATATAAAAATAGATTTTATGCAAAAAAGTGTAGAGAAAGAAAAAATACTAATTAATAATTATTTTATTATTATTATATTTTCTATATATTTATTATTTTTTTCTTTTTTTTTGTATTAATCAATTTTTAAAATAATTTGTAAACCTAAATTTTAATTGAATTTTATTGAAATAATAAGGGTACTCACGATTGATTCTGTGCAAACTAAAACTAAGCAAATTTGCTGTGCAAATGGCTATAGATCGTGAGCGTCCTTTTATAATTAATTGTATTTTTTGAAGTATTTGTTTGACTTAGTGCTGCCGGATTTATAGACTCAAAAACATCTGGCACCTTCCTCTAAAAATGCCAAAAACAACGCTTATTCTTTGAAAATAAAAATAAGTTTATTACAAATAAAAATGCCTAAATGCAGCGAAAAGGAAAAAAATTATTAATTTTTTAATAAATAAAGGCAATAACTAAAAAAGAAAGCACTTGTTTTGTATGTATGAAGTAATATCATTTTTTGGTTTCAGTTGTTATCTTCACATTCGTAAATACATGGCTGTAAAAATGTTAAAAGTTTTTGAGCAAAAATACACAGCCAATTTACTTAAGGTTTTTTCAGTGCAATTAATGCAAATTTCAATTGCCTTTATTTTGTTGTTGCAGAGAAAAAATTTTATGTATTTTTACACACTTTGCATCGTTTGCACAGTTTGCAAGGTCCTTCGTGAGTACCCTTAATAAAAAAAATATTGCAATTTTTTAGGCTGAATTCAAATTAACATGCATTATGTTTTCAATTACAAAATCAGTAGGAAAAGTGGCGACAGCGCTTAACCATAACTTACAGTTGCAAGGTAGATTGTAATACATATACATTACGTTCCAATTTGCTTCTGTTAATAGGGATATCAGAAAACCTGCTTATAACTCTGTTTACAATGTAATTGAACTAGTAGTAGAACGTGGTGACAACGTCACTTATTTTTTAAGCGAGAGCTCACAGATTAAGCAGCCTATGACTATTATATGTTAAATCTAAACAGAGAAATAAGCGAAAGTGTCACCACTGATTGCTACTTAGTATTGCTTACATCAGCGATTACGTAATGTACATTTTTACCGCTGGGGTGTTAAAAAAATAAAAATGATCAAAGCTGAACGACAAAAACTAAACCACAATGCAAAAGAAGTAAAACACACATTAGTTTCTCTTTGATTTCTCTTGTTTTGTTACGCCCTTTTCTTTTGCTTTGCTTTTTGCCTTTCGTTCCCGCGTCTGATAGATTTTTTTAAAAATATTTGGATAATTGTTGAGATGCGCATTCTATATGATTTATATTCTTTGTTGCTACTTAGTATTGCTTATATTAGCGATTACGTAATGTATATTTTTACAGCTGGGCAGTTTATTTATATTTATATATATTACAGTAAGAGAAAATGTTTAATTGAATGTATGAATATTAATTTCTATTTTCAAAACATTTAAATTTAATATTTATGCAAAATTTCTCGTTTTTAGTAGTTTTCCGTTATTTTTAAGTTATTCCTAATTTATACCAAATGAGTATTATTAATATTTCACATAAATATTAGATTTTCAATTAATAACGTACATTAATTTATTTCAGTTTAGTTGCAGGCCCTTCGAAATAATGTCACTTAGAAAGACAATTGAATCGAATGGCTATCTTGTTGAAAATACGGAACATATATATACAGCTACTGTAAGTATAATATCGTGTTTAACTGTGGATTGGTAATGTATCAATTACACTGGTTTACAGCCAAAAATACCAAGAACGCCACATACCTAGATAAGTTAATTGGGAACTCCTGAGCAGGAAAAACGCAGTTATTATTTTTTCTTAAGTACCGTTTTTTAGATAACGGTACTTTTGTGTTTTTCGGTGTATGACCCCACTCAAACCCTTGTATTTTTCCCCACGAACTTGGGCTCCGAAAGCGATGAACAAGGTGAAAGATTTCACCAGGAGATACAAGAAATCGAGAGACGTTACAAAGGTTGGTGGGATGAACAAATGATGGTGGACTATTGTTTGTTCCTCATTCACGAAGATTCATCTGAAAAAAACGCAAAAGTTCAAGTCGCTCGTCATTTTAATTTAAATTTTTTGAATTTACGCCGAATATACTGTGTGAGCAATGAAAATGAAAATATTGTTCCACAAAATCCATAATAAAAACTTTATTTTTCACCCGATTTTTTTCAAAATACGCTTAAAATATTAATTATTAAATAAACTATTTGGTAAAAAAATAAAACATTCCAGATCTTCAATATAACGTATGAAAAAATTTAAATGAAGATGAAAAATTTTGAAAAAAACGTAAAAAATAGGCAAATCTTGAACTTTGAGGTGCCATATCTCAGCGACTTTTTATCAGATAGAATTTTCCAGCATATCAACGGAGAAGGCATTCAACTACTTTTCCATCGATATGCCACTTATCACGATCGAACTTTTGCGTTGGACACCACAAGGGTTTGAGTGGGGCCATACACCGAAAAACACAAAAGTACCGTTATCTAAAAAACGGTACACCAATACCCCGGTTTGCGTCGCTAATTGGGACTGAAAAAATGAGACGCAAAACGAAACGACGCAAACTGAAGCAGAATTTTCAATTGTTTACGTATTTGATTTTCGTTTAGTCAATACAGGTTTTAAACATTTTAGCTTCGAAAAAGGGTTTTTAAATCAATATATTTTCTTATTATTTTTTGAATAACAGATTTTATTAAAATAAAAATATAACAATTGTGAAGACCACTGATATAATTCGAAACTAATAACTACGCCTAACATGTAAACAACGCACACCTGCAAATTTGCTTTCTACTAAATGGGAAATCCCCTTTTTTGCTTTAACTTTGTAAAAACATTTTCATATCAAGCACGCAAATCGAAGCATTTACGACGCAACTTCGAAGCCATGCGACGCAAACTGAAACAAAAACGACGCAACATTGAAATTCCAGAAACTTAAAAAAAGACGCAACTTCGAAGCGACGCAAACTGAAGCGACGCAAATCGGGGTATTGGTGTACTTAGGAAAATTTAATAACTGCGTTTTTCGTGCTCAGGAGGTACCAATTAACTTATCTAGGCATGTGGTGTTCTTGGTATTTTTCCAAATTAATAATTTGTAAACCTGTGCTATTTATAGCTTTGTTTTCTCTGACACTCGAATTTTCTACTGTAGCACTTTCAATAATTTTAATTTTTAAATAACAAGTAGGCCCTTAAGGGGGGTTTAGACGGTAATACAAGTCGTACGACTTGTCAAATTTTTGTGTAGAAGAGAATGAATAGTATCGTGTAAACTTGATATGTAATTAGACCGTATGACATTGAGAGAAAATACGGATGAAAATTTGACAGTCGTACGGTTCTCTTTGTGTTTTGAAATTTTATAAAAACCATCACATTTTTTCATTAGATCAGGGATGCATTTTTATGCTTTTTTTGTTTGTGTTAAATGTATTCACAATGCATGTAAATTTTGTGTGCATGTGCATTTTATGTTTTCATTTTACTTTGTTTTGGTATTTTGCCAACCGTGTAAACACAAAAATATCTGTCGTATGATTTTTACTCTCATTTTAAAAATACGGATGCAATTTCATAATATTTTCTCTTTGATTTTACGTACGACTTATATTACCGTCTAAACCAGGGGTTACTGACATTGCAACAAAATATGTTTTATTTCATTTGTTTTAAATATTTGTTTCAAATCGGAAAGCTCACGGAAAGCTCACGGAAAGAGATTAAAAAAAAATAAAAAGGTTACAAATTAAAATTTGTGTGCTTTAAATTTTAAGTTATAACATATTTACATTTGTTTCTAATAAAATAAAAAGTAAAATTTAATAATTGTTATTTTAATTTATTTAATTCGCTTATTTGAACATGAAAATGAAAAATGTAAAGCAAAATATTAAATTTTTCAAAAAAAAATTTTTTTTTTGAAGTTTAATTTGTGTTATATATATAATAGGGTGGGTCAATTTTTTTGCCTACTAAGCGTATAGCAAGGTCGTAATCTACGAGAAATTCTAAGAACTTTTCCCAAAGAAACCATGGTTCTAAAATCAAAATCGAGCTTCCGGTTTTTTACGAGAAAATTTGGTGTTCAGGTCATCCGAAAATAATGCTATTTTTTTGAAAGTATTCATTGCAATTGGTGAATAGTTGACCTGTAACGCAAGAAGAGGGCTTATTTTAAAGGAAATTTTCTCAGCTTTCCATATCTGTACTCATTTATAGAAAATTGTTTACCCAAATAATGGTTTTGGAGGTTTATGTCGAAATAATAATAGTAAAACTGTTAAAAACCTAAAACTATTATTATTGTGACATAAACCTCCAAAACCATTATTTGGGTAAACAATTTTCTATAAATGAGCACAGATATAGAAAGGTGAGATAATTTCCTTTAAAATAAGACCTTTTCCAGCGTTACAGGTCAACTATTCACCAATTGCAATGAATACTTCCAAAAAAATAGCAATATTTTTGGATGACCAAACACCAAATTTTCTCTTAAAAAACCGGAAGCTCGATTTTGATTTTAGAACCATTGTTTCTTTGGGAAAAGTTCTTAGAATTTCTCGTAGATTATGACCTTGCTATACGCTTTGTCAAGTTTTTCGGTCCCGAACAAATTGACCCACCCTAATATATAAAGTGTGCGTCACTATAAAGTGTAACACCCATTTTTCTTAATAACTTTTTTCACCTTTAATCAAAATTATTTTTCTTAATCACAATATCTTTAAAAAATGTGTCAGATTTTAAAATGTATCAGTTTGTCAAATTTGACTTGTTAGTTAGTTCACAATGGATAATCAAAGACAAGTGCATACAAAAATTATTCAAATAATTCAAAAAAAACCATATTGGAGTTATACGAAAGTTGTTAGGGAAGTCCACGTGACCAGGCAATGTGTTTTCAGAGTGGTCAAAAAGTTCAACAAAGACCTAAAAATTGAAAGAAAGCCTGGAACAGGTAAAGCAAAACTGGTAACGAACGACGCGAAAGCCAAAAAGGTTGAGAAGCTTTTGCTGGCTCTTCCAAACATTTCTGGTCGCGAAGTGGCCCGGCGCGTGCAATGTTCGGAAAGTTTTGTGCGCCGAGTTAAAGCTAAAGCTGGCCTTAAAACATTTAAAGTCCAAAAAGTTCCGGATAGAAATGCTAAGAAGAATATTGAAGCAAAAAAAAGAGCAAAACTCCTCAAAAAAGAATTTTTTCAAAAGTTCGAATGTTGTGTAATGGATGATGAAACTTACGTTTTTGCAGACTTTGCGCAGCTTCCTGGCCAAGAGTTTTATGTAGCGGATAGTAGAGGCAATGTTTCTGAAGAGTTCCGAACTAAAAAACTATCAAAATTTCCCAAAAAGTTCCTAGTTTGGCAGGCTATTTGTAGCTGCGGCAACAGAAGTGCATCGCTTGTTACATTGGGATCAATAAACTCAGATATTTATATCAAAGAGTGTCTTCAAAAGAGGTTGCTCCCATTTCTAAGACAGCACAACATATCAACATTCTTCTGGCCAGATTTGGCAACATGTCACTACAGTAAAAGCGCAATAGACTGGTATAATAAAAATAATGTTATTTTTGTTCCAAAAGAGGCTAACCCATCAAACTGCCCAGAGCTGCGGCCTATTGAAAGATATTGGGCTCTGGTCAAAAGAGAACTAAAGAAGAGTACATCTGTTCCCAAAACCATTTCTAGTTTTCGATATAAATGGACAGCTGGTACCAAAAAAATCACCGAAAACACTATAACATTGCTTATGGATGGCATAATGAATAAAATAAAAAATTTTATAAAATTAAATTAATTTTTAAATAAAATAATACAGAATATAAATCTGTAATAAAAATGCAAAATAAAACTGTTTTATTTTTAACTCTAGCTTACTCCAGTCAGTTTTTATTTGACTTTTGATGTGTTACAGTTTATAGTAACGAACATCTTATAATCGAAAAACAGACTTTTTAGAAATAAAATAGAAAAATATACAAACAAACAGCAGTTGGAAGAAGTGGTAAATACGTATAATGAAATCTTAGAAAGATATTTATTGCTGTTTAAGCCAACGAGCGCGAATAAAAGATGCCGGTATATGGAAAAAATTGAAACAGTATTCAGAAAAAATATTCTTCATTGATCTTTGATTTTTTTTGTATAGGGTGTTTTTTATTGAGGTATAGAACTTCGAATTGAAATAAAACACAAGAAAATAGTTTTAATGCCCATCAATTTGGCTTTATTGGAAGGATAATTTTATGCCATTAATGTTTAAATATGACTTCGGGCATGTGGCCGCCGCGGCTAGCTCGAATAAAGCCAATTCTACAGGTCCAATTTTCAACCACTTTTTCGAGCATATGGGGCCGTATGTTGGCAATAACGCCACGAATGTTGGCTTCCAAGTCCCCTAACGTTTCTGGTTTGTTGGCGTAGACGAGCGACTTCACATATCCCCAAAGAAAATAATCAAATGGTGTCAAATCACACGATCTTGGTGGCCAATTGACAGGTCCATTCCGCGAAATTATGCGCTCATCGAATGTTTCCTTCAATCAATCGATTGTGACTTGCGCTGTGTGGCATGTAGCGCCGTCTTGTTGGAACCACAACTCATCCACATTCATGCCATCCAATTCGGAAACAAAATAGTCGGTTATCATGGCTCTATACCGGTCTACATTAACGGTAACTGACTCTCCAGCATTATTTCGGAAGAAGTATGGCCCAATGACTCCACCAGCCCATAGAGCACACCAAACAGTCAGTTTTTGTGGATGTAATGGCGTCTCAAGGGTCTCATGTGGATTCTCTTCACTCCAAATGCGGCAATTTTGCTTGTTGACGTAGCCATTCAACCAAAAATGAGCCTCATCACTGAACAAAATTTTGCGATGAAAATCAGCTCGAGATCAATCTCATTTTCGGCCCATACACCAAAATCACGACGCATTGCATGGTCTCGCGGCTTTAATTCTTGCACAAGCTGGATCTTGTAAGGTCGCAAGCCAAGATCTTTGCGCAAAATCTTCCATAAAGTTGATGGACAAAGCTCCAATTGCTGTGCACGGTGGCGAATCGATTCATTCGGGTTCTCTTCAACACTTTGCTCTACAGCTGCAATTGTTTCTTCGGTGCGCACTGTTCGACGTCTCTGCGGATGCGTATTATCACATAGAGTAAACGTAGTGCGAAAACGATCCATGGTTAACCGAATTAATTGCTCTGATGGACGATTATGTCGACCATAAAATGGACGGAGCTTGCGGTAAACTTCGCGAACTGAACCATTATTTTCTAAATAAATTTGCACGATTTGCAAGCGTTGTTCTTTTGTCAACCTGTTCATGATGAAATGGCAAACCAAACTAAATATTAATCACTTGACAGCTGACAAAATGGTCGCCAGTTAAAAAAGTGATGCCAACTTAAAGTTCTATACCTCAATAAAAAACACCCTATATTATACTGCAGGTATGGACTGATTTTAAAATCAGAGTAAAAAAGAAGCTGCCAAAGAATATACAGCTTTTGACTGAAACAGGCTGTCATCTATGAAAAAAAATTACTTTTCAAAAATTTAGAAAGAAGTAAGCGCTTTCCTGAAGATTAATACCGCGGTTCATAGTATAAAAATTTAAGCAGTTTTGGTGTTTTCAAGAAGAGCATGCCGACTGAAAATATTGCAAGTGAAGAAATTGAAACGACGGAAGAAAATGTTTCTAATATTTGTTATATTTTATACATACATATACTTTGATTTCACTAATTACAAAAATCTTTTATATTTTTGGACTAAATAAAAACAATATCACACCAAAATGTTTATGTATTATTACCATACTGTTTGTATTTTAACAAATCAACTCTAAACTCATTAAAAGAGGAATGTTATATTAAAGTCGTGGAAAGCTCATACCGCAGGAATGAATAATTGCAATTTGCTTATTATTTTGCGGAATCAAGAATAGCACCCATTATTAATTTTTCTTAACAAAAAAGAAAATTAAAAATTCTTAAAACTTCATCGTGGTTGGTGTGTCAACTTTTTTGACCTTAGAGAAAAAATAAATATATTTTCCCTTATAGTTTTTTATGCTCTATCGGACTGTGCTATGCCAATTTTGATATTTAAAAAAAAATTGTTATATCCCTGATGTACATATAATGCCTTTATTAAGCGAAGAAGTAGTTTTAATTGGTGCTAAGCTTCCATATTGAGCATTAATATGGACTGGAACTTTTAGCCATACAAAAATAAAGTCGTTTGAAACAAAAAATTAAGGTACGTGAAAGTTGTCTGTTATTCTAAAAGAAAGTAAAAATATTAAACGTACAAAACAAAGAGAATTGTGTAAGAGATGAATTTAATTTAATATTGGACGAATTTGTTTTATATTTCTAAGATATTTTTAATTTTTGCATGCAGTATACTTTATTTTTGTATATAATACTCGTATAACATGTTTAAACTAACTTTATTATCTAATTCCATATTTTCCAAATAATTACTTTCATTTCAGATGAATATAGAACTAAATAATGAAGAGAGGAGTGAATATCAAAAATTCATTACTAAAATAAAAAATGTGCCTGGAGTAGAAGAAATTTATGATAACGTTAAACAACAAAGCAAAAAATTTTTATAGTTAAATTTATATTGTGACTCTAATTTTTTACATGTGAAAATAAACCTTCATTTTCCGCTTGTTTTTTATGTAGAAGAATATGATTAAATTAATAAAACACATAGTTGTGCGCAATCAAGAATCAGCAATAATTACTGTTTAATTAAAAAAATAAAAAATTATTGGTATTAAAAAAACCCAATTTTTTATTTCTTGGAACTTGTTCTCACAATCATTTGTTTGATTAATAATTTATTCCCTGAGGATGATCAACGAGGTTGATCGAAATATTGGAAAAATAAATTAAATAAAAAAACACAAAAGAAAAGGTGTTAAACTTTTTAATTTATATATAAGAACCTCAAGCCGAAAGTTTGTATAATTTATATAGAAAGAAAATAATTTCAGTATGTGATTTATTCAAAAAGTGTGAGTTAAATAGTTGATGTTTGGCCTTGAATATGCACAGGACACAAAGTACTCTGATGAGATTACCGTAGCTGGAGTCGAAAACAATTGTTCAGTTTGGCTAGTGTAGTATTCCTTCACGGACATCATTTCTCCTTTGATTACCAAAAAATTCATTGCAGTTAACTTTGATCTAATTAAAGCGTTTCTGACGGAAGAAAAATTAATTAAAAAAATTGATTACTTTTCCTGGGGCTCGAACCCAAGCCTTCAGCATCTAATACCAGTGTCTTTGTTCTACTTTCATACAGGTTTTTTGGCTCTAGTGAACATTTAAGGTTTTGTCAGTTACAGCGTTCTTTAATTCCATCGACGATAAGTATGTACACAAAGTCTCATAGACAACAAAATATAATATTTACTTTGGATTATTATTATTATTATCTGGTTTAGACCCAGCACAAATGCAAGACACTGCGACCTATAAGATGTATTGTGTCCCTTTGAGTCTACTGTTTGTTTAACAGACCAACTGCCTTCCTTACGAACACCAGCAGGTCCGAAACTTTAGTGGTGGATATATCCGTCAGTGAGACCATATGTCTCCCTAAATACATCCATCTAAATCTATCAAGAGCCACACATTCACACAGTATGTGCTCTGCTGTCTCTGATGCTTGTGAGCATAGTCTACAAACATCTACATTTGTGATCGCCATTCTCATCAAGTGCGCTCTCACACTACAGTGACCCGTAAGAAAGTCCGTTAGGATTTTCAGGTCTGGCCTTCTATACTTTAGAACATCAGATTGACCCCCAAATCGCGGACGAATCACAGCCTTGGCGTGCCTAAGACCCGACTGGGCATTCCAATGTTTCAAACATTTGCCAGTTTCCCATTCACTAATTTGACTGAGAATAGTAGAAAGCTGTGCTGCACAGCAGGACTCCGGACCAATACAAGGCGTCGCAGATCATCTCCTAGCTAATGCATTCGCTTCCTCGTTCCCCGCTTATACCACAGTGTCCAGGTACCCAGAACAGCTGCACCCTGTTTCTAAGCGATAATTTTTGCAACGTGTCGTAGCAATGTTTGACAAGTCTAGATGTCATACGATGAGAGTCAAGCGCCTTTAAGGCAGCCTGACTATCTGAAAATATATTAATTGTCTTGCCCTTGAGCCCGGTATCCAGGTTAATCTCAGCACATGCGGTCATGGCCAGGATTTCAGCCTGAAAAACACTCAATGACTTCCCTAGTGGAATTGACAGGTTTCGATTGGGTCCATAGACGCCAGCCCCTACTCCGCTGTCCTTTTCGGAACCATTAGTAAACCAGTTTAGATCACCCAGTAGACCAACATTCCCGGCCCGGTACCTCAACCTTAACACGTTGAGTGCCACCATACAAAATAAAAATGTATTCGCAAGGTGCCAATATATAACAGATTCAAATTAAAGTTTTTGTGATAAGACATTAATTTGTGAAAATCGCTGTTTGTGTATGAGAGTTTTTCGTACCGTCATAATTTTTTGTTCCTTTCTAATTCATCTCAAATAAAAGAAAATATATTCAATTTAATTCATATGTAGCTCAAATAAAAGATAAAATATATTCAATTTAATTCATATGTAGCTGTGCACCGCCGGCGGTACACATGGCACTCTAATTAAAGTAAAGTGTGTACCGCCGGCGGTGCACATGGCACTCAATGTGTTAAATCTCCTGGCAAAGCAAAGTTCCAAAGGCATGGTATCCAAGACCGAAATTGGATTCCTGACCACTTTGTGAAGAATGGCCAGGTTCCTTGACTCATTTAGAGGTGTTCTTAAGAACATTTTTGCCGCCGAACACGCGGCCACCCTCATCACATAAATATGAAGTGGTATTAATTCAACCAGGGCCTCTAAAGCCACTGTTGGACATGTTCTCATTGCCCTGGTTACACCAAGACAGGCAAGCCGTTGTATCTTGCCCAATAGACTCCTCAGTCTTTCTCCACCAAACTATTGCCGCATAAGTGATTATGGGCCGAACAATGGCGGTATAAATCCACAGTGTCAATCTTGGCGATAGACCCTAAGTCTTACCGAAAGAAGAGCGACATGCCCAAAGTGCCCTTGTCGCCTTAGCCTGGACAGCAGAAATGTGCGAGTTCCAAGTAAGTCTTCTATCCAGAATGACACCTAGATATTTAACCTCCTTTAGGTACCTCTAAAAGAAATACAGTCGCACGTCAGCTTATATCTCTTCGTAAAAGGTACAACAACCGTCTTTGAAGGATTCACTGAGAGTCCTTCTTGAGAGCACCAATTCGATACATCCCTCAGAGCATCAGCCATAAGGTCACACAATGTTCTCTCAAATTTCCCACGAGCCGTTATAACGAGGTCATCAGTATAACTAATTACACTTTTTGAGCCAACATGGTAAGCAAGTCATCAAGTACAAGTGTCCACAACAATGAAGATAAGACTCCACCCTGAGGGCATCACTCCGACGGCATCACGGTCAATTCCTCTCCATCAAGGGATGAGCTGATAATCCTGTCTCTAAGCATGGAGCCGATCCAAGCTATAATTGGCCTTTCCACCCCTTTCCGTTCCAAAGAACTAGTAATGGAGTCAAAGCCTGTGTTGTCAAAAGCACCTTCTATATCCAAGAAAGAACGAAGAGCAACTTCCTTGTCAGAGAATGCTTTCTCAAAACTCCCAAGGAGAGACAAAATTGCACCCTCAGTCGATCCGCCCTTCACATACGCATATTGACTCGGATGCAGGGGACGTTCCACAAGACACGTCTCCCTTATATAAACATCCACCAGCTTCTCCATTGTCTTCAGAAGAAAGGATGAGAGACTTATGGGTCTATACGACTTTCGAAGATCACTAGGCCTACCTGCTTTCTGTATAAATATAACCGCAACCTCCCGCCAAGCTCGTGGTATATAACCAAAACCGAAGCTGGCCTTAAAAATTACAAGAAGTTTAGACACTATTATGTCAGAACTTCTTTGTAAGAGAGCCGGAAAAATTCCATCTCTGCCCGGAGCCTTATAAGGTTTAAAGGAGCCAATAGCCCACAAAACCCTGACCGGAGTTAATATTCCACTCGCGAGACTTTTGACCCTTCTGGTAACATGTACAGTTGCGGCAATATCTCAGCACTCGCGTACAGGTGCCACCTCTCGGGGACCAGGAAAATGCGTTCCCATCAAGAGATCCAAGGTTTGCCTTCTAGACTGAGTGTACCCTCCGGTACCTGTACTAAGGGACCCTATGCAATTAGAATGATCTATGGTGACAGACTTTTGAAGGCGGGCCAATGCCGGCAAGCCCTCAATTGTCTGACAAAATCCCCTCCGCGTCTCCCTTTTAGACCTTCAAATATCCTTATTGTACTCAGTGAGACTAACCCTATAAATCTGCCAATCACCTGTGCGCTTGGCCCTATTAAAGTTCCTCCTTACGGTTTTCCTCAGCTTTGACAAACTGTCATTCCACCAAGGCACCTTACGAACAATAGAATGGTCCCTATGACGCACACTAATATCCAAAGAGGATTTTAATGTCGACTGCAGCCGATTTGCCGCCTGATCCAGTTCATCAACAGACCCTATAGAATCTGGCAGCCAGTCAACTTCTTTAGCCACATTTTCTCTGAAGCAGGTCAAATTTACCTTCCTAGAGACTATTGGCCTATCATTGGTTCTATCAACGCTAATCAGATCAAATCTAATGTGCATATGATCGGATAAGGATACTTCGTCTGACACATGCCAGTCCCTCACAAGATTAGACGTGAATGTATCACACAACGTAATATCCAATACCTCCGACCTTATGGCGTTTACAAATGTAGGTCTGCTGCCCGTATTGGC
Source organism: Metopia argyrocephala (assembly GCA_963576795.1). NCBI lineage: Eukaryota > Metazoa > Arthropoda > Insecta > Diptera > Sarcophagidae > Metopia > Metopia argyrocephala. Next base: position 75,355,397 of record OY756209.1, on the reverse strand, counting down.
CACAGCCACATTATTGCTAACCAGAAAGTTGAGAAGGTAATCACCCCTATCGTTGTTGTCTGTGCTGCCCCATACCATATGATGAGCATTCGCATCACATCCAATTACGAAGTGGTGGTTCTTCTCCAGACAGTACCTGATGAAATTTTGGACTTCCAAGGGTGGTACACATTCCATATCCCCTGGGAAATAAGTAGAGGAGCATATTACCTCCCTTATATCAACATCAGTAATAAGTTTGACGCTTACAGCCATCAGGTCCCTAGTAATGAACTCTGTAATGGGAAAGAAGGTGAATTTGGAATTTACCAAAATAGCGGCCCGGGGCCTCTCCCCAGCCGCATACACTAACTTACACGTCTTATTTTGAAGTCCTCTGACTCTGTCACTAATAGCCCAGGGCTCCTATATGAGCCCTAGACTAATATCTTCAGTTGTAAATCTGCGCTAAAAATGCTCGACGCACCTTTGGCCCTATGCAGATTTGCCTGGAGCAGTTTGAAAGTACCTTCCATTATTTGAGCACATTGGAAAGCGCCTCTGATGCAACTTTTCTCAATGCCTATCTCAAATGCCCAGCAAGCTTTGTTGCCTCAGCCTTAAGTGAGAAACCTGGGGATTTCCCTCTACCCCCATAGGTTTGCTCTTTTCAGTACTGTACAGTACAGTTATCGGGGTAGTAACACTTGTGTCGACTACCCTTTTTATGTTTGTGGAAGACACAATTGTCTTCCTTATAGTTGATGCATAAGAGGCATCGCTCTCTAAATTATGGGCAATATTTCCCATCAAAATTTGCGATGCTGCCTTAAAGCTTTAGTAATAGACCCAGTCCTTACATTGTTGAAGGCACCTTCAATATCAATGAAGGCAACCAAAGTAACCTGTTTACACTCCAAGGACTTTTCCACCGAACCCACCACCTCATTTTGAGCCGTCTCGGTGGACCTCCCCCTCACATAGGCATGCTGGGCAGCCGAGAGCTTGCTCTCCAGGTACTGACGGAGATGACTGTCTATCACCCTCTCCAGTACCTTCAGAACAAAGGAGGTAAGACTGATTGGCCTGAAATCATTTGCCATAATATGCCCCCTTCTACCCAACTTGGGAATGAAGACCACCTTGGTCCTCCTCCAACTACTGGGTACGTAGTTAAGGGCCAAACATGACAGAATAGGGATCACAGTTCCCTGCGTCTTCTGCAACATTATCGGCTTTATACTCCAGACCCGGTGACTTCAAAGGAGAGAAGCTGTTAATGGCCCAGGAAATCCTTTCCGGCGAAAGAACGGTTTCCTGTGGAATAACACACGTCTCCCCCTTCTCCACCGGCTCATCAACCTCCCCGGAGTTCTCCGGGAAGTGAGTGTCAACGAGTATTTTGAAGGACTCCATTGACGACTCCGCCCACGTCCCGTCTGTCCTCGCAATTAGAGTCCTGCAGGAGTGGTCCCTAGATAGGATCTTGCCGAGTCTCGCGGTGTCCTTAATGGATTTGATGGATTCGCAATAATTCCTCCAAGAATCGCGCTTCGCATCTCTGACGGCCTGCTTATAATCCTTCAAGCACTCCCTATAGGCTTGAAAGACCTGTACGAGTAGCAAGCATATAAGACCACTCTGACCCTCTTTCTCAATTCGAAAGGTCCTTACTCCACCAAGGAGGATAGGTCTTCTTACAAAAAGTGAGAGGACAAGACACCCTGAAGGCCGACTGATATGACCCTTGAAGGACCTCGACGTGTCTGTCCAAATCGCCTACGGAAGAAATGTGAGATTCTAGCCCGTCTACCTTTCTCCTGAAAACTCCATTAAACAGATCCCAGTTCGTTCTTCTTGGGTCCATTCGGGGTGAAGGGACACTCCGACCGGAGTGTTTGTTTTGCAATAAAATTCATTTAGAGCTGATATCTGATTTATCAACTGAATCGTTCATAGCAGCACTGAAATGATTTATTGCTCGTCGTGGTCACTGTCAGAATATATATTGTGATAATGCTACCAATTTCGTCGGAGCAAAGAATAGTTTAGAAGAATTATCGGAAAATATATATTCCTACAAGGCACAGGAAGTAATCATCTCAGCCTTCAGCTCTAAAGGCATACACTTTTATTTTATCCCACAAAGAGCACCGCATTTCGGAGATTTGCTGCGGTGAAGTCAGCGAAAAGAAGAAGAATTAGAAACAGTTGTTATAGAAATCGAAGCAATTTTGAATTCACGCCCTCTCACTCCACTTTCAAACAATCCAGACAGATTTGAAGTATTGACGCCACACAGTGGGTTAGAATAGCATATTTTCTTGGATCAAATCAGGGAAGCTATGTTCGTGAATGGAACTCCCTATATTTTTTAAAATCTCTATTTCGAGCTTCTTGCGCTTCTTCTGATAACTGCCAAATAGAATGGGATTTGACACAATTTCGGGTCCGTGAATAAAATGCTTGTGCAAAGGGGAGGCATATTGTACCAAGGATACGTTTCAACAAAAAGTCGTCCTCTATTGTGTGCATAAGACGTGCAAAAGACATTAAAAAAATCGAATTCAGCCATGAAGAATGGAAAGGCCAAATCTTAAATTGTCTACATGTACAGGTCTTTCGATCAGTAAGAAAAAAGTAACATGAAAAACACAACACACAACAACAGCAGCAGTCGCGAGATCAATGTGATTTATAGCTATTTGACTGCTGCAACACTTGCATTAAACAATGCATAGCTTCTAAAAGGCACAAAAAGGCAGCGTAAAATTTTGCAATATAATAGAGGTTTATGCCCTCTTTAATATAAACTAAAAATTATGACACGAATTTAGACGAATAATAAATATATATCCATTTAAAATATAAAAATGCTAACTTTTTGGCATTTCCAATATAAATAACTAAATCTAAAACACTTCCACACACAATTTGATACACAAGTGCTAACGAAGTATTTGCAAAATAACCTGAACTTGATGGTTCCATTGAAAAATTTTTAACTTTTAAAAATAAATAAAATTTTCTACGGGAGAGTTTCCACTTTTTTTTTAGCCTTTTTTGCACAAAATTTTTTATAAAGTTTGAATTTGAAGTTTCACTACAAAAACACCAGAACTCTTTGACATTTATTTTAAAGACAAGTAATGTAGAATTTTATATACTCTAACGGGGTACAAAAAATTTTGACGATACTTAAAATTTTTTTTTAATTAATCCAAGAAAACATGCTATTCTAACTGGGTTGTTTTCTCATCGGTGGGGCGCTCATATCACAAGTAGACAACAGAGCTAGGACTCTTAAGACATCCAGCACATTTCACTAATAGTTAATTTCGCATATAAAACAGCAATTCTGGAAAAGAATACCTACATGAACTTCAACTAAGCCACAAGTGGAAGCATAATGTCAGTAATCTCAAAAAAGGATATATGGTTATCATGAAAGAAAATAACTTGCCCACGATGAAGTGGTCACTAGGGAGAATTTTAAATGTGTTCAGTGGTGATGACGGCGCTGTAAGAGTACCTGCAGAAAAAAAATCAACAGACATTTGGAAAAAAATAAGAAAACTAATAATAATAACTTATTATAAATCAAAAATAAATTCTTAAACACTACCAGGAAAGTAATAACAGTCATAATCAATCATCTATCAAAATTGCAATAAATAAATTATAAAGAGATCGCAAAGCACTAAAATAAAGTTTAAATATAAATTTGTACTGCTGTATATAATTAAATAAATAAAAAAAAATATTAATTTGTAAGGAGAAATGAGCTGTCGGTGGAGCAAAATTTCTTGTTTTGGGGTTACATGGTTGTTATACCAACGAAATTGACAAAGGAATTGGTAAATTTTTTGCATGCTACTCATATGGGTATAATAAAGATGAAGTCCATGGCTCGAGGGTGCTATTGGTGGCATGGACAATGTAAGAATTTGAAGGAAATAGTTAGATCTTGTGAGGTTTGTCTGAGGGCGCCTTCCACCCCACTTCAACAGGAATTAAAACCTTGGGCTAGATGCAGTGACGTTTCGTCTAGATTACATATTGACTTTTGGGCCGTTTCTAAAACGTTAGTGTTTGGTAGTCATTGATAGTACAAGTAAATGGGTTGAGTGCGTGGACATGGGTACAAATATGTACGTCAAGTTAGGGAATAAAATCGGCTCTACGTGAAATAATCGCTCGTTTTGGGCTTCCAAAATATGTAGTTTCAGATAATGGAAGTGCATTTGTTTCAAACAAATTTATGAATGTTTGGCATATAAATGGAATAAAACAAATTATAGCGCCAGTAGTCCATCCAGGCGGAAAATGCAGTAAAAATAATAAAAAAATGCTTTAAAACGAAGCTTAAAAGATGCACCATTATCCGAATTCAACAGTGTCTTATGTAAGGTTGCCATCCGTCCTCTTTTCCCCGGACACTGTTGTCTTTTTTAGAGGGTCCGGGGGAGTCCTCTTTCTTTTTTGCAAATGTTTTTATTTTCATAAGTTGAAAATTTTACTTTCGTTCTGTAAAAAATAATTTGTAAGCAATATAATATAAATATTCGCCCGTTGTTTAATATAATTATCTTCAAGCTACCTCATGGCGCATTGGATGGGTGGCATCAACAGTAGCTGTGAATGAAAAGATACATTTTGTTGTAAAAATTTATATTTTAATAAATTTGCATTAAAAAAATCCATTACATTTCGCCATTATAAATACAAAAAAACATTTTGCAATTTATATTGAAAAAAAAAAAAAATAAAAACTCAAATTTGATATTGATAATTTGGTTCATCACCATTTCATCACTTTTAATTTCTAATTTGTTGTCAAAGACAAAATTTTAAGTTCCAATTTGTTTAACGTCAAAATAAATAGCGAAGAAGACGGATAAGATTTTGACAATCGCAAGTAAACAGCTGTAATTGTTTTGTTAAAAGTGAGTTGAATTTTTGAAAAAATTAAACATTGTTTTCAATGATGAATTTTTATTTAATGATCCACAGGATTTCCAGATACCTGGTTACCACCTCCTATCCCTTTTCATGCTCCATAGGGGCCTTGCAATTTATATTCGCAATGAAGTTGTGTACCAATGCCAGCAACCGTATGGCATGCTTGATGCAGAATTTAACTGCCTCTGGGTTAAGTTCAAAATCAGGGCACATCTTTTGCATTTCGGGTTTCTTTACAGAAGTCCAAATGCAGAAAGAGAGGTTACCCTTTCTGGCTTCGACTCTCTTTCTGACTCCATTTCACGAATCCTAGAGAATTACCCGAACAGTGAAATTGTTGTTGCTGGCGATTTCAATGTTCATAATTCGTCTTGGCTTCACCATTCTGGCCGCACGACTGCAGAAGGCCAATATAATGAGTTGTTTGCCGCACACAATCACCTTGTGCAACTAGTGAATTAACCAACTCACATTTCGTGTGTTGATGGGCACCAGAATAATACACTTGACATCTTCCTCACTTCACACCCTAATAAGTATGAAGTTGATATTCTTGCACCTCTCGGCAATTCGGATCATTGTACCATCTCTGCCTCTTTTCCGTTATCCAGGCTTCATGAGGTTTCAACGACAGCTATGAAACGCTCAGTTTGTAACTACGGAAAAGCCCGTTGGGCTGAGCTCAACGATTTCTTTCGGCATTTTAACTGGGGACTCTGCTTCCTTGATTCAAATGTTAATGCCATGGCAGAAATGGTTGTGAATATAATAAAATTGGGGATGGATACCTATATTCCATTTAAAAATATTTCGATTAAACCAAGAGACAAATCCTGGTTTAACCCTAGCCGGTATAAGGGTTTTTTGTCGCTAAATGGCATAACCAGGTCTGTGCAGACCTACATAGGATTTGTATGGAAATGCATAGACAGATGTGTTAAAAGTATGTTTAAATGCATTTTATGCTAGGAAATCCACAAAATGAACAATAAAAATGCATTTTTTTACATCTTAGGTATCTATTAAGAGTATTTTATTAATAATATGTATACAAAGGAATTTTATACACGGCATTTAACGCAGAAATACCTAGCATTTGAGAGTTGTTGGCATACCGGATTTTTGCAATACATGCAATGAAAATGTGTTTTTCGCTGCTTTTTGTTCAACTTAAAACAGCAAGCACGATGGTCTTTAGGCAGAGAATCCGGTATGGACTGGACGGTCATATATGGGCGGGCCTGCAGCTACCTGCAAACAAACAAAGTTTGTCAAGTTCGTCGAACTCAACTACATCGTACAAATCGAAGGACGGTAAAATTTGGTCAACAGCTCCTCCGGCCACAGGTAGACTTCGTGCACATGACTGTCCCACTGTGAGTCGAAAAGGCTACCCTATCTACAGGGCGACGATGTCTGCTAACAGACATAGAATTTTTCTAAAGTATATAAGATTTGATAACGGTATCACGAGAACTGGTTGACTTGTAGAAAACATATCGCCCGTAATCGATGTTTGTAACATGCTCATGAAAAACTTAGAACGCTGATATGTTCCGAACTGTTCCCCTACCGAGGCCGCGTTCGTTTTATCCAATATATACCATGAAAACCAGTCAAATAGGGCATAAAAATCTGTAACTAAATCAATTTTTAAATTTTAGCCATTTTGTCCCCACAACTCATTACTTGGCTGAATGCTTGACTCGCATATGGCGGCAAACAAGGCTAGGCCAAAAAAGCTCACAATTCTATTTCCGTTACAAGATGCGTTCTCACTCGCGGGCCTTACGGTTTGTTTCAGGAACAGATGTGCTGAGGATCTCGGGCCTTAAAAGAAATTTAAATATGAAGATGGGGTTTCGCATAGTGCCTATTACCGGGCCTTCACGACTCACCGTGAGTCAGTTATGTATACGAAGTTTACCAGTAGCCGGCGGAACTGTCGACCAAATTTTATCGTCCTTTGACTTGTACGATGCAGTTGACTTCCACGAACTTGACAAACTTTGTTTGTTTGCAGGTAGCTGTAGGCCCGCCCATATATGACCGTCTAGTCCATGCCGCATCCTCTGCCAATAGACCATCGTGCTTGCTGTGCTTTAGATTGATAAAAAAAACAGCGAAAAGCACATTTTTATTACATGCATTGCAAAAATCCGGTATGACAACAACTCTCAAATGCAAGTTACTTCTGCGTTAAATGCCGTGTATAAAATTCCTTTGTATACATATTATTAATAAAATACCCTGTTAAGAACATACATATATACATTTGTTATTTTATTACATTTATTTATTCAGAAAAACAAGAAAACATATATTCATACATACATTTATATAAAGTTAGTTTATTTTGACACAATTAATAACAAATCGCTTACACAATATTTTCTTTATATAGTTGCTTATTGCACATTTCGTTTAGTTTATTTTTTTGTATTAATTTGTTAATTGCATACGTAGCATTTAAGTTCATTAACCACTGCTAATAATAAAAAACTGTTTGTAAACTTATTGTTTTAAAAGGTTCATTAACACCATTTGAAATTAGGTCATAATTTGTGTAAAGTTAAGCATTTTTATTTTCATTTAATTATTGTATGCTAAGCATTTTATCATATATTAATTTTATATAAAAGAAGGTAAAAAATAAAGAATTTTTTAGTCGTTTTTTAGTAATCAATTTTGTTTTACTATCTGACGGCCTCCTTCAAGTTACAAGTGCTTGTAAGGAATATCATTGGATTTTAGTGCCAGTTCAAATTTATGTGTTTGAATTGATCACCACTAAATCCTCCCAATTAACATTTTGGTGACCCCTCCATTAAACACGCACCTAATAAAATATATATATTCTAAGTTCCCCCCACCAGCGGTAAGGGCTTAGAAATAACTGCATTTCAACAAACACCAATTCACACGTTGTGAATATCATCATCAACTTTCAAGTTCCCCCCACCAGCGGTAAGGACTTGGAAGCAAAAGAAAACAAATTTCAACAAGCATTTGATTCAACAGTAGCGCAGGGCTACATTTATACATTTGTTTGGTGAACAATCTCTTCACAGCAATAGATTCAACAGTAGCACAGGGCTACATTGAAACATTACTGAAGTTAAACAAAGCGCACAATGGCAACAATTCAAGACCTTGTAGCACAGCAGGAAGTAAGGGCTAGTAATATTGAAAAAATCATTTCAATTGTTAAAAAATGCCCATTAGATAGAAGAACTGAAGAATTTTATCAGAGCAAGCGGAATGAACTCATTTCCGTATGGCAGGCATTTGAAAAAACGGAAAATAGAATTCGTAATGATGCCACTTTATCAGAGGAAGATCCTTATATTGTAATGGATCTATACAAAGCAACAGGAGAAAAGTATAGCTCTACAATTGAATATATTGATTCACAAATGAAGAAACTGACAATGTCAAACACTAAGCCAGTACCTACCGTAAGAGAGAAGATATCAGAAGACATATCAATTAGCCAGCATGAGCCAAAAGAGGAACCAATTCAGGGGTTAACGAGAAGGATAACTGCTCGTATGACAGCACTCAATCGTCTCCTATATGGCTTGGATTCAATAGAAGGAAATCAGCCGAAACAGCTTTATGAATTGAAAATAGATACTATAAAGAATTTATGGACTCAGATACAGGAATTATATGACAGTTTGTGGCAACAGACTGAAGATCCGTCAAGGTTGGGACTACATCAAAGTAAAATTGATAGCCTGGAAGACTTGGTTCAGCATCATCTGGTTAAACTTGCAGTATTAAGAGACAAATGCAATGAGGGCGCAAATCAAGCGTCACAACTAGGAAGTGACATGACAGTCTACGGTTCTCTACCACTTCCGAAGGTAACAATTCCTCAATTTAATGGTGACTGTTTAAAGTGGCGGCAATTTTATGAACTTTTCTCAGAAATGGTGGACAAACAGTCCCTCCCGAATGTCCAGAAAATGTGGTATCTTAAAACCAATTTATCGGGGGAGGCTGCAAGACTGATAAACCACCTTGCCCTAACAGAAGATAACTACAAAACAGCATGGACGCTTCTTCAGGAACGTTACAACAATAAAAGAGTTCTTGTAGCCACATTGGTAGAAAGAATCCTGAATCAACCAAAGGGAGCATTATCTACTACTGCAATCAAGGCTCTTCATGATACAACAAAAGAATGCATATTAGCGCTTAACAACTTAAATATCGACACATCCGCTTGGGATGCCATTCTAATTCAGATAATGATGAAAAAATTGGATCACACACTATACATTCGGTTTGTACAATCCTTGTCAAAACCAAAGGAGGTACCTACCATTAAAGAATTATTATCATTTCTGGAGATGCAATTTGAATCCATGGAGTCGATCGGGAAAACATTAAATACCCATCAAGGTTCAAACAAAGTTGTCTCTTCCATAGCATCAGTGGAGAACAACAGCAATTGTAAACTATGCAACAGTGCTAAACACCCTATTTATCATTGCAAGCAATTCATAGCAATGACAGAAACTGAAAGACTTAAATGGGTACAACAACAGAAACTTTGTGTGAACTGTTTTAAGTCTGATCATCTAGCCAAAACTTGCTCTTATGGCAACTGTAAAAAATGCAATAAAAAGCATAACACGTTATTACATTTATCAAACAATGTTCAAGGCACATCAAGAGCCTCAAGGCCAACACCACCTTCAAGGCATGATGTTACACCAGCCAATACAGCCGCAGTTTCCTCAGCATCAACAGAAGACAAGAAAAACGTAATTTTAGCCACAGCAAGGGTTATTATCAAGGCGGCAAATGGCATGTCAGATGAATTTAGGGCCGTACTAGATTCAGGCTCTCAAGTAAATATTGTTACTGAAAGACTCGTAAAAAGATTAGCACTTAGAACAACAGAGACCGCTTTGTCTATTGACGGTGTTGGAAGAATTCAGAAAGAGGCACATCATCGCGTAAATATGAAAATGCTATCTCTCGATCATAAATTTTCAAGTAACCTGGAAGCCTTTGTTTTACCAACAATTATACCAGCGCAGCCAAATTGTAATTTGGATATTTCTAATTGGAAGATCCCACAGGACATTCACTTGGCAGATCCGCATTTTAATAACCCAGGAAAAATTGATATTCTTCTAGGTGCCGAGTTTTACTTTAGTCTTATGCAACCTGGTACAATAAAACTCTCGAACGCTCATCCTATACTTCAAAATACTTCGCTTGGCTGGATTGTAGGCGGCTTACTGAAACAACCCACAAGTGATCTCTCATTCAGACCGTTAACATGTGCAGTTTTTGACAGTCAATCCTCATTAGAACAAACAATCGAAAAACTATGGAAACTCGATGAGATAGAGTCCAATGAAAAACCAATGTCTCCAACGGAAATCCTGTGTGAATCTCACTTCAATCAGCACGTTCAGATAGATTTGAATGGTCGCTTTCTTGTTAACCTCCCGTTTAGCGAAAACACAACAGCATTGGGTCATTCTCATCAAATGGCATACAATAGATTTATTAGTCTAGAGAAGCGGCTTCAGAAAAACACAGACATTAAAGAGCAATACATTCAGTTCATGAAAGAATATGAAAATTTGGGACATATGCAAAAGGTCAACTTGGATAACATATCAGACCCAAAATACTTTATCCCACATCATTGTGTTTTAAAACCTGACAGCACATCAACAAAACTTAGAGTAGTTTTTGACGCATCTGCAAAAACATCGTCAGGCTATTCTCTAAATGACTTAATGTACACTGGGCCAACTATCCAAAGCGAACTGTTTTCTATTTTGCTTCGTTTTCGAATGCCGAAATTTGTATTTACAACAGATATCGAGAAAATGTACAGACAAATATTAATCAGTCCAGACAACTATCAATACCAGTTGATCATATGGAGAGAAAACCCTTCATCACCAATTAAATATTATAGACTTAATACCGTAACATACGGTACACGAGCAGCTCCTTATTTGGCTACAAAATGTTTGCAAAGAATTGCAGAGGAAAACATGGATCGTTATCCACTTGGTTCTCGAATGTTAAAAGAGAATTTCTATATGGACGATGGTCTTGGTGGAACCGATAATTTAAATACAGTTGTCGAAACTCAAAAGGAACTAATAACTATTCTGAAAAAACACGGTTTCAATCTAAGGAAATGGTGTTCAAATACGTCAAGGTTACTGAAAAATATACCACATAGTGATCGAGAAGTCAACTTAGATTTCGATGACAATGTAAGCAAGGCAGTAAAAACATTGGGATTACATTGGATGCCTCAAACTGATCAATTCTGTATTAAAGTAAAAACTAACCATCTTCAAGTAATATCTAAACGCACAGTTACGTCTGAGCTCGCAAGGTTATTCGATCCCCTTGGCCTGCTTGCTCCTGTTGTTGTTAAAGCAAAAATATTTATTCAGCAATTGTGGCAACTTACATTAGATTGGGATGAACCATTACCTCAAGGTCTTTGTGCTACTTGGACTACATTTCGAAGTGATTTAGAAGGCCTCAATAACTTCAAAATACCGCGGCATATATTCTATGATGAGATTCCCAGCAAAATACAACTACATGTGTTTGCAGATGCTTCGGAAAAAGCCTTTGGCGCGGCGGTATATATTCGCTCAATTATAAAGGATGGGCGAGTAGCTGTACGCCTACTTTGTGCAAAATCAAGGGTAGCTCCCTTAAAACAACAAACTCTACCTCGATTAGAATTATGTGCTGCAGTAGTAGCAGCTCAACTTGCTAACAGAGTAAAAATTGACTTAAAGCTTCAAGATCGGCCTATATTTCTATGGACTGATTCTGAAATTGTGCTTGCCTGGATAAAATCACAATCATCTCTATATAAAACATTTGTAGCTAATAGGGTATCAACTATTCAAACATTAACATTGCCAGAACAATGGAGACATGTACAATCGAAGGATAACCCTGCCGACATTTTGTCGCGAGGACTTCAGCCATCAGATCTGTCTAAATGTGGACTATGGTTTTATGGACCAATGTTCCTTCATGGAAAGGAAGAGCTGTGGCCAACGGAAGTCCCTTCCCAACGTTCTTTTTTAAATAACATGGAATTAAAAAAGGTAGTTACGGCAGCAATAGTAACGACGGACACCGATTTCATATATACAATTGAGCACAAAAATTCGTTTAGAAGGTTGCAAAGGATTTTAGTATATGTACTTAGATTCATTAGAAACTTACGGACACCAAATACACAGCGACCAACAAATATATCACCCTCTCCCAAGGAACTAGACGACTCTCTTCTTCTAATTATTCATGCCATACAAGCCTCAGATTTTGCAGAGGAAATAAAACAATTGAAAAGCAAAAAACCAATTAACAAGCATGGCTCTATAAGCAGTCTTTCGCCAATTTTGGATGAAGGAGGTATTCTTCGCGTAGGAGGAAGATTGAAACATTCCGAGCTACAACCAGACGCAAAGTACCCAATTATATTGCCTTATAACGATCACTTGGTAAAATTATTATTCACAATGATGCATGAAGAGTGCAAACATTGTGGACCTCAAGCGTTACTAAACACCATAAGACAACGGTTTTGGCCAATAAAAGGAAAGATAACAGCTAGATCAGTTATTCAAAGGTGCATAAGGTGCACTAGAGCGCGACCGCAATTGTATCAACAGATAATGGGCAATCTACCAAAACAGAGAGTAGTTCCTGCACGACCATTTATAAACTCTGGTGTAGACTATTGTGGTCCATTTTGGATACACCATAAGATTAGAGGTAAAAAACCAACCAAGGCCTATGTAGCGGTGTTCTGCTGTTTTGCGACAAAAGCAGTTCATTTAGAGCTTGTATCTGACTTGTCAACTGAATCGTTCATTGGAGCTCTTAAACGATTTATTGCTCGTCGTGGTCACTGTCAGAATATATATTGTGATAATGCTACCAATTTCGTCGGAGCAAAGAATAGTTTAGAAGAATTATCGGAAAATATATATTCCGACAAGGCACAGGAAGTAATCATCTCTGCCTCCAGCTCTAAAGGCATACACTTTCATTTTATCCCACCACGAGCACCGCATTTCGGAGGATTATGGGAAGCTGCGGTGAAGTCAGCGAAACACCTTTTGGTACGCAGTGTGTCAACTGAAGCCCTAACCTATGAAGAATTAGAAACAGTTATCGTAGAAATCGAAGCAATTTTGAATTCACGTCCTCTCACGCCACTCTCAAACGATCCAGACAGCCTTGAAGCATTAACACCAGGTCATTTTCTCATCGGTGAGCCGCTAATATCACAAGTAGACAGCAGAGCTAGGACTCTTAAGACATCCAGTACATCTCACTGGAAGTTAATTTCGCATATAAAGCAGCAATTCTGGAAAAGGTGGTCTGCAGAATACCTACAGGAACTTCAACAACGTCACAAGTGGAAGCATAAGGTCAGTCATCTCAAAAAAGGTGATATGGTTATCATGAAAGAAGATAACTTGCCCGCGATGAAGTGGCCATTAGGGAGAATTCTAAATGTGTTCACTGGTGATGACGGTGCTGTAAGAGTGGCTGAAGTAAAAACATCAACAGGGGTATTTAAGCGAGCTATTCACAGACTGGCCCCACTATTTCCAGAAAATGATAAAGAAGCTTCAACTGAACCAAAACCAACGCTAGAGCGATCCTTGTCCGAGAAAGATAAAGAAGAGACCATTCCTACAAAACGATTCAAGGCTTCAAATAATCCGATAATACTAACTGTATTAGTAACACTGTTGCTAATGCCTGTGGTTCTGTGCAATAACTTACGGGTTACACAATTTCAAAATGATCCAGGGCTGTATTTCGAAGAGGAACGGTAAAACGAAATACGGCGGAATGGAAAATGTTGGTGTATTACGATCTGGCACCTTTTTTGTCAGAAATAAAATCCTTGTCATCAGGTTTACAAACTTTGCAGCAAATATGCTTTGAAATGAATAAAAACTCGATGTGCGATATCCTAGTGAACAACATAAAACAAATCAAAAATGAATTACTAGAAGAAAAAGAATTACTGACCAACAAACGTTTCAAAAGATCTCCATTCAATATAGTTGGCACTATTGCGCGTTCACTATTTGGTGTTCTTGATGCGGACTACGCAGAAGAAATGTCAAGGACTATCAATAGAGCAAAAATCGAACATGACCACGTTACTAATCTCTTAAAAAATCAAACATCAATAATTGACTCAACCATCAACATCATCAAACAGTATGAGATTAACACTCAGCAAAAATTGAAAGAGATCTTAGAAATGATTGAGGAAACCAAAAATAAAATAGCTTACCAAGTGAACAACTCGCAACTGTTTGGAATTCTCTCAACTCACTTGACATTAACAGCAATAAATCTACAGAGAATAGAGACCGAAATCATTGATGTACTTACTGATACTCATAATGGAAAAGTAAGCCCGCTTTTGTTGGCTCCTCATCAACTAAGGGAAGAGATTAGTATCATCAAGGCTAATCTTCCACCGTCACATGCTTTACCAACAACAAGTGAAAACTTAATTGAATTATATAAGCTTATGAGTGTCAAGGGAGCTGTAACAAAATACGAAGTCATTTTTGAAGTTAAAATACCTCTAGTTAATCAACAATTCTTTGAGCTGTTCAAAATAGTGCCAGTCCCATCAATAAAAAACAATACTTTAATTTCTATCAAACCAGATATATCATACTTGGCTACAGATGCACATAGAGATGAATATATACTTTTTAAGTCAGAGGATGTAGCAAATTGCATCAAAGCTAAAGATGACGAATACATTTGCAAAAATCAGCAGTCTAAACTCAGAAAAAATGCAATTGTCAATCCCTGTGAGATTAATATTTTCAATAATCAATCAACCGTCAATTGCAATCTTAATAGAATTCCGGGAACAACAGTTTGGAGTCAATTGACTGATAAAAATAAGTGGATTTTTGCAACTACTACCGATATTGAAGCGTCAATGGTATGCGGCATGGAAACTACGCTCATTACAATTAGAAATACAGGAATAATGGAAATAGGCCCCAATTGTGTAATGAAAAACAATTTTGCAACAATACAAGGTCACTTCGAAGCATCAAATAATGTACATACCTCCTATGTAAGATTAAAAAATATGGAATCGATAAGCCAACCACAAGAAATAGAAAGGGTGTTAGTTAACACTAAAACAACCCAACACAAAGACTACCAAGAGGAGCTGAAAAATCTCCAACAACAATTAAATGAATCAACTTTAGAACACTTACCACAACTCATCAACTCAAAAAGTCAACATCATCATGCAGTTAGCTACACTTCGCTAATTTGTTGCATCATTATCGTACTGGGTCTAGTGAGTTGGAAAATACGCTCGAAATTCAACAAAACATCTCAATTTACACCCAAACCAGCAGCGAGATCACAACCCCCAAAAATAGATGTTGCAGAACCCTGAAACCAACCAATAATTCCACCCTATCTGCATTATTTGAACGGTGTTCAACGCGGTGGAGAATGTTAAGAACATACATATATACATTTGTTATTTTATTACATTTATTTATTCAGAAAAACAAGAAAACATATATTCATACATACATTTATATAAAGTTAGTTTATTTTGACACAATTAATAACAAATCGCTTACACAATATTTTCTTTATATAGTTGCTTATTGCACATTTCGTTTAGTTTATTTTTTTGTATTAATTTGTTAATTGCATACGTAGCATTTAAGTTCATTAACCACTGCTAATAATAAAAAACTGTTTGTAAACTTATTGTTTTAAAAGGTTCATTAACACCATTTGAAATTAGGTCATAATTTGTGTAAAGTTAAGCATTTTTATTTTCATTTAATTATTGTATGCTAAGCATTTTATCATATATTAATTTTATATAAAAGAAGGTAAAAAATAAAGAATTTTTTAGTCGTTTTTTAGTAATCAATTTTGTTTTACTATCTGACGGCCTCCTTCAAGTTACAAGTGCTTGTAAGGAATATCATTGGATTTTGGTGCCAGTTCAAATTTATGTGTTTGAATTGATCACCACTAAATCCTCCCAATTAACATACCCTTAATAGATAACCAAGATGTATAAAAATGCATTTTTATTGTCCATTTTGTGGTTTTCCTAGCATAAAATGCATTTAAACACACTTTTAACACATCTGTCTATGTATTTCCATACAAATTACATGTAGGTCTGCACAGACCTGGTTATGCTGTTTATGACTAAAAATTTGTAAACCCGGATCAACCCGAACCCGCATCCACAATAGCTCTGATTTTTCGCTCATTGTGTTTAGAGATATTTGCTCCAGGAAGTCATGGAAGGATTTGTCTCTAACATGAAAAGCAAAAAAGTTATACAGACTTTTATATGCAAAAAGTCTGCACAGACCTGGGTATACCGACTAGGGTTAATCAGACGTGCAGATTGGCAGTCAGATCCAGAGAGGAAGCGTTCAGAAATGGGCGTAATAATAAGTGCGCACATACTGATACGCTACGCAAAAAGGCGAGATCTTCGTGTGCCGCAGTACTAAGACGCGAAAGAGCTTTACACGAGCAGCGTCTCCGTGCTAAAGTTCTTTTTTTCGAAGGTGCTTATCGGCGACGGTAGGGTATCCAACTCTATCGATTCGTTGGAGCACCGGTGCAATGTGGCGTGCGTTTCATTGTTCTATCGATACTACCATGGGAGGTGCTCTGATGAGATAGGGGAATTGATTCCGGGTGGTCGCATATTCCTGCGGACTACACGTATCTCTCTCAGAGCGCACCCATTTGTGGTTGATTGTTCAGCGAATCGCACAATGCATTATAGAGAGAATTCGTTCTTTAGCCGCACCGCTCGTTTGTGGAACAATCTTCCGGCGAAAGTTTTTCCTGCCAATTACGATATCAGTAGGTTTAAATCAAATGTCCACAAGCACTACTCCCTCTTTCCCCCTTCCCACAACATATTTTGCTAGACCAGTACAATGTATTGCATGAGTAGGGGTCGTCCCCTGAGTGCTGGCCTTAAGAATAAAAAAAAAAAAAAGATTATGTAAAAAAATCTCAATTTAATCAACATTACTGATAACAAGTTTTGGTGCAGTTTTTTATGAATAATGAAAATCAATTAATAATTGCAAACAATGAATTAAAAAAACTTGTTGAATTCTTTTTTTTTTTTTTTTTGAGACCAATTCTTAGGGGTAAAACCCTACTAAATGCAGTACATTGTAGTGGAATTAATTAATTATTTTTGCTTACCAACACACAATGCTGAACGTATATTTCCTTAATAAAGGCGCAGTGGACGCCAGCAAGAAACAACGTCCAGAAACTATTTCTGATATTATGAAAGTGAAATATAATTTCGTTATGAATAGTCAAGAGTTTTATGAATATTTAAAAAAATGCGATAGTAATATATTTTGTTTAGGGTCGAGCCAAACATAAATTAAAACACGGTTCACTTTTTGGTTTAATTAGATTTAAATTGTTCCGTTTTATTGTATAATTTATTTGTTTTTACTTTACCTATATTTTAGTTTACAATTTCTGTTTGTTGTGCTTTTTGTCGTTGTATATTTGTTATTTACCGTCACTAGTTTCAAGATAATTTACGAGTATGACTTCACAAAAACGATTGATCTCTTCTCTAAAAAGCGAAGAGATGAAAGTGTGAAACGAAACAGTGTTGACCACTGCAGCGTGTTTCTAAACATTTTGGCCCCCTCCAGGTGATGTGTTTATGGGTACGGCTTCTTTGAGGGTCTGGCTGAGGAATACTTAAAGGCTGGCAGCCGGCACAAAAAATACTGGATTAAAAGAAGGGGTCACTGCTATCTGTTTGGTCATTTTTGTTTCAATCTGAAGAGTTTTTTCATCCTTTGGTCTATAATTTTTTCTAAGCTTTTTCATTTGTGGGCGATTATGCAGGAGAGTGTGTCTTCTAGTGTATGCACGAAACCCAAGTCCATTTATACAATCCTGGATCGTATAGAACCGGGTCAAACAATTTGTGCCATATTTTTGCATAGAAAAAACATCGTATCTCTCGTCAGTATTACCATTTCGAAATTTGTGGCTGGTTTTGAGTGCATAGTTTAGTTTGCATAACCTGTAGGGCAACTCCCAATGAGAAGAGCTGATGTGAAGGTTTAAAGGCATGACTGTAAATAGATTATGAGAATATATTAATAAAAAGGTTTTGATTATGTATAATACTACAAGTCTCATAATGTATTTTAAACCAATATTTTTTCTGTTGCGTCTTCGAAATTTCCATTTATATCTGCCATATAGTTCGGCCAGATATTTATTCTGTGATGTTTGGTACAACAATTGATAGATGATAATTATGCATTTCCAGAAGTTGCTAAGGGTCAAATTTTCATCTTTTAAATCTCGTTTGAATGAAACCATTTTTAGATTGTCTATAGGATAGTGTTTATGAGTCAATGGAGTCAAAATAATAGGGTCATCGCTAGCAGGACTTAGGAGTCTAAAATTGAAGTATGTTTCAATGCAGGCCAGAATTGTACATCTTCCTTCGTATGTGAATTTCATCTTATGAAGTATTTTTTGTAGATGTGTCTTGAATGATTTTAAGCCTGTTTGACGGAAACCTATAATGTGGTGGTTGTCAGGTGGCATAAACTTCCATTCGATGTTTATATGATTCTGCTGTTGAAAAATATGTTGCTGTAGAGTTTTAAAAAATTCTAGACGATCATTTTTGATGAGTTCTGCTGCTCTGACGAAATTTGTCCCATTGTCCAAATAAATCATTCTTCCAATGAAGCGTGAGAAATTTGAAGCGTGCTGTCAAATTATTTGCTGTGTTTAGAATTGTAAATAGTTTCATTCTGGATTTTATGGCTGTTGTAGTATTTTTGAGGCTGAGGGGTAAGTTGATTTTACCTCATCCGCTAATTGAAGGAGTGTTCTTATGGCTAAGAAGGGTGTGCAATTGACTCCGAATGTTACGGTAAGGAGCTCATAATCCGCAATAGGATCATTTGGTGTCTTACGAAACAATATTCGTTTGTAACTGGTTTGAGATGGGTCGATGAGTATTTGGCGATACGTTTTGGTAATGTCCGCATTGGATACAAACGGAAGAATCTCCACTTTGCATCAGAAGAACAAGATCTTGCTGAAGAATGGGTCCTGGGTATAAAATGTCATTAAGACTATTCTTATTTGACGTCGGGCTAGAGGCGTTGAACACTACACGAAACTTTGTAGTAAGCCTATCCGGTTTTATTACAGCGTGATGCGGCAGGTAATAGTTTGGAGCCTTATTTATAACCAAGGGTGAGATTTTCTTCATGTGTCCCAACTCGAGGTATTCAAGTATGACTTGATTGTATTGTTGCTGAATGTCAGGTTTTTTACTGAGCATTCTTTCCATTCGTCAATATTGAGCCATTGCGATATTTCGCGAGGAGCCTATTTCTTCGCCTTTTTCGAAGGGTAGGGTAACAATATACCTCCCTGTGTTTTTTCTACGTGTTGTAGATTTGAAATTGTTTTCGCAAAATGGTCAAGGGACGTAGTATTAAGTAGCGATACTGTGGTGTGTGACTGAGTCATTTTTTAAATTGGTCCCCCCACAATCCAGCCAAATGCTGTTTTTTGTGCCAAAAGGGATCCAATTGACCGCATCGGAGTCTTCATACAATAAATGGTTGGGCCTAAGTCGAGGCCTATTAGAAGTTCGATGGGTGGGCTCTTGTAAAAATGAGGGTCTGCTAATGCTAATTTAGCAGCCTCAGTGATAATTTCCTGATTGAAAGTTTGTGTGGGTAAATTGGATGGAAGGGTCTTGAGTACTGGTGCCCAGACTTCTAATTTAAAGTTAGGGTCTACGCGAGAGCAAAGATTGAACAAACACGCTTTGGTGGATGTTTCAGAAACTGTCTGATTTAAACCTGTTACATGTACTAAGTTGCGTTTAGTGGGTAAGTTTAATCGTTTTTGCAGTTTATTTGAGACAAAAGTTGATTGGGATCCAGGGTGGATGATAGCGCTTACAGCAGCGCTTACAAAAAAAGAGCAAGAGCCAAAAGAGCCACCAACTGCTCTTTTTTATTGGCTCCGCTCTTTGCGCATGCTCAATTTTTCGAGGCGCAAGAAAAGAGTGCGCAATGCGCAATGAGCAAAAGAGCGAGCAAATTCTTACTCTGGAGCATATGAATATTAAAAACGACTCCCAGGATGTTGTGTTGACGCCTAACATGCTGAGGGTTTGCCTAAAGTCATTTATAGTACGCTGTAATTTTTTGATTGATGGGCCTGAGTTTGCAAATGACTGAGGTAGCTCTAAAATTATCTTATACTGATACTACATGGCCTCCTTAACTTGCATCCATTTATTCTCATACCTGTCTATTAAATTTTTCCGCGCTAAAATAAAACCTTCATTTGTCAAGGGTACGTTTGCAATTATCTCTCTCGCTTCGCCACCTGTTTTTTGGTTCAAATAGAAGAGCCTTTCTACATTGCTAATTCGTGAATTTTTAATATATATCGCCGTGAATAAATCCCGAAAGCTGGGCCATAATTTATAATCCCCAAAAAATGTGTCGGTGTCGCAGGAAGGGAGTCTTATTGACAACGTTTCACTTTCTTGAAAAATCGTTGATCGTTGTTTTATTTTTTCAACGGGTTCCGAAAGTGCGCTGATTTCTGCATTTATGGATGAAAGACATACCTTATATGCCAACAGGGTTTTCTGATATCGTTCCCGAAGTTTATTCCATTCGATTGGTTGGTCACCCTCCTTCTCTATATCTCTACATTCTTCATAGGACCGCTTTACTTGGGTCCAGAGTGAATCCAACTCTACGCGAAGAATTTCCAGCGCATGAATATTGCCCTCTGCAAGGCTGGCGGAATATGTTCTTTCAAATTCAATTAAATCGTTTATACAATTTACAAACTTTCTTAGAGACATTTAGAAAATTCAAATTTTTACTTTGGGAGATGTCAAAAAAACTTTGGGTCAAAAATGCCTGCTAGCGATTTAACAACAAGTAATATTGAAAAAATATTAATATTTTGAAAACCTATTTTAGATTTAAGGTTACCCGAAAATTTATAAATTTTGGCCCGTTGGTAACCCTTTTTCAATTCCTCCGTTACACCAAGAATTTTTTTGTTATATTTTAATATATGTACACTCCGGTTCACTTAAAAAAATTCAAAAATTCACAAAAAATCCTATATTCACGAGCCGGTATCTTTTGCAATTTTTAACCGATTCCAGAATTTTAAAATAGAAATGGAAGCTAGATATCTTGAGATATAAACAAAATCATGACAATGGTGGTTTCCTAACTAAGGAACCTATTTTGAGGAATTTATAAAAAAAATCTAAAAATGTGGTATTTTTTTTTTTGGTTCACTTGAATAAAGGCACTTTAACTAACTTTAATGAAAAACAGCTTTTCTTGTTTTTAAGTTATTATTACTTCATTTGCTTTATTAAAGAACTATTAGTAATGGGTACAACCCCCTTTGTTTTTAATAACTTCAAATATACGGGTTTTCATTGACAGATAAAGAGAATTGATGTAATCCCACGAAATTTCATTCCAAGCATCCTTAATGGCCTGAATTAGTGACTGCTTGTCATCAAATTGTCTACCTCCTTCATAGACCTTACGAGATAACCAACCCCACACATTTTCGATAATGTTTAGATCTGACGAATAGGGTGGCCAGTCAAGAATATTAACACTTTGGCTTGCAATGTACTCTTTTATTACTCTGGCGTTGTGTATAGGGGCATCATCCTGTTGCAATATCCAAGGTATTGGACCAACTAGTTAATTGTACTTCGGAAAAGCCGACTCCATTAATGTTCTATAGGTTGCACCAGTCATTTTTGCACTTTGAAATTCAAGATCGATGGTGCCATAGTACGTAATAGACCCCACACCGTAACGCTGTCCTCTCGGCTGTGATGTCGGTTCAAAAATCGCTTGTTTTACGCAGGTCATGGCAATGAATGTTGTAGCCATCAGGCCCATCAAAATTAAACTTCTTTTCATCTGTAAATACAACGGTTTTCCAGTCATTTACATGGCCTCTTTGCTGCACATCCCATGCCATGTAGTCTTTTGCGAATTGAAGACGCTTTTCCTTACGAGGACCATTAAGTGGCGGTTTTTTTTTTGTAATTTCTGGTATTTAAGATACTCACAGCTCTTCATATTTATTTTTTATTTATTTATTTATTTATTTATTTATATATATAATGATCTTAGCGCAACAAGATTAAAATCTTATAAATAAAGCGCTAATGAGAATATTCATACATTACAACAGATACAAATTTTTTTAATAACAAACATATTATGGATAATTAAAAACAGATATAATTTAAAACGTATAGAGTTAAGAAACGTAAGAGTTATAGTTTCAACGTAAGAGTATGTCAACCAAGTTGAAAAGAAAATTGTATTTTAAGATTTAAGAATAAATAAAAAAAAAACAATAAAAAAGAGGTATATTTATAAAAAGAAAAAAAAAAAAAATAAATATTAGCTAAAATACTTTGAAAGCTCATTTCTAAACCGGTTTGAGTTTTCAATTAATTGAATTCGATTTGGAAGCTGGTTCCAAAGACAAGTGCTGTAAATGAGAAATTGACGTTCGAAGAAGGCTCTTCTGTATCTGTGTTGAATAAATTTCCTTCCACGGGCAGATCTACCAATTTTCAAGAACTTAAAGAGATAATTCGGTTCCCTAGTTGTAAATATTCGATGCAGGAAAATAAGGCTCCTGAATTTTAGTAGTTTCTCAAAATTCATATTGTAAATCTGATAAGAAAAACGGGAAATTGATTCGCGTGGACCTATGTTATAAACATACCCAGCAATGTTGTTATAAGCCACCCTAAGTTTATTAAAATCATTCCTGGAGCAGTTCGCATAAATCTCACATCCATATAGTAGAATAGGTAAAAGGTAAGTTTTCGCAAGTAACATTTGTATTTTAAGTGGCGTTGAGCACTTGACAGCACAGAGGTTCCTCAGCATACCGTATATTCGACCAACTACTGTCGCAATATGGTTGGATCAAGAAAGTCTGTTGTTGAATAAGACTCCTAAGTTTTTGCAGCCACTTACAAACTGAAAAAAATCTCCATTTATTTCCATTCGAATGTTATTATCCAGATTAATATTATTATTATAAATGAAAATACATTTGGATTTAAACGGATTGATACATCCATTGTGCACAGCCCATTTGTGAACTCTATCCAAATCGCTGTTAACATTGTTTGCACAAGAGTGAATATCTTTCACTTCACAACTATGATAAATCTGGACATCATCAGCATACATTTGTATCCTACAGTGTTCCAACACATCAGGTAGATCATTAATATACATACAGAATAATAGAGGTCCAAGTATAGAACCCTGTGGAACGCCCCTGCTCACGTTTAGGGCCTCGGAATTTATACCATCTGAAATCGCCCAGTGAGATAGTGCTGTAGAAGCTTACATGCTGGTGGTGAAAAATAGAAAAATTTTTCTAGTTTCTGCATAAGAATCGAAGGATCAACTGAATCAAATGCCTTGCTATGATCTAGAAGTAATAAAAAAGACACCATGTCCTTGTCCAGGTCAGCTCTCAGATTCTCAATAACATCCGCCAGAGCTGTAATACAACTTCTACCTTTCACAAAGCCAGATTGTCTATCACATAAAAGTTTCGCTTCGCTGAGATGTTCATTTATCTGTCTGCTCACAATATTTTCCATAATCTTAGATAGAAATGGAAGGATAGCAATAGGTCTATAATCATTGTCCCGTTTAGGAATGGGAATAATCCTGGACATTTTCCATCCAGCGGGGAAAACGGATTTTGTCAAAATCGTGTTAAATAAATAAGTAATATATGGTAAAATTTTTGGTAGGATAAGTCTAAAAAACTTAGGATTTATACCATCAACACCAATAGAATTAAATTTTAAGGCAGAGAAACTCAACATGACCTCGTATTGGCTTACACAACGAACACTGAATGTATTCTCAATGGGAACCGTACATAAATCAGTATATAAGTTGTAAGTGGGTCGTGGAATATCAATATTCACAAATTTCCGATTCAGATCATCGACATCCATCCCAACATCACAAGTTGAGCTATTCTCTCGTCCTATACCGATCTTTCGGATTTCCCTCCACTTCGACTTGCTTTCTATTGCTTAGGCAAATTTTCTTTGGTAAAATAAATATTTCGACTCTCTGATGCTCTTTACCACTTTTCTTCGACACGATAGAAATATTTGTTTAAGCTCCGAAGTTTTAAATCTCCTCCATCTGGAGTAAGCCTCATTACGTTCCCTGATTAGTGTCTCAATCCTTGTAGAGAACCAGGATTCTCTGTATTTTATATTTCTTTTTGTTTTTATTGGAACACATGTGTCGTATAACAAATTAGTATTATTTTGTATAAAAAGCATCTGTTCATTAATATCGGTAAGGGTGTAAATTCGGGGCCAGTAAATCTCCTCAAAAAGTTGGTTCAAAAGATCAGGATCCATGTTATGCAAATCACGATATGAATAGTACTCGTATTTAGCCCGTTCCGCCTTACAAATATCATACGACACAAACAGTAAGTCGTGATATGAAAAAGCAGGTGCTAAAATTTGATCATAAAGTAAAACCTTGGCGATGTTATTTACAAATACTAAATCAATCAGGCTATTAGATTGTCGGTGAAACTGTGTAGGCGTAACCGTATTCACTGGAGTGAGACCAAGTGACATCATGGGATCAATGAGTGGGTTATTAGTCAATAAATTGTTGTTGAAGTCACCAACAACAATGATATCAGTGTATTGGATAGATATTGTCTCGAAAATATTTATCAAATAATCAACAGGTATGTCCCTATGAGGCCTATATACACTGCCAATAAGAATCGTGTGATTCCTCTTAACAGTCACTTCGACAAATAAGTATTCAATGTTACTATTGAACTTTAGTACACATCGAATGTCCCGTCTAACATAAATTGCCACTCCACCACGCTTAGCCCTAGTTTCAACACCATTAACAATAATTGTCCTCGGGGTTCTTGATGTAATTGTCGACAACTGTTGGGCTCCGTCCAATTTTTTTTAGCTATTGCGCGGTTAGAATATCCTTCAGAACGGTAAACATCCATTTTAGCCCTTTCCGATAGATTTAAAATTTTTTGTTTTGCCATTTTGACTCGTAAATCGACTAAGATGTAATAAATTGCAATAAACAAACGCCCCCAACAAAAAATCACCGCTTACTTTAAAAATAATACAAAAACAACAAAGTGCCTTTATTCAAGTGAACCAAAAAAAAAAAAATTGTACATTTTTAGATTTTTTTTATAAATTCCTCAAAAAAAGGTTCCTTAGTTAAGAAACCACCATTGTCATGATTTTGTTTATATCTCAAGATGTCTAGCTTCCATTTCTATTTTAAAATTCTGGAATCGGTTAAAAATTGCAAAAGATACCGGCTCCTGAATATGGGATTTTTTGTGCCTTTAAATAAGTGAACCGGAGTGTATGTGTCTCATTGCTATATGTATGTACATATAATAATATTTTTCTTGTACTAACTGTTGTTGTTGTTGGGTCTTTTACTTGCTTGTTTTTAGTTACTGTTGCTTACTGGTATTCTCTGTCGCTGCTGATGTCTCTGCGTTAAATTTTGCGTTGAATTTTGTTCAAGGTTTTGTAACTGTTGTTTGTTGTTTTTATTGTTAATTAAGTTTGTGTCTATTTATTTGTTGTTGACTGCAATTTTATTTTATTTTTGTGTTGTAATTTTGTGTCCAGAAAACTTTTAATTTTATAACTGTTGTCTGTTATTTTTGAGTCTTTTTATTTTGTTATAACAAATTTTTATTTTGTTGGGAAATTTTTTGGATTTTAAATTAAACACTATCCGGCTCGAATGGACCATAATGTTTAGGGTCAAATCTAAACATAAATTAAAACACGGTTCACTTTTTGGTTTAATTAGATTTAAATTGTTCCGTTTTATTATATGATTTATTTGTTTTTACTTTGAAATACCTATTTTTTAGTTTACAATTTCTGTTTGTTTTGTTCTTTGTCGTTGTATATTTGTTATTTACCGTCACTAGTTTCAAGATGATTTACGAGTATGACTTCACAAAAACGATTGATCTCTTCTCTAAAAAGCGAAGAGATGAAAGTGTGAAACGAAACAGTGTTGACCACTTCAGTGTGTTTCTAAACACATTTATTAATTCAAATTAGAAACGATGAAAAATATTCATAAAACATTTAACGGTTCATAAAGATTATTTTAAATATGAATTAGAAAGGCAATAGTAAAAGTATTAATTCAATGAATTACAAAAAATAATTTCGTTTTTATTAAAAAAAAATAAAAAAATTATTACAAAATAATTAATAATTCATAGTGTATGCTCAAAGTTGAGAATATTTCGTTTTATTCAAGATCTCTTTTGTATTACGTTTGATTTTTTAATGTACAATTAATCTATTAATTAATAATTGATAGTGTATGGTCAAAGTTGAGAATATTTTGTTTATATTATTTTCTGATATTTTTGTTAATAAAAAACGGTTGTCAAGTGTCCTCTTTTTTTTAGTCTCATGTCCTCTTTTTGTGGGAAAGGGAAAGGTGATCCTAGTCTTATGCCGATTTTTATTTGACTACAGAAACACTACACACTCACTTAATGGAGTGGCTCCAGCTGTTCTTATGTTTAATAAAAGAAAACTTAGAACCAGATTAGATTTTATCAACCCTAAAAGAACAATGGAAATAAAAAACAAACAAAAAATATCGAACTATTTGCATGAAATAAATAATAGTCAAATTAAATACCATAAAGGTTAAAAAAATAAATTTAACGTAAAGAATTTTTCTACACCGGGTAGGGTATTACGGAGAAAAGGCACTATTTTAGAAGTTTTAGGCAAATAGATACATTTGGTATATTATGGAAAAGGCCTGCCAACCAAATTATATTGTATGAACTATCAGAAACCTTAACAACAGTAAGAAATCCATTTCACAAATTTTACAATAGTTTTATAGGAGGTCATACAACAATTGGAAACCAGAGTATCCAAAATATTGTTAATAAATCAACCGCTTTATTCTGATAGAAACATCCCCGTGGAGCGATCAGCTCAAATACTATCTACGTCTAGAACAGCTAACTTTGACACTGGTCGCTGCAGGTTTCCCTTGGATGTCTTCACTTCAGCTCTCCGTACAACACCATCAACGCCGGCAAAGGTACAAGTGACCAAACCGCTCTGCCATTAACCTCTTGGTAAATTGGGATCGCAGTTGAAAACCAAATCTCCTACCTTTATTGGAGCAGCACTCTTCTGGTTAGCGTCGGCAAATATTCGTTGACCCACCATTTCCAAAACCGATCTCGTAAACTTTTCACAACGCGCCACTGCTTTTTTAACCTAAAGAGTTGCATATGCGATGATTTAACTGCTGGTGTATGTAAGTGGTTCCTTTTCATCTAGGCTTATAGGCAAATGGGTTAGCGGACGCGAGTTAACAGTAAATAAAGTATATGCTCTTTCGGGGAGACTTCTTTCAGGGTATGTCGCAGTACTCTTTTTACACACTGTACCATTCCCAAATACCACCTTCAGATGGATTGGCTGGACAATTAAAAACCCATTCAATACCCTTTATTGACATTTCATTCTGTATCCTTTCAGCGTCAAATACTTCACAAAACCGTTTGGCCTCTTCGTTAGCACCAACAAAATTTTTACCATTATCCTCTACGATTCATAAAATTTTTCATGGCAATTATGCATGAGTCCGTTGACAAGTCGTGCGCTTATTCTAATGGATCCCACGGATCGTGAGGCATGTAAAAAGTTTCTCGTTTCTTCTTCCTATAGACACATTTACAGGTCCGAAGTAATCTAGTCGGGTATATTTACGGTGACCACATTTTTTAAACCAAAATACAGAACAAGGAAATATCTGACCAATAACAACTATAAAATGAAAAAAAAAACAACCTTTCATACGTACATTGGCATGTATTTATTATATTTATTATTTAAATAAAAAAAAACAAAATAAAATAAATTATTCAAAAATTCAGAAATAACTAAAATTTCCTGAGATCATTAAATAAGATACTTACATGTAAATACCATAAAATAAAAATTAGTATCTAGATATCAAACTAAAAGTTTAAGTTAAATTAAAAAAAGTATATTTTGCTTTTATCATTAAGTAAACATTCAAAGTAGATTCACAGAAAGGTGCATTAAAAGGTTAAAATAAATTACAACCAATTTTGGTATTTTTCTGATGGATAAATTTGTTTTACTAAGTTATCATTTGCCTTTAAATATTCTTTAAACCCTATGAAATTCATATCATATATGATTAAACTATATCGTTTAATTTAGTGACCAAAATGACTTGGATGGTTTCCAATTTCATTTGAGTTTTTTCATTGCTCCATATATTATTTAATATAGAAATACCCTCTCTGTTGGAGCTTTGAAACACAAACTCAACTCGACAACCGTCAAAATATACATACCTATATGAAATGTATTGCTTATGGAGATCAGCATGTCTCTATGGCCATTACGTCTCTACTTAAGATGCTCGTCTGGAGACTTTTTGTCAAAGGTGTTAATCAAAACTACAAATACTACTTTGAGACATGAAAATACAGAACAAATACTGAACATTAAATAAAATACAGATCATTTTAATGTTTCTCCCTAATGAATAATTTATACAGAACATGGGTTTTAAATACAGAACTGTTCTGTATAATACAGAACGGATGGTCACCGTAGGTATATTTGAATGGTTCAATATTAGGTTCTAAACGGTCAAAGGGAAGAGGTCCTATAATTGGTATACGTGGCATGGCAGTTTTTATTTTACATTGATGGCACTTTGATATAACATTTTTAAGTAGACTTCTTAGTTGGGGTATCCAAAACTTTCTTCGTACTTCGCAAATTGTCGCTTCTGAATATGATAGTGCATGAAGATAAGTTTTGTAAAGCTGTGGCTTTTAGGCAATATTATCGGGCGCCTCAAACTATAGGGTAAATAACTGACCGCTTCAATCCTTCCGTGTGCTCTTAATAGTCCAACGTCATCAATAATGGGCATCAAGTTAAAAATAGGACTAGTCTTTAAAACTGGTTTTTTATTTTTAATAAGATTCAATTCATTTAATAAAGCTTCCCTTTGAGCTAGCAGGCATAATATTTTTTCTGGTTTTTCTACTTCATGAGAGGTAAGGCCATAGATCTGTGAATCATGGTATATTTTCCGGCAATGATTTATAAATCTTAAAACCCAATTATTCTTTTTATACGATTAAGGGAAGAGAATTTGTTATAATCAATGATATTGTTACAAGTATTTCTCCACCATCTGTTGCACTCGATAAATCAATATCATTTGTTGTCCACTTTTTTTCTGGTGATTTCAGATAAGTTGGCCCATTTAACCATCTAGAAGTTACGGAGAAATCTATATTTTTTGATGCCTTTGTTGCTTCGTCGGTTACATTATCTTTTGTTGACACCCATCTCCAATTTTCATACTCAGTGCTGGCAAGAATTTCCGCACCACGATGTGCAACAAACGGTTTATATTTTCTATGACTGCTATTTATACACTTTAAAACTGTTTTAGAGTCGCTCCAAAGTAAACATTTGTCAGGAACAACACCATGTTCACTTAAAATATTTTGTTTTAAACGCGTGCCAAGAACAGCAGCGTGGAATTGTTACTCGTTTTAAAGGAGCGCATTTAGTTTTTACAGTTATAAAGGTGGTAGTAAATACACCGTTGTCTGTCGATTACCTCCAGTATGCGACCGCGGCGAACGCTTCTTCACTCGCATCTACGAATATATGAAATTGTACCGAAGTTGGTTTACCTAAGGTGAAACAAAAACGGGATACTCGAAAACTAGGTACGTTTTGAATTTGACATCTCCAACAATTCCAGTTATTGCTCAAACCCTTTGGTATTGGCAGCTACTTCTCTATATTTCACGCAATAATAACTTGACAGTCACCATAAAATTGCTAAGATAACCAAGAGGATCAAAAACGGACATTACTATACTTAAAACTGCCCTTTTTGTTGGATTACGCTGCCCATATATTACAGACCTATCAACGCCATGAAATTTTAAATTAAACCCAAAGGTATCACTTGATAGTTCCCATACCAGACCTAGAACTTTTTCAGTACCATTATTGGCAAGAACTTGTTTTGAAGTTAGACTACCGTCCAGAGCCAAGGTAACCTCTTTGGAATTAGAAATAAAACCCCTTAATTCAAAACCACCGTGGTTGTGAATCTCTTTTACTTGCTTTGAAATTTGTATGGCTTCTTTTATTCCATCAAAGCTGTCCACAAAATCGTCCATGTAATGGTAGTTACATATAGGCTTAATGGCTCGAGAATGAAACGTGTGATGTTGCCCTGCATTGGTTCTCATCACATCTAGGGCTGAGTACGGTGAATAAGTGGCTCTAAATGTCATGACTATCATCTCGCAATCTTCTGGCGATTTTTCTTTCTTTCCATCCCTCCACAAATATCTTTGAGAAATTCTATCACACGGTTGTATCAAAATTTGATGAAACATTTCTCTTATATCAGCGCTAACAGCAAAGACAGTATATTTTTAGGACCCTTTAACAATTGGGAATTCAAAGAAACATTATATACACCGGCTGCAGCATCGAAAACCATTCTCATCTTTCCTGGTTTATTAGGGT
The DNA here is from genome assembly GCA_963576795.1 of Metopia argyrocephala. Classification (NCBI taxonomy): domain Eukaryota; kingdom Metazoa; phylum Arthropoda; class Insecta; order Diptera; family Sarcophagidae; genus Metopia; species Metopia argyrocephala. The sequence continues at coordinate 75,324,601 of OY756209.1, read as the reverse complement.
TGGTCATTCATTTGTAATACAGAAGTGCGGATTTTTTCAACCTTTTTTTGCATTACACGACATTACACACATTGCACATAAATATAAAAGATATTTAATTAGAAACCATGTTGTAAAATTAATATATGTATATATAATGTACTCGAGAAACCGAATATGGGACTATGTATAATAAGTTATATTTACCCCATTCACAAAATGTTATAGTTGTCGTAGATCGGTAGAAACTATGACAAACTACAACTATTGTACATAATGTTGTTGGTAATTTCCATGTCAAAAACTACTACAACATGTACGACAATTTTTCCTATGTTTCCGAAACTTTTTTTAAACTTTTTTTTTATTATTTAGAAAATTTTTTTTTATTTATTTTTATTTATTTATTTAATTATAATCTTCAACATTTAACTATAATCTACAACAATATAACATTTTGTGAATTGGGTAATTAATACTATTTCTTTATTTATAGTTTAATGCCCGTATTGATAAAAAATAAAAATTGATTGATACTCCATAGAAATATGTCAAATAAGAGCTCTATAAACCAATTTTATTTTTTATAAATACAGGCATAAGTATACAAAAATTTGTTTAAATAAACTTTGAAAAAAAGGGTTGGTTATTCCGAAATGCGGCAAATACCATTTCCTAAGGTTGGAAACCTTAACGTCATCGAAAGACAGCTTTCGTACATAACCTTTATCAATATAACTTTGCATGTTTTTTTATAAGCATTAGAGAAGACTGGATCACGTTTAATTTTCTTTTCAATTCCTTCTAGCCTTGTAAGTGCCATAGAACAGCTATCTGGAAACCTAATATCATCGTACTTAAACAAAAGACCTGATTGAAACCTTTCACCAACTCTCTTTGTTGTTGCATTTAAGATCTTTTTTGGTCTGATGTCTTCTTCCTCACTCTGTCTAAGGGGGAAGCTCTTACACCTATTATTTCGATATTGAAATAATTGGTTATCATTTGGTGGAGCTCGTCATTTCTCTTTACATTGACAAAAAGACATGAATTTTGCATTGGTATGACAAGGTCCGAAAACAACCAAGCCCAATTCAGTATTACAGGCAAATGGTCCTACTGGGGTTTTAGTGAAATTAGAGATCGATGGCAACCCTAAATGTACATGATCCATACCGATTAATAATTTTGGCACAATATTAGAATAGGGTTTAACAGGCGAATTAAAGGAGTCGTTAAATACCTTTTCAATATCCACTTCTGTTAGGCTTTGTAAATTCAAATTCGACACAGCATACACATTTTTAAGCAAGTGGTGTTTCTTTTTATTGAGACCGCTTACATTGACATTAAATGGTAGAGCTGGCTCGCTGGCTGCTCGTCCACCAAATCACTGAATATTTAGAGAGCAAGGTTTTCCTTCGAAGCCAATTTTCTCCGCTGTCTCTCTGTCCAGCATTGTAATGGACATGGCAATTTTCACAATACAATCTAACCGGCAAAACTCTAAACAATAGTTTTTCTTTATTTTCAGTAGAACAGCTGAGAACATAGTTTTGCAAAGCATTAGCAGGATGTGGTGTTACATAAGGCGAATTTATATTTAAGCCAAGACAAGGACATTCTATTCTACTGCCAACATCTTCTACTAATAAGTCAAAAAACTAAATAAATTAATTGAAAACTTTACGCTTATTTAACAAAATGTTCGTGGCATTAATTCTAAGTTATCTTTGCTATTTAACCAGAGCTACTCATTTAATTTTCAAAGCATTGCGCTTACAGAAACATGGCTCACGGGTAATGTTCTGAATACTGAAATACTATGCTCTGATTATGTTATATACAGATGTGATCGTGGTAATAATAAGAAAGGAGGTGGTGTTTTAATTGCAGTTTCTCCTCTCCGAACCTTTTAATACCGTTCGAGGTCTCAGACAGAGCGATCCCTTATCCTGCGACCTCTTCAATTTCGTCATGGAGAATGTTTTGCGAAAGGCGGGTGTACATCGAAATGGCACTATATTTAACAAAAGTGTCCAGCTCCTTACGTATGCAGACGACATAGATATCATTGGGCATACCAAGCGAGATGTCACCGCAGCCTTTAATGCTATTGAACGGGAGTCTGCAAAAATGGGTCTGGCGGTAAATGAGAGCAAGACGAAGTACATGTTGTCGACGAGGAGGGATGTTGAACCTATCGGCTCCCAGGTTACAGCCGGCAACTATATATTCGATGTGGTCAAGGAGTTCATCTTGTGCCGATGCAGCGGTCTTTGGTCCTCTAAGGCATGGCGATGAATTTCGCATTAGAACCAACCATGAGCTGTATGAGCTCCTCGGCGATGTGGGCGTTGTTCAGCGCATAAACATCCAGCGGCTACGCTGGCTCTGCCATATTGTTCGGATGGATGAATCTGCTCAAGCGAGAAAAGTTTTCGATGCAAAGGTCACTGGACGTCGGCGTAGGGGACGACCGTGTTTACGGTGTAACCAACTGGAGAAGGCGCGCGCTTAGCAGAGACGCCTGCTAAGGCTGGCCGAAATCCGTTAACGGGTTATGGGCATCTAAGTAAGTAAGTAAGTATCTGGGGCTTTTGAGAATATTCGTTCACTTGGTACTGAAGTAGAAACAATGCACAGATATTTTTTTGCAATTTTAGCTAAATATGGATATTTGTCGTCTTTGGCTCTCCACCATTCTAGCGGACACTTTGTTCTTTCAAGTATGGCTTCGTTTTTGTATTGTTCCATTTTAGTAAAAGATTTTTGCGTAGTATTTTTGCTTACAATTGCATTTTTATCAAATTCAACCCAGATCGACCCTTCATTTAAATTCTTTTCTATCGTCATTTGTGTTAATATTTTCTAAAATCATATTTATCTTGCTTTCACATATTTGTAGTGCACATTCATCACTAAATGATTTTGTCTTAAATCTGGGATCAAGAAAACTTGAAATCGCGTATATTTCATTGAACTCGGATCCATGGAAACGGCGTTTATATTTGCAGCTAATTTTTCCAACATGTTACAGCATTTTTCATTCTTTTGAAGACTTTGTTTCGTGAACAAAAATGTCTGAAGCCCATGTTTTAAGACAATTACTTTAGAAATTGTTGTATATGTTTCACCGCTCATTTCATTTCTTCATTAAAAGGTTGCAAAACATATATTATATCCCTAATTGTCTCCCACTCATCCAAAGAAAATAGCTAAACAGGATTATGTAAAATAGCCACCGTTGCTTCCAATGGCTCCTGATTGTCAACAATTCTTTCTAACATTTTTAAAGTGGAGTTCCACCTAGTTGGCACTGAATTTATTAATTTTAAGTTACTTTTTCCCATTTGTTTTTGTATTTCCTTTAATTTATTACAAGCTTTAGTACTGCGACAAAAATACTCTGCAACAGCTTTGCATTTAATTATTTTTTCATTAATTCCGTCACTTTTCAAAGCATCCATTACCACCAAGTGAAGAGTGTGTGCTAGACATGGCAAATGGGTCCAGCCTGTTTTTCTGATAACTGCTACATTGTTCGCAGGATTATCTGACAGAACGCATGTTATTTTGGAATCTAAGTTCCACTCCTGCAAAGCGGCACAAATATCATCTTTTAGATTATTTGCAGTATGGTCCTTTGCAGTTTTAAAGCAGCTTAAGAGCAATGATCATTGCTTTCATTCATGACAAATAAAAGGGCCAGTAAGTGATATGTATGATTAACTAGCAATGGAATTCCATCCATCTGTTGTAATACATATATTTTATATAGTTTCCAGGCTATTTTTTACATCCAATAAACGATTGTCGTATGCTTTAGAAAATTAAGATTTTGAAACTTTGTTTCGAGAAGGTAATATATAAGTAGAATTCAAAGCAGCCGTATATTCTTGAAAGCCTTTATTTTCAACAATAGACAATGGCTGAAGGTCTTTTGTTATCATCTTTAAAATACATTCATTTATTCTTTGTTGAGCTTGCTTTTACATTTTAATTTGAAGGCTGTAATCATCTATATCATTTGTTTTTGGCTTATATGTGGTTGCTCTGCAATAAGTGTACATACAATATTTGTTTAATTAACACAAAATAATTTTTATTGAAAGGACGGTGTATGCTTCATACTCCAGAAAGCTTACCTTTAATAGAATTTTCCTTAACTGTATTACTTAATGAAATAGTTGGGTGTTGCGAATGTAAATGCTTGCGCAAGTTTGAAAATATAAATATATTATAAAATATAACATGTAATGTCACTTGATAAAAGACTTAAGACTAAGATAATTTCTTTTTACAAATATTGCATTGTGCAAGTTGGTCATCAATTTGGCTATAATGAAGCCAAACATCGCTCCTTTTTTGAGACATCATAATAACATATAGTTTTTTAATTTAATATTTTTAAAGCAAATTAATTTCACTGTATGTGGGCAATTTCAAAAATTTTCGACATTTTGATATTTTTTTTTCCAATTTTTTTTTTTGATGACACGTATGACGCTTTGGTCACGTGAAGGGTGATATTTTAGCATACCAAAACAGTTCGCGTTAATCATTTATTGGAAACGGCGCGAAAGTTATGAAGGTTTTAAGTTTTAAATTTCTTTAAAAAAATTTTAAGTTAAATTTATTGGTTTATTTTAATAAATGTTATATGAATGTATGAAACTCACTTCAAATTCATCAGTGCAGTCCAAATTCATCAATGCACTGATAAAATACATAAAAAAATATCAATTATAATTAAAATTCCTTAATATTAAAAAACGCGAATTTTTGCAAAAGTATGAATGTTTCACCGATTGTCATAATATGTGTTTATATAACGCATAACTAATTTACAGAAAAACAATGTTTTGACTTGCAAATTTAAAAAATATTATATAAGAATTATTTTTGAGGTTAGGATTTTTTTTTTATCTGTAAAATTTAAAATCATGAAAATTTTTTAATGCCTATTCGGTTTTATTATCAAGCTTAAAAAAACCTTTCATTTCATGTCAATCGCGGCGGAATCTATACATAACTGCAGATGTCACAAAGCAAAATGTGTTTGAAGAAAAATGCCGCTGTACCCGCTAAATACGGACCGAATTCAACCGTATTTATATATGATCTTTAGTTCACCGCCGCACTTCATTTCCAATACTTTACATTGATTTTAAACCACTGATTAACTAAAAAAAACGCGAAACAAAATCATGAAATTCGCAAAAGTTTTATTTTCTTTATAAAATTTTTGCGTTTCAAAATATTTTAACGCCTTCTTGACGTTGAGGTGCCATTTATTAAGAAGTTTAGATCACGCAATACATAAACCAGTTTTAAATATGATTGCAAATGTCAGGCGCGAAAAACTGTCATTTTTGACAAATTTACGCCAATTCTATAAAAGTTTGAGGTCATCGTTCTCAGCAACTAGCTGCCTGACATCGAAGTGATATGGCGCAAATTTTAGCAAATTACACCATCTAACAAATACTGTTGACGAAATGCAATTTTCTTGAACGGCGCAAAAACGCTATTAAAAAAACTGCGAAAATTGAATAATCGGAACATTTTGGTTTCAAAACTGAACCGCTGTACAACTTTTTCCCAAATAGTAGTATGGGCATAACTTTTATAGTGTAAATATCTACAAAGTCTAGTGACTTTATTTTATATCAGCGAGCATCGGAAGTTTAAAACTAAAAGTAGAAAAGTGATGAAATATGAAAAAACTCTTGTAAATTTCAAGCCTTTTTTTGAGTTTTTCGATATTTGAGTGCCCATAACTTTTAAAAATAAAGAACTGATGGTCTGAAATTTTGAATTTCCCAGTTTTCTAGTGTGGCCTTCCATTCCCTTTTGACCATTTTGGTCAATTCGAAAAACTGGAGAAATAATAAGCATCTGAACTCAATTTTAACAAATGTTGAAAATTTTTGAAATTGCCCATGTACAAATCGTATTGCAAACCATATTCCTTAGTACATTTTTAATTTGGTTTAGTTTTGTTGTTTGCACATAGTTGTATTTTCAAAAAGTCTTGTATTTTTTTGACAAAGATGTGTTTTGGCCGTTAAAATTTAAATTTTTCGTACAACTTCATTCAAAAAATACAACACTGAAAGTATTGAGTAGTTACTTTTAAGTATTAAGTTTCCAAAAATTAGTTTAAATACTCGATACCCATTACTCAATACATTGCCAGCACTACTGTAGTGCGATTCACTAACTTTTAAAACCTTCAACATGTTTTACCATTAACCACACATTTTGAGGTTTGCACTAACCACTATGTGATTCACTAACTTATTTTTAGCCACGGTAAACAGTTTTATTTTTCTCTATATTCAAATTAAAGTTATGAGGCAACTTTGTCAAATGGCATGTTAAAATAAGAGAAAAGCACAAAGAAGAATAAAAAAAAAACAAATCAAAACCCATTATTTTGGAAATTTAAAAAAGCAAGGTAAGTAAAACATTACAAATAATTATTATTAGCTAGGTTTTATTTATTTTTATAGAATGAATACTGTTACTGCTACTAAAAGAAGCCGGGCGTCTGCTGAGCAGTTGATTCAAATGGCTGACTTCATGATGAAGCATCCGGGACTTGCTGGTGGAAAGCTGAAGAACCTCCACGGAAAATTGGAGTTCGACAAGATGTGGAGAGAACTGGCAGAATCTCTAAATTGTCTTGGCGGTGCACATAAAGCGGTCAACCAGTGGCAGACGGTAAGTAACTATTATTAAATAAATACATACTTATGTAAATGAAATAAAAAATTGTTCATAGGCTTGGAAGGAATTAAAAAGCCGAACTAGCACCAAAGTGCGGGACCGGAAAAGGCAACAAACGCTTACCGGAAACTAGCCGTTGACTCAAGAGCCTTTAAGTGAGTTGGAAAAGTGTGTAATCGCAATTATTAGCAACGACTACATTGAGGGGAGTGCATACGTTTCTGAAAATGTTCCAATGGAAGAGGTAAGATGCAGTGATGTTAATATGTACGGTTAGCTTCAGCAAATTTCTTGCTTCAATTACAATTTCTTCTTGAAGACGGCCACGAATATATGGTGCCATCGCCAACAAATACAGAAGTAACACTGGATTGGCGATGTGAAACGCCAAGTACTTCATAGACGGCTTAAAAGAAAGCGAGCGGAGGACGACGTCGAAACGAAAAGGCAGTTCTTGGATATAGCAAATAAACAGGCTGATGCTTTGAAGGTAATTTATTAACAATATGTTAATTATTAAGAATTAATTTGTGTTTGTTTTTCCACTTTTTTTAAATAGACTCTAGCCGAATGCAGCGCCTCGACTATCGAAAACAACAAAATTATGACCGAGTCGCTAAAATCGATGGGAGAAGGCCTAAAAGAAATTACCGCAGCGGTTAATAATTTAGCCAATGTTGTTAGTAAAATGTAAGTAAACCTATTCATTTTGAATTTATTATATTTTAAGTTTTTTTTAAAAGAGATTATGAGTAAAGCTACGTACAGACGATTGTCAGATCTAACAATATTGGCAGTAAAATTTACTAAAAATATCTAACAACAGTCTAAACTTACAATTTTTGTCTTACAACGTTTTAAGAAAAAGCATTGTCAGTACATTGTAAGACAATAATATTTCCACATCCCAAACAATAGTGTGAACACTCAACGATTTTGTTGTCTGATGATTTTAGTCATTGTAAGCTCATTTTTTATTGGTAGATGTATTAAATTTAATTTATTTTTTTATAAATTTAAATATTTCTATTGGTAACTCCGGTTTTAAAACAAAAAGATATAAAAGCTACAAAAAGTGCTAAATAAATTAAAACCAAAAATTATAATTAATTTAAAACAATTTAATGCACTATAATTCACAAACAGAACAAAATTAATAATTTTCTTCAATTGCTTTTTCAGTTTGGCAATGATCTGGCAATTTTTTATATACAGCAATCTGACAACCGGGTGAACTGACAATTTTTATTGGCAGATAAATTTATTTTATGACAATTGACTGACAATGAAATTATAAGGTTTTCTGACAATCGTGTAAACTGACAATCATCTGAGTGTTGACAATTTTACATTGGCAGTATATTGGCAGACCTGACAATATTGTTAGAACTGACAATCGTCTGTACGTAGCTTAAGACGAACATAATGCCATAATGAAATGGCTTCAACAATGGGCCTTGTTCATAATAATTAAGTTAAGTAACCATAATTGATTTTTTGTTTCAGACTTAAGGAATGATTTCTCCATGTACATATGTATATGTATATATTATTTTAATTTTTTTACTTGGAATTGTTTCCTTTTATTTTTGTTACCAAATAAATATTTACTTTTTTGAATAGCTCTTAATTTATATTTTTTTATTAAAATTTTTTATCAACAGTACCAAATATGACTGTGCCAATACTTCCTTTTATTTACAAATAATGTAATAAGAGAAATCCTTCTTCCATATAGAATATCTTGGGAATTAAGTATGTATGTACATAATAAAATATGTATGTACAATTGTAATAAATAAATTAAAAAAACAGTTTTACTTAAAAATTTATTAAAAAATTGTTTTATTTAATAAAATATGTAGATGTTTTTTGATGTTTCTACAAACGACATTAATTTGTATATTTTGCTTGCGATTTGTTTTACATAAGCAAAAATGAGTTCCTAGAAAAAATTTGAAGGTGTTACTTTTTGCTAAGAACTATTGCCTATGTAAAAAAATTTGTACCTAAGCGGTATTGAACTCGTTCTGCTGGCGAAGATGGTAGATCTTCATTTACAAAATCGATATTTGTATGAGTCTCTGGAATCTCAAACTCTGTTTCGTAGCTTTGGTCGAGCAAGTTCATATTATGTAACGTTGCGCAGGCGTTAGTAACTTTTCAGGCAAAACCAAGATCATACAAAATAATTCTTTGTTTTGATAAGCATCGCCAAGTTCCTTTTAGAACGCCAAACAAGCATTCAACCGGATTACGAGCTTTGCACAAGGCCTCATTGTACAAAAATTTAAAACTTCCTTCTAATAGGTTTGGTAGTGGAGTCATTAACCATGGCTCCAATGGGTATCCAGAATCTCCTGTAGATTTTTATGTGTTTTTAATAAATTATTTTTTTATGTAAATATCAAAATTATATATATGTACCAATTAACCCTTTCACTACAAGTTTTTACTGGATGGATGAAAAATTCCGATTTCTGGGATTTCTACTTTTATTAAACAACCGGTTTTTAAAAATTATTACCCTAAATGTGTTTTTGGAATGTATCCATATGGATAAAAAATTCACTAATGGTAAAGAAAAATGCAAGTACATATTGTGTTTTTCATTCATATATAGAACTTTTTTATTTCTTTTAAGTTTTTAACCCTTAAATGCCCGAGGTCTCCGATCTTGGCCAAAAAAATATATCTAATGTAAAAATTGATTTAAAAAACAACTGTGTTTTTAGATATTTTTTAAAATTTTTTTCTTCTCAGATATTTTGAAAAAACTGGTTGTATCTTCAAAGATACATTGTGCATTGACGCATTAATTAAGAATGCTATAATATACGAAAGGAAAAGACAGTTGTTGTATATTTTTGCAGTTTAACTATTTTTAGAAAGTTAAAATACTTTATTTCAATATTATTTTAAATACACTTAAAATAAAAATTAATAATATACGAATTAAACTTAACTAATAATAATTGTAAATTAAACTTTATATTCATCGATAAAAATAATAGAAAATAATAAAATGTAAATAATTTATGTATTGTGATAGTTATAAAAACAATTTCTTTTCTCAGATAAACATAAATGCACCTTACATTTGCTACAGAACATTCTGGTCTGTCCAGAGCAGTTTGGACATTTGCATCGTCCCTTCTTTTCAAGCGTCGTCCAATGGTCAATCTTGTCCAATCTAGTGTCTTTGGGAGGTGGCGTGTGAGAATTAGGTTTAAAGCGCTTTTCTTGAATTTGTGCCTCAATATGTGGTCGTCCTGTGGTAGAAGTTTGTGTTGAGTTTAAGGATAAAAGTGTGTCACCTATCTCTAATTTAAAATCTATCAATCGCATGGGCTTAAATCCAGGTCGACCATTATTTATTCTTTTATACAGCAACCAAGAATTAACAACCGTCATATCCAAGAGGTGGTGAAAAACTCTATTGGTCCACTTTCGGCTCTTCATTGTTGTTTTGTGACGGCTCATGGAGCTATCCATTAAATCAACACCGCCCATATGTTCGTTGTAGTCTTTTATAATTTGAGGACAAGGAATCATTTTTGTAGTTTTATCTTTTTTGTCAAACCTTTTTATGGTTAGGGTTTGTACCGATTGATTTCCTACACTACGAGTTTCAGATATTGGATTTGCTCCAACGTAGGTAGAAACTAAATTGACAATCTTGTTGTCTTTCCAGGATAGCGAAGTTACGTCAATTCCATGTATATTGCATATAAACTCATGACTAGTACCCCGTTGAAATTTTTGCATGGTTTTTTCGTCGGGAAGTTTACAGTTTTTTATACGGTTGCGACGAATAGTACCAACTGAAAGTATACCTTGCGTTCGTAAGTAAACCACCAATGGTACGGTTGTATAGTAATTGTCGAAATAAACAATATAATTTTGAAACTTAGGCACTTCTCTAAGTAGTCTAACCACAACATTTGCCGAGGGTAGTAGGTCTGGTTCAGCTAGAAGTGGTTTTTCAGGTGCTCCATTATAAATTTCAAATTTGTATGCATATCCTGTTGTATCACACAAAACGTAAAGCTTAAAGCCCCATTTGTTTGGTTTGTTAGGCATATATTGCTTCATATAGCTGCCAATTTTGGTGGAACACATTTGTTCATCCACACAGAGTCTATTTAGTTTTGGTACCATTCCAAAAGTTGTATTTAGGGTATCTATGACAGGTCTAATTAAATAAAGACGATCTCTGTTAGGATCATCTTTAGACGGCAGGTTATTTTTATTATTGAAATGAAGGTACTGTCGTATCTTTTCAAAACGCCGAACATTCATTTGGTTTTTGATTACATTCACTGAACGGTTTTTCTTATCAGATCAATAATCTCTTACATTTGAAAAATTATGGTACGTCATGTAAAATAATATTCCAATATATTTTCTAAAGTCGTGTATATCGAAATGAAATGTTTCGTCAAGTCCAGCATATTTAATGGTTTCTTCAACTATATGCTGCTCTAAAGTTTCAGGAAATAAAAACCTAAAAATTTGATAAGGTGTTTCCAAAGCCATTATATTTTGAGGCAAGCTACTATCACCCCTAAATCTAACTTGTTGGTCATTAAATTGAATATTGCCTTTCTTCCAAATAACTTTCTCGAATTCGGATGACCTGCAGTTAATTTTTATATCTTGAAATTCTTGTGGGAAATTATTCCAACTATTAATAAGTCTAAAATGTGATAAATTTAAGGGCTCTGGACTAATTTGCTCGATATTGCTTGAACTTAAATCAATCAAATCTCCCTGATCAGTGTCGTCATTGATCATATTTAGAAAGGCATCTTGAACAGATATATTAAGATCAATCTCATTCTGACTTTCACATTCTTGCTCATCATCAATAACTTCCATATATGTGGTTCTTTCAATACGATCCCCTGCCCATTTTTCGTCCTCACCATTTAAGTCATCGCTATCGACTTCACCTTCATCTATACTCTTATCACCTACGTCTTGGCTATCATTAAGCATTTCACAGACTTCTTCAGCAGACAACATAACTCGACCAACTCGAATATAACTAGCCATGTTTCAGAATAATATATACATATATATATATATACAATAATAATTTAAAATTATTATAAGAACAATAGGATATCAAGTATATATTTATTTATGCCCCAAAAAAGTCAACTTGCTTAAGAAAAGAATGAAATATGAATGAAAACACACAAAAATGTAGTACACAAAATAGTTCGTTACAAAAATCAAAAATTTGCGGAGAGTGCACACTGTATCTTTAAAGATACAACCAAACAAATTGAAGCTGCGGAACTTTTAGCAATCAGATTTTTTTAAATCTTATTTATTTCGATAGATAACATATTTTTTAACAACATGGATTTTTTTTATTGAAAAATTATTGACAGTTTTTAATATATTACCCTACAAAAATTATATTTGTTTAATATCCATATATAAAGAAAAAATTGACTTTGAATACAATTTTCTACCTTTCTGTAGAAGTTAGAACCTTTTCTTTTTTTTTGGTGAATAAGTATATTATTTAAAACAAAATGAAACCTACTTGCAAAAAATATTTTCAAAATCAAGCCTGTAGGAATTATTTTAGTGGTTGTATCTTTTAAGATACACCAGGCATTTAAGGGTTAATTTGTTCTATATAAGAATAAATTTTTTTAATAAAAAACAAGCATAAAACTAAAACTTTACATAAACTTAAACAATACACATAAAAATTCCTGGATCCGTTTGGAATGCATAAGAAATTATCGCACTTTGAGCACTTATATCTCGTTTGTCCCTTACATCCCTTAAATTTGCATCTGCCTTTATCTTGCGTGTGTTTCGGCCAATGTTGATACCCATCATATCATATCATTCTAGACATATTTTTTGGAAAAGATGGTATTACAGAGTTAATTGCCCAGTACATATCTAGGCGTGGATAACCAATGGTGCCAATAAATATTTCCAAACCTAAGAATTTCAACAGTTCTTCTTTGGTCATATTGACAGATGAACCATTGTTTAACATTGAACCGTGGTTCGATGATGATACGATTTCATCAAGGATGTTTTCAGTAAAGTATTCTAAAAAATACTGAACTGGTAATTTAACAATTTTTTTAGGGTACTCTTCAGTAAAGTTGGCCTCCGGAGATGTCAAAGAATCTTTTTTCCAACGAAATTCATCCATTTTTTTATTATAGTTTTGTTTATTTGAATTGGGATACAATTTTTCTCTGTTTCTCCTCATACGTACGTCTCTTCACCTGAGCGTCCGGCTTCTATTACACATGCCCCTTCACCTACAATCTCAACAACAATCCTATCACCCTCATTCAAACAACCAATACTCTTAGTACCTGTGCCACTATCAACATAATCATCCTCATCATCATCATGAACATCTATCTCATAAATGTTGATTTCGTACGCCCCTTCACGGGATAGCTTTTGCATTAAAAAACCTCTGTTATTATCAAAAGATCATTAACAATTTCAGTTTTTTCCGGTTTGTCTGTATCGGAAACGTCTGAATCTGAAAAATTCGTAAGAATTCTTTCAATCTCAGAATCTTTTATTTTTCTAGGCATTTTTAATTTTTCGAATTATAACTTAGCAGAACTAAAGTTTACGTCTGGATTACAACAGCATCAACAGTAAAATGGTTTAGTTTGTTATTTTCTTCCCTCTTTATATACACGACTCAAGTTTGTATCCATATGGATACATACAATTTTCAAAAAATTCCTGGCGACTATACTACTCTTTAAATGAAAAAATAATAATTGAGATCAACGTAACAAATGTTTATCTTGATCTAGGATTTACTTATTTACTAAAAATGTATCCGAAAGTATATGTAATTTAAGATCCAAAACAATGATTTTTTCAAGAAATAAAAAAAAAAAAATAAACGTTTTTTTTAAATTGATATATTTTTGACAAGACTTCAAAAAATCATAGTTGATTAAAATTTCAAGCAGTATTTTCAAATCGAAGCTGTGAGACGCCCTCAATGTTGACTGTATCCATATGGATACATAGGAGCGAAAGGGTTAAAAATATGTTTTGGCTTCTATTTTCAAAACTTCGCTGAATGACTCTTCGAATTGCAGAGGAGTTCCATATATAAGAGTCACGATGCGATCCTGGGTATTTGGCATTCACGTTTAAAATTTTCAAATAAGGATCACATATCTGTAAGTATGTAAATACACAAATAAATATTTATTGCTGTTTTGTTATTTTTGAAAGCTTTACTTACCATTTGTACATTAATTGAGTGATAGCCATGGTGATTAACGTAAGTTTCTTCATTGTTTTTTTGAGCTAGAATTGCTATATGTGAGCTTTTCTAAAAAACACATTAAACCGCACCAAAAATGTTGGCGTTAATAAACCACAATTTATTTGATTAAAAATAACAGCTAATTGAAACAGCTGACTTTAAACGACAACAGAAATCGTTAAAGTGTTAGTGAATAGCAGAATGGTTAATTTTGTGGTTAAAATTTTTAATATATAAGCTTTTAATTAAGCTTTAGGTCGATTAAATAATTATTTTTTCGATATTTCGCTACTTCTCTGCGTAGCTTCTTCAGGAAATATTTTTTATTTTATTTTAAAATTTTAAACATAAACAATTGTTGTTAAAAAAGCTTAGTGAATCACTGTAAGAGAATTAAGTGGCTTTATTATGTTCTGATCTACATGATCAGAATATCAAGCAAACAAAAAACGTTTTATAATAATTTTAATGATTGTATTAACATTTTATTTTAAATACAATTTCGTTTGTTTAATTTTAATTATTTCAAATATATAAATTTAAAAATTTAAGTTTTAAGTTTACAAGAATATGTTCGCTTCTTGCGAGTGATAAAAAGCTACTCCACAATAAATTCATATTATACTAAAAAATACCACTTAACTACATCAAACCAAAGATGATTTTATTTTCTACCTGCATGGTGATACATACATGTTTTTGTGTATGTCTATTTATATGTACAAACATTTGCTTGCAATTGTTACAAAAAAATAATAGGTCTGTTTCTTTACTCTACATTGGGCGCCCGCGGGATCCCAATTTTACCAAAAAGCGTTCCCGTACACAAAATTTGGGTAAATGAGAGAATTTTTGAGAGAGTAACATTCTTCTTCTTCATGCACGAAATAGCCCGTACTTTTTCTTCGGGCTAGTTTGTGCAAGTAAACAAATAATCAGCTGTTTAAAAAATAATAGAAAAATGAAAGGTTCAAAAACTAAAAAAAATTTCAAAAGTTGAATTAAAAAATATTTATAAACCTGCAGTGAAAGACTTATAGTATAATTTAATTCAATATTTATATAAAAAAGTTTATCTTTGCCTTAGTTAACATGTATAAGTCTAATTATTGTCGTTTGTTTTTGCGAAAGTACATGTTCAATATGCGTGTGTGTGTGACATAAAATTGTGTGTTTTCATATTTTTATGTGAATGGGTAAAATATTTGCTTTTTTGCGTTCCCGTACTTTTGGGCAAATTTGTCTCTTATAGAGAGAAATTATTGTTTACTCTCTATTTCCCGAACTTTATCCAAAAAGTAAAGAAACACACTTAATATTAACTGTTAGGTCAAGTTAAATAATTTGGTAAACAAATAAGAATTAAAGAATATAAAATTTAGAATTTATAAAATTTTCCATTGATATACAGGGTTTGCAGTTAAGGTTTTATATCAAATACAAGTTTGGGAAAAATCCCAAACATTCTCCAAACATTCAGTAGAAGCATTACTATCATTGTGAACATCATTAGAAGGCAAAAGGCAAATTTTTGATATAGGTCGATTTATGTATTTACCATTACAATAAAGAGTTACTACTCGTACCAAACCATCTGCCCCAGGATGTATTGCTTCGACATTAGCAAGTGGCCACTGGCCTGGAACACTACGTTCGTGAAGTAACAGAACTACGTCACCAACTTTTAGGTTTTTATGAGTTTTATTCCATTTTGGTCGCGCCTGAAGACGACTTAAAAACTCCTTATGCCACAGATTCCAAATATGCTGTTTTAATTTTTCTATTACTTTCCAACGTGTAAGACGGTTAATAGAAACATCAATTAGATCGACATCGGGTATACAGTTAGAGGGCTCACCAATTAAAAAATGTGCTGGTGTAAGAACATTGTTATCAGCCGGATTAGTGGATAAGGGGCACAACGGACGTGAACGGACGGCATAGAATCTGTGCTAATAGCGTACTGAGCTCTTTATATGTAAGAACACGATCTTTCATAATACGACGTAAATGATGTTTCACTCCGGCTTCCCATAATCCACCAAAATGTGGTGAAGCCGGAGGTCTAAAATGCCATTTTGTTCCTTGATTTGCCATAGTTTCTTGTAAATGATCTGGAAGGGATAGTTTGTTGTGCTGATAGAGTACCCGAAGTTCCTTGTTAGCGCCTACGAAGTTTGTGCCACAATCCGAGTACAAATTCGTGCATAAACCTCTTCTTGAAGTAAATAGGCGAAATGCTGCCAGAAAGGCATCAGAAGTCAAACTTGACACGGCTTCCAAATGGATTGCTTTTGTACACATACAAATAAAAAGACATATATAGGCTTTGTAGTTGAATTTCTCAAGGAAGACAATTTTATATCAATAGACCCTGCATAGTCTAAACCGCTATGCTTAAAGGGAGGTCGGTTGAAGTCGAACAGATGGAAGGTTACCCAAAAGTTGCTGGCACGTTTGAGTTTTGTACTTAAAACAAACAATACACTTAAGTTGCACCTCTGCAGCTAGTTTTCTTGCTGAAAGTATCCAGTAGTGGCGAGCAATGAATGATTGCATTAACTGGAGGCTGCCATGTAAAGTCTTCTGATGTGCTTCTGAAAATATAAGCATAGAAAGTGGATTATTTTTATAAAACAAAATCGGACGTTTAATTTGAAACGGCATATTAACATTTGAAATCCGTCCACCAACTCGAAGTATATCAAATTTATCCAAAAAAGGCGAAAGTTTTCCAATACTGCTGTTAAACGGTAGGGGTTTTTTTAATTTAAGGCAACGAATTTCTTCCTGAATGGCCTGAGTTAATCTAACTAATAGAAAACGAGCTTGATTAAGTTTATAAGTTTTGAGAAAGCCAGACTCTTTTTCCTTTTTTTGAATGCAGTTTTTTATATTATTAACAAATCTCAATATATATGACGTTACACGTACTAGAGTTGACCATTTTGAAATTTTTTTAGTTATTTCGGGGTAGTTTGATGTAAAGCCCTACTAAATGCAATGCATTGTATGGAATGTTGAATATATAGATATACATATATAGATACATAGATGTGAAGTAGTAATGCCAAGCGCCTTATGTCAATGGGACAAATTGCTGCCAATTTGATCACTCAAAGGCCAGTGTTATACCTTCACCTTTGAATGATCATCAGCAGTTGCCCCATCTGGATGTTGAATGTGAGTGGTGAGCATCTTTTTTTATGCAGGTTAGCTGTTATCTTCCCAGAAGTTGGCGCTGTACTCCTGATCATTCGTTTTCTTGGTGGAATAGGCTGGAAATGCCAGGGAGCGATTTCGTGAAGATGGATTTCTTGGAGGTGGAGGGGGAACCTCTTAGTTTTTTTTAAATTATAATTTTGGAAAAACCGCAAATTAATTTTTTTATTTTTCTCCTTCGCTGGGATTTGAACCTGGGTCCTTTGAGTTTCTGTGCACGCGCTCAACCAGTATGCCACATTGTCGATTGTAACAAATTGACAATTACGTTGCCGGAAGCATTAACAAGTCGAGCATAGACAACAGCAGCATATGCGGATTTAGACGCGTACTAAAACCATGAAGTTCAATCGAAATACTTGAAGACATGTAGCCTAACCATCTGGGAATTTTAATTTTCTCTAACTGCTTTAATTTTGATCTGAAATTAACCCATTTGTTACTTATTCCTTCGGGAAGGTTATCATTGCATTCTATTTTAATTTTCCATAGTTCTTGAAATATAATTTTAGCTACAACTGTTGTTGGTGCAAGCCAGCCTAACGGATCAAACAACTTAGCAGCATCTGAAAGCAAACTGCGCTTAGTAATAATTTCAGAATATTTAAAATTAATTTTAAAGAAAAAAAAAATCATTTGCAGTATCCCAATAAAGGCCAAGTGCTTTAGCAGAATTAATTTCCGGTATAGAAAATAAATCCTTTTTCTCACGTTCTTCCTCAGGAATGCATTGCAATAGTTGCTCGGAATTAGAATTCCATTTTCGTAAATGAAATCCACCTGATTTCAAAAGTGAGCATAATTCGTTTTGTAATTTTAAAGCTTGTTTGAAGTCATCTGTACCAGAAATTACATAATCAACGTACGTATCCCTGCGAAGTATTTTACTTGCTACTGGGTACTTTTCTTCTTCATCTGTTGCAAGTTGTTGTAATACTCTTATGGCTAAATAAGGAGCCAACGTGGTACCATAAGTAACCGTGTTCAGTGAATATACACAAATTTTGTTTGAGTCATCACTCCAGAGATGAGCTAAAAATGCTGATGTTTGTCACATATATTTATTTGCCGGAACATCTTTTCTAAGTCGGCTGTAAATGCAATACGATGCTTTCTCCATCTTAGAATAATTGCTGATAAATCATTTTGCAAAGCTGGCCCAGCTGAGAGCTCTTTATTGATTGATGGCTGAGGTGGCTTACGGTTACTCCCATCAAAGACAACACGTAATTTAGTTGTTCTGCTACTCTCCCTGAGTACGCCATGATGGGGGAGAAAATAGGCATTTTTTGGTATAGTATGAGGGTACTCACCTATTTTAACTATATGTCGCAACGATTCGTATTCTGTCATGAAGTTCCTGTAATGGTCAGAAAACAGAGGTCTAGTCTTAAATGATGATTCGAGCTGCTTTAATCTTTTTAGTGCATTATAATCTGTGTAAGAAAAAACGGGCAATGATTGACCTTGAAGTAGTCTTTTGAATGGAAGATGCACA
Source organism: Metopia argyrocephala (assembly GCA_963576795.1). Classification (NCBI taxonomy): domain Eukaryota; kingdom Metazoa; phylum Arthropoda; class Insecta; order Diptera; family Sarcophagidae; genus Metopia; species Metopia argyrocephala. Next base: position 75,305,876 of record OY756209.1, on the reverse strand, counting down.
GTATATCTGCCATTTTTATCTTGAGTATGAGTTTCTGCAAATAATTTTTCACAGAGAATTGCCTCATTTGTTAGTAACTTTTCTTCTATTAACTCCTCTTGCTCCTAAAAAAGACGTAGTTGGTTTTCTAAAGAGCACAGATTTGCAGATATGTTTATATACTTAATAATTTGGTCCTGATATCATCCAGCCAAAATATGTTTCTTGTAACAAAAAACTATTTTTAAACTTCTTCATGCCCGTAAGAAGCAATTCACCATAGACGTCATTTCCGAGCAGAAGGTCTATTTTTTTCCGCTATCATGAATTTGTCATCTGCAAGATGAAATCCTGAGAGGTCTAGAAGATCTACAGGCATTATTTTATTCGGAACATAAGATGAAACAGATGAAACTACTAAAGCAGATAATTTGAGTTCAAAATTATGATCATAGTCTGATTTGAGTACTAAATTAACAAATTTTTTAACTGTTATTGCACTTTTACCTCCAATACCATACCTCGATATTTGTCTTACTTTTCTGCAAAGATAGCAATTAACATATGGCTTCAGATATGAAAGATACTTGGGATCCTTGATCCACTAGAGCTTTGGCTCTTATAATACCGTTTTCCGTTTTTATATTTACTTTACGAGTAATAGTTGCTAATAACGCTGGGTTTAATTTTAAGTTTAAAAGATGTGCACTTACAGAGTTTGCAATCGCTACGAATGTAGTTGACGGTATTTCAATGTTTCGATTTTCAAGACTAGTCTCTCCGTTAGAAGTATTAGATTAAGAATTCTTTTCCATAGAATAGACTTTATGTAAAATAGTGTGGTGCGGCTCACCGCATAGATGGCATTTGGTATTTAGTTTACACGCGGATTGCATATGTCCAGGGCGGAGACAGTTTCTACATAACCGTTGTTGGTTTACAATATCTTTCTTTTGCGACGAGCTTAATGTTGCAAACTTGAAGCATTTGTAGAGCAAGTGACGTTTATTGCAGCAGGGTGTGAGGCTTAGTCATACTTAACACTTTTTAGAATTCCACTATACAAATTTTCATAGAAAATTTTTTTGTTTTGATCCCAATTTCATTGGATATATTGGCAGAAAATAATTGTGAATTTTTTATATTTCTTTTTCATTGTAAAAGTTTTTTTTGTTGTGAATAGTCTATTTCATTGTGGTGTGGAAATTAAATTTGAATATTTTGAAACTTTAATAATTTTAATTCTGGTTTTTCGACCTTTATTATTATTTAAAAAAGACCTTAAGCTTGAGTAATTCTTTACATTCTGAAATTTTGAAAATTGACTTTGAAAATTAATTTATTTTTTTATATCTGTGAATTTTGTGCACATATCTTTTTGTGGTAAGTTTTGTTTGGAAGATATTAGAAATTAAGGGCCAGCTGAGAATTGGGATAATGAGAATTTTCCTTGTTTAAATTTTCTTAGTTGCCATTTTGATACCAGCCACGGGATAGCAAATTTCACGGACAAATTATTTATTGACGATAGCGGCATATTTAAATACATCTCGATTAGGAGAAATCGGAAGGGGATAGAAGACTTGTTCCTGGTTTGCCAAAATTTTTTTATATCCCAACTTACTGATATACCTGTGATGACTAATCACGTATTGGTATTTCATTTGGGATTGGTTTGTTGTTGTCGGAGTTTCTGCCTGTTAGAAAAGTTCTAACGTATCCAATGGTGGTTGACTCCAAATTTTAAAAATTATGCATACATGCACATACATCACAATTTGTTTTTTTTTTAAATAATAATTTTTCTTCAATATCATTGAATTTTCTATTAGTTTTTGTTTGTTAATATTCAATTACTCTAAGTCAACAATTCCATAATTACTTTTCCATAGTTTTTTTTAACCTCTTAAATTAAACACATATTCCATTTTATTCTGGTAAATTTTTTATGACGTAATTTATATTTTGAAAAAGAAAAGAGAAAAATACTAATATTAAATGAAAATTTAAATTAAAATTATATAAATCCCATTCAGAACTCTAGCATCCACAGACAACAGGCCTGCAGTCTTCGTTGGATACGTAAATTGGTGAGTTTTTTTTTTTTTTTGTTTGTTTTTAATTTTATTTTTTTGAAATATGTACATGCATACGTCATTTAATTGAAGTTTTCATTCAAATAAAAGAAAAGAAAAAATGTAAATTTACATAATTATTTTACCAAAATATGTAAATTTTTTTTATTAATATGTTGTTAACATCCCATATTCTTTAATTCTGTTAAATTTAACATAGATTTCAAATTATATTACATACATATTTGTTTAGATTTTGTATGTTATACATATTGTTTATAATTTAATTTTTTTTTTTTTTTATTTTCAAAAACGATTTTTTTTTTATTTTATTTTTCATATGTGACTAGATATTACAGTATGTTTTAAGAAGAAATTTATTTTTTTTTGTGTGCAATTTAACATATTTTTTTTTACATACATTTTATATACATTATAGAATTTTGGTCATGCATTTGCAAGAGTGAAATGTTTATAGGAATTGTAGCATGTAACGGTGTGAGATTGTAGGTGGTATTTGAGAATAAAATAATTGCATGCTAATTTTCATCCAGCTTCTGTCTCGTCGGAAATAGGGTGGGTCTTTTTTTTATTTATATTTTTTTTCTTCTCGATCTCTATTTGTATGATAGAAGGACTACAGATAGATAAATTATATATATACATACATATATATTAAATATGCATGCAAACAGTAACATTAAGTCGAAATGACTAAAAAAAAATTCAGACTCGGTTGCAGCAAGGTTGACAACGAACAGTAAGATGGTTCATTCCCCTCCCAACCATGATCAGGGCTCTCATTTTGCGTAAAAGTAATAAATACCTGATCCCTACTATTTTACCCCTTTCCAATAATTGGCCAGAAACGAAAAGAAATTAATTTAGAAATTCATGATTATAATATAAATTTATTACCAATATTTTAGTATCATGTTCTTACTACAATAATAAAAATCTATGTGTAAATCTATATGTATCATTTTATTTCACTATACATCCCTAATGCTTACAATAAAAAATTAGATAAAAAAAAAAATTCATAGAAAAAAAATTAAAAAAATCATTTCTAAGGTATAATAAAAAAATAATTTCTGCGAGGATGCAATTAAAGCCTATTATATATATTATGTCTCAATTCGATCATATCTCATTAATTAATTATTACTTAACTTTATATTTATTTATTTTTTTTATTAGAACGCCAAAAGAAAAAAAAAATAAAAAACAAAATAAATTTACTTTGCACAGGATTCGTACCCGGGTTTCTTAAACTCCGCGAATTGTGCTTATGCTACGGACCAATACAATATTTGAAATTAACATTTATATTGTTACGAAAAATAAATTAAGTAAAAAAAGCGCTAAAGATTACAGCTAAAATAAAAGAAAAACGCGTATTATGGTAACATTTTAGAGTAAAAAAAGTAACAACAACAAACACGTAATTTTGTCTTGTGCTGTTACCAGTAAAAACAAAAACACACACGCACACATATATCTTTAAATTAGTGCTGCAAAAATAACTACGAAATCATTTCAACAACAACAATATAAGAAAAGTTCTGTCTACAAACTTCTACATGTGCTGGAGATATACACACACATATACATGCAAAAGTAAATTAACAGGTTGACACACAAATATTTTGCGATATGCAGTGATCTCGAAACTGAAAGAAAAATCTAGACACATTGAAATTTAAGTGAAAGGCAGAGCAGAGATTGGGAATCAAGTTAATTTTGACTTAGCTACGACAGAGTGAATCCCTACGAGTGGTATTGTTTAACAGTGTATTACTTGTAAAGTGTACTAAGTGTAAATAAAGTAAATTAGTAAATACACAATCAAATCAAGTGCTTATTATTGTAATTAAGAATCCACTTAATAAATTATTTCTATAGAAAAGGTTTATAGAAATAAAACGTTTATAAAAGGTAAAAACGTAACAATATTATAATTGTTTTTCTTAATTAAATTACAATCATCAGTTTTATTTACTGTTTGTTCCTTGCTCGATTTTTGCCTCTTTTTCTTCTTTCTCTTTATAATTTATCTACTCTTAATATTTTTAATTTTGTTCCATTATATTTTCATTTTTTTTTTCTTTATAATTTTTTTAGCTTTTTAGTTTAAAACAATTAATCATATAATCATCAATTTATATTTACTGTTTTTACGTATTTGTAAACTTTTTGGTGTCAATTTGATCCATATCAAATTCTACGTAAGTTAACGCTAAAATCAAGAACGAACAACCAATAGATATTATTTTGTGGTATTTAATATATTATATTCAAATAATATGATATTATTAACATTATGTTAACCTTTTACGAAAGCTGTCATTAACAGTTCAGACAATGTTAATTAACAACATTCATAATGACCATCTCAATTTTTTTTATGATGATATAGCAAAGCCGATATTTATTATTGAAGGTTAATAACAAAATAGTAAAAGGAATAGAATATATTCACTTACTTGTTCTGCTGGTTGCCGTTGAAAGATCTTTCTCAGGTCCTCGATAGAGTTGGATAGTAGTTGTAGTCTTTTATTTATAACACAGGTTTACAAATTATTAATTTGGAAAAATACCAAGAACACCACATGCCTAGATAAGTTAATTGGGTTAAATTTTTTGAATTTACGCCGAATATACTGTGAGAGCAATAAAAATGAAAATATTGTCGTTCCACAAACTTCTTAATAACAACTTGATTTTTCATCCGATTTTTTTCAAAATACGCTTAAAATATTGTTAATTAAATAAATTATTTGGTAAAAAAAAATTAAACATTCCAGATCTTCAATATAACGTAGGAAAAAATTTAAATGAAAATGAAAGATTTTGAAAAAAACGTAAAAAATAGGCAAATTTTGAACTTTGAGGTGCCATATCTCAGCGATTATTTATCAGATAGAACTTTCCATCATATCAACGGAAGGGGCATTCAATTACCTTTCCATCGATATGCCACTTATCTCGATCGAACTTTTCGGTTGGACACCACAAGGGTTTGAGTGGGGCCATACACCGAAAAACACAAAAGTACCGTTATCTAAAAAACGGTACTTAGGAAAAAATAGTAATTGCGTTTTTCGTGCTCAGGAGGTCCCAATTAACTTATCCACCAATGTGGCGTTCTTGGTATTTTTTGGCTGTAAACCAAACCAACGATACAGTTCATAAGAAAACTGCTAAGACGTGGTCTCCGAAAGAAATATTTTTTAAAAGTACAATTCTAAATAAAAAAAGGAAAATTTTTGCAAAAGTTAGTGAAGAATTATTAAAAGAATTAAAGATTTGTTAAAAATCAGTAAATTAATCAAAATTATACAAACAGAAAACTAAATAACAAAAGCAAACAAAATAATAAAAACAGAGAACAAAAATTGCAAAAGCAAATACAACAGCAAAATATTAAAATAAGAAATCAAAATTTACAAAAACAAAACATTCTTAACAGCAGAATTATAAAAACAAAAAACTAAAATCACAACAGCAAACAAAAACAAGCAAACAATAACAAAACATAAATATATATACCGATAAAATGCAAAAACAATTAACTGGATACAGAACAAAAATTGCAAAAGCAAATACAACAGCAAAATATTAAAATAAGAAATCAAAATTTACAAAAACAAAACATTCTTAACAGCAAAATTATAAAAACAGAAAATTAAAATCACAAAAGCAAACAAAAACAAGCAAACAATAACAAAACATAAACATATATACCGATAAAATACAAAAACAATTAACTGGATACATACAATAATAAAATATAAATAAAATAGATAAATCAGATAAGGCGCGAAAACACATACTTATATTTATATACATACATTAAAATTAAAACAGCTGTTTCAAGCAACACATCTTGTGTGTTAAGTTCCACAATATCAATTTACCCATACAGTTTAGAAGTCATTGCTGTATAAAATTAAATTAGCTCCGTCTGTGCCGTTAAATTTAAAAATATGAATTCACGTAGAGCTAAAAAATTAGCTGCAGAAGCTGAAAATACCACCGATTCTCCTTCAAGAGCCGATTTTATTTTTTCTAATCCCAATGACGCGTCTATTCGTGCACGTTTTTGGAACTGGCTGGATGATAAACTTACGAAGCAGGACGAGTACATAAAACAACAGACTGAACTTATAAAGGATATGATAACGGAGACAAAAGTCAGCTTAATGGACGAGATTGAACTAAAATTTTCTAGTTTAAAATCTGAAATAGTTGAACAAGCAAAAACTGAGATTAAAAATGAGATTAAGAATGAGATAGATGATGTAACACAGCGTGTAGCAAAACTTGAAACTGTTGCGGACGAAATAACTTATCTTCGTGACGAGGTAAAGACGCTTAAATCACAACTTGAACGTCAGGAGAACTCGCTGGTTTCTTCAGAACTGCGTATAAATGGTATACCATTTAGAAATAATGAGAATGTTTTGAATATCTTAAACAATATATGCGGTCTTTTGAACATAAATACACCATCTGTTAAATCTATCTATCGGATGCGGAATAACAGCAATAAAGAAAATACTTCTCCGGATGGCGTTATTATGGTCAAGATGTTTTCTCCGTATGACAGGAACGTTTTCTTAAAATCTGTGTCCAGTTTTCGTAAATCTGGTAACTATCAATCTTTTAAGTTAAACAGTATTGGGTTTGATAGCGATCGACCATTTTACATTAATGAAAATTTGACACTTTCAAACCACAAAATACTTAAATCAGCAGTAAGTCTCAAAAAATCTAAAAAACTTAGTTCAGTTTTTACAATGCGAGGTTTGGTGTACGTCAAGACTGGAAGCAATGGTAAGCCGATACGCATTGACTCCCTGAATGATTTAGAGGATCTTTTTCGCTCCATTTGAAAATACTCCTACTACTACTATTATTTTTATATGTAAAAATGATTTGTTAATTGTTTTTATTATATTATTTAGTCTTTTTAATTTGCTTTTTATTTTATATTTGTTTAAGAATTTACCTGCATTTCGTATATACGTAGTTTTCACACTGTTAAACTATACTATACTGCTCTTTACTGAAATATTTTTCTTTTATTTCTGGCCCCTTTTTAATTGCAATATTAATTTAATTATTGTTATGTTGAAAGTAAAAACTGTTTCTTCTCTACTTAATTATGAATTAAACTTATCCTGACAATAGAGTTGGCGGAAATCACTCTGCTCTCTTAAATATATTGTGCAAACAAAGGTCTGGGCTAAATGTTGTGCATTTCAATGCAAGAAGCTTAAATGGACTTAAGTTAGATTATGTTCGGCATATATTTGAGAGCTCTAAGGTTGACATTATTTGTGTAACGGAAACGTGGTTTCATCATGACGTTCCGAATGATTATTACGGAATTAATGGGTACAACCTGTTTAGAAATGATAGGAGACGGAAAAGGGGCGGTGGTGTTGCCATATATTGTAGGAATAACCTTAGAGCTCGATTAGTTAACGTTTCGCATGATTCTAATGTTGAATTTATTAATGTGGTTATATATGATAACACGGTAAAGGTTTTGGTATCGTGCATTTATAACCCAGATAGAACATCTAGTCTTGAGCCCTTTTTTATTGATTTTAAAAACCATGCTATAGATTATAATTTTTTTATTACTTGTGGTGATTTTAATGTAAACTTGATGGTTAATGACAATCTTAGTAATGATATTCTTGATCTTATAACCGCCGTGGGAATGACTGTTGTAAATGACAAAATTCCTACGCGTTTCTCGTCCAATTCTAGCCCAAGTTTACTTGCTTTGTTTCTGCTCTCACATCCTGAATTATTGCTTTTATATGACCAAATTTCATTTGTTTCTGACCATGATTTACTATTTTTAACCTGCAATATTGACCTTAGTAGAGATGATAATCGCCGGCTTATCACATATAGAGATTACAACTCTATTAATTTCCCTTTCCTCTATTCAGACATTTCTGCTGTGGCGTGGAATTAATGTTGGTATCGTACGACGATAGATGAGAAGCTGGACGTTTTTCTTACAACATTACAGGGAGTTTATGAGCGACATGTACCTGAGCGTAGTTTTTATGTACGAAATTGTTCTTGCCCTTGGTATACGACAGCTGTGAAAAACTCTATTCGTAATCGTAACTTACAATGTTTGGAAAAGGAGACCTACGGTTGTAAACAGAGCTGCTTATAACAGGGCTAGAAATCAGTCTAATCTTGTAGTTAGACAGGCAAAAAAATTTTATTTTTCCAAAAAGCTTAATATTAATCTACCCACAGGCCAGTTGTGGAAGAACATCAGGTCCATGGGAATACACTCCCGTAGCTCTTCTGAGTGCAAGCTAGATCCAGCGGTGCTTAATAACGCTTTTTGTTTTAATAATTTAATAAGTAAAAAAAGTAATCAGGAACTCCACAGCGAACTCTACTGCAACAGTAATTTTTCATTTTCTGCAGTGTCTGAGGCTGATGTTATTAAACATATTTTGAAAATACGATCTAATGCAATAGGAGAAGATGGTGTGGCCATGAGATTTGTTAAATTGATACTGCCATGTGTTATTGCACCCTTGACTCATATTTTTAATCATTGCATTACTACCTCTACATTTCCTAAATCTTGGAAAATTGGAAGAATCATTCCAATTGCGAAAAAGCCTACGGCTGTGAGTCCAGGTGATTATAGGCCAATTAGTATTTTGCCAGCTCTTTCCAAAGTGTTTGAGTCTCTTATGGCTGAACAAATTACTTTTTACCTAAATCATAATAATCTTCTGTCTCGATTGCAGTCTGGGTTTCGTGCTGCTCATAGCTGCACTACTGCAGCCTTAAAAGTTATTGATGATATAAGGTGTGAATATGACATGGGAAACCTATCTCTCATGTGCCTGCTGGACTTCTCTAAGGCCTTTGATAGAGTAGACCACTCAATTATGTGTAAGAAACTAAGACACTATTTTGGATTCACTGATACTGCGGTATCTCTAATGCAAAATTACTTATCTGGTCGAGCTCAGAGAGTAGTTGTGGACAATAGGCAGTCAGGCTTAATGTGTATAAATTCTGGTGTTCCACAAGGCTCTCTATTAGGACCACTACTGTTTAGTATGTTTATCAATGATGTGTTTTCTGTCTGTAAATATACTCGTGTGCATGCATATGCCGACGATATTCAACTTTATATTTCTAATCGTATCGGTCTAATAGAGGATACATGTTCCAAACTCAATGATGATTTGGTTTCAATTGCGGAATGGTCAGAGGTTAATAACTTAACACTTAATGCTGGGAAATCTTACGTTTTACCAATCAGTAGGGAGCAATACGACTATGACAATTTTCCAGCAATTTACCTAGGAAAGACACCTCTTACCTATGTTAATAAAATTAAATACCTAGGCTTTTATATCAACTCAACCTTGTCTTGCTCAGACCATATTAACAATGTTGTAAGAAATCTTTACCTTGTACTTCGTAATTTGCGAATGTCATCTGCATTCACACCACTTGAAGTCAAAAAGAGACTTGTTGTACAATTGATACTTCCTCATATTAACTACTTTGCTGTAATATACAGCAAACTGGATTCACGTTAAATGCATAAGTTACAGGTATCTTTTAATAATGCTACGCGGTACATATATAATTTGGCTCGGGTTGATAGCATATCTTCTTGGAGGAAAATGGTTTTGGGCTGTGACTTAGCTGATTATCTTCGTATGCGAAATATTATGTTCTTACATAATCTGCTTTACCAAAGGAAACCTTGTTATCTTTATGAAAAGCTTGTATTTGGTAGATCTAGTAGATGGACGACATTAATTGTTCCGAGGCATACTTATCTCAATACGAGCAGATTGTTTTTCGTTAACGCTATTAATTTATGGAATTCTTTACCGATACATTTGAAAATCATATCGGGAAGAAACAGTTTTAAAAACTCACTTTATAACTATGTCTCAAAATATTTGACTTTTCTTATTACCATTTCTCAGAAAAAACTTTTTATTTTGTCATCTAATTTTATATTCAGTAAAAATCTAAGGGGCCAAATGTTGATAATTATATAAAATTTTTGTCATTTATATTAATATGTTACATTTGTATATGTCATGTTATATTTTTATAATTGTTACAACTATTTGTTTTTTGTTAATGATATTATTTACTAAGTTTATATGCATTCCTTTTGAACTATAAAAGAATTATATTCTTAAGGTTCTTATGGAGGAATATACCTAAATAAATAAATAGCCTCTTAAAAAAAAAAAAAAAAAAAAAAAAAAACAGTGTTATTATATAATATATATGTATGTATAATAAGATAAATAAAAACCAACACTTAACATAATAATAATAATAATATAATAATAATATTAATAATATATATATTGTTGAAAAAATTCAAAATTACCCGCGTAAAAGTATACACTTAGGTAGGTATTTTAATTAATTTTTTATTTTTTTGTAACAATGTTGACATTTTTCATAACAGGGTGCTTCATAAATAAACAAAATTAGGTATTCTGTTACAATACAACTCTTTTAAAAAATTGTCGTAGGCGTAAAGTTTCCACGATACTATTGAATTGTAAAAACGACAGCAAATACGCCATTCGACTAAAAACGCCTACGCCAACCACGATAAGGGTGATTGATAGCACCTTTGAAATAAAAACCAATGTATTTATTGTGAAGAAACTCACTCACCAATTGCCCTTTTTTACCTTTTCATCTCTTCGAGATAATCAATTCTCTCATTTTCATTTGGCCGATCCTGATCGTCAGAGCAATACTTAAATCGACCTACTACTTGGATCATTTATTAATGAAATATCAATCATTTATTAATGAAATCATACTTTCCAAACAAATACAACAGTTTTGGGATTTAAAAAATGTCCCTTCAAACCTGCAAATGTCACCCGAAGACTCATATTGTGAGAAGCTATATAACACAACCATTTTCAGAAATGAAAAAGGACGGTTTGTGGAGTCACTTCTGTTTAAACGCGAATGTTTTGAGAACCTGAATATACGTGCCTCATGGAATTTTTCCATGTCACAATTTCTTAGAAATGAGACAAGATTGTCAAAGAACCCCCTCTCAAAGCAGAATATGATCGTGTTATTTCAGAGTATCATACTCTAGGTCAAATGACTAAAGTTAAACCCCCTCAAATAATAAAAATACATATTATTTACCCCATCACCCGGTCATCAAACCCGATAGTACAACCACAAAATTGCGAGTGGTTTTTAATGCCTCGAGCCCCTCAACCAATGGACTTAGTCTGAATGATATTTTACATCCAGGCCCCGTACTACAAGTTGATCTGACAACCCTCCTACGATGGCGGCTCTTTCGATATCTCTTCAATGCGGACATTGAAAAGATGTACTGTCAAATCCTCGTAAATCCCGCTCATAAGTACCTCATACCATAGTATTATTTTTCGAAACTCACCCACGGACCTCCTTATTGACTTGGAATTCAATACTGTGTAGCGTATCCACTGTATTTGCATTTAAATATTTAAAAAGAAATCAAAGCAAAATAATAAAACCAAGCATTAAGGTAGAATTAGCCGAACGTTGATGTAACGTAACGCAACGTACGTTGGTTTCTAGCATATGAAAACAATGCAAATGATTATCCAAAATAAATGTCACGCTGACGGGACGGAAGAATCTGTATAAAATAGAATTTCTAAACGTTTTTACGTGACATATCAATGATAGTGATGGGACTATTGTATGTTAAATGGCAATGTGGCCCAAATGCCCTTTTTTGTACTTTTATGCTTATAAGCAAATCTTTTTCTTTTTAATGCGTACAAAAAGACTTTAATTTTTAAATTCTTTAATTTTTTTAATTTTTAAAGTCTTTATGATATTTACGTGAATAATTTAAATTTTTATGTGAATATAAAGTTTGTTTTTAATTTTTTTTTAAATTAAAAGTCCCATGTTTTACTTAACATATCTTCGACAGACGAATTATATACATACATACCAAATGAAAAATTATTCGATTATCTAAAAAGAAGCATATGGGATGCATGATTGATTTACGTGCTAGCTAGTTACTGAGATAATTACATTTTTTTTTTAAGTTCTACTTAAAAATTAACTTTTTTCGTTTCCGGTCCACAATGGACCAATGGATCCGATTCAATAAATAATTACTTTAAACCAAAAATTTTATATTCAGTAGTAGTATAAGAATAAATTTTTAGGAACCATAAAATATAAGAAGTAATTATAATATGCTCTTATATTGGTACTTCTGGTACCTTTTTAAACTTTGTGTTAATTTAACAACATTCATCACTGCTCTAAACAGCTGGCTTCATATTGCCATTTAAAAATTAAAATTTTTTATTTGTGCTGTGTTTTGTGAAAAATAAGTAAAAAAATATAATAAATTATATAATCAATATTAAAAAAATAAAAAAATATAATATTTTGTTTTTAGTGGACGACGAAAAATTAATATTATTGGTAGAGGCCTTTATAATTTTTTGGTTTGTTTTGTTTTTATTTACATTTTCTGTTGACATATGACACGTTTGTATAACTGCACATACGTACGTACGTTAACGTACGTACCGTTTTTATGACATCAACGTTTGGCTAACCAGGCCTTTAAAGCACACGCGAAATAATGTAAGAAAAGTTAATCGTTGTTGTTGAGTAGGTCAGTACCAAATTTATTTACTCCACGTTTTAGTAATTTAAAAATAAACGTTGTTCAATGAAATTAGATACTTTGTAAAATACTGTCAGTCATTGATCGCTTACTCACTTGTACATGTTCAATGTACCAAATGCATTGTTTTGCAAATACGCTTAGTTTGCAGAATATACACTACCCGAATTCTATCAGAAATGTGTCAAACGTAATTTAAATAAGGAAATAAAGACACATAGAAAATATGATACAATGTTTGGATATTGATCTTTGTACATACATATTTAATCTTCAATTAAGTAATAATTTTTGTTCCAATACAAAATAATATACTTTTTTTCATAATTACAATTCTCAAAAGCGAAAATAACCATCTTGTTCTCCGCAATGTGTGCGTCTACCATGACAGTTATGTAAATACAAATTTGAACGCATTTCATCTTTAGTACATAGACACATATGTATGTTTATTTTATTCAAAGATTCGTTTAAGTTTTAATATTCATAAATACACGTCTACATGCATACATAGTATATATATATATATACATATCTATATATACATTTTATAAATATGATGTAATTCTATTTAGTTTTAATATTTGTTATTTCCATTAAATAACAATTTTAATTTTAGCAAAATTAAACTTGAGGAGTGTTGTAGAACATATCAAATGAAATCCCTATATATCTATATAGAATTTATAGTAGGCTTAGTTACTTAAGTTTGTATACATAAATATTGAAGAAAAAACTATATTAAATAAAATTTAGTTACTGAGACAATAAAGACGTGTTTGTTTGTCGTCTGGTTTTTTCGCTGCATAGACTAAAATAAAATCTTCACACTCATTATATGCTTTCCCTTAATAATGTTGACTGAATAAGAAGTGCAAGGGGGTAACACGAAGTTTCTATGTTTTCTATGTCTATGGGACAGCCATGACTGTCAGAATCACTACACCCGAAAAGTTTGGCCCGAACAAAGTGGACGTACGCACGGAGAGTACAATATCAAAAATGGCCCACTCATTCCTCAGGAGAAGATAATACTTCCTCCATTACATATTAAGCTTGGGTTATTTACAAATATTGTGAAAAAGTTTCCAAAATACAGTCTTGCCATAAATTACCTTAAACAAAAATTTCCGAGAGCCACAGCGAACAAAATTGAAGCTGGTATATTTGATGGGCCTCAAATTTGGAGTCTGTAGGGTGACCAAGCATTTAATAAGTGTTTAGGTTAAGCTCATTTGGAGCCATGAGAAGCATTTCAGGACATCGTTAACAACTTTTTGGGAAACTACAGAAGTCCTGATTACGCTGAGAAGATCGATACATTACTGCAAAAATTAAATGCATTTGGTAAGCGTTGAGTGAAAACATGTGTAACAAAAAGGCCGTTATCATTTGAAAATTTATTCTTTTTAACTTTTAGGTTCAAATATGACACCTATATTACACTTTTTATTCAGTCATTTGAATATTTTCCCCACGAAATTGGGCTGAACAAGGTGAAAGATTTCACCAGGAAATGGAAGAAATCGAGAGACGTTACAAAGGTTGGTGGGATGAACAAATTATGGCGGATTATTGTTGGTTCGTCGTTCGCGAAGATCCATCGGAAAAAAAACGCAAAAGTTCAAGTCGCTCGTCATTTTAATTTAAATTTTTTGAATTTACGCCGAATATACTGTGAGAGCAATGAAAATGAAAATATTGTCGTTCCACAAACTTCTTAATAACAACTTGATTTTTCAACCAATTTTTTTCAAAATACGCTTAAAATATTTGTAATTAAATAAACCATTTGGTAAAAAAATAAAACATTCCAGATCTTCAATATAACGTATGAAAAAATTTAAATGAAAATGAAAAATTTTGAAAAAAACGTTAATAATAGGCAAATTTTGAACTTTGAGGTGGCATATCTCAGCGATTTCTTATCAGATAGAATTTCCCAGCATATCAACGGAGAAGGCGCTCAATTACCTTTCCATCGATATGCCACTTATCTCGATTAAACTTTTCCGTTAGACACCACAAGGGTTTGAGTGGGGCCATACACCGAAAAACACAAAAGTACTGTTATCTAAAAAACGATACTTAGGAAAAAATAATAAATGCATTTTTCGTGCTCTTTTCTTTTTCGAATATTATTAAAATAAGTAAATTTAATGGTATCTAATTATTTGTGTTATTTTAAGAATTTGGTTTTTGATTCAAATGTATAAAATGGATTAAGACAATGTTTAGTGTTTTCTTACAGGTGATATGTGAGTGTTCATCAGCATTATATTTAGTTAGGGGTTCTGGAAAATATTATATAGCCGCTTTAGGACATTGGTTAGGGATATGGGTACAAAGGCTATCTCTCCACGTAACATCTTGGAGATGAATGTAATTATTACATTCAGTAGCGTGATTATTCATAATTTTGTTCATTATTCAGTTAAGTTTAGGTAACCAATTTTGGGAGCTAATATAAAATAAAGTATAAAATAAAATGATTTTCTTAAGTGCTTAAATGATTTTTCTTATAAGGTATTAATATTTTGCTTATACATACATACTTTTGTGTTTTCTTAGTGTTTAAGTATATATGAAATTTAAGTTTATATTTCTTACTTTGTTTATTCTACGTTACTTTTTTAATGTAAAATAATAATTTTTAATTTTTAGTATAATTTTAGTTTATATTTATTCTAATCTTATTCAACAATTTCTAATGCTCTGTAGGGTTTTAATCTATTATTGTGTATTTCTTTTTCTATTCCATTATAATCTATTATAGTGTTTACGCCTTTACGTCTAATTATCTTATATGGTATCTTATATGGACCTTAATTCGTTTTCCTATTTTCTATTTTTATTAAAACTAAATCTCCTACATTCAATTCTAACTTATTGGTATTGTTATTTTTCAAAATTCTGTTTTCTTTTGCATTTGCGGTTAATTCTTTGGCTTTACTTAAAGAGTACTGCAATCTACTCTTGAGCTCTTTGGCATAGTCATCGTAATTATAAATTTTAGTATCTTTGGTGTCACGAATTTTAGATGGCAGGCATGACAATTTTCCGTATACTAGTTCGAATGGCTGTAGCCGTGCTGTATTATAAGCAAATGGGAAATGTGGAATTCATTTATCGCCATTCATAACTGTTTGCGGTTGTTAGCATAAATTCATTAAGAACTCTATGATTTCTTTCAATTGATCCAAGTGTTTCATAGTGATAAGGGGTTGAAAATGCCTGCTTGATTTTCAGCAATGAATATATTTTCCTCATCAGTTCATTTGCAAATTCTGTTCCATTGTCCGACTTGAGCACTTTAAATTTACCATATTTCAACATCAGTTGTTCTATTAATGTTTTAGCAGTTGTAATTGCGTCTTTTGTCGGTATAGGGTAAGCAATGACGAATTTCGTTAGTTCGCACTGCATCGACAAAATATATCGGTGTTCGTCAATTGAAATTACTTCAAAGCTGTTGCTTGGGGTGTTTGTCTTTGTAAATTGTTCTTTTATGTTTTTTATTTGTTTATTCCTGCTACAGCTATCACAATGTGTAAAAATTGTTTTACTATCTTATTCAAATTTTTCCAGATATACCGTTGTTTTAATTTAATTATTGTTTTTCTGATTCCTAAGTGACCAGCGTGTTTTGCATTATGGAATTCGTCAATTACTTTATATTTCAAAATGTCATCTGTTATTCTTTTCGAGGCGTTGTAACCCGACGAGCCTGCCATTAGACGGTGTATAAAAATACGTTACTTTGCAGCAATATTTCTTAAAAGCTCTGCTCTAACGGTAAATATGAGAAGAGGAACAAACAAGTCTTTTATTGAAGCAAATATTGACATTTGATTGCAAACTGTTGAGTGCTAAAGTATTTTTTTGAAAAATTGTGTAAAATAATTATATGTGTATCAAGTGAAATTTTGTTTTCACTGTTTCCAATATGAGGTTTTTAGCAAAACGTAGCTTTTTACCGGTTAAAAAGAGACACCGTCTAAAGGCGGACCTGCCTGTTACAAACTACTTTTGCATACAAATTTCTCCAGTTCATAGTGTTTTACTGTTTCATTTCTCTTCACCTGGCTTTCCTGATCGATCTACCAACAACCAGATCGATCACATTGTGATTGATGGAAGGCATGTATCCAGCATACTAGACGTGCGCACATTTAGAGATCCAAATGTCGAATTCGACCATTATCTTGTTGCAGCTAAGATGCGGCTGCGGATATGCTCATCGAATATGGTACGTTCTAGTATTCGAGAGAAGCTAGACATTAAAAAGCTGCGATCACAAGAGACAGCCAGGTCCTCTTTCCAAAGTATTGGTAGACAGTGGTCTCCCATTGTACACTCTCTGCGCACTCGTCCTCCTCGCAGAAACCAATGCTACGATGAAGAGTGTCGTGAGGCCACTGCAGCAAAGAATGCTGCCTACAGAAGAACGTTGCAGTCCACCACTACAAGAGCAACTGTGGAGGTGTACATAGAGAAGAAGAGGGAAGAGAGACGCCAATTTAGAAGAAAGAAAAGGGAGCAAGAAAGGCGTGATCGTAAGGAAATCGAGATGTGCAGTAGTAGACGTGATGCTCGAAATTTTTTTAAAAGGTAAAGGCGTCTTACTACTGGTTTTAAACCCGGAGCAACCTCCTGAAGAGACGAACACGGTAATCTGGTTACAGATGTACAAGGGAAACTGAGATTATGGAGACATCATTTCTCTAATCTACTGCAAGACGTAGTGTGAGGCATTTGTTGTAAAGATAAAAGGTTCTCAAAGTTTGGGTATCGTAAAATAAGAGGATTTCTTAGTTTTTTCTTCAGAGTGCCAAAGGAGTTCTGGCATGCGTTTTTTTAACAAATGGGGATACAGAAAAGACTGCTGGTGATTGTCTCCATCAGTGGCCTGTTTTCTCCGGGGAATATCGGGTTCAACCTAGCCCTGAGTGTTCTGGCGCTCGATATAGGCAGAGAATGTCGGTAATGGTGGTGCATAGCCTTAATTGCCACACGTACTTGGGGTGCTTATCCCTTTAAGTGCGCGTGGCTGGCAATTCTGGCGTTCTCAAGGACTGACCAGAGATACCTTAATCTGTGTAACGGCTCTGTGTCATATTGACTCCTTTTGAAAAACTCTGCTACCTAATTAGCCGACCGTGCTCAGGGCAAAGGGGTGGAATCTTGTTTTTCGCAAAGATCAAAAGAGCCAGACTCATAAAATTTAAATTAAGGTAGTAAATATCAAATAATTAATGTTCACGAATAAAATAAAAGAGAATGAAAAATTAATAATCATACAAAAAAAAAATAAATAAGTTAAATTTCTAAAGTATGTTGGAGTGTGGTGAAGATGTAATTAACCACTCCATATCTCTACCCTCCCGACCATGCTATCAATGTTAATCGATTCTAGATAGCCCAAATAAAATTTATTTATCTACTACAGTCTAAACTTTTCGTGGTAATGAGTAAGAAAAAATAATAAGTTATAATTTTATCATGAAACTTATATTATTACATTTATTTATGATATTACTAAAATCTTGAAAATTTAACATATTGTAGAAAAAATCAATCAATCGAACATTAAACAGGAATAAATTACATGAAGTATTTATGATAATAAAAAAAAATATGTAACAAATTCATTAGAATATAATTTACTAAATTACATACTTATTTACATTTAAAAAAAATAGATTAATGATTGATTTTACTATATATAAAAAAATAAGAAAACTAGGTTACGTACTTCAAGAATATTATAACCGATAAAAATTTGCGATAAAAATATATTAAACTGTTGAGGCAACAATTCCTGCATTTGCGACAAAAGTATATTGAACTGTTGAGGCAACAATTTTTGGTATTGCGACAACAGCAACTCAACCGTTGGGGCAACAAATATGACATTTTAGGCAACATATTTAACTTTGCCTCAACAATGAATTTACACTTTGGCACAACAGAAACAGACTTGTTCGTATAAATGCAAAATGTTGTTGGGCACAATCCGAATGTAAATTCTATTTGAATCAAAATCAAATTATCTTGGCATTACAGTCTTTTTTTTGTGTGTGGCAATGTGGCCCAAATGCCCTTTCTTGTTTTTTAATGCTTATAAGAAAATCATTTTCTTTTTTATGAGTACAAAAAGGCTTTTTAATTTTTAAAATCTTTAGATACATATGTGAGTAATTTAAATTTTTATGTGCATATAAAGTTTGTTTTTAATTTACAAGTTCCATGTTTTACTTAACATATCTCCCAACATTTTATGGGTTACACAGACGAATTATATACATACCAAATGAAAAATTATTCAATTATTGTTTAAAATGATTTAAACAATTTGATTTTCTAAACTAATATATATATATAAATATATATATATATTTTTCATTAATACATTTTCTTTATATTCCCATGCTTAAGTACATATATGTATATAGAAATGTAAATTTTGTAAATTATATTTTACATGCTTATTGTGAATTGCATTACAGTACACTTAATTGTAAATTTAATGCTGGCTACAGACAACGCAATTTGTTTCTGCAACACGTTTCACATTCAGTTCTTCACACCAACGTTGACATAAGGACCTTTGTCTGCGTCGATTCTTGAACTTGCTAAAAATTATTATTAAAATTTCAAATTTTCAATGTATAAAAAGAAATAATATAATGATAAATTTATTGACGATAACCGTTTCTCTTATTTTCTGTTTTTTTTTAGTTTATCAATTTGGTTTACGTGAATACCGTAACACAAAAAAATTGAATCAGAATAAAAAAAACTAATTCTATAAAAACATAAAAAAATAACAATTGGAAAAAAAAACTTAATTTCTGATGTTGCATGTAGTCATAAAAATTTTTTATAATGTAAATATAATAATATTATTTATTTATTTTTTGTTTCTTCATTAAATTTTATCAAAGCAAATTTGTGGAAAAGAAAAAATATTAATTAATTATGTATTGAGACACATTTTCCAAAATCCTTTATATTCAGATATGTATATTAGGGGGGGTCGTTTTTTTTCGGACAAAGCGTATAGCAAAATCGAAATCTACGGAAAATTCTAAGAAAATTACTCTAAGAAACCATGGTTCTAAAAGAAATTCGTGGCTACCAAAAATCGATTTCAAGTTATGATGTTATATTAAATTGTTCTTTAAAACCTATTAGCATTTTTGTTTACAATAATTTAAAAACAATAGCATGCCATTATCAATGCAGTGCTTTTGTCTTTTTTTTTTGGACATTTGGCATAATTCGCCTTGACTAGAAGTGTGGGAGTGATTCGTAAATGTCAAATAGTCTGTCTGCGTTCAATAACCAGCGTGTATTCCAAATTACTTTTTTCAACTTTTAAATTATTAAATTATAATTGAAACGTCTGTAATGTGAGTTGATTACACCAATTCAGAGATTGATACAAATTCAATGAACTCTGGGTCTTGTGCTCTACCCAGTCTGAACATTGCCCAGTGATTTAAGTGGGCTTAATCTGCCAAATAATCGTGACGTATTGAAATACTATTTGTTTTTAGACTATTTGTTTTCATACTCCACAAGTGGCAAAAATTGTTTGAAATTTGGAATAAGCTGAATATTCCGTTAATTCATGAAAAAAGTATCTCGAAAAAACTAATAACATTACTAACTATACATCAATATCAAATAAAATGTCAAGCAAATTCCCGCAAGTCTTTAACATTTCTGCACACTATTGATGACGTGTTTTTTTATATTGGGAAATGTCAGTGCGCAAAAAACATCGTTTTGCTGCTGTGGCTTGATAACCATTGACCTCCAAGAGTTTATGATTGATCAGCACAGTAGAAGAAAGCTAACCATTCCCGAATTTGATGCGATTACTGTTGACCAATAATCAACACTGCCACAAGCTAGTCGCGATCCAACTTTTAATCCTGGTCCATCACATGTGGATATTGAGTCTGAACTGGAGTTTTCCATACAAAGTGCTGGACAGCTAAGTTCGTCGTAAAAATATTTCATACAAAAAGGTACGATACACCTCATTTTGCTATGGAGTGCGATAGGTTTGGTATCGGGAATAAGCTTGCTTCTTTTTTAGCCACATCACTTTTCAAAGACATTGGTTTTAACGATGAAAATGGAGAACCAATAATTATGGGCAAATCTAAGCTTTCACGTGAAAAAAAATGTAGGGACGTTTTTCATAGAAAGCAACGCAATGATTATGATTTAGTAGCATTCTCATTTGATGGCAGAAACAACAACTCTCTGACGAGAGAAGAAGAAAATGGTAGATATCATCCGAGAATTGTAAAAGAATCGCACACAGTGGTTCTTGCAGAGCCTAAGAGCAATAAAAAGAAAACTGAGATTCTAAGCTAAACGGTGATATACAATTTTCTTTTTTTAAATATAATCAAACGGCACAACCGATCGAAGCATTATTCATTCCAATGGAAAGCTGATAAAATGACCTAACTAGTGATGTACAATTACCTATTATAACTAAAGTATTCTATTTTTCTTACACTCTTTAATTCTAAAAAAGCATTAATTTTACAACTTGTCAAAAAACATCCTTTTTCAATTCTGTAATGAACCCTGACTAAATGGCAACCCCGATTAGAATTCCCAAGCTACCACTGGAAATCTAAAATTCCAAGGTAAACGGTGGTATACAATTTTCTATTAAAAACCATTAATTAGAATTTTCCTATAATTTCAAAAGGTAAGACAGCGTATAAAATTGTCGTCAAAACACTACTTTTTGCAATTATTTTTTAAAGTATGACCAAACGGACGACCGATCGATTATTATACATAAATCGTATTATAATATAATTGAATAACCCTATAATAAGTAATACATGCCACCATTGTATACATAATTCATATAATAATAAACAAATAAGAATGTACCACTCAGATATTCAAAAACTAAATGATTTTTTGTGTAAAACGTGACATAAAATTTTCAAATCGATTTTTGGGAGTTACGAATTTATTTTAGACCCATGGTTTCTTTGAGAAATTTTCTTAGAATTTTCCCTAAATTTCGTTTTTGCTATACGCTTTGTTGACTTTTTTCCTTCCATACAAATCGACCACCCTAATGTATATAACATCAGCACAATTTATAATTTTATTAAATATTTCATTGATATCTTTTGCCATTAACAAAATTGAACTCAAAAAAAAAAAAAATGTATATAACATCAGTACAATTTATAATTTTATTAAATATTTCATGGATATCTTTTGCCATTAACAAAATTGCACTAAAAAAAATTGTATATATTAAGTACTTATCTTATTTATTTGTTGCAATTCTGGTGCAATTTCATGATTCTTCTTGCCACCAATAAGAATAATATATATGTTTTGTATAATTCTTGATCCACTTCCGTCCTCATAATCTTTAAAAAAAAACTTGCTATTTTTGCATACAAATTCCTCCAGATCTTCAATAATTCAAAATTTGCTTCGTAGTTTATAGTTCAGGATTCTTTTAATTTTTCTTTCAAATCATTCCTTTTCTTGTTTTTAAATATTTATTATTTTTTTTATTGTTTAATAAAAATTTCAGTCTTCACTCTTAAAGAACTTTTTTTCGACCCCCAAAAAAATTTTCAATATTCTTTTCTTTCAAAATTTCTAAAATTTTTCCCTTGGGTAAAAAAAAATATTTTTCTAATAAAAAAAAAAATATGTATACATATAAAATAAAAACACTCAGACAGAATTGAACAAAATTAGAGCATGACCTTACATCTGGTACTACGGGCATCAGGAGCCCCCGGTTAACCTGGAACTCCTTGTCATTTGGGAAGTGAGGTTAACCGGCCTGATGGTTTGGGTGCGGTCCTTCGGGAAGTACACGTAGTGGTTGTGGTAGTACTAGGTAGATACCCCTCAGCAAGGGGGTATCACTACCCAGACAGTGGTGGTGCTAAGTTGCCAACTCGGTGCTATGGGCTCTCTTTGGGGCACCTTGCCCTCGCGCATGAGTAAGATTAGAGGGTACCGGCATCGAGTGGCGGTAGATGGGCGCATTGAACTCAACTACCGCTCCGGCAACGGGCGGCGCGTGATACGTCTACGGACGGTGCCCACGTTAAACCCATACACAGTTGTAGTAATTGCAAATCGCAACAATGACTCTGGGTACTTCGTAGTCTTTCATTACTTCATATTTAGTTGGGTCTGTCCCTACGCCATCCTTTGTTATCAAGTGTCCCAAGTATACTACCTCCGGTCTCAAAAAACAAAATTTCTTTGGGTTTAGTTTTAAGTATTATTGTTGGAGTCTGTCTAGGACCTTAGCAAAGTTTTGATTGTAGTGCTTTAAACTACATCAATAGACAATTATGTCATCTATATAGAGAAAAGCTTCTGAATCAATTTCAGAGAGTGCTATTGTAAGCATTCTTTGGAAACTACTTGATGAGATTTTTAGTCCAAATGGAAGTCTTTTTGTATATAGAAGGCTTTAAGTAGTCTTGAGTTGTTGTCTAGTTGTATCTGATGAAATGAGGGCGGGTCGTGGCATACTGGTAGAGCGCTTGCACAGAAACTCACACGACCAAGGTTTAATCCCAGCGAAGGACAAAATTATAAAAATAAATATTTGTGGTTTTCTAAAATTACAATTTAAATTAAAAATTAAAATTTAAATAAAATAAGAGGTTCCCCCCCTCCAGCAAGACCATCTGCAAGAAACCGCCCCCTGACATTTCTAATCTATTCCACCAGAAATCAATGATCAGGAGTACAGCGCCACCTTCTGGGAAGATAACAGCTAATCTACTGAAGACGCTCACCATTCACATTAAAACATCCACCGACAGATGAGGCAGTCGCTGTTTGAACATTCAAGGGTGAAGGTATAACACTGGCTCTTGAGTGGACAAATTTACACCAACTTGTTTCATCAACAATAAAAGGTGCAAAAATATACAAACATCTATGAAAAAAAAAAACCTATCAACCATCTTCAGATTCCAATACAATGCACACTGCATGAGTAGGGGTTTACCCCTGAGTATTGGTCTTAAAAAAAAAAGCTAGTCATATCAAGGGCTGAAAACCATTTCACTCTACCTAGTTTGGCCAAAATGTCCTCCAATCTAGTTAGTGGAAATTTGTTATTAATTATATTGTTATTTTGGTAAGCCACACTTAATTTTGATTGTAGTTCAGGAATTGTCTTGATGCATCTATACCTTTGTGTAAGCAAAGCTTTTAGTGAAGCAAAATCCTCTGGTTTTACCTAGCTTCCTATTGCTGTCCTCACATCAGATGTCAACTTAGCATGGTAAATGTATTGAAGACAGTCTTGTTTTTCTATTTCAGCAAGAGTTTTATTAATAAGCTCTGCTGTAATGAGGAAGCTTTCGAGTTCCTCACAGTTACCCGCAAACAATGGGATTGCCTTCGAGGTATCTAAATTGGATGTTGCCATTGTTGACTTACCTGATTCTTTTTGACTATCTTCTGAATTGTTTTCTGATGGTTCCTTAACGCTGTTGGTCAAATATTCTCTAAGGATTTTATAAAGATTGTTAAATTCTAACTTGAAAGCTCTAATTTCCTTTTTATCCTCTTGATTTCCCTTAATCAGTTGAAATTTGTTGACAAATAAGTAATTATATAATGAAAGTAATTTTTGACAGTATGTGGAAAATTTTCAAAATCAGACAATTTTGTCACATTATTTGGCAGTTTAATTTTTTTTAATTGGAATAGAATAATAAAGCTTTCTTAATAAAGTTATTGCTTTGAAATATTTGCAATTGGTAGTTAAAAAAAAAAAAAAACTTTTGCAACTATCGCGAACGGGACATAATTTACTAAAAGAAATTTTTTATATTTTTATTACATGTTTTTATATTACATATTAATATTTGTTATCACATATTAAAAAGCATTAAAAAAATATTTCAAGTAGTTTAAGAAATAAAATATATGTAGATAATTACGGAATTTTCTTTTTTAAAGAAATTGCAGTTTGAGCTACATGTATTTCTAAATTTTCGTCACAGGAGATCCAATGAAGCTTGCGGATACCGGTTACATTTGGTAAATTATTCCATTTTTCTGTCCAAAAAGGAGTCTCTTCCATTGACATATAAAATTTTAATTCCTTTAATGTGTTCCTGTGCGTCTATTAAACAAACATTTTTAGTTTTAGTAAGCTGCCGAATTTTTCGTGTTATTACTGCTCCAACGCCATCGACTGCACCTTTGCCGTGTGATATTGCGAAATAATTCCATTGAATTATATCGCATTCAAATTGAGTTTTAAAGACTGATAGACTTTAAGTTATAAATTTATTTTTGAATTGGCAACTACTGCCGTCTGAAAATATGAATATATTTTTTAACCGTCCGTGTTCTTTTTTAATTTGATCGGCTATTTTTGTTAAAAAAATATAAACATCAATCTTACTATGCTTTAAACCAGGGGTGCCCAAAAGTTTCTTATGGAAGAGTAAACACCAACACATTTAAAGAAAAACTAATTTTTATTTAATATTTTTTGGTCTAAAAACCAATACATACAAAGAAAAAAGAAAACAAATATTTCATATTTTTTTTACACGGCAAAAAAAAAATCCTTTCCATGATCCTTCCAATAAATTATCCAAATTTATGTCAATATCATTTGTAGATGATTTAATAAGGCCTCCAAATTTTCGTTGCTCATTCTACTTCTAAGCTTGTTTTTTATTAATTTTAAATTTGAAAATGCACCAAACATGGAATACAAATATAAAATTTCCTTGTAAAGTAAAGGGTATTTTTTGGTTGTACAGATTTCCAAAAATTAATGTACTTAAATTAGAAGCATGCAACATAGGATGCTTTTAGAGGTCCAGTATAAGAATCATTTGACTGAAAATTAAGACGATCCATGTTTATTTCGTCACCATAACTTTCAATGTACTCCAAGATTCGGAGCGTATCCTGAACCAAAAAGGACTTTTTAAGGTCCGTAACTAATTGTTCTTTTGAACCACCTGCTATATTATTGGCGTTAGTTTGAATTATTTGAAAGCATATTAAAAATTGTGTTTCAGCCTTAAAATTATAAATAAAAAAAAAATAATTTTTCCATTTATTTTGCAAATCTATTTTGTAAGGAATACAAAAAAAATCACAAAAACCTTTTCAATTATGTGAGAGTAGACTGTGAGTGATCATACAATAATTTTTTTGTGAATAATACCTAAAGTTTGAAAACTGAAACTAACACCAATTTTTTCCAAGTGCATTTTCAAACACACTTTTTTAAACGATATCATATATCAAACATAAACAAATAATAAAATCAGCAAAGCATACGAAAGTGTTGTTGCATTGAATGAAATTTTTGTCTCATGGATGTAGTTTTTGTTGTAATTGTGTTTGTCGTGTGCCAAGATGAAAACAAAACGTATGTATTTTTCTTTATGAAAGTTTTTGTAGCCTTGTTAATTTAATACAATTACTTATGTTTTTGATAGAAAAATAAAATAAAAACAGCTTTTCAGGATTTCTAAAAACAATGTCAGTAAATACAGTACAGTATATTTAAATTAAATGATATAATAAAAATTAACGATACAGGTAGTTTTGGTACATTTTTAGAAACAGTTTGGTAGGATTTTTATTTATACTGAGCAACCCTGGTCAAAGAAGAGTATACAAAGTTGTTTGTGTTTTTCGTATTGCTAGTGCTGAGTGCTGTATGTGTGTCTTAAAATACACAGCCTATAGCTAAGTGCATTTACAAAAACAAATGAGCACCAAGAGCATAGGGCTTGGGCACCCTTGCTTTAAACTATTACTAATAATAGCATATGATTGAGTTTTATTGACAGTCCACGCTACGCAAGTAAAAATTGTAACTAGCTTGTAGTTAAAGTGCGCGCTTTGTATCTCATTTTGGAAGACAAGCCTATAATTTTCAGCAAAATCGATTTGGAATACAAGCTCCCCTTCTTTTAAATTATTTTTTGTGATGTCTTAACAAAGAAATGTTGTTTAAATAGTGGGAGCTGCACTTCTAACTCATGAATCAAATCGCAAAATGGAGCAACAGTGTTTGCTAAAGTTATTTTGTCTTCTACTTACCTCCAATGTTACCATTTTATATTTTCATCCATTTGTCTGAAATGGAGAAGGGGTACGAAGTCATTTTTTAAATCAATTATACACTTTTCGCAACTATTTGACATACAATTTTCATTTTCAATGTTGCAACAAACAGATTCTAAAAAGTTTTGATGGCCACCAGGAAATGATTTTATAATTTGAGACAAACCATCTAATAAGTAACAAAAATTGACATGATAAATGCAAACACACATGTTATGAGGCATTTTACTAGATAACATGTCTTAGTCGGGATTGGTAGAAAGTTGTCTTACTAACAGGTTCACCAGTACATTCCTGTTTATAAAATTCATTTGCTTCGGACACTGATATTAACATGAAACGCTTTAAAATAACTTCTCCATCTACGATTAGTGTCCTTTTTGCCAGCAAACTGAACGCTAATGTCACTACGGATAAAAAAATCTTTAACTTTATTTATTGCCGTTTTCGTTCCCATGTTTTCATTAAGAGGTTAATCAAAATTTGCTGTCTGAACATATTTTTCAAATATAGCCTTTACAATTTTCGCTCTTTTATTAACTGCCCGCGGCAATGCATTTTCTGCCTTCTTTAAAGCTTTTCCAAAAGTTTGCTTGCTGTTGTAGGGCGTGGAACTAATTTTTTCTGCATTTGCTTTATTTTTTATTCGTTCGCGGGTCCTACGTTTCCTTACGCGTTCCTTTTCGCGTATATTTTAAAACAATTTCTTATTATTCTCAGCCACTTGTCTGAGGTTTGCGCGCCGTTTTCTCTAGGTACTTAATGTTCTTCTCAGGATCGCTTTTAATTGTTTCCATGTACCTCTTCTGCGCAATTTGTTTGGCTTCACAACTTCTATTATCCACCTGTACAAATAATTTTGACTTTATTCAGAAAATCCTTTATTGATTGAAAAAGTATCACTTACGATCGCGAACGGGACACACTTTGAAAGTTAATAAAAAAAAATGTTTTCTGTATAAATGTTTGACTTTTAGTTTTTTTTAATGAGGTTACTACTTTAGCTTTAAATTTCAATTAGCAACCTGTTTCGAACAATGATCACGGAGAACTGATAACAAATGCTTATTTGTGATCGCAAACGGGACAGAGGAATAGAACAGCAAAAAATCTTCAGAGTTTACCGTTATTAGAGCTTTGCTTTGGACAAAATGACAATAAGAGACGCCAAGAGTAAGAAAACCAAATATGCACCTTGCAAACCAATTTACTTAAAATAAAAATTTAAATAATTTTCAAAGATATTATATTATTAAAATTTAAGCAATTCTCTAATTGAATTTTAAAAATTAATATTTTTCCTCCGATTTTTAATATTTCGGTCGCGGTTGACCTTTTTTTGGAAATGCCCATATGCAGTATAAATGATTATCCCTATATCTGGTTTATCTAATTCTACTGAACTATTATTTACTATTATTTATTCCTGCTTAATTTTACTCATGGGATTTCCCCACTTGGTTCAACCATATTGGATGTATTATTTTTTTTTTTTTTGATATTTCAATTTTATTATTTACAACATTTACAACATCTTTCTTTTACAACATTTATTTATTTATTTTTTTTTTTTTTATCAATTTTTGTTTTAAACATTTTTTGTTTGTTTTGGAAACGAAAACGGCATAAGTAAATTTTCAATTAGTCATTGTAATAAAAATAAGTTTACATATAAGTATTATTTTCTTTTC
The DNA here is from genome assembly GCA_963576795.1 of Metopia argyrocephala. Classification (NCBI taxonomy): domain Eukaryota; kingdom Metazoa; phylum Arthropoda; class Insecta; order Diptera; family Sarcophagidae; genus Metopia; species Metopia argyrocephala. Next base: position 75,277,254 of record OY756209.1, on the reverse strand, counting down.
TTTTTTTCTTTAATATTTTTCAATTTTTGCTGTCTTAACTATCTGCTGTAACGCTGCCACTTCTTCCGTTACGATCTTTGTTATTTGCCAATGCCAAAGCTCTTTTTTTAATTTGTTAATTGTGCCGCCTCTGGATTTATGCACGTTGAGCACCGGGTAAATTTCATATTTGGGGTCTTCCTTCTTTGGTTTTCGCTTGATACAACGTGGCTTTGGTCCTGTGGTTGGATCAATGTAGTCAGCTTTCTTCGGCTTCCTGGAGTTCTTTTCCTCAATGCTATCCCACGTTCTTAGCATAAAGCGATTCGAGTGGCCTATCTGGGAAAAAATTTTGAAAGGAGCAAGGATACCAATTAAGCATAAGCTATGTCTATTGGTTACTTGTTTTTGATAGCTTTCTTTTCTAACTAAGCAATGAAGTCAAGCAAGATTATTGCTTTCAAATAGATTGCTGTGTCTATTAGAAAAGTTAGCAGGATCGCCATGTAATGTTATTATATGGAAAATAATAACAGTGAATCAATTGTTGTATGTCAAATTATTACTTTATTTAAAAATTGTTTAACTTATATACTCACCCCTATCGTGAATATATTTTCCCTAGAAATATTTTCCCATTTCCCAAAATTGCAATCATGAACAATTTTTCCCATCAAATATGTTCCCTTCTTCTAATCATTCAGTGGGGAATGATATTCAATAGTAATTTCGCCTTATCGTGAACGATATTTTCATAGCCGTTTTTCCCCATTTTCGTGTCAAATTATTCATTTTGTTTTCTCTAGGGAAATTGTTAAAAAATGTAAGTAATTTTTATTTTATTATTAAATATTTAGATTATTTAAAATTATTTTTTAGGTCAAAATCAATAAATAAAGAACAAAGAGACATTCTCCTCAATAGGATGCAAAATAACCGACCCATTGCATGTGGTTTTGTAAAAGTTTCCAAAGACGTAGTGGACGAATTTTAGACTTCTTTTGTAGAAGAACTTAATAGTGCTGGTCGTTCTATCAATCCTATTCATGATGGGAAAAAGGTAATTTTATTCTACGGTAAAAGTCCTGACAAGTAAGTCTGCTTTCTTCTTCCGACGGGTATTTAATCCATTCAGCACATATACTTAGCTCTAAAACGTCCAATACTTTGGAGAGCACCTCACAAAAAGTGGATTGTGCCATTCCCACTTCGTAGTTTCTTCCAACACCTTTTTGGTATCCGCCCTCTGCAAAAAATCTTAAGCATGCACTAAGTTTTACTATGGGCAGAATACCAAATGATTTTTTGTTGCCGGCAGAGAATTGGTCAGCGTATTCGAAAGTATAAAAAAGCTGCCTTATTTACCCTGTAATGTTAGATGAATCTAAGTTGAAAAGTAATTAATATATCCCATTTTTGAATAAAATTAAGGCACTTACAAGGTATCGGGTAACTCTAAGGGATTAGACGCATCTCGCAAAACACGACGATCTATTCGCTGTTGCTGTGTCTCCTCCTCTTGCAATACAACAATGGCACCAATTGTAAACATTTTTACTTAAAACACAACTTTATTCGCACTTAAAATTTTTTAGTTAAAACCAAATATAAATAAATAAACAAATTTGTAAAATTTTTATATTCTTCTTCCTTATTTCACATTCACTAAGTATTGATAACAGGAACAGAAGTTCCCATAAAATTCACGATAGCAAATTTCCCTTCGTGGGGAATGAAAATTTGATGGGAACAAATTTCTCCCATGTTATTGCCGATAGGGGTGACTACTTATGAGAATAATTTCCCTTATTTAGAATTCAGTGATTTACACATACATATGTACAAAGATCAATATCCAAACATTGTATCATATTTTCTATGTGTCTTTATTTCCTTATTTAAATTACGTTTGACACACTTCTGATAGAATTCGGGTAGTGTATATACTGCAAACTAAGCGTATTTGCAAAACAATGCATTTGGTACATTGAACATGTACAAGTGAGTAAGCGATCAATGACTGACAGTATTTTACAAAGTATCTAATTTCATTGAACAACGTTTATTTTCAAATTACTAAAACGTGGAGTAAATAAATTTGGTACTGACCTACTCAACAACAACGATTAACTTTTCTTACATTATTTCGCGTGTGCTTTAAAGGCCTGGTTAGCCAAACGTTGATGTCATAAAAACGGTACGTACGTTAACGTACGTACGTATGTGCAGTTATACAAACGTGTCATATGTCAACAGAAAATGTAAATAAAAACAAAACAAACCAAAAAATTATAAAGGCCTCTACCAATAATATTAATTTTTCGTCGTCCACTAAAAACAAAATATTATATTTTTTTATTTTTTTAATATTGATTATATAATTTATTATATTTTTTTACTTATTTTTCACAAAACACAGCACAAATAAAAAATTTTAATTTTTAAATGGCAATATGAAGCCAGCTGTTTAGAGCAGTGATGAATGTTGTTAAATTAACACAAAGTTTAAAAAGGTACCAGAAGTACCAATATAAGAGCATATTATAATTACTTCTTATATTTTATGGTTCCTAAAAATTTATTCTTATACTACTACTGAATATAAAATTTTTGGTTTAAAGTAATTATTTATTGAATCGGATCCATTGGTCCATTGTGGACCGGAAACGAAAAAAGTTAATTTTTAAGTAGAACTTAAAAAAAAATGTAATTATCTCAGTAACTAGCTAGCACGTAAATCAATCATGCATCCCATATGCTTCTTTTTAGATAATCGAATAATTTTTCATTTGGTATGTATGTATATAATTCGTCTGTCGAAGATATGTTAAGTAAAACATGGGACTTTTAATTAAAAAAAAAATTAAAAACAAACTTTATATTCACATAAAAATTTAAATTATTCACGTAAATATCATAAAGACTTTAAAAATTAAAAAAATTAAAGAATTTAAAAATTAAAGTCTTTTTGTACGCATTAAAAAGAAAAAGATTTGCTTATAAGCATAAAAGTACAAAAAAGGGCATTTGGGCCACATTGCCATTTAACATACAATAGTCCCATCACTATCATTGATATGTCACGTAAAAACGTTTAGAAATTCTATTTTATACAGATTCTTCCGTCCCGTCAGCGTGACATTTATTTTGGATAATCATTTGCATTGTTTTCATATGCTAGAAACCAACGTACGTTGCGTTACGTTACATCAACGTTCGGCTAATTCTACCTTAATGCTTGGTTTTATTATTTTGCTTTGATTTCTTTTTAAATATTTAAATGCAAATACAGTGGATACGCTACACAGTATTGAATTCCAAGTCAATAAGGAGGTCCGTGGGTGAGTTTCGAAAAATAATACTATGGTATGAGGTACTTATGAGCGGGATTTACGAGGATTTGACAGTACATCTTTTCAATGTCCGCATTGAAGAGATATCGAAAGAGCCGCCATCGTAGGAGGGTTGTCAGATCAACTTGTAGTACGCCTGGATGTAAAATATCATTCAGACTAAGTCCATTGGTTGAGGGGCTCGAGGCATTAAAAACCACTCGCAATTTTGTGGTTGTACTATCGGGTTTGATGACCGGGTGATGGGGTAAATAATATGTATTTTTATTATTTGAGGGGGTTTAACTTTAGTCATTTGACCTAGAGTATGATACTCTGAAATAACACGATCATATTCTGCTTTGAGAGGGGGTTCTTTGACAATCTTGTCTCATTTCTAAGAAATTGTGACATGGAAAAATTCCGTGAGGCACGTATATTCAGGTTCTCAAAACATTCGCGTTTAAACAGAAGTGACTCCACAAACCGTCCTTTTTCATTTCTGAAAATGGTTGTGTTATATAGCTTCTCACAATATGAGTCTTCGGGTGACATTTGCAGGTTTGAAGGGACATATTTTAAATCCCAAAACTGTTGTATTTGTTTGGAAAGTATGATTTCATTAATAAATGATTGATATTTCATTAATAAATGATCCAAGTAGTAGGTCGATTTAAGTATTGCTCTGACGATCAGGATCGGCCAAATGAAAATGAGAGAATTGATTATCTCGAAGAGATGAAAAGGTGAAAAAGGGCAATCGGTGAGTGAGTTTCTTCACAATAAATACATTGGTTTTTATTTCAAAGGTGCTATCAATCACCCTTATCGTAGTTGGCGTAGGCGTTTTTAGTCGAATGGCGTATTTGCTGTCGTTTTTACAATTCAATAGTATCGTGGAAACTTTACGCCTACGACAATTTTTTAAAAGAGTTGTATTGTAACAGAATACCTAATTTTGTTTATTTATGAAGCACCCTGTTATGAAAAATGTCAACATTGTTACAAAAAAATAAAAAATTAATTAAAATACCTACCTAAGTGTATACTTTTACGCGGGTAATTTTGAATTTTTTCAACAATATATATGGGCATTTCCACAGAAAGGTCAACCAAGTTTGAAAAATAATATGTTGACAATAATCATCTTTTATTGTTAATAATTATAAAAAAGGGTCTATATTTGTATAATAGAATGATTTCATAGCATATCTCAGGTATTTACTTGAGGAAATTGGGCCGGAAATTGGAAAATATTTTATTTTCTTTTTAAACTACTTCTAAAGACATTTTTATATTTAATTATTTTACATGCAAAAAATATGTTATGTTTGTACTCTTTATCCAAAACCTCTCTTTTCAAATTAATTAATAAGGAAAATGTGTATGGAGAACAAAAAAAGTTCGATTAACGGTTAATTTTTAATTTGTATCTTATCTAAGTTTTATTCGTACGTTCGCGACCGAAAATATCATTTTATTGTAATTGCTTTGCATCAAACATCCACAGGGGTCGGACAAAACATATTTTAATTAAGTTTGGTGTCACTAATTTGTAAATGAAAAAAAAACTTTAGTGTTATAATTAAATAAACTTTTTTTTTACTTGCAAAGTTTCGTACGTTCACGACCGTAAGTAAATTTTTTCATAAACAATATATATATTTATTTTCATTACACGATAATATACTTTCGTAGATGGGCAAAACGTGTGATAAATCGCAAAATGAAAAACAAAATCAAAATCGATTCACAAAAACTAAACATTTCACGGGAAAAAATCTGCTGAGAGAATGCGAAAACGACGGTTAGCATTAAAAAAAAAAATAAAAAGGTTATAGAACAAATGCAAAATCGATGTGTACTTTTTTATAACGAAGATTATTGAAGAAATTATAAATCAACAAGGCAAATTTCAAAACATATTGATTTTCTCGGACGGAAGTAGCTCACAATTCCAAAATAAATTTATTTTTTGAAGCTTACCCGACTTAATGGCTAAATTTGCTTTTAAAACACTTGAGTGGCATTTCTTTGCAACATCACATGCAAAAGGTGCCAACGTAGGCGTTGGAGCGATTGTATAGCGAAAGGTTTTTCAAATAACCACAACAGAAAACATTACTTTAAATGATGCTTTGGCTTTTTACAACTGTGCCCATCACCACATTACTGGAATTAATATAGTATACATTGGAGCTGATAAAATTTGTAAGATGTTCCCCACTTTTCTGGAAAAATGGAATGATGTACCGAATGTTCCAGGTATCAGAATAATTCATTCGATTTTCTGTGACTAGGTATTTGAATAAAGTATAGCTCTAACAGCCAATTCAAAAAAAAAAAAAAAAAAAAATAAAATATTGTTAAAATTTCATTATTTCATATTAAATAAATTGGTACATTTCTTGTTATGAGTGTTACTATACGCCATAATTTGAGTGTTAAGTTTTTATTAATGACATTTGAAGATATTTATGGGAAAATACATGATGGTAATAGTAAAAAAAACATATGGAAATATCGTACGTTCGCGACCCGTACGTTCGCGACCGATACTTAAGCCAATTAAACAAAAACCAATAGAGATATTTTATTGTGAAAATACTGGATAGAGACCTACATTAGTATGCTTTAAAAATAAATTAATCGCTTTTAAATATTCCGTTCCATTTCGCAGAATTTTACATTTCACTACTGCCAGCCAAAGTTGACTTCTATATTGCGTACGTTCGTGACCATGTGTTTTTAACTATTATTATGAAAACTTCAACTCGATTAAATCCATCTTTTGCACTACACATAGAGCTTCCAAAATGCTATTTAATCGCAAAAAAATATGTTAGAAAAAGTTTTTTTTCCATGTTCTTTGTACATCAAAAGTGTACGAACGTACGTTCGCGACCCCAGGAAATGCCCATATATTATTAATATTATTATTATATTATTATTATTATTATTATGTTAAGTGTTGGTTTTTATTTATCTTATTATACATACATATATATTATATAATAACACTGTTTTTTTTTTTTTTTTTTTTTTTTAAGAGGCTATTTATTTATTTATTTATTTAGGTATATTCCTCCATAAGAACCTTAAGAATATAATTCTTTTATAGTTCAAAAGGAATGCATATAAACATAGTAAATAATATCATTAACAAAAAACAAATAGTTGTAACAATTATAAAAATATAACATGACATATACAAATATTAATATAAATGACAAAAATTTTATATAATTATCAACATTTTGCCCCTTAGATTTTTACTGAATATAAAATTAGATGACAAAATAAAAAGTTTTTTCTGAGAAATGGTAATAAGAAAAGTCAAATATTTTGAGACATATAGTTATAAAGTGAGTTTTTAAAACTGTTTCTTCCCGATATGATTTTCAAATGTATCGGTAAAGAATTCCATAAATTAATAGCGTTAACGAAAAACAATCTGCTCGTATTGAGATAAGTATGCCTCGGAACAATTAATGTCGTCCATCTACTAGATCTACCAAATACAAGCTTTTCATAAAGATAACAAGGTTTCCTTTGGTAAAGCAGATTATGTAAGAACATAATATTTCGCATACGAAGATAATCAGCTAAGTCACAGCCCAAAACCATTTTCCTCCAAGAAGATATGCTATCAACCCGAGCCAAATTATATATGTACCGCGTAGCATTATTAAAAGATACCTGTAACTTATGCATTTAACGTGAATCCAGTTTGCTGTATATTACAGCAAAGTAGTTAATATGAGGAAGTATCAATTGTACAACAAGTCTCTTTTTGACTTCAAGTGGTGTGAATGCAGATGACATTCGCAAATTACGAAGTACAAGGTAAAGATTTCTTACAACATTGTTAATATGGTCTGAGCAAGACAAGGTTGAGTTGATATAAAAGCCTAGGTATTTAATTTTATTAACATAGGTAAGAGGTGTCTTTCCTAGGTAAATTGCTGGAAAATTGTCATAGTCGTATTGCTCCCTACTGATTGGTAAAACGTAAGATTTCCCAGCATTAAGTGTTAAGTTATTAACCTCTGCCCATTCCGCAATTGAAACCAAATCATCATTGAGTTTGGAACATGTATCCTCTATTAGACCGATACGATTAGAAATATAAAGTTGAATATCGTCGGCATATGCATGCACACGAGTATATTTACAGACAGAAAACACATAATTGATAAACATACTAAACAGTAGTGGTCCTAATAGAGAGCCTTGTGGAACACCAGAATTTATACACATTAAGCCTGACTGCCTATTGTCCACAACTACTCTCTGAGCTCGACCAGATAAGTATCAAAGGCCTTAGAGAAGTCCAGCAGGCACATGAGAGATAGGTTTCCCATGTCATATTCACACCTTATATCATCAATAACTTTTAAGGCTGCAGTAGTGCAGCTATGAGCAGCACGAAACCCAGACTGCAATCGAGACAGAAGATTATTATGATTTAGGTAAAAAGTAATTTGTTCAGCCATAAGAGACTCAAACACTTTGGAAAGAGCTGGCAAAATACTAATTGGCCTATAATCACCTGGACTCACAGCCGTAGGCTTTTTCGCAATTGGAATGATTCTTCCAATTTTCCAAGATTTAGGAAATGTAGAGGTAGTAATGCAATGATTAAAAATATGAGTCAAGGGTGCAATAACACATGGCAGTATCAATTTAACAAGAGAGAACTGATAACAAATGCTTATTTGTGATCGCAAACGGGACAGAGGAATAGAACAGCAAAAAATCTTCAGAGTTTACCGTTATTAGAGCTTTGCTTTGGACAAAATGACAATAAGAGACGCCAAGAGTAAGAAAACCAAATATGCACCTTGCAAACCAATTTACTTAAAATAAAAATTTAAATAATTTTCAAAGATATTATATTATTAAAATTTAAGCAATTCTCTAATTGAATTTTAAAAATTAATATTTTTCCTCCGATTTTTAATATTTCGGTCGCGGTTGACCTTTTTTTGGAAATGCCCATATGCAGTATAAATGATTATCCCTATATCTGGTTTATCTAATTCTACTGAACTATTATTTACTATTATTTATTCCTGCTTAATTTTACTCATGGGATTTCCCCACTTGGTTCAACCATATTGGATGTATTATTTTTTTTTTTTTTTTTTTGATATTTCAATTTTATTATTTACAACATTTACAACATCTTTCTTTTACAACATTTATTTATTTATTTTTTTTTTTTTTATCAATTTTTGTTTTAAACATTTTTTGTTTGTTTTGGAAACGAAAACGGCATAAGTAAATTTTCAATTAGTCATTGTAATAAAAATAAGTTTACATATAAGTATTATTTTCTTTTCTTTTTTTCTTTAATATTTTTCAATTTTTGCTGTCTTAACTATCTGCTGTAACGCTGCCACTTCTTCCGTTACGATCTTTGTTATTTGCCAATGCCAAAGCTCTTTTTTTAATTTGTTAATTGTGCCGCCTCTGGATTTATGCACGTTGAGCACCGGGTAAATTTCATATTTGGGGTCTTCCTTCTTTGGTTTTCGCTTGATACAACGTGGCTTTGGTCCTGTGGTTGGATCAATGTAGTCAGCTTTCTTCGGCTTCCTGGAGTTCTTTTCCTCAATGCTATCCCACGTTCTTAGCATAAAGCGATTCGAGTGGCCTATCTGGGAAAAAATTTTGAAAGGAGCAAGGATACCAATTAAGCATAAGCTATGTCTATTGGTTACTTGTTTTTGATAGCTTTCTTTTCTAACTAAGCAATGAAGTCAAGCAAGATTATTGCTTTCAAATAGATTGCTGTGTCTATTAGAAAAGTTAGCAGGATCGCCATGTAATGTTATTATATGGAAAATAATAACAGTGAATCAATTGTTGTATGTCAAATTATTACTTTATTTAAAAATTGTTTAACTTATATACTCACCCCTATCGTGAATATATTTTCCCTAGAAATATTTTCCCATTTCCCAAAATTGCAATCATGAACAATTTTTCCCATCAAATATGTTCCCTTCTTCTAATCATTCAGTGGGGAATGATATTCAATAGTAATTTCGCCTTATCGTGAACGATATTTTCATAGCCGTTTTTCCCCATTTTCGTGTCAAATTATTCATTTTGTTTTCTCTAGGGAAATTGTTAAAAAATGTAAGTAATTTTTATTTTATTATTAAATATTTAGATTATTTAAAATTATTTTTTAGGTCAAAATCAATAAATAAAGAACAAAGAGACATTCTCCTCAATAGGATGCAAAATAACCGACCCATTGCATGTGGTTTTGTAAAAGTTTCCAAAGACGTAGTGGACGAATTTTAGACTTCTTTTGTAGAAGAACTTAATAGTGCTGGTCGTTCTATCAATCCTATTCATGATGGGAAAAAGGTAATTTTATTCTACGGTAAAAGTCCTGACAAGTAAGTCTGCTTTCTTCTTCCGACGGGTATTTAATCCATTCAGCACATATACTTAGCTCTAAAACGTCCAATACTTTGGAGAGCACCTCACAAAAAGTGGATTGTGCCATTCCCACTTCGTAGTTTCTTCCAACACCTTTTTGGTATCCGCCCTCTGCAAAAAATCTTAAGCATGCACTAAGTTTTACTATGGGCAGAATACCAAATGATTTTTTGTTGCCGGCAGAGAATTGGTCAGCGTATTCGAAAGTATAAAAAAGCTGCCTTATTTACCCTGTAATGTTAGATGAATCTAAGTTGAAAAGTAATTAATATATCCCATTTTTGAATAAAATTAAGGCACTTACAAGGTATCGGGTAACTCTAAGGGATTAGACGCATCTCGCAAAACACGACGATCTATTCGCTGTTGCTGTGTCTCCTCCTCTTGCAATACAACAATGGCACCAATTGTAAACATTTTTACTTAAAACACAACTTTATTCGCACTTAAAATTTTTTAGTTAAAACCAAATATAAATAAATAAACAAATTTGTAAAATTTTTATATTCTTCTTCCTTATTTCACATTCACTAAGTATTGATAACAGGAACAGAAGTTCCCATAAAATTCACGATAGCAAATTTCCCTTCGTGGGGAATGAAAATTTGATGGGAACAAATTTCTCCCATGTTATTGCCGATAGGGGTGACTACTTATGAGAATAATTTCCCTTATTTAGAATTCAGTGATTTACACATACATATGTACAAAGATCAATATCCAAACATTGTATCATATTTTCTATGTGTCTTTATTTCCTTATTTAAATTACGTTTGACACACTTCTGATAGAATTCGGGTAGTGTATATACTGCAAACTAAGCGTATTTGCAAAACAATGCATTTGGTACATTGAACATGTACAAGTGAGTAAGCGATCAATGACTGACAGTATTTTACAAAGTATCTAATTTCATTGAACAACGTTTATTTTCAAATTACTAAAACGTGGAGTAAATAAATTTGGTACTGACCTACTCAACAACAACGATTAACTTTTCTTACATTATTTCGCGTGTGCTTTAAAGGCCTGGTTAGCCAAACGTTGATGTCATAAAAACGGTACGTACGTTAACGTACGTACGTATGTGCAGTTATACAAACGTGTCATATGTCAACAGAAAATGTAAATAAAAACAAAACAAACCAAAAAATTATAAAGGCCTCTACCAATAATATTAATTTTTCGTCGTCCACTAAAAACAAAATATTATATTTTTTTATTTTTTTAATATTGATTATATAATTTATTATATTTTTTTACTTATTTTTCACAAAACACAGCACAAATAAAAAATTTTAATTTTTAAATGGCAATATGAAGCCAGCTGTTTAGAGCAGTGATGAATGTTGTTAAATTAACACAAAGTTTAAAAAGGTACCAGAAGTACCAATATAAGAGCATATTATAATTACTTCTTATATTTTATGGTTCCTAAAAATTTATTCTTATACTACTACTGAATATAAAATTTTTGGTTTAAAGTAATTATTTATTGAATCGGATCCATTGGTCCATTGTGGACCGGAAACGAAAAAAGTTAATTTTTAAGTAGAACTTAAAAAAAAATGTAATTATCTCAGTAACTAGCTAGCACGTAAATCAATCATGCATCCCATATGCTTCTTTTTAGATAATCGAATAATTTTTCATTTGGTATGTATGTATATAATTCGTCTGTCGAAGATATGTTAAGTAAAACATGGGACTTTTAATTAAAAAAAAAATTAAAAACAAACTTTATATTCACATAAAAATTTAAATTATTCACGTAAATATCATAAAGACTTTAAAAATTAAAAAAATTAAAGAATTTAAAAATTAAAGTCTTTTTGTACGCATTAAAAAGAAAAAGATTTGCTTATAAGCATAAAAGTACAAAAAAGGGCATTTGGGCCACATTGCCATTTAACATACAATAGTCCCATCACTATCATTGATATGTCACGTAAAAACGTTTAGAAATTCTATTTTATACAGATTCTTCCGTCCCGTCAGCGTGACATTTATTTTGGATAATCATTTGCATTGTTTTCATATGCTAGAAACCAACGTACGTTGCGTTACGTTACATCAACGTTCGGCTAATTCTACCTTAATGCTTGGTTTTATTATTTTGCTTTGATTTCTTTTTAAATATTTAAATGCAAATACAGTGGATACGCTACACAGTATTGAATTCCAAGTCAATAAGGAGGTCCGTGGGTGAGTTTCGAAAAATAATACTATGGTATGAGGTACTTATGAGCGGGATTTACGAGGATTTGACAGTACATCTTTTCAATGTCCGCATTGAAGAGATATCGAAAGAGCCGCCATCGTAGGAGGGTTGTCAGATCAACTTGTAGTACGCCTGGATGTAAAATATCATTCAGACTAAGTCCATTGGTTGAGGGGCTCGAGGCATTAAAAACCACTCGCAATTTTGTGGTTGTACTATCGGGTTTGATGACCGGGTGATGGGGTAAATAATATGTATTTTTATTATTTGAGGGGGTTTAACTTTAGTCATTTGACCTAGAGTATGATACTCTGAAATAACACGATCATATTCTGCTTTGAGAGGGGGTTCTTTGACAATCTTGTCTCATTTCTAAGAAATTGTGACATGGAAAAATTCCGTGAGGCACGTATATTCAGGTTCTCAAAACATTCGCGTTTAAACAGAAGTGACTCCACAAACCGTCCTTTTTCATTTCTGAAAATGGTTGTGTTATATAGCTTCTCACAATATGAGTCTTCGGGTGACATTTGCAGGTTTGAAGGGACATATTTTAAATCCCAAAACTGTTGTATTTGTTTGGAAAGTATGATTTCATTAATAAATGATTGATATTTCATTAATAAATGATCCAAGTAGTAGGTCGATTTAAGTATTGCTCTGACGATCAGGATCGGCCAAATGAAAATGAGAGAATTGATTATCTCGAAGAGATGAAAAGGTGAAAAAGGGCAATCGGTGAGTGAGTTTCTTCACAATAAATACATTGGTTTTTATTTCAAAGGTGCTATCAATCACCCTTATCGTAGTTGGCGTAGGCGTTTTTAGTCGAATGGCGTATTTGCTGTCGTTTTTACAATTCAATAGTATCGTGGAAACTTTACGCCTACGACAATTTTTTAAAAGAGTTGTATTGTAACAGAATACCTAATTTTGTTTATTTATGAAGCACCCTGTTATGAAAAATGTCAACATTGTTACAAAAAAATAAAAAATTAATTAAAATACCTACCTAAGTGTATACTTTTACGCGGGTAATTTTGAATTTTTTCAACAATATATATGGGCATTTCCACAGAAAGGTCAACCAAGTTTGAAAAATAATATGTTGACAATAATCATCTTTTATTGTTAATAATTATAAAAAAGGGTCTATATTTGTATAATAGAATGATTTCATAGCATATCTCAGGTATTTACTTGAGGAAATTGGGCCGGAAATTGGAAAATATTTTATTTTCTTTTTAAACTACTTCTAAAGACATTTTTATATTTAATTATTTTACATGCAAAAAATATGTTATGTTTGTACTCTTTATCCAAAACCTCTCTTTTCAAATTAATTAATAAGGAAAATGTGTATGGAGAACAAAAAAAGTTCGATTAACGGTTAATTTTTAATTTGTATCTTATCTAAGTTTTATTCGTACGTTCGCGACCGAAAATATCATTTTATTGTAATTGCTTTGCATCAAACATCCACAGGGGTCGGACAAAACATATTTTAATTAAGTTTGGTGTCACTAATTTGTAAATGAAAAAAAAACTTTAGTGTTATAATTAAATAAACTTTTTTTTTACTTGCAAAGTTTCGTACGTTCACGACCGTAAGTAAATTTTTTCATAAACAATATATATATTTATTTTCATTACACGATAATATACTTTCGTAGATGGGCAAAACGTGTGATAAATCGCAAAATGAAAAACAAAATCAAAATCGATTCACAAAAACTAAACATTTCACGGGAAAAAATCTGCTGAGAGAATGCGAAAACGACGGTTAGCATTAAAAAAAAAAATAAAAAGGTTATAGAACAAATGCAAAATCGATGTGTACTTTTTTATAACGAAGATTATTGAAGAAATTATAAATCAACAAGGCAAATTTCAAAACATATTGATTTTCTCGGACGGAAGTAGCTCACAATTCCAAAATAAATTTATTTTTTGAAGCTTACCCGACTTAATGGCTAAATTTGCTTTTAAAACACTTGAGTGGCATTTCTTTGCAACATCACATGCAAAAGGTGCCAACGTAGGCGTTGGAGCGATTGTATAGCGAAAGGTTTTTCAAATAACCACAACAGAAAACATTACTTTAAATGATGCTTTGGCTTTTTACCATCACCACATTACTGGAATTAATATAGTATACATTGGAGCTGATAAAATTTGTAAGATGTTCCCCACTTTTCTGGAAAAATGGAATGATGTACCGAATGTTCCAGGTATCAGAATAATTCATTCGATTTTCTGTGACTAGGTATTTGAATAAAGTATAGCTCTAACAGCCAATTCAAAAAAAAAAAAAAATAAAATATTGTTAAAATTTCATTATTTCATATTAAATAAATTGGTACATTTCTTGTTATGAGTGTTACTATACGCCATAATTTGAGTGTTAAGTTTTTATTAATGACATTTGAAGATATTTATGGGAAAATACATGATGGTAATAGTAAAAAAAACATATGGAAATATCGTACGTTCGCGACCCGTACGTTCGCGACCGATACTTAAGCCAATTAAACAAAAACCAATAGAGATATTTTATTGTGAAAATACTGGATAGAGACCTACATTAGTATGCTTTAAAAATAAATTAATCGCTTTTAAATATTCCGTTCCATTTCGCAGAATTTTACATTTCACTACTGCCAGCCAAAGTTGACTTCTATATTGCGTACGTTCGTGACCATGTGTTTTTAACTATTATTATGAAAACTTCAACTCGATTAAATCCATCTTTTGCACTACACATAGAGCTTCCAAAATGCTATTTAATCGCAAAAAAATATGTTAGAAAAAGTTTTTTTTCCATGTTCTTTGTACATCAAAAGTGTACGAACGTACGTTCGCGACCCCAGGAAATGCCCATATATTATTAATATTATTATTATATTATTATTATTATTATGTTAAGTGTTGGTTTTTATTTATCTTATTATACATACATATATATTATATAATAACACTGTTTTTTTTTTTTTTTTTTTTTTTTTAAGAGGCTATTTATTTATTTATTTATTTAGGTATATTCCTCCATAAGAACCTTAAGAATATAATTCTTTTATAGTTCAAAAGGAATGCATATAAACATAGTAAATAATATCATTAACAAAAAACAAATAGTTGTAACAATTATAAAAATATAACATGACATATACAAATATTAATATAAATGACAAAAATTTTATATAATTATCAACATTTTGCCCCTTAGATTTTTACTGAATATAAAATTAGATGACAAAATAAAAAGTTTTTTCTGAGAAATGGTAATAAGAAAAGTCAAATATTTTGAGACATATAGTTATAAAGTGAGTTTTTAAAACTGTTTCTTCCCGATATGATTTTCAAATGTATCGGTAAAGAATTCCATAAATTAATAGCGTTAACGAAAAACAATCTGCTCGTATTGAGATAAGTATGCCTCGGAACAATTAATGTCGTCCATCTACTAGATCTACCAAATACAAGCTTTTCATAAAGATAACAAGGTTTCCTTTGGTAAAGCAGATTATGTAAGAACATAATATTTCGCATACGAAGATAATCAGCTAAGTCACAGCCCAAAACCATTTTCCTCCAAGAAGATATGCTATCAACCCGAGCCAAATTATATATGTACCGCGTAGCATTATTAAAAGATACCTGTAACTTATGCATTTAACGTGAATCCAGTTTGCTGTATATTACAGCAAAGTAAGGTGTGCGTCACTATAAAGTGTAACACCCATTTTTCTTAATAACTTTTTTTACCTTTAATCAAAATTATTTTTTTTAATCACAATATCTTTGAAAAATGTGTCAGATTTTAAAATGTATCAGTTTGTCAAATTTGACTTGTTAGTTAGTTCACAATGGATAATCAAAGACAAGTGCATACAAAAATTATTCAAATAATTCAAAAAAACCATATTGGAGTTATACAAAAGTTGCTAGGGAAGTCCACGTGACCAGGCAATGTGTTTCCAGAGTGGTCAAAAAGTTCAACAAAGACCTAAAAATTGAAAGAAAGCCTGGAACAGGTAAAGCAAAACTGGTAACGAACGACGCGAAAGCCAAAAAGGTTGAGAAGCTTTTGCTGGCTCTTCCAAACATTTCTGGTCGCGAAGTGGCCCGGCGCGTGCAATGTTCGGAAAGTTTTCTGCGCCGAGTTAAAGCTAAAGCTGGCTTTAAAACATTTAAAGTCCAAAAAGTTCCGCATAGAAATGCTAAGAAGAATATTGAAGCAAAAAAAAGAGCAAAACTCCTCAAAAAAGAATTTTTTCAAAAGTTCGAATGTTGTGTAATGGATGATGAAACTTACGTTTTTGCAGACTTTGCGCAGCTTCCTGGCCAAGAGTTTTATGTAGCGGATAGTAGAGGCAATGTTTCTGAAGAGTTCCGAACTAAAAAACTATCAAAATTTCCCAAAAAGTTCCTAGTTTGGCAGGCTATTTGTAGCTGCGGCAACAGAAGTGCATCGTTTGTTACATTGGGATCAATAAACTCAGATATTTATATCAAAGAGTGTCTTCAAAAGAGGTTGCTTCCATTTCTAAGACAGCACAACATATCAACATTCTTCTGGCCAGATTTGGCAACATGTCACTACAGTAAAAGCGCAATAGACTGGTACAATAAAAATAATGTTATTTTTGTTCCAAAAGAGGCTAACCCACCAAACTGCCCAGAGCTGCGGCCTATTGAAAGATATTGGTCTCTGGTCAAAAGAGAACTAAAGAAGAGTACATCTGTTCCCAAAACCATTACTAGTTTTCGATATAAATGGACAGCTGGTACCAAAAAAATCACCGAAAATACTATAACATTGCTTATGGATGGCATAATGAATAAAATAAAAAATTTTATAAAATTTATTTAATTTTTAAATAAAATAATACAGAATATAAATCTGTAATAAAAATGCAAAATATAACTGTTTTATTTTTAACTCTAGCTTACTCCAGTCAGTTTTTATTTGACTTTTGATGTGTTACAGTTTATAGTGACGCACACCTTAGTTAATATGAGGAAGTATCAATTGTACAACAAGTCTCTTTTTGACTTCAAGTGGTGTGAATGCAGATGACATTCGCAAATTACGAAGTACAAGGTAAAGATTTCTTACAACATTGTTAATATGGTCTGAGCAAGACAAGGTTGAGTTGATATAAAAGCCTAGGTATTTAATTTTATTAACATAGGTAAGAGGTGTCTTTCCTAGGTAAATTGCTGGAAAATTGTCATAGTCGTATTGCTCCCTACTGATTGGTAAAACGTAAGATTTCCCAGCATTAAGTGTTAAGTTATTAACCTCTGACCATTCCGCAATTGAAACCAAATCATCATTGAGTTTGGAACATGTATCCTCTATTAGACCGATACGATTAGAAATATAAAGTTGAATATCGTCGGCATATGCATGCACACGAGTATATTTACAGACAGAAAACACATAATTGATAAACATACTAAACAGTAGTGGTCCTAATAGAGAGCCTTGTGGAACACCAGAATTTATACACATTAAGCCTGACTGCCTATTGTCCACAACTACTCTCTGAGCTCGACCAGATAAGTATCAAAGGCCTTAGAGAAGTCCAGCAGGCACATGAGAGATAGGTTTCCCATGTCATATTCACACCTTATATCATCAATAACTTTTAAGGCTGCAGTAGTGCAGCTATGAGCAGCACGAAACCCAGACTGCAATCGAGACAGAAGATTATTATGATTTAGGTAAAAAGTAATTTGTTCAGCCATAAGAGACTCAAACACTTTGGAAAGAGCTGGCAAAATACTAATTGGCCTATAATCACCTGGACTCACAGCCGTAGGCTTTTTCGCAATTGGAATGATTCTTCCAATTTTCCAAGATTTAGGAAATGTAGAGGTAGTAATGCAATGATTAAAAATATGAGTCAAGGGTGCAATAACACATGGCAGTATCAATTTAACAAATCTCATGGCCACACCATCTTCTCCTATTGCATTAGATCGTATTTTCAAAATATGTTTAATAACATCAGCCTCAGACACTGCAGAAAATGAAAAATTACTGTTGCAGTAGAGTTCGCTGTGGAGTTCCTGATTACTTTTTTTACTTATTAAATTATTAAAACAAAAAGCGTTATTAAGCACCGCTGGATCTAGCTTGCACTCAGAAGAGCTACGGGAGTGTATTCCCATGGACCTGATGTTCTTCCACAACTGGCCTGTGGGTAGATTAATATTAAGCTTTTTGGAAAAATAAAATTTTTTTGCCTGTCTAACTACAAGATTAGACTGATTTCTAGCCCTGTTATAAGCAGCTCTGTTTACAACCGTAGGTCTCCTTTTCCAAACATTGTAAGTTACGATTACGAATAGAGTTTTTCACAGCTGTCGTATACCAAGGGCAAGAACAATTTCGTACATAAAAACTACGCTCAGGTACATGTCGCTCATAAACTCCCTGTAATGTTGTAAGAAAAACGTCCAGCTTCTCATCTATCGTCGTACGATACCAACATTAATTCCACGCCACAGCAGAAATGTCTGAATAGAGGAAAGGGAAATTAATAGAGTTGTAATCTCTATATGTGATAAGCCGGCGATTATCATCTCTTACTTACTTACTTAGATGGCCATAACAACCCGTTAACGGGTTTCGGCCTGCCTTAACACTAGTCTCCAGGCGTCTCTGCTAAGCGCGCGCCTTCTCCAGTTGGTAACACCAATTGACGACAGGGCTTCATCAACTTGGTCCTTCCAACGTAAACACGGTCGTCCTCTACGCCGACGTCCAGTGACCTTCGCATCGAAAACTTTTCTCGCTGGAGCGGATTCATCCATCCGAACAATATGGCCGAGCCAGCGTAGCCGCTGGATGTTAATGCGCTGAACAACGCCCACATCGCCGAGGAGCTCATACAGCTCATGGTTGGTTCTAATGCGAAACTCATCGCCATGCCTTCGAGGACCAAAGATCTTACGAAGAACTTTTCTCTCAAATACTCCCAAGACCGCTGCATCGGCACAAGACAGCGTCCATGCTTCCGCACCATAGAGAAGCACCGGAAGAATAAGCGACTTATAGAGTGTTAATTTCGTCGCACGAGAGAGGTCTCTATTACTAAACTGCCTACTGAGACCGTAGTAGCACCTGTTGGCCAGTGTGATTCTTCGTTTGATCTCCAGACTGACATCATTCTTGCTGGTAATGGCGGTGCCAAGGTAGATGAACTCCTTAACAACATCGAATGTATAGTTGCCGGCTGTAACCTGGGAGCCCATACGTTCAACATCCCTACTCGTCGACAACATGTACTTCGTCTTGCTCTCATTTACCGCCAGACCCATTTTTGCAGACTCCCGTTCAATAGTATTAAAGGCTGCGGTGACATCTCGCTTGGTATGCCCAATGATGTCTATGTCGTCTGCATACGCAAGGAGCTGGACACTTTTGTTAAATATAGTGCCATTTCGATGAACACCCGCCTTTCGCAAAACACTCTCCATGACGAAATTGAAGAGGTCGCAGGATAAGGGATCGCCCTGTCTGAAACCTCGCACGGTATTAAAAGGTTCGGAGAGGTCTTTTCCTACCTTGACGGAGCTGCAGGAGTTGCTCAACGTCATTCTGCACAGTCTTATCAGCTTTGCAGGAATACCGAGCTCAGACATTGCGGCATATACGCGATCTCTTATCGGGCTATCGAACGCTGCCTTATAGTCGACAAAAAGATGGTGTGTGTCGACTTGACTTTCATGGGTCTTCTCCAGGATTTGGCGCAGTGTGAATATCTGGTCAATGGTGGACTTACCAGGTCTGAAGCCGCACTGATAAGGTCCAATCAGTGAGATTGCGAATGGCTTCAGTCGTTCACACAATACGCTCGTAAGAACCTTATATGCGATAGGGAGAAGGCTTATACCCCTGTAGTTGGTGCATATCGTGGGGTCTCCCTTTTTCAGGATGGGACAGAGGGCACTGAGATTCCAATCATTGGGCATACTTTCCTCCAGCCATATTCTAAAAATGAGTTGGTGCATGCACCTAACCAGCTCATCGCCTCCATACTTGAAAAGCTCAGCGGGCAGACCATCCGGTCCGGCTGCTTTGTTGCTTCTTAGTCGCTGTATGGCAATTTTGATCTCTTCATAGCTGGGCGACAGGATCTCAACGTCGTCATCATTGATTGGGAGCGGCACAGCATCTCTAGAGGCGGAATTTGTGTCGTCATCGCCTTGCAGTAGATTAGAAAAATGCTGTCTCCATAATCTCAGTGTCCCTTGTGCATCTGTAACCAGATTACCATGTTCGTCTCTGCAGGAGGTTGCTCCGGGTTTAAAACCAGTAGTAAGACGCCTTATCTTTTTATAAAAATTTCGAGCATCATGTCTACTCCTGCACATCTCGATTTCCTCACGATCACGCCTTTCTTGCTCCCTTTTCTTTCTTCTAAATAGGCGTCTCTCTTCCCTCCTCTTCTCTCTGTACACCTCCACAGTTGCTCTTGTAGTGGTGGACTGCAACGTTCTTCTGTAGGCGGCATTCTTTGCCGCAGTGGCCTCACGACACTCTTCATCGTACCATTGGTTTCTGCGGGGAGGATGCTCAAAACCAAGGACTGTTTCGGCAGCGTTGCGCAGAGAGTGAGCAATGTGAGACCACTGTCCACCAATACTTTCGAGAGAGGATCGGGTGCAATGGAGCTCATTAGAAAGACGATCGGAAAACGACCTAGCTGTCTCTTGTGATCGCAGCTTTTTGATGTTCAGCTTCCCCCGAACACTAGAACGTGCCATATTCACTGCGCATATGCGCAGTCGCATCTTGGCTGCGACAAGATAATGGTCCGAGTCGACATTTGGACCTCTAAATGTGCGCACGTCTAGTATGCTGGATACATGCCTTCCATCAATCACAATGTGATCGATCTGGTTGTTGGTAGATCGATCAGGAGAGAGCCAGGTGGCCTTATGGATATCGAGATGCTGGAACCTGGTGCTACAAACTACCATGTTTCGCGCCGCGGCGAAATCGATCAGTCTCAATCCGTTCGGCGAGGTGGAATTATGGAGACTGAACTGTCCGACAGTGGGGCCAAAGATATCTTCACGTCCAACTTTCGCATTGAAATCGCCGAGGACAATTTTGGCGTCATGTGCTGGACACCCATCGTACACTTCCTCGAGCTTTGCGTAAAAAGCATCCTTGACCACATCATCCTTCTCTTCCGTCGGGGCGTGAACACAAATAAGGCTGATGTTATAGAATTTCGCCTTTATGCGGATCGTAGCAATTCTTTCGTTCACAGGGGTGAACTCCGAGACGTGATGGCGAAGTCTCTTGCCAACTACGAATCCGCAACCAAATTCGTGTTTCTTCTCATGGCAGCTGTAGTAGATGTCACATGTTGCTTGCCTTGTACAACCTTGCCCTATCCATCGCATTTCCTGGATGGCGGTGATGTCAGCTCTACATTTCGTGAGAGCATCCGCCAACTGGATAGAGGCACCTTCCCTATAAAGGGTTCTCACGTTCCAGGTGCATATCCTTAAATCATAGTCCTTAAAACGTTTGCCAAGTTCGTCAACATAAAAGGGGGTCCGTTTAGAGGCTATTGTATTGCTTTTCATTGAATAAAATTTTTACGTGGTGGGTTTCAAGCCCTACGCACAACCCAAATTTAAAGTCCAGGGGATTGGACAGTCGCCGCATACATTAGTTCACAAGCTAGCGGATGCTAGAATGTTATCCAGGAGGGCCACGTGGAGGCTGTATGTCGACTTGAATACAACGGGAACAAGGATCGTTCTGGAGGCCGCCAGGTTGACCCCAATCAGAGACTTTGCCTTGTCCGAAGTATCCCATCCATCCATTATCATCTCTACTAAGGTCAATATTGCAGGTTAAAAATAGTAAATCATGGTCAGAAACAAATGAAATTTGGTCATATAAAAGCAATAATTCAGGATGTGAGAGCAGAAACAAAGCAAGTAAACTTGGGCTAGAATTGGACGAGAAACGCGTAGGAATTTTGTCATTTACAACAGTCATTCCCACGGCGGTTATAAGATCAAGAATATCATTACTAAGATTGTCATTAACCATCAAGTTTACATTAAAATCACCACAAGTAATAAAAAAATTATAATCTATAGCATGGTTTTTAAAATCAATAAAAAAGGGCTCAAGACTAGATGTTCTATCTGGGTTATAAATGCACGATACCAAAACCTTTACCGTGTTATCATATATAACCACATTAATAAATTCAACATTAGAATCATGCGAAACGTTAACTAATCGAGCTCTAAGGTTATTCCTACAATATATGGCAACACCACCGCCCCTTTTCCGTCTCCTATCATTTCTAAACAGGTTGTACCCATTAATTCCGTAATAATCATTCGGAACGTCATGATGAAACCACGTTTCCGTTACACAAATAATGTCAACCTTAGAGCTCTCAAATATATGCCGAACATAATCTAACTTAAGTCCATTTAAGCTTCTTGCATTGAAATGCACAACATTTAGCCCAGACCTTTGTTTGCACAATATATTTAAGAGAGCAGAGTGATTTCCGCCAACTCTATTGTCAGGATAAGTTTAATTCATAATTAAGTAGAGAAGAAACAGTTTTTACTTTCAACATAACAATAATTAAATTAATATTGCAATTAAAAAGGGGCCAGAAATAAAAGAAAAATATTTCAGTAAAGAGCAGTATAGTATAGTTTAACAGTGTGAAAACTACGTATATACGAAATGCAGGTAAATTCTTAAACAAATATAAAATAAAAAGCAAATTAAAAAGACTAAATAATATAATAAAAACAATTAACAAATCATTTTTACATATAAAAATAATAGTAGTAGTAGGAGTATTTTCAAATGGAGCGAAAAAGATCCTCTAAATCATTCAGGGAGTCAATGCGTATCGGCTTACCATTGCTTCCAGTCTTGACGTACACCAAACCTCGCATTGTAAAAACTGAACTAAGTTTTTTAGATTTTTTGAGACTTACTGCTGATTTAAGTATTTTGTGGTTTGAAAGTGTCAAATTTTCATTAATGTAAAATGGTCGATCGCTATCAAACCCAATACTGTTTAACTTAAAAGATTGATAGTTACCAGATTTACGAAAACTGGACACAGATTTTAAGAAAACGTTCCTGTCATACGGAGAAAACATCTTGACCATAATAACGCCATCCGGAGAAGTATTTTCTTTATTGCTGTTATTCCGCATCCGATAGATAGATTTAACAGATGGTGTATTTATGTTCAAAAGACCGCATATATTGTTTAAGATATTCAAAACATTCTCATTATTTCTAAATGGTATACCATTTATACGCAGTTCTGAAGAAACCAGCGAGTTCTCCTGACGTTCAAGTTGTGATTTAAGCGTCTTTACCTCGTCACGAAGATAAGTTATTTCGTCCGCAACAGTTTCAAGTTTTGCTACACGCTGTGTTACATCATCTATCTCATTCTTAATCTCATTTTTAATCTCAGTTTTTGCTTGTTCAACTATTTCAGATTTTAAACTAGAAAATTTTAGTTCAATCTCGTCCATTAAGCTGACTTTTGTCTCCGTTATCATATCCTTTATAAGTTCAGTCTGTTGTTTTATGTACTCGTCCTGCTTCGTAAGTTTATCATCCAGCCAGTTCCAAAAACGTGCACGAATAGACGCGTCATTGGGATTAGAAAAAATAAAATCGGCTCTTGAAGGAGAATCGGTGGTATTTTCAGCTTCTGCAGCTAATTTTTTAGCTCTACGTGAATTCATATTTTTAAATTTAACGGCACAGACGGAGCTAATTTAATTTTATACAGCAATGACTTCTAAACTGTATGGGTAAATTGATATTGTGGAACTTAACACACAAGATGTGTTGCTTGAAACAGCTGTTTTAATTTTAATGTATGTATATAAATATAAGTATGTGTTTTCGCGCCTTATCTGATTTATCTATTTTATTTATATTTTATTATTGTATGTATCCAGTTAATTGTTTTTGTATTTTATCGGTATATATGTTTATGTTTTGTTATTGTTTGCTTGTTTTTGTTTGCTTTTGTGATTTTAATTTTCTGTTTTTATAATTTTGCTGTTAAGAATGTTTTGTTTTTGTAAATTTTGATTTCTTATTTTAATATTTTGCTGTTGTATTTGCTTTTGCAATTTTTGTTCTGTATCCAGTTAATTGTTTTTGCATTTTATCGGTATATATATTTATGTTTTGTTATTGTTTGCTTGTTTTTGTTTGCTGTTGTGATTTTAGTTTTTTGTTTTTATAATTCTGCTGTTAAGAATGTTTTGTTTTTGTAAATTTTGATTTCTTATTTTAATATTTTGCTGTTGTATTTGCTTTTGCAATTTTTGTTCTCTGTTTTTATTATTTTGTTTGCTTTTGTTATTTAGTTTTCTGTTTGTATAATTTTGATTAATTTACTGATTTTTAACAAATCTTTAATTCTTTTAATAATTCTTCACTAACTTTTGCAAAAATTTTCCTTTTTTATTTAGAATTGTACTTTTAAAAAATATTTCTTTCGGAGACCACGTCTTAGCAGTTTTCTTATCAACTGTATCGTTGGTTTGGTTTACAGCCAAAAAATACCAAGAACGCCACATTGGTGGATAAGTTAATTGGGACCTCCTGAGCACGAAAAACGCAATTACTATTTTTTCCTAAGTACCGTTTTTTAGATAACGGTACTTTTGTGTTTTTCGGTGTATGGCCCCACTCAAACCCTTGTGGTGTCCAACCGAAAAGTTCGATCGAGATAAGTGGCATATCGATGGAAAGGTAATTGAATGCCCCTTCCGTTGATATGATGGAAAGTTCTATCTGATAAATAATCGCTGAGATATGGCACCTCAAAGTTCAAAATTTGCCTATTTTTTACGTTTTTTTCAAAATCTTTCATTTTCATTTAAATTTTTTCCTACGTTATATTGAAGATCTGGAATGTTTAATTTTTTTTTACCAAATAATTTATTTAATTAACAATATTTTAAGCGTATTTTGAAAAAAATCGGATGAAAAATCAAGTTGTTATTAAGAAGTTTGTGGAACGACAATATTTTCATTTTTATTGCTCTCACAGTATATTCGGCGTAAATTCCAAAAATTTAACCCAATTAACTTAAGGTGTGCGTCACTATAAACTGTAACACATCAAAAGTCAAATAAAAACTGACTGGAGTAAGCTAGAGTTAAAAATAAAACAGTTTTATTTTGCATTTTTATTACAGATTTATATTCTGTATTATTTTATTTAAAAATTTATTTAATTTTATAAAATTTTTTATTTTATTCATTATGCCATCCATAAGCAATGTTATAGTGTTTTCGGTGATTTTTTTGGTACCAGCTGTCCATTTATATCGAAAACTAGTAATGGTTTTGGGAACAGATGTACTCTTCTTTAGTTCTCTTTTGACCAGAGCCCAATATCTTTCAATAGGCCGCAGCTCTGGGCAGTTTGGTGGGTTAGCCTCTTTTGGAACAAAAATAACATTATTTTTATTATACCAGTCTATTGCGCTTTTACTGTAGTGACATGTTGCCAAATCTGGCCAGAAGAATGTTGATATGTTGTGCTGTCTTAGAAATGGAAGCAACCTCTTTTGAAGACACTCTTTGATATAAATATCTGAGTTTATTGATCCCAATGTAACAAACGATGCACTTCTGTTGCCGCAGCTACAAATAGCCTGCCAAATTGGGAACGTTTTGGGAAATTTTGATAGTTTTTTAGTTCGGAACTCTTCAGAAACATTGCCTCTACTATCCGCTACATAAAACTCTTGGCCAGGAAGCTGCGCAAAGTCTACAAAAACGTAAGTTTCATCATCCATTACACAACATTCGAACTTTTGAAAAAATTCTTTTTTGAGGAGTTTTGCTCTTTTTTTTGCTTCAATATTCTTCTTCGCATTTCTATCCGGAACTTTTTGGACTTTAAATGTTTTAAGGCCAGCTTTAGCTTTAACTCGGCGCACAAAACTTTCCGAACATTGCACGCGCCGGGCCACTTCGCGACCAGAAATGTTTGGAAGAGCCAGCAAAAGCTTCTCAACCTTTTCGGCTTTCGCGTCGTTCGTTACCAGTTTTGCTTTACCTGTTCCAGGCTTTCTTTCAATTTTTAGGTCTTTGTTGAACTTTTTGACCACTCTGGAAACACATTGCCTGGTCACGTGGACTTCCCTAGCAACTTTTGTATAACTCCAATATGGTTTTTTTGAATTATTTGAATAATTTTTGTATGCACTTGTCTTTGATTATCCATTGTGAACTAACTAACAAGTCAAATTTGACAAACTGATACATTTTAAAATCTGATACATTTTTCAAAGATATTGTGATTAAGAAAAATAATTTTGATTAAAGGTGAAAAAAGTTATTAAGAAAAATGGGTGTTACACTTTATAGTGACGCACACCTTATCTAGGCATGTGGTGTTCTTGGTATTTTTCCAAATTAATAATTTGTAAACCTGTGTTATAAATAAAAGACTACAAGTCAATTTAAATTTTCTTTTTTTTAATTTCAAGTTCAGCTACTCTTAGTTTTAAAAGTTCTTTACGGTGGTTTTCTTTTCTTTGTAACTCCTCTATATATAGTTTTAGTTTTTCTTCTTTAATTTTATAAAGTTTTCTGGTGTATCTTTCTATTTCGATCAAACTTTTTGTTAAACCTAAACTAATTTCTTTTTGATATTCTACTTGTTTTTCTAATAGTTTAAGTTTGTCATATTCTGTATTTTACGAACTTTTTTTGAAGCACCAGGATCCACGTTTTCATCCTTTAAAAATATTTTAGACGAACAGCAAGGCTCGTCAGTCAGACTTAAATCTTTAGTAGTACCTGTAGTAGTATGTTTTTTTTGTCTTTTTGCAGGCGTAGTTTCGTCAATTACGGTGTTGAATATTTCATCAGCAGAAAGTTCAGGATTCGGGGAATTATAACGAGCACGCTTAAGTCCAAAAGGTTCCTTATGCTGCACAACCGAGTGCAATTCTAATAAGCTCACTGCAGCCTCTTCAGTTGGTGTCAAAATAAACTGCTTTAAGGCTCCTCCACCTGTTGCATGACTTTCGGCCTTGTTGTGTGACAGTTTTTTTTTTAGTTTAAATTTAAAGTCTCCCCATACCTTCAACCAACCCTCGCCTGTACGAAACGGAGGACCTATACTATTAAGTTCTTCTGCAACTTCATTCCATTCTTCTTTTATATTAATTTTATTTATTGTACCCTTTTGTTAAATAAGATTTTTTTTGCATTAATTCTACCAACTTGGAGAATTGTGCGGGTGTGGTAATTTTTATACTAAAATAAATAAAAAACACTAAAATTTAAATAAAAAAAACTTTAAATATGATTTTTATCCATTTACGTTTTATTTGATTCCATTTTTTAATATTTTTATAATTAACAAACTCTGTCGTGAGCAAAACAGTTAACGACAGTTTTTTGTAATTTTGACAGGCAAATACGCCATCTGCGATACCGTTTTTGTAAAAGATTTGTAAAGAGTGTCGTATATGCTGGGGTTTTTGCCAACCGCGATACCATTTTGTAAAAACGACTGAAAAACGCAACAAAATCGCCATTTTATTATTTAAAAAAAAAACACTATTAAGTACACATTATCAACAAATTACTATTTCACAATATATTTTCTGTTTTGGTTTTTTGTTAGTTGTTTATGTCCAAAACATATTTTTTTTATTTTGAGACCAATACTCAGGGGAAAACCCCTACTAAATGCTGTGCATTGTATTGGAATTTTTAGAAAGGACAGTACATATATTACAATTAACTATATTATTATTAAGCGCCTTAGGAATGAGACAAATTGCTGTGAATTGATCATTCAAAGGCCAGTGCTATATCTTCACCCTTGTATGATCGATAGCAATTGTCTCATCATTGCATGTTAATTGTGTGGTGAGTGTGCCTTCGCTAGGTAGGTTTAGCTGTTATCTGTTACTTCCCAATAGGTGGCGCTTTTTTTCCCTGATCATTAGTTTTTTGTTGACATTGGTTAAGGTGGAATAGAGTGGAATGTCGGGGAGCGGTTCTTTGTAGATGGTCTTCCTGGAGGGGGGGGCCTCTTATTTTTAAATTATAATTTTGAAAAAACCGCAAACTAACTTTTTCATTTTTCACCTCTTCTGGGATTCGATCCTGGGTCCTTTAAGTTTTTGTGCGAGCGCTCTAACCCCTATACCACGCACCACCCCGTGTGGACGGAACGCACATCGAGATTATAGCCCCAAATAAACAGAACCGCCCATTAACTGAAATTTTTTAATTTAAATGTATTTTTCAACTACACTTTTTCTTATATGTAGGTATGCATCTATTTTTTAAAACAAAGAACAACACTAGGCAACACCAAAAATGACGACGACAAAATCGTTGGCAATTAAAGACAATAACGACTTCAATTTTGCTTACAGAATACCAAAAATATGTTAAAAGTGATCGATAAACGGCAATATTGAAAACTGGAATACCGATCTGCAATAAAAGACTAAAAACGGCATTGCCTTC
Source organism: Metopia argyrocephala (assembly GCA_963576795.1). Classification (NCBI taxonomy): domain Eukaryota; kingdom Metazoa; phylum Arthropoda; class Insecta; order Diptera; family Sarcophagidae; genus Metopia; species Metopia argyrocephala. The sequence continues at coordinate 75,248,701 of OY756209.1, read as the reverse complement.
TATCGACGACGCCAAATAGAATAAGGGTGAATATACTAAACTATGACGGGTTGTTTACAGCAATCATATTTTTTCGTTTTATTGTTTTATGATACGAGTATATGACTTTAAAACGACCATTTGAATCCCCCAAATACAATATATTATTTTAAGATATTCATCTAAAGCAGGGGTGAGCAACCTTTTTAATCAACGGGCCACTTTAAATTTTAAAATTTTTTGGCGGGCCGCACATAAATACTAATAATTTACAAAACTCTATTTACTTATAATAAAAATTAGAATAAAAAAATATAAAATTTAAGAAAGAGTAAAAATTTTATATATAAATTTTAATGCCAAAAAAAAAAAAGTATTTGCTTGAAATTTTTAATGAGAAATTTGGCACTGTTTTTTCGATACAACCTGATTAATATCAGCCGGAATTGATGAGGTAGCTACACATACACAAGTTTCTAATCGTGCATTACTCAGTCTTGATCGGTGGTCGGATTTATAAACATTCTCGATGTTTACTGAGAGAAATACATTTTTTACATCAGTATTATTCTGCATGTCTATCACTTCCCTTTGAAAGTCTTCGGGAACTGTATCCACATCGATAATTAATGGTTAGGAAAACATTTTCATGGAAACTGCTGTCTTTTCAGTTTCTTCGTAATTGAAATGCGTTGATTAATGTGTGTCTATATATTATGTGTATTTTTGAGAAGCAGCAACATTTGTTTGGCGGGCCGCATAAATATGTTGAAAGAGCCGCAAGCGGCCCGCGGGCCGCGTGTTGCTCATCCCTGATCTAAAGGTTTAATTCTATATGTGTATACGATTTACAAAAGAAAGAAAAGAATTAAAAAATAGTAATATATACACACACAATTTAATTATTAATTTATAGGATATTGTATACGATTGCTGTAAATCATATAAAAAGAATTTTTAAGTTTTGAAGCAAATATTCCTTTATCCTTTTCTTGAAAATTTAAATTCTTTGTATATTCTTAATATCTTGAGGGAGATTATTAAATTCCATACTATCCACATATTCAATGCGTTGCTTCATAGGTTCTAACCGACATCTTGTTATCATAAGATTCATATTGTTTCTGGTATTAAATAATTTTTGATTTTTATGAAATTAAATTGTATGGTGACCAATATTATGGGTTGACTTAAAAACATAAAGAATTGAATTAATAGCCTGTTTCTATATTACAATCGTTTCGACAGACAAACAATCCATACACAAACAATTACGGAAGAAATTGGGTTTTTATAACACAATTGTCTGACTTACGTTTGTTTACGTTATTTTCTCAATTTTTCTCTTTGAGCCCAAATTCTATGATTGCCAGAGTATATAATTTTCAGTTTTGCTCAATTTTTCTAATATAAAAAAAATTTTTTTACATATAAAAATAGCAACCCTATTTTTTGTTTACAAAATAAATTCAATTAGAGAAAATATAATTTTTGTTTTAGAGAAAAAAAATAAAATATTTCCTATTAATAAATTTTTCATTACAGGCCTGTTCTGAAAACCGCTTTTTGTAAAAAAATTACGAAATTTATGAAATAATGATTTTTATATATAAAATATATGATATTAAAAAAAAAAAAATGAAACAATTACATGAAAGGCCTTTTTTTAAGAAAGTGGTATTTGCCTTTATGATTTTTCTTTATGTTTTTCGAACTTTAATTTGCTCTCAATTGTACCAACAAAGTTATTGATCTTTGTATTCACTTCTTATTTGGATCAAAATACAAATAATTTTACAATTTAAAAGTAAAATATCACCAAAATATGAAATATTATACATTTCCTTGTAATTTGGAACCAAGTGATTTTCAGAACAGGCCTGTATGATTTTGTTCGTACACAATTAAATTTTTTTGATTGTGTGTTTTTGACTTTTCTAACAAACGAAATTGTGATATAGGAACCACATAAAGAGACAATTTGTAGAGGGTGTTTTTTTAGAGGTATAGAACTTTGAATTGAAATAAAACACAAGAAAATCGTTTTAATGTCCATCAATTTGGCTTTATTGGAAGGATAAGTTTATGCCATTAATGTTTAAATATTGTTTGTTGTGGGGAGTCGGGGGTCCGGATGTTTCTCGGGAGCAATTTTTGGAGCCAATGGGGATGATATGCTTTGATGAGAAGATATAACACTCACACACTGTTTTTAAGTTTCTAGTCTGGTTTTTTATTGGTTTTAATGTTTGGGCACTGTTGGCCTCTTTTCACATTGATTTGGCACTTAAACAAATTTACGTATCAATATATGAAAGTTATATATATATATATATTTTGTGTCAAACAATATTATTAAATAATTAGGAGTTATTAACACTTTAATTTCACCGGACTTGTCACTGACCACACTTCGTTGAGTTCACAAATTATATTAACACAATTGTTGTGTTTGTTTGAAGTGTGAGCCTCACTTCAAACATTATTAAAGAAAGAGAAATATAAAGAAACAAAGAAAACGAAACAAAAGCTCACAGTTTGCTGCATTCATTTAAGCGCAGTTAAAAGACAAAAAACATATTTTATTCGCGCGTGAACAAATATGATTTCGGGCATGTGGCCGCCGCGGCTAGCTCGAATAAAGCCAATTCTACAGGTCCAATTTTCAACCACTTTTTCGAGCATATGGGGCCGTATGTTGGCAATAACGCCACGAATGTTGGCTTCCAAGTCCCCTAACGTTTCTGGTTTGTTGGCGTAGACGAGCGACTTCACATATCCCCAAAGAAAATAATCCAATGGTGTCAAATCACACGATCTTGGTGGCCAATCGACAGGTCCATTCGGCGAAATTATGCGCTCATCGAATGTTTCCTTCAATAAATCGATTGTGACGTGCGCTGTGTGGCATGTAGCGCCGTCTTGTTGGAACCACAACTACTCAACATTCATGCCATCCAATTCGGGAACAAAATAGTCGGTTATCATGGCTCTATACCGGTCTCCATTAACGGTAACTGACTCTCCAGCATTATTTCGGAAGAAGTATGGCCCAATGACTCCATCAGCACATAGAGCACACCAAACAGTCAGTTTTTGTGGATGTAATGGCGTCTCAAGGGTCTCATGTGGATTCTCTTCACTCCAAATGCGGCAATTTTGCTTGTTGACGTAGCCATTCAACCAAAAATGAGCCTCATCACTGAACAAAATTTTGCGATGAAAATCAGCATCGAGATCAATCTCATTTTCGGCCCATACACCAAAATCACGACGCATTGCATAGGTCTCGCGGCTTTAATTCTTGCACAAGCTGGATCTTGTAAGGTCGCAAGCTAAGATCTTTGCGCAAAATCTTCCATAAAGTTGATGGACAAAGCTCCAATTGCTGTGCACGGTGGCGAATCGATTCATTCGGGTTCTCTTCAACACTTTGCTCTACAGCGGTAATTGTTTCTTCGGTGCGCACTGTTCGACGTCTCTGCGGATGCGTATTATCACATAGAGTAAACGTAGTGCGAAAACGATGCATGGTTAACCGAATTAATTGCTCTGATGGACGATTATGTCGACCATAAAATGGATGGAGCTTGCGGTAAACTTCGCGAACTGAACCATTATTTTCGAAATAAATTTGCACGATTTGCAAGCGTTGTTCTTTTGTCAACCTGTTCATGATGAAATGGCAAACCAAACTAAATATTAATCACTTGACAGCTGACAAAATGGCCGCCAGTTAAAAAAGTGATGCCAACTTAAAGTTCTATACCTCAATAAAAACACCCAATATACAGCTCTTACTCAAAATTCTTTTATAAAAACCCAAATGAAATTTTTATACACAAACAAACGAAAATTGTGTATCAATTGTAATATGGAAACAGGCCCTAAATTATTATAAATAATTTAATTGAAATAATGGTGAGACAAAATTACATAAAAAATTTATGGCCTAAAAATAGTTAAAGAAAAAGTGTTCTCTTCCAGTTTTGTGTAATTACACATAAACAGGCAACGCTGCACTTATTCAAAAGAAAAAACGCAAGAAAAACGAACGCTGCTATTGTACGAAAAGGACGTGTACACCAAAAAGCGAAAAAAAATATGAAAGGAAATGTCAAATAATCAACTACAAAGAAATAAACGAATGAGGGTATATAAAGAATCGCCGATAACAAGCAATTATTTTTCCACTTTTATTCCCCTCACCGTAAACGTCTACAAACCCAAAAGTTGCCCAACTTTTCTCTCCGAGTGTGGACATACATTAACACGTTAGCGGACGTGAATGTTATAGCATTCATTTTCATACTGATGCAAAATGACGTGAATGCTATAGCATTCAAATTTTAAAGCCAATTTTTATTCATTTAATTTTATACAATCTTAAGTTTTTGTAATTAATACACATTCAAAATAATGACCAATTGGTTCATTAGATACTTTCGTATATATATATATATGTATATAACGGTTAAAATACGATGTTCTGACTACTCTTATAATATATGTCTAATTAGATTTCGGATATTACAACTAGTTTCAAAAATAATTGCCTGTATATTTTTGCAGCTCCCTAAAATTTTTTGCGTCCGCGAACGTGTTAAGTAGATTCTGGGTAGCACATATAGTGCAAGAGAAAAAATATGTAGATTTTTTAGGGAGATCTTTTTGTTTTCAAGTAGATCTTTAGGTAGCACATATAATGCAAAAAAAAATATGTAGATTTTTTATAGAGATCTTTTTGTTTTCAAGTAGATCTTTAGGTAGCACATGTAGTGCAAAAAGAAAAAATATGTAGATTTCCTTTGGTTTTTCAAGTCAATCTTTAGACAGCAAACGTAGAGTAAGTTTTTTCTTTTTTTTATTTAAGATCAATACTCAGGGGTAGAACCCTTACTCATGCAGTGCATTGTATTGGAATGTGAAGATTGTTAATAGATGTTTGTATATTTTGCGCCTTTATTTGTTGATGAAACAAGTTGCTGTCAATTTGCCCACTCAAGAGCCAGTGTTATACCTTCACTCTCAAATGATCAAACAGCAATGGCCTCATCTCTCGGTGGATGTTTACATGTGAATGGTGAGCGTCTTCAGTAGATTAGCTGTTATCTTCCCAGAAGGTGGCGCTGTACTCCTGATCATTGGTTTCTGGTGGAATAGATTAGAAATGTCAGGGGGCGGTTTCTTGCGGATGGTCTTGTTGGTGGAAGGGGGGGGGAATCTCTTATTTTATTTAAATTTTATTTTTAATTTAAATTGTAATTTTAGAAAACCGCAAATTTTTATTTTTATAATTTTGTCCTTCGCTGGGATTGAACCTTGGTCGTGTGAGTTTCTGTGCAAGCGCTCTACCACTATGCCACGACCCCCCCCCCCCCCTAATTTAATTTTAAATGTTAAGTAAAACAAAATGGGTAGTTTTATTTTTGGTTTTTTAGGGGGGTTTTGGTTTACAATATAGGAATTGTTATGTGGGTTTTACTTACATTTAGGAATAATAATGTACTTACGAACTTCTTGAACGGCTTTTAACTCCAAATCCGGGTCGAAGGACCAGTTGATGAGAGAAGGATTGTTTGGCTCTGGAGTCAAGCTATATGCTTCCTGGTTTCGGGTGGCTACCAAATAATCTAAGCTCTGTGTGGGGTTTTTAAGTAGAACAAAATGCTCCTTTGCTTTTGTTGATGAATCCAAAATCGATATACATACAATTTTGTCTTTATTATTGTCTTTATATTTGAGTATTGAAAAAAAACTTTTTTGTAAAATTTATATGTGTATACCAGAGTGGGTAAACAAACAAAACATTTCGCAAACGTTTTCACAAAGTCATAAACTTTTCAATTTTTTTTTATGCCCTATTCTGATTCACAATTCAACTGAATTGAGTTGTTAATGTTACAACACAACTTAACTTTTTTTTTTGTATTATGATTCACAATTAATTTCTGTTGTCTTCGGTAAGTTATAGTCAACCGAATGCAACCCTGTTTTTGACTTTTGCTTTGCATTTGATGTGTTTGCAAAAAAAATGTCTATACCAAAAACAAAAAAAAAAGATTATAAACATAAACAGATACATACGTACATATAAAAAATTTATATTTACATATACTTTCTAACAAATATTTGTAAGTGAAGAAAAGAATAGAAATAAATAAAAAAAGATATCGAAGATTGTTATATCAGTTGAAATGTATTTCTCTGTATAAGCAAAAATCTCCCAAATCTCCTTGATTTCCTGGTGGCTTGATCCATAGTGTCCCTTTCTTCTTCCAATATCAGAATACTTTTCCATTAAATCCACCAGGTGCTCAACTTACTGGTTATTTGAAATTTTTCTGCAAAAAATTTGTAAGCAAACAGTTTTTGCATGCTTTCATGAATTTCCTATACTTATACACTTATGCCTGGTTTTCATTATGTCATATGAACTGTCAACAAAAACTGCCTCAAATGAATTCTCGTCATTTTGGGTTATATGCAGAGCTTGTCAAAGGCTTACGTCAAATTTTGGTGTGAGTTGATTGACATGACGTTTTCATTATATAGTCAAATTTGATGAGTAAATTTTTTTGGGAAGAACAGCTGATTAAAAAAATAACAATTTAGTAAGAAGTAAAAAAAGTTTAAAGTGGAAAAAAAATTTAAAAAATGAAAAAGAAGCAAATGGCTATAGCTAGTGCGGTACTTTGTGTTGTTACAACTCTAAGGGCTTGGCAAAATAAAAGGAAGCAGCTTAGAAAACAAAAATTATATTGGATTAGGTCAGGATTAAGAAATAGAGCCACCAGTGGATTCTACGCTACACTCCGTTCGAAACTGGCACTACAGGATCCGCGGTGGTTGAAAAATTTCTTAAGAATGGATATGGAGGATTTTGATTTTCTTGTGGAGCGTCTCACCCCATACATTGTAAAAAAAACACAAGATTTAGAAATGCTATATCAGTTGGTGAAAGATTGGCAGTAACTTTACGTTACCTGGCAACTGGTGATAGCTTTTCGAGTCTGATGACTGTTTTCCTCATTGGGAAAACTAGTATATGCCACGTTATCCACGAAACTTGTGCTGTCATATTTGACGCACTGAAGGATGATTTTTTAAAGGTAAGTATTTGAATAATATGCCCACAACTTCGACAAATTCAATAATATTTAAATACCTCTTCATTTTTTTAACAAAGATTCCGAGCACTCCCGAAGAATGGTCAAAAGTTGCTGACTGTTTTGAGCAACGGTGGAATTTTCCTAATTGCTGTGGTTCTTTAGATGGGAAGCACATAGCAATTCAGGCACCTGCTAACTGTGGCTCGGAATACTTCAATTATATAAAATATAACAGCATTGTCCTGATGGCTATGGTGGATGCCGAATATAAATTTTTATTTGTAGAAGTCGGAGCGAATCTGACGGTGGTGTTTTCACAAGGTAGGTCTTCTACAATATATTTGACTTTTAACTGTGTATGTATGTATATTTATACCTTATAATTTTTAAATACTTAATTAGATGTTCACTTTCAAAAGCGCTTGCTGACAACACAATAAATTTTTCACCACCAAAACCACTTCCACATGAATGTGATCCGATACCATTTGTCATTGTAGCTGATGACGCTTTCCCTCTAAAACCGTACTTGATGAAGCCTTTTTCTTATAGAGAGCAAGTGATGTCGCACAAAATTTTTAGTTACAGGCTATCGCGAGCAAGAAATGTAGTTGAAAATGTTTTTGGGATATGCGCATCGCGCTTTAGAATCCTTAGACGGCCAATGGATGTAACAACTGAGCATGCAAAGGGTATTGTACTTGCCATTTGCGTACTGCACAATTTTTTGTTAACGCGCAAATCTGTTTAAGGTGTGCGTCACTATAAACTGTAACACATCAAAAGTCAAATAAAAACTGACTGGAGTAAGCTAGAGTTAAAAATAAAACAGTTTTATTTTGCATTTTTATTACAGATTTATATTCTGTATTATTTTATTTAAAAATTAATTTAATTTTATAAAATTTTTTATTTTATTCATTATGCCATCCATAAGCAATGTTATAGTGTTTTCGGTGATTTTTTTGGTACCAGCTGTCCATTTATATCGAAAACTAGTAATGGTTTTGGAAACAGATGTACTCTTTTTTAGTTCTCTTTTGACCAGAGCCCAATATCTTTCAATAGGCCGCAGCTCTGGGCAGTTTGGTGGGTTAGCCTCTTTTGGAACAAAAATAACATTATTTTTATTATACCAGTCTATTGCTCTTTTACTGTAGTGACATGTTGCCAAATCTGGCCAGAAGAATGTTGATATGTTGTGCTGTCTTAGAAATGGGAACAACCTCTTTTGAAGACACTCTTTGATATAAATATCTAAGTTTATTGATCCCAATGTAACAAACGATGCACTTCTGTTGCCGCAGCTACAAATAGCCTGCCAAACTAGGAAGTTTTTGGGAAATTTTGATAGTTTTTTAGTTCGGAACTCTTCAGAAACATTGTATCTACTATCCGCTACATAAAACTCTTGGCCAGGAAGCTGCGCAAAGTCTGCAAAAACGTAAGTTTCATCATCCATTACACAACATTCGAACTTTTGAAAAAATTCTTTTTTGAGGAGTTTTGCTCTTTTTTTGCTTCAATATTCTTCTTAGCATTTCTATCTGGAACTTTTTGGACTTTAAATGTTTTAAGGCCAGCTTTAGCTTTAACTCGGCGCACAAAACTTTCCGAACATTGCACGCGCCGCACATTGGGGCCAAATGAATGAAAAGTAGCGATTAATTCAAAATATGAACTTTAAAATTCATGATCGTGTTTGGTACCGGGTGAAAGTGGATAAAATTCTGTATCACTAATTGCAAAAATTATACTTTTAAGTTGTTTGCTTTAGTTGAAGTGAGCACTTAAAGTTGAATAATTGTTATTTTGTTTGTGCATATTGAAAAAAAGTGAAAATTTTGATATTTCAATTGATAATTTTTTCTATTAATACTTCTAAAAGTTAAATTTTTATAATGGAACCGTCAACTTCAGGTAGTTTACTATATAGTACATGTTTTTTTGTTTAAATAAATTTTTTAAAAATATTAAATGTTAATAAAATAAAATTAGCCCAAAAATGGGCTATTTTTGATTTATATATGGAGTTTCAACAACTTTGTTCGTGAGCTTGCGTAAAATCGTCTATATAGTGTTATAATATCAGATCTCAACTAATAAACCCCAAAATATTTTTTTGCGATTTTTTGCGATTTTTGAGTTATGCTTGTTTTTGTGAAATAACTCAAGATGCTAAAAATCCACAAATATGAAAAAAGAAAAAAAAAACAAAACAAAACATCAAGTTGTTTTTACTTTGTTTTGTCATTATTTTCGTTATAGTAGTTGTTATTGTAGCTAAAAAATGTGTTGTTAATTAGAGATGGGGGCGTGAGTAACTTTAATTCACGCATGCTCACGTGATTGCGTATGTTGGGTTTATTTACTATGAATAAAACTAATTAAATTATTTTACATGTGTTTATGATATTTCAATGAATTTTACTTAAACATTTGTTAATTTTAAATTATTAGAAAATTGTATATGGCACAAGTGCAGTATTTTGAAAAATTTAAGGAGGTCACGCTCCCATCCCTATTTATTATTGTCATTTATTTGAGTCCTACATAATAACTGTTGGTCATATACATGCATCATACGAGTAAAGTTTTAATTTTGTTTTAAGCTGGTGATATCAATCTACTAATATAATGATAATACATTTTTAAGAATTTCTATCCATCCGTAGGGTATTATTGATTCGGTACTGACACGTTTATTTATTGTTTTAGCTGTCAATGTTTTGTGATGTGATGTTACATATTTAAAGTGTTGTGAAAGTGTAAATTATTCGGTACAGGCTTAAAGGAATTACTTTTTGCAAATTTTAAACGAATAGAAATCTTATTTGTGAAAAAATATCCATGGTACTATATGCCTCCTACTATTCACAAATATTTTATTCATGGGCCTGAAATTATATCATTATCGCCATTGCCAATTGGTCAGCTAACCGAAGAGTCTCAGGAAGCCAGAAATAAAGATTTTAAAAGATATAGGGAGAATTTTGCCCGTAAATGCAGTCGAGAAAAAACAATGGAAGATATCTTTAATAGATTTCTCTTAAGTTCAGATCCGTTTATAACAAGCATGAACAATAGTTCTAAAAAGAAGAAAGAGCTAATGCCAAAATCTGCATTGGAGTTGCTTGTACTTCCTAGCAATCAAAATAGCAATGATGAAGATGGAGATGAAGATGGAGATGAAGATGGAGATGAAGATTAAGATTATTGTAACGAATTACTTTATGATTATGAAATTGAATGTGAAGTAAATACTAACATTGAAGGTAATAATGATTATAATGAAAAATTGTTGTTTTCAAAAAAAAAAAAAAAATAGAATAACCGAATTTAATTAAATTTTTTTCAGGGACCGGAAATAAGAGTTATTTTTCAATTTTTGAAGAAATAAATCATACCTAAACGAACATTGCAGAAAACTTTTAATTACACCATCATGATTTTTAGGCGAAATGCATCCAGCATATTGCATGATTTTTAAATTTTTGATTTTTATTTTAACAATCAAAAATAAGAGTTATTTTTGATTTTAATTTTTTTAAATGAAAAATAAAAGTTATTTTTGATTTTTATATTTTTATATCAATAATAAAAATCAATTCAAAACTCTTATTTATTTGTTGATGCCGTATGTATTATAATAATCTGCTTCATTCAAATTTCTATATGAATATAATATATTATGTGACTTATCCATTATTAGCTATAAAAACATGAGTGCATAGAAATAGCTCATAAGTTTTGGCTGCCATTCAAGCCCGTGTTAAGAGGTCGTTTCAGGTGTTCAATTTTACCATCATAATTGAATTTAAATGTTCCTCAGATAAATTATATCTCAAATCTCCCAATATTGATCTAAGTGCTGAAAATGACCTTTCTACACTGACTTGAGTGGCAGGTACAGAATGAACAATTAAAGCTAATTTTTTTTTTTGCGGACGCTGTCATTTATTGTCGTAGGAGTATCATTGTCGTCCATTGACCTTAAACCGTCTGTTAAAACAGATCGAGAGCTACCAACGGAGCTTTCATCCATTACAAATAAGTATTCTTCAACAGGTGGCGTACCGCAGGAAAATCGCTGAGTTTCAGTCACATTATATATTATATTCATATAGAAATTTGAATGAAGCAGCATATTATAATACATACGGCATCAACAAATAAATAAGAGTTTTGAATTGATTTTTATTATTGATATAAAAATATAAAAATCAAAAATAACTTTTATTTTTCATTTAAAAATATAAAAATCAAAAATAACTTTTATTTTTCATTTAAAAAAATAAATATCAAAAATAACTCTTATTTCTTGATTTTTTTGATAAAAGTCATAAGAGTTACGGTCCCTGATTTTTTTTAAATAGTGTGCTTATGGTTATTTATCAATAAAAAAACAATTAGATTTTCAAATGTTTCATTTTTGAGCAAAATTTTAAAATTTCGAGAAAAAAGGTATGATTTTAATTTAAAAATTTTCTAATAGAAATACATATAAAATATTTATTTCTTATTATTTTTAAAAATATTACTTATTTTTCTTAAAGTACATTTAGTATGCTTTAATTTGCAATTTAATTGAATAACTTATAGCGCATCGTTCCAAAGTTACAGCAAAAAATGTGAAAAAAGAGGATTTTTTACAGAACACAAAATGGCCCATAAAGGGTTAAAAAATGTGTTTTTTCACTCTGTTTTTTTTTTTAAATGTTGGATTTTTATGTATTTATAAATATCCATTAATAAAAAATATTTTTTTTTTTAAATTACGACTTCTATGAATTAATCGCCACTTTTCATGCATTTGGCCCCACTGTGCGCCGGGCCACTTCGCGACCAGAAATGTTTGGAAGAGCCAGCAAAAGCTTCTCAACCTTTTTGGCTTTCGCGTCGTTCGTTACCAGTTTTGCTTTACCTGTTCCAGGCTTTCTTTCAATTTTTAGGTCTTTGTTGAACTTTTTGACCACTCTGGAAACACATTGCCTGGTCACGTGGACTTCCCTAACATCTTTTGTATAACTCCAATATGGTTTTTTTGAATTATTTGAATAATTTTTGTATGCACTTGTCTTTGATTATCCATTGTGAACTAACTAACAAGTCAAATTTGACAAACTGATACATTTTAAAATCTGACACATTTTTCAAAGATATTGTGATTAAGAAAAATAATTTTGATTAAAGGTGAAAAAAGTTATTAAGAAAAATGGGTGTTACATTTTATAGTGACGCACACCTTATTTGCGAAAATCTGATGTTGATGATGATAGAAATGGTATTGCTGTGCGTGGAAATTGGCGAGTGGAGCTGGGTGAGAACGGAATGCTAACATCTATTCGCCCTGACACTGCTCTAGGTAGGCCAGCCGATAATGCGATAAAAGTTCGTGAAACTTTTATGGAGTATTTTATGACACCACATGGTGAAGTAGAATGGCAATATAATAGGACAATCCTGCACAACTCTTTAAATTTAATTTAATAAAAACAACTTTTTCATTTTAATTTTGTACCTTTTTATTTATCACATTTCAGATAATACTTAAAACAATAACATTAAAAATTCATATGTCTATAAAAAATAAGGCACATTTATTTTAAACATGCAAAATAATAGCATATATTATAAAAATTGCGCTATTTTAATAGTGCAAACTAACATATCTAAAATAACAAAAAAAAATTGAATTCATACACACTGCTTATAAGTATTGTTAAACATATATATACAAAGTATATACTTATATATTACATGGCATAATTATATGCTTTTCAAAAACAAACAAAAAATTATGTAGATAATGTTGAGATCATAAAAAATAGGTGTTATAACTAAAAGAACTAATACATTCCAATAGTGCACACCATAGCTAGACTTATGTTGAGCTGCAATCGTTAATAAGAAAAAAGATGGTTAATATTTATCGACACACAGTCAATACAGCAAATACTCAGTCGCACAACAAAGTTTGTATGCAACCGATATTGGTAGAATAAATAAAAATATATGCATATATAAGTACATACATATATAAATATGTGATGATTAAATATATGTATGTATATAGTTTACTTTAAACTGTGTTTACTCGTACATGCAATTCATCATACTGCATACAAAATTTGTTGCTATAACTGTATATGTATATTTCATGCTGTACTTACCTTGTAGCTTTCTTCTGATAATTCATAAATACAAGTTTTAAACTCATTGGCCAATTGTGGGTTTTCTGCTGCCCATACACGACCATTGGATGCTACGAAGTCGCCCACATCGCTCCAAGCATCACTTTTGGTACATTCAGCCATAGTCTGTAATGCACGTTCAACCACTTTGGAGTATTCGTCGTTGTTTTCTACGCCACGTCGCTTTACAGCTGCTCTTGATGTTATTGGCTGTGAGTCGCACAAATCTAAATAGGCATCAACACCATGCGGCGAACCAGGAGAAGCTAATAGAGAATCCTAAATTGTTGACAACAGAATTACTTAAATTATTTAATTAATACTTCTAATTCTAATCTAATTACTCACATTTGCTAAGTTTGATGTTGTGGGCGCTTGAATTTGTAATGTTGGCTCCAAAAACTTGAGGCTATTATACAAAGGAGTTGTCACTGATTTTTCAGAAGCTTGACCACTCTTTGTATGTCTATTTTTGTTAAATGTCGCCTAAAAAACTTTCTTTAGTAAATAATAAATTGTTTATTTTACATGAACTTACCCGAAAAGAGCAGCGAAGGCTATTCCATTTCGTTGCCACTTCGGATCGCGGCATTTCCATTACATCCGCCACTTCTTGCCAGAGAGCCTCCCGTAAATTTCTGTCCCGATATTCTCTGGACAGAAAATTCCAGGTACCTTCCCTGGCTTCTATTTCTTGGATCAGCTTCTCCGTTTGTTCACTTCTCCACTTTTCTTTGAGTTTTCGCACACGCTTTTTGGGTTCTGTTTCGCCCTGACTCATAAAATATGTGTCATCTAGAGATTCACACATATTGTTTAACTAAAAAATACATTTAAAACAATAAATAAATTCTTAAATTTTAATATATAAAAACTTACCATTCCCGCAAAAAAGTAAATTTGAAATGCTTGGCGAACGCCAAAAAAAGAAAAACAAAAAAATTGACAGCCTGTTGTCAATTTTATTTAAGACAAAAAATGCTGCCATATGTGCTGACAAACTTAAATTTAGCGTTTTCACTTGACCGTCATTTTAGATGGCAGTTTGTATACAAAACTGACTTCAAACTGAGACTACACCATATGACAACCCGTTTTCATACAATTGCCAATAATTTAGACAAATTGCCACTAAAAATGACATAGTGAAAACCATGCATTACATTGTTTTGTTCAATTATTAATGGTTATTAATAGCAGTGGCTAATGGACGACTCGCTCAACTCTTCGTCTCTTCATCCAAAGGTGTTACCGGACGTTTAGGTCTGGTAATGCTGCCAGACGATGTTAGACTGTTAGGGTTGCCAGGTGACAGCTCGGCCAATCCTGCAGGTAAATCGTCCCCGATTTGGGTATCATTATCATCTTCGGTTTCATTAGCGTCGAGTTCGGGATAATTACCACACCATGGCTTAAGTTTATCGGATGACAAAACAGTCTTAAATTTTCGGGATGTGACTTGGAGACCAGGAATATCTTCCACCAAATAGCGATCGTTTCCAAGATGGCGAGTTACCATGTAGGGACCACGATATCTGCACTCCAATTTACGCGACTCGCCAGTAGCGGCAGGTTCATTTTCAATTAAAACTAAGCTGCTCATTGCATATTTACGTGGTTCAGAATGGTTTTTGTCGAATCTAATTTTCCATTTTTCTCGTTGTTTAGCAATATTCGCCAGGACCTGTTGATTTTTTTTCGGAGGTGATATTGTTGGTATTTTCGATGGTTTCATTTTGAATAGCAGCGACAAGGTGATTTTGTAAGACGTCATTTACCTTGAAATTGAAGACGAGTTCATTAGGTGTGAATCCAGTTGTGTTGACGGTCCATTGAAATTCATGGAGCTTAGTGTCCCAATCCTTTGGGTCATCGTTTGTTGCTCTCAAGTAATTCAGAATAATGGCATTAGCTCTCTCAACTTGGCCGTTAGCTCTAGGTGTTCGTACCGCGTTTTTCGTTTGCATGATATTGTGTTCGTTGCAATATCCTTCGAACATTTTTGAGGTGAAAGCCGTTCCCCTGTCGGTGACTATACGACTGGGAAGTCCGAAATAACCAGATTCAGAATATTAATCACCGGTAAGGTTTTTGTACTTTTTATTTTTTTTTTATTTTATTTTTTATTTATTAATTCATCATAGTAATACAGACGATTAAAAATTTTGAGAATGCATCGGAAATGGAGAGTACATGTGTATTTCCCTTTCGGGAGCGTATAAAAGGACCTAGATGATCGATGAGAATCAAATAAAATGGTATAGGTTTAGGTGCGTCGAAATACATACGGCCTTCTGGCTTGCCACCTCTTGAACGGTTATAACAACATGGAACGCAAGAAGCTATGTACTCCTTCACATATTTTCTCATCTTCGGAAACCAAAGTATTTGTTGTATACGATTCAGACTTTCAGCTACCGTTTTGCTCACAATAATTACGTCGTCGAGATACACTAACATTTCTCCACGATTCATTTCATCTGCAATTTGATTCATTACCTTTTGAAAACAGGCGGGCGCGTTTACCAGACCAAATGGCATCCGATTATATTCAAAACTAGCTGGTGTGACCCGGCGTTCACCCCAGCTAGTTTTTGAGAAAATACACAATATTTTTAGTTTTTGCGCTCTCGGCATAAATGTATGTACAAAAGAGTTGCTCTGATCCATGTGAGAAAACTGGGAACCAACGATTTTATCTTGAATTTTAAAGTTTATGTGAACACATCCTTGTTCTTTGCAGTTAAAATTGCTCTTTCACTCAACCAATCGTAGTTCTTATGGTTAGCAATTATATTAGAAAACACTTTTTTGATGAGCTTCTCTTTCGTTGAGACGAAATTACAAAAATTCGGAGGAAAGGATGTCAATCCATTCGATGCGTCGACAGGAATACGACCATTACCAATAGTTAGCAGTTGATTGGAGAACACTTCGGAAAATGGATCGTTTTGCAATGCAACTCGCATGTTTGTTGTCAGCTGAAGTTTCTTCACATAACGCCACAATGTCGATGATTTGAGACAAGCATTGTTCTCATCGGCTGCGGTCGATCGTGGTAATACTGGTAGTGTTTGCCGGAAATCACCTGAGAGTAAAATCAACGCACCGCCAACATATCTGGCGTCATTACGCAGATCTTGCATGGTGCGATTCAGAGCTTCTAACGCACGTTTATGCGACATTGTGCATTCGTCTCAGATAATTATTTTGCTTGCTATCAAAACTTTAGGCATTGCTGAATGTTACGCTATGTTACATTTTCCTGGTTCCTCAACCGCTTGAAGGTTTAATGGCAATTTCAATGCCGAATGAGCGGATCTACAACCTTCCAGCAGCGTAGCCGCTATTCCAGGAGAAACAGTTGCTATGGCAAGCAAGCGTTAATTTGATCAACAGCATGGTGTGAAAAGTCATGACTCTAGTGAGACCCCTCTTCCTACATAGTGTGAACAGTCATCCAACTCTAGTGTGAACACAATTGTAATATAGCGTGAACAGTCAGGCAACTCTAGTGTGAACATCATTGCGACATAGAAATTTTTTTTGCTATTCTTCTTATCCATGTGAACACCATCGCAACATAGTGTGAACAGTCACGCATTGTATGAAGCCCGGATTTTAAAAGTACACTCTTACGTTATTTCATTTTTCTGGAATATTTAAAAAAATTTTTTTGTTATTCTTCTTATTTGGCCAGAGACCATTCCGAATTGGTACGAAACATCAAAATCGGTTTTAGTGTAAACACCATTGAAACATAGTGTGAACAGTCATGCAAGTCTAATGTGAACAGTTATGAAGGGCATTGTGTGAACCCCGTATTTTAAAAGTACACACGTAATTTTTTATTTTTTTTCTGGAATATTTTAAAAATTTTTTTTTGCTATTCTTCTTATTTGGCCAGAGACCATTCCGAATTGGTACGAAACATCAAAATCGGTTTTAGTGTGAACACCATTGAAACATAGTGTGAACTGTCATGCAACTCTAATGTGAACAGTCATGTGTAAACCCGGTATTTTCAAAGTACACACGTAATTTTTTTTCTGGAATATTTTAGAAATTTTTTTTGCTATTCTTCTTATTTGGCCAGAGACCATTCCGAATTGGTACGAAACATAAAAATCGGTTTTAGTGTGAACACCATTGAAACATAGTGTGACCAGTCATGCAACTCTAATGTGAAGAGTCATGAAAGGCGTTGTGTAAACCCGGTATTTTAAAAGTACACATGTAATTTTTCTTTTTTTCTGGAATATTTTAGAAATTTTTTTTTGCTATTCTTCTTATTTGGCCAGAGACCATTCCGAATTGGTACGAATCATCGAAATCGGTCCAGGCGTTCTTGAGTTATAAGCGTAGTAACTAACGCCACTTTCTTTATATTTTAGAAGGCCTATTAGGGCACTCGTCACTTTTATGTGTTGTGCGTTGGCAGTGTAAACACCGGCTTTTACGCTGCGGTTCTAGGCACTTGATCGATATGTGGCCAACTTGCTGACAGTTAAAACATTTAACGTTTCGATCACGTCTTTCAATCGGTTTTACCGCACTTTGTTTCATTTTAAAATTATTTACGGCATTATTTTTATTCCGATTATAAGAAAAATCATTTTACACCGTATTATATGCACAATAAGTGTTTATGTCACCTAATAAATCTTTGCATTTTTCGTATCTGCGAGAAATAATTTTACGGAGGTCACCATCATTAACACCGTTTATAATATGATGGGCAACATCCCGTCCAGGCAGATTTGCTTTACCACCAACCGCCATGATTCGGTGGACATACTTATGCGGTGTTTCGTTTACGCGGCGACGGATGCCTGCCATCATTATTTTTCCTTAAACCGTTGCCACGACACAAAGATTTCTTGGGAGTCTATCCACAATTTAGCCGAACCGATTAATTTCTGTTGCACCACAAATAACAAAGTTTTGTCGGACCACTTATATGCATTTTTCAGCATCTCAGTGCGTTTGATGTACTGTTTCGAATTTAGCGAGGTGTCTTTTAATGGATCGAATTCAGGTAACAATGATACAATATCACGTACATTTTCACTTACACCGTTTTGCATTACGTTTATTGGATTATTTAACGAGACAATATCGCGTACATTTTCGTCTATACCGTTTTGGATTAAGCCAGTTGGATTTAACGAAAATCCACTCTGGACACGTTCATCAATATTTGCGTTCGTAATGTGCGTGTGCATTACCGTCATCAGGTCTTTCATCATATTTTTCAAAGAATCAATTTGTTCTTGCATCGTATTGTCGCATACCGTCGCGTTTTCTATCGAATATTCTCTTTGTTCCATTGAATCTGGCACAAAAATTTCTTCACCTTTCACCACTTCACTTAACCGTTGAATTAATTCAGTTTTTGTGCCCCCACTTGAAAGATCTCTTTCCCGCAATAAGTTTCTTAGTTGTTCCACTTTTAAAGATTCAATTTTCTTCGACATTTTTCGTTTTTTTTTTTTTCTTCAGAGGGTTTTTTCCCTTTTTTATATTTTTTTAATTTCACACTGTATGTTTTTGGTTTCGATTTCTTTTTCGTTGAAATAAAAATATATAACGTATGTAGGTTTCTTCTTTAAGAGGTTATTCCCCTTTGTATGTCTAGCTACTGAGCCGTTTCGTATACACACACGCGCACAAACCAAAATGCTCAACAACAAAAACGTATTGTTGTTGTCCGATATGCAAAAAAAAACTACACAAATGTTATCTTTTCCGTTTTTTTGTTCTTTATCCCACTTCTGAAAATTGTCAAGATGAATGTGCAACATAAACTATACAGTTTTATACCATACAATTTTTATTAAATTTCAGTAAAATAGAAAATAAAATGAGAATAAGGAATACTATTAATATTAAATTTATTTATAACGAAGAAATATCGACTTCACGCTCGGCTGGCTAATGGACGACTCGCTCAACTCTTCGTCTCTTCATCCAAAGGTGTTACCGGACGTTTAGGGCTGGTAATGCTGCCAGACGATGTGAGACTGTTAGGGTTGCCAGGTGACACACCTAACACACAACATCTAAACAACAGTTGTGAATCACAATAGGATTAAAAGTGAACGAAAATAACCAAATGAACAGCTGCTTAAAAGTTGTATTTCATAATAGATATTTGCCAACTACAACTCAACTCTCAATTTTGTTGTGAATCATACTAGAGGCATTAATGTTTTGTACATGAGCAAAACCAAAACAAATACTTTTTAAATGAGAAAGAACACAAACAAATCAATTGGCTTTCCGCTGTTTTGATATTCAGTTACATTCGCATAATTGCGTACAAAATAAAAGGAGAAACGTATTTTTTGAGGGTTTCATTTAGTTTGTATGTATATTTTTTCTTTTTTTGAATAAAATTTAAATCGTAATTAAAATGTTTACTGCTTTGCCAAAAATCTTGATTCATTTAGGTATGTAAGTATGCATATATAATATTTTAGGGAGTTACAATGAGCAAATGGATTAGCAAACATTTGCAAACGTACTTTCTTCAAACTTTTCAATTTTGTTCTCATTCATTTTGTTTTCTACCTATGTACATTTCAGTTAGTGTTTTTGTAGTGCTTAAAACAAAAACAATATATAAAACAAAATGGGGCAATCACTCTCATTGTTTTTGTTTTGCTCATTGTAAAGAACAAAATAAAATTAAACTTTTCGTTTATTTTCCTACTCTGGTGTATACAATTTTAATAAAGTTGACAAATCGATGTTGCGCTATCGTTGTGGTTTGTTCACTCGCTTTTTTAAGAATAAAGGTAGAATTAGCCGAACGTTCACGTCACGTAACCCAACGTACGTTGATTTCTAGCATATGAAAACAATGCAAATGGTTAGCTAAAATAAAAGTCACGTTGACGGAACGGAACAATCTGTATTAAATAGAATTTCTAAACGTTTTTACGTGATATTTCAATGCGAGTGATGGGACTATTGTATGTTAAATGCACACAAAAAAAAATATTGTGATGGCAAATAATTTTAGCATTTGATGATTTTGCTTTTGGGGTGAATAAAAACTTGTTGGAGAAAATGAAAACCTTTTGTCGCAAGAAATTTTCCAACAATATTTTTTTTACCGCAACATCATGAAAGTATTTGAAGTTTTTTAACAGCAAAATTATTTGTTGCAAATAGAATAACTTTTGTCGTTTAAAGGTTTTCCTCTGAAATAACGGCACATTGAAAATTGCTGTTGACGTAAATGATTTGCATTTGCAGGAAATAACTATTATTGTTGCCATAAAATATTTTTTTTGAATCAAATAATATTACTGTTGTGCTAAAAAAATGTGCATTTGGCAATGACATGACCAATCATTGATTGGCACTTTATTATCATTGCGATCAGTATTAAGTAGTTGTCGGTGTGAAACAAATGAAAAAGTGAAATTTATAGTTTTAAAATAATTAAAATAAATATAAGTGTTTCAATTAAACAAACAACCATGTTGGAAGATATTTTTCAAGAAACAATTTGTACGGTGGATTTATCAAATGAATTGGTTGCATTGCATTTAACAATGAATATTTCAATAGAAATAATTTCTACATTCATAGAATGCGTCATCAACAAAGTCGATATATTGAAAATAATGCATTAAAAAGACATCGATGAAGTATTTTCAAAATTAGGAAGGAGGTTTATCGGAGAAAAAATCATTTTTCGCTATGAATTGCAAGAGTGGCGGAATCAATACAAGGTACGTAGGATTAATTTGTTTATTTACTTGTACATTCTTATGAACTTTTTGCACACTTATAACAAAAGTTACTATATATAAACTATGTACATACATATATTAAAAATCTTTAAACACTTTTACATATTTCCAAAACATAATACTTACATATGAAAATAAGACAAAATAGACAGAATTTTCATTAATATTCTTGTGCTGTAATTCAAATGTACATACAATAAGAATCTTAAAATGTTTGTATGTATTTACTACATTCAAGGCAACAGGCTTTTTATCTTTTAGGGATTCCCCCTTTTGCATGCACGTATTATTGAATAATCAACATTACGAATAAAGAAAAATGTAAACAAAAAAATAGTGTTACCGTACTGTAAACCGCAAAATAGTGTTATCGTGCTGTTATAAGAGCAGACAATAAATGCTAATATATGCTATTGTACAATTAAGAAAAAATTATTGTAATTATTTTATGTTTTATATTTATGAACATAGACAGCTTCCACTACTATCTTTCTGCGGATCGGACATAACAATCACTAATTCAAATTAAACTTCAAACGAAGTGAACAATTGTGTTAATACCAATCATAATTATGATATAAAAAACATTCTAAGTAAAACAATTACAGGAATAGACATTCTGAAAAATTATGAAAAAAATATGTTAACTGACAATGAACAAAATAATGTGGTTCGCATTGTAATTGATAATATTATCATGAATGGTATTAAAATGGATGTAAGAGTCATAACGGCAGTGGCACAAACTATTACTTTTGTTTTCCCGAACGAAAATGAATGCACTTATTTCATTCCACGTAGTGGCAAAAAAAATGCATCTGGAAAACTATATGACAGATACTATAATGAAAAACACAGGCGCAAGGCCATGGACGCAAATTCGTTAAAAAAGTTTAAATCTGCTGAGCAAAGCACTGTAGAAATGCCTGAGTTGAATTTAACAGAATATAATGACTTCATTTCTAATAAAAATTGGCTAGTACACAATATTCCTACAAATTTGAAACAAATATGGCAGCAAACATCTGAAAATCGGCTAAAAGAAAATAAAACATCACTGGACGAATTTTTAAAAGCTTGGCCCAGATACAAAGACCCTAACGGATATGAACTTATTGATGTGGATTTCGAAACAATATATACATACATACATACATAACTGGCCTTTACAACCCTGTGTCAGGATTACGGCCTAGCTTCTCGCAGCTCTCATGTTGTGTGTGTAAATTTGTATCCATGAGTACCGGGACCTACAGTTTAATGTCGACTCCGAACGACAGAATTGAGAAGCTTGTTCATGGCAATTAGTTACTCTCAGAGCTTTTGCCAGAAGACTGCTGAGAGGTAGTCGCCGAAAGAAATATTTTTTTCATATTTCTTTTTTTGAAGATGTCAGAGCCTGGAGTCGAACCCAGGGCCCATGTCTTAGTAAGCCAACACACTAACCACTAGACTACGGCGACTACTAATATAGGGTGTTTTTTATTGAGGTATAGAACTTTAAGTTGGCATCACTTTTTTAACTGGCGACCATTTTGTCAGCTGTCAAGTGATTAATATTTAGTTTGGTTTGCCATTTCATCATGAACAGGTTGACAAAAGAACAACGCTTGCAAATCGTGCAAATTTATTTCGAAAATAATGGTTCAGTTCGCGAAGTTTACCGCAAGCTCCGTCCATTTTATGGTCGACATAATCGTCCATCAGAGCAATTAATTCGGTTAACCATGGATCGTTTTCGCACTACGTTTACTCTATGTGATAATACGCATCCGCAGAGACGTCGAACAGTGCGCACCGAAGAAACAATTGCCGCTGTAGAGCAAAGTGTTGAAGAGAACCCGAATGAATCGATTCGCCACCGTGCACAGCAATTGGAGCTTTGTCCATCAACTTTATGGAAGATTTTGCGCAAAGATCTTGGCTTGCGACCTTACAAGATCCAGCTTGTGCAAGAATTAAAGCCGCGAAACCATGCAATGCGTCGTGATTTTGGTGTATGGGCCGAAAATGAGATTGATCTCGATGCTGATTTTCATCGCAAAATTTTGTTCAGTGATGAGGCTCATTTTTGGTTGAATGGCTACGTCAACAAGCAAAATTGCCGCATTTGGAGTGAAGAGAATCCATATGAGACCCTTGAGACGCCATTACATCCACAAAAACTGACTGTTTGGTGTGCTCTATGGGCTGGTGGAGTCATTGGGCCATACTTCTTCCGAAATAATGCTGGAGAGTCAGTTACCGTTAATGGAGACCGGTATAGAGCCATGATAACCGACTATTTTGTTCCCGAATTGGATGGCATGAATGTGGATGAGTTGTGGTTCCAACAAGACGGCGCTACATGCCACACAGCGCACGTCACAATCGATTTATTGAAGGAAACATTCGATGAGCGCATAATTTCGCGGATTGGACCTGTCAATTGGCCACCAAGATCGTGTGATTTGTCACCATTGGATTATTTTCTTTGGGGATATGTGAAGTCGCTCGTCTACGCCAACAAACCAGAAACGTTAGGGGACTTGGAAGCCAACATTCGTGGCGTTATTGCCAACATACGGCCCCATATGCTCGAAAAAGTGGTTGAAAATTGGACCTGTAGAATTGGCTTTATTCGAGCTAGCCGCGGCGGCCACATGCCCGAAGTCATATTTAAACATTAATGGCATAAAATTATTCTTCCAATAAAGCCAAATTGATGGACATTAAAACTATTTTCTTGTGTTTTATTTCAAGTCGAAGTTCTATACCTCAATAAAAAACACCCTATACGAAACAATATATCCAGGAAAAAAATTTTTATTGCGTGAAAATATTTACAAAATTACCTTTATAACATTCCTCACAAGATAAAATTGAAAAATTAGAAACTATATTAAACAAACTTAAAAAACTTTAAACGTTATCATCTTGTTATCTTGTTACATTGCAAGAAATGAATGCATATTATTTTAAAAAACTGAATCATTTTTAAGTTCAAAACTCCGAAAAATAAATGTTTTGAAAAATAGTCTTAAAATTGCACGAATTTAAAATAAATATTCTCAAACTAAAAATAATGTTTTAATTTGTATTATATACCTTACCAATATTTGCATTTGCGATAAAAATATATTAAACTGTTGAGGCAACAATTCCTGCATTTGCGACAAAAGTATATTGAACTGTTGAGGCAACAATTTTTGGTATTGCGACAACAGCAACTCAACCGTTGGGGCAACAAATATGACATTTTAGGCAACATATTTAACTTTGCCTCAACAATGAATTTACACTTTGGCACAACAGAAACAGACTTGTTCGTATAAATGCAAAATGTTGTTGGGCACAATCCGAATGTAAATTCTATTTGAATCAAAATCAAATTATCTTGGCATTACAGTCTTTTTTTTGTGTGTGGCAATGTGGCCCAAATGCCCTTTCTTGTTTTTTAATGCTTATAAGAAAATCATTTTCTTTTTTATGAGTACAAAAAGGCTTTTTAATTTTTAAAATCTTTAGATACATATGTGAGTAATTTAAATTTTTATGTGCATATAAAGTTTGTTTTTAATTTACAAGTTCCATGTTTTACTTAACATATCTCCCAACATTTTATGGGTTACACAGACGAATTATATACATACCAAATGAAAAATTATTCAATTATTGTTTAAAATGATTTAAACAATTTGATTTTCTAAACTAATATATATATATAAATATATATATATATTTTTCATTAATACATTTTCTTTATATTCCCATGCTTAAGTACATATATGTATATAGAAATGTAAATTTTGTAAATTATATTTTACATGCTTATTGTGAATTGCATTACAGTACACTTAATTGTAAATTTAATGCTGGCTACAGACAACGCAATTTGTTTCTGCAACACGTTTCACATTCAGGGGGTCAATTCTGGTTCTGTGAAACAGTGAAACGAAAAGTTTTTTATCATTTTCGTTTTCATGAGCACTTTTCGCATTATCATATCACAATTACACTATTTGCGATTCTGGTGCATGTTATGAAAAAATTGTTTCATTCCAACCGTAGTCGTAAAACTTTTGCTTGTATGTTATTGAAATTTTATGTCAAAATGTCAAAGCAAGAGTACGAAGCCAACCGATTTAAGGAAGCGGCTTACCCGCCATATATTTTTTTTAACTGCTTCAAATTTTACTGATACTGTTTTTAGATATTAATAAAATGATAATTATATAACAAATAAATATGTATTTCATTGACACCACTTTCAGTTTTACACATTCGCAAATACATGCGTTTATGTATATCACTTTCAAACCGAAAAATAAATTAAATCAACACCGACTTGCAATGTGGACTTTTTTGCCTGCACTAATTTATCAGCGTACATGAAATGATGGTACATTAAGGGACTAGTTTTATGTACCTAAAAGTATAGTCGCACACTAAGGACATATTCATAAAAAAGTTGCGATAATTGATGCTATTCGCTCGTGGTACTCAAAGTATTTACCTAAACGTATAAGTATATGTATATACAAGAAAAATTTAAATGACTTTGTGTTGCATAAACATATACAGCAGAGCGTCCGCCGGGAAGGTATACGACTTTGTTTTGCCGCCGTTTTGGTAGTCTTGACAGTTCATTTTTGGCAATCGTGAAGCAGAGACGTGGCAAATTTATTATGGAGAAATATGAACTGGCGGACACCCTCTACATACATATGTATGTACATACTTAAATTCGTTTTGAAAAAAATTTTTTTTTTCTTTTTTTTTTGAAAAAGTTTGTAGTTGTATGTATGCCAATCTTTTTCAATATGAAATATGTATGTATGTATGTACATATGTTTATTTTAACAACCGCAATTGCATACATAGCATTTGTATATTTGTTTATCTAATTGTTACCATAAATATAAATTGATAAGATATGTTTTGTACTGTTTTTTCTGTTAAAAAAAATTAATCAGATTTTTGCTGGATACAAAATTTATATTAAAAATAATTGCAACTATCGCCGATTGAGTTTTTGTGCTGCCGGTTTCGCCACTACCGCCGTCAACTATATTTATTTGGCTCTGTGTTCTAGTACAAACAAAACACCAATGTGACGCCATATTTGTTTTGGTTCTTGATATAAAT
The DNA here is from genome assembly GCA_963576795.1 of Metopia argyrocephala. Lineage (NCBI taxonomy): Eukaryota > Metazoa > Arthropoda > Insecta > Diptera > Sarcophagidae > Metopia > Metopia argyrocephala. Next base: position 75,222,523 of record OY756209.1, on the reverse strand, counting down.
ATACGATTATTAAATACTATATTATAATAAAAATATGATGGGTGCAATTATTTTATTTGATTTTATTAAATATTCTTTTTTATTTTTGCTAGCACGCTTTCCTTTTGTAGGTTTTTTCATGGTTTTAAACCTCTATGTTATTTTTTCACATAAACATTTTCTGTGCAAACTTGTTACACATATGAAACAATTTTGACAGTTAATTTTATAGTTACACAAAACACGAATCAGCACTCTTGTGAAACTGTGAAAATATTTTGTTTCATTCCACTTGTTGTTACATGAAAAAATGATGTGTATCTTTTAAGTTTTGCACAAAACAAGAATCAAAAACGCTGTGTAACAGTGAAAAAACTTTACATTTCACCGTTTCACAGAACAAGAATTGACCCCCAGGTTTCATGTTTTAACACAAACACTGAAACCAACAGTGAAACCATAAACGCAATCTCAGTTCTGTTATATTATATTATAACATTATCATCGCGCAGAAGAGCGTATGCGAAAATGAATCGTGAAGTAATTCAATTAGCAGCAAGTGTTGTTATTGATGAAGTGCTCCACTTTTTCACCTTGTAACTTTTCTTTAATTCTCTTCTATATGATATTCGCATGTTCCTTATCCTGTTTTTAACTTTTTCAAAGCTTGCGTTTATATCAATATTTTTATATTCAATTACTAATTTTTCAAATGCTGCTGCTCTTATAATTTTATTTTTATATTTATTACTAGGGCAAATAAAAATATGCTCTATAAAATTAGTTTTAAGCGTCTAAAATATGCATTGAAAAAAACAGTTTTAAGCGTTAAAAATATGCTCTATAAAACTCATAATACATAAATATGTTAAAGTAACATTACGGATATTTTTTTCAAAAATTTGAAAACATGAAGAGTAACAATTTGCCGCCAACCAGATAAAATAAATTTCTTTTATATTTACATAACGCTCATTTGCGAGATTTTCTGCATATTCTTATGAAAATTTAATTAATTTAAAAATAAACTTTTAATATAAGTTTTTTTTATGTCGTGCAATTATGGACATTTTTTTCCAATAGGAACAATGTTGAAAAAATCGTAACTTTTAATTGAGAATTCATTATTATGCAATAAATTCCAATAAATGTATGTAAAATTTCTATGCTTTGTATTTAATTTGGTTTTTGCTAACTATAATCAATGGTTGTATTGTATTTGCCTTGTCAAAAGGTAAATTTTCATTATTTTAATTTTTATTATTCAAGTAGCTCTCAACGGAGACAGAACTCCAGTCTTAAAAATATTATAAATTGAAAATCCCAATTTGTTAACTTTTTTCATCATCATTTAAGTTTTTTTAATAAATGTAAGTGATAAATACAAATATTTAATTTTTTTTCTCAATTGGTTTAACCCCTCAAACCTGGATATTTGATTATAATTGCACTCCTTTCAACGCAGTTGTAATTTAATGTATGTATGTAGGTATATGTAGTTTAATGATCATATCTAAGAATACCTTCAATTACTATAATTTTCTTTCAAATTTTTAAATATGCAATTTTTCTAATAATTTAATTGCAAATTTAAACAATTATCTAAAAAGAAGTATATGGGTCCACAATGGATCCGATTCAATAAATAATGATTCAAACCAAAAATGGAATATTTAGTACTAGTATAAGAATAAATCATTACGAAGCATAAAATATAAGAAGTAAATATAATACATATGCTCTTATTTTGGTACTTCTGGTAGTTTTTTTAACTTTGTGTTAATTTAACAACATTCATCACTGCTCTAAACAGTTGGCTTCATATTGACATTTAAATATTTATATTTCTTGTTTGGGCTGTGTTTTGTGAAAAGTAGGTAAAAAAATATAATAAATTATGTATGTAATCAATATTAATAATAGTGCATTTACACCAAACTCAAATCAAGTAAATTTAATTTGAAATCACTTTGAAAATCTATAGTGTTTACACCGACATTTTTTGACGACTAGCAGGATTTCATTTTCATAAAAATAACAACAAATAAAAAAATTAATAAATAAAACAATATTTTTCTTATTATTTTATATTCAATAGAAGAATAAATAAATAAAACAATTTTTCTTTTTTCTTTTCTTAAAAACTGTTGTGTGACTTTACTTCGACTAACTCATACAAGTGTATGTACATACATGTGAAAGAATATAATTTCAGTATGCGATTTCCAAAAAAGTGTATGTACATACATGTGAAAGAATATAATTTCAGTATGCGATTTCCAAAAAAGTGTGAGTTAAATAGTTGATGTTTGGTCTTGAATATGCACAGGACACAAAGAACTCTGATAAGACTACCGTAGCTGGAGTCGAAAACAATTGTTCAGTTTGGCTAGTGTACTATTCCTTCACGGACATCATTTCTTCTTTAATTACCAAAAATATTCATTGCCGTTAACTTTGATCTTAAATAAAGCGTTTCTGACGAAACAAAAATTAAATTATAAAAATATTGATCAGAACTTTCCCGGGGCTCGAACCTAGAGCCTCAAACACCTTAAGTTATAATGCGCATGCTTCTAGCGCTGCACTCTAACCACCACGGCTACAGTCGTGCATGTCGTCGATGCCGACTAATGTGGATAAAATGGAATAAGAGGGCAAAAACAAAATAAAAATTGTAATTCTGTTTCATCCAAATAAGATGACAATTACAAGAACAGCAATGATGGTAAGAAAAGGAGAATATGATAAAAACTGTTGTGTGACTTTACTTCGACTAACTCATACAAGTGTATGTACATACATGTGAAAGAATATAATTTCAGTATGCGATTTCCAAAAAAGTGTGAGTTAAATAGTTGATGTTTGGTCTTGAATATGCACAGGACACAAAGAACTCTGATGAGACTACCGTAGCTGGAGTCGAAAACAATTGTTCAGTTTGGCTAGTGTACTATTCCTTCACGGACATCATTTCTTCTTTAATTACCAAAAATATTCATTGCCGTTAACTTTGATCTTAAATAAAGCGTTTCTGACGAAACAAAAATTTTTCTTTTGATTATTCTACATTCAATAAAAAATAATTCAAAAATCTTGAATTTATTTTCGTTTTAGTTTTATGGGGCTCTTTTCAATTGTCAGTTTCTTAGTCAGGATTTACAATGTAGAAATTGAAGGACAGACAAAAATTTATAGAAATAGTGACGAAAATGTGAAGAATGTAGTACACGAATGTTTGTACAGGACATTTTGCCTTTTGCTTTTCCACTTTTGTAGTTTTTGCTTCTTCTGTTAGTCTTCTAAGTTCTATATGGTAAAAGTTTTAGGCAAGAGCAAAAGAGAATTGAAAAATTTCTGCCCTTCAATTTCCACATTGTAAAACCCGACTTACTGTAGTTTTGTATTTTTTAGTACAACTTAGAAAAAATACAGAGTTGCATCGGAAAGTACACTAGATTTCAACTAGATTTTGTCGAAATCAAGTAACGAAGTAGATTTTGTTTTATATGGGAAATCAAGTAAAAAACGACTAGATTTCAATTGAAATCTGGTAATTAAGTAGTTGATTTGAGTTTGGTGTAAATGCAGTATAAAATAAAAAATTATTATATTTTGTTTTTAGTGGACGACTAATAATTAATATTACTGGTACAGGCAAATGAATGAATTTATAATTTTTTGGTTTGTTTTGTTTTTATTTATATTTTCTGCTGACATATGACACGTTTGTAAAACTGCACAAACGTACGTACGTTGACGTACGTAACGTTTTTACGACATCAACGTATAGCTAACTAGGCCTTAAGAACTGCTGCTGTAAGCGCAAATGAATAATGCCGAAGTCATACAAAACTTCATCTCTCAACAATACGTTCAATTCATACATGAACAAATGACAACAATCTACTGAAACAAATTCACTCAAATATTAATTATTTATAATAATATAATAATTATATTAATCCCTCGTCCTGAAGCTCGAAGTCGGGTCTCCAGCATATAAAATATTATAAAATTTTTTATATTTATAAACTGTACTTATGTTAAAAATAAAAAAATATTACAATATTATTTTTGTACTGTATAAACACTTCGTTTTTTTTAGGTCAAGGGTTATGCATTTTTTTTAGTAATCTTTTTACCCGTTTTTTTGCATGTGGAAAAAATCACCCTAATTTTTTTTTTTGTCCTTTTATTTACCATATATGTATGTAGGAGCATAATATACATCTGTATAATTAATTTCTTGACAGGAAATGTTATACATTTTTCATAAAACAAAAAAAAAAAAAAAAAAAAACTAAAATAAAATCAGCTAATATTGTAAAATATTAAAAAAAAAATTCATATGAAACAAATGGACAGATTCGAATGAAAACGGGGTACGTAAGCAATACCATTTATTTTGTATTCATTAACATAAGAATTAGTTAAACGAATTGACGAGTTTTTAAATATTCTAACATTCCTTGAATATTTGCATTTACATGTGGTTGTGAACTAGGTTGAGAGCTATTCATGGTGTTTGGTAAACCAACATTTCCTCCACCCAAATGCTGAGATTGTTGATTAAAACCTGAAATTAAGACAAAAAAAATTAATTAAAGTTAAAAATTATAAAAATATCCAATTCACAAAAATTGTATAACTCATATCATAACCTTATAACGCCAGTTTCTAAAAAATTTGTGTTATACCGGCATGCTCTGAAAATCACAAACACAAGGTGTTCCGACACCAAAATCGTTTGAGGTTTTGTGATTTTAAATCGGTCAGGTAAATGCTTGTCAATATCAAATCACTTGCCTTTTTAAACTCTTACAGTTCGGCGAAAAAAGGGAAACAAACATATCATCGATGGAATTAAAGAGCGCTGTAACTGACAAAACCTGAAATGTTCACCAGATCCAAAAAACCTGTATGAAAATAGAACAGACACTGGTATTTTTCAAAACGCAGAATCGTAAGTGAATTTATTTTCATCGTAGGAATCTGGGACCGAGACCAATCAACGCGTATATTTTTTTATTTTTTTTTTTTTATAAAAATTATGCAAAAAACGTATTTTCGATTTTTTGTCAGTTACAGCGTTCTTTAATTCTTGCGACGAAATAATTTCATTTGTTTTGTATATGGGATATTCCAAGTCAAATCAACCAATGAATTTAACCCACCCCCGCCGAATTTTATGATTTTTTGTACAAATATAAATATATCATAGAAATAAATTAAGTACAAAGTTTGGGGGCACTGACACTTCTGGATACGGAAATATGAGGTCTTGAAAATCGGAAAACAGTATAAAATAGGGATAAATACCTACCACTACCTAACCCCTACTTACATACCTACCCCCTATCCCCACTCCCTAAGGGGCTCCAGTATAAAGTTTATAAAATTTGATATAACCACTGTAGGGAGTGGAGATAGGGGGTAGGAATGTTCGGAAAAAAGTTGGGGGGTAAAATATTAGTAAAGTTCAGTCTTACATTTTATCCCTCTTGGGGCTACTCCAGGGCAGTTGTGGAGCTTTTTGTGGACTTTTACTCCTTCAACCCAACCTTTGACCCCGATGAAGAGCCATTTGCCCCTATCCCACATCCCTTCTTTTTGACTTATGTTTTTTTTTTTTGTTGAAACTCACAAAATAAGCGACTCTAGCTAATCGAAATCGAAAAATCGTATACTATTCCACCCCTAACAGAAGTTTTAATCTCATTCTTTTGCGATTTGATTTTTATTTCTTGATCCAAAAATACCTCCACTCTGAAATTTTTCACAACTGTAGAGAACGAAACTATCTTTGGCATAATTTTTTTTTTCAAATTTTTAAAAACGTCGCTTTCGGAGATATAGGCTTCCGACTTATAGATAAAGAAAATTGACCTTTGACTTAAAAAAAAATCATATTATATATTAAATTAAAGGTAATTTAATACCCTTTCAAATGAGACTTATGAGATGCATACCTATAATACTTTTAAAGAAAATCACAATTAAGTAAGTATAAGTGTGTGCTTTTTTTGTACTGTTTTCCGATTTTCAAGACCTCATATTTCCGGATCCAGAAGTGTCAGTGCCCTTTAATTTTATATTTGTCTTAGTGTTATGATATTCTTTATTTATACCAAAAATCAAGATTTTCGGAGACAGTAATTTCAAAATGGGATGGATGGGATACTTCGGACAAGGCAAAGTCTCTGATTGCCAAGATGCGACTGCGTATATGCGCGTCGAATACGACACGTTCTAGTGTGCAAGGGAAGCTCGACATTAAAAAGCTGCGATCACAAGAGACAGCCAGGTCGTTTTCCGATCGTCTTTCTAACGAGCTGAATTACATCACATCCTCTCTCGAAAGTATTGGTGGACAGTGGTCTCACATTGCTCACTCTCTGCGCAATGCTGCCGAAACACTCCTTGGTTTTGGTTTTATATTCAATAGAAGAATAAATAAATAAAACAATTTTTCTTTTTTCTTTTCTTAAAAACTGTTGTGTGACTTTACTTCGACTAACTCATACAAGTGTATGTACATACATGTGAAAGAATATAATTTCAGTATGCGATTTCCAAAAAAGTGTATGTACATACATGTGAAAGAATATAATTTCAGTATGCGATTTCCAAAAAAGTGTGAGTTAAATAGTTGATGTTTGGTCTTGAATATGCACAGGACACAAAGAACTCTGATAAGACTACCGTAGCTGGAGTCGAAAACAATTGTTCAGTTTGGCTAGTGTACTATTCCTTCACGGACATCATTTCTTCTTTAATTACCAAAAATATTCATTGCCGTTAACTTTGATCTTAAATAAAGCGTTTCTGACGAAACAAAAATTAAATTATAAAAATATTGATCAGAACTTTCCCGGGGCTCGAACCTAGAGCCTCAAACACCTTAAGTTATAATGCGCATGCTTCTAGCGCTGCACTCTAACCACCACGGCTACAGTCGTGCATGTCGTCGATGCCGACTAATGTGGATAAAATGGAATAAGAGGGCAAAAACAAAATAAAAATTGTAATTCTGTTTCATCCAAATAAGATGACAATTACAAGAACAGCAATGATGGTAAGAAAAGGAGAATATGATAAAAACTGTTGTGTGACTTTACTTCGACTAACTCATACAAGTGTATGTACATACATGTGAAAGAATATAATTTCAGTATGCGATTTCCAAAAAAGTGTGAGTTAAATAGTTGATGTTTGGTCTTGAATATGCACAGGACACAAAGAACTCTGATGAGACTACCGTAGCTGGAGTCGAAAACAATTGTTCAGTTTGGCTAGTGTACTATTCCTTCACGGACATCATTTCTTCTTTAATTACCAAAAATATTCATTGCCGTTAACTTTGATCTTAAATAAAGCGTTTCTGACGAAACAAAAATTTTTCTTTTGATTATTCTACATTCAATAAAAAATAATTCAAAAATCTTGAATTTATTTTCGTTTTAGTTTTATGGGGCTCTTTTCAATTGTCAGTTTCTTAGTCAGGATTTACAATGTAGAAATTGAAGGACAGACAAAAATTTATAGAAATAGTGACGAAAATGTGAAGAATGTAGTACACGAATGTTTGTACAGGACATTTTGCCTTTTGCTTTTCCACTTTTGTAGTTTTTGCTTCTTCTGTTAGTCTTCTAAGTTCTATATGGTAAAAGTTTTAGGCAAGAGCAAAAGAGAATTGAAAAATTTCTGCCCTTCAATTTCCACATTGTAAAACCCGACTTACTGTAGTTTTGTATTTTTTAGTACAACTTAGAAAAAATACAGAGTTGCATCGGAAAGTACACTAGATTTCAACTAGATTTTGTCGAAATCAAGTAACGAAGTAGATTTTGTTTTATATGGGAAATCAAGTAAAAAACGACTAGATTTCAATTGAAATCTGGTAATTAAGTAGTTGATTTGAGTTTGGTGTAAATGCAGTATAAAATAAAAAATTATTATATTTTGTTTTTAGTGGACGACTAATAATTAATATTACTGGTACAGGCAAATGAATGAATTTATAATTTTTTGGTTTGTTTTGTTTTTATTTATATTTTCTGCTGACATATGACACGTTTGTAAAACTGCACAAACGTACGTACGTTGACGTACGTAACGTTTTTACGACATCAACGTATAGCTAACTAGGCCTTAAGAACTGCTGCTGTAAGCGCAAATGAATAATGCCGAAGTCATACAAAACTTCATCTCTCAACAATACGTTCAATTCATACATGAACAAATGACAACAATCTACTGAAACAAATTCACTCAAATATTAATTATTTATAATAATATAATAATTATATTAATCCCTCGTCCTGAAGCTCGAAGTCGGGTCTCCAGCATATAAAATATTATAAAATTTTTTATATTTATAAACTGTACTTATGTTAAAAATAAAAAAATATTACAATATTATTTTTGTACTGTATAAACACTTCGTTTTTTTTAGGTCAAGGGTTATGCATTTTTTTTAGTAATCTTTTTACCCGTTTTTTTGCATGTGGAAAAAATCACCCTAATTTTTTTTTTTGTCCTTTTATTTACCATATATGTATGTAGGAGCATAATATACAACTGTATAATTAATTTCTTGACAGGAAATGTTATACATTTTTCATAAAACAAAAAAAAAAAAAAAAAAAAACTAAAATAAAATCAGCTAATATTGTAAAATATTAAAAAAAAAATTCATATGAAACAAATGGACAGATTCGAATGAAAACGGGGTACGTAAGCAATACCATTTATTTTGTATTCATTAACATAAGAATTAGTTAAACGAATTGACGAGTTTTTAAATATTCTAACATTCCTTGAACATTTGCATTTACATGTGGTTGTGAACTAGGTTGAGAGCTATTCATGGTGTTTGGTAAACCAACATTTCCTCCACCCAAATGCTGAGATTGTTGATTAAAACCTGAAATTAAGACAAAAAAAATTAATTAAAGTTAAAAATTATAAAAATATCCAATTCACAAAAATTGTATAACTCATATCATAACCTTATAACGCCAGTTTCTAAAAAATTTGTGTTATACCGGCATGCTCTGAAAATCACAAACACAAGGTGTTCCGACACCAAAATCGTTTGAGGTTTTGTGATTTTAAATCGGTCAGGTAAATGCTTGTCAATATCAAATCACTTGCCTTTTTAAACTCTTACAGTTCGGCGAAAAAAGGGAAACAAACATATCATCGATGGAATTAAAGAGCGCTGTAACTGACAAAACCTGAAATGTTCACCAGATCCAAAAAACCTGTATGAAAATAGAACAGACACTGGTATTTTTCAAAACGCAGAATCGTAAGTGAATTTATTTTCATCGTAGGAATCTGGGACCGAGACCAATCAACGCGTATATTTTTTTATTTTTTTTTTTTTATAAAAATTATGCAAAAAACGTATTTTCGATTTTTTGTCAGTTACAGCGTTCTTTAATTCTTGCGACGAAATAATTTCATTTGTTTTGTATATGGGATATTCCAAGTCAAATCAACCAATGAATTTAACCCACCCCCGCCGAATTTTATGATTTTTTGTACAAATATAAATATATCATAGAAATAAATTAAGTACAAAGTTTGGGGGCACTGACACTTCTGGATACGGAAATATGAGGTCTTGAAAATCGGAAAACAGTATAAAATAGGGATAAATACCTACCACTACCTAACCCCTACTTACATACCTACCCCCTATCCCCACTCCCTAAGGGGCTCCAGTATAAAGTTTATAAAATTTGATATAACCACTGTAGGGAGTGGAGATAGGGGGTAGGAATGTTCGGAAAAAAGTTGGGGGGTAAAATATTAGTAAAGTTCAGTCTTACATTTTATCCCTCTTGGGGCTACTCCAGGGCAGTTGTGGAGCTTTTTGTGGACTTTTACTCCTTCAACCCAACCTTTGACCCCGATGAAGAGCCATTTGCCCCTATCCCACATCCCTTCTTTTTGACTTATGTTTTTTTTTTTTGTTGAAACTCACAAAATAAGCGACTCTAGCTAATCGAAATCGAAAAATCGTATACTATTCCACCCCTAACAGAAGTTTTAATCTCATTCTTTTGCGATTTGATTTTTATTTCTTGATCCAAAAATACCTCCACTCTGAAATTTTTCACAACTGTAGAGAACGAAACTATCTTTGGCATAATTTTTTTTTTCAAATTTTTAAAAACGTCGCTTTCGGAGATATAGGCTTCCGACTTATAGATAAAGAAAATTGACCTTTGACTTAAAAAAAAATCATATTATATATTAAATTAAAGGTAATTTAATACCCTTTCAAATGAGACTTATGAGATGCATACCTATAATACTTTTAAAGAAAATCACAATTAAGTAAGTATAAGTGTGTGCTTTTTTTGTACTGTTTTCCGATTTTCAAGACCTCATATTTCCGGATCCAGAAGTGTCAGTGCCCTTTAATTTTATATTTGTCTTAGTGTTATGATATTCTTTATTTATACCAAAAATCAAGATTTTCGGAGACAGTAATTTCAAAATGGGATGGATGGGATACTTCGGACAAGGCAAAGTCTCTGATTGCCAAGATGCGACTGCGTATATGCGCGTCGAATACGACACGTTCTAGTGTGCAAGGGAAGCTCGACATTAAAAAGCTGCGATCACAAGAGACAGCCAGGTCGTTTTCCGATCGTCTTTCTAACGAGCTGAATTACATCACATCCTCTCTCGAAAGTATTGGTGGACAGTGGTCTCACATTGCTCACTCTCTGCGCAATGCTGCCGAAACACTCCTTGGTTTTGGTTTTATATTCAATAGAAGAATAAATAAATAAAACAATTTTTCTTTTTTCTTTTCTTAAAAACTGTTGTGTGACTTTACTTCGACTAACTCATACAAGTGTATGTACATACATGTGAAAGAATATAATTTCAGTATGCGATTTCCAAAAAAGTGTATGTACATACATGTGAAAGAATATAATTTCAGTATGCGATTTCCAAAAAAGTGTGAGTTAAATAGTTGATGTTTGGTCTTGAATATGCACAGGACACAAAGAACTCTGATAAGACTACCGTAGCTGGAGTCGAAAACAATTGTTCAGTTTGGCTAGTGTACTATTCCTTCACGGACATCATTTCTTCTTTAATTACCAAAAATATTCATTGCCGTTAACTTTGATCTTAAATAAAGCGTTTCTGACGAAACAAAAATTAAATTATAAAAATATTGATCAGAACTTTCCCGGGGCTCGAACCTAGAGCCTCAAACACCTTAAGTTATAATGCGCATGCTTCTAGCGCTGCACTCTAACCACCACGGCTACAGTCGTGCATGTCGTCGATGCCGACTAATGTGGATAAAATGGAATAAGAGGGCAAAAACAAAATAAAAATTGTAATTCTGTTTCATCCAAATAAGATGACAATTACAAGAACAGCAATGATGGTAAGAAAAGGAGAATATGATAAAAACTGTTGTGTGACTTTACTTCGACTAACTCATACAAGTGTATGTACATACATGTGAAAGAATATAATTTCAGTATGCGATTTCCAAAAAAGTGTGAGTTAAATAGTTGATGTTTGGTCTTGAATATGCACAGGACACAAAGAACTCTGATGAGACTACCGTAGCTGGAGTCGAAAACAATTGTTCAGTTTGGCTAGTGTACTATTCCTTCACGGACATCATTTCTTCTTTAATTACCAAAAATATTCATTGCCGTTAACTTTGATCTTAAATAAAGCGTTTCTGACGAAACAAAAATTTTTCTTTTGATTATTCTACATTCAATAAAAAATAATTCAAAAATCTTGAATTTATTTTCGTTTTAGTTTTATGGGGCTCTTTTCAATTGTCAGTTTCTTAGTCAGGATTTACAATGTAGAAATTGAAGGACAGACAAAAATTTATAGAAATAGTGACGAAAATGTGAAGAATGTAGTACACGAATGTTTGTACAGGACATTTTGCCTTTTGCTTTTCCACTTTTGTAGTTTTTGCTTCTTCTGTTAGTCTTCTAAGTTCTATATGGTAAAAGTTTTAGGCAAGAGCAAAAGAGAATTGAAAAATTTCTGCCCTTCAATTTCCACATTGTAAAACCCGACTTACTGTAGTTTTGTATTTTTTAGTACAACTTAGAAAAAATACAGAGTTGCATCGGAAAGTACACTAGATTTCAACTAGATTTTGTCGAAATCAAGTAACGAAGTAGATTTTGTTTTATATGGGAAATCAAGTAAAAAACGACTAGATTTCAATTGAAATCTGGTAATTAAGTAGTTGATTTGAGTTTGGTGTAAATGCAGTATAAAATAAAAAATTATTATATTTTGTTTTTAGTGGACGACTAATAATTAATATTACTGGTACAGGCAAATGAATGAATTTATAATTTTTTGGTTTGTTTTGTTTTTATTTATATTTTCTGCTGACATATGACACGTTTGTAAAACTGCACAAACGTACGTACGTTGACGTACGTAACGTTTTTACGACATCAACGTATAGCTAACTAGGCCTTAAGAACTGCTGCTGTAAGCGCAAATGAATAATGCCGAAGTCATACAAAACTTCATCTCTCAACAATACGTTCAATTCATACATGAACAAATGACAACAATCTACTGAAACAAATTCACTCAAATATTAATTATTTATAATAATATAATAATTATATTAATCCCTCGTCCTGAAGCTCGAAGTCGGGTCTCCAGCATATAAAATATTATAAAATTTTTTATATTTATAAACTGTACTTATGTTAAAAATAAAAAAATATTACAATATTATTTTTGTACTGTATAAACACTTCGTTTTTTTTAGGTCAAGGGTTATGCATTTTTTTTAGTAATCTTTTTACCCGTTTTTTTGCATGTGGAAAAAATCACCCTAATTTTTTTTTTTGTCCTTTTATTTACCATATATGTATGTAGGAGCATAATATACAACTGTATAATTAATTTCTTGACAGGAAATGTTATACATTTTTCATAAAACAAAAAAAAAAAAAAAAAAAAACTAAAATAAAATCAGCTAATATTGTAAAATATTAAAAAAAAAATTCATATGAAACAAATGGACAGATTCGAATGAAAACGGGGTACGTAAGCAATACCATTTATTTTGTATTCATTAACATAAGAATTAGTTAAACGAATTGACGAGTTTTTAAATATTCTAACATTCCTTGAACATTTGCATTTACATGTGGTTGTGAACTAGGTTGAGAGCTATTCATGGTGTTTGGTAAACCAACATTTCCTCCACCCAAATGCTGAGATTGTTGATTAAAACCTGAAATTAAGACAAAAAAAATTAATTAAAGTTAAAAATTATAAAAATATCCAATTCACAAAAATTGTATAACTCATATCATAACCTTATAACGCCAGTTTCTAAAAAATTTGTGTTATACCGGCATGCTCTGAAAATCACAAACACAAGGTGTTCCGACACCAAAATCGTTTGAGGTTTTGTGATTTTAAATCGGTCAGGTAAATGCTTGTCAATATCAAATCACTTGCCTTTTTAAACTCTTACAGTTCGGCGAAAAAAGGGAAACAAACATATCATCGATGGAATTAAAGAGCGCTGTAACTGACAAAACCTGAAATGTTCACCAGATCCAAAAAACCTGTATGAAAATAGAACAGACACTGGTATTTTTCAAAACGCAGAATCGTAAGTGAATTTATTTTCATCGTAGGAATCTGGGACCGAGACCAATCAACGCGTATATTTTTTTATTTTTTTTTTTTTATAAAAATTATGCAAAAAACGTATTTTCGATTTTTTGTCAGTTACAGCGTTCTTTAATTCTTGCGACGAAATAATTTCATTTGTTTTGTATATGGGATATTCCAAGTCAAATCAACCAATGAATTTAACCCACCCCCGCCGAATTTTATGATTTTTTGTACAAATATAAATATATCATAGAAATAAATTAAGTACAAAGTTTGGGGGCACTGACACTTCTGGATACGGAAATATGAGGTCTTGAAAATCGGAAAACAGTATAAAATAGGGATAAATACCTACCACTACCTAACCCCTACTTACATACCTACCCCCTATCCCCACTCCCTAAGGGGCTCCAGTATAAAGTTTATAAAATTTGATATAACCACTGTAGGGAGTGGAGATAGGGGGTAGGAATGTTCGGAAAAAAGTTGGGGGGTAAAATATTAGTAAAGTTCAGTCTTACATTTTATCCCTCTTGGGGCTACTCCAGGGCAGTTGTGGAGCTTTTTGTGGACTTTTACTCCTTCAACCCAACCTTTGACCCCGATGAAGAGCCATTTGCCCCTATCCCACATCCCTTCTTTTTGACTTATGTTTTTTTTTTTTGTTGAAACTCACAAAATAAGCGACTCTAGCTAATCGAAATCGAAAAATCGTATACTATTCCACCCCTAACAGAAGTTTTAATCTCATTCTTTTGCGATTTGATTTTTATTTCTTGATCCAAAAATACCTCCACTCTGAAATTTTTCACAACTGTAGAGAACGAAACTATCTTTGGCATAATTTTTTTTTTCAAATTTTTAAAAACGTCGCTTTCGGAGATATAGGCTTCCGACTTATAGATAAAGAAAATTGACCTTTGACTTAAAAAAAAATCATATTATATATTAAATTAAAGGTAATTTAATACCCTTTCAAATGAGACTTATGAGATGCATACCTATAATACTTTTAAAGAAAATCACAATTAAGTAAGTATAAGTGTGTGCTTTTTTTGTACTGTTTTCCGATTTTCAAGACCTCATATTTCCGGATCCAGAAGTGTCAGTGCCCTTTAATTTTATATTTGTCTTAGTGTTATGATATTCTTTATTTATACCAAAAATCAAGATTTTCGGAGACAGTAATTTCAAAATGGGATGGATGGGATACTTCGGACAAGGCAAAGTCTCTGATTGCCAAGATGCGACTGCGTATATGCGCGTCGAATACGACACGTTCTAGTGTGCAAGGGAAGCTCGACATTAAAAAGCTGCGATCACAAGAGACAGCCAGGTCGTTTTCCGATCGTCTTTCTAACGAGCTGAATTACATCACATCCTCTCTCGAAAGTATTGGTGGACAGTGGTCTCACATTGCTCACTCTCTGCGCAATGCTGCCGAAACACTCCTTGGTTTTGGTTTTATATTCAATAGAAGAATAAATAAATAAAACAATTTTTCTTTTTTCTTTTCTTAAAAACTGTTGTGTGACTTTACTTCGACTAACTCATACAAGTGTATGTACATACATGTGAAAGAATATAATTTCAGTATGCGATTTCCAAAAAAGTGTATGTACATACATGTGAAAGAATATAATTTCAGTATGCGATTTCCAAAAAAGTGTGAGTTAAATAGTTGATGTTTGGTCTTGAATATGCACAGGACACAAAGAACTCTGATAAGACTACCGTAGCTGGAGTCGAAAACAATTGTTCAGTTTGGCTAGTGTACTATTCCTTCACGGACATCATTTCTTCTTTAATTACCAAAAATATTCATTGCCGTTAACTTTGATCTTAAATAAAGCGTTTCTGACGAAACAAAAATTAAATTATAAAAATATTGATCAGAACTTTCCCGGGGCTCGAACCTAGAGCCTCAAACACCTTAAGTTATAATGCGCATGCTTCTAGCGCTGCACTCTAACCACCACGGCTACAGTCGTGCATGTCGTCGATGCCGACTAATGTGGATAAAATGGAATAAGAGGGCAAAAACAAAATAAAAATTGTAATTCTGTTTCATCCAAATAAGATGACAATTACAAGAACAGCAATGATGGTAAGAAAAGGAGAATATGATAAAAACTGTTGTGTGACTTTACTTCGACTAACTCATACAAGTGTATGTACATACATGTGAAAGAATATAATTTCAGTATGCGATTTCCAAAAAAGTGTGAGTTAAATAGTTGATGTTTGGTCTTGAATATGCACAGGACACAAAGAACTCTGATGAGACTACCGTAGCTGGAGTCGAAAACAATTGTTCAGTTTGGCTAGTGTACTATTCCTTCACGGACATCATTTCTTCTTTAATTACCAAAAATATTCATTGCCGTTAACTTTGATCTTAAATAAAGCGTTTCTGACGAAACAAAAATTTTTCTTTTGATTATTCTACATTCAATAAAAAATAATTCAAAAATCTTGAATTTATTTTCGTTTTAGTTTTATGGGGCTCTTTTCAATTGTCAGTTTCTTAGTCAGGATTTACAATGTAGAAATTGAAGGACAGACAAAAATTTATAGAAATAGTGACGAAAATGTGAAGAATGTAGTACACGAATGTTTGTACAGGACATTTTGCCTTTTGCTTTTCCACTTTTGTAGTTTTTGCTTCTTCTGTTAGTCTTCTAAGTTCTATATGGTAAAAGTTTTAGGCAAGAGCAAAAGAGAATTGAAAAATTTCTGCCCTTCAATTTCCACATTGTAAAACCCGACTTACTGTAGTTTTGTATTTTTTAGTACAACTTAGAAAAAATACAGAGTTGCATCGGAAAGTACACTAGATTTCAACTAGATTTTGTCGAAATCAAGTAACGAAGTAGATTTTGTTTTATATGGGAAATCAAGTAAAAAACGACTAGATTTCAATTGAAATCTGGTAATTAAGTAGTTGATTTGAGTTTGGTGTAAATGCAGTATAAAATAAAAAATTATTATATTTTGTTTTTAGTGGACGACTAATAATTAATATTACTGGTACAGGCAAATGAATGAATTTATAATTTTTTGGTTTGTTTTGTTTTTATTTATATTTTCTGCTGACATATGACACGTTTGTAAAACTGCACAAACGTACGTACGTTGACGTACGTAACGTTTTTACGACATCAACGTATAGCTAACTAGGCCTTAAGAACTGCTGCTGTAAGCGCAAATGAATAATGCCGAAGTCATACAAAACTTCATCTCTCAACAATACGTTCAATTCATACATGAACAAATGACAACAATCTACTGAAACAAATTCACTCAAATATTAATTATTTATAATAATATAATAATTATATTAATCCCTCGTCCTGAAGCTCGAAGTCGGGTCTCCAGCATATAAAATATTATAAAATTTTTTATATTTATAAACTGTACTTATGTTAAAAATAAAAAAATATTACAATATTATTTTTGTACTGTATAAACACTTCGTTTTTTTTAGGTCAAGGGTTATGCATTTTTTTTAGTAATCTTTTTACCCGTTTTTTTGCATGTGGAAAAAATCACCCTAATTTTTTTTTTTGTCCTTTTATTTACCATATATGTATGTAGGAGCATAATATACAACTGTATAATTAATTTCTTGACAGGAAATGTTATACATTTTTCATAAAACAAAAAAAAAAAAAAAAAAAAACTAAAATAAAATCAGCTAATATTGTAAAATATTAAAAAAAAAATTCATATGAAACAAATGGACAGATTCGAATGAAAACGGGGTACGTAAGCAATACCATTTATTTTGTATTCATTAACATAAGAATTAGTTAAACGAATTGACGAGTTTTTAAATATTCTAACATTCCTTGAACATTTGCATTTACATGTGGTTGTGAACTAGGTTGAGAGCTATTCATGGTGTTTGGTAAACCAACATTTCCTCCACCCAAATGCTGAGATTGTTGATTAAAACCTGAAATTAAGACAAAAAAAATTAATTAAAGTTAAAAATTATAAAAATATCCAATTCACAAAAATTGTATAACTCATATCATAACCTTATAACGCCAGTTTCTAAAAAATTTGTGTTATACCGGCATGCTCTGAAAATCACAAACACAAGGTGTTCCGACACCAAAATCGTTTGAGGTTTTGTGATTTTAAATCGGTCAGGTAAATGCTTGTCAATATCAAATCACTTGCCTTTTTAAACTCTTACAGTTCGGCGAAAAAAGGGAAACAAACATATCATCGATGGAATTAAAGAGCGCTGTAACTGACAAAACCTGAAATGTTCACCAGATCCAAAAAACCTGTATGAAAATAGAACAGACACTGGTATTTTTCAAAACGCAGAATCGTAAGTGAATTTATTTTCATCGTAGGAATCTGGGACCGAGACCAATCAACGCGTATATTTTTTTATTTTTTTTTTTTTATAAAAATTATGCAAAAAACGTATTTTCGATTTTTTGTCAGTTACAGCGTTCTTTAATTCTTGCGACGAAATAATTTCATTTGTTTTGTATATGGGATATTCCAAGTCAAATCAACCAATGAATTTAACCCACCCCCGCCGAATTTTATGATTTTTTGTACAAATATAAATATATCATAGAAATAAATTAAGTACAAAGTTTGGGGGCACTGACACTTCTGGATACGGAAATATGAGGTCTTGAAAATCGGAAAACAGTATAAAATAGGGATAAATACCTACCACTACCTAACCCCTACTTACATACCTACCCCCTATCCCCACTCCCTAAGGGGCTCCAGTATAAAGTTTATAAAATTTGATATAACCACTGTAGGGAGTGGAGATAGGGGGTAGGAATGTTCGGAAAAAAGTTGGGGGGTAAAATATTAGTAAAGTTCAGTCTTACATTTTATCCCTCTTGGGGCTACTCCAGGGCAGTTGTGGAGCTTTTTGTGGACTTTTACTCCTTCAACCCAACCTTTGACCCCGATGAAGAGCCATTTGCCCCTATCCCACATCCCTTCTTTTTGACTTATGTTTTTTTTTTTTGTTGAAACTCACAAAATAAGCGACTCTAGCTAATCGAAATCGAAAAATCGTATACTATTCCACCCCTAACAGAAGTTTTAATCTCATTCTTTTGCGATTTGATTTTTATTTCTTGATCCAAAAATACCTCCACTCTGAAATTTTTCACAACTGTAGAGAAC